>CM066045.1:159033947-160233947 GCA_033557465.1 Ichthyophis bannanicus
AATGCTGAAGTAGGTGTGGGAGTGTGTGTATGTCTATCAAGTGTTTTGTGGCTGGCCACACCTTGAGGATCCCACAATGCTTGCACTGTTTCCAGTGTTAGCCTGCCTATGTGCATAATGAGGAGCAAGGTACTGTGGGTATGGGCCGGACAGGGCAGTCTGGGCAGGATGCATCTGCACAGGGCATATGGTAATGGCTAGGACATTGTATTGGCTGACCACCACCTGCAGGGACACGGTGACCACAGCATGTCATGCTGGGGGGTCACTCGCACCCTGACTGAGCAGTAACCATGGCATGGCTAGGTCCCCACATAGTGCCATACAGTGTTTCCCTCAAGTGATTTCTGGGAGTTTCCCCGGTTGGGGCCCAATCACTGACATACCACCTCTGGGTGCGCAGTTTCTCCAGGAACATGCACTATGTACTAGCTAGCAGACCGTCTGCAGTTAGCATGTGTATGGCTGGAGCACCTTGCAGGGTGAACACTGACAGTGCCCACTGCTGGTGAATGTCAGATGGTGGTGGGGGGCATCTGAGCGTATACAGGCCTACCACCTGTCTGCCAGTGCCCTGTGTGATACAAACAGATCTGCATTCACTGACTTGGAGGGCGGCCCTTCCCCTGCAGGACCGGGGTAGCTGGTCCCACAGCCCTTCATCATGTCCCTCCACTGCCGCCATTGCAAAGATGTAGAGTGTGGGTCTGTTGGTGGCAGATCTTGTCCCCCCACCCTGGCCCCGAGAGGGCGGGTCTGTAGGCACTGCTCCCTGATCCGCATGTGAGTCCAGACACCTCTCCTGCCCTATAGGGCGCAGTAGGTGATGGCAATGAGGTGAGGGTGTTTCTGCTGGCAGCACAGATTGTACAGATGTGCATTTGCTGTGACACTCATGTTGGTGTTGTAGCCTACAGGTTTGTGCATTGCCATTTGTGCTACTGGTCATGGGTTCGATTCCTCTCTGTTTCTAATTATTTTATGCCTCTCGTCCATATGTACTTTGCATTCCTGTTACAGTCCTATCTGTGACGATCTGTGCTGCTGGCACATTATACCCTCATCACTATTGCCAAACATCCTTCTGTCAGTCTATCTGTGTCTGCAAGCTCTGTGGCGTCCTGCCCTACTGTGCAGACTGCTACCCCATGTCCTGCCCCATGTCCTACCCCATGTCCTGCCCTACTGACACACTTTTCTGCATTGCGGCTCTTCATGCTTGCCTCTCCTGTGTCTGCTCTGCATGGCACTGCTCTCCTCTGTCCTCCTGTCATTGCACTTATCCTGCCACCTCTGCCTCCTCTGGTGGACACGTATCCCCATCCTCTGCCACACACTGTCATTGTTGCACTGTACATTACCATCACCCTGTACATCGGGTACAGCTGCCCCCGATATGTTTGTCCACTTTACCTGCTGCCACATGGGCTGCATGCAGATTTGGCTGGTCCATGAGCTCCATCATCTACTTCCTTCCATCACTTGTTCATTGCCTTTCCTTGGTGCTCTGTGCAGTGTTATGGTTACATCTATGTTTGAGCCATACATTTCATGCTTGTGACCTTGGGGCACCTTTGTGCCCCTGGGCACCATCTCCTGTATCACCTTAGCATCCCTGGGGCATCTTTCGCGGCACCTTAGGTTTGGCCAGCTTATGGGGCGTCTTATATGTTGCCTTGGAGGGTGCCAACCTTTCCTGCCACCCTCTGGGGCACATTATGACCTGCCTTGGATGACGTGGTGCTTTATGATGTGCCTTATGGTGCGCCCTAAATGGTGCATTAGGTTGCGGCACTGGGGTGAGGCTTTTTTGGCTGGCAGTGCAGATTGCTGGGATGTGTCTGACTGTTACAAGCAGGAAAAGGGATTGCCTCAGACAGCCTTTTAACTGAGCCCACTGAGGGATCGAACTCATGACCACTGTATCAACAGTCAATGTATTAACCAGTGTGCTACACCTCTGTTGCTGTGATTGCAGGTCAGCACGCCTAATTAAGGCTAACGCGCGTTAACGTGCCTTGGCTCCCTCTATCACGCGATAATGGATTTTATCGCGCGATAACCCGAAATGCTACCTTAAGACCAGAACGCCCACTACCTTAAATGGCATTCGTCACAGTAAGACTGCAACTAACACTGGTAACATTAAGACGGTTTAGTAAACATACCCCTAAGTTTTTGAAATGGGAAAAAGGAACAAAAATTAGATTTAGGGCATTTACAGGGAAGGGGGCAAGGGAACTTCCCCACTTTTGAGCACTTTCAAGGAGTCTTGAGGCTCAGTGCCTCCCATGATGTGCACTATTTTCAGATCAGGCATTATTGGCACACGCTGAGAGCCACCAATCCTAGAGAGTTAGATATCAGGGAAGGGGGTAATGACCTGTGCAAACTGGCCCCCCCCAGCGGAACACTCTGTCCAATTGGTATCGTATGCTTAGGGAAATGATAAACACACAATATTTAGGGGGGTTGGCTAAGCAGTGGGCAGAAGACATAGTGGAGGAAGTAGAGGAGATGCACCTAGAAAGACATTTCCAACGGATACCCAGGGTGACTTGCAGCGCTCGGCATAAGGAAATGCAATATTGCATCTTGCACAGTGAGAAAGGCACCCAGCTTGGACGGTGGGACTCGGCACTGTGAGAAATGCAAAGTGGGTGTTGAAACATTTTGGCATACCTTTTTGGAGTGCACAACACTAACAGACATTGGGGAAGGAGCTCTTTGGAGCTTGGAAATATTACTGGTAAGCGCATAGAGTGGTCCTATGGACAACTGATTTTGAGGGACAAAGGGCCAATCTGAGATCAAAAGATCAGGATGGTGGAGAGCAAATTCATAATGTTGGGAGTTTGGGGGGGGGGGGTAAAAAGGACTATTTTGCAGAATTGGGTGGGAGATCGGGCACCTGCGTTTTAGGAGTGGGTAAACCTCAAGCACAATCTTGCTCAAGCAGAGAGGTATGCTTACAGGGAATACACCAAACCACAATGGACCCGTTATAAATGGTTATGGCATTAGTTCCCGAGTAAATATCCCAGAAGGATGGCTGGAGGGGGGGGGGGGGTGTTGAATAATTGCCATTCAGCAAAGAGCTTTGTATTGTTCTGGCTATGTTTTTATCATGTATGATACATCTGTGTTGGTGCAACTGGGTTTGGTTCTATGTAGTGTCTTTCTTAATAAGTAAAACCAATAAAAATTTGCAAAAAAATATACATATAAATAAATAATTTGATGTGATAAATCAAGTGATTGAATACATAAAACTCCATAGCACTGAAAGACCTTATGACTTTTGCCTCTGCTACGCTGCAAACTAATAGACCAAAGATCTAACACTACCCAGCGGGAAAAAGAAAAGCTTTCAATTTATCTATTTACTTATTTAAAACTAATTGCAAGCAAAGGTTCTAGGCATATTCCATAACAGCATAAGCCATAATAAAAATATAAAAATGGATTACAGAAAGCCAGAGGTTGGTCTACCTCCTCAAAATGAATGAGCCTATTTCACAATGTCAGCGCATGACCTCCAATATTGCAAGCAACCTGTGATCTTGTAGGAATTCCCAACAAACCACCCTGACTCTAGAGCATGCTAATGACTATTAAACATGTATCAAGTGCCGCTGCACCATCGAATTAAATGAACCACGATGGTACTTAGCATGCATTAAAATTTGCCAATGTATATTAATCTTTAGTAAACATGCCTCTTTGATTTTACTGGTCTAGCAAATTCACACCGTCACTTTTTATTCCTGAGATTTAAAGGCACATCTTAAAGAGCAGCTCCCTCACCCTATGTTTAAAGTCTTTTCTTGATAAGGAACGCCAATGATAGGATTCCTGAATATTGCTACAAACAAGATAAGAGATCTGCTGCCTATAACAAGAGTCAAACCACAGATCAATCTAGCTTCAACCTTTTTTCCCTTAAGACCCAACAAACCCCTCGCACTCCTTCTCCTAAGGAGCTCCATATAGCACAGCCAAATTTCCCCATGGAGAACGTGTTTCTGCCACACCACAGGGAAAAACATTCAAGTGAGAAATCGCGCATGGAGTCAACCCCCCATCTAGAGTCCAACATTCCTTCCATTACTGCTAACCTCCTAGCCAAGGGCAATGAACTCTTAGGCAAAAGTATTCAGAATCAGACTACACACCTTAGGTGGTAATGACTGTATGTAGCCTCCGCTCCTACCGAGATGGACAAAAGCTTGGTTTCCTACTTGGGGACTCTCCTGTCCCTGTTGCTCCATCAGCATTAGACTATGCAAAAGGAGATTTATTTATTTTATTTTATTTTATTTAGTATACATTTGTATACCGCTACTTCCAGCGATCAGCAGCGGTTTTTTTTTTTTTGATTACAGATTGGAAATTGTCAAATCATGACAGGAAATTTTTGAGGTATAAACACATTGATTAGACAGGAAAGCACAGCACACAGAGAACTATTTTACAGGGAACATGGGCTATGGAGTGTTAAGTGGCTTGCCCAAGACCACAAGGAGCACCTGTGGGACTAGAAACCACAGTCCTTCCGGCCCAAGGTTGCTGTCCTCTAGTGGGATTTGAACCCCCGACCTTCCGGCCCAAAGTACCTTGCCCCAACCACTAGGCCACTCCTCCACTTATGGAGTCTGCTGTATTCATGAGGTGGTTTTTTTGGCCACCAATCCTGCTTTGTTGGCTTCCCTTTCACTTTCAAGGCATGTGGAATATACAACAAAGCCCCTTTAGGAGAGAGCCTTGGGATCTGACCCAACACTCCTTCCGATACTGCATTATCCCCTTCTATAATTTCCCAATCTCCACACATCCCCATAGCAACACTATCATCTTAAAACTGCACCCCTCGTAACCGGTGCATCTCTCTTAACACATGGTGAACACTCTCCCTCCATCCCTGCACGGAAATCACCTGAGCTGCCAAATTCTGGAATGTCTACAATCTCCTTATGCACTAATTTGAAAGTCCTACATACAGGAGCTTTCACTTTCAGTTGGCTGAAAATTCCCATAAAGAGATTCAGCTATTCTACTTAACCTCTATTTTAAACCATAAGGCTCCAAGCCAAGCCTTAGAAAATTTACCCATGCTGTCAACAATATTTTTCCAAACAGTCCTGAGAAAACCACAATGACCCGAAATGGCAAAAACAACAATTGACAACACTACATTTGGGTTTCTGATATGAGAAGTGAAAGCAGGACTAGAGAAAGTTGAGAACTAAAGTTACATTAAGGAAAGTAATTATATGCAGCCAAGGCATAAAATCAGTATCTTACAGGGAAGGGATAATCAACAAGGGCTCATTTGTCATTTTTAGGCGTACCCCCAAGTCTACCTTAACAACAGTTATGGACTTTTCTTCCAAGAACTTGCTCAAACCTTTTTTAAACCCAGCTACATTAACTGCTTTTACTACATCCTCCAGCAACAAATTCCAGAGCCTAATGCATTGAATGAAAACATACTTTTGTTTTATTTATTTTAAATATACAGCTTTGTAACATCATGGTGTGTTTCCTAGTCTTAATACTGTTTAAAAGAGTAAACAATCAATTTCCGTTTACCACTTCCACTCCATTGAGAATTTTATATACCTCTTATAACTCTGTCCCCTCAATTGTAACCCCTTCTGATGAAGAGCCCTACCTCTTTAGCCTTTTCTGAGAAGAAGCATTCATCCCCTTTATCACTTTGTTCACCCTTCTAATTCCACTATATCTTTTCGAGATGCGGAGACCAGAATTGAATCTTCTAACTGGATAAGTGCCACTGACCAGGATATTCAGAAGCACTAAATGGAACATTCTAAAGAAAACTTAACCTTGAGCACATCATGCGAAGAGAAGGATCATTAGAGAAAGACATCATGCTTGGAACGATTGAAGGTTAACGTTAAAGAGGAAGGCCAACAATGCGATGGATCGATACAACAGAAGCAGCTATGGATGTCACATTATCAACAATTAGCCACCTGACTGAAGACCAAACACAGTTTAGGACAACTATCCAGAGGGTTGCATGAGTCAACACTGACTCAACAGCAATTCAAAACAATGTCGATAGTGCCACGGAATATCTTTTTTTTTTATTTGTGCAATTTTACAATATATAATCAAGACAAGCTTGTACAGAAAAGGGGAAAACCAGTCATACTATTCCAAAAAGAAAATACAATAGAAAACTACTTATGGAACCCCAAAAGTCCACTATAGAAAAGGCAGAAGAGAAAACAATGATTGGGAAACAAAACTCCATCACATTAAAGAAATACATAATCATGAAACAGATTGATGCAGAGGGCCCTGAGGTGGAACAAAATACCAACTTGAACGGTTACACAGCTCCTCCCAAATCATGCGCAGATGGAACAGTTGAAACCCTAGCATTAATAAATGCAAGTAAATCATTTGGTTGAAAAAAATATACCTTTGCAAATTATAAACTACTAAACATTTACAAGGAAAACGTAAGAAAAAGGATGCTCCCAACTGCACCACACCCGGTTTAAGAAGCAAAAATTGTCTCCTCCTCTTCTGGGTCTCGCGTGATACATCTGGGAAAATAGAAACCTTAACCCCACGAAAAAGCATAGATCTTTTTTTATAATACAGCTTCAAAAATCCAATCTCTATCAGAGACTAGGACGCAGGTCACTAAAAGAGTAGCAACCTGCTGCACGGTATCTGAGGTAGACGAAGATAGTAAATCAGAAACATTAAGCACTTCCATATTATTGTCCACAGCAGAAAAACCTGGATCTCTCTTTCCTCGCGGTAAGTAGAACGCCTTTGTAATAGGAGGGACCAATTCTTGCAGCACCAAAAAAGTTTCAGTTAAATACTGCTTAAACAAATCTGTTGCAGATAACCTGGCAATTCTAGGAAAATTTAAGACCCTTAAATTCGAAGCACGGGCAGAGTTCTCCAGCAGTTCTATTTTTGATCTTAAAGCTATATTGTCTTTAGTGAGAGCCTCAGTTAAATTAGACATTGACACCAACTTCTGCACATGTTCATTTACTTTAAGTTGTAAATCGTTAGTTACCAACTTATAAGCCTCCAAGTTGACTGTATCCTACTCAGCCTTGGCTGACAATGCTGCCGTCTGTTTTGAAACCGCTGCAGAGAGGTGAACAATAACATCCCAGATATTATCAAGCATGATCTTCAGAGGTCGCTCAAGCTGCAAGGCAATGGGTGAAGAAGCAGTAAGTTTTCCTCGCTGAGCATTTCCTATGCCAGGGCCACTGGCCTGGGGAATTGTCAACACCAACTCCCCTACAGGAGGGCTAAGATCTTCAGAAAAAGGCGCCTCACAACAAAACGCCACCAAACCCGGCACTGAGCCCTCCAAATCACCGACTTCCGATGAATGAGGGGCCTGAGGCAGTGAAGCGGAGGGTTGTGGTGGATGCCGTTCCAATTCCGGAGACAGACTGGCGTCAGGATCCTCAGTATGCTGGGGGCCTTCCGAACCTCCAGCAAGCATTCCTGACCAAATCTCCTTTTTGGCCACTTCAGGAACGACGACAAAACGGTCCATAGGACATGGCACCGAAGACAGAGGCTTGGCTGGGTAAGCCCTAGCCTTCCCTTTTTTTCGGCATGTAGAAACAAATGCGTCCACCCTCATGCATCCATCTTAATCATAGGAACATATAAGAACATAAGATATGCCATACTGGGTCAGACCAAGGTCCATCAAGCCCAGTATCCTGTTTCCAATAGTGGCCAATCTAGGTCACAAGTACCTCGCAGTTTCCCTAAAAGACACAGGTTCCTCAGTGCTTGTATTGAGTTAGGCAGTGATATCCTGGGTCCCTTTTAATAATGGCTTATGGACCTTTCCTCCAGGAACTTGTCTAAACCTTTTTTTAAACCCAGCTACACTAACAGCTTTTACTACATCCTCCGGTAACAAATTCCAGAGTATGATTACACGTTGAGTGAAAAAATATTTTCTCTTATTAGTCTTAAATAGATTACCCTGTAGTTTCATTGCATGTCCCCTAGTCTTTCTATATTCTAATGACATGAACAATCGATCTACGTTTACCCGTTCCACTCCATTCATTAATTTATAGACCTCAGGAATCAAGCCATGCCCCCTCTTTTTGGAATATCTTTAAAGACTACCTCCTAGATAATGCTGGGGTCGTTTGTGGATGGAGTAAGAACGGAGCACTGAATTATCCAGATAGCTCCCTGAATACCTTTGGAAGACTGTCCTAAGCGATCCAAATAGCAGCGATGAAGATCAGTGCTGGCAGGGTAGCATTGGAACTGACTGCCCTATGCAGATGTTCAGATCCAGCCACTATCTTGATAATGGTGCTGAATATCCAGATGTTTTTAACCACCATAGACAGTGTTTAAAAAAAACAAACCCAAAAATCTTGCCGACAACCTCACAATCCTGTGTGGGGCTGATGGTTAAGAACTGCAACATCAGGAATGCCCAGACAGAACTTTGGAGAGGTCTTCCCTTGCCCCAATAGCTTAATTTCCTAAAGTAGCTGCTATTTTGCATATTTACATAATACATATTCTGAGAGCACTGGATGTGGAAGGAGCACACATGGTGAAAGAAGGACCCTCAAACAGTTCAAAGGTTTCATTTTCCTCCTGCCTTTATGATCAAACCTACAAATCATGCAGATGATGTGCTAAACCCAGGACTACATGAACATGTCGTGAAAACATGGAGTCTGCTAGCAGCCCTAAGCCTCTCTGGCCATCCAAGGTTTGCAAACACATGCTCACCTCCTGGTGTTCGGTTTCCCAAGAGGCTGCTCCCTCTTACTCTTTGCACCAGCCAAGAAACTGAATCACCCTTTTTTTCTTTCTAAATGTCAAGTGGACAGCCGCAATCAAAGCAAGGCTGGTACTTCCCAGCCGTAGCCACCAACAAGCTGGTACCAGGAGGGCCAGGCAGAACTGAAGCATTCTGTTTCAAAGACAGAAGTTTATGAACAAGCTGTAACTTGTTTTGACTGCTGGCTAAAAGACTTCAAGGAAGCTGCTCCTTTACCTTGGAAAGACAAAAAGTTTCAACTTACAGCTTGGGTGTGGTCTCCCTTAGCACTCACCATTCTCCTCTGGACATAAAATTGTTAAAAAGAGAGAAAAGAAGGTAGAATGATGTCGTTTCCCAGAACCTCCCCCCAGTGCTTTCCTCAAGAAGCAGCAAATATGAACACACAACATGAAAGCGAGGTACGATACCAAAATTCCTCAGTTTCCTCTTGTCTGAGCATTACACATGAGAATCAGGTCGATATAAGGATGCCGCAGATCAGTGAATGGTGTTTCAGCTCTTCTGCCACTGGTGACACGGTTCACATACAGCCCAAGGCTTGAAATACAAGTACAGCAAGTCTGATCGGTGTCAGATCTGTTTCTCAGAGCGAGGCAACAGCAACTGAAGTTACAGCCCAGTTATTATTCTAGCAGTAGGTTTCAGGACAGAGACCCACTATCGGATGCCAAATCTACACCAGCTATTTTCTCTTTTCCAAAATAAAAATGATTGCCAGACCCCAGACTCTGCCGTAAGCCATACGTTTACTGGAAAGAGCACACATGCCTCAGTGCCCACCTTTCAGCAAAATGTCTGAAAAGCAGCAGTTGCCATACCTTCTCCACAGTCAGGAGGAGCACAGAGATTAACAAATAATTTTCAGATTTTAGAAGAGCTTGTCTGTTGCACTGACCCCCTCTCCCCTTCATCACCACCACCATCCCAGCCTCAACAGGCTCATATTCCCTTCTATCATGAACCTCATTCTTAGGGAGTCCCCCATCTGAGATGACGAGAGACACAAACGAGCCAAGCAATTGCAGGATGCAGCCCCCCAGACTCATGTTTTACTTTTAATTTTCCTCACCAACCCCCATCATATCTCTCTCACACACACACAAACTAGGTCCCTCATAGCTAACACCACCTCCCTGAGCAGTACAAGAGCAAACACTCTCTCAGAATCACACTTAGGTGCTAATTGAAGTCTTTTTTTTTATCCATTTGGGTGTAGCTTCAGGATCAGTTTTTGGTGTATGCGAACTGTGTCGTCACAAAAGGTGCCACACTTAGGGGTGCACCACCACACTAGCACCTCCATGTCCTTCCACATCGCGTGCGCAGGGGTAAAGAGAAAGGAGGGTTGATATAAAAATGCAACTGGGCAAAGGATGAGAGGGAGAGAAAAGGATGCCGGATTGGAGGGGGGGGGGGGAGGGAGAGGAAGAGAAAGGGGCATTGCATAGAAGTCACTGCCATTAGCAAAAGAGGGATCCCACCACCAAAGAGGGAGACGTGCCAAGTGGAGACTTCTCCAGGATACTAGTAAGCCCAGAGCTGGCCTGAGCCTTCACTGCCTTATGATACAAGCAGGACAATTTGGCATGTTTTCAATTACAAAGGTTTCAAAAGAAGAAAAATCCATTCAAATTGGGATGCTACCTAACATTCACTTCCATTCATACGACTGTTAACAGCGTACATTTAGAAGGCCAGAACTCTCTCCACTCGCAAGTCTGTTGAGAGATATAGGGCGGGGGTGGGTGGTAGAAAAATACCCCTTCAGACACTGCCCCAGTGCAACAGCTGTAAAACATTCCATAACTCAATACAGTCTCTCTGAGCTTCAGTTTTCATCCCCTCCCCCTCTTCTTCTCCCACCCCTTATGCGTCAGAGTTTAGCAAGACAGAAAACAGCCCTGAAACCAGGTTCTGGATTCAGACAGGAGGAAACAATCTGAAGATTCACAAAGACCACTCAATCATGCCTCTTTGGTTTCTGGCAGGAGGCAGCCGCTAGCCCCCCCCCCCCCCTCCAATTGCTCTCTCCCACCAGCTTGCAACTGTCCTCTTTTGCGTTGCAAGCAAGAGAACAGGAACAATGCCCAGAGTCAGGAGCACAGAACGTGAGAATAGAATGTTTCCAGTAGATAGTATCACTGTGTGTGGCATCACAATGGATTCAGAACTCTCGGCAGACACAGACGGAGTTTTGTTTAGGCTGAATACACACTGGCAGACTGACCCCCGTGCGGTGCACTCTGGGGATGCACTGCATGGGGTCAGGAGACACCATGTTGAAAGATGGCAGCATGAAGGCAGGAGCGTATGAGCAGTACTCCTGCCTTGTATAACATTAAAGGTATTTGGGGGTGGGGGTCCCAAGGGCCATGAAAGTCAGTTTGTTTTGGAAGGAGGTCAGAAGGAGAGGGGCCACTGGGCCACTAATGTTTAATTGTAAATCGGATTGGAGGGGTTACACTTCTGAAGAGATTGGGGAGGAATGGGGGGTTTCAGAGAGGGTTGGTAGGTGATCAAACATTTTTGTTCTCTACTGCATTTTTGTGCCTGTCCAAAGCTGGTGTAAGGATCCAGCATTAAAAAGAGAGTAATACACTGCATTGGGTTTCAGTGTCGTGATTTTACAATCGGAGCAATTCGTTATTTTGCCGTTTGCATGCGATTAGTGTGCCCAGTGAGCTACACTTTAGCGCAGTGGTTTTGCTTAGGATTCTCCTGTGCTAGCTTGCTTTCTGCATCGGGTTCCAGACTAGCATGGGAAAATCTTAAGCAAAACTCTTCACTAGAGCACAGCGCAGTTTGCTGCGTCGAGGCCCAGGTGTTTACCCTTGAAGGTCTTTATACTGACCAAAGGGAGAACTCAACGACTATGTGATTTCTATTCACTTGTCCAGGTACCTCTATTCTAACTGGAGGTCATGTCCACTGTTCCCTCTAAGCTGTGCGTGCACACACACCTCGCCGAGCAAGCGCACATACTTTACAACAGAGCGCACAAAAATTATGGTTCTGATTCTGATAGAAAACAACACAGACGTCTTAAAATTTAAAAGTTGTTGTGTATTTACGGTTTTCACAAGTTCTGCAATATTTTCTAGTGCAGTCAATGTGGTGTACATACTGTATTCTGATGTGTAGTCAAATTTTAAAGTATATAACTCCGAGTGTTGTTATGTGGCACACAAAAATTTAACCTTCCTTCAAAAGCTGCACAGCTGATATTTTATGTGCACACAGCCTACAGAAAATTAGAGGGAACATTGGTCATGTCTACTTAACCGTTTTCTAATATCTGACAGACATAGGAGATTTATATTTAGAATTCAGATTCTAATTTTGGACAATAAGGTGGCTAGAGTGGTTGTACCCGCTGCTCCCTGCAGGTCACCCCCTCTGTTTGTTGATGTATAAAAGATATTTAAGTTTGTTATGATTTCATCCTATTGCTATAAAGGGATCCACTGTGTCTGTCCCATGCTATTTTGAATTCCACTACTTATTCACAGTGCACTTTGGCTCCTCCCCATGAGCTCCCCCCCTCAACACTTCCCCCCACCCCATACACTACACTATGTGTATGTCAGGCGCTAATCACTCCGCATCTTGATTATTGCAACCTAATCCTACACGGCTTGCCCAAATGTTCAACCCAGCCCAGGATGCAGCAGCCCGACTAATCACAAGATCCAGCAAACAAGCTCGTATCACCCCCATTCCTGAATCCCTTCATTGGCTCCCCATCAACTCCTGAATAAAACATAAAGCCATAATGATGGCATTCAAAATCCAACACAACCAATCTGCCGGCTGCCTAAAAAAACAAATCCAAAGCGCCCCAGACAACAGATCAAGAAGAACACAGCATCAAAACTCCCTTGCAAGCTCCACATCCTATACAGGAATCTCTCAGAATACCCTAAGGAGAGCATTTGAACTCTACATCCCATCACTTTGGAGCTCTCTCCCACACCTCCTGAGAGCCACCACAGATGTCACCGACTTCAGGAAGCTCTTGAAGACTCACCTATTTACCGAATATTTCTATATCTCACCAACCGTATAATATATTGATTATCACTCCAGATAGACCTGGAAATCCCCAGGCACCCTGCAGAGCTTAAACTCTATGTAAATAGTTAAATTGTTAAATGTAAACACTGTTAACATCTCTTGTATATAGTTCCAAAAAGTGTTTTATGTAATCAAAGTTCTGTTCTATGTAAACCGCCTTGAGAATCTGAAACGCGGTATATAAAAAAAATTGTTAAAAAAATAAATAAACCAATGCCGGCACAACACAACGCACCTGCTGTACATAGACCAACATGAAGAGTGAACAAATGTATATAGTTTACTCCACGTATTAAATGTAAATAGGTTCTAAAAAAATACAGAAGTTGATGTTCCTTGTAACATATACAATCCTTGTTATATGTGCACCGCTTTGACTCGGCGAAAAGCAGTCTATAAGAACAGCTAAATAAATAAATAAAATTAATAAGTATTTGCCCCACCACCTCCATCAGGAGGGCATCCACCACCCTTTCAGTAAAAAAGTATAAGTATTTCCTGACGTTGCTTTTTTTTACCTCCTTGCAGCTTCATTTTATGTCCCCTAGATTTGCTAGTTGGACTCTTCCTGCCGTGGGGACCCCTTCAGAATCTGTTTGGGGGACTCTCGGTTTGAACTTCTGCCACTGTCTGAAGGGGCTCAAACTTTTTTTTTTTTTTTTTTTGCTCCAGGGTCCTAAAAAACTGCTCTTCTCAGTGACAGAGACTAGGAAGGGGATGAATTTGCCGGCAAATCATTAAAGGGCAATGTTCAAGGAGGGCTGCCTGCCTGGGATATTTTAGCTTATGGAAAAATCAGAAAAGTTCTTCTGATCAACAGCTTAAAAAGGCTTGCTTTCCCGTATCACCGTTGCTAATCTTCTTAGAAACACCAGGATTGCCAGCAGATCACTGCAACATAGCAGAAGACGGCAGAAAAAGACCAAACCAGCACATCCCATCTGCCCAGTAAGGTCTTCAGGATTGTATTTGCTGCTCCATGCAGGATACCTAGGCCTTCATTTAAGACTGTAGCTGCAGCACGGGAAATGGAGCCCAGAAAAGTCCCAGCACCAAAAGCTGATGGATCTGGACAGGACATGCTTCAGAGCTTTATTCTGATTAGAAAATGGATATGCTGCTGAATCTATTTCTCTTGCAGAGCTAATATTTGAGCAAAAGGGATCGCTATCTCATAAGCGGGGGCAAAAGGGGCACCAGGAGGATGTAGATACACTGATCTGGCTCCCTACAACTCCAGTGCCGAAGCCATGAGACAGTTTGACTAATTTCCACTTTTCTATCACTTCCTGTCTTTTCCGGCCTGGCACAGGGCTCAGGAAACAATTAGAGAAGGAAACCACAAGAGTTCTGTGGCTGTGAGGCCATAAAGGGGGTGTCACACTGCTTACAGCTGGGGGCTGAGGGGTACATCCTTTAACAATCTTCAAGAAATAAAACCTGGGTCTCCTTGGGGAGCACTTCAGTTCTTCCGATAAGAAATACAAAATCGAAAAATGTCTATTTTCTTTGTAGCCCCTGTTAAAGAGCCTGGACATGATTTGGCAGTCTGCGGCATTAACTGCAAAGAAAACCTTCCCCAATGCTTTCTTTCAACAATCAATCCAAAGAGCGACACGACACCCAACACCTACAGTTCTTCTTGTTAGCTAGACCTTCCGTAGTGTTTACAAACAAGTTCTTATCGAGCAGCAGCATGGACTGACCGAGGCTGTAACAGGAAATGACTTTGGTTAAAACGACGTGATTTTGCAATAAAGAATGCATTTCTATTCCTTGCTCTGTGCATTCATGAAAGAATGGACTTGCTAAAATCATCAAATATAAAATTATTCAAGAAACAGATGGGAAGTCTCAAGAGAGAACAGATCTCTAATGCTTTTATCATAAGGATGGAAAACTCTAGTCTCAATAGTGGCCTGATAATAACTGCACCCACCTGGATATGGGATAGATCTATGAAACACTGAACGATTCCTCTGACACAGAATGTAAGAAAGATACTTTTATATACTAAAAAAAAGACTGTAATGATTTATTAAAGTGAACTGGGAAAATCCACTGCTTACTTCTGGGATAAGCAACATGGAGATCTGTCTATTTTTTTGGGAACCTAACAAGCACTGTGACCTAGATTGGCCAGTATTGGAAACAGGATACTGGGCTGAAGAGGCAACAAGAAGGGGAAGTCATTCATATATGCAGTGGTGACACCTAGTGGTTACATTAATGACCGTGACTGCAAGGTTCTAGAAGGCACTCTGCTAAATGGTCCATGGCCACGGTTCATCACTTCTGTGACTGGAATGAGTACGTTGGGAGAGAATATAAAATAAGAGAAAAACATCCCCTGGTAGTAATGAAGGTTGGTCTATGGTGCCAGAACTCATCCCTGGTTCCAACTGAACTTGAAGACATAAGAAGCAGGAGAAGGTCAAATAAAGGTTATCATAACCCCAGTGAGAGAGAACTTAAAGGCCACTGGATTATTACCCAGTAAAGTTTCATTCTTGCATTTGGTTTATTTCAAAATATCTCAAGACCAGTTGGAGAATTTGCTATTACCATTCAGCATGAAAAAGGAGGGGTTTCAAGTTTTGACAAACACGAACGTCAGGCAGTGGAACTGTGATATGCTGCAGATTTCCCAGAGGTCAGGATGTGATCAAGACAACTAACATAGTGGGCTTTCAAAAGACGTTTGGACAAACTCCTGGAAAAGCCAATCAACAATTATGAGCCAAGTAGACTTGCGAAAGCTACTGCTTATCCCTGGAAATGACCTTTAAAAATAGATCTTTTTTAAGATCTGCCAGGTACTTGTAAACCAGGCTGCTGTCAGAGAGAGGAAACCGAGCTAGATGGACCTTGGTTGGACTCGGCACAGCTTATCTTATATTTTATACGAAGTGTCGACGTTGCACAGAGGATAGCCTGCTTCTACAATGAAATGGCATTTTTAGGTGAAAAGGATGTTTTACAACAAGGGGTTCATGAGACGAGACTGGAGGGAGGGTAAACTCGGGGTGATGCAAGGAATGACCTCTTCACATGAAAGTTGGTGGAATGATGAAAAACGTCCCACGGGAAGCGGTGGGAACGAAGACTGAATCTGAATTTAGGAAAGCAGAGAGGATCCTAAGAAGTGGGAAATGGGTAGTGATGGACATTTCATAGTGCCTGTGCTGCAGAAAAAACAGTGGTAGGCTAGATGGACTCAGGGCTCTGCACAGGCCATCAGTATCTTGGAGAGAAGCGTGCTGGTTCAGAAGAACAGGAGCAGGAATGCAATCATGACTGCTATATTAAACAAGTCGAGAACTGCATGCTGTAATCATTGCATAGAGGCATGTTCACCGGTGGAGTGCATGGCTGCCGTATGGGAACAGAGAGACGTAGCACATAAGATCTGCAAGGGGATCGGTGAATACCGAAATTATGAGTGGTGGTGGGGGCTAAGTAATTGAGTGGATGGAGAGTTATTAGTGGGTAAGTGAGGCTGAGTGAGTGAGCGATTAAGTGGATGGAAGAACTGGGTGAATGAATGTACGCGTGGTGGTGGGATGAGCGAGTGCATGCCTGCAAGGTCATTGGTAGTGGACCGAGTGAGTAGATGGGCTTTTTAAGTGACACACAGACACAGTGAGTGAATAAAGAGGTGGATTAAGTGCCAGGGTACTTCATGAGTAAACGAGGCCACAAGGAGTGGTTGGGTGAGTCACTTAAGTCGCTGACTGGATGGGTAGGATTAGTGGTGGAGATACAGAATAAATGGATGAGAGCTCTAAGTAGGGCTTCTGATTTTAGATTCTAACCAATAAACACCCCCAATGCCAAAAAGTGAAAAGATGTTTATTGAGTAAACACTACTTCCTCTAGTCCTCTCTTGCCCTCCCTACCTTGCATCCTTCCACTCAGTTTTTGTGCCTTTTCAACATTTATGACTCCTAAGAGGCTAAATGTACATTCTGATTCCACTGGAAAAGGTGCCCAGCAATTATATCTGTGGCACAAAAACATCACTAAAAACTATTTTTTTGTACCCTCAAAGAACCCCTAATTGACCGGAAAATAAACACCTAAATTTACAATTTATAAACCCCTAAGAATAGAAATCTTAAATGTAAGTAGCAGACAAGTGTTGCATGAATAATTGGATGCAGGGACTATGATTGATGGGGTGAGCTGAGGGTGTGAATTAGTGAGTGGAAGGGGGGGGTAGTGAGGGAGGAGCTTATGGGTGTATAAACGTGTCAAGGGTTGAGTGAGTAGGTGAATAGGAGTTGGTGTCATAAATGTTTGTGGGCGAGTGAGTGAATGGATGGATGTGAGCTCATTGGTGGGTTGAGTGAGTGAATGTGGAGGAGGGGGGTATGACTAAAATGAGGAATCCAGTGCTGGAGGAGTTTTCAGGCACCCCCTTCCCTTCCCCTTCCTCCTCCCCTATTGGTTCTTTCTCCTCTTGTTGGGTAGTCGGTGTCAGGCTCCCAGCTGCCAGGCTTCCTCCGATCTTTGCACTACCACAGAAGGCGAGATCTGGGCTATTCTCCATCACAATGACATGTTTCCCCTTCT
This sequence comes from Ichthyophis bannanicus, assembly GCA_033557465.1. Lineage (NCBI taxonomy): Eukaryota > Metazoa > Chordata > Amphibia > Gymnophiona > Ichthyophiidae > Ichthyophis > Ichthyophis bannanicus. The sequence continues at coordinate 159,051,442 of CM066045.1, forward strand.
GCTATTCTCAGACTCAGACATATCTATTTATTTATTTACTTACAATTTCTTATATACCGCACTATTCGGCATCAGTGCGGTTTACATGGAACAGAAAAATCAGAACGTGTACAAAGGTCTGAGTTTACAAATAACAGGATAGTAAAACTTGGATAACCAGGGGAAACAATTTACACACTGGAGTCATAGAATAAATGTAACATGATAAACTATGGTCAGTACACCTAGCTAGAGGTGTTCCCTGGCTGAATAGGTGTGTTGGTGTAGCTACAAGTATTCAGTGTATGTGATTCAGTGTTCTCTGGGAAGTATTTGAGGAAAAGGTATGTGGGGAACTTGGTTGAAACAGACATCATCAGTTCCCCGGAAGTCATCTGTTCATCAGAAACTGTGGTATGTGTTTAGCATCAGCAAATTGACGGCTCCATGACATGATAAACCGGAGTGCTTTGAAAAGGATTGGATGCCTCTCTTTTTCTTTTTAAAGTGCCTTCAAGTCAGGGCTGGCTCCTGGTGACCCAGCAACCCCTGGGCATTCTTGGCAAGGTATGATTAGAAGTAGATTGCCATGCTTTTACTTCTGAGGCAATGGGGGGGGGGGGGTAAAGTGACTTGCCCAAGGCCACAAGGAGTGCCAGTGGGAATCAAACACAGATCTCCTGGGCTGTTGCAGGCAGTAACCACTAGGCTACTCCTCCTTCTATTGGTTGGATAAAGCACCAAAAGACACAATTTATCTACATGATGATTGTTAAGAACGTTTGATTTTTCTTAATACGATTCTCGTCCAGATGGTTATGGAGAGGATTTGCCCTTTCTTCAGTTTGATTTGTCTTGTTATATTGCAGGCATTCTTTCTTTCTTTCTCATCTCTCCTTATTTGGAAACGACGGGGGCGGAAGGAGGAGGGGCATGGGTTTTCATTAATGATTAAGGGCTAAAATTGACAGTGACGCTTTGTTTTGGGTTGTAGTGTTTGAAGCCCATCCAGTGTGATATACTTAAGTATTTTTGGGTTGGGTATATAATATAAAAATCTGAAAAAAAAATAAAAAAAACAGCCATGGTAATGTTTACCTCAGTAGGCAGCAAGGGATGTGTGACTGGATGTCTGGGCATAGTGTGGGTAGTGACTGATGGTCTAAGTGAGGTGTGTGTGTATGTGTGTGAATGGGGAGTGTGTATATGTTAGCACTGTGGTCAAAGAGGCTTCTCTCTACCTTGCATTTTCCCTTGCCCACTTTGCACAAACCCATTTTCCTCCAAACCTCTTCAACTATGTTCCACCTACCCTTTGGTTCTTTCCCTCCCCTCCTTCCACCCTACCTATACACTCTGACTCCTTTCCCTGCCATCACTGTTCCCTCTAAGCTGTGCGCGTGTGCGCGCGCACACACCTCTCCGAGCGAGCGCACATACTTTACAACAGAGCGCACAAAAATTACAGCTCTGATTCTGATAGAAAACAACACAGATGTCTTAAAATTTAAACGTTATGATTGTAATTACTAGAAATTTCCCGCTTCATTTAGTAATTGTCTATTTTCATTTAATTTGATTAAAATCAATGTGGTGTACATACTGTATTCTGACGTGTAGTCAAATTTTAAAGTATATAACTCCGAGTGTCGCTATGTGGCGCACAAAAATTTAACCTTCCTTCAAAAGCTGCACACAGCTGATATTTTATGCGCACACAGCCTACAGAAAATTAGAGGGAACATTGCCTGCCATCCCCTTTCACTTTTCCCCGCTTTTCGGCTTCCCTTTCTTTCAATCTCTTCCTCTTTCCCCGCCCCACCTTGTCCTTTCCATTTCCCTCCTTCTCTTTCATTTTTCCTTCTCCCTGCACTCCTCCTCTTCCCTTTAACATAAGAACATAAGAAATGCCATACTGGGTCAAACCAAAGTCTATCAAGCTCAGTATCCTGTCACAAGTACCTGGCAGGTTCCCAAAAAGAGACACAGGTTCCACAGTGCTCATCCAGGGTAAGCAGTGGATTTCCCGGGTCCTCTTTAATAATGGTTTATGGACCTTTCCTCCAGAAACTTGTACAAACCTTTTTTAAACCCAGCTACACTAACAGCTTTTACTACATCCTCCAGTAATGAATTCCAGAGTTTGATTACACATTGAGTGAAAAAATATTTTCTCTTATTAGTCTTAAGTGGGTTACATTGTAGCTTCATTACATGTCCCCTAGTCTTTCTACTTTTTGATGGCGTAAACTACTGATCTATGTTTACCAGTTCCATTCCATCTATTAATTTATAGACCTCTATCATATCTCCCCTCAGCCGTCTCTTTTCCAAGATAAAGAGCCCTAATCTTTTAAGCCTTTTCTCATAGGGGTATCCTTCCATCCTCTACCATTTTGGTGGCTCTTCTAATTCTGCTATATCCTTAAGATATGGCAACCAGAATTGCACATAATATTCAAGGTGCAGTCGAACCATGGAACAATACCATGTGTGCTTTTCTTGGCATTATGACTGGAAGTAGATTGCCAGGCCTTTTTTTCCGAGGCGATGGAGGGTTAAGTGACTTGCCCAAGGCCACAAGGAGTGCTAGTGGGAATTGAACCCTGGTTGCTTGATTACCAAGCCAGTGCTCTAACCACTAGGCTACTCCTCCACTCCATGGAACAATACAGAGGCATTATAATATCCTTGTTTTATTCTCCATTCCTTTCCTTATAATTCCTAGCATTCTGTTTGCTTTCTTGGCCGCCACTGCACATTGGGTGAAGGGTTTCAACATATTATCTATGATGACACCTAAACCTTTTTCCTGGGTGGTGCTTCCTAATGTTGAACCTTGCATCGTGTAACTGTAGTTTGGGTTGTTCTTTCTTAGGTGCATAACTTTGTACTTGTCCACATTAAATTTCATCTGCCATTTTGACGTCCAGTCTTCCAATTAATCAATGTCCTCTTGCAATTTTTCACAATCCTCTTGTGTTTCAACAACTTTGAATAATTTTGTGTCACCTGCAAATTTTGATCACCTCACTCGTTATTCCAATTTCCAGATCATTTATGAATATGCTAAAAAGCAGCGGGCCCAGCACAGATCCCTGGAGTACTCCAGTATTCACCTTTCTCCATTGAGAAAATTGGACATTTAGCCTTACGCTCTGCTTTTTTTTTAACCAGTTCCTGATCCACAATAGTACACTGCCTCCTATCCCATGACGTTTTAATTTCGACTAGCTCACCGTTGTCTACCTGTTTATTTACACCTTCAAAAAAATAACACAGATTAGTATGACAAGACCTTCCTTGGCTAAATCCATGTTGGCTTTCTCCCATTAAACCATGACTATCTACATGTTCAGTAAGTTTATTCTTTATAATGGTTTCTACCATTTTGCCTGGTACACACATCATGCTCACTGGTCTGTAGTTTCCCAGATCACTTATGGAACCTTTTTAAAAACTGGCGTCACATTGGCCAATTCTCCAATTTTCAGGTACTACAGATGATTTTAATGATAGTTTACGATTACTAATAGCAGGTCTGCAATCTCGTATTTCAGTTCTTTTAGCACCTTTGGATGTATACCATCTGGTCTAGGTGATTTCCTACTCTTCAGTTTATCAAATAGTAGTAATACATCTTCCCGGTTTATTGATATTTCTTTCAGTTCTTCCGATACATCACCTTTAAATACTATTTCAGGCATGGGCTACTTCTCTACACCTTCTTCGGTAAAGACCGAAGCAAAGAATTCATTCCGTCTCTTCACTGAGGCCTTGTCCTCCCTTAGCATCCCCTTTTTACCCCTCTATCATCTAATGGTCCAACTGACTCTCTCACAAGATTTTTGCTACAAATGTACTTGAAACAGTTTTTATTATGCGTTTTTTGCTTCCATGGCAAGCTTTTCTTTCAAATTCTCTCTTTGCCTGCTTTATCAATGCTTTGCATCTAACTTGCCAGTACTTACGTTGTTTCCCATTTTTGTCATTTGGTTCCTTTTTCCATTTCCTGAAAGATGCTTTTTTGGCTACAACAGCCTCTCTGACCTCACTTTTATACCATGCCAGCAGTTTTTTGGCCTTCCTTCCACTTTTCGTAAGGTGTAGAATACATCTGGTCTGGGCTTCCAAGATTGTTTAAAAAAACTATGCCCATGCTCAATGTAAATCTTTAACCTTTGCAGCTGTGCCTTTTAGTTTTTTCTTAACTATTTTCTTCCTTTTATCATAATCTCTCTTTCGAAAGTTAAAAGGTAGTATTGTGGCTTTCCCTGCTGTCCCTTCCTCCATTTATTAAATCAAATGCAATCATGCTATTTCCTTCCTTATTCTCTAACCCCACCCCTTCCCTTATGCTCCACCTCTTCCCTTCCTCTCTCCTCTGCTTAAGCCCGTCACCTATTTAACATTATTTAGATATAATTGTTTTGCATAGGGAGTGGAGAAGTAGCCTAAGAGCACTGGCTTGGTAACCAAGAGACCAGGATTCAATCCCCACTAGCACTCCTTGTGGACTTGGGCAAGTCACTTAACCCTCCATTGCCTCGGAAGAAAGGTCTGGCAATCTACTTCTGGTCATACTGCCAAGAAAACCCAGAGGTTGACTCGAAGGCACACATTGCATTGCTTTTGCATAAATTCATTAGGCAGTGTACAATAAAACGAATTATCACATAAATATGAAATCAAGGGCGAGCCAGGGCCAATGTAATGGTATTAGGCACCATAGGCAAACCTATAGCCTTGTCCCTCCCCACCCCACCAAATTAACTATCAAGTCTCCAGCCCTTCTTACCCCCGAGATTTTGATAATTAAACTCAACCATTATGATTACCCCAATATCACCCATCCCAGAACAATCCTGCATAAAGCAGGCATCACACTTTGTTTTGTGTATAGTTACATAATGAGGTCAATCTTGAGATCTTTTATCCAAGTAAATGGATTATTTGAAAACTGCCCCCTCTCCCTGCGGGTAAAGGTACATGCTGATGGTCCTTTGCGTTTGTGTGGCTGTCAAGAGAGAACTTCTGGGTCAAAAAAAAAGAAAAAATAATCCACATAGTAACATCACCTAAAATGTATATACCTCACACCAGCATCTGCCATAATGACATTTAATCACAAAGTCACACAAGGACAAACAAAAACAACTAGCAATGATCAATCAACTTAGCTTAACAGTAACAACCCTAAAAGATAAACTTTTAGAAAAAAAAGAGACACCCAGAAAACTAAATAAATATTGTAAACAATGAATAAGAAATAATGACCTATAAAGTTCAACAAAGTAAATATCAGAATCGGCAGGCAAGACCATAGCAAGTAGATTCAATCCCGAAAAGCGACCTGGTCTCTGGCTGTAGTCCTCAAATGCTGAACAATGTTAAATATGAAATAGCTGGTCACACAGTGGTATGAAATAAATATCCGAAAGGCTCATGGGCAACCATTACCCTGACCCATAAGTGACTAAGGGAGTCAATTCTCCTGTTTGCTGCTTCCCTTCTTCTGTCTTTTGGTGACCGGGAAAATGTAAGTCGGACATAATTTTACAGTAAAGACTAGGACTCTAAAGGAGACCTAAGACAAGGGGCAGTGGGCAGGTTACATTCCTTTTCTCAACCATTTCTACCTAGCACCCAGAACATTCCTTGCACTTGAGGTAGATCAGCTGGTATAACTAGGGATAATAAGAATAAGCATCTATGAAATGCCAGACTGGTCTAACATGGAAACAGTCCAATTATCTTGGGTGCCACCAGTTCATTAAAAAAAGAGATTCCTAATGCAGCTTGACGTGTTGCCTGTATTCATTACACCTTATGAGCTCCAGAAGGAAGGGTGGGGAGAGATAAGAACCCCCTTCCCATGCGCCACGCTTTGGAGGGCCCCCATGTCACCGCGGTGACCCCACCTCCTCCTTCGTTTCCTGTTCCTGAGCATCGAGCAGTCCACGTGATGGCAACAGATGCAGACAGTTTAGAGAGGGTCTGGACCTCCCTCCCTCCCCCAGTCAATCTTGACCATAAATTCACTCCAGGCTCCTTATCCCTCTAGCGTCTGCCCTGTCTTGGGCATCATGCAACTATTAAGAAGCATGCTAGTAGTTAATCTGTGAGAACGAGATCATATGCCCTGGCTTAAGCACGAGGCTCATCCTTTTCATGACATGCACAGAACAAACCCATTTGAGGACAGTGAATTATTCTACCGATCACCTTACTCCAAGGAAACTTCAGCAGCTGCCTATATAAAATTCACACTCTAGGTTGGCCGGTTAATTAATCACCTGCAAAGCCATCCTGTTTTGTGTGTCAAACTGGACTAACACAGTTCACCTTGACGTAATGTTTTAATTGTATGACTAATTAATGTTCCCACCCCTTAGGAAATGAGTCTCTGACCTGTTTTCTGATTTGTGGCACTAGATTTCTTTTCCAGAGTCAGCAAGGGAAGTGACTAGCAGCCAGTCTCGCATCCTCACACCTGATTCAGGTACCTCACTTCAGGAAGTGAAATCTGATCCCAGTCAAAGTGAAACAAAGGAAAACCTGCTGGAACACAAACATTGCAAGCATGCCATTGGCACGTTTCATGCGTTGCTGGTATGCTGAACACAATCAGTGGGTTGTAACTTCTGTGATCACATCAGATGGAATTACCAGTTAGAATTCTAAATTACACAGCATCTCTGATCAACGTGGGCTCCCAAAACACCTTGCCGCTGAACAACTCAAACATAAGGGCGGCCGCACCTGGGGTGGGTAGCCTGGTCACACATCTCTGCTGCCTAAATTGCAAAAACAGCTTCAAAAGTGGGCAGGTGAACTCAGGCACTGGTACAGAAAGCACTACTCTCAAGGTCCTAGGATTTTTTCCTGACTTTCAGTTTAATATCACTAATCATTCCAGTCTACGATTCACGATTAATGTTCCATTTCAAAGGACAGTAAAAGTGCTAAGACCCCCTTTTACTAATTTTAACAGCCTCTAGAAAGAGAGAAATCAAAAAAGGCATTGGATATGCTGGGATCTTCAGTAAATAACCAAGCAAGCAATAGGTTAGGATTTGCAAGGCTACATGATTGCACTTACCAAAGAGCCCACAACAACCTAAACTGAAGTGAATAATCTAGTTATGCGAGAGAATATCTGCTTTTTATTATTATTTCATTGTTGTACAGAGCCACGGACTTAACACAGTGTTTTCACAAGGCACTACGATTTAAATGTTCTTTCTGGATTACAGAGGATCAACATACAGAACAGTGTCCTTAATATACAAGCCCCCTGGTAAACGCTACCTTGCCAGAGCTTTTCCAAATGACTTCTACCACTGCACTGTGGCATGGTAAAATGCTTTGTTACAGCACTGCTAAACTTCTAAACAAAAATTGCAAAACCATAAAAAACAACCAACACATGAAACATACAGGAAGTGATCTCCAAAAGGCTTTTCCACATTCAAACTTATTGTATATGTGAACTCGTGTGGCTGTATACATGTGTATAATATGTGCACTGACAATAACACATGTACTTAAATGTGTGCAGCATGCAGGCATCCCGGGGGGGTGGGGGTGGGGGGGGACAGAGTTGCGATGAATGCAAGCCGTCTGCCTCGGAGTAAGTATAAAATTTGCGCATTCGCATTTGTATGTGTTCTAGGTGTTTAGTTTGTAGGTACATCTGCTGCCTTTACAAACTAATCTCACTATCCAAAACTCATTGGGAGACTATTTGTTCTTTATAAATAATACATTGCTGTTCAATAAAGCTGGCCTTCAGAACAATCTAGTATGAAGGTCCTATTGTCCTTTTATTTGAAAAAAATTATTTATGAAGAATTATTTCCTTTAAAAAAATGATTTTATCCTTTTGACTACAAAAAGTGCAGTCCTAAATAGAAAATTCAAATAATTCATATCATTGTAAACAATTTATCGTATATTAAATCCTCTCACTGGTGTCAAATCTAAAAAAAAAAATATCTGAAAATGACAAATTCAATATTAATTCATGTTGCAAAAGATACTGTATCAAGGATCCAGCAACCGGCTCATTCTTCTTATCTTTCTAAGTGCCCTGTTATTAAAGTCCTCTCACAATTTATTTAAATAACTCTGGATGGGGACTATACACAAACTAGACTGAACTAAATGAAATAATGAATCCCTAATGGGTTCATATTTATTTCTAAACAAGAAAAAAGTAAGAAGAAGGAACTCACACTGCAATCTGAGTCAGCAAACTCGATTATAAGAAACTGAAGCCCTCTATCAAACACTGTATAATCCAATCACTCCAGTCTTATTTTTGAACCAGTTATAAACATGACAACGTTTTTTTCACAGGATAATTTATTATGTCCAATCCCATCCTCTGAACAATAACAGAATGTCCTCAAGGTTCACTGCCGCAGTGCACTAAAGCACACCATGGAACACTTTAAAGCGCGTTAGGTGTTTTGCACCTAATGTGCATTAAGTGAAAAGCCGCCACGGTTAACTGTCGGAGGTGTGACCATTATAGTCCCGAAAGCTAACACAAGGATGCACATATTTCCACCCACTGCGGTGGTGTGAGGTGCATCCGTGCTGCTGGCAATATATCGCCCATGCTAACTGCGGTGTGGTCACTATGCCTGCTCTCCACCCCTACCACGCCCATTCTGCACCATATCGCATGGATGGCAGGCAGTTACTGTGCACAAAAATGGATGTCAAGTGCTTAGCGCACTTTAGTAAAGGGGCCCCTAAAATGCCTTACTTATAATTCTTCTATCTGTCCTACTAAATAATCATTATCATTATCTAATTGGCTGGGAATTCTTCCCAGTTCAGCCAACCTGTTAAAATTCCTCCAGTTTATAACTGTGCCAGATGATCAACAAATAGCTTCATGCTGGGCCAGTGCAAGGATATGAAATGCCCTAGGTGAACCCTCATATTCCTGCCAGTCCCCCTGCTCCCATCCCCAGAACTTGCAGCGGCACCCATGACAATAAAAATAGCAACACAGAGCCTCTGATGCTGTGTGCCATTGGTGCTGTGCTGGAAGCAGCCCCTCCCACCCCCTCGGACAAACTTCATGGCTGGTCTGAGCATAGCACCAAGGGCATACAGCGTCAGAGGCTCTGAGTAAGTGCCACATTGCTGTTTTGGTCTCACTGCCGTCGCTGCAGGTACCAGAGAGGGGCAGCGGTGGCCGGAATTGGTCACCTTCCAAAAACTGGCACTCTGGGCAACTACCTAGTTTGCCTGATGGTAGCGCCAACCCTGGCTTCATGATGATTAACAGTCACTGACTGATCCATCGCAAATGCCAGCGATAATGATAGGATTATTCAAAACCTAGTGAAAATGTTATTATAAGCTGTCCAATTTCAGTTTTCTGCTTTATATATTATTTGTTTTTGGCAATGTAAGATCAATCAATACATAAAGGGTAATCAAATCTCATGCAGACACATAAGAACATAAGAAATGCCAACTGGGTCAGACCAAGGTCAAGGTTTCCAACAGTGGCCAATCCAGGTCACAAGTACCTGGCAGGTTCCCAAAAAGGCACACAGGTTCCACAATGCTTGTATTGGGGCAAGCAGTGGATTTCCCAGGTCTTCTTTAATAATGGTTTATGGACCTTTCCTCCAGGAACTTGTCCAAACCTTTTTTAAACCCAGCTACACTAACAGTTTTTACTACATCTTCCGGTAACAAATTCCAGAGCTTGATTACACGTTGAGTAAAAAATTGTTTTCTCTTATTATTTATTTTATTTAACAGTATTTCTAAACCGCCATATCTTAATAATCAAGGTGGTATCACAGCAAGCAATCAGGTAAAGTGGGTGTGTTATACATGCAGTGAGGGTGAAACTTAGTTGTGTGAGGGCTGTGTTGGGTGCTTGATTTGTTTTGAGCTATGTACAAAGTGGGCTATTTACAGTGGTGCTAAAAACACATTTTATATACATACAGTGTTAGGAGGTTTGGTGTGCTGTTATACATTCTCTTAGGTTATGTGATGTGTCCATAGTGCTCTATGAACAGCATGGTTTTCAGCTGTTTTCTGAAGTCTTTGAGGTCTGGAGTTGCCCTTAGATCGTCCGGTAGATTGTTCCATATTGTTGGAGCAGCCATGGAGAGAGCTCTGTCTGTTGTGTCCTTGCGTGTGTGCTTGTATTCATTTGGGGTACTGACTCGGTTGCGTGTTTGACTTCTTCTAGGACGTGCGCTGGTTTCTGGTTGTATGAGCGTGTGGAGGCTGTTGGCTGATGTGTGCTGTTTTATCTTAAATAGGTTTATGATAGTCTTGTATCTGATGCGTGCACTGATTGGGAGCCAGTGTAAGTCCTTTAATGTAGGTGTGATGTGCTCCTGCCTTGCAGCTCCGGATATGATTCGAGCTGCAGTGCTTTGTGCCAGTTGGAGTGGTTTGAGGGCTTGTTTCGGTAGTCCAAGGTATATCGGAATGCAGAAGTCCAGTATTGGGGTTATCAGTGCTTGACAGACGGTACGGAAGTGTTCTGGGGCGAGGAGTGGTTTCAGTCTCCTGATGATTCGCATCTTGTAGTAGGCTTTTTGGATTGTTTTGTCTATATGTGGTTTGAAGTTGAGTTTACTGTCCAGAGTAACCCCAAGGTATCTCACCTCTGATCTTATCGGTATCGTGGTGCTTTGTATCTTTATGTTTGCTGGGTGTATGAAGCTTTGGTTCCGAGTGATGATTAAAGCTTCGGTCTTGTTGTAGTTTATTGCGAGGTTGTTGTTTTGGCACCACCTCGTCATTTGGGTAAGGCAGTCTGTTATCTTAGAGAAGTCCGGGTTGTCGATTGATATCGGGGTGTATACCATGATGTCGTCTGCGTATATTGTGTATTGGATGTTGTTCTCTTTCATAATGTTGCATATTGGTTGGATGTAGATGTTAAAAAGGAGTGCTGAGAGTGCGGATCCTTGCGGTACTCCTTGTTGGACATTTATGGGTCGGGAGGCGTCATGTCCCACCTTGACCTGTAGCTGTCTTTCGGTTAAGTACGAGTGGAACCATTTCAATGTGGTACCGTGTATACCAGTGTTCATTAGTCTCTCCAGGAGCGTATTGTGGTCAACTGTGTCGAAAGCTGAGGAGATGTCGATGAAGATCATTATAATTCCATTCCTGGTGTTGTCAATTATTCTTATGATGCTGTCGAAGAGGTACATCAGTAGAGTTTCGACTCCATGGTTGGGACGAAATCCGTGTTGGTTGTCGTCGAGTGTTCCGTGTTCGTCAATGTGTTCCTGAAGTTGTAGTTGAACCGTCTTTTCGATTATTTTTGCGAGGAAGGGTATGCTGGAGATTGGTCGGTATGCTGCTGGGTCCTTTTTGTCGAGAGTAGTTTTCTTTGTGATTGGTCTTACTGAGGCAAGCTTTAGTTGCTGTGGCATGAGTCCTTGAGTGAGTGAGTTGTGTACCATTTTATGAATGGTTGGGATGAGGCTTGATTTGGTGGCTTTGACCCATGACACTGGGCAAGGGTCTGTAGGAGCAGTGCTTGTGTTGATTGTGGAGATGATGTGGGATATCTGTTCTTTTGAGGGTGAGTAGAATGTGCCCCAGGTTTTGGGGTGTACGTTCGTTCTGGTGGTTCCACTGGGTGTTGTGCGCTCTGTGGAGTGAAATTTGTCTTTGATGTGGTCGGCGAATTTCTGTGGATCAACTTGTACTTCTCCTTCTGCTGCTTGCTCTTTTGTGAGGGTCTTTACTATTTCGAAAAGTTCTCTGGGTTTGTTGATGGAAGTATTTATCAGGTTTGTGTGGAATTCTCTCTTTGATTGGTTGATGTGATCATTGTATTGTTTTTGCTTTGTTAGGTAAAGATGTTGGTCGGAAGTTGTTTTGTTTTTTCTCCATCTCCGTTCAATCTTCCTGAGCTCCCTCTTTTCCTGTCGTATTTTTGCTGAGTACCATGGCTTGTTTTGTCTCTTGTTGTGCTGTTGTTTCTCTGTCCTGCCATCGGATGGTTTGGCGGCGTTAGCTAAAATGCTGTTCCAGTTGGAAACTTGTTCCTCCAGGTCCTCTGAGTCAATGTTCAAGTGTTGTATTGTGTCCTGTATGAATTCGTCCCTTTCAAAGGACTTGAATCGTCTTTGTGTGTGTGGGATGTTCGCTCTTTCGTTTGTCCGGTCTTCTTGTGATTGCAGTTTTGTCTCGATTGAGTAATGGTCAGACCATGGTACTGGGGTGATGGTGGGTGTAGAAATTAGGTCTCTTGAAGTTAGGTAGTTTGATGCGAAGATGAGGTCTGGGGATGATCCAAGTCTGTGTGTTGGTGCATTGACTATCTGTGTGAATTGAAGTGAGGTCATTGCTTGAAGGAAGGCCTCTGCATCTTTTGTATTGGCGGACTTGAGGTTGAAGTCTCCGATTAGTAGTGCTGGTTTGTTGTTTGTTGTTATGGCACAGGCTTCTTCGAGTGTGAAAGCTAGTTCGTCGGGTGGAGCGCGGGGTGCTCTGTAGGTTAGGCAGATTGCAATATTCTTGTTCTTGATGCTAATTGTGTTACATTGCTGTGTAACTGTGAGGTTCTGTGTCTTGAACTTAAGTTTTGTTTTTGCTATTATTAGGACTCCTCCTCCACGCTTGTGGGTGCGTGGGCAGTTGTATGCTGAGTAGTTGTTTGGTACTAGTTGGTTGAGTAGTACACTGTCGGTAGGGTTGAGCCATGTCTCTGTGATGCATATTATGTCGGGCTGTCGCTCTTCTATGTGGTCTACAAGAGTGTGTATCTTGTTGCAGACGGATATGGCATTTATGAGCTCAATTGTTGTTGTCTTTGTGGAAGAGGTTGTTGCTACATGTGCTTCCTTTGAGCCGGTGTTGGGGTTTGATTTGTGTCTGTTTGGTCTCTTTGCTTGGGAGGTTCCGAGTGTCTCTTTGTGTGTGTGTTGTGGTTCGAAATATGGCAATGCAGTTGGAGGGTACCAAGGTGTGTTTGTTTGTGGGTAGTGGAGGTGTGTGGTAGGTGGGAGGAGTTGTGTGACTAGTAGGTAGAGGGGGAGGAAGTATGTGGTGTGCATGTTGGTAGTTTGTGATGTTCTGATAGGGTGATGCCTGTCTCCTTAGGTCTTCGTCTGTTGTTTGCTTGGGGAGAGCTGTACTTGGTGCGGGGGCCTGTCCCGTGGAGGGATAGCCGGATCTGTGGAGGACGCCTTGGTGCGGGAGCCTGTCCTGTGGAGGGGGAGCTGAATCTGTGGCGGTCGCCTTGGTGCGGGAGCCTGTCCCGGGTAGGGAGCCTGTCCCGTGGAGAGAGAGCTGGATCTGTGGCGGTCGCCTTGGTGCGGGAGCCTGTCCCGGGGAGGGAGCCTGTCCCGTGGAGAGAGAGCTGGATCTGTGGCGGTCGCCTTGGTGCGGGAGCCTGTCCCGGGGAGGGAGCCTGTCCCGTGGAGAGAGAGCTGGATCTGTGGCGGTCGCCTTGGTGCGGGAGCCTGTCCCGGGGAGGGAGCCTGTCCCGTGGAGAGAGAGCTGGATCTGTGGCGGTCGCCTTGGTGCGGGAGCCGGTCCCGGGGAGGGAGCCTGTCCCGTGGAGAGAGAGCTGGATCTGTGGCGGTCGCCTTGGTGCGGGAGCCTGTCCTGTGGAGAGAGAGCTGGATCTGTGGCGGTCGCCTTGGTGCGGGAGCCTGTTCCGTGGAGGGGAGGCCGGAGCTTTTATGGAGTGTGTTGTGGAAGAGGGCGTTTGGTGGTGTGCGATGTGTTATGTTCTGTGAGAGTTCTACTTGCGGTTGTGATGTCCTTCTCCTCGGTCTGCTCCTCTGTCGGGATCCGTTGGGATGCAGTCGGCGCTGCTGAATTCCTTGGATGTTTCCTACTATTAGTCTTAAACAGATCACATTGTACTTCATTGCGTGTCCCCTAGTCTTTCTACTTTTTGATGGCGTAAACAACCGATCTACGTTTACCCGTTCCAGTCCACATCGCTCATACTCTAGAGTTTACCATTTCCACAGTTCATCTGTATGAGAACTATAACACAGCACAGATGCCAGAGTCTTTTACAGCACTGGGAACAAATTACAGATTAAGGATTCTTAACAAAGAAACACCGGAATTGTGGGCAAGGTTGTAAAACTAACTAACCTCTGATCAGTGAAACAGCAGACCACATCAAGCCTGAGGAAAGAGAATGTCTCTCCTCTAAATGGGACATCTTCAGCTAACAGATTAACAAAATGAACACATCTTTGATCTATTATTTATTTTTAAGATGATAAGATGGAATTTTAAAAAAACTGGAAAGGCGAGTTATTTCTAGGACCCCAGTATCCTTGTCTCCTGTCCATCTTACAGGGCCAAATTGAAGATTTTGGTGCCCATAGGAAAGACAGGAGATCCCAGACAGCATGGGGTGGGGATAATCAGAGATACTAAAGATTAGAATGTCGGAAGAGGAGTAGAGGAAGGTCATAGTACCACAGCGGCTCCATATTGAAGCCGCGCATGTACATAGCCGGAAAGCAGCTGGAAGTAGGCTCTCTCTTAGCCTCTATATTTCATGCCTTCAAAATTTTGGTACACTAGCCATTTGCCTATGTTGCCTGTGCCTAAATCCTAGCCTGCCATTTGAGCAGAAGTTATATTACATTCAGTTTAGATACCATCTTCCTTAATGACATTTAACCCAAAGCGGTTTACGGCAAAACTAATACAATAAGTCATGACAAAAGATACTCATAAAAAAACGACTGAAAAAGCATATCACATCAGCACACACAATTTTGTAATCCTTTGGCTCCAAGCAAGAACAGATAGTTTTCTTAGATTCTGTGACGTTTCATGTACTGTTTTCCTACTGCATCTGTCCACATGTGTGATACTACAGTCATTTCAAAGTCAGTCAAGGCTCTATGGCAAAAGGAGACGGGTTTACCAGATGAAGATCTCCAACACAAAGTACTGAACCTAGGTGGAACATGTGCTTCAAATAGCTAGAGAAAGGTCAATATCTGTAAAGACTGGCACTGACATTGAGCGTCTGAAGGTACTCCAGCAAACTAAGTGCATTAAGTAGCCCATTCAGCTATCTGACTTTTCTAAACAAAGCCATCTGCCTGAAAATCATTTCTTCCCTGACACGGTCTTGTATGTGCACAAAGAGATTAAAGTATTTGCATATAGGGAGAGAGTAAAGTTTCCCTTAACTTGCATCACACCTTGTCACTCAACTGGACTGAACGACAAGTGGAAAGAAGTAGATGTAAAGTAAATAATAATTTTAAAAATATTGTTGAAATCTAATTACAATACTTAAGTAGGACACTGAATTCGTTCAACATCAGGCTTGAGAAACTTCACGTTGTAAGTTTGACCCCAACTGCAGCTCAGCTCACAACTTGAGCTGTTAGTGTAGCTGGGTTTAAAAAAGGTTTGGACAAGTTCCTGGAGGAAAGGTCCATAAACCAGTATTAAGAAGGGACCCAGGATATCCATGCTTGACCCTGTACAAGCATTGCGGAACCTGTGTCTTTTGGGAAAACTGCTAGGTACGTATAACCTAGATTGGCCAATGTTGGAAAGAGGATACTGGGCTTGATGGATCTTGGTCTGACCCAGTATGGCATATCTTATGTGAGGACAAACAATTTAGGGCTCAGGTGCACTGATGGCATAAGCAAAAATTACGATGGTGAACGGAGCTCTGGGTCCTGGCTGGGTTTCCAAATTCATGACAGCAGCCCCACAAAAACTATCTGGTATTTCCAATTTCCACACAGCATGAAAGGGCAGGGCAGGAACACATTCGATCTAGACGACTACATTTGCATCAATAGGTAATAGACACCTGTGATCAAAAGATTTAAGATACTGAATTCTCCTCTAAAACCCACCATGTAAACAATTTATATCTGTTCTACTTCCATTGTTAAATGTACCTTTCCAGTTAACACTCACTGTTCGATGTAACTTTAACTCTTAATTGTTTCATGTAAACCACATTGACCTTTGGAAATGCGGTATATAAAAAATGCTAAATAAATAAATAAACACCTATTAGAAAAAGTTGTATAACATGGACAACCATATTCAGACCTTTCTTTGGGCTGGATGCCAGTCACAGGAAAAGATTCAATTCACCAATCACATTAGCCAATGTAGCCTTTTTACAGTAAAAAAAAAAAAAATCTTGGATGAGAGGCTGCATGTTGGCCATGTGAGAGGTTGGAATAGGATCAAACGCTGTTTAGCACCCACCCACATCTTCCTTAAACAAACGAGTACACGGAAGAAAAAAATGACCAGAATGAAACTGCGCTCCACCTTTTCTAGATGTCAAGACTTATTCAGACAGTCATTCTGAACACAAGATGTTCTTATGTCCAGTGTGACTGGTAGAGATTTCTTTACCATATTATAAATTGTGATTTTCTCTCTTTAGCATTATGGTATCAGTAGTTAGCATTATTCAACATTGTTCTCACCAGTGAGACTTTTGCTTTTTGCCAATTGGCTCTCACTCCGTCTTCCTTATAAGCTTTGCTGGTTGGTCATAAAAATAATTCCCTATCAAGCACATATAAATTTTCATCCGACTAAGTTGCAGTCTATGGCTGGCTGACCCATAAAATGTCCCTTTGCCATCTAAAAGAAACTGAAAGTAGAAAGGCCCTACCCTACCTTCAGAAGCACATCTACACTCCAGAGCTAAAAGGCCACAGCTCTACAGCTCTCACCAGCACTCTCAGACTTTCCTTTCCACTCACTGTCTCTTAGTCTGTCATCATCACCCGCATTTACTACCACTATCCTTAAGGTGTGATGCCAGAGAAATCCGCCATCAGTTATAGAATGCACTTAACAACAACTGGAAAAAATGAATTACTTCAAGATTTCTGAGACAAGTACTTAAAAGGACCCGAGGGCTTGGTCCCAGAGCAGAAGCCAGAGAGTGGGCTCTGCCTGGCACCCTGAACATCTGCCTTAGTGATACCACTTAGTTCCGCTAGTGGCACTGGGGTCCTGGACAATTACCCTGCTTCTCCCTTCCTCCTCGATGCAGCCCTGGAGGGCCTTAACAAGAATTATCCAGGCAGCGGACTTGAAGCAAGAAAATGAGTAAAGGAGCCTGGGTCTGTAACTTAAAACTGACTTTCTGACCTTAAAGGTGCTTGATAATATCAGACTACAGACTGCTAATATCCTTAATCTGATTATGAAAATAACTATATCTGAATGAGAGTCGGTTTGATCTGGTTTAGTTTAAGTTAAAAAATGTTTGCAGTTGACTTAAACACCATGGTTGGTGATTTTTGTTTTGTAAACGCCAGCCACGTCACTTAAATAAAATAGGAATATTCAGTATTGCTCTCTGGACCGCAAGCAGCGCTGCATATTAGAGTAATGAGCACCAGATCTATCCAGAGTGTCGATTTTTTTGCTATCCTAAATTTATTTGGATAGTTATTTGGAGAACGGACTGAATATTGATGCCCTCCATATAACTTAGTGCTTTGTCCATACATCACCCTGGCACATTCCGTATAGTGCTGTAAAGATCTTCAGTAGCACTAGCCATATAGTGCCGCTAAAAATCCACAGATAGTACCAACTAGGAAAATTATCCAGATAACGGCTTCCATGATGCTGATAATTCCCTTTCAGTATCGACCAGTTTGTTCCCGAATTAGTCGTAGCACAACGTGGTCACATCCCTGCCGAGTACTGCCTGTTGCTTCTGATTTTGGGCCACAAGGGAAAGATGCAGATGATATGGGTGAATTTACAGTTGTGGTCCACATTATTGGCACCCTTACATTTTAGGTATGTTGTGTACAATATCTTGAGAAATACTTGGAAATATTCCAACTGTATGTCATCATAATATTTTAATAGTATGTGCAAAGGTATATATAAAAAAAAGGAGGATGTCTGTGCAACTTAGGTAATTTCTGAGAAAAAAAATAAAATATAAACTGGACAGAAATAATGGCACGCTTCACTAATATTTGGTTGCACAACCCTTGGCAGTGAGGACTACAAGAAACGTTTGAAAGCTGTCATCTGTAAGTTTCGTACATCTGTCTGCTGGTAGTTTCTCCCCCTCTTCAACTGTGATTTGTTCCAGCTCATGAATGTTTCCAGGATTCCTTTTACCAGTGGCAGATTTCAGCTCTTTCCAAAGGTTCTCAATTGGACTGAGATCAGGATTCATTGCTGGCCAGTTTAAAACGGTCCATTTTCCTTTTTAACCATTGTTTTGTACTTTTGGATATATGTTGTGAGTCATTGTTCTGCTGGAGGACACATGACCTTGGACCCAGACCTAGCTCACTGACACTAGGTAGCAGATTTCACTCCAAAGTACCTTGGTAGTCCTCCGACTTCACGATTTCTTTAATACTTTCCAGGCCTCCAGTTCCTGAAGCACCAAAACAGCCCCACAACATTATGGAACTTCCACCATATTTAACCGTAGGAAGGGTGTTTTAGTCCTTATAAGCCTCATTTCTTCGCCTGTAAATGAATCACTAGTCTGCATTGACAAAGAGCTCAAGTTTGGTTTCATCTGGCAAGAGACTATTTTCCCAGAAGGACTGCGGTTTCTCAAGTTGATTTTGGGCAAAGGTCAGATGTGCCATTTTATGTCTGCCTTTGAGTAGGGGGTCCTCCTTGGCCTTCGCCCATGAAGCCCTTCTTTGTTTAGTGCATGGCGTATGGTGCGAGTTGAAATCACCACTCCAGATGGCTCCAGGTCAGCCTTAAGCTCTTTGGATGTTGTATGTGGTGTTTTTCCAACAGTTCACACTAACCTTCAAAGACTTCTTGGAGTAATTTTCCTCTTTACACTACATCCTGGGAGGTTCTTGACAGTTCCATGAGCAGAAAACTTCTTAATAACATTGCGAACTATAAACACAGGAATCCCAAGTTCTTGTACTTTGAAGGTTGATATTTGGTGATAATGAGTTTTCTGACAGTCTCGGGCAGCTCTCTTGTCTTTACCATTGTGAAAATAGAACAGGAAGTGAATGTGGCCATTTTAAACATTAGAGCCATCATTTATTGGTTGATGGAAGTCATGTGAGTATCGATAATTGATCACAGATGCGTCTAATTTTACTACAGTGGAAATGTGGTTCTTCTGTTCAAACTGATTTGAATTGTTTATAAGAGTGCCAATAATCAAGTCTTGACAGTGTCCCCATTTTATACTATTTCCTTTTTTTAACTGGTCTTGTTTTATTTGATTCTTTTATATGTGTCAAATATGTGTGCATACGTAGTCTAAAGCCATTTCAATGACCACTTTTTCTTTTAGGAGATATTGCACATTAAGGAGTTGAACTGCAAGGGTGCCAATAACGTTGACCACAACAGTAAGAATGAAGGCGTCAGGTTGTTTTCAGGAAAGCCAGATTTTGCACTGTCCGTGAAACATCCTTCTGCGCCTGTACCATGTAATTTGATAAACAGATAGATGTGAAGGGTTATCGGCACGGAGCAGCAGTTACAACCCTAACCACCTTACCGAGCAGACTAAAAGGAGTATTTCAGCCTTTAGCTGCCATCATCTGCTATGTTAGCACACACGCGGATGGCATTCATGTCCAGGGCAGCTTGCTCCACATTCCATCTCCGACAAACTGCAACATTACCAATAATAATATGTCCAACAAAATTTTCTTATGACAAACCATCAGCCCTAAAATGTAAACTACACCCAACTTGTAAGGCTAGGTTATTGCTTTCACACTGAGTGCATCACCTGTTGAAGAATAATGTGTGTTTTCATGAGCCTAAGATGCTGACAGATGGGGTGGGGTTCAGCAAGGGGAAGCAGCTGCCAGCCAGCCTTAAGGCCATTCCCTAGGAGTGAAAATAGTGCCTCTGACATTGTAAATTCTATTTATACCACTCAAGGTGCCCATGTCAAACACACCACTGACAGATTTCATTTCAAACTCTTGGTTGTGTGTCAGCATGAACATTTTAAAAAAAAAAAAGCAGGAAAAGGGGCGAGGAAAACATTGGCTATTTAAGAAAGCTTTTGTTGAGAAAATAATAATTTTCACTCTGATACAATGAACCATTTCAGCTCTGACTGCAAATTCCTCACAAGGATCATTGTGTCGCTTAGAAAGCGTAACTCAAATGAAATGGGCATTGTGTCCTTAATGTAAAGGTGCCCTGAACAGATGTGTAAATGGGATAGGAAGGTTCCTTTTTCATCTCCTATGAACAAAAGTGCTTAAACATTCTGACTTCAGAGAACTAAAACATTAGAGGAAACCTTTTCGCAAGCTGTCAATGCGGAAATCATAGGTTAAAAAAAATCATCGTATCTGATACAGACAGATTACAGACTGTTTTTCCAGTTGTCTGTAATAGTACACCTCTTTATTTTTTCTGACTGTATAATGGCTTACTATCGCCTTATCTTGCAAGCTGAACCATCCTTTTGCAAAGCGGCATCCCCTGTGCCCTGGGTCTCGATAAGACAACCTTCACCGGATCAGCTGCCAGATGCAGCCAGAAAGAGGGTTTCCAGCTTCCAGCCCCTTCTGCTGTTGGCTTTTAAGGAGGGAGGCGAACACAGCAGTAACTTAGAAGAGCGCTCGATCTCTCTCCGCTTCACGACTTACTAAACTCACTTTCCTCTCAAACTGGCGGGGTCCCTATCCGGACGGGCACATAGATCTACGCGCGTCTAGACGCAGTTTCCAACTCTTTCGCGGAGTAGCAGTAAAGCGAAATCCTGGCAGCTCAGCTCCGGAGAGGAGCGAAACTCTGGAACTTGGGCACTGCGGCCCAGAGCAGGCGGCCCCCGATGCTCACCCCCCTCCCGCCCATCGTCTTCCCAGAGCGAAAAGCCAAGTCCACAGCAGCACCCAAGGGTGCGGGGCGGGGGGTTCTCGAAATCCCGGAGGAGCCACTTACCTACTGCAGGCTCTGGTGCGGTGCCGAAGCCGGGTGCGGGAGCGCGCACGGGCAGAGAAAGGAAAGTTTGCGGGAGCGAAGGACGAGCCGAGAGCTCGAGCCTGGCAGATGGGCGGGGCCGAGCCGGCCAGGCTCCTCCCAGAGTCCGGCAGCCGCAGCCCTGCGCTCCTCCCCCGGTCTCCGCCCCCTCCCAAATCACTCTTCCTCCACCTTTCTTCCCTACTCCACAACATGACCACCGCCCCCTGCCCCCTCGCAGAAACACCACCCCGCTCCTCTTCAAAATACAGCTTCTTCCCCATGCAGCCCCCCAAACACCAACCCTCCCTTCTTATTCCCCAAACACTCTTGAATCTCTTCCCTTCCACCCAAATGCATCTCTCTTCCCCTGTCCCCTAGAAACATAACATTTCTAATCTTTAAAACAAAACTTCCCTTCCCTGACACCCAAACAATGCCCCTCTTCCTTGCCCC
This sequence comes from Ichthyophis bannanicus, assembly GCA_033557465.1. Taxonomy (NCBI): domain Eukaryota; kingdom Metazoa; phylum Chordata; class Amphibia; order Gymnophiona; family Ichthyophiidae; genus Ichthyophis; species Ichthyophis bannanicus. The sequence continues at coordinate 159,072,817 of CM066045.1, forward strand.
CCAAACAATATCCCTCTCTGAATCAGTACCTCCTCCCCCCTACCATATCCTCCCCTTCCCCTCAAAATGCTCTCACTCCCCTCTCTGCCCCAACACTATCCCGTCACCCTAAAACACTGTTGCATCTTCTTCCCTGCTCCCACTACTATAAGTAGCATTTTAGAAAGGATATCCAAGTGAAATCTGGGTAATCCAGGGCAAAACGTCCAACCCTTCCCCGCCTCCCCCCCCCCCCCTCCCCCCCCCCCCCCGGGCCTGCCAGGGTTGTGTACCTTTTGGCCTGAGTTTAGCAACCTGGATGTCCCGAAAATGCATGGCTGCAGGGACGGCCACATAGACGTCCCTACTACAAACAATTGGGGCAGGGATGCCTGTCCTATGCTATTTTGCATGTGGGGACATGTGTCCTCGTTTCCCTGCCGTTTTCATCATCACATGGAAAGTATAGTATAGGGGATTATCATCCTCTATGCCCTCCAGATGTTTGGATGGCAGAACAAGAGCTTTTGTGATACCTATTGTGCCCTGGAGCAGGAATAGACATAAACAGTCCAATGAACGGAGTGGAACGGGTAAACGTAGATCGATTGTTTACGTTATCAGAATATAGAAAGATTAGGGGACATGCAATGAAGCTACAGGGTAAACTATTTAAGACTAATAAAAGAAAATATTTTTTCACTCAACGTGTAATCAAACTCTGGAATTTGTTACCGGAGGATGTAGTAAAGGCTGTTAGTGTAGCTGGGTTTAAAAAAGGTTTGGACAAGTTCCTGGAGGAAAGGTCCATAAACCATTATTAAGAAGGGACCCAGTACAAGCATTGTGGAACCTGTGTCTTTTGGGGAAACTGCTAGGTATGTATGACCTAGATTGGCCACTGTTGGAAACAGGATACTGGGCTTGATGGACCTTGGTCTGACCCAGTATGGCATATCTTATGTTCTTATGTTCACTTAGTGGAGGGGGACATGCTCACTCTATCTGAAATTGGAAGCACACATCCAAGGTGCCTGGAACACCCCTGGCCTCCAGCCTGCCTCTTTGCACCTTGGATGTCCTCAGGTTGGAGACATCTATGGAACCAGCTTCTAAAATGGATTTGGTGGTGTCTCTGTGATTTGGATGTCTTCGTGCCCATTTTCAGACATCCAAAGCATGACTAGGGCTTCTAAAATAACCCCCTAACCATTCTGAAATCATATCAGAGCCAGCACCCAATAAAGACATTTAATAAAGACATTTCATCTAATTTAGAAACAAAATGATATATTTTCTGCTGATGTGAAAAGAAAGACCTGCATCAACTCTGCATAAGTAATTCTGGGCCCAATATTGAGGTGGGCAGGCTGCCCCCCGACCCCACCCAACCCAGATATTCACTTCCACGCTGGCGGAAGTGCATATCTGGGTTAGCCTGGATGCCCCGGCAGCCACAGAGGCTACACAGGTAGCAGTGATTTTCATTGCTAACCGCATAGCCTCTGCGTCTTAAAGATAGGCGAGGTTTTTTCTCACTGCTACCCATGTAGCCCCTTCCTCCGCCCCCACTTCACCCCAGAAAGCCCCTAACATGCCCCAATGCTATGTAGATAGTATCTGGGTGCTTTAGGGACTTAGCCGGGATATTCAAAGGGCAGTACACGTACAGTGACTGTTGACATAATGCAGATGGTGACAACACTCTTGCCACAGATAAAGGCCATGTTGAATTTGTTCGTGAATCTATTGCGGCAATAATACCAGCTGGCAATACACCCGACGTGGTCATGTTTCGCCACAAGGCTGCCTCAGGAGTGTAGCCAAGTAACTGAATGCAGGATCAGAAACTGTTTAATATGATTCAGACATGGTGCCATCCATGCTTCTGCTTCTGCCCCCTCAGAAGAATCAGAGGGGGGGGGTGGAAGCAGAAACATGAATGGCACTGTGGCACCGGAAAAGAAGGTAACTCTGGTGCGAAGGTAACTCTAGAGCATTTGCCTGTCCTATACGTGCCTGAATCATTTTAAACCACTCCTACGCCATGATCACTTCCAGACTATCTACCAAGCCATCATCACACCAATATTGGACTACGGCAGCTCACTCTACCAAGGCCTACCAAAACAAATCATTCACCCATTACAAATGGTGCAGAACACAACAGCGTGAATCATCAGTGGAACCAATAAAACAGATCACATCACACCAATATTAAATCAACTACACTGGCTACCAATCCAAGCAAGTGCCAAGTTTAAAACAACTCTAAACATCTTGACAATCATCCACCACTCCTCAGCAGACACCCTGGAAACCCTAATTACAAGAGAAGAAAGTGCACACCCCAGAAGAAGCAATAACAGCCACACGATCGACGTGCCACCGACTTTAGGAAAAGTAAGCAATCATCATCCAAAGCAGCGCTATCACTAGCTCTATCACTATGGAACACCTTGCCTCAAGATATCCATTCCACCAAAGAGATCAAAGACTTCCAGAAAAGACTCAAGACCCTTCTGTTCACAGAACACTATGAATACATCACATAGCACAACTACCACACCAAACCCAACAAAGGATTCTTAACATCCCAAAGGCACGATAACCCACTCTGACATAGACAGCAGAACGTGTAAATAGCTGTTAATACCCTTTTATTACACCCAAGTTTAATGTACCCAAGTTGCGTTCAAGTTTCTTGTAAACCGCTTTGATTACAGAATAAGGCGATTGGAAAATAGTTTAAATAAATAAACATTCTGATTTTGCATTCAGTTACTTGGCTACACTCCCGAGGCAGCCTTGTGGCAAATTGGGTGTATCACCAGCCAGTATTATTGCTGAAGGCGTAAATAATTTCACCAATTGTCTTTATTGCCAGTAGAGTGTTTTATCAATTGCCAGTATTACTGAGTGCAATCCTAGCACTTCTTCTGTGGATGAATGAAAAGTAGTTCAATGTCTTCTTTGACAATAGTTTTCTAAAGAATATAAGCATGTGGAATGGGATTTCAAAATAATTAAAAATATGGAAAAAGAAAATATCATTTGGATGGGCTTTTCTGACCAATGAGGATTTGTGCCCTATTCTTGCAGAATTGATTCAGTTTTTGGACCATAGGGACAAACTGAGGTCTTTTCTCCTTGTTATTTATTTTGAAAATATTTTTTTGTTTATGTGTATTTACTGGACTTTATGGTGACAGTATTTTTGAAATAACATACTGTATATATTGAAGCTATACCATTATTGGGAGACGTTTATCAGCTGACTTTTGTTGTTTTGATGTGCAATACTAACCCATTTGGAGAAATTGCCCCATATTACATTTCTATGACAATATCAGAACATTTGGATGGAAGTATGGAAAAGAACTTAAACAGAGAAACATGACGGCAGAAAAAGACCACATGGCCTATCTAGTCTGCCCTTCCATAACAACTACAGCAGGAGCACCCTTCCATAACAACGGCAGCAGGAGCACCGTTTAAAAAGAAGCGCCAGCCAGCGCGCCCGCGCCTGAGGACCGCGCAAGAGGGCCCTTTGGCATGGCCCTTAGGCTAAGGCCTGTAAAGATCCACAAGACGGCTAAACAACGCTGAAAAAACCCAAGCCCACGCCGACACCAACAACTACAACAAAGAGCAGCTGAGCTGAGCTTGCTCCCACCTTCAACCAGATGATCTGTCCATCACCGCAAGTATACTACCTCTAAATGAACTGATTGTCTAAACTAGAACTGATTGTCCTTGATATTACCAGCATCTGTAATCACACTGTTGTCAGTAGCCATTACCTCTCTCTTATTATACTGTTGTCAGTAACTGATACCTCACAACCATAGTAATGTTTTCATGCAGTTAATTTATTGTCCAACTTGCAATCACTGTGCTGTTACACTTAATTTATCCCAGTTGCTGCTGTTCCATATCCCCCTGCACCGTTGTCAACTTGTTCTTTTTCTTCACAGTTATATATTCTGCTTGTAGTAGCAAAGTTACCCCGATCTGACTTCTCTGGCTGCACTTTATTAATCTACAATGTACAAAATCCTGTTCTTATTCTCTACCCTCCTAACCCTTGGTCTCCCTTGCATTTCAAATGCTTTCCGCCATGATTCCAACCATATACCAATACTACACACCCATGGAAGGAGATGGTCTGAATTCCCCCACCACACCACAACGAAAAACAACCGTACACCCCACTCTCACCTACTTCACATTCCCCTCCAAAACATCAAAAAGACAAAAGCCGAGAAGCACCATCATCAGCGCCGACTGAAATGTGCACTGATAAATGCCAGATCAGTAAGATCAAAATGGCCTGCTACCATTGACCTGATCCCGCTATACAATCTTGACATCCTAATGATCACGGAGACATGGCTATCTGACTGCGACAACGCCCTATTGAACCAGATGCTGCTACCTGGATTTGATTTATACACATGCCACAGGACCATCCAGAGAGGAGGCGGGACGCTCATCCTTGCAAAAGCTGATCTACACTTCAAACTATGCAACTCCTCTAGCTCAGCCCACCTTGATTCCCTCACCATAGCTAATGAGCTATGCACAATTAACCTGTTCTATCGGGCACCCACCCCTTTACCAGATGACCTTCCAACAATAATTGAGCTTGCCTGCATGTCGTCCTCCTCACGCTCCCCAACTTGGTTGGTAGGCGATTTCAACCTCCCATCTCTTCATGATAGCCACTCAACAGCATTCCTAGATGCCTTAGAGCAGGGGTCTCAAACACGCGGCCCACGGGCCGCATGCGGCCCGCGAGAGACCTTTGTGCGGCCCGCGATGCATAGGGGAAAAAAAAAAACACCCCGGCTTCTGCTGCTGCTGCTGCCGCCGCTGCCGTGGCCGGCAATAGCAGCAATATCGCAAGTCCCGCGGGCTCCGCTCCCCCCCCCCCTTCCTTCCTGCTTGCCTGCCAGTTCTCCGCTTCGGCTTCGCCTTTCAGAGCCGCGAAGGGAGAGCTTCTCCCTCGCGACTCTGTTCAGCCCGCTGGGGCAGATGGGAAATTTCCCATCTGCCCCAGCGGGCTGAACAGAGTCGCGAGGGAGAAGCTCTCCCTTCGCGGCTCTGAAAGCCAAAGCCGAAGCGGAGAACTGGCAGGCAAGCAAGCAGGAAGGAAGGAAGGGGGGGGGGAACGGAGCCCGCGGGACTTGCGATATTGCTGCTATTGCCGGCCACGGCAGCGGCGGCAGCAGCAGCAGCAGAAGCTGGTTTTTTTTTAAAGTTTAATTTTCCCGGGGGGGGGGGGGAGGGAGGGAGGGAGGGAGCAGGACTTGATGGGGGGAGTAGGCGGGGGGGGGAGCAGGACTGGGTGTGGGGGGGGAGCAGGACTGGATGGGGGGGGCGGCAGGACTTGATGTGGGGGGAGCAGGACTTGATGTGGGGGGGGCAGGACTTGATGGGGGGGAGCAGGACTTGATGTGGGGGGGGAGCAGGACTTGATGTGTGGCTGGGGGGGGTAGTACTGAAAATGGGGTGATGGGGGTTAGGACTGGTAATGGACAGATGGGGGTTAGGACTGGAGGTGGTCTGATTGGGGGGCTAAGACTGAAATGGGGTTATGGGGGGGCTAAGAATGAAGATAGGGCGATGGAAGGGTTAGGCCTGGAAGTGGGCTGTTGGGGGGCTTAGGACCGATAATGGGCTAGGGGGGGGGCTAGAACTGGTAATGGACTGGGGGGGGGGTGCTATGACTGGAAATGGGCCGAGTAGAAGGGGGAGCTTGAACTGCAAATAGCTGATGGGGACAGGGTCTTGGAATGGTAATGGGCTGAGTGGAAGGGGGCTTGGAATGGAAATGGGCTGATGGGGAGGGGGGCTTGGAAAGGAAATGGGCTGTGAGGGGAGGGAGCTAGGACTGGAAATGGGCTGATGATGCGGGGACTAGAAGGGAGCGGATGCTGGGTGGGGCAGGAGCTAGAAGGGAGTTGATGTTGGGGGACGATTAGAATGGGATGGGGCTGGGAGAGTGAAATGGAGAGGGGAAATATATTTTGTGTGGGAGGGAAGAAAAATCTACAATTGGCCGGGTATTGGGAGAGTAAGTGGGGATTGAGGATGGAGGGGTAAAATTTGAGTGGATGAAATAGGAATGAGGAAAGAGCAAAAGGAGAATGATTAGTATGTTAAAGCAGATGTAGAGAGAATGGAAAAAAACTAGGAAAGAAGAAAGGACAAATGGACAGCAGACGATGGAGAGTTAGCAGAAGACACAAAGAAACCAGAAGAAAGTGAATGGAACAATTGCAACTGAAAAAAAAATGCACAAAAGGTAGAAAAATATCTCTTTATTTTGAATTTATTAACTGAAATATGTCAGCTCTTGGAAATGTGCATCTTTAACGTCTGCACTTTATTTAATACAAGAGGAAATCAATGTATAGTTTTATTTCTACAGTGTTGTACATTCTAAGTTTGGCTTTTGGGGTTCCCAGTTTAATTGTCTTCCTGTTTCTAAATTGTGATTCCTTGTTTGGTGATGGTGTATGTTCTGCATGTGTAACTGAGCTGAGGTATTCTGTTTATGTAATTCCTATTTGACATTGCCACTTGTTCTCTTTCCCGAGTAGGTCATGTATTGTTATTCTCTGAAATGTGTTGATTTAATATTTGCAGTGTTGCCTTTTGATAGTTAGGGTATGGTGCTTTGTGAGTCCTGGTAGTGCTGTTAGGACACGGCAGGTTTGCTATGGGTTCTAAATGAGCAGTGTTTCTAGTAGTTCCTAATGTGCCTGGCGGTTGGCACTGGTTTATAGTAATGTAGAAATCTTTTAGTCTTTCTTTATCCATACACTCATTAAGAGGCATGTTTACTAAAAGTTAGTGTATGGTAACATTATGCAAATATTTATGCAAATGATGCCCTTATGCAAATGAGGCCTGTGTCTTGTGCGGCCCCCGGGTTACTCTACAAGTCCTCATTTGGCCCTCAAAGCAATTTGAGTTTGAGACCCCTGCCTTAGAGGATCTAGGCTACAAACAACATGTCGACTCCTCCACACACTCTAAGGGAGGTAAACTGGACCTCATCTTTGCCCCCCATTTCAACGACTCAACAGCCCAAGACCTTGCACTGTATATATCACCTGTGCCTTGGTCAGATCACAACCTCCTTAGATTCATTATACCCTTTAATACATCCTACAAGAGCCAAATGTCATCAAACATTTCTGATACCCATACTGCCCGCTTCCGACCATTCAACCGGAGCGTAGTCCTGGAAAATCTTCTGCCACTTATGACCAACACGTCTCTAAACTTAGATGATCTCATCTCCAAATGGGACGAGAACCTTCGAGCTGCCTCCTGTCCATCCCACACTGAAAAGAGAACAAGGAAACGGGAACACGCACCATGGTTCTCTTCTGACCTTCGCTCATCTCTCCACCACCTGCGCAAACTTGAGAGACGGTGGCGACGATCACACTCTTCAGAGTCACTTGATACATACAACTCTTACCTAATAACCCACCGTCGAAAGATAACACAGAGCAGAAAACTCTACCACACAGATTTGTTGAAACGTTCCATCAATAAACCACACGCCCTATTCAGACTAGTAAAATCCATAACAGGCGAACCGGTCTCCGCCCAACCCTCAATGCCCCAACCACAGGACTTTGCAAACTACTTGCAATCAAAGATGATTAAGACCAACATAAACATGAGTAGCAGTACCTCACCCATACCGTCTAAGACACCCCTAGCAACTCCACTATGTAATTTCACTGTGGTTTCAAATAGAGAGATGGAGAACATTGTCGCCTCTATCAATCCCAGCACAGCACCCAACGACCCCTGTCCAGCCAATTGGATCAAAGAGCTGCGTCATGACCTAAGCCAAATCCTGTGCAATATATTGAACCAGTCTTTTCTAACAGGCTCGTTCCCACAGCGCCTGAAAAACACCTCCATCAAGCCTCTACTAAAAAATAGCAGACTTGACCCGTCCAAAGTCGAATCTTTTAGGCCAATCTCGAGCATCCCCCAGCTTGCAAAAATCATAGAAAAAGCTGCTCAACAACAACTCCAGCACCATATTGACACCGAAGCTCCACTGGACCCGTCACAACACGGCTTCAGGGAAGCGCATGGCGTCGACACAATCCTCACAACCCTATTCAACGAATTGGTCACTGGAATGGACAGCATCCAACAAGGATTTGTCCTCATCTTCCTGGACATCTCCGCCGCCTTTGACTCTGTGAATCATGACATACTTCTACAACACCTGAAGGAAAAGGGGATTCAAGGCACAGCACTTGAATGGTGTAGATCCTACCTATCCAACAGGTGGCAACAAGTAAAAACAGGTCATACATCCTCGGAACCATTCCTGCAGTCTCAGGGGGTACCTCAAGGATCGTCCTTATCGGCATTAATGTTCAATATATATATGCAGCCGATATGTGATTTGATCCGATCTTTCAACGTACAATGCCTGGCTTACGCAGACGACATCCTCCTCTACATGCCGTTCAAAATTGACCAACCGATGTTCTCCCCAATAATCAATTGTTTCGGAGCGGTAGCTGATTGGCTGCTGACACAAAACCTTCGGATCAATCATAGTAAAACTGATGTCCTTTTTGTTACGAAGAACCGTAAATTCACACCCCCCCCCCCCCCATCGTTACTTGTCAACAATGTAGAATTGAAGTCCAAACCTACAATCAGATATCTTGGCATCACATTGGACCAGCACCTAGATATGACCACACATGTGAAGAACGTTACAAAGTCTATATATCACAAGATCAAAACGTTACGTCACCTCCGCCCCCTACTGGAATCCAATGACTACCGGACAACCTTTCAGGCATTAGTCCTCCCACACCTGGACTTTGCGAACATCGTCCTCCACGGCCTGCCTCAATCAACTTTAAATCCGCTCCGCCTGGCTATGAATGCCGCCGCAAGAGTTCTCTCTGGATCATCAAGAACTGACCACATAACACCAATCATGAAAAATCTGCATTGGCTGCCGTTACACGCCAGACTCCAATATAAGTCATTAGTCCTTACTTTCAAAGCCCTGAATAACTACCCACCTACACCGATTAGCAAACTAATCCACAGCACCCTGGAAAACAGAGACAGGAGATCCACCTCAATGAACACCTTAATAGTCCCCAAGATGATGACGTCATGTACTAAGACCACTTCCAACAGGGCTTTCTCTATATTCGCTCCCCTAAATTGGAATGCCCTTCCACATGAAATCCGTGGCATCAAAAGCTTAATCCTATTCCGTAAAGCTCTGAAACACCACCTATTCACAATATGCTACCCTGACACCAACCCTGACACCCACACATCGGGTAAACTGCCCTCATATCTCAGCTACCATAGCACCTTATTACAACCAGAAAATGGTTAGCCTATACTACCACCCACCCACCACTTTTACGCCTGTCCCTCCCACACAAAATGAAGATGATACCAAATTGGCTTAGAGTATTGGTGACAATACTAATTTAACCTGTAAATAGTTACCCTGTAAATAGTTACCCCGGTTATCCTATGTTTTTTTCCCTGTTCTATGTAAAACTCAATGTTGCTTGTATGCATTGTAGTATGTTTTGTTCGATGTACACCGCGCTGATTGTAATAGCGCGGTATAGAAGAAATGTTAAATAAATAAATAAAACAATAGTCCCCTTTTTTCCTTTAGAGATCTTCTGTGTTTGTTGCGTGTTTTTTTAAATTCAGGTACTATTCTCTCTACTACCTCCACTGGGAAGACTATTCCAATCATTTACCACTCTTTCCAGAAATAAATATTTCTGCACATTACTCCTGAGTCTATCCCCTTTCACCCTCATCCTATGTCCCCTCGCAGCAGAGCTTGCCTTCAATCAAAAGAGGCTCTCCTGCATTTATGCCATGGGGGTATTTAAACGTCTCTATCATATCTCCTCTCTCCCGCCTTTCCTCTAACGACTATACATATTAAGTTCTTTAAGTCTGTCCTCATATGCTTTATAACTAAGACCCTAACCATTTTAGTAGCTACTCTCTCCATCCTGTTTATATCCTTTTGAAGGTGCGGTCTCCAGAACTGCACACAATACTCCAAATGAGGTAGCACCAGAGACTTATACAGAGACACTATCACCTCCTTTCTTCTGCTGGCCATTCCTCTCCCTATGCACCCAAGCATCCTTCTGGCTTTCACCGTCACCTTTTCTACTTGTTTAGCCACTTTAAGATCATCAGAAACAATCACACCCAGGTCCTGCTCTTCTTTCGTGGACAGAAGTACTCCACTCCCTATACTTTACCGCTCCCTTGGCTATTTGCAGCCCAAATGCACGACCGTGCATTTTTTAGCATTAAATCTCAGCTACCAAATTCTTGGCCATTCTTCAAGCTTAGCTAGATCCCTCCTCATGTTATCTACTCCTTCCTGGGTGTCTACTCTATTGCAGATTTTGGTATCATCTGCTAAGAGGCAAACCTTGCCCGACAGCCCTTCCGCTATATCACTAACAAAGATGTTAAAAAGAATCGGACCAAGGACAGATCCCTGGGGCACACCACTGGTAACATCCTTCTCCTCAGAGTGAGCTCCATTTACCTGTACCCTTTGTTGCCTCTCACTCAATTTCTAACCTAGTCAGTCACTTTAGGATCCATCCCTAGGGTGCTAGGTTTGTTTATAAGTCACCAGTGTGGAACGGTGTTAAAGACTTTACTGAAATCTAAGTACACCACATCTAGGGCTCTTCCTCAGCCCAACTCCCTGGTCACCCAGTCAAAGAAATCAACCAGATTTGTCTGACAAGACCTGTCTCTGGTAAATCCATACTGCCTCAGATCCTGCAATCGATTGGACTCCAGAAACCTCACTATTCTCTCTTTTAGCAGTGTTTCCGATAATTTATTCACCACAGAGGTTAGACTAACCGGCCTGTAGTTTTCAACCTTATCCTTTCTACAGTCCCCTGGTACCACTCCCGACTCTAAAGAAGTATTGAAAAGTTCAGTCAGTGAAGCCACTAGATCGTCCCCAAGTTCCTTCAGTATTCTCAGATGTATTCCATCCGGTCCCATTGCTATGTCTACTTTTAGTTTTGCTAGTTCCTCACGAACATAGTCTTCTGAAAATCATTCGAGATCCCTGTCACTTCTGTTTCTCTTTGTGGGTGTTTTCTGAGGTCCCGCTCCTGGCCCTTCATTTGTGAACACAGAACATAAATATTTGTAAACCAATTTCACTTTATCCTTGTCTGCTTCTACATATTCCTCTCCTTCACCCTTGTATGACAATACTATTTTTGCCCTTCCTCCTCTCACTAACGTATCTGAAAAATGTCTTATCCCCCTATTTTATTGCATTGGCTATTTCTTCTTCTTTTTGTATCTTTGTTTGTCTGACTACTTTGATAGCTTCTCTAAGTTTTTCCAAATATAGATGCTTGTCTTCCTCTCTCTGTGATCTCTTGTATTTTATGATGGCCTCCCTCTTTTTCTTCACCTTTTCAGCTACTTTTGACAACCATAGTGGCCTCCTTTTCTTTTTACATTTATTTACATTTCTAACAAAAAGATTTGTTGCCCTTAAAATATCCCTTTTCAGTTTTGCCCATTGCTTTTGTACAATCCTAGCTGTTCCCATCCTGCTAATGACTCCTTGTGGTATTGTCCCATCTTGGCAAAGTTAGTTTTCCTAAAGTCTTGCTTTTGAATGGATCTTATCAGTCCTAAACTTAATACTGAACCATACCATCCGGTGATCACTGGATGCTAGATGATCTCCAACTATAACATCAGAAACATTTTCCCCATTGGTAAGCACCAAGTTCAGTATGGCCCCTTCACGTGTGGGTTACATTACTAGTTGCCAGAATAGTTCTCCCTGTAGAGAATCCAGGATCTCTTTACTTCTAGATAATACTGCAGCAGAGGTGTGTCAGTCAACATCTGGCATATTGAAATTATCAGTAGAACTTCTCCTTTCATGGCAATACTGTATATGTCTTCTATTAAATCCCCCTCCACTTCTTCTCCTTCACACCAATGCAAATGGATTTCTCTATCCCTCTTTCTAGTTTAACCCACAGTGACTCCTCACTTCCTTTTAAGCCCTGTAATTCTATGGCTTTAATATTATTTGTTACATATAGTCAGGACCGGCTCTATAATGAGGCGAAGTGAGGTGGCTGCCTCAGGCGTCAAAGTTTTGAGGGTGGCAAATGCCCCCAAAACAGCCGCCTCACTTCGCCTTCAAAGTTAAAAAATCAAACAAACAAACAAAAAAAGCGCACAAGTTGCTGCCACTACCGAGTCCGCTTCTCGGCAGCAGCAAACTCACTACCTCCCTTCCTCTTCTGCAGCTGCGGCTCCCTGCCTCTTAGGGAACCACGGCTGTGCTGGTGAAGCCAGTGCGGAGCCCTTCCCGTCTCTCAAAGGGATCCGTGGAGCATTGTCCCACCCGCAAAGGAAGTTGTTAGATTTTGCCGCCCCTGCATATAGTGCCACTCCTCCTCCCCTTCTTCCTATCCTGTCCTTCCTGAATAAATGGCCCATCAAGCCCTAACCTAGACTTTCTTTATAAGGGGAGCATTCCAACTCCTTTATCATTTTGCTTTCTCTTTTCTACACCCTTTCTAGTTCCACTATATCTTATTTGAGAAAGAGCAACCAGAATTGCACTCAGACCTCACCGTGTCCTCACATCATGAATTTACACCAAAAGATCACCCCAATGGATTAAGGATATTCTGATAAGCCAATGTAAACTTTCCTTTTAAATGATTGTTTTGATAAAGTTCTGCATATGTGTTTTAGTCCTTTTGGATGGAAGATCAGACTCGATTCTTCCCTGTCATGCTTCCATTGTGATGTAATCGATGGTTCCCTTGTATCTTCAGGTGACATTCTCAACCTCTCATACTACCATTGTGATGCTATCTATGATTCTCTTGCATGCTCAGGTGACATCTTTTGCTTTGACCTGCTCATTTGCTTTGGAACTGATAAAGAGAGAGGGCAACTCCAAAAAAGCTACTCAAGAAATGTATTGTTAGTTTAAAGATCTTCTTATGAATAGAAGATGGAGGAGGAGGATGTCATCTGCTAGGGACCGGAGGATCTAAAGGGTAGCAGGAGAAGGGGATGAAGTTACTCCCCTGCCCCATAGTCTGATGCAATGGTTTGAGTGTGCTAATCATGGACATCTGGATCACATCTGCACAGCATGATCGAATATCACAGCCACGCTGACTGTCCAAGGTTGTGAGCAGCCGCTTCTATATATACGAAGTTGAGCCTCTGCAGCAAAGTAGCATATAGACCAGTGGGAGTCTCATGCTGCCTAGTGATCGATCACTGTGATGTGTATGATAAGCTGCATTTGGCTTCACTCGTTTAAGTAGGGGTCTTTTATGCCAGTATACAAAATGGGGCACAGCTTGAGCCTGACATCCACAAGCATCTTCAGAAGTATATAGGAACTCAACCCTTCTCTTGCTTTCAGATTGTACACTACAGCAGGGGTGGGCAATTCCGGCCCTCGTGCAACACAATCCAGCCTGGCTTTCATGATGGCCCTAATGAATATTCATGGACCTATTTCCATACAATGGAAGGCAGTGGATGCAAATAGATCTCATGAATATTCATTAGGGACATCATGAAAACCAGGCTGGACTGTGGTGCACGAGGGCCGGAATTGCCCACCCCTGCACTACAGGATACAAGCCCCTGACTAATAGTCTCAAAGGAGCAGGGCCGGCCCAGCCATTAGGCAAACCTAGGCAGCCACCTTGGGCAGCAGCTTCTGGGGGGCAGCAAAGAGCAGTCAAATCAAACAAGAAGTCATGACAGCCAGACAAACTCCAAGAGCCCTCAGCACATCCTTTTACCTGCAGGGGGAGCCGGCGCACATAGACATACAAAGCAAAGTTTCCTATTAACAGTATGATGTCCATTTGTGCATGTTTACAGGACTGTTGTGGGCAGGGGTGGGTTTTGGATGGGCATGATTGTTGAGTTTAATTTTCAGAATCTTGTGGGGTGGGGCATAAGGTTGAAGGTTCACCTGGGGTGCCCCATATCCTTACACTGGCCCGACTAAGGAGGTGTCCTAGAGAATTCAGCTGGACAATAATGAATTATTTATTTAACAGGTTTTTATATACTGCTTTATCATTTTTAGTCAAAGCAGTTTACATTGTAACTTAAACTTGGTGATGTACATTAAACAGGGGCATTGATAACTTGGATTTTTCTGAAGCAATGGAGGGTTAAATGACTTGCCCAAGGCCACAAGGATTGCTAGTGGGAATCAAACCCCGGTCTCTTGGTTCCCATTAGGCTACTCCCCAACAGCAGGTAAAAAGACATGGCCTAGGGTCGTGGTTAGCATAACAGCCTAAAACTTGGAGAATAAAGTTCAAGTCTTTTTGCTGCCACTAGCTGGGACCTTTGGCAAACTTATTTTATTTCTCCTTCTTCAGGCATAGCAAACCCCTACTTTACCCCAGGGCTGTTTTTGAGGTGTACTTGGAGGTACTGCGTACCGGTATATTTTTGACTGCCTGCTATAGCCCTCATGTATTAAGGAAAGAGCCTTGCCTATTTATTTATTTATTTAGACAGCTTTGTATGCCACCTTTTCCTTCAATCAAGGTGGTCACGTCATATCACAACTGGAGGGTTACATTTAGCATTAGGGCGCATGTAAACATTTAGACAGTACAGTTACTTAACAGTATTTAGACAGTACAATTGAGGTAACATTTAACATAAAGGTATTTAATAATGTGGTATGATAGATTTGTGTGTGTGTGTGTGGATAGGATGGGTGTGTATTTAGTTGGCGGAGGTAGTAGTGTTACTGTTTGGGTAGGGGATGTTGTCTGAATGCTCATAGGTTTCTATAAATAACAATGTTTTGAGGTCTTTGAGGAAGTCTGTGAGGTCATCTGAAGCTCTCAGGCTCGTTGGTAGGGAGTTCCATAGTGTGGATGCAAGTAGTGATGGTGCTCTTTTTGAAGTTGCTTGTTTGGTTTTGTGATAGCCTGCAGGTGTGCCGATCATGTTGTTGTTGTTAGTTCTTCTTGGTCTATTGCTGATGTCCCTTGTTATAACGTTTTGGAGTACGTCTGCTGAGAGATGGTGAATGACTTTGAAGATGATCATGATTGTTTTGTATTTAGCTCTTGCCACCATTGGGAGCCAGTGTAGTTGTTGTAGGATGGGAGTGATGTGCTCAGTCCTTGGAGTGTCTGTAATGATGCGTGCTGTGGTGTTTTGTACCATTTGTAGTGGGTGGAGTGTCTGCTGAGGAAGGCCTTGATATAGTGAGTTTCCATAATCAAGCAGTGGTGTGATGAGTGCCTGACATACCGTGCAGAAGTGGTCTTGACAGAGCATTGGTTTGATTTGTCTGATTGTTTTCAATCAATGATATGCCTTGTTTGCGGTTATGGTGATGTGGGATTTTAGGTTCAGAGCTCTGTCTAGTGTTATGCCCAGATACTTAACTTCTTCTTTGACTACTATGTGTTTGTCTAGGATGCTGATAGTTTGTGGAGGTATGAAGGTGGGGTTCCTGGTGATGAACATTGCCTCAGTTTTGTCGTAGTTGACCATTAAGTTGTTGGCTATGAGCCAGTCATTTATGTCTTCGAGGCATTTTGTTATTGTTGCAGTGTTAAGTGCTAGTAAGTTGATTGGAGCGTACACCATGAGGTCGTCAGCATAAATGTGGTAGTGTAGTTCGTAGTGCTTGATGATGCTGCATATGGGCTGTATGTAGATTTTGAAGATAGGGCTGAGCCTTGAGGTATTCCCTGAGTGACGGGAAATTGTAGTGATTTCTTTTGGTCGCATTTGACTTGTTGCGTTCGCCCTTCCAGGTATGATGTAAACCACTTCAGGGTATTCTTGCATAGACCTATCTGTTGTAAGCGTTGCAATAGCTTAGCGTGTGACCCAGTGTCAAAGGCTGCCGAGATGTCCATGAACACTAGAAGGAATCCATTTTTTATGTCGTCCATGCCGCTTAGGAGATTGTCAAAGAGGGAGCTGAGTAGTGTTTCTACGCTGTGTTGGGGCTTGAATCCATGCTGATGTATGTCCAGTGGGGCATTGATATCTATATGGTCCTGAAGTTGCCTTTGGCCTGCTTTTTCCACAATTTTGGCAAGGAATGGCAGGCTGGAGATGGGGCGGTGTGATTTTGGTTCGGATGGGCTCAGGTTACTACTTTTAAGTATTGGTCGTATGTTTTAGGGGTTGCGGCATGTATCCTTGTTGGAGCGAATCTTTGATGATTTTTTGAATGTGATGAGAGAGCTGGCTTTTTGTGGCTTTGATCCAAGACACTGGGCACGGCTCTGACGGTGAAGTTGTTGTGTTTAGTCCAGATATAATGTCTTCTACTTGCTGTTTTGTTGGTATGTTGAAGTTCTCCCATGCTTGATGTTGCTTTTTTATCGTGTGATCGTTTGTTTGTGGTGAAGCAAAGTATGTTTGGTTGGTGTTTTTTGACTTTATGTAGTCTGCATATTTTTGTGGGTCAAGGCGGTGGGTGCTTTGTTGCGTGTCGTCCTTGGTGAGCTTTTGGACAATGCTAAAATAGCAATAGCAAACCCCTACTTTACCCAGGGCTGTTTTTGAGGTGAACTTGGAGGTACTGAGTACCGGTATATTTTTGATTGCCTGCTATAGCCCTCATGTATTAAGGAAAGAGCCTTGCCTATGAGTAGCGTCACCTTTTTTTTGCTAGGAAAAATGCACTGACTTTACCTATATGCAGTGCTCCATAGAGTATATTATCAATTCATCCATACAACAGATTTGTCTTTTGCTGTATGCTGACATGACTCTCAGTGTAACAGAGAATAGAGGAATCACAGCTCATTCAGTGCACAAGAGAGAACATTTATTTAGCTGTAATTTTTTTGTGTAGTCAAGTTTGAATCTATGGCTTTTAAGCATTAATTCTAAGATGTGCACAGGTTCATATGAAGACCATTAATCCAGATGTCATACACAGCAATAGGCTAATGTGTACAGCAGGTCTTAACCAATCTAGATTTTCATCTATTAGTCATAACACTTTGGAAACAAATATGTGTTTTTACGAATGACTGCCTATTTCTTAACCAGAGGTCTCTATTTTATTACGAGAGAATTAAACTTTAATTAATAAACAAACATGGATGTCATGTCGAAAAATGTATTTTCTGCGATACCTCTTGAATGCTTCTGAATTGGAGACCCTAATGTTCTAATTTCCCAGTTACAAGTGGGTAGGCTGAGAAACAGGAAAATTAAGTAGCTGTCCTGGGCCCACGCGGGGTTAGCAGCAGAGCCAGGATCAGCACCCAAGAGAAGCCTCAACGTTTGGGTTGGTGTCGTTATCGCTGCCTTCCTCTTCTTTCTCTTGCATTTTGAGTTTCTGGCAGAGGCAAAAAATGCCACAATCAGACCCGAGCATTTTGGCCCAGGATGCTTCTTGCATTGTGTTGCCAATTCCTCAGGTGTGCTATTCACAGGCCAACTTCCCATCAAAGCTGGACAGAGCGATGGCAAATGCCTGCACAGTACACATTGGGTAGTTGTAGTCCATGGTGAATGCGTCCTCTGCCACACGTCCAAACTGCATGACCACGTAGTCAGCTGGAAGACCCAAAGGAGAACAGGTGTCATTGAAAGAGGCCTGCAGGCCACAAGTGAAAGGTCTGCTGCTAGGCTGGAGCTATAGCCTCACACTCGCCTATATAAGAGTCCCACATGCAATTGCCAAGTTAGACAAAACATATGGAACTCCTAGAGGCCAATATTCAAAGGATTTATGCCCCTAACATTGAGAGTTATGCTCCAAAATTAGCCTCTTTGAAAATTTACTACGTTCTTTCTTAAAATGGCACTAACTTCCTAAATTTAAGAACCTCTAACGTGGGTGGCAAACAGGGATGGATTTAGGGCAAGGAAAAATGTTAGGAACTTAGTACTGATTTTTCAACAGTAGGCTCATAAATTAAGCTTATAAATCTAGGCAAATGAATGGTGGACCTAAATATATAAGCATAACTTTTAAGCTTCTAAATTAATATGAACTTTCAGCTGAAAACTTAGGAACCTAAATTTAGGCATGCAATCTATTGTTTAGATTTGCAGGTAGCTCCCACTGGATAAATAAATTTGACTAGCCTTCAAAAGATCCGCTGCATTCCACCTGGTACAAGGGAGTTGTGGCTATGGTAGCAGGGACTGTCTCTTACATGTCTCTGTACAGCGCTGCGTAGGCCTTATAATGCTATACATAGAAACATAGAAACATGATGGCAGAAAAAGACCACATGGCCTGTCTAGTCTGCCCTTCCATACCAACAGGAGGGAGGAGTAACCTAGTGGATGGGGCAAGGTACTTCAGGCCGGAAGGTCGGGGGTTGAAATCCCACTAGAGGACAGCAACCTTGGGCCGGAAGGACTGGGGTTTCTAGTCCCACAGGTGCTCCTTGTGGTCTTGGGCAAGCCACTTAACCCTCCATTGCCCATGTTCCCTGTAAGTATTAGTGTGTGTCTCATATCCCCGCATGTTAAATGTATCCCCCACTTGTGTTGTGACCGCTTTGATTGAAGGATAAGGCGGTATACAAAACTGTCTAAATAAATAAATAAACTACTATAGTCCCTTTTTTTCCTTTAGAGATCTTCTGCGTTTGTCCCATGCTTTCTTGAACTCAGATACTGTCCTCATCTCTACTACCTCCACTGGGAGACTATTCTATGCATCTACCACTCTTCCATAAAGAAATATTTCCGCATATTACTCTTGAGTCTATCCCCTTTTACTCTCATTCTATCTCCCTTCGTTTCAGAGCTTACTTTGAATCAAAAGAGGCTCTCCACAAGAGGAGAGCCTCTCTATCATATCTTCTCTGTCCCGCCTTTCCTCTAAAGTATACATATTAAGATCCTTACATCTGTCCTCATATGCTTTATAATGAAGACTACTAACCATTTTAATAGCCACCCTCTGTATTGACTCCAGCCTGTTTATATCCTTTTGAAGGTGCAGTCTCCAGAATTGCACACTATACTCCAAATGAGGTCGCACCAAAGACTTATACAGAGGCACTATCACCTCCTTTCTTCTGGTGGCCATTCCTCTCCCTGTGCCCCCAAGCATCCTTCTGGCTTTCACCGTCACCTTTTCTACCTGTTTAACCACTATACAAATTGTAGGGAGTAGTAGTAGTAGGAACCACTATACAAATTGTAGGGAATAGTAGTAGTAGGAACCACTATACAAATTGTAGGGAGTAGTAGTAGTAGTAGTAGTAGTAGTAGGTGATATTACCTGTCTTAGTTGAGATAATCTCCATTGTGCTAAACCTTTGGAAGATCTCTGAGGGCTTTATATTGTCTTGATGAGCAATCCAGGTGTTACTAGACATGTGACCTATTAGCTAGTACTAAACCCAATTCACTTGTTTTCTAGGGGGGTTTTGGTGAGGGACGAAGAAGTAAAATCTAGCCTTAAACCCTCCTGTGCGTAAGGTGACTTTCATATCATGCTGTCCATATCCCTGATGTTTTGTACTGCTGCAACACTTAAGAACATTTACCACCCAAACTCTGCTTCCGCAAGCACTGGATTGCTTTTCATCATTGTTATTGTAGTTGCTCCCACTGATTGTCTTTTGTCCAGGAAATATCTGGGCAAAATGGTAGAAACCATTCTAAAGGATAAAATTACTGAACATGTAGATAGTCATGGTTTAACAGGAGAAAGCCAACATGGATTTAGCCTAGGAAGGTCTTGTCTTATTAATGTATTATATTTTTTTGAAGGTGTGAACAAATAGGTAGATAAGGTGAGTCGGTGTGAACAAATAGGTGACAAAGGTGAGTCGGTTGATATAGTGTATCTGGATTTTCAGAAAGCCTTTGACAAGGTCCCTCATGAGAGTCTCTTGGTGAAATTAAAAAGTCATGGGATAGGAGGCAGTGTACTACTGTGGATCAGGAACTGATTAAAAGATAGAAAGCAGAGGGTAGGGCTAAATGGCCAATTTTCCCAATGGAGAAAGTGAATAGTGGAGTACCAAAGGGATCTGTGCTGGGTCTGCTGCTTTTTAACATATTCGTAAATGACCTGGAAATGGGAATAGCAAGTGAGGTGATCAAATTTGCAGATGACACAAAATTATTCAAAGTTCTTAAAACACAAGAGGATTACAAAAAATTGCTGGAGGATCTTGATAAACTGGAAGACTGGATGTCCAAATGGCAGATGAAATTTAATATGGACAAGTGCAAATTAATGCAGCTAGGAAAGAACAACCCAAACTATGGTTACACGATGCAAGGTTTCACATTAGGAACCATCCCCCAGGAATAGGATTTAGGCGTCATCGTGGATAATACATTGAAACCCTCCACTCAGTGTGCAGCAGCGGCCAAGAAAGCAAATAGAATGGTATCATAAGGAAAGGAATGGAGAATAAAACTAATGATATTATAATCTCTCTGTATTGTTCCATGGTGCGATCGCATCTTAAATATTGTGTGCAGTTATGGTCACCATATCTTAAAAAGGATATATCTGAATTACAAAAGGTATAGAGAACAGCCACCAAAATAGTAAAGGAAATGGAAGGATACCCCTATGATGAAAGGCTTAAAAGGTTAGGGCTCTTCAACTTGGAAAAGAGATGGCTGAGGGGAGATATAATAGAGGTCTATAAATTAATGAGTGGAATAGAACAGGTAAATGTAGATAGGTTGTTTACTCTATCAAAAAGTAGAAAGACTAGGGGACACTCAATGCGTAATTATCAAACTCTGGACTTCATTACCAGAGGATGTGGTAAAAGCTGTTCGTATTGCTGGGTTTAAAAAAGGTTTGGACAAATTCCTGGAGGAAAGATCCATAAACCATTATTAAAGAGGATTCGGGAAATCCACTGCTTACCCCGGGACAAGCATTGTCGAATCTGTGTGCCTTTTTGGGAACCTTCCAGGTCCTTTTGATCTGTATTGGCCACAGTTGGAAACAAGATACTGGGCTTGATGGACCTTGATCTGACCCAGTATGACATTTCTTATGTTCTTTAAGATGAAGCGTTACATGTGATAATTCACTCTCCATACTTTCTAGAAGACCTTTCCATAGAATTTTGGGGGCCAATATTCAGCAGACTAGTGTCCAATCAAATAATAACTTCAAAGGGATCTTCCACAGACTTAATTGGATATCTGACTGCTGAATAGAAATGATTAAATTTATCTGGATAAACTTAACCGTATAAATGTAGGACAGTTATTTTGGCAGTCTGAACTACCTAGTTAAGTTTTGCCAGAAAACCCAAATCACCAGCTCTTGTTAACCCAATAAATCTTGCTGGCTGGACAAAATTTATCCGGCTATAGTGGAGGAGGACTGAAGTGCCCAGGTAATTCTTGAAGTTATCTCAACAAATCTTTGGAATATCTGCTTCTAAGGATCGATCTAAGCTTCTGAAATTAAGCTGAAGAGCTTCTGGGAACTGAGAGAAATCTCCTTAAAATCCTGCCATTCAGGAACCAGAGGAACAGGAATCATGATAAATCTCAAACTTCAACCTTGTGATTAAGTAAAGGTGCTTCTTGAAACTGCATGTTTTTTTGCTTGCTGGGCTGTGATCTTATCTGAAAGAATAGGTCATATGTTTAACTAGCAGCTGTATGGAAAAGTTCTGTAGCTGGGGCTTGGCGGACTGCTTAAGGAAGAGGCCTCAGGGTGCTCGCTGAATGTCAGATAGACAAAGTGATATGAACGATGAAGGTGGGGCTGAAACTTACCAGGAGAGGCCCAGATGACTTTAAAACACTTGCTTTAGCAATTTAAAGAGCAGGTGCCCCCCTCTTCCTCCTGTTTAATCTTCTGCCTTTAGCTCCTCACCTGGCGCAGTGCCAGACCAGCAACACTGGGAACTGCCCACTGAACACAATAGACGTGGATCGCTGTTGACTGTGTGCTTTGTTTTCCTTTTGCAAAGAAATTGAACCCTCTGAGAGCCTCTGAATGAGTAGCTTGCGCCACATCAGCCTAGGTCTTGTGTTGCAAAGGGTATGGGAAGTACGTGAAAATGCGATGTCCTTCCATTGGCTGGGAAAAAGCCCTGCAGAGGGTACTGTCATCCATTCCTAGGTGTCTGTCGAGCTGCTCCCATTCTACTGGGCCTGGACAAGGATAGGTGACCATCTCATCCCTGCTGACCAGGGTGAATGAGGCCAGGGACACCAGATTTCTTAGTAAGTGAGCATTGAATGGGTAGTGCAAGAGCTTGGTTCTCATGCTGTAAAAACAGCTGAGACACTGTCTAATAGTAAATAAAAAGAATTATATGTCTCAGCCTACCTAGGGCCAGATGTGCTAAGAATTTGCTGCATAGACTAAGGGTAATTTTATAACAGGGTGCTATAAGTAGGTACCTATGCAAAATGCAATGTGTGCCTTCGAGTCAGCCCTGACTCCTGGTGACCCAGAAGCTCCTGGGTTTTCTTGGCAGTGTCACCAGAAGTAGATTGCCAGGCCTTTCTTCCGAGGCAATGGAGGGTTAAGTAACTTGCCCAAGGCCACAAGGAGTGCTAGTGGGAATTGAACCCTGGTTGCTTGGTTACCAAGCCAGTGCTCTAACCACTAGGCTACTCCTCCACTCCGATAGAGATGCCTATATATGCATTATTTTCTCTCATGCATCCTCCTAATGTAGGTGAATACAGAGCTTATGTCAATTATACACTGCAAATATTATGTGGAATTTATATTGGGACTGATCTTCTAAAGGGCTCATCAGCTGTAAACCAGATAAAACTTTTGTTTTGAAGATCCTTTGCCAGCCTGTGCAGAATTTTGACTGGATTTCTTGATGTCCGCCAGGAGGCAGAGCCAAAGGTTATCCAGCTAATGGGAATAGTCAGTTGCTGTTTGGATAATTTTATTGATTTAGTAGGACTGCACAGGGAAAAATTAGATCTTACCTGCTAATTTGCTTTCTTTGAGTTTCTCCAGTCCAGTCCAGATGTGTGGGTTATTTCCCTTCACCAGCAGCTGGAGATGGAGCATGACAGATTTTGGTAATGTCATGATACAAGGGTTCTGTGCACCAATCCTCAGACCAATATCCTAATGACAAAGCAGACTCCAAAGAGTGCAGGATTAACCTTTTTTTTTACAACACTGCCCTATAGAGCAAAGAAACCAAAAACAGCTCAAACCAATAGAAAAAACACAAAAGAAGAGCGATCAAGATGACATAGCCCAGACTCTACAGAACCTCAATAGATTCTTCTGGAGTCGGGCTTGCCATAAGAAATAAGACTGAAGATGGGTGGGTTCTGGACTGGACTGGAGGGACACAAGAAAAGCAAACTAACAGGTAAGATCTAATTTCTCCTTCCCTATCGTCCCTCCAGTCCAGTCCAGATGCGTGAGATGTACCATAGCAGTAATCAAACTTGGTTGGGACCCACAAACCCAGCTTGCAGAACGCTGGTCCCAAAACACATATCATTCCAGGCTTGCACATCCAACTTGTAGTGACACATGAATGTATGAAGTGTCGACCAAGTTGCTGCTTTGCAGATATCCACTGGAGGAACTAGACTGAACTCCACCCAAGAGGCAGCTCGTTCCCTCATCAAGTGTGTGTGCAACCACTGTGGGAGAGGTTGCACCTCACCAAGTATGCTGAGGCAATCACCTCCTTCAACCACCATGCCACAGAAGTTTTAGACGCTGCTTCCCCCTTGCACAGCCCACCAAAAAGCATAAAAAGATGATCCTGACTTATGAAAAGACTTAGCTCATTTCAGATACTGATGAAGGACTCTGTGTACCTCCAAAAGATGCAACTGCCAGCCCTCCATGGTGTCTCCTGAGGAGGAGAAAACTGGAAGGGATATGGGCTGATTTAGGTGGAACACCGAAACCATCTTAGGGAGAAAGGAAAGGACCAGTCGCAATACCACTTTCTCCTTTGTAATAATCAAGAAAGGCTCCCTACACAATAAGGCTTGGATCTTCAAGATTCTCTGGTCTGAACAAATGGCCATCAGAAACACTGCCTTCAAGGTAAGATCTTTCAACATAGCCTTACCCAGAGGTTCAAAAGGTGGTCCTGTTAGAGCCAACAAGACAAGATTAAGATCCCAAAGTGGCACCAAAGGCTCAATTGGTGGATAGACCTGCTTGACAGGCCAGAGGAAATGAACCACATCTGAATGGGTAGCAAGGAAAACCCTCTGCACCCTACCCCAATAACATGTGAGGGCAGCCACCTGCACCCACAATGAATTCAAGGTGAGACCTTTCTCCAGCCCTGCTTGTAGAAACGCCAACATGTCCAGCACCGAGGCTGACAGCGCACAGTGCCCATTGCTTGAGCATCAATCCTCAAAAATCCTCCAGACTCGAATGTATGACAAAAATATGGAATGCCTGCAGGCCTGCAACAAGGTCACAATAACCTGGGCTGAATATCCTTTCTTTCTTATTCTAGCCCTTTCAAGAGCCAGGCCATAAGCAAGAATCAATCCACTTGGGGCACGAGAATGGGACCTTCAATTTAAAATTGGCCTTCGCCGGAAGGTGCCATGGATCAGCTATCATGAACCAAACCACAGTCTCCGAGGCCAATGTGGCGCAACCAAGGTCACTGGCCTGCCATGGGACTCTGTCCTCTGGAGAAAGCGCCCTATCAGTGGCAAGGGAGAAAACAGATAAAGGAGACTGCTTGTCGGCCATGTCTGCACCAGAGCATCCAGTCCCTTGGACATCCACTCGCTTCACCGACTGAAGAAATGGTTCACCTTGGCATTGTTGGTAGAAGCCATCAGATCCATAATTAGTTTGCCCCAGCAAAGAACAATGTTGTGAAACACTGAGTAGTCTAGAGCCCACTCCTCCAGGTCCAACTGATGGCAACTGAGGAAGTCAGCCTTCACATTCTCCTTCCCAGGCACGTGCACTGCCGAAAATGAAAGGAGATTCACTTCTCCTCAAATAAGCAGCGGCCCTATTTCCTCCACTAGTGACGCTTCCTGTTACTCCTTGGCGATTGACATAACATAAGAACATAAGCCACTGCGGTGGCATTGTCTGAGAAGACTCTCACTGCCTTGTTGTAAATGAGGGGCCAAAATAATTGCAGGGCTAGAAACACTGCCCTTATCTCCAAGTGATTGATGGACCAAGTGGATTCCTCCAGGCACCAAAGACCCTGTGCTACCTGCGACTCGCAATGTGCTCCCCATTCGGAAAGGCTGGCATCTGTGGTGAAAATGAGGCACTCACAAGGCTTTGTTTATGTGCTTGAGATCCAAAATAAGGTAAAAGGAATCCTCCTTTTTAGGCACTACAAAATAAATGGAGCATCAACCTTGACCTAACTGGCCTGAGGGAACTTCCACCACTGCCTTGAGCTGCAATAGACTCTGGAGGATGTCTTCTCCTGCCTACACATTGGATGGAGCTTTGCAGGGGGACAACATGAAGGCATCGGGGATAGGCCATGCCAACTCTAGAGTATAGCTCTCGCGAATGACCTCTAGCACCCACTGGTCAGAGGTAATCTAGGCCCAGACAGAGTAAAAATGTTGTAGCTGACCACCTACTGAAAGCAACTCCACCTGGGCCCTCCTTGCTTCATTGTGGTTTTTTGGAATGCACCACAGAGCTTGAGTAATAGCCCTGGCTGGATCCTTTATTGCCTCAAAAGGACTGCCCCCTAGCAGGATAGCGAGCCTGCTGATAGGGAGTGAAGCAGATAGCCTGAAACCGTCGGAAGTCTCAGAACTGCCCCCTCACTGGGGCCACAGACTTTCCATTCTTGGGTTTGTCTTCTGGGAGATGGGCTCCTTTGGTCTCACCCAAGTCCTTGACCAGTTTATCCAATGCCTCCTCGAAGAGGAGCTTACCCCTGAAGGGGAGCTTGCTAAGATGTATTGTAGATGACACATCCGCAGACCAATTGCATAGCCAAAGAAATCATCGTGTTACTGTTATTGATACCATGCTCTTTGCAGACGCTCTCACCAGATCATAAAAGGTATCTGCCAAGTAAGCGGAACCAGATTCCAACTTAGTGACCTCAGATGCCAGCTGCTGAGGCTCTAGATCAGAGTTCAGTAAGCCTTGAGCCCAACACAAGCACGCCTGTGCCACATAGGCTCCGCAGCTAGAAGCTTGTAATGTCAAGGCGTTAATCACAAATGACTGTTTCAAACGAGCCTCAAATTTCCAATCTTGAGCATCTTTCAGAGTCTTACTGCCCTCAACAGGAATAGTTGTCTTCTTAGTAACTGCTGAAACAAGGGCATCCACCTTTGGAGGTTTGAGTAGCTCCTTCTTTCCTGCCGGTATAGAATACAACTGACACCCAGTCAATAACACGTGTTGGTTTGTTTGAAAGGATACTTTTATTCAATAACTTTGAAAACCTGAGAGCCCGACACAGGCCGTGTTTCGTTTTCTACTTCCTCAGGGGATTCAGGTTTGCTGCGAATAATAACCATAAATTGTAATACATTCAAACACATTAAAAATATAAATATAAATATAAAATCATGTTTCATACATCTATATAAAAAACTTAAAATCATATTTCATGCGTATATAGAAAGACATTAAAAACCAATAAGAACCTGAATTTCAATGACCAATAAATAGAATAATGTAAAAACATATATATACACACAAAATTATAAGAATCTAAAACATCCTTTGTCATCATTATCACAAAAAGTATTAAAGGGGTGTGTAGATGACACAATACTATAATTATATAAGGCTATGTGTAATCTAATGGGAGACAGGAGTGAGCAAGCTGACCAAAAGACATAATAAATTACTAAAATCAACATAATAAATAAATACATAAATAATTAAAAACCTTAAAGATGAATATTACCTATCATTCTCATGTAAAACCTTTGTATTAGAAGCGATGTGGGAGTGGCATAAAGTTAACTTCCTTGCATTTCTATACATAGCAGAGTCAAACTCTGCTACCTTAAAATATATACATATGAATCTTAATATTTAACACTTGTATGTATCACTGAAATTTAATAAATAGCTTAAATAAATAGATAAAAGTACCATACCCGTTTATGTGTTCAATGCGCACTGTTTTAAAATGATTCTCTATGAGAGCCGACTAGCCGCCTTCTCTATATAAAACACAAAAGAACCAAATCAAACGTAGTAAAAAACTGCTTATCTCTGTACCGGCCAGGAAAACACAGCGCATCTCAACGATCCCTTCATACTGTACCGGCCAGGAAAACACAGCGCATCTCAACGATCCCTTCATACTTGTACTTCAGAAAAATGCTCATTTTAAAGCTGTGCTCTCGTGCCTGCACTCGATAAATGGAACTATGCATATAACTAAACCTATGGCTTTGCTCCTAAAGATAACATGGCAAAGCCGGAGGTTTAGTTATATGCAAAGTTTCATTTATCGGCACACTTGATTTTATAATGCACATCAGTATTTAAGAGATAAGCAGTTTTTTACTACGTTTGATTTGGTTCTTTTGTGTTTTATATAGAGAAGGCGGCTAGTCGGCTCTCATAGAGAATCATTTTAAAACAGTGCGCATTGAACACATAAACGGGTATGGTACTTTTATCTATTTATTTAAGCTATTTATTAAATTTCAGTGATACATACAAGTGTTAAATATTAAGATTCATATGTATATATTTTAAGGTAGCAGAGTTTGACTCTGCTATGTATAGAAATGCAAGGAAGTTAACTTTATGCCACTCCCACATCGCTTCTAATACAAAGGTTTTACATGAGAATGATAGGTAATATTCATCTTTAAGGTTTTTAATTATTTATGTATTTATTTATTATGTTGATTTTAGTAATTTATTATGTCTTTTGGTCAGCTTGCTCACTCCTGTCTCCCATTAGATTACACATAGCCTTATATAATTATAGTATTGTGTCATCTACACACCCCTTTAACCCTTTCAAGGCCTCCTTTAAATTTTTAATCCACATTCTGCAGCCGGGTTAATTCTTGCATATTTCAGGAAAATTGTACCCGTCTTATTCAATATGTTCTAATAGTGATCTTCCTTCTGCTATGGTCATGTATTATATACCATTTGATAGGAATATTTAGTCAGAATTTTGGATCCCAAGAGTTTTGGGCTCGGCCTGGAAAGGGTTAATACTTTTTGTGATAATGATGACAAAGGATGTTTTAGATTCTTATAATTTTGTGTGTATATATATATGTTTTTACATTATTCTATTTATTGGTCATTGAAATTCAGGTTCTTATTGGTTTTTAATGTCTTTCTATATATGCATGAAATATGATTTTAAGTTTTTTATATAGATGTATGAAACATGATTTTATATTTATATTTATATTTTTAATGTGTTTGAATGTATTACAATTTATGGTTATTATTCGCAGCAAACCTAAATCCCCTGAGGAAGTAGAAAACTAAACACGGCCTGTGTCGGGCTCTCAGGTTTTCAAAGTTATTGAATAAAAGTATCCTTTCAAACAAACCAACACATGTTATTGACTGGGTGTCTCTTGAACAACATGGTGTGGTGCTTTTCTTGGTGGATCTAGAATACAACTGAGACATCATCCAGCCTCTGCGCAACCCGGCCTCTGGTACCTCCCATTCTGCTTCGATCATCTGCTTGATGGCCCTATGAACTGGAAACGCAGTGTGAGAGGCCCCAATGCCCTGCAGCAGAGGATCTTCTAGGCTCCTCACTGGGCTGGGAATCCTGCAGGAAATTCAGTGCCACTAGCAAATGAGCAATCAGAGCCACTAATTCCTCCCAGGAGAACACCCTCATGATGTTAGGGGAATTTCACCTTCCTCCAGGGGTCTTCAGAGGCTTCTGAGTATATGGATGCCTGCTCCTCCCAGAGCTCCATGTCCAAATGACAACGCTTGGAGACATGTTACCCCAGATCTGGTAAACCCCCTTGCAGAGCTATAGCCACTCCTTGTCCCTGCGCTGTCCCCCAGCCCCAGCTTCAAATAATAGGCTTGGTGGAAGACTAATATAAAATCTGGGGAGAAGGGAACAGCTGGAGAGCTATTATTGAGCAAATCTAAGGCAACCAAACCACTGGAAGGAGTCACAAACAAATCCTGACTTCCTCCCATAGCTGGTAATGGAGTGCTGGGCTGATTCAGAATGGCCATAGTTCCCGCCAAAACCATGGGAACCTGACGAGGAGAAGAAACTTGCCCAGAGGGCAGATCTGGGCTTTCTGACATCAGGGAGCTTCCCCCCACTGCAGATTTGACTCCAGAGAGTACTTCCTCTGTGGCATGGCCTTCATGCTCACAGCCACGGCAGAAATCGGTGGCTGACAGAGAACCGCACCAGCTCCCACACGTGGCACACACTTGTTTCCTTGCAGGCATGGTAAAAACAACAAACCCAAAGAAAAATCTGACCGCATAAATGAAAGTGAAAAGTAGAAAAAAAACCCTCCACGCAAGAGGCAGTCGAGCCAACCCCAATAGAGCAGCAGAGAAAAAATTTACACTTCCTGCTTTTTTCTTTTTTTTTACTTTTTTTATTTGCATGGGCAAAGACAGGAGAACTGACCTGTATCACAGAGCAGAGCTCCCTATTGCTGCAAATGAATGGCTCATCCTGCAGAGAGGAGGAGGGGAGGGACCTGGACCACAGATACTGCACTCAAAGTACCTGACTGACCCAACAGTCTCAGTTCTGTCAGAGGACTCTAGCCTCTCCTTTCCATTTTGCTGCTCAAAGCTCTCCTTACCCCCTCTTGTCAATTTATGCTTGCTCTCTGAATCACTAATTGGTAATCATATTCTTTTTTCCCTTTCAGTGGAGTCCAGACTGCACAGGAGCTTTTTATCAGCTGTTGGAGACTGAGAATACTGATCTTAGGATTTGTGGATAGAGCCTTTGTATAGTGATATCACCAAAACCTGACATGCTCAGTCTCCAGCTGCTGGTGAAGGGAAATAACCCATTCTGGACTGGACTGGAGGGATGATATGCTACTATTACTACTACTAATACTAATCATTTGTATAGCACTATAAGGCGTACGCAGCATTGTACATAAAGATGTAAGACACAATCCCTACTCATCGGAGCTTACAATCTAATCAAGATGAAAAAACATCATAAAACTGGGGACTAGAGTATGGTAAGATACATATAAGTAGTGAACAAGAGAGTGAGGGGCATCAGGATCCAACAGCAGCTTCAAAGTGGTGGGTTGTTAGCCTGGATTTGGTTAGGGCCAGAGAAGGAGCCAACACACCAACTCAGGTAGTTTGTTCCAAGCATATGGTGCAGCAAGGTGGAATGGATGATGGAATTGGCAGTAGCAGAGAAGGAAACAGATAAAATAGATGTGACAGAGGAGCGCGGTTCCCAAGGAGGGGTGTAAAGTGAGATAAGAGAGGAAAGGTAGTGAGAGCCGCAGAATGTAGGTAAGTAGGAGAAGTTTGAACTGGATGCGGAAACGGATAGGTAGTCAGTGAAGTGACTTGAGAGGAGGGGTTACATGAGCATATAGAGGCTAGCAGAAGATAAGACGTGCAGCTGAGGTTTGAACAGATTGAAGGGGAGAGAGATGATTCAGAGGGAGACCAGTGAGGAGCAGGTTGCAATAGTCAAGACGGGAGGTGACTAGTGATTGGCTGAGGGTCTTAGTAGTGTGTGTAGAGAGCAAGCGATGAATTTTCCCAGTGTTATAGAGAAAGAAGCGACAGGTTTTAGCTATCTGTTGGATGTGTGCAGAGAAAGACAGAGTAGAGTCAAAGATGACGCCAACATTGTGAGCTGAGGAGACAGGGAGGAGTGTAGTGTCATCCACAGAAACAGAGAAGGGAGGAAGGGGGAGGTGGGTTTAGGAGGAAAGAGGAGCTCAGTTTTGTCCATGTTCAGTTTCAGATGGCAGTGAGACATCCAGGCAGCAGTGTTGGATAAGCAGGCAGAGATCCGGTTCTGGATTACTGCAGGGATTTCAGACACAGAAAGATAGATCTGAGAGTCATCAGCGTAAAGATGGTACTGAAATAACAGTCCACACTTGTCCTTTGATATTTAGGACTAGACATGCTGATCCTTCCTAAACGAATAGATCCATTGAATAGCATTGCATACAGATACAGAGATAAATCTTCCACTTCTCTCGATGTGGTGACCCTGCAGCTGAATATGGCCCCCAACAAGGGCAACTTTCATATTATCAACATATTTGCATTCATTTTCAAAGTAAATATACATACACACTTTTTCTTTAAAAAGTGCCTAAGAACAAGGTACCCATACGCACTTCCACCTCCTTTATCTGCATGCACTTTTTCAACTAAAAAAAATGGGCGTACTTTTGAAAATCTAAATGTGTGGGTTTTGTTTCAGTCCCTGCTTCCTAACTTTGCCCTCCAGAAGCAGCTCTTTCTACATGTGAATAAAAGTCGGCACGTTACTGCACTATGCATTCTTTCACTGGGACAATGGGGGCAGTCTTCAAAAAGCCCATTTCCTCATAGAGCATTATTTTATCCATACGAATGGCTTTGAAAACTGCCCCCTTGTCTATGCATTGCGATATTCCTGCACTGTGCTTTTGGGATGTACAGCACATGCACACATGCAGGATAGCATGGCTTGAATATTTCACGACTTACGATCACTGCTGTGCACAATCTGGAAATTCTTGACGGAAGCCTGCGTCACCCTGCCGTGGAAGTTCAGCACATATGACTGTGTTTCATCATTCCACACTGGTGCCTTGTTGTGCAGCTCTATCATGTTGTCCATGTTCTTATTTTGCCATCGGACTAGCAGTCCATCATTGTCCTGCAAGGCAAACAATATACAGACTCAAATGGAAGAGAGGAAGTACAGCGATGGGGAGGAGGTAGGCATAGGGCTGGTCCGACCATTAGGTAAACAAGGCAGCAACCTAGGTCAACAACTTCTGGAGGTCGGCAAAGAACAGAGCATTCAAAGATAAGCAATAGATTCTGACAGCTGGGGGGCTTAAGCCTTAAGGTTTGTCTAGGGTGCCAACACTTTAAATCAACTCTGGGGCTGGCCCTGGGTAGGCACATGTCAGGGTGAAGGTTGAAGTGGGTGTACAGCTGTTACTATTTCTTCATTCAATGTTTATAGAGCTATAATATCTCACAGAATCTCAGAAGTTATACTGATCCTCAAGAAAACAGGATTCTTTGCAGGTTATAATAGCTTTTACCAACTCTTGAAAAAAATTATCCAAAATTGACAAGCTATGTGAGCTTTTGAGAACTCAAACGGGATGAAGACAAGACCTGCATGTTCTTGAAATCTTATGCACTGCATCTTCAAGAGGCAATTCTCACAGTGCAGCTAACACTTAAAGATTAATGTTGACAAGGTGCCCGGGAATCAACTTGCTGGAAACAAGACCTACGAACTGAAAGAATCGCTTTCTCTTCCATAGGACAGCAAAACTCCCCGCCCAAATGATAACTGAATTATTGGCAATTCAGTTTGTATAGGCAATATTACAAATACTCACCCTAAAAAAAAATCAGCACACTTGTGGTAGTAAAGCTATTTTCATTACAGGAAGATGGAGAGTCACAAACCGCCAGAGACTTTCTCATCTTGCAGGGATGAACACTAAAAGGTTTAATTTTTGGTGAACTGAAAGAGTGAAATCCTGTCAGTTTATGAGTATAATATTGAAAAAGTTCATCTATTTTTTTTTTTTTTGCAAATATTTAATTTCCTGCTCCTTCTGGATGAGAAAAATAAATATTCCACAGAAGAAAACTGAACAGGCCCATTCCTAAATTTCACACTTGTTGGCACAAAGGTCTACAGAGCTTCTAGCAGATGACGTTGCTTGCACAGACATCTCTGTTTCACCCTGCAGTTGCATGGAATTAGATCCTTCAGCAAAAGAACTTTGCCTTTCAAAACCGTTCAAGCAAACTAAACTTGCTGATTTTTGCATGTTTTTGCCAAAAACTTAAATCTGCTTCTTGGTATTAGTATAGGTCTTATTTATTTTCTTTGTGGGGGCAATTTCTCCGAATGAGTTAGTTTTGCACATACCATGACAGCAATGAACCTCACTCCTAAGCCAGGGTATGTGGAGTACGATCTCAATTTCTCAAATTTACTGCTAGCAGTTGCCGTAGAAGAGAGCCTCCTTCTGGAGTTCATAAGATGTAACATATATAGGTAACTTGCCAAGGTGTGATTGGAAATTCCTCTTAATCAGACCTGTGACCCGCAATACAATGGGAAATATTTCTGTATCTTTCTGCCACATTTTCTTGGTCTCTGATGCATTTATTGGTACTTGAGGATCTTTGCCCTCTCCACATGATTGACAGAATAATCACTTGGAACTGACACCTTTGTTATCAATGCCATTCTGGTGGTTTTCTCCTTTACCACTATGTCGGGTTTCCTCGCATCCAGCGTCTTATCCATTGGAATGGGAATGTCCCAAGTGATCATAACGTCTTCATTTTCCAGTGGGTGAGACTTGCCACCTTGTTGCTCCTTTCTGTATAGAGCTTTCCTGCCATCAGAACTTTGCAACCAACTATGAATGAGGACCTGTTTCTAGCTCCTACAGAATCTACATATATCTGCTTTACCAGTTTTTTTCTATGCTTGCTGTGAACCATCTCATCCATAAACCCATATGCAGTCAAGGGTTATGCAATTGAGGGAAGATTGTATTAAAATAGGTATCCATGTTAAAACCTGAAACTTCAGCATTTGCTAACCTATGTAGTTTAGCTTTCCTATGATAGGAAATGAAATTTACTTAACAGGCAGGAATGTCATGGCAGCTTCATTGCATCCCTAAATCATGGGGGTCATTTTAAAAGTCTTGGTCATGATTTGGACATCTGAAGACGTGCACATGGATGTCAAATTCATGGAGATGTCTCCAGAGCTATTTTACAAATGAAGTTTAGAGACATCCAAGTAGACAGGTGGCGCAATGGACTTACATGTCCCCAGTTGAGAAATGCTGGGGATGTCTGCAGGGATGTCTACATTTAGACCTGCTTCAGCCACGAACAGACATCAAGACAATGCTTGTTGTGGCCTTAAAACATCCAAAGAGTGTCGATAAGACAGAGAATTAAGTGACTAGCCTAAGATCACAAGGGCCCAAACTGGGATTTGAACTCTGGCTGCCCTGCTCCTAACCCACTACTTTGGCCATTAAACTATTAGATGTCCTTGCTTGGTAATACTATTCTTGGGATGTCTATGTAGACATCACCATAGACAACCATACTGGACACATCCACATTTCTGGAATCATTCCTGAACTTGCACGTGCCTATTTTTTTTTTCAGACGTTCTGGTTTTGACATCCCAGATTGCTCTTGGACGTCCTTTGTCTAATGTGCCTTTGTAACATCAAGAAACTAGGAGAGTTCTGATAGATGATGGAAAACTCTTCACATGCTCTATTTCTTATATGCTCTCTCTAAGTGCTCATTGCTTGTCACTGTCAGAAACAGGACACTGGCCACATGAATCTGTGATCTGCCCCCAGTTTAACAGGTTAAAAATAGGAATTAAGGGGTGCATCTTGGAATGCATTTTTGTCAAAAACTCAACTAAGGGTTTGCTGTGACCACAAATTTTCTACAGCATGGGAAATGGTATTTGGGATAATACATGAATCGTCCCTTTCTTCAATGTTCATTAGCGATGGATAAGTTGCTGAATTGTTTTATGAGAATACATGACAGAAGGGTGGTTTATCATTTGAAAATTAATTCAGGGATGACAAAGCTTCTATGGATCGGAGGCTCTAGGATGATTTGCCCTGAGACACAACCTACCTTATCTGGGGCTCATGGCCCTCTTGGAACTACAGATACAGCCTTGGGGTAATGAGAGTCTCAACATTATCCAAGAAGGATCAAGTCACTCCAGTGGTCCGTAAATCTTTAAATTGCCTATGTCTTATTCGGTAGATTAGGTCCTACTTCTCTGACTCAGATTTGTAATTGGTGGTTCAATTTGTTGTCCTCTCCCACCTGAACTTTCCCATGCAATATATTTAGATTTGTCTCAGCATTTCACGGCTGTAATTGGTCCAGAATACTGTTACTAAACTAATTTTTGGTGATAGTAAGTGGGAGAGGGCATTTTTAATTCAATTTACTGTAATTGGCTTACGGTTTTGGCTAACCTTTATTTGATATTTATTTATTTATTTTATTTTATTTTATTTATTTATTTAACACTTCTTTTATACCGCGCTATTACAATCAGTGCGGTGTACATTGAACAAGAACATACTACAATCAGGGCCGGCCCGTCCATTGAGCAAGAATGTTTTTTGCACAGGGCCCCGCGTTTCAGGGGGCCCCGCGCAAAGAACATTCTGCTTTTTTTTTTAATTACATTTTAAAAAAAAACCTGTCTCTGGCTGCTGCCGCGTCCGTCGCAGCAGCGGCAGAATGGCGTGTCCCGCGGGGCCCCTTCTCCTCGTCGAGCCCTCTGCAAGGGCTTTCAGATTCGCGAAGGGAGAGTGCTCCCTCGCGTCTCTGTAAAGCCCGCAGGGGCTAATGGGAAATTTCCCATCTGCCCCTTTAGACGCGAGGGGCTGATGGGAAATTTCCCATTAGCCCCTGCGGGCTTTACAGAGACGCGAGGGAGCACTCTCCCTTCGCGAATCTGAAAGCCCTTGCAGAGGGCTCGACGAGGAGAGGGGGCCCCGCGGGACACGCCATTCTGCCGCTGCTGCGACGGACGCGGCAGCGGCAGCAGCTAGAGCCAGGTTTTTTTTTTTTTTTTTAATTTGCCGGAAGGGAAGGGAAGGGAAGGGGGGGGGGCTGATGGAGGCTGTCTGGAAATGCGGTGATGGGGGGTTAGGACTGGAAATGTGCAAGGGGGGGGGGTTAGGACGGAAAATTTGGAAGGGGGGGGGAGTTAGGACTGGAAATGTGCAAGGGGGGGTAGGACTGGAAATGTGCAAGGGGGGGTTAGGACTGGAAATGGGCTGGAGGGGGGGTTAGGACTGGAAATGGGCTAGGGGGGGTTAAGACTGCTAATGGGCTGGGGCTGATGGAGGCTGACTGGAAATGGGCTGGGGGGGTTAAGACTGCTAATGGGCTGGGGCTGATGGAGGCTGACTGGAAATGGGGTGAGGGGGGGTTAGGACTGGAAATGGGCTGGGGGGGGTTAGGACTGGAAATGGGCTAGGGGGGGTTAAGACTGCTAATGGGCTGGGGCTGATGGAGGCTGACTGGAAATGGGCTGGGGGGGTTTAGGACTGGAAATGGGCTGGGGGGGTTAAGACTGGTAATGGGCTGGGGGCTGATGGAGGCTGTCTGGAAATGGGGTGATGGGGGGTTTAGGAGTGGAAATGGGCTGGGGGGGTTAAGACTGGTAATGGGCTGGGGGTTGATGGAGGCTGACTGGAAATGGGGTGATGGGGGGTTAGTAATGGAAATGGGCTGGGGGGGGTTAAGACTGGTAATGGGCTGTGGGCTGATGGGGGCTGTCTGGAAATAGGGTGATGGGGGTTAGGATTGCTAATGGGCTATGGGGGGGGGGGGTTAGGACTGCTAATGGGCTATGGGGGCGCTAGGACAGGAAAAGGGCTGATGGGGAGGGGTTAGGACTTGAGGTGGGCTGATGTGGTTAGGACTAGTAATGGGCTGTGGGCTGATGGGGGGGGTTAGGACTGGCAATGGGCTATGGGGGGCTGACTGGAAATGGACTGATGGGGTTAAGACTGGAAGTGGGCTGATGGGGGGTTAGGACTGGTAATGGGTTATAGGGGGGGCTTAAACTGAAAATGGGTTGATGGGCTAGGACTGGTAATGGGTTGGGGGATTGCTATGACTGGAAATGGACTGAGTGGACGGGGAGGCTTGAACTGCAAATAGCTGATGGGGAGGGAGCTTGGAATGGAAATGGGCTGTGAGGGAAGGGAGCTAGAACTGAAAATGGGCTGATGGAGCAGCTAGGATAGGACTGGAAATGGGCTGTTGGGGGGAGCTAAGATTGGAAATGGGCTGTGGTGGGGGCTTGAATTGAAATGGACTCATGGAGGGGCTAGAACTGGAAGTAGGCTCATGGGGGGGCTTGGACTGGAATTGGGCTGAGTGGAGGGGAGCTAGGATTTGACATGGGCTGATGGTGGGGCTAGGAAATGACTAGAAATGGGCTGATGGGGGGCTAGGATTGGAAATGAGCTGATGAAGGGACTCAGACTGAAAATGGATGGGGGAGCTAGGACTGGAAATGGGCTGATGCAGGGACTAGAAGGGAATGGATGCTGGGTGAGACTGGAACTAGAAGGGAGCTGATATTGGGGGAGGATTAGAATGGGATGGGGCTGGGAGAGTAAAATGGAGAGGGGAAAAATATTTTGTGTGGGAGGGATGAAAAATCTACAATTGGCCGGGTATTGGGAGAGTAAGTGGGGATTGAGGATGGAGGGGTAAAATTTGTGTGGATGAAATAAGAATGAGGAAAGAGCAAAAGGATAAAGATTAGTATGTTAAAGCAGATGTAGAGAGAGAGGATGGAAAGAAAACTAGAAGAGAGAAGAAAGGACAAATGGACAGCAGACGATGGAGAGTTAGCAGAAAACATGAAGAAACCAGAAGAAAGTGGCTGGAGCAATTGCAACTGAAAAAAAATGCACAAAAGGTAGAAATATATCTCTTTATTTTGAATTTATTAACTGGAATATGAAAGCTCTGGGAAATGTGCATCATTAACGTCTGCGCTTTGTTTGGTACAAGAGGAAATTGATTTATAGTTTTATTTCTACAGTGTTGTTGTACATTCCAAGTTTGGCTTTTGGGGTTCCCAGTTTAATTATTGCCTTCCTGTTTCTAAATTGCGATTCCTTGTTTGGTGATGGTCTAGGTTCTGCATGTGTAACTGAGCTGAGGTATTCTGTTTATGTAATTCCTATTTGACATTGCCACTTGTTCTCTTTCCCCAGTATTCTCTGAAATGTACTGGTTTAATATTTGCAGTGTTTCCTTTTGATAGGTAGGGTCTGGTGCTTTGTGAGTCCTGGTAATGCTGTCAGGATACAGCGGGTTTGCTATGGGTTCTAAATGGGCAGCGTTTGTAGTAGTTCCTAATGTGCCTGGCGGTTGGCACTGGATTATAGTAATGTCGAAATCTTTTAGTCTTTCTTTATCCATACACTCATTAAGAGACATGTTTACTAAAAGTTAGTGTATGGTAACATTATGCAAATATTTATGCAAATAAGGCCACTTATGCAAATGAGGCCCCGCACCGAGTCTCCGCACATGGCCCCGCACCCCCCTTGGGCCGCCCCTGACTACAATGTATACAAGTAACATTGAGTTTTACATTGAACAGGGAACTTCAACAATAGGACAACCGGGGAAACTATGTACAGAATAACTTAATGATATATACAGTAATATAAAACTCATTTGGATGTTGCAAAGTGGTTCACTAATAGGACTAGAGAGAAGGTTGACCAACTAGCCCTTTTCGGGTTGTATTGAGGTGTTAGTTTTGTCAATGTCTAGGTTGACTTCCGGGTAGCATTTTGTGAACAAGTGGTATTTCAATGCTTTTCTGAATAGGATTAGGTTTTTGATAGCACGGATTTCGTGAGGTAGCGCATTCCAGTTTAGAGGTGCAAATAAGGAGAAGGCCCTGTTGGAGGTGGCCTTAGTGCACTTCGTTATTATTTTTGGGACAATTAAGGTGTTCATTGATGTGGTTCTCCTTTTTCTGTTTTCCAGGGTGCCATGGATAAGCTTGCTGATTGGCGTACGGGGGCAGTTATTTAGTGCCTTGAAAGTAAGGACTAAAGACTTATACTGGATTCTGGCATGTAATGGTAACCAATGCATTCCTTTCATGATGGGTGTTATATGGTCAGTTCTTGATGAGCCGGAGAGGACTCTGGCGGCTGTATTCATGGCTAGGCGGAGCGGATTTAAAGTTGATTGAGGGAGGCCATGAAGGATGATGTTGGCAAAATCCAGGTGTGGGAGGACTAATGCCTGGAAGGTTGTTCGGAAGTCTGTGGGATCTAGTAGGGAGCGGAGGTGACGTAGCGATTTGATCTTATAATATATAGTTTTTGTGATGTTCTTGACATGCGTTGTCATGTCCAAGTGCTGATCCAATGTGATGCGAGGGGAGGAGTAGCCTAGTGGTTGGGGCAAGGTACTTCAGGCCGGAAGGTCGGGGGTTCAAATCCCACTAGAGGACAGCAACCTTGGGCCGGAAGGACTGGGGTTTCTAGTCCCACAGATGCTCCTTGTGGTCTTGGGCAAGCCACTTAACCCTCCATTGCCCATGTTCCCTGTAAGTATTAGTGTATGTGTCTCATATCCCCACGTGTTAAATGTATCCCCCAATTGTGTTGTGACCGCTTTGATTGAAGGATAAGGCGGGATACAAAACTGTCTAAATAAATAAAATAAATAAATGCCGAGGTAACGGATGGTAGCTTTTGATTTCAACTCTATGTTGTTGACGAGTAGTGATGGAGGAGGTATGAACTTACGGTTCCTTGTGACAAAAAGAACGTCAGTTTTGTTGTGGTTAATCCGAAGGTTTTGTGATAGCAACCATTCGGCTACAGCTTCAAAACAGTTGATTATTGGGGAGAATACTGGATGTTCAATTGTGAACGGCATATATAGGAGGATGTCATCTGCGTAAGCGAGACATTGTACATTAAAGGATCTGATCAAGTCACATATCGGCTGCATGTAGATGTTAAACATTAGTGCCGATAAGGACGATCCTTGGGGTACTCCCTGTGATTGCAGGAATGGTTCTGAGGAAGCGTGACCTGTTTTTACTTGTTGCCACCTGTTAGATAGGTATGATTTACACCACTCGAGTGCTGTGCTTTGAATCCCCTTATCTTTCAAGCGTTGTAGGAGTATGTCATGACTCACAGAGTCGAAAGCGGCGGAGATGTCCAGGAAGATGAGGACGAACCCCTGTTGTATGTTATTTATTCCTGTTACCAGAACATTGAATAGGGTTGTAAGGACTGTGTCAACTCCATGTGCTTCCCTGAAGCCATGTTGAGATGGATCTAGTGGTGCTTCAGTGTCAATATGATGTTGGATTTGTTGTTGGGCGGCCTTCTCAATGATTTTTGCGAGCTGTGGTATGCTCGAGATAGGCCTGAAGGAATCAACCTTGGATGGGTCCAGTCTATTATTCTTCAGTAGGGGCTTGATGGAAGTGTGTTTTAGACTCTGCGGGAATGAACCTGTTGAGAAAGACTGGTTCAGTATTTTGCTCAATATTTGACTGAGGTCATGTCGCATGTCCTTGATCCAGCTGGCTGGACATGGGTCATTAGGAGCTGTACTGGGGTTGATTGAGGCAATAATGTTCACAACCTCTCTATTTGATACAGTGGAGAAGTTGTGTAGTGGCATTGCATGGGATGCCTTAGGTGAAGTGGAGGCGTTATTGACATTTATGTCTGTGTTGGTTTTAATCATCTTTGATTGCAGGTAGTTTGCGTAGTCCTGCGGCTGAGGCATGGGGGGTTGTGCTGAGACCAGTTCACCTGTTATGGACTTTACTATGCTGAACAATGCGTGTGGTTTGTTGATGGAGCGTTTTATTAAGCCTGAGTGGTAGGTTTTCCTGCTCTGTGATATCTTTTCTCGGTGGGTAGTTAGGTATGAGCTGTATGCTACCAGCGCCTCAGGAGAGTGAGTTCGTCGCCACTGTCGCTCAAGTTTGCGTAGATGGTGGAGAGATGTACGGAGGTCTGTGGAGAACCATGGAGTATGTTCACGTTTTCGAATTCTCTTTTCGGTGAGTGATGGGCAGGAGGCAGCTCTCAGGTTTTCATCCCATTTGGATATGAGATCATCTAAGTCCATGGTTGTGTTGGCCATGAGGGGTCTGAGATTCTCTAGGACTATGCTCTGGTTGAGTGGTCTAAAGCGGGTTGTGTGGGATCCAGATGTGTTAGAAGACTTTCGGCTTTTGTGGGATGTATTAATGGGTATATTGAAACTGAGAAGACTGTGGTCAGACCAGGGTACTGGTATTACAGATAGTGCAAGAGTTAGGGGTATTGTGGAGGTGGAGATAGGTGCGAAAATGAGGTCTAGTTTGCCACCTTTAGTGTGGGTGGGGAAATCGACATGCTGTTTGTAACCTAGGTCCTCCAGGGCGTCAAGGAATGCTGCTGAGTGGCTGTCTTGAAGAGATGGGAGATTGAAGTCACCGATTAGCCAACTTGGTGAGCGTGAGGTGGATGTGGTACATGCCTGCTCAATTATGGTTGGAAGATCATCTGGTGAGGGGGAGGGTGCCCGATAGAAAAGGTTGATTGTGCAGAGCTCATTAGCTATAGTGAGGGAGTCAAGGTTAGTTGAGCTAGAGGAGTTGCACAACTTGAAGTGTAAATCAGCTTTGGCCAGGATGAGGGTTCCGCCTCCTTTCTGACTGGATCTGTGAGAAGTGTATATCACAAAACCTGGTGGCAGCATCTGATTCAGTAGTACGTTGTCACAGTCGGATAGCCATGTCTCCGTGATCATCAAGATGTCGAGATTATATTGGGGTATCAGGTCAATGGCTGCGGGCCATTTAGATCGTACTGATCTGGCATTTATCAGTGCACATTTTAGTAGGCGTTGATGATGTTGCTTCTCTTCTTGTATCTTTTTGATGGTTTGGAGAGGAATGTTGAGTAAATGGGAGTGGGGTGAAAAGTTATTTTTTGCTGTAGTGTGGTGGGGGAATTCGGACCATCTCCTTCCGTATGTGCGTAGGATTGGTATATGATATGTGTCATGGTTGAATGCATTTGATGTGTAAGGGAGACCAAGGGTAAGGAAGGTCATGAATAAGAGCAGAACCTTGTACATTCTCTTGGGTGTTAGTAATGAGAGGGATAATTGTGGAAATGTTGGCTACAGTGCAGTGAGATGCAGTATTCGCACTCAGGAAAGATTAATTGCAATAGTACTGTGAATGCAGGTGGTAATAGCAGTAGTGGTAATAGTACAAAGGATTCTAATTACTGGTATACAGTAAGATAATTGCATGAAAAGCAGTACAGAGTATGTAAAACGTTATCAACGTTAACAGGGGTGTTGTTACTAGTAGAGATTAACAACAAAAACATCTACATGATACCGCTAAAAGCTCAGATGACTGCTGGTTAATGGTCAAGGCAAAGGCTGCTATCTCAAAAACAACAGTTAGCTGTGAAGGACTTGCCTTTTTGGTATTGGTAGCTGGCTCTGTTATAGGTGTGAATTGTGGCTTCGTTTGTGGCTTGCTGGAGTGCCACCGCCTACCGCCCCGTTCCACGCCTAAGGGCCACGCCAAAGGGCCCTCTGGCGAGGCCCTCAGGCGCGGGCCCGCCAGGCGCGGGCGCGCTCGATGGCGCGAAGATTTTAAACTGTTGCACAGCCCCGACTGGGCTGTGTGCAGCAGATGGCCCCTCCTGCCGCTGGTGGCTCGATCCCCGGGAAGGGGAGAGCTGCTGGAGGTGGTGGGGGCTGAAGAGGAGCAGCGCCCGATGGCGCGAAGATTTTAAACTGTTGCACAGCCCCGACTGGGCTGTGTGCAGCAGATGGCCCCTCCTGCCGCTGGTGGCTCGATCCCCGGGAAGGGGAGAGCTGCTGGAGGTGGTGGGGGCTGAAGAGGAGCAGCGCCCGATGGCGCGAAGATTTTAAACTGTTGCACAGCCCCGACTGGGCTGTGTGCAGCAGATGGCCCCTCCTGCCGCTGGTGGCTCGATCCCCGGGAAGGGGAGAGCTGCTGGAGGTGGTGGGGGCTGAAGAGGAGCAGCGCCCGATGGCGCGAAGATTTTAAACTGTTGCACAGCTCCGACTGGGCTGTGTGCAGCAGATGGCCCCTCCTGCCGCTGGTGGCTCGATCCCCGGGAAGGGGAGAGCTGCTGGAGGTGGTGGGGGCTGAAGAGGAGCAGCGCCCGATGGCGCGAAGATATACCGCAAGACTGTCTTACAAACTATACGGTCCATTGCAAGTGATGTTTAAACATCTAAGTATGGCCTATAAATATATTAGGGGACTTAGGACCTTCCTTATGACACAGTAGTTAGAGATCTATATTCCGAAGAGGAATTGTGCACCATGGCCAACTGCAGACTTACAGCTCCTCCTATTGAGAAATGTGTAAAGATTACTAGGTGGGAGCTACAGTTCAGGGTAAAGTGCCTCTTCTCTGGAACTCACTGCCAATAGTTTAAAGTTAAAATGGAATTATTTGATTTGTGTATTCAATGTATCAGTCTAGCTGTAGAGGCAGCGGTGGGATGTGGCCAACTGTCCATGGAGTGGTGTGTATGTATATGTAGCATTGCCATTTCTGGAGATAATGGTGCTGAAGATATGTGAAATATTTAAAGAAAGGGGATAGCATTTAAAAACGCTGACCACTGCATTCAAATATTGACCTGGCAGTTTTTAGTGAGTAAGAGCTAAGAGTTAATTCTTTCAGTTCATGAGTTAAAGCAGGCTCTTAACTGGTTTAGTTTTAACTGAAGTTTTTAGTACATAAAAGCTAAATGTTAGTTATTCAGTCCCAATTTTGAGTGGAACAACACTTATTTTTTTGGTGTTCTGTTTACAGTGGGATTTTATATAGGTCCTGTAGCTCTGATTATATGTTACTGTAATTTGTAAGATTCTGCCTAGACAATTGTTAAGTTTTATATTTTGATCTTCTTTGAACTAATGCAAGGGAAGCAGGATATAAATGGTATTTTAAATTAAATTAAGTGATTTTGCTTATAGTAGAGAGGTTTGGGGGATGTGGCCCAGCAGGGTAGGAAGGAAGACATTCTATGAGCCCCACGCTTTTGGCTGACTCTGACTTACGTTGCGAGGACGGATGGGTGCCCTCGTATTGTCTGAATTCATCCCTGGAATTATCACCGTCATTTTCCGAGGTCCCTTAAAGCCCAAAACATTTGTCTCCTGAAAGAACCAAACAAAAGTAGAACAATGAATGGTAGTCAGAAAGTTCAGCACAATTAGATTTCTGCACCCTCAGTTCAAGAAATGCAAAGGTACTTCCCAGTGGGGCTACAGTCCCGTGTCAGGGCATTTTGCTTCATCTCTGCCAGCAGAGAATTATAAACTATTTATTGTAGATAGTTTGGAGATTGTGCCAATTGTCTTCTGTGGCCCTGTGGGTGACAGACTGCCAGGATTCCTCTGTTCTCTTAGACCTTTTGACTTAACTTCCTGACAGGGTCCTGAGGAGTAAGAACCATGGCAGCTTTAGAATACAGCTCATTCTTATAAGCTGTGGGCACCGGAGCTGGACCTGTTGGAAAGGGAAGTGACTCTTGTCTGCTTACGTACGTATATAACAGCAGCCAGCTCCTGCCGGACATTGGACCAATTAGCGTTGGCTTTGTCGGGATTTGTACCATTATCGAACACTGTGAACTTTGTTCCCATTAAGTTCGATCTAATATAAAAGAGACAAAGCAAACAAGGAACTGTGCAAAGTCAGGGCGATATTTTCCATCAGTCTTTCATCTGTTTTATTGCGGTGTTTGATTGCGTGAATACAGATAGCTTTTTTGAGATGCTTCTGTGGTGTAAACACTTTGTCAGCCATAGAATAAATACTAATATATGAAAAAATTACTCCATACAAACATATTACTGAAATAACTGGTGAAAATCCACTGAAAATATGCTATAAATTAATTTCAACTTATTATTTGTTCTTGAAAAGATCCACAGATATAGGGGCTTGTTTACAAAGCCGCGGTAGTGGTTCGCGATCGCGATCGCAGCCGCGGCCCCATTGAAATCAATGGGGCCGCGGCTCCGATTACGATCGCAAACCGCTACCGCGGCTTTGTAAACAAGCCCCAT
Source organism: Ichthyophis bannanicus (assembly GCA_033557465.1). Lineage (NCBI taxonomy): Eukaryota > Metazoa > Chordata > Amphibia > Gymnophiona > Ichthyophiidae > Ichthyophis > Ichthyophis bannanicus. The sequence goes on from CM066045.1 coordinate 159,117,738, forward strand.
AGTCTCAGATTTCAATAGCGCTTGAAACCATTAGTTTGGTGAGATAGCGCTAGTAATAACATCAACGACTATCGTGGACTTTCCGATATCTCTTTTTTTGACTTTTCTTTTGTGAATGTCACCTAGTAGCCATCACCATAATGTTGGGCTATAAACAGGTATAAAACAGCTTATCTTTTGCTGAAATATTTTCCAGGTAACATTGGCTTATCTCCTTCCAAAACCACTTTCATTACATTTCTCTTTCAAAACCACTTTCATTGAATTTCTCAACGCCTCCCTCGGCACCTAACAGCGTTTCACTCCTTAATGGAGTTTCTTCAGGAGAATCTGGAAAATAAAAATATGCCAAAAATACAGCTCGAAACTAACCGTGAAAACTTCTTAATACATTATTCTTAGCTATGAATTATTTAAAAAAATTTTTATATAAAAACACTGGCCAAACAACGAGAAAAGACCATTGTAGAAAGGTTACTCACTCCAAAAAAGGTGCTGCCCACGTTATTCTATGGTTGCCTGCATTACCAAAAAACGCCGCGCATGCGGAATCAACTCATTATCCACTTTTCACGGGGCAGCAGATATCTGATTGGCTCATGGTAAATAAGTACTAAAAATTACTAAAAATTCACTGACTCCTAGAACCGAAGCATATATAAGCTAATTTATAGCATATTTTTAGTGGATTTTCACCAGTTATTTCAGTAATATGTTTGTATGGAATAATTTTTTCATATATTAGTATTATACTCCACGTAGACCAAACTCATTCCTTGTAGCCATAGAATAAAGACATTATGGATGCCAAGACTCAGAATTAGATGTCTTAAAAATATTTTGGGCCCACTGTTCGAAAGGCATTTACACAGTTTACAGCCCAGTAAACTGTGTAAATGCCTTAGATGGGGAAATTCGACGGCATTTATATGGTTACTGCCATTGAATGGTTACTGCCATCTAAGTCCCCTACATCCCCCGATGCTATCCAGTTAGCATTGGGGCATTCTGGGGTGAATCAGAGATGGAGAATGACGCTAACCAGGCAGCAGCAATATTGGATGCTGCCCAGTTACCAATCCGCACCTTAAAGACAGGCGAGGAAAACCCTTGCCTATCTTTAAGGTGCAGGAGCTAACCAGGCAGCATCCAATATCACTGCTGCGCGGTTAACTTCAGCGGCGGCTGGCTTTTGTGGCGATCATCGGATATTCAATGCTGTCGTCCTCTATGTCTTAAGGAAAAAGTGGGCAACAGAAAAACAGCGAATGTGAAGTGTTTATAAATTTGCAGGCGAGAAGGTTTAAGGTTTAATACAGTTTGATAGACCATGGATCCTCACAGTACCTAAGCATTTTAAAATTAAAATAACATCAAACAAAACAGACGTCAAATGAACATACACTTAGCAAGTATATACAAAATAGTACAATTACAACAGAGCAATCAAAAGGATTAAAATAAATATAAACAAATAGATTAATAACCATCATAAGAGATCAGAAAGCAATGCCACAGTAAAGCAAAGGGCATGGAAGAAAGTAAAACGAGCCCATCGATTATGCGCCAGTCTAAAATAAGGGGTTTCCAATAGGGCTTTAAACTTCTTGTCCCTAGTCTTAGGACTGAAGGAAGCGTGTTCCACAATGGCAAATGCAGACTAATGTATGGATTCAAATCTCACCATTAAGTGAGAGGGATTTATTAGATAAGAGATCTAAGGAGACATGCTAGAGTATATGATATTAGCAGACTTCCTTTCCCACCCCCCCAACCCCCCCCCCCCCGGAAGATCTTTAAAAAACATTCTATGCATCAGCGTAAGTATTTGAAGTGAAATTCAATTTGTCACAAGATAGGGATGTTCCTGAACCTGCCTGGAGGACTGCTTGTGATCAGCGAAATTTATGGTGAAAAGAATTCTCTCCGGCCTTTTCAGTCTGAGTTAGCTAACAAGACGGGGCTGGACTGGGCACTTTTAGGCTTCAGTGTGCAGAGCGAAACCACAGTACCGATCCAAGGCAGGTGTTAAATTTTAGGGAGGAGAGCAAAGCGTGCTATTTACACACGTTAACGCCTCCCCTGCACGTGATATTCCTTCACTTACATGTGTAGCGAGACTTGCTATAGTGTGACCGTGCTAATGTCTTTTTAGAGCGTTATAACATGCATAATAAGATCTTAGTACATAGCACACGTTTCAGCAGGTGCAAAGGCCCTTACTGTGCACACCAGGCTTTATTGCAAAGTCCTTGCAAAGCGCAGTGGAGGCTAGCTGGAGGAAAGCCTCGAGAGCTGCTGGTGCAGTAGATGGCAGTGAAGCCTCAGAATGGATTGCTGGAAAGCAAAGTCTTGCGAAAAGCAATGGGTAGTGTGAGGACGACTTAAATCATGGTAGCATGGTACATGAAGAGAGGAAACACTCTGTAAACTCGGGTCTGAGTTATGAACCTGGGCTGGAGTGGCTCACAGCTGTGCTTATTCAGTGAGCTATCTGTTCAGTTGGTTCATGCAGGACAGTTCGGCAGTTTCATGGTGAAAGAAGCTAGCTTAGTCTTGAATTTCTATTTACCTAGTTTCTTAGTTCTAAGTATACATATTTGTGGCCTCCTGTCTTTTTGTTTAAACCCCGATTATCCTCAGGGCAGGTGTTAGGGGTGTCAAACAGAGCAATTATCCTCGGCCCCCATTCCTGTCTTAGTTTTAAGGAGGAATAGCATGAAGGAGGACTTTGGGGCCCTTTCCCCAGTTGCCCAGGGTCCCTGCATGCTTAACACAACCGTCCCTGATTATCCTGATCACAAACTTGTTGTTTTCAACTATTTTCTTAATAAATGAAATTCCCAGAGTTTTTTTGTCCTGTATATTTGTTTTTACTGGATTGTAAGCTGTACTGAAAAGAAATTGTCACTTCTGTGTATTTGTACAGTGCTGTGTATGACTCATAGTGCTAGAGAAACAATTAGTAGCAATAGGGTCAAATATATTCTACCATAGGTGTCGGAATGGGGTGGGCCACACAGACCCTGGCTCCACCAAGATTTTGCCCACTAGCCGCAGAAAGCAGCCGTGATCCTGGCAAAGATTTCTTCTATCTGCTTGTGGGAGATTGGATCCCTGCGAGCAGACACGAGTCTTTGTGATAATCGTGACAGCCTTCCTCTCCTGCCCATAGGGATTTGATCTTCCACGGGCAGGCAGAAGGAGTCTGGTGCGATCGCAGCCACTCTGTTCTCTTATGCCCGTGGGAGACCGGAATTCGAGAACAGGAGGAGAAGGCCGCAGGGGGACTAGGGGCAGAGTTAGGGGCAAAATCAAGGCAGAGCTTGGTCCCTTAAATCAAGGAGGAGTTCTGTGGCCCCTGTATTCTATAGCATTTCAAATTTGTCACTCCCCTATTCAGGATGGGATGTAAGACTCTGGATCCCATAGGCAGCACCAGGGGAACAGTTCTGTCTAAAAAGTGCAGTGGGGAACCCACAAGTGTGTATGGTGGTGCCCCTTTGACGTTGTGCCAGCACATGACCCTAAAGTAAGTCCGAAGAGACTCCTTTATTTGGCACCTTCAAAATTTGGTACTGTAGGCAATGCCTATGTGGCCTTCGATTAAACCGAGGCCTATCCTGTTCATCCACAAACAACAACTAAAACCTAGGGGCTTGAGCGTGAGCTGGGGTCCGCACATTCATTCATTCAGCTTCACAATCCAGCGGTTACCTCAGTTTCCCAATGAAGTTTTCCCCTCCCCTGGATAGATCGGTGGCATCAATGGAGATCAGGTAATTAGAGGTCCTACTCTTTTTCCGTTTTCTTCCAGCCAATAGGAAGACCTTCAGGAGAAAGTGGGCAATCAGTATTTGGAGATGCACTAGGAGGGCAAAGGGGCTCTTATTTCTGTCTGTGAAAATGGCATCAGTTTTCTTACAACCGAGAGCGCATCTTACTAGTGTTTAATTTGTGTCCTAGTATTTTTACATAAAATCTAGGGCAGGGAAGCAGGGTTTCCCAAGCACAGAACGCACAATCACTTTTATGGGATGCAAAATTCTCACCCATCCATGCAAATTCCCATCGCGCTTTACAGACACAGTTAGTGCAGCAATACAAACATACGGTTTCACACAAAGGATCCCAAAATGACTTATTCCATCTCTGAGGTGGAATAAGTCCCCCGTCTCCATGGTCAATCCCAAACGTACAGGGCCGACCTCAGAATCAGCACTGTACGTCCGGGGTCACTCTCCGCCCACCATCTGCCCTCACTCGCCTCTGTCCCACCCCCTTCCTCCCATGAACAGAGCTCTCCATACAAATTGTCTGTTCGTATGGGGAGTTCTGTCCCCAGCAGGCTGCCCAGCCGTTTAGCAGGTCTGGATGTCCAGATCGGACGTCCAGACCCACTAAACAGTGTTCAGAATGACCCCATATTGCTCTTCTTAATATTTCTGTAAGGGTGTTTATAAATGTTTCTTTACCTTACAACATTCCCTCAGCTCTGCTTTCTGTTCTTTGTAACTGAATCTTGTGTTTTTCCAGACTGCAGTCACACCAGTTCAGCACATACTTGTCACAACTATTCTTCTATATGAGATGAATTGCAGAGCAGACCAGAATATTTTCTAAGCCCTAGCCTTATTCCACATTTTAGCAGGAATAATGTGGATGTTTCTGGGAAACACTTAAAACACCCATGGGCCCTTCCAGAATACATTTTATATGCCTCTGTGGCTGACCACGCCCCCGTTCCACTCCTTCTGGGCATGTTCAGAGATCCCCATGTTAGCGCTATGTACTTGTATGATAGCAGCATTTCAGAAAATGGTTGGGGATGTTTTCGGCACATAAACATCCCCTTATTCATACTCTGGAATGATCCCCTTTGTGTTTATCTGTGTGAATATTTTTTCCCTCTACTGCGAATAAGTTAAAAGATGCATCTTTTCTGTATAACGCATCTCATCAATAGCATATGGGTACTACTTTTACTCTTGGGATATTTCTATCCATTTGAATGCTTGAAGAAAGAGGTCATCAGTGCTTATGAATGCTTGTCAAGAGGGAATATCCATTTTCTTTGTGCAATATCCTCAAAACTGGATAAGCGCTAACCTTTTTGTCATTATCCAAGTGAACATAGTAAGTAGGGTAGAGACCTCGGTCCATGCCCTTTTTGTCCCGAGTGACCCGGCACCTAATGGTTACTCCTTGAGGAGCTGGCTGTAGGACAAAGTCTTCCAAGTTGCCTACTTCAATTACAGGTGAGGGAGGCCTCTCTTCCTTCTGCAGACACAAGACAAAAGGATACTGCTTAGAGAAGCATAGGATATACTAACCATTCTGCGTATTAGGCACAAATCAAGCATACAATCGATTCCCTGAATAGTCTATCTGCAAGGTGTCTTCTGCAAATGGAGTGCTAACGTAAAGCTCCTGTTAAGTCCTGTATAATGGAACGTTAGAATTCTAGTTTTTACACAAGGGAGATATTACAAGTTGATATTCAAAGCTCTATCCAAGTAGAGGCACATTCCAACATGTGCGTCTAGTGCCCTGTGTACCCAATTGGAACCAGGATGCACAGAGGTAGACCCAATTCCAATCCCACAGGGGCTAGACTGGCCCTGCAGAATCAGAATTGGGTCTAGGGTCTGTACATGCAGGCCAGGACCTGATTCCAATTAGCCTGCACGTAGAGAGCCATGCCCAGCTAACTCAGCCAGGCTTCTGAATGGAGCCACGGTGCCATGACTCTATTCAGGAGCTGCAATCCCCAGCTGCCAACCACTCTTTTCTTTCCCCACAGCCCAATCCCTCATCTGGCATTCCATGGCTAGGGTTTGGCTGCAGGGAACCCTCTTCACTCCCCCCCTCCCCTTACTTGTGCTGTCTGGGTCTGCCATCCCTCAGTGTCCAGGGGGACTCATTCCACCCTTTGGAATCAGTCCTGTACATCCAGGGTCACAGACCACCCACTGCCCACTCTAACTCCACCTCTATCTAAGCCTCCCCATACAAACTCCTTGTTCATACAGGGAGGCTTTCGGACAGGGCTGGCAGGGACTGAATGGACATCCCAACAGGACATCCATTCCCACTATTCACAGGACAGAATAGACCTCATAGCCAATGGGATTATTTTTTAGCACCATCTCCTGGAGACCCAGCTGCCCCTGGGTTTTCTTGGCAATGTACGACCAGAAGCAGATTGACCAGCCTTTTCTTCCAAGGCAATGGAGGGTAAAGGGACCAGGGAGTGCCAGTGGGAATTGAACCCTCAATCTTCTAGGATACTAGACAGCTGCTCTAACCTCTAGGCTACCCTTCCACGCCAGCCAATGGGCTAGTGCTAGTTGAATATCTCCACAGACCACCCCAGAACTCTGGCTACTTCAGGAGTGGTCCATGGGTGGCGTTACTGCCGATCTTCTCCAGATAGTGAGGGTTTTCAGCCAGCACTTCTCCAGACAGTTGAGCTCCATAAAACACAGGGCTTCAACTGCTGTACAGATGCAGTAAGTACTGGTTGATCTTCATCATTATTTGGATAGCAGCTGCTCAGTCTGGCTGTTCAGTGGCAGCTAATCTCCAGGTTCAGCTGGTATCTAAGCACCACGACACACCGCCACAGCATTTAAATATCATCCTATTTGAAAATCGTGCCCTTAATTTCTTTCATATTTTTATTTTTAAAGAATTTTTCCTTACATTTTAAAATATAACTAGGCTTAAATTAAGCCTGCAGCGGTCAGCATTTTTTTTAAAACGCCAGTTGCAGGGGGTAAAAATATCCGAAAATTCATCACCAGTATCTGAATAGAGGCTGGTGCTGCTTATCTAGATCCGCCAGTGAGTGTCAGGCATTATCTGGTGATTCTGGTAACATAGTAACATAACATAGTATATGACGGCAGATAAAGGTGATTGTCAATGTTATCCAGCTAGCCCTCAGGACAGCTTTTTTGTTATCCTAAGTTATCCGGCTAGTTATTTGGATAGTGATGCTTAAAATTGCTGCTGCTTTCTAGAAAACTCGTGTCTTCACTCTGACTGTGCTCCCAGACCTTCCTGGCAGTATCACGATATTGCCAAAGCAGCCTATAACGATATTCAGCGGCTCTGTCTGGATAACGACACTGAACATCTCTCTCTGGGGGACTTACGGTATAGCAGCTTTTTAACGCCCGGCCTAGATGCACCTTTGAACTTTCAATAGAAAATTATTTGAAAATATAATCTATGCATTATTTTCCTCCTTCAACCATGCCCCCGGGAATGCCTCCTTGCAATCTGTCAAAACATTTGTGTGCTATGGAAGACCGGGGCTTACTTTTCATCGGGCTGAAAGACGGCAATTTTCAGACAAGCCATTTCCTAGGGATGTTCTTTGGTTTGACTCCTTTGGCTTGACATGTGCTAAAATCATAGTGCATGCTAAATGTGTGTACCGAAATGGTCTTAATGTATGGTAGAATCATTTAGAATTTGCCAAATGAAAGAAAACAAAACAAAATAAAAAAATAAGCCAAATACAACCCTCCCTCCCAAATGTAAACCTAAATAATATTCCCCACCTCTCCCCCATCCCCGTGTACCTCTACTATTTACCCAGGTAGATAGTTTTGAAAATTTCTCTCACTATGATATAGCTATAGGGGCTGAACAGAAATCCTGGTATGGGAGAGTCATCTTACAAGCTCCTTCAGCTAGCAAATAATTGATCAGCTTGATTCTTGAACTGTTTTTTTTTCCATAAGGCTCTTTGATATTAACAGAAGCCGTTTTCTGATCCATACAAAAAACATCTTGACTTAACATATGAAAGACATCACGTCTCTCTGCAATATCCAGGTTGGCCACTGGGAGGCAGTGCTGTTCTACCATTTGCTCTTGCTTCCCAGTCCTGCTCTTCCCACAGAAAGAACCTCCGACTGGCCAGGACTTTCACCTTCTTGGATTTCTTTATTTTCCCCTTTTTGTTCGTATTTTTCTTGGCACCTTCAGAAATGTCTTCAATTTCTTCTTCCTGGAGCTTGGCTGCGCCTGTAGACAGAAAAAGGAAGATATTGCACTGGACCTGCACCATGTGACCAGCAGGAGTTGGTGATATCCTAGTGGAAAATGGTAGTGTGGGCACCCCCTACCGGTGAGTTCTTTGCTGGCCAGTACCAGAGAAAATGCACAGATACCAGGGAAAATGAAAATATTGTAAAATGTAATCTGAGGGCCCAATATTGAAAGTGATTAACATGGTTAGCAGACCCGCTAATCACGTTACTTGCGGGACCAGAATATTTAGCGGCAGTAATGCAGTTAGTGCCGCTGAATAGCCGCAGGCTCTGCCACTGTCGACTAGCACTGGGGGGCTCTGGGGGACAGCAGGGGCAATACCTGGGGAACACCGGGCAGCTGTTAACCTTAAGCAGCAAAAAGGTAGGCACCTTAAAGGGTTAAAGGGTGACCATGCTAACCATGTTACTCCCTTGGAATATTGGGCTCATAGTTCTTAGTCTCCTTAGGAGACCAGAACTACAACTCCCTGCATGCAATGTGGGCAAAGTCAGGACTTGATAAATCTCTTCAATGTCTAGGACAAGCGATGTGTTGCCAATGTCTTATCAAGGAATTTTCTCCAGCTCTGTTCCTCACATCACTTTCCGGAAGGCATATTTAAGGGAAGAGGTAGCTGGTTACTTTTCTTTTTGCTTTTTGTCTCCTTGGCGCCACTGCTTCCTGTTTGGAAAATGGAAGCCACGTCCTTCTTTTTGGCAGGCTTTAATGACTTTGGGCTGGAAAGCGAGCTCATCTTCTTATCCTTCTCACCTGCAGTGGGGAAGAGACGGGTAAGAAATCAGCAAACAAGGAATAAGGAAACTGTGTCTATGTCTGGTAACTTCTCTTATTCTGTAATCAAAATTCAGTCCACATCCACCTGCAAAATGCTTCCAACCCTAAGGGCAGCCATTCTAACCGGGAGAGGAGGGGGGGGGGGACGACAATGCTGAAAAGTTTTTATACCATCTGGAAATTGTCCCTCCTCCCATATAAGTTTCAAAGCACATAATAATCATCCTGTATGATTCAGCTTATAGACTGAAGCTAGAAGATGAGGTTGATCTGGGTAAAAGGTGCTGACCTTCTCCTGCTGCAGAGAGGGCAAAGGGAAGAGGTTCATCCCTGGCTAGATTGGGGGGGGGGGGGACGACGACCATGCACCAGCTGATTTGTCTCTGACCCTGCAGTCCCTAGTGCCCACTCAATATTACTACCCAGATCAGCACCCACAGTGAAAAAAACCCTACAGCTTACAAAGGACACTCAAGCGACCATTAGTCCAAATTACTTTCTAATGGATGTTTAATATAGGAAGAGCCACTTAAGAGCCTGGTCATTCTAGACTGTCCAGCAATCGGCATTAGTACTTGAGACTACCGAGCCCATTGTGGACATTAACTTGGATGACATTGTGGACATTAACTTGGATGACAAGTCTCCTTTCAGATTTATTTGGACAGGATATATCGAGAGTGAGATGAAACCAGACTGACTAAGAGCAAGGGAGAAACTTACTACAGCTGATCTTTCCTTAAGGGTGGGTTTGGAAAGGTAAGTAACTAAATCCAATCCACTTGTCAATTCAGTTAGAATGCAAATGCTCACGTCAGGGGTAACCATTGTGTCTCAGCGAGGAGGATATTAATGGTTTTAACCTTCCTTTTTGCTTTTTCCTCCCTTCTTCTTCCCATTAACTTGAAACATGGATGCCGAATCCTTCTTGGTCTTAAGGCTTTTGGTCATGGTTTCCAAGTCGTCTTTCTCCCCTGTTTGAAAAGCCAAGAGAGAGAGAGAGAGAGACATAAATGGACAGTAGCAAAGGAAAATATAAAGGAAGGATGAGGAAAGAAGGCTGGATGGCAGAAGAAGGAGAAAGAGTTGGCACATGAATTGTGAATGATGAAACCTGAAAGGGGTGAGAGGAAAAACCGAGGAGACAGAAGAGATTAAGCAAAGAGTTGGGAGACAGCAGAGATTGGCGACTCATCATCATTAAATTCCATCTTTTGGCTGCATCAGTTCTCCCTGGGCTCAGCTTTTCTTTTTGTTCTGTCCATGTTCCATATCTTGTCCAGTGGGGTCTTTCTTTCCAAAGGAAAAGAGGGCTTATGAGAGGGTCCTGTGGACCGGATCTGGCCCTTGTAAATAGTTTCTCGAGCCCTCTATCCCCAGATCACATCTAGCCCATGGAGCAAGGCTTTTGGCTGTATTGTTTCCCAACTCTTCATCCTGCTTCTCTCTCCCCAGGAGACTGTGAGAAGATTCCGTCTTCGTGGCCCTTCCCTCTCTATTTCTCCCTGCTCAGATCTTTCTTCTCCTCTCCTCTGCTGGGAACGTGGTGCAACTACAGGAAAAAGGCGAGAGAGTGTCAGGGCTAGGAATGGAAATAGCCACTGTCTCCAGGGCCCAGGACTGCTGAACCTGCCAAACGTGAATCCACCCAACCACCTCTGATCCCCAAGCTTGCCGTTCAGTCCTGGTTTTCAGCTGTCATGGCCTGAGAACCATCACTACTAGGGGAGGGGTTGCTCTCTGAAGTTGGTGATGCAAAGTTTGGTGTGTGTATTTATCTTCCTTCTCCAGGGATGTAGTACCAGGAATCTGGGCAGATGCTTTCAGCTCCTGGGATTGCAGGAGCAGGAGGTGTGTGTGCGGGTGGGTCTCCCTCTGGGGTTGCAAGGCCAAATGGCAAGTATGAGTGCGAAGGAGTACACCATCCATGCACGGTCCACTCCACCATCCATCTAGTCCCCCTTCTTCCAGTTGGCAGATGCTGGGGAAGCAGTGAGTAGGCCTGGTAATTCTGCCCCCTGTTTCCCTATTTCCCTGCAATTGAAATCACGGTTCCCCCTCACCTCCTCCATTCCTTATGTTTGTCTCCACTTGGTGAAATGAAAGGTTTGGGGGCTCCTAGCTTATGAGATCACTCTTCTCTGTGCATGTGTTTTTGTTTTGCTGTCAAGTCAGTGCTGACTCACCAGAAGTAGATTGCCAGCCCTTTCTTCTGAGGCAATGGAGGGTAAGGTGACTGGCCCAAGGTCACAAGGAGTGCCAGTGGGAATCAAACCCTTGATCTTCTGGGTACTAGGCAGTTGCTCTAACCACTAGGCTACAGCTCCACATGTGTATTTTGGGGGTGTGCTTTTATTTTCTTTCATTTTTGAAAAACGTAAAACAAAGACGATGTTCATTTTTCTTTCATTTCATTACAGGCTGCCTGCCCACCCCCCCCCCCCCCCCATTAAACCTGAGCCTTAAATCTGTAAAAAAAAAAACAAAAAAAACCCCACCCCCATTTGGCTGGCTGCTTCCATTTTAGAGTACAGTGCAGGTACTTACTACTTCCCCATTTGGACCCCAGGGATCGGGTAGATTTCGGGGTGGGGGCTTCATTTACCAGTTTAATCTGGTTTACCTTTGACTGGGTGACCAGGGAGTTGGACCGAGGGAGAGCTCTAGATGTGGTGTATTTAGGTTTCAGTAAAGCCTTTGACACTGTTCCTCACAGGCGACTTATAAACAAACTGAGCACCCTAGGGATGGACCCTAAAGTTACTGTTTGGGTTAGAAATTAGTTGGGTGGGAGGCGACAAAGAGTACAAGTAAATGGAGCTCACTTTGAGGAGAAGGATGTTACCAGTGGTGTGCCCCAGGGATCTGTCCTTGGTCCGATTCTTTTTAACATCTTTGTTAGTGATATAGCGGAAGGGCTGTCGGGTAAGGTTTGCCTCTTTGCGGATGATACCAAAATCTGCAATAGAGTAGACACCCAGGAAGGTGTAGATAACATGAGGAGGGATCTAGCTAAGCTTGAAGAATGGTCTAGAATTTGGCAGCTGGGATTTAATGTTAAAAAATGTAAGGTCATGCATTTGGGCTGCAGCAATCCAAGGGAGCAATACATTATAGGAGGTGAAGTACTTTTGTCCACTAAAGAAGAGCGGGACCTAGGCGTGGTTGTGTCTGATGATCTTAAAGTAGCTAAACAGGTAGAAAAGGCGACAGCAAAAGCTAGAAGGATGCTTGGGTGCATACAGAGAGGAATGGCTAGCAGAAAAAATGAGGTGATAATGCCTCTGTATAAGTCTTTGGTGCGACCTCGTTTGGAGTATAGTGTGCAATTCTGGAGACCGCACCTTCAAAAGGATGTGAACAGGATGGAGTCGGTGCAGAGGGTGGCTACTAAAATGATTAGTGGGCTTCATTATAAAGCATATGAGGACAGACTTAAGGATCTTAATATGTACACCTTAGAGGAAAGGCGGGATAGAGGTGATATGATTGAGATGTTTAAATACCTCTGTGGCATAAATGTTCAGGGAGAGAGCCTCTTTCATTTGAAAGTAAGTTCTGCTATGAGGGGACATGGGATGAGGGTGAAGGGAGATAGATTCAGGAGTGATATGCGGAAATATTTCTTTACGGAAAGAGTAGTGGATCCATGGAATAGTCTCCTAGTGGAGGTGGTAGAGATGAGGACAGTAACTGAATTCAAAAAAGCATGGGACCAACACAGAGGATCTCTAAAGGTAAAAAGTGGACTGTTGTAGTTGTTATGAAAGGACAGACTAGATAGGCCATGTGGTCTTTTTCTGTCATCATGTTTCTATGTTTCTATGTAATGTGCAGGTATAATATCAGAGGGGGAACAAGGCTGTCCGCTTTTAACACACACTGCCAATACCACACACTAAAAATAATGAAACACCCCTCAAATGAAACAAAAAAATCCCCCGCTCTGCATGCCCCAAGTTTGTGTGCCCCTAATAACAACTGGGAGTCAATATTTAACCATTGCGCCAAGCACCCTGGTTGAATAAAATCCTGATCGTTAGCGCTGGTGTCCAGAAAGTGGCCGGAACTGACAGTCTGGGTTCAGCACTGGCCGTTGGTGCTACTGAATATTCCCCTCACCCATATCAACCTGTTCAGCAGGTGTTGCTAACCAAATATGAGCCTTTCAATATCAGCTCCAATTGTTCTTTGTGTCCCATCCACACCAGATTTTCAGGACATGTTATGGGGGACACGAGGACTCTGACAGAAGTGTTTTTTGTAGCTCTATACATATGCGTAGACCGTGGATACATGCACCTAGGATAGTAAACTCCTTTAGCTCAGGGTGGAATTCTCTCTTTAATGTTCTTGCCCCGGACTCTTGTCTTCTTTCCTCTGTCTTTTGCTCTCCAGCACTAGATTAGCTAACTTACCACCAAAGCCGCCGAGAGCTTAATTACCAGGTCTCATTTTCCTTTAGATCAGGGTCCTTCCACCTTGAATCATCTCATGCACAGGAAGTACATGGATTACCCAAAAGGATCAAAAGTGAGATGTGATGGGGATAAGGTAGAAAAAAGGAGGAAAGTGGAAACAGAAGGCAAAGAGAGAAGAGTATTGGCTTCCACACTTATAAAGCCAGGCAAGGAAGAAGGGGTAAGAGTTTCTTGCAGAATGTGCCCTGCTGCAGAGTGAAATCTCTCCTCAATCCTCTTGTTTTGTGCTGCCTGTGATGTCTCTCCCGATGGAAGCCTGAAGTTCTCTCAGTCTGCTATTGCTAATTAACAGAGCGTGTTGGGACGGGTGGCTGCTGTCTGTTTCTTGCAATACAGCTTCAAGGGGGTCAAAGGAAACTGCAGGCAAACATGTCAGCAGCTGCAGGTGGAGGGTCGGCAGTCAGGATTTACAGGTTGCAAGTGGTTTCTAAACTCTAAAGGAGGGGGAGGGGGTATTGGTAAGCTGCTTTATGAAGGAGGAAGCAGAATTAAATATTGTGAGGGAACCACTTTTCAGAATGTTTCATGAAAATCATCCTAACACATTACAGCATCTTCACTAACATTTTTTGCAGATAATCCAGATAGCAAATCATAATTGGAAAAAGAATAATTCAAATTTCCCCTTTATGTTTTTTTCTCATTTACTACGCAAAATCTTAATTTTCCTTTTTAGAAATAACATTTCACGGCACACGGTGGTCCAGAATTTGGGATTAACCTCTGAACTCTCTCCTCACCTGTATCACACGCTTGTACATACACACCATTAGGCATCGCTGTTACCTTTTATATTAGCATAAAATCAGTCTTCAAATATAGGCTACAAATCAGTAAGCTAAAGAGAGGACATTTTGTAAAATTATTCCCGTAAATAGCCACATATGTCTGCAGATGACCTCACAAAATACCAGCTGGCAAGTATTTTGCCAGTAGGTGAAGTCAGAGGCATGATCTAGGGTAGGCAGAGATTGGGAGGAGTTTTCATGTTCACACAAAGATTGTAAAATACCTTAATCTACATGAGTACATGCGCAAAGTATGCAAGAACATATATACTTGCTTGTGAACATGTGTAAGTGATCACACCTACATTCAGGGCACGTCTTCTCCTGCTTACACTAGTGTTCTACAAAAGCAAGTAGGAGAATAATTGATCATTGTAGGTGAGGTAGTGAATGTTTTAGATTTTTATTATTTTAATTGTTTTGTTGTAGTAATTTGTATTTTTTTCTGCTAGTATCCTTTGGATTGTTTTATTGTAAAATTAATTAAGTCACCGTAAACCGCTTTGATATCTTTGGTCAAATTACAGCAAACCCTCTGAAAACAGATGTGGATGAGAGGGTCCAACTTCTTTCAAACTTGTCTAGGACCAATAGTGACTAAGAGTGGATTCCTCCCATCTTTCAATTATTGAGACCACCTCTCCACGATTTTTCCAAAACTCCATTGTACTTAAATTAAATTCCAACTGTAATTCTGAGAAGGTCTTCAACCTTCTGTTGCTGAACATTTTCTTAATATACATGGGGGCCAATATTCAGAACCCCTAGCCGTCGGCCAACAGGAAGCTGACCAATTAAGGATGCAGACTGCAATATTCAGCAGCAGGGGCGGTCCATGGTGGTGTTGGTGCTGCTATCTGGATATCCCCTATCTGGGCACTGCTACTGAGTATCCCACTGATCTTTAAGTGCCAAGGCTACCTCCATGGTGTTTGGCTATCGGCCTTTTTGAAAACTGGACTCATAAGTCCCTCTTCCAACCACAGCTCCCACTGGAAGATTTTTGTTTTTGAATCAGTCAACAGTGCAAGATTTCACTGTAGTCAGGCCTGCAAAGATCTTCCAGGCACAGATTTAAGTAACTGACATATTCTTGCCGTATCTGTAGGAGGGCTTCTAAGATGGGGGTTTGAAATCACTTCCTATCTAATGAGGTAAAGGGGGTTATTTTAGAAACTCTATTCAAGCTTTTGGACATCTGAAAACAGGCATAGAGACGTCCAAAGCACGGAGACTTCTCCAGAACCATTTTAGAAGCTGGATCTATAGATGCCCCCAGTGTGAGGACGTTCAGGTCTGAATGGGGGTGTGGCGGAGGCGTGGCCGGGGTCCTTCCTATGAACCTGGACGTCACTGCCTGATCTCAGAAACACCCTCAGCATTCTGCACAATCGTAACGACAGCGGCAGAGGGATTTAAACCCTGCTCCAAGCCCACTACTCTGTCCATTAGGCTATTGCTAGATGTCCAGATTGTGAAATACTATTCTGGGGGCATCTGTGTAGATGCCCCTGCAGAGGTCCATGTCAGGCAGTCCACATTTCTGAAATAGTGGCTGAACATTGACGTGCTGCTGTTTATTCAGATGTTCTGACTTGGACATTCCAGACTGCACTTGGACGTCATTTGTAAAATGCCATTTAAAATGTCTTATGAGGTCTCCTTCATTTCCTACCTAGTCTTATCTAAAGGCAGGTTTAGTAGTAGCTACATGATACACCCAAGGCAGTCGTCTGGAAAAAGCCCTGGAGTATTGCCCCTGGCCAAGGACTCTCACTGCCATAACTGCACTAAAGAAAGTACAAGGAACTATACAACAGAAGAAATTCTCGGATAGTAGAGCTTGAAGACTTGTGGTGCCAGATCTCAGCCCCGATTCTGACGTCCAAAGTACTACTACTACTACTGAACGTGTGTAGAGCGCTACAAGACGTACGCAGCACTGCAGAGACATGTGTAAGAGACAGTCCCTGCTCATCGGAGCTCACAATCTAGACAACACAGTAGCTGTAGACATGGGATACATCTGGGGGGATGGTGAGGAAGCACAAAGGAGATCAGGTGAGTCAAGATCCGAAAGCGGCAGTGAAGAGGTGAGTTTTCAGTCTGGATTTGAAGAGGGTCAGAGAAGACGCCTGACGTACAGACTCAGGTAGTTTGTTCCAGGCATAAGGAGCAGCAAGGTGAAAGGAGCAAAGTCTGGAGTTAGCAATAAAAGAGAAGGGCACAGATAGAAGCAATTTGCCAGAAGAGGGGAGTTCCTGAGGAGGGGTGTAGGGAGAGATAAGAGAGGAAAGGTAGTGAGGAGCTGCAGAGTGAATGCACTTATAGGCCAGCAGGAGAAGTTTGAACTGGATGCGGAAACGGATAGGGAGCCAATGAAGAGACTCGAGAAGAGGGGTAATATGAGCATGACAAGGCTGGCGGAAGCAGCAGGAGGAAACTGTTGGATTTGCCCTTTTGTGTTCTGACTTATATTTCAGTGCTCACTATATTTAGTTTTGGACAGTTTTTCCTATTTATTTGCCCCATAATAAAAAAATATCTAAATAACTACATAAAAGGCCATTGCGTAACGCAATTCAGAACCACATTCTGGCATCACACCAAGATATATGAGGTATGATCCGTACAAACCAACATGTCGATCCACAGAGAAAGGAAAGGGTTAAAAATGGCCCATACCATGCTAAACAAATGCCCATCTTTTATCCTAATAAAGCATAACAATGTAAGAAAGGAAATATCTTGAAGCAATAAAACTGCATTGCCATGCCCAGTGGCCTGGGTTTGCTTCCTGCCTCTGGTCTTTGGCCTCACAGGCTGATCAAGAAGACATGGAAGTAAGGATCACATCACTTGGAAGTAAGGACTCCCAGTCATTGCCCAATGGGGACACCTGGTGGCCAGACTAAAAACTTATGATTGCAAGGCTCTTTCCAGAGCACTGCTACATAGTCCTTGGTCAAGGCCTATTTTAGCACTGGCTGTACTGAAGTAAGCTTGGAATGGTTATAAGCAAAATAACAGAAACAAATCCTTGAGTAACTGTGAATAAAGGCTCATGATTCAACATCCTAGTCCTTGTTTTGACTGAGCTGGAAACCCCATGGAGTGGAAGGAAACCATCAAACCCTCTCCGTTACTATCACAAAAGAGAAAGGACATCGGAGAATAAGACCCAAAGCGGAAGAAGAAATAGGCAAGTGAAATTCTTTAGGTTTCTGACAGGTCCTGTACTTTAATTATCATTACAGGAATCTGACCTCGTTTCTGGTCTTCATAAAACACTCCTAATATCTGCTCTACCTTACGAGGCTACCACAGTTCAAGCTACCAGATCCCCTCAGAGCTGTCGCACAAATTAATCTCATTCTTAGACTCAGTGTATGCACGTATATCTCACGCATGCAGGGCCAACCCAAATCATATGGGTCAGGGACTAGCTAGGCTGTGCAAGGCTCCCTTAACATTTTTATATAATTTTAAACAAAATCTCACTGCCACTTCCACCGCTCTCTTAAGGGTTCCTTGATTCCCTAGTCCTGCAAACTTATTCCTCCCTCACTTTCCCCAACAGACTCCTTTATTTATGTTATTTATTAATTTGGCTACGAGTAAGTTTATATACTGCTTTTCACAGTGGCCAAAGCAGTTTACAGTGAACTGGAAATATTACAAAGAACATTTACATTAGAACAGGTAACTTTGTACAGTGAACAAAGGGTAGAGCAGTTGGGATGATTAACTATGTACAGGTTGACGAACTGTCTATGCATTCTTGTAGTGCATTGATATGTTTGTGAGCAGTCTACATATCTGTGTGGTGTTGGGTTTTAGATGCAGATTAGGAATGGTGTTGGGGTGTTGGGGTGGGGAGGAAGTAAAGTGGAGGGTGAAGAGGTGAGCCTTGAGGACTTTGCGGAACTTTAGGAAGTCTCTGCTGTTTCTTATGTTGGCCAGGAGGGAGTTCCAAGTAGATGGGGCATGAAATTCAAAGGCTCTAGCACAAGCTTGTTGAGTACTCTTTGTTATGGATTGGGGGGGGGGGGGTTAGTGTATTCATGATGGAGGTTCTCCGTGATCTGTTTGATTGTTGGAGGGTGATGAGGGTGCTGAGGTAGGTGGATGACTGATGATATAGGGCTTTGTGAGTCATTAGCAGGATCTTCTAGAGCAGCGGTTCTCAACCTTTTTTGTACCGCGACCCCTTTTACCATTGGTCAACTTGTGACGACCCCCAATGATAAAATCAAACGTCTCTCTCTTCCTTTACCGTTAACGCATTATCGCTGTAATCATTTGTTGAATTATTAAGATATTATAGGCCTTTGCAATATGTTTTTATTTATAAAATTTACTTATTTAAACCACAATAATTAATCACAATAACAAGTAACAATATTTGATTTTGAAATTATTATGATTTTGTAGTCAACGGTTTTAGTATGCTTTATTCAAAAAAGACTGACGAAGGGTAATGGTGTGAGTTTTCTTGGCTTTGGCGATTCTGAAAGCCACCATATATGATTCAACAGCGGCTGTTTTGCAGGTGGAACTTTCCGCCAATATCAAGTCTGCTTTTCTTGATTCCATCAGCTTTGTTCTTAAAATACCAAATATCCTTTCCTACAAAGGTGGGATGCTTACTGTCAAAATGCCATTTCAGTTTGTTTGGCTTCATGGATTAAGCTGATAGAATTTCGTTACAAATAACGCATTGTGGTTTCTCAATCCCTGCTGAAAATATGGAGGTGAAACCATACCTTAAAAAGTCATCACAATATTTTCTTTTCTTGGTATTCTTCTCTCTGTCATTCATTTTCAATGGAGTTGCTGGTGTTATATAATATTACATAGAAAATTTAATTTTAGTAGGACCCATGTCCACCATTACAAAACCGGAAGTGATCTAAATAACGTCTCAAGGTGCATCGTTTCTGGCGAACAGGTAAAAGTAAGTAAGGATAGCCTAAGTAATATATAAATTGATTAAATTCAAAGTATTTGGCATTTTAGGCTTTGCGATCAAATTAGAACAATAAATTAGAAAAGAAATAATAATTCCCGGTATTTGTCAGATGACCCCTGGTAAATCCTGAGGCGACCCCCGTGGGGGTCCCGACCCACAGGTTGAGAACCGCTGTTCTAGAGTATTCTGCTTTGTTTCTTTCCTCCGCTCATTACAATCTGTGCTCTCCCGCCTCCTGTTCCTTCCCCTAGCCTCTCCCCTATCCCTTCCATTGCAAGAGGAGAGAAGTCACCCTTACCTGAGTATGCCTCCTATTCTGGCAGCTTCAGTCTGAATTCGGAGCATTTGGAGACAGTGGGAAGTGCTGGCTTTGGGGTAGGGCAGGTAGGACAATTGCCCAGGTGCCATATGACAAAAGGCACCACCAGGAATGCCTCACAGCTTCTTGTCAGCCCAAAACAACCCTTCTGTCCTAAGCACGCACAAACCGGGAATGCTGCAGGGGCCCCAGCCAGCTCCCTTGGAGGGAGGAGCGCAATTGGAGAGGAGCCCACCCCCTCTGTCTAGGGAGGCGCCATGAAATTATAAGGACCTGCGCGGTTCAGTCTTCACACTCAAGCTGACAGAGGAAGTGGTAGATGCAGGTGAGTTTATTAATTTATTTTTAGCTGAATTTACTGTATATACCACATGGAACAAGTTTTTCTCTCTTCCTGCCAATAGAGAGCAGAGAGGATCAAGCTGACACCGTACTAGCATGGCATAGTAAGGACTTTGCTGCTGTCAACACACTAGATGAGGGCATTGCTTGCCAACATGGCATGGAAGAATGGGGATCTCAGACATGAAGTCCAGTATGGAATCTCTAGTCCAGCCCATTCGGGGGACGGCCTTTCATGCATATCCTGAAATGGTGTGGGTGCATGAGATTGCGTTGGGTATTTATACAGATGACGCTATGCTGGCCTGACCTTTCTGCTTATTCTTTTTCTCCTTGCTGCCCCCAGACGTATCTTCCTTGCTGGTCTTCTTCTTGCTTGTTTTCTTGGGAAGATTTTCTCTAAGATTCTCCTCCTCCTCAGAGTCTCCTGTTGGGAGGAAGAAAGAGGGATGAATTGGGAATGTCCAAGACACACAAGAAACACATTTAAGAACATAAGAAATACCATACCAGGTCAAACCAAGGTCCATCAAACCCAGTATCCTGTTTCCAAGAGTGGCCAATCCAGGTCACAAGTACTTGTTAGATTCCCGAAAAGTAGACATATTCCATGCTGCTTATCCCAGGAATAAGCAGTGAATTTCCCCAGTCCACATTAATAATGGTTTATGGACTTTTCTTCGGGAACTTGTCCAAACCTCTTTTAAACCCAGTTACACTAACAGTTTTTACTACATCCTCCAGCAACAAATTCCAGAGTTTGATTACACATTAAGTGAAAATATATTTTCTCCGGTTAGTCTTAAATATGCTACATTGTAGTTTCATTGCGAGTCCCCTTAGTCTTTCTACTTTTAGAAGGAGTAAACAACTGATCTTCATATACCCATTCTACTCCATTCATTATTTTATAGACCTCTATGGTATTTCCCCTCAGCTCTCTCTTTTCCAGGCTGAGGAGCCCTAACCTTTTAAGCCGTTCCTTGCAGGGGTATCCTTCCATCTCCTTCATAATTTTGTCACTCTTCTCTACCTTTTCTAATTCCGCCAGAACTACACACAATATTCAAGTTGCGGTCACATCATGGAACGACACAGAGGCATTATAATATCCTTGGTTTTATTCTCCATTCCTTTCCTTATGATTCCTAGCATCTATTTGCTTTCTTGGACATCACTGCACACTAAGCAGAGGATTTGAACATATTATTCACGATGACGCCTAGATCCTTTTCCTTGTTGGTGGTTCCTAATCTCTGACACCCCCCTCCCCCCTTGAACACATAACTCCCTTCCTTTTCTCCCTTGACTTCAAATGATTGAATGCCTTTACTATCTATTTTTTTGGAGTTTTTTCCTTTCTAAGTTTTTATTGTACACCTCACTGATGCCCTTGTAAAGGGTGGTTAATCAAATGAAGTAAACAAACATAAACCTTGCATCGTGTATATGTAGTTTGGGTTCTTCTTCCCTAAGTACAGAACTTTGCATTTGTTCATATTAAATTTCATCTGCCATTTGGACACCCAGTCTTCCAGTTTTTCACAATCCTCTTGTGACTTAACAACGTTGAATAATTTTTTTGGCTGCAAATTTGAACCCTTCAGTCACTATTCCCATTTCTAGGTCAGTTATGAATATGTTACCAGCACAGATCCTTGGAGTACTCCACTATTCACCTTTCTCCACTGGGAAAACTGGCCATTCAGCCCTACCCTCTGCTTTCTCTCTTTTAACTAGTTCCCAATCCACAATAGTACACTGCTTCCTATCCCATGACTTTTTGCTTTCCTCAAGAATCTCTCATGAGAGACCTTGTCAAAGACTTTCTGAAAACCCAGATACACTGTATCAATCAGCTCACCTTTATCTACCTGTTTATTCACACCTTCAAAAAATATAGCAGATTAGTGAGACAAGACATTCTTTGGCTGAATCCATGCTGTCTTTGTCCCATTAAATCATGACTATATATATGTTCACTAATTTTGTTCTTTATAATGACTTCTACCATTTTACCCAGCACTGATGTCAGGCTCACCAGTCTGTACTTTTCTGGATCACCCCCGGAACTCTTTTTAAAAACTGGAGCTATGTTGACCACTCTCTAATTTTCAGATGCTAGTAGAGACAATTTTAATGGTAGTTTACAAATGATATTGCAGACCCACTATTAATAATTATTAATAGTGGGTCTGCAATATCATTTTTGAGTTCTTTCAGCACCTTGGATATATACTATCTGGTCCAGGTAATTTGCTACTCTTTAGTTTATCAAATTGCCATATTACATTTCCAGGTTTGTCGAGATTTGTTTTAATTCCTCCGATACATCACCTTAAAATATCATTTTTGGCATGACTAACTTCCTTACATCTTCTTCAGTAAAGACCAAAGCAAAGAATTCATTTGGTCTCTCCACTAAGGCCTTCTCCTCCCTATTGCCCTTTTTTAACCCTTTCAGACCGTATGTTATTCATTGAATTCCATGTGTATATATATATATGGTGTCTGTGAAAAAATTCAGGTCTGAAAGGGTTAAATCTCTTTATCATCTATTAGTCCAACTGACACTCTCTCATAGGTTTTTTTGCTACAAATGTAATTGAAAAAGATTTTTATTATGAGTTTTTGCTTCCAAGACAAACTTCTTTTCAAATTCTCTTTGTTTGGCTTACCAATACCTTGCATATAATTTGCTATTGCTTACGTTGTTTCCTGTTTTTGTCATTTTGGCTCCTTTTTTCCATTTTCTGAAAGATGCTTTTTTTGGCTTTAACAGCCTCTCTGACCTTACCTTTAAACCATACCATCAGTCATTTGGCCTTCCTTCCACTTTTCATAAAGTGTGGAATACATCTGTTTTGGGCTTCCAAGAAAGTAATTTTAAATAACACCCAGACCCGATGCAAATTCAACTTTTCTAGTTGCTCCTTTTAGTTTTTTTTAAGCCATTTCCCTCATTTTATCATAGTTTTCCCTTCTGAAAGTTAAATGCTAGTGCAGTGGTTTCCTTGCGGTCCTCTCTCCATTTATTAAATCAAATGTGATCATCTTATGATCACTATTGCCAAGTGGCCCCCATACCACTGCCTCTCACACCAGATCCTATGTTCCTCTAAAGGCTTACCTCTTTGAAGCTGCATTTGGATGCTAATCCCTTGTCTTCCTTGTCTCCTTCCCTATTTGAACCCCCTTGTTTCTCTTGTATTGTTCTGTCTTGATTAGATTGTAAGCTCTATGAGCAGGGACTCTCTTCTTTATATGTTTGCACAGCGCTGCGTACACTTTGTGGCGCTATATAAATGATTAATAGTAGTAGTAAAATAGTTTCCCCTCCTATTGGTTCCTGATCCAGCTGCTCCATGAAGCAGTGACGATTTAGTGCTCTCCCACTGGATCACAATCTGCCACATTTTCTCCGTACTGTCCACTACATGGAATTCTCTCCTTCTGACCAGTTCCCGCTCACAGCGTACCTCAAAGTCTAGCGCTGTGAATGGTGTTCTGGGGTGTAATCACAGCACAGAGAAAAGTGGAGCAAGTGGGACGTCATTGAACCCCGCCAAAGACTAAAGAATGGAAACCCGAAGGAACCAAGCCCCAGAGATTTCTGTATGTACTGTACGAAGCTTAAAAAGGGCAGGAGGGCATTGGAAAGTGGGCTAAGATTTTCAGGAACAGATAACCCAAAGTGATTTATCCAAGTGTAGAAGCAGGAAGGAGACGAGGTAGTGAGGTCCCATGATAGCATATACAGATCAAAGGTTTGGGAGAGAGAGATTTTAGAGCGCTGTGTACATATATTGTTTTTTTCAGTGAAATATAATATAGGGATAGATTAAAAAGCGCTATTGCTATACTGTGGGCTAACATGCATTAATGCATAATAAATGCTTCAAGTCCCATTTTATGCAATGAGACCTAACACATTAAGGGGTCTGTTTACTAAGAGGCACTAATGGCTTCCAAGCAAAATCTGAGCCGCGGCCCCATTTTATTCAATGGGGCTGCGGCTCCGATATTGCATAGAAGCCGCTTAGTAAACAGACCCCTAAGAGTGATAGAACACACTAATGTAAATCTTCACTACTGCTACTAATCATCTAGCGCCAAAAGGCGTACGCAGCGCTGTACATATAGGTGGGAAGGCCTGTGGTGCTCTTACTCATGGTGGGCTTTACATCATTTTGAAAAGAAGATGGCCTAGTGCATTTTTTTCCTTTGAAAATTAGTTTGAGAAAAAGAGCCCAGGGAGATTTGTACTTGATTAATCTGTGGGTATTGTTCCCATTCCAAGCCACCCTCCACTCAATGTAGGTACAAATTACGACTCTATGGAGATGGTGAGAAGTATTCAAAAGGGTCCTTTTACCTGGTTAAGTAGCCATTTGTCCACGTAGATGGCCTTTGAGAACTGTCATGCCCTTACTTTTGAGAGAATACAAGCTCTGTTTGGTTTCCTTCCAACTACATTTCATCTCTTTTGGGCTCATGTAGAGCAAGAGGGACATCTAGCGGCAGGCTGGAAGTGTCTTGTGACTGTACCTCCCCCCAAGGGCTGTGTACATCAGTCCCCTCAGCCCAGGAAACTGCCCTGGCTCAGGAATGGAACCCACATGGTCGGGCACTTCACATACGATCGAGGCACCGGGCTGACGTTTGTGACTAGAGTTTTCAGGCCATTTTATTTTATATGAAAAACATGGACTGTGAACATAAGCATTCAGAGTCTGTCTCCATCATTAAACCTGGACAAGCTGAAGGAATGAGAAAATCCACCAGGGCGCCTAGGGAAGGAAACCACAAAATGTCCCAAACAAGAGAAAAAAGTCTTTAAAGAATTAGAGAGGCAAGTGAGACAAAACAAGTGGAAAATTCATAAGTACAGTGGGAAATAGAAAGTGTTCATTCGGGAACCATGCGTGGACGTGTGCGGGCGGAGCCGCTTCTGCGTGGTGCAAGTGGGTTAAAGGAACCCAGCCGGCATCTTACCTTGTCTGGTTTTGGAGACTTTTGCCCCATTGAAGTGAGGTAAGGAGTCCTCCTTTTTCTTGGTCTTCTGGATGAATTTGGAATAAGGGTTCTCGGCCTTCTCCGATTTATCACTTTTCTTCTTTTTCACTCTCTTCATATCTGCATCAAGCAGCAGAGTATTAAAATCATGGAAAGTAGAACAGAGAAACAAGACTCACTGAGTAAGCAAAAATAAGTCACTCCCTGGACTTTGGGGGTCCTCTGGGGTCAGAAGAAGCCCGACTCCTTTAGTAACCAACAAAAGCAGGTCATACCAGGCAAGATCCCCAGATTTCTATACAGGACCCCTTGGATTTGCGATGACTTCAGGAGTCCTAAATCCTCTCACTTCATGCCCTGCACTGTATGAGACTCGAAACTTGGAAAACAGGTCAGTGCCTTAGCCCTAGACATGGAAGTCAGGACACTCTGGGACCCCAGCAACAAAGGCCACCTTGCAACTCCCACAAAAAATGTACGGTGGGTCTCAGTAATCCAGGGCAGCTCAAGACTTATGTAAGACAAATTGTGAGACCATGAGGGTAATTCTAGAATGGGCCACCTATGTGTGAAGGCCACGTAGGTGCCTATTTCATGCCTGTTTTACACCGTAAAGACGCGCAGGCATCAAACTGACAGGGACATTTCACCTGCCCAGCAGCAGGTGTAAATCTTTGCACATCAAATATGCATATGAATTGCATTTTGGCGTGTGCCATCCAAACTCCATTCGTGAATATTCCTATGCTCATGTCACAGGAAAGTATGCGTGATGACAAGAACGCATGTACCCTGCTAGATGTTATTTTATTCAGCTTTCTATTTTGGCGAGCGATACTGAGCTTTACTGCTGCCTGTTTAAAGTGATAATTGTCCCGATATCATTTAATTTGCACTCATCATTTAAATAATATATGAAGAGCATAAAAAACAGTATGGAGGTCATTCTGAAACGCGAATAGAACGCCCAGACGAGCAGGATAGACGTTTATCTGTCAAAAATGTCTAGAACCGTATTCCGACCCCTTGCGGCCTGCACGTGCATGGCACTAAAACGAAATCTCAGATCGTGGGTGGGAGGGGGTGGAACGGGGGTGTGGCCGGTCACAGAGACGTATAAAGCGTATTCAACAAAGACCCCATGTACATCCACGTTATACCTGCAGAAACATGGAAAAAGAGCAGGACTTAGAAACTCTCCCGCTCTGCTCTGCAACGCAGCCCATCTTGGTGAGTGGATCTGACAATTATGCTGTGCACCGGTGTGTCTGCAGTCTGGAGAGCCCCATAATGCCGATTTACAGAGCAGAAAGCAGAGGAGCGGAAGGTTGTAAGTTACAGAAACATGAATAAACACCCCCACCTATGTATTTGGAAGAGCACTGGTGTGCCCTCCGGCTCTGCTGCTAGTTGCTGTGTGTGCTAAGGGGGCAAAGCTTGGGGTCCCTACCACTGCCCACGCCCTGAATATGAGACCGGTGATGGAGTCCTAGGACTCTATGCGATAATGTCATTGCAGCTGTCATTGCTAGCTGCAGCACTCAGCCGGCTGCAGCCCTTCCCTCTACCCTGTGCATCTGTGCAATATGCCGTGTTCAGCATGTACGTCCCCTGAGGCAGACAAGGTCATTTATGTTTCTTATTGAAGCACAATATAGGCTCATGTCTTAAGCCAGTGGCTATATGTCATATATGTTGTGCACAGTTCACTGTTTAGGTTGGATATATATGTGGACCTCTGATGAACAATACGCATACTAGCTGTGGTACTTGAGGCTGTGATACTGGAGGGTTCGTTTGGGCCTGTGTAAACTCTAAATCAGTTTGAAGTTCACCATCTTATTTATCATCTCTTTATTTAGACATTTAGAGATGTGGATGTCATTTATCTAGAAGGTTTGAATTATACTGGCTTCTATGTTTGGCTCTATCTTTGTGGTTGATAGGTGCAGGGCATCCTTTTGGCAGATGTATCTTTCTTTGGGACTGCAAGTGGGAGTGTGTGTGTGTGTGTAGTTGCAGTGCTGCTTGGGGAGGGGGGTGGGATCTAGATTGCTCATCCACAGATTTAGGGGGGACATGATTGACTGGCAGGTACCTGGACCGAGGAATGACTGCAGCATCACCAGGTGCCAGTGTGATCAGGCAGGGTAAGCAGACCAGGTCCTCCATAGCTTAACTGTCCAAACATATCCCTGTCACTAATAAGGGACCCTCAGAAGGAGGGCATTCAGCAGTGCACACAACAGTATGACAAGCCCAGGTGCACCATCCTTGGTCTCTACAGAATGTGTACAGTTGTAGAGAGCGACAATGGTGCCTCTGGGCATGTCTGTGTGGTGCTGGTACTGCTCAATGCTCTCTTTCCGAGGGCCCCTTGTTAGTGCCAAGGGTATGCTTGGACAGTTTGCTAGGGAGGACCTGTCCTGCATTGTTCATATTCTTAGTTAACATTGTACAGACATGTTGCATAGATGTCCACAACATGCATACCTAGGGAGGTCCTCTAATGTCGGCTATGTTGTGTTGCAATCCATCCTGTGCCACACACATCACTCTCTACCTGATTTTACAGTGCTCTGAGGTTGCTTTGTGGTGTTCGGGGCATGCCGCACACTGGTTGCTGTTGTCTACCTTGCAACCACTTATATGTATCAGCAGCTTTCATGTGTAGTTTGCATTAACACATCACTGTCCGTGAGCACAGCAGCTTAGAAGATGCACATTGTACAGAGGAGGTGTGGCCATTCGCGGGTATGTTGCGGAGTCGAGCAGGATCATATATGTCCATCTTTTCTGAATATGGTGAACGCGGGGATATACACAGCCCTTGATTGCATATATCCATCTCTTGTAGACCACAGGGCTATGTACGGGCCTCGCCAAGTACGTCTATGTCCCCGATTCTGCACCCGCGGCCGTGTCTAACCCCGTAGCAGCAGAATCGCGTTTCATTCGTGCAAGCTTTCAATTTGGACGTGCCCATGGGACGGATCTGCATGTTCTGGAATTGGCCTTCACATAAATTAGTGCATTTTTGGATAATAGCAGAAATTGATATTAGTCCATATATAAGTGTTTCTCTAAGTTTTCATGAAAGGCTTTTGCCATGAAGGTGTAAAAGATTATAACAAATTATAACAATTCTATTTTTTTATGTTATTTTTAATAAACATATTTTGTATCTATGTAAATTGAGATTTCTAGGATTATATATATATAAAATCGTTGGCCCATTTTCATTGGTGTGTTTTGCCTTCTTACTTTGGGGGGGGGGGCAAAGGGTAAGGAAGTCATACTTGCAGTGGGGACAGGGTGACCAGTTCAGCATTAGTGCCTGGAACATTTGGGGGGCACTAGTCCCCCCAGACTCCCCTCCTAACTACACCTATGCTCATTATTTTTGTTACTGTAATTTTATATCCAACAAAAAGTTAGTGTGATCACCTTTCAGAGCTGTGAAATACTATATAGTAATCATAAATACTATATAGTAATCATACGCTCCACATTTTTACCACAAGAGGTGTATTTTTTTGTTAGCAACTGGGTCTCAGACTAGTACGGAGCTGATTTATCGGGTTTTAGAAAAACTTCAAACCGAAAGCTCACATTTGCATCAATGACCCAACACTTGTTGCTGATGGTAAACTTAATAGTGCAAAGCTCTAACCAGATAATGTCACCACTAAAGTATTTTCCAACTTGACACGGTTTCTCAAATTAAGCGGTACTTATCTGAGTGAGCTGTAATTTCCCCAACGCCAACCTTTGCGCTGGTGCGTTTCACTCCAAGGTTTTCTCAAGGGGTGTTTGTTTGCACTATGCCGATCTTTCGCGCTCTCAAACTGGCTGCTGTCTTTCACTTTTACCGAAAAGCTTATTACCAAAGACGCCCAAAGGGCTATACTTTAGTGGTGACATTATCTGGTTAGAGCTTTGCACTATTAAGTTTACCATCAGCAACAAGTATTGGGTCATTGATGCAAATGTGAGCTTTCGGTTTGAAGTTTTTCTAAAACCCGATAAATCAGCTCCGTACTAGTCTGAGACCCAGTTGCTAACAAAAAAATACACCTCTTGTGGTAAAAATGTGGAGCGTATAGCTTTATGATTACTATACTGTAATTTTATAAGCAACATGTTACGCAATAAAAGGGCTCCAGGCACATAAGGCACGTTAACTCCTTTAGGAAACATGCCCCTAAAGACAATCTCAAGTGCAGGTTTCCACTGCTAGGCACCATGCATTTTGGGACTTCAAGGGGCACTAGAGGAGATCAGATTTAATCAGGGTCCGCCCCAGAGTTGGTTCAAGGTGTTGGCACCATAGGCAAACTTTAAGCTTTTTGTCCACCCTGACTATCAGAATCTATTGTTTAGCTTTGAAGGCCCTGCTCTTTTATGCCCCCCACAAGCTGCCACCCTAGGTAACTGCCTAATTTGTCTAATGGTTGGGCCAGCCCTGGATTTAGTGTTACATATCCTACTTACTACTTAGCCACCACTTCTCTTGAAATGAGACGTCTAATGATTAGACTTTTATAGCGGCTTCACTGTACATGGTGCTAAGCAAAAGTCAAAACTCACCTTATTGCAATATTTCCACCCCAGTCTTTTCTTTGGGCTCAGGGAGTTTAAGGAGGTTATTTTTGAAACTGATAACTGATTACACTGGGACAAAATCCATGGGGACCGTTTACCTTCAGGGCTTGCAACGATTCTGAAAGGAACGAAACCATGGACACCTGCACCTGCTTCCAATGTGAGTCATTTTCTCGTTGCAAATAATGCACATTGGAGCACGTTTACGAATGGTTAGCGCACGCTACGTTCCATCGCGACCCAAGTTATTCCTGAGCAAGCTAACTGACTTTAGCCCACATAAACCATTAGCAAATATGTCCCATAGATTTGAAAACACAATATTTCCTCCCCTGACCAGGACTGGCCCATCCACTAGGTAGACTAGGTGGCCGCCTAGGGTGATGGACCCTGATGGGCGGCTTGATTCCATTTTGAATGCAACAGCACAAAACCGCTGCTTTCAAAACATAATCAGACCACTGCCCTTTGAATCCATCTCTCTCATCTTACAGCGACGGCGGCCCGATTCTGTTTTGGAAGCAGTGGCGGATCAAAACGGAATCAGGCACCTTTACGACAAGATGAGAAGATGGATTCGAGGAGCTGCGGAAGCAGCAGTGGTAGGAGGGGTCGACAGCAGCTGGGGTTTCTGCCTGGGGAGGTAGAAACCCTTGGGCTGCCCCTGCCCCCGACCTGATCATGCCCCTACCAACAGTGAGCAGTCTATCAAGTTTTTAATAAACCATAAATTTCAGGCAGCTAATTTATGTAGGTAAAATGTGCTTTGCTCATGTAAATGTCCACTTAAGTCTTATTGAGTAGAGATGAAACTAGATCTCATGGTCTTTGGTATCTAGAATCTAGCTATACCTCGGTGAGCATGAAGCCCGTCCCCTAGTTTATTAAACTCAGGACTTTTCTTTCTGTCTCAGGCTAGGAACTGGAATTTTTCTTACTCTGAGAAAGAGCAGATGGTTCTTCAGTGGAGCTGAGATCCTCGCACTTTTTCACTTTTGATTTCTTGGGTTTTGCTTCCAATGGAGCTGGGACCTCCCGCGTTTCCTGAGGTTTTTGCTTCTTCTTCTGTTCCATTAAGAGGTGCTGGATGGCAAGATGGAGAAGAGATAAGCAATTAGGACTGTGTTTCACTGACTTCTTATAAGATCAGATTATTCCCTCTGCTCTCTCTTTTTTCTATCCACTAATTAATAGAAACATGACAGCAGAAAAAGACCACATGGCCTATCTAGTCTGTTCTTCCATATCAACCACTACAACAGTCCCCTTTTTTCCTTTAGAGATCCTCTGTGTTTGTCCCATGCTTCTTTGAATTCAGATACTGTCCTCATCTCTACTACCTCCACTGGGAGACTATTCCACGCATCTATCACTCTAAAGAACTATTTCCGCATATCACTCCTGAATCTACCCCCTTTCACCCTCATCCCATGTCCCCTTGTAGGCTTCTTTATCTTATATACCTTCATATGCTCAAAGCAAGTAACTTAGTATGAAAGCAGGGCAGATAAAGACCAATGTGACCCATCCTGCCTTTCCAGTAAAGTGGTTAGTGTTGTAACTGCTGTTCCCCCAAACAGTAATTTCACTGATGTTTTTGTGCTGATGTACCCTATACATGATTTCCATTCTCTTACCCTTTGGGGATCCACCGTGTATGGCTCTCATTGTTTGAGACAAATGTATCATGCAGTAGACAAACAAAGCTTATACAATTAGAGGTTCTCTATATGGACCATTACATTTATTTTGAGAGGGCTTCCCCCATAATTATTGGTGTCTTAGCACAGGCCTGGGGACTGAATTATCCTCTCGGCCTTAGATTCTGCCAGAATAGGAGTGCGGTACACCGTATGGGGGAGCAGTTGCTGGCCATAAAAAACAGCACTGAAATTTCAGCGGAAGCAGCCCTTCAGGCCTTGGGCTGGTCAAGGTTACGAATTTTGTTAAGGTATACCATGGACTGCCCAAAGAACAAACCAGTCAATACTAGAAGAGATCAAACCTAAGCTTTCTTTAGAAGCTCAGATGACAAGACTTTGACTTCATATTTTGGACACATCATGTGAAGAGAGAGAGATCATTAGAGAAAGACATCATGCTTACAAGGAAGGTGGTCAACGCAAAAGAGGAAGGCCAGCAATGAGATAGATCAATACAATAACAGCAGCTACGGGTGCCACTCTATCAACAATGAGCTGCCTGACTGAAAACCGAACACAGTTTAGGACACCTATCCAGAGGGTCACCATGAGTTGACCCTGACTCAACGGCACTTACAACAACAACATAGCATCAAGATGGTGGGATGAGGGTATTTAGAGAGAGTAAAGAGGGACATTTTCAAATAGCTTTAAAAAAAACTCCATTCCTAGATTAAACAAAGAGATGTTCACATTCACTCTCCAGAATCACAAAAATTCCTCTTAGCCTATCAAGAAATGTCCAGTGCAGGGCCAGTCCTACCTGTTTTGCTGCCCTGTGCAAGTGATTTTTGTGCTGCTCTCCTCAGTGAATTGCACTAGAACCCTAAATGAGTTTCTCTTTCATTTCTTTATTTCATTTCATCTCTTTATCCAGTACTTTCACAACCTACAGCACAATGATGACCAGAAGTCACAGATTAGTGCTGACCAGCGCCCATACTCTGACCCTACTTAGACAATTACAGATACAAGTATATCTCTATCACAAATTCATCAAAGTATATATTGCAAAAAGACTCATTTACTCACCTTTGTAAATAGGTTGCTATTAATAATTATAAAATAATGTTTTATGAATAGTTCCAGATTCACTTGTTTTTGCCCTTAGTTAATTTGTACTAAAATTTAGTTAATTTGTTCAAAATGTTCACTGTACAAAACCGTTCATTGTAAATAATAATTTCATTATTATTATTGTTTTGTTATCTGTAAACCGCCCCTGATCTCTGGAAGGGGCGGTATAGAAAAATGTTCAAATAAATAAATAAATAAATTTCTTCAATAACTTGACAAGGGTCTGAACAGTGTTCACACGTTGAGTAGTGTTACAGTAAGCCCACCAGGTTTCTGGTGGGTGAAACTATAACACTTGTCCTTAATATTGCCCGTACTGGACAAGTAGGTCATTTGAGGGGCCAAAGGGGATAATGATAGGTGGACTATCTCCACTGAAAATTATTATAATCTACTCTAAAAATACACTTAAAAGCACATTATTTAAATGAAATTACAACAAAATATTTCAGGCCTAATAAAAAAGTACGAGGGCTGGTGATTGTGTTCTGCATAAAAGAAATAAAATCAGCCAACAAAACCAAACGTGTAAATTCTATGTGGGAACCACAGTCACTTTGACCTGCGTCCCAGGATATTTTACGCTGATAATAAGATAGCTTCCGACCTTTGGTGCCTCCCTCTTGATTTTCTGGATCAGTGCATTTCTTTTTTCTCACTCGCTGGTCTGATCTGGTGCTTCTCTTTGTTTGCTTATCCAATGCCCATTTTTCTTATCTATTTTAGTTCTCCCTCCATCCCCTCTCTCTTTCCATTGGAATAGATACATTAGAACTTTCTCTTTAGCTTTCTTCTGCTTCATAGAAACATGACGGTAGAAAAAGACCACATGGCCTATCTAGTCTGCCCTTCCATATCAACTAAATTGTCCCATTTTTTCCTTAAGAGATCTGTGTTTGTCCCATGCTTTTTTAAATTCAGATACTGTCCTCATTTCTACTACCTCGCTGGGAGACTATTCCACGCATCTACCACTCTTCCATAAAGAAATATTTCCGCATACCACTCCTGTGTCTAACCCCTTTTCACCCTCATCCTATGTCCCCTCGTAGCAGAGCTTACTTTCAATTGAAAAAGGCTCTCCTCTTGTGCATTTATGCCATGGAGCTATTTAAATATCTCGATCATATCTCCTCTACCCTGCCTTTCCTCTAACATATACATATTAAGATCTTTAAGTCTGTTCTCATATGCTTTATAACGAAGATCACTAACCATTTTAGTAGCCCCCCTCTGCACTGACTGTATCCTGTTTATATCCTTTTGAAGGTGCGGTCTCCAGAATTACATACAATACTCCAAATGAGGTCGCACCAATGACTTATACAGAGGCGCTATCACCTCCTTTCTTCTGCTGGCCATTCCTCTCCCTATGCACCCAAGCATCCTTCTAGCTTTCACCGTCACCTTTTCTAACAGTTTAACTGCTTTAAGATCATCAGAAACAATCATGCCCAGGTCCCACTCTTCTTTCATGGACAGAAGTATTTTGCCCCCCCCCCCCCCACCCACTGTACCGCTCCCTTGGATTTTTGCAGGCCAGGTGTATGACCCTGAATTTTTTTAGCATTAAATCTCAGCTGCCAAATTCTTGACCATTCTTCAAACTTAGCTAGATCCCTCCTCATGTTATCTACTCCTTCCTGGGTGACTACTCTATTGCAGATTTTGGTATAATCCGCAAAGAGGCAAATCTTATCCAATATCCTTTCCGCAATATTACTAACATAGATGTTAAAAAAATTGGATCAAGGACAGATCCAACTTTTACCCCTTCTCCTCTCACTAACAGAGTTGAAAAATGTCTTCCACCCTCCCCCACCCCATTTTATTGCATTGGCTATTTCTTCTTCTTTTTGTATCTTTGCTTTCCTGACTACGTTCCTAGCTTCTCTTTTTCAAATATTGATGATTGTGTTCCTCTTTCTGTGATCCCTTGTATTTTATGAAGGCCATCCTCTTTTTTTCTTCACCTTTTTCAGGTACTTCTTTTGAGAACCATGATGGCTTTCTCATCCTTTTACATTTATTTACCTTTCTAAAAAAAGGTTTGTTGCCCTTAAAATATCCCCTTTCAATTTTGCCCATTGCTTTTCTCTTCTTTCTCCTTTTTTTGCTTGCTTACCTTTCTCCCTTCCTCTTCCTTTCTGTCCTCTTTCTCCTATGCTCTTTTGACCAGTTTTTATCCCTTTCCTCCTCCATTAAGCTCTTGCATTACCCCCGAAGCCAAAATCATCTTTCTCATACTTATCCTCTCATATGCTATCTATTCTTCTCTCTCTATGCAATAACCAGTCCTCTCTCTCTTTCTCCTCTTCACCTTGTACCAAGGTCTTCTCGCCTCTTGTCCTTAATCTCGCTCCCCATCCTTGCTACTCTCCCTTTTTCCTGGTCCTCTTTCCCTTCATTCCAGTTTGGATCTCCCCCATGGGCACCATTTTAGGGGGTGGGCAAGGGGGGCATTTCCCCCTCCAAACAAGTTACCTGCAAGGATCTGATTTGCCATAGGCAGATAGAAGGCGACTTTGCCACGATCGCAGTCATCTCCTTCTCTTCTGCCTGGGGGAGATCAAATCCCCGTGGGAAGACAAACTTCATGACCATCGTCGCAGCAACTTGTTTGGGGGGGCAATGCCTGTGAGCATAAGAGAAGGGGATTGCGGCAAAGTCCCCTTCTATCTGTCCATGGAAGATCAGATTTCCCGTGGGCAGAAAGGGATCATGGCAAAGCCCCTTTCTCTTCTGCCCATGGGAGGTCAGATCCCCTGTGGGCAGAAGAGAAGGGGCAGCCCAGAGACAAGCAGTCTGCCCGTAGGGATCCAATCCCCCATGGACAGAAGAGAAGAGGGAGGTCCAGTGGCTTGCAGTTGTGTGTGGGGGAGAGGGGAAAAGAGTTCAAGTGAGGTAGAGAAGGCAGGGACAATTTAAAGGGGCAGGAGGCCTATTTAAAAAACGAGGATGGGGGGATTTTAGGGCAGAGGAGGGGAGTGCTAGGTGGGGCTGGTTAAGGAGGGAGAGTCTGGAAGGGTAACAGAGGAGGGGAGCGAGCAGGAGAGAGGTTGGAGGGGGAGAGAAGAGTGCAAGGTGTTGCCAAAAGGTGCATTCCTCTCCCCCAGAACATTTACAAGCACCCTGTTCCCACTTCCACACTATACAGGCATCCCACCTCTGCACGACAGACACATACACATAGCACACACACGGGCACCTCATCTTTGCATCACACACACACACACATACAGGCACCTTACCTCCGCACCACACCACACACACACACACATACACAAGTACTTCACCACCGCTCGACAGACACAGGCACCCCAACTCTGCATGACGACACGCACATGAGCACCTCACCTCCACCCATACACACAGATGCCCCACGCCCCACTGATACAAAGGCACCTACCACATCTCCTGCCACGCACAGACAGGCACACCACAGTTGCATCACATGCACACTCGTAGACACTTAATATCTGAAGCTATAACTGTTGTTAAGATATCACGCAGTATAGGAACTCTGGCGCTGGTCTCATGAGACTTGAGAACGTGAGACCAGAGTGAGAGACAATAGGGGGTGGGTGCAGGGAGGTCACAAGCACTGGCTCTTAAGATTTTGGCCTAGCTTCTAAATCCACACTAAATTTGTCAAGTCCTGCAATAGAGGCACAGCACGTTTGGAATTTTGGCGCCAGCTATAGCCTGCACTGCTGCACAAATAAAATCCCATCACAATGGGCACCTCTCTGCTAGCTGCTGCTTTTACATTTGCTGAGCAGTAACATGAGGCACAGTTCTCTGTGATCCCACATGCAGGCAACACTGCCACTCCCCATGTTCCTCCCCCTCCTTCGATCCCAATGATTCTTGTTCAAAGATGGGCTGCGGGAAGAGCCAGCATTGCACCTAATCAGCAACACGGCCATCTCTGAGCAAGTGGCACTGAAATTGATGGAGGGGGAAGACTACGGGCACAGGCTGCACTGCCTGCATGTGGGATCAGAGAGGCCTCTGTGTCTCATGCTACTGCTCAGCAAAGGTAAGGTAAAGGGTCACCTGCCTGCTCTATTTCTTGTGTTACACTGTATGCAGAGCCTGGCTTGTTGGAGTTTCAATTTAATTTTATCTACATATTTCTATTTTGAGTTTATTATAATTTATTTTGTACTTGGTGAGATTCTAACTGTGTTTTGCCTGTGTGACTGAGACCAAGTGTTCTGTTAGCATGGAGTTTCAGGGCAGTTTCTTCAAATGGGTTAGTTTTGCGCATACTATGGCAGTCATGAACCTCACTTCTAAGCCAGGGTATGTGGAGTATGATCTTAGTTTCCCAAATTTACTGCTAATACTCAGTTGTAGAACTTGCATCGTGCCAAAGAGAGCTTCCTTCTGGAGTTTGTAAGATGTAATGAGGCACATTCTGAATTGGCCGTTCATCCCCCTTTGCGGCCGACCACGGGGGCTAGACATGCCCAAAGGATCAGAATCGGGTCTATGGCCCAAACGTGCAGGCCGGGCCCCAATTCTTGTTGGCCTGCACACATAGCAGATCCCCAGCTACCTCAGTCAGGCTCCTGAATGGAGCCATGGTGCCATGGTGTCTCCATTCAGGAGCCACAAATGCCAGCTGCCGCTGACCCTCTTCTTTCCCTGCAGCCAGACCCTCGATCCAGTCTCCCATGGCCAGGATCTGGCTGTGGGGATCTTCCTGCACCCCACTTACTCTTTTTCCCGGCCTGGTGGCATGATCCCCCAACATCCAGGGGGACTTATTCCACCTCTGTGGTGGAATAAGTCCCCTGTCCATGTTCACGGCCCCGGACGGACAGAGACGAACTCAGAATTGGCCCTATAAATCGAGGGTCACAGCCCGCCCATGCCCTGCCGTCGCTCCACCTCAGTACTGCCCCCTCCCAAGTCTCCCCATAGAAAAGAGCTGTTCGTATGGGGAGGCATTAGCCGGGGGCGGCAGAAAAACGAATAGCAGGGATGGACATCCAATCCGAACATCCATCCCCGCTATTTGTGCCACTAAATGACCCCCATAATGTATGGATATTTTGTCAAGATGTGCTTGGAAATTCTTCTTTAATCAAGCCTGTGGCTCCCAGTACAATGGGAAATATTTTGTATCTTTCTGTCACATTTTCTTAGTACTTCAGGATCTTCTGCCTCTCCATGCAATTCACAGAATAATCATTTGGAACCAACATCTCTATTATCAATGCCGTTCTGGTGTTTTTCTCCTTTACAACTATGTTGGGTTCTCTCGCATCCAACTTTTATCCGTCAGAATGGGAATGTCCCAGGTGATCACAATCTCTTCATTCTCTATGATTCTCTTAGGGTCATGATCCCAGTGCTTTTAGGGACAGTGATGTTGTCGTATTTACAGAGTTTGCAATGGATAAGGCGTGCTACTTTGTTGTGCCTTTCCGCATAGAAATTTTCCACCATCAGAACTTCACAGCCAGTGATAAGGTGAGTCACTGTTTCCAGGTCTATCTTACAGAATCGACATATGTCTGTGTTGCCAGTTTTTTCAATGCTCGCTGTAAACCATCTTGTCCATAATCCGCTGTCCTGGGCTACAACTGTCAATATCTCATCCTTCAGTTTCAGTTCACCTCTCCTTAGCCTTCATGTATCCATTCATGATCGACAAAGGGCTCCTAGAATAACACTTTGTATTTCCCACTGTATTTGTGCATTTGCCACTTGTTTTTCCTTGTTTGCTGATCTAATTCTTTGATGAGTTTTTGTCTCTTGTTTTGCAAATTCCGTTGCTTCCTTTCCTGTGTGTGCTTGTGGATTCTCACTCATTCCCTCTAGTCATCAGAATGCTTGTCCAGGTTTGACAATGGAGACAGATTCTAGACGTTTACTTTCATATTTCAGCACTTTTTGCATATTTGGATCCAATGATGCTGTTAGGTAGGCCTGGAGGACTAAGATAGTAGCTCTGTAGATGTAATCAATCTCTATGAGGCCTAGTCCTCCTTCAGCTCTAGGAATGTACAGTCTTGGCATACACTGATTCTTGTAAATTATCTCATGGGCATGGAGGAGTTTTCTTGTTCGCACATCCAGCGTTTCTCTGTGTACGATCTGAAGTAAACTGGCTCATTGGGTTTTCTGAATAGGTGAAAGGATGTTCTAAGGCCACTGCAATATTTATGATGCTGATCTATTCTGCATAGGCGCCTTATTCTATTAATTTTAGAAACTGGTTTCATTATGGTATGATAGATTTGCATTATAGGTCTTCAGTGACGTTTGTAGGGTTTTGGGTGAGTTCACAGTCTGCCTGGTACTGGAAAGGCTGTTCATGAGATGACACTGGAATCAGATTTTTATTTCTTATATGTTGGGTTCTATGGTGAAATGTCCTAGTTCTGCTCTGCACCTACTGTTGGAGGAGGGTTTTTGTTGGACACAAAATAGATGTTCAAAAAGAAAAAGAAAGAACCATAACACAAATAAAATTTCTTAGAATTTATTTTGTTGTTAGAAACTGCGATGTTGTTTGTTTTCCTTTAGGTCTTGTCCCTTGGTGTGAGGGCCTTACATCTCCTTTGTTTCTTGCAGAAGATATATTTACCGGTGTCAGTAGTTTTAATC
Organism: Ichthyophis bannanicus; assembly: GCA_033557465.1. Lineage (NCBI taxonomy): Eukaryota > Metazoa > Chordata > Amphibia > Gymnophiona > Ichthyophiidae > Ichthyophis > Ichthyophis bannanicus. The sequence goes on from CM066045.1 coordinate 159,156,509, forward strand.
TTAGAGTGCCAGGCTAAATAACTAAATAGCTACAATTTTTGCTGCATTTTAATTATATAGCCAGGGAATATGTTGTTCTTCCTTTTTTTGGCAAAGTCAATGAATGAGAGCCTCTGCTCCCTCTTTGAGTATCTTGGGGGTGCCAGCTCATTCCTGGCCTGTTTGTTATACTGGCTTCTTATCCATCTAGTAGGTCTTTTTAAAAATTAGCATAATTAATATGCAAATAAATATGTAAATACGTAAATGAACATGCAAATATGTCACCCACCCTTTGCCCCCCTCCCCCAATGAAGCAATTAAAGATCTCCCTTCTCAATATCCGGAAAGTTCTCTACAATCCTCCAAAGGCTGTCCCCAGACCCCCTCCCCTAAGCCCTCCTAAATCTTTCCTGCGTCACTTCTACCCTTGGAAGTGCATTCTTCTGCCCCCTAAATAAAACTCTCTCCCTGCTCCCAAGCATGGCAGCCTGCTGACAATTATTCCCCTCAAAGACGGTTACCAGACCCGTCCTCTCACCTCTATTTCATCCTCTTTGCAGCAGTCCTCTTCATAGGTCAGAGTTCAACTTCTCTATTTCCTTCCTGCCTTTGCACCCAATATTCCTCCCATCTGAGGTAGTAAAAACTAACAGAAGCCAAATGAGTTTTGGGCCATCTTTTCCTCTCCTTAAATTCTCTCTCCTCAGTGCTGTCATGGCAGCCGCCCCTTCCCTTCCCCCTCCAAGTAGGAGCAGCATAGCCTGTTTATTTCCTACTCTCCTGCTCCCACCTGCCCCCCACCTGCAAAAGAAGTGGGTGGTGCTTCTTTGAACCTACCGTCAACTTCCTGCTTGCAGGCCATTCATGCAGTATGAGCTCATACCGCGAGACTGGTCCACAAGCAGGAAGTTGATGGTTTGCTGAAGTACCGCACATTTCTCATGTAAGCGGATGGTAGGAGAGAGCAGGAGAGTATGAAATGAGCAGCTGCACTCCTAGTGGTGGTGTGTGAGAAGATGAAGAGCGGTAAGTGGAAAAAGAAGACATAGAACATGCCAATTTCAATCTGCTCTTCCTGCTTTGAAAGGGGAAGGGAGATTTGGGGGAGTGTTGGGAGCAAAAAGAAGTGGAGATCCGCAGTTGCGTAGATTCCACCGGCTGATGTCGCACTGTGCAATTGCACAATTTGCACAGTGCGTGGTGCTGACCTTGGTGCAGTATCAGATCCCTGTTCTGGACAGTTTGGAGTATTTCAGAACATTAGCAAATAGAAAATCAACAAAATTGTAACGTAAGAACTTACCCCAGAATGAAAAATGCATGAAAGCCAAGGGAGAGAGGAAGAAGGAGTAAGTTAGTAACATACCTGAAACAATTAACTAAGAAATGCAGAATGTAAAGTGTGTTTCATCATGTGCAATGTGGAAAGGACCCACCAGACAGGTACTGGAAATAAGGACTAACTGCGGAGGTTTCTTATTTCGGATCTTGGTATATTGCTGCCTTTCTTTGATGTGCAGCAGTGATGCCTTGCCCTTATCTTTGGGTAGAAGCATCTTGGCTTTCGTGGTGTGTAGGTATCTTACCTTGGCTTGGTTTCTTGGTTTCAGTATGTATGCACCTTGTCTTTCCCTCCCAGTATATGTGAGACCAGCTTTGTGGCATTTGGTATATTTTGGTTGCTTCCCTGAAATCCATAGGACATAATCATTCCGATCATAAATGGAGTTTCAGGTCAAGTCCTTGTGAGTTTGAGGAGCAAAAGAATTCTTGGTTTTTAATTTTAAATTCTTGTGTATTTTCCTTCTTTGTGTACTTACGTTGCTGACTCATGCTCTGATTTCAGCATATGGGTTTACTACCTCTAAGCAATACTCAGATTCATGTCTGGTTGCTACTTGCTTTCTTTGGATTCAGCTCATGTCTTTTCAGAAACATCTCAGAGCAAGTTACGTTCAGATAAGTAGTTATTTACCTGCCCCCAGAGGACTTCAACCTAAGCTTATACCTGAGGCAATGGAGGGTTAAATGACTTGCTCAAAGTCACATGGAGCAGCAGTGAGATTTGAACCCTGGTTTCCCTAGTTGTCAGCCCATTGCTTTGATGCCTACAATGGATGCCTTGCTCCTTAAAGTCCCATACAGATCTACCCTGGGACTGTCGAATATATTATCTCCTAAGAGTACCCTGATGGATGGAAATCTGGTGCTTCTCTATTGCCCTTCTTAATATTCTATTGCTGGGTGCTGTAAGAAAACTACAACATGCTATGTAAGAATGGGCTTGGACATTGCACAGCTACAGAGAAAGTCTAGATCTGCTTCTTGGTTTATACTTTGCAGTTCTCCTCATCACTACTGCAGCATCCATGAGTCCACTGATTGTACTGGAGTCTCTGGGTCACTACCAGAACAGAGACTGGCCTTTGCATTTTGCTTAGAATATAGCTGCATTGGTTCTAGAGTAAATATCCCTCTATTTCTCAATGTCTATGTCTAGTGTTCAAGATTGCTCGTAAGATGCTCCTTGCAGATTTGAATTTTATTTTATGTTATCATTGTTCTTTGAGGCTGCTCCATTCAACACGGCAAAGTCTGTAAATTGTTCCAGCAGTTGTGCTTTTAAAGTCCATGGGCCCAATATTTGAAAAGTATTTATACTATTTACAGCCCAGTAAACCATGTACATGCCTTAAACGGGGATATTCAACGGCATCTACATGGTTAGTGCCATTCAATATCCGTGTCTAGGTCCCCTGCATGCCCCGAAGCTATCCAGTTAGCACTGGGACATGTTGACGGCGTTCTGGGGCAGAGCGGGGTTGGAGATTGCCGCTAACTGGGTAGCAGCGATATTGCATCACTTCCCATTTAGCAATTCACAGCTAAATCTAGGCCAGCTTTTTTGCAGCCTACTTGTACCCACGAATGCTAACCGGGTATTGCTGCTATCTGGTTAGACTCTGTGGCGATGTCTGCTTTGCGCCAAACCCAAATATTCAATGCTGTAGCTGCAGGTTCTGGTAGCGGTAGCGGTGGTAGGAATGGGTAGACCCATGTGCTGATGACCCTTTGACTTCATGGGGCTGTCGGGGTCTTCGACGGCTGCTGCTCTTTGTCCCTCCTTGGAACCTGCGGCCCTAAGCAACCACCTAGTCTCACCTAATGATTACGCTGGCCCTAAGTATATTTTGGGAGTAATATTGCTTATGACTATAAATTAAGACATCTTGTCATATACCAGGCGATTCAATAAGTAAGGTGAATTCTACTGTTTCGATGCTGTACTTAAATTTGTCATTTTTATTGATTCCCCCTTGTACTTTGGATCTAATATCCTTAGATAAATTAAAATGTAGACCTGATATTCATTGTGCAACTATAATTACCTCAAATTTGTTTATTATTAGTATTTAGCTCAGGCCTTTGCAGCGGAAGTTCAAGGTGAGTTACATTCAGGGACTGTAGATATTTCCCTGTCCCCAGAGGGCTTGTGCTTGAGGCAGTGGATTAAGAGACTTTCCCAACACCACAAGGAGCATCAGCGGGATTCGAACAGTGGCCTAACCACTTGGCTACATCTCCCCTCCTCCCCATTCAAGATAGTGTATCCTTATGCTCATTATTTAAATTAAAAGTAAAATAAAATGGCTACTGTTGGGCTGAGAAATGAAAGGTTATTTTTCAAGAAAATACATACAAAGAAGACCCCTGCCTGCCCCCTTTTATATGTCCTTTGTATTGTCTGAAAGCTGCAGGACACTCAAGAGAGACCCTTGCCTTGCTATGGCCGAACATTACCATAAAGCCACCTACACCTAGTGAGATTTCTAACGAAAGCTAGCCTAGCCATGTCCTATCATACCTGCATTTGCAAAGTACCAAACGATGGTTGCCCAGCTCTAGGTACAATTATAGACTTTGAGCAATATAAAATTAAATGGCAATGCTACTTAAATTAGATTTTATTGTGCGTCACTTTGTATTTTTTCCCTCCCATTCTCATCCTCATTTTTATACTACCCTCCTCTCAGTGCAGCTCTGTGCCAGGAGGGAGTCTTCTCTTCCTCCCTAATCAGATATAGACCCTAAATAGATGCCAGGTGTGGCTTAGGGTGCTGTGAGGGCAACCATTGTTCCACTGTTTGGTATGAGCTGAAGTAAAAGGCCTGCAGCCATTCTTCAATGTGCCTAAATACAGTAACATATGTAATCATGCAGTAAACGGCAGATAGGGAGCAATAAGCTCGTCCATTGGTCTTCACCTCAGCTTTGAGTAAATGAGCCTATAAATTCCCAAACTTAAACCAACGTCAGCTCCCTTCCCAATGCCATTTGCTAAACTTGGCAACTCTGTTGCAGCCACTAGCTTCTCTTAGTGTCCCGAGCATGTTCAGACTCTGTCAGAGCTCTGGCCTCCATCACCTCTACTGCTTGGCCATCGAAGCCCTTGTGTTGTCTTCCTCTTGTGATTCTTCCAACTCTCATACGTCATTTAACTCCTCATCCCCTCCTAGGACTCACCATCTGGTTTTGTTGTAATCCAAACAGCTATCGAGGCTATAGTTTGAACATCTGGCCACTAACGTTGGTCCTACAAGCTCTATACAACTTATTCCCAACTTTCCTGGAAGCCCAATACAGCCGTCTCTACTGGCTTCTGTCCAGTGACTCGCATTTCCTTCTCTTTGCCCCCCCCCCCTAAAGTTTCAAATGATTGAGCAAATGCTTGTTCTCTTCCCCTCACCCTCCATTCCCCTGCCAATCAGATACTCCCGCACTGGTCCCATGAGACAGTGGACTCACTGGGCTATGACCTGAGCCATGAGATCTGTCTCTCTTTGTATTTCTTTCCTTTATATGCTCCAGTAAAGCAAAAGAAACAGAAATAAAACAATGACAAACAATATCCAAGCCAATGATACAAACAAACTGAAAAGCAAAAAGAACACATTCAACACTATCATCCAGCCTATCTCTCCATTGCTTCTCATCCGGGGCCTACCACTAGAAGTAAAAACCTCCACCCATTATTCAAGCTCTACCAGATCTCCCTGGAGCCCCGAGCCATTTCCTTGATGCTTGGCATAGTGTGGGATAGTGATGAGAGGGGGAAAGATTTTGCTCACCTTGTCTGTAGACATGATCAGTTGCAAATGTCTAATAATTGCATGTCACCTAAAATTTGCAGAGTGCAATAAGAGAGGCATTTCGGCAGCAGATACTCACTGCAGTCCAGCCTTTGAGCAGCAGGTCAATGAGGGCTACTTGTAAAACACAAATCTCTGCACAGATGCTGCTTAAAGATTATCCTATGAGGATCCTGTCTGAGGTCCATCTGTTGTTAGATCAACATCAGGAATAAACCATTTAGCAGCCCAACTGGGGGGAAGAGAGAGAAATAAGGAGAAGGCAGAAGGGGAATGGACACAGAATCATCTGGAAGACTTGTTGGTACACTCACAAGACCCCTAAGATAAGAAGGAAGAGCTGCAAGGTAGCTGCAGGTCACTCCGTTTCACGTGAGGAAATGACTTAGTGCAGACCTAGTACAGTAACACCTGGATACTGTAGCACCACAGTGGGATTCAATGAGGGAGAGAAGGTGAGGGGCAGAGACAGTGAGAGAGTGATTGTCAGATACACATTAAAAGGACATGAATGTATCTCTATGTGGTTTCTATGCACTGTAGTACTGATGGCCTATGCAGTCCGGCACTTTGGAGGCTATTCAAGATGTTAAAACACTAGGTTATACCGTATTTATTCGAGTATAACGCGCACACATGTATAACGCGCATCCCTAATTTTCGATTAAAAATCGGTATAAAATTTTGTTTCACTTTTTCTCGGCTCAGACCAAGCATTGTAAGTGACAAACGTTGTTGAACACGTGCGGCCATGATAAAAATCATTTATTGACAACGTAAACTATGAACACAATACCGAAATAAAATTACCGGTAACAATATTTATTTAAAATGCTTCAAAGTCAGATTCATCATCAGATACACTAAAGAGTTGTTCCCATTCTTCTCGAGTTAATTCATCATCAGTGTCCCAGTTGGCAGGAACATCTGTTTCTCCAGTTTCTTCGCTTTCTTCTGAGTCTGAATTCCACAGCAGGTCGTCTTCTGTGCCGCCCATTTTATTGCTGATGCCTGTCTTTAAAAAACTCTGGTACAGTGAATTCTCGGCTAGCTGCTCGATTTCCGTGAATTTCAGCATGATCAACAACTTTGAGCTTGAATGAAGCGTCATATGCAGAACGTTTTTTCTTGATACCCTGAGTTGCCATCTAACAGGTACCAGTATATCAATAAAAATATGAAGAACACTGAATTGTGCAAAACAGCAATGCTTACCGTAACGTGTGGGCGAGGCGAGGAAAGGAAATGAAGAGGCGACCATACGTTACAGCGGATAATAAGAATTCTCACCCCCAGTGGCGGCCCGTCAAACTGGCGAGTGCATCTCGCCAGTTCGGGCCGCCCACTGTACGCGACGAGGGGACGTTTTTTTTTTTCTTCGCCCTCGCGTACAGTGAGCGGCTGCAGCCCAGAGAGGGCGCAGTGCGAACTCACAATTCGCCTGCACCCTCAATGGACCGGCCGCCACTGCGTCACCCCACCCCAGCCCTCGTTTATAACGTGCACCCAAACTTTCATTTCTTTTTTTGGTAGAAAAGTTTGCGCGTTATACTCGAATAAATACGGTAAATAAGATCTGATGCACAACGTCAACTCTTAAGAAGTGGAAAGAGAACGTCAGTATTTTGTGTCCTGTGCAGTGAACAAACTGACTTGTAACCAACCCCACTACTTGCAATAATAAGTTGGTGGAAGTGGGAAGGGGAGATGGAGAGGGGGGGGGGGGCAAAGATCAGACTACATCAAACGTTTGGGACAGGCAGAAGGGGATATTTTAAACATAACCCTTCCAAAGAGTTTGCAGTTTCCAAACAAGAACATCTTGAACTTTTGTGCTGAGCTTTTTGTAAGATGCAAAGTTAACCTCAAAGCCCTGCAGTGATATTTTTTTAAATGCTCTTGGGCTGTTTTACAAACTTGTGCAAAGTTGCCTGGATGAAATAGGAAAAAAAATCATTTATTCCTTATGGCTCATAGTTTGTGCAATATAGCTGTCTTGTCCCAGAAAAGAGGACATTTCATAGGATGGATGCTGCATTCACAAATTAAGACTTTTCAAAACTACGCATAATATCATGTGGAATAGAGGTGGGGGGGGGGGGGGAAGAAAGAGGAAGTGGCAAGCGCGGGTGGTGTGGAAAGAAGAAAGGGGGCACAGAATTATCTCCAAAGGGATCGATTGTGGTTAAAGAGAGCAATGTCCCAAGGAGAGGGGAGTGGAGGGATGGAATGAACAACCCAAAGCATGAGAAGATCCCAGAAGGTCTCAGTGTGGAGGGAAAAGAAACTCGGGGCTCATTGTCCCCTAGATATAAATAAAAAAAAATAAATATTGCTTCATTGCTCAGGTGCATTACGAATCAAACTGAGTTTTGCAGAAATGGCGTGATAAATCAGAGGGGTGATACTGTGGGATTCTGGCAGCGCCCTCATTTAAAGGGCCGGTTTACTACGTCCCATGCTAGCAATGTGGGGTATAGGCTGCATTCCTAGTGCAGGGGGCGGGTACTGCTACCCATTGCGCCGATGGCACTTGCTTCATACCAAGCGCTGGCAGCATAGGCTTTCAAGACGTGTGCCAGCGGCGTCATGGTTGGAACGCCCATGCCCCACTGAGGCACCCCCAGACACGCGCCGCCCAAGAAGCATCAGGTTTTAGTGCAGACTCCTCTGCTACTTTGTTGTGCAGTACCAAAAATGCACATCACCGGGGTTGCAGTGGACTGTAAAGCAGGCTTCAGAGCAATGCTGGATGGCAGTAACGTTGGAATAACACGAAGGAGCTGTGGAGGTCGAATAGCGATTAATGCAAATCATTGTATAGGTGTAGGGAGGGAGGTGCCTGCATTTCCTACCTGCTTGCTCATTTGCTGCCGATGAGGACTTTGGGTGTCATCAGAAAAACTGAGGAAAGAAACCAAAAGCAGCTATAACTGAACTGAACACATGCCTCTCGCACCACCTCAAATAAACCCAAACTACTTACGATTACTGAACTCACCTGCTCTCTCTCCACCACGAATAAACCCAAACTATGTACAATTACTGAAATTGTGTAGATCTTAAAAATTATTTATTCAAATGCTTATTACTGTTCATATTCATTAGTGCTTTAGGTAAGAAACAGCATAAAATAAAACAAAAATAATAAAATTATGATAATATAATATATACAATATATATAACAAAGCATAACTACATAAGATGACAACCATAAACCTGATCACATAATATTAGAAGAAAAACACCTTAATCATAAATAGAGCAATAAAACAAAGTCTTGATCTTGCCACTAAAAACAAGATAAGCTTGAATAAAAGACCATGGGAGTCTTTTCCTAAAAGACGCTCGCTGGTGGTGCGGGTCTGGCGCGTGCTAGAAGGGCATCTTGGGCATACATTATCAGCTAGTGCAGGACCATGACAGCACGGACAGCATCCCGTATTAGGGATGCGAGCAGCATGCTAACTATGCCCTGTGTGATTAGCGCGGATTCACCTAATGCCACCTTAATAGATGGAGTTAAAGGCACCACGCTAATGTGGCACACGTTAGGGGACAGGAAAAACGCTGCCCATACCCCTGGGAGTTAATGCGGCAGTGTTTAAGCTAACGCACCATGCTTTTGGAGCTACTGGTTCATTAGGTACAACACCTTAGCACCCATTAGAAAAACACCCCTCCCCCACCCCCCATGTTTTCAACTTCTGAAAAAATGTTAGGTAGTCTTGCAATTCATGAACCTCCAGTGGAAGTTCACTTAATAATCGAGGCACAACGCAAGAGAAGACTGTTTTGTGCATGCGAGATAAGCAGTCTTCCTTAGCTAACCGCAAACTTAATAAGCAAGCTCCTGGGACATCACATCTGAAGTCTCACAGATAACTTGGACCGAGACCATTCATTACCTTAAATGCCAGGCGTAAGATTTTAAACTCTGTTTCAGTGGTAACCAGTGAAGGAATTTTTTAACTAGGGCAATGTGGTTTTGCCATGGGGTGCCAGTAGGTAACTGAACTGTAGTGTTTGGACCACCTACAAGCCTTGTAGTAATTTGCCTGGCAGCCAGTGTATTACAGTAGTCCAAATATGAAGTGACTGCGGCATGAATAAGCACTGTTAACCGAAACAAAACGAGAAAAGATTTCAAGTGCCAAACAGTGCAAAGATTAACCCTATGCATTCCTTGCAGTTCACATCACTTGCATGCTAAACAGGAGACCGGTCTCCCTAATAATTCCAAGGGTCTGCGTATGCTGCTTCGCCACTAAGAAGCATAGGTTATAAATAGGTTACCACAACTCAAAGAAATCAACTGAGACAGATTATGGGAAAATTACAGGAATTATCTCGTATCTGGATTCAATTTATGCTTTTTGGCTGATGCCCACTTCAAAATGGCAGAAAAGCAAGAATTTAAAACATCGCTAGAGCACTTAGATGTCAACCCAAAAGCAGAGTAAGACTGGACATCATGCACAAAAATGAAACTTTTATACCTAATTGTCTAATAATGAGCCCAGATGGCTATAGATACAAATTAAACATTCGTGGAGATAGAATCGCCCCCCAAAGGGCACCACATGGCACAGCCTTTGATAAAGAAGTAAAAGAGTAGATATTCAAAAGTACTCATTAGGGGCTGGTCTCATAAGCACTTTTATTTACATTTTTAGGCATGTTAAAGGACTAAATTGTGGTTGTACAAGCCCATTTGTAGTTACAATGTATCTGTATAACTTTAGGAGGGCCAGGGGCAATCTGGAGGTGGGTCCTAAATTTATCTGGGAAGCCACTATCTGAATAAATTTATCCATTTCCGTGAGTCACAGCTTTATACAGGTAGCTGATCCATATACGTTTAGGACTGCATAACTTATTCAGATATCTTTATGTGTTCAGAGGCATGGAGGCCAATTCCGTTCAGGGCACATCAGGCCCATCTAGACTTCCAAAATCTGGACAGGCCGGATCTGCACCTGATTCTGATCCCGCGGGGGCTATATGTTGCCATTGGATCAGAATTGGGTGCAATCGGCCTAGAAGGAGGACGTACCCCAATTCTGTGCCGCTGCACGTCCTGCTTCCTCCCCACTCCACCCGCCCAAGGCTTCTGCATGGTGGCAAGTGCTGTGGTATCCAGCCACCATGGCACCAGGATGCCATGCAGAGGCCCTGATTGGCCGCACAAAAGCAAAGAGCTTCTTCCCCACTGCCCAACCCCTGATTAGGCCTTCCGAGACCGGCTTGGGCTGGGGGAAACCCCCTGCCCAGCTCATCTCTTTGGTGGGATCCTGCGGGGTCAGCCACCAATTTTGGGGGCACTTATTCCACCTCCAAGGTGGAATAAACCCTCTGTCTAAATCCCCAGGTCCGGCATACAGGGCCATCACCGAAATAGGCCCTGTACGTCCAGGGTCAGAGTCCTGCCTCCACTCCGCCCTGTCTCCTCCCCCAGCCTGTTCCTGTCCAGAGCTCCCCGCACATCTCTGTTGTATGTGTGGGGAGCTTTTGGATGGAAATCGGCTCCCTAGCATTTAGCGCGGATGTACGTCCATACCAGATGTACATCCCTGCTAAACGCTGCTCAGAATGACCCCGTATATACAAGGGTCGTCCAGAAAGTAAAGAATGTTTTGGCATGGTTAAATAAAAACAAAAGATATCAGCACAAAACTTTATTTACAAAGCCACAGGACCTTACTCTACTTTTCTACGTAATCGCCATTGTTGTCAAGACACTTGTTGTAGCGTGGGACCAGTTTTTCTATGCCGATGTTATACTCATCTACCGCCAAATTTTTTAGCCAGGCTGTCACTGCCTGCTGGAGTTCCTCATCGTTTGCGAACTGTTTCCCACCCAAAAACTCCTTAAGTTTAGGGAATACGTGATAATCACTTGGTGCCAAGTCAGGGCTGTAAGCAGGATGACCAAAAATTTCCCACCTTAGACGTTGAAGTTCCTGCTGTGTTTGTGCTGATGCATGAGGCCGGGCATTGTCATGGATCAACAACACCTTTGCTGACAGCATTCCACGTCTCTTGTTTTGGATGGCGCGTCAAAGTCGTTGGAGAGTTTCACAGTAGGCTTCTGAATTTATTGTTGCTCCTCTTGGCATGAACTCGACGTGGATTAAGCCCTTTCAGTCCCAAAAAAACGTTGCCATGACTTTCCGGGTATTCAAATTTGGTTTTTCCTTCTTGGGTTTTGAGGGCGAATTTGTGTGATGGCACTCCATTGACTGACGCTTGTTTTCTGGAGTCTTGTATGAAACCCAAGTTTCATCTCCTGTAACAATGTGGTCAAGAAATTTGTCACCATCTTTGTCATATGCAGTCAAAAATTCAAGAGCTGCTCCCATGCGATTCGCCTTATGGGCATCAGTCAAAGTCTTGGGCACCCACCGAGCACATATTTTCTTATAACCAAGGTGCTCTGTCACTACTTCATGTAAGAGCGATCGTGAAATTTGTGGAAAAGATTCGTGTAACGTGCTCAAAGTGAAACATCGGTTTTCCTGAATCTTTTCTTTGACTTTTCCCTTCAATTCATCCGTAACAAGTGATGGCCTCCCACTCCGATCTTCATCATGTACGCTGGTCCTTCCTTGATTAAACATAATGCACCATTTCCTCACTGATGACTCATTCATTACATTATCACCATAAACATTCTTTATTTGCCTATAAATTTCAATAGGCTTAACTTTCTGAGTGTTCAGAAAACGAATGACACTCCGCACGTCACATTTGGTGGGATTTTCGATTGGTGCCGCCATTATGAATCGCTGCAAAAACAAGTAGCGTGACCGCACAGCAACGAGACTCGGCTCACACTGAAGGGAAGGAAGGAGCTAACTGCCGTGCGTGTAATCGCAAGTGGTGGGGGGTCAGCGCCATGCGCGATGCGCAATCGTTCTTTACTTTCTGGACGACCCTTGTATATAAACCATTTTCACACATGAAATACCATTTCACATGCATAAATGGGCTCATAAAACTAGGTCATGGCTGAAAGCATGTGCAGTGCAATCCGGTGAGTACTGTGCTGTAGCCGTACACAGGAGAGGAATTTGCGGGAGCGTGAGTGGAGTCGCAGGTTACACTTGTATTTCATAACGTATGTGCTGATATGTATTGCTGCTCTCGAGCAGATGTAATGTCCAAATCTTCAATCTAAAACTACAAAAACCAAAAACCAACAGGACAACCACTCCGCTCAGTGAAAATTCTAAAAGATTGTCTGTAAAGCAAGCAAAGTGTATGAATGTAATATTTTTGTCGGGTCTCGCACCACATGGGAGAATAATTATAATTTAACTCCCAATGTGAGCGTGACCCATTTCAATGGTGCAAAAATTCAAACAAAATTAGAAAGTAGCTAAACTTAGCTGAACAGTCCAGAATCCACTGATAACACTTTCCGCAGACACACATGTTTCGGGCTGAGTGGCTCTGCCTCAAGTGCGACCCACTTCAGGGCACCAGATTCTTTTCCTGAGGCAGGGCTACTCAGCCCGAAACAAGCGTGTCTGCGGAAAGTGGTATCAGTGGATTCTGGACTGTTCAGCTAAGTTTAGCTACTTTCTAATTTCGTTTTGGATTTTTGCACCATTAAAATGGGTCACGCTCACATTGGGAGTTAAATTATAATTATTCTCCCCTGTTGTGCGAGACCCGACAAAAATATTACATTCATACACTTTGCTTGCTTTACAGACAGTCTTTTAGAATTTTCAAATCTTCAATCTAGCACAAATCCTGCAGAAATTGTGCCTAGTATTTTATAAAGACACATAGACGCCTGTGTGTTTTAATAAAATAGTCTTAAAACAGGCATTTCTTCATCTGCAAATCTAGGCTCTTTATTACAAAAGGACCTCCTTGGTGTCCAGTGAATATTGCCATCTACATCACCTGATGAGTTCCATTTTCTAAACAAGAAATAAACCCAACTAAAGAGAATCCCGAAAGTCAACATCCACTAGGCGATTATCAACACACTGTGATAAACTGTGTTGAATGCTAATGACAGACAGAGTAACATAAGGAATAAGCATCAAATAAAATTGAACCATGGCCTTGAAGCTTGAAGTGGAACTAATAACATCCACATTCCATCTCCCACTTGGAATCCAGACTGGTTATCATCAACAACCAATGACTTTGTGGTCATCAGTCAAACCTAATGGGCAGACACATACGTGGGAAGACAGATGATGGATGGATATATGAGGATATTTCGCCTTCTAGGTGAGTTGGCTTTGAAATCCAACTTGGGGTTCAGCCACAGCCATTTATAATGTGAATTGACAAGCGTTTCATGGCTTGGCTCAGGATGTGCTTTCTAGTGGTCAGGATGGTAGACTACTGGTGGCAGTACCCAAGGAGACACACAGGGGGTTTGCTATGCTAGGCCTAAAATTAGCAGATGATACTTAAAAAAACAGGCCCAATGAGCAAGTCAGGTAATAAGAAGTGAGAGCATTCAGGGAGCAACAGGGATTAAACGAGACACCTCGAAAGTCGGATGTAGACTTTTTGTATGTGAGCATCCCCAGAGATACTTCTCTGTGTAAGAGAATTGTGAACTGAGAAACAGTAAGTGCAGTTGGTCATTCTCATCTACCACCATCGTCACTAACATCTTCTACACCTAGTTTATTTTCCATAGAATGTCCAAACGAGACATTTCAATGTATGCAGTGGCACTAAGCATTGGTTTAGCACTACTGGATAGAGGTGCCTGAGCATGCATAAAAAAAGGGGGCCTAGCTGAAATATCTGGATGCCGAAAAGAGGTGCCTATATGTTTCAATTATGCATCTAACCAAATTAGACTTGGTTTTGCAGTGCCTAAACCAAACACATAGTCTCAATGTCTATGTGCTTAAAATCAACACTTAGATGTCTAACCAGGCATTTTGGGTGCTCGCCTTTCCCACCGAACACACAGTACTATACCGAGAGTGGGATATTTGAAAAATGCCCATGAAAATCACAAATAGAAAATACCTGGAAGTGCTGAACACCTGAGTGCTTTGATGCCCCAGTCCCTCTTTTGTTTTAGCAGAATGGTGACCCTTTGAGTAAAGCTTTCAGGTCATTGATAAAGCAGGAGAGGGCAAACAAGAAAAAGGAACTCCCTTTTTACCTTAGCAAAGACCGGTCCATTCATGGTGCGACATTAGGACCCCTGTCACTTGGACAGACTGAGCCACTTCCATGTCAGCCCTGTTGCCTATATGATCTTCTAGCCCTGTTTTTTTTTTTTTAGAGAAACTGGAACAAGAAATCCATAGGGAAAATGAGGCAAACCCAGGCTTAGCTCAGCCTCTCCTGGAGACATGGCATCAATTCATAAACCTGACATAATGCTCCTTCCCTGGCGATTTTGACAGTAGTTTTCTATAACCTAAAAACAGCCTACAAGTAAAAAAAATAATCACCTAAAACGGCTCCACAAGTTGAGGCACTGACCTTTCCAACATCCACACCTCGTGTAGGACGTCTGTATGGAGGGGCATCTCAGGGCAGCAGAGAGAGTCTTCCTTAACTCTGTCACAAGCACTATAAGACCCAAGGGTGTGCAGTTACTGATATCCCAGATATGCGCCTCCTTGCTACTGATTCCCTGGGCAAAGGCATACACTAAGCAATATACATCTTAGAACAACCCCCTCGTTTGTTGGTTCATCCTCAGACTGGAAATCCTTCCTGCGCTATCGCCAGTAATCTGTCTGAAAGGATTTCATAAGCAGGATTGGCTTTTCATTTGCAGTAATAAAATCAACGTGTCCAACTCATTAATCAGTGTATTTTCAGAAAATCTTGCATCCAACTGTCCAGGGGCCTTCAGTCTCTGCTGAGCATGTGTCAGAGAGTCAACGGTGACAGAGAATGAAAGAAAGAAGGAAGGAAGGAGAGAGAAAAAGAGTAATTTGTTTTTTAAATTCTGAAATGACATAATAGGCTTTGGAAGGATTGCGTCCTCCTGGGAGATTCAACAGAATTTAGCATCTGCCACACTACTTCAATAGGACCAGACTCAGAAAAAGGCTGGATGGTTGATACACGGAGCTTAATGCCTAATTAAATGGAGTACTCCGTTGCGCATCGGTAGTGGGATGCTGTACGTACAGTGTGCATATGTGTCTGTGTAAAAGACAGACACAGCATCCAAGCTTCCAACATTCTCCGCTTCGCCGTTTAGCATTTTTCCTCGTCTCTTGGTATCTTCGATAGCAATGTTTTCCTGGAGCTGTTTGGCATGTTCACATTCAACATTTGGTAAACAGACAACTGATCATCTGTTAAACCTTCAGGAGGCATATTCAGCAGCAGAGGCTAGACTGTTTAATCAAACACAGATATCTGGTGCCGGTGTTTTTTACACGGTCTGTGGGGATAACCAGCAGCACTAATCGGTTAGTGCCGCTGAATATTGGCCTGAGTGCATTTTAGCCAGTTAGCAGGTCTGCTAACCAGCTAAAACACTTTGAATATCTCCTTCCCCCTCCCCGCTCAGAATTCTGCTTCTTCTAGATCTGTGGCTTACATGGATATAACAAGACCTGTGCAAAATTCCTAAAAATGCGTAATGTAACTGCAACTCTGGCAGTTTATGGGCCTCTCTGGTGTTAATAGTTACCCACTGGGCCGCTTGCATGGTAGGTAGCACTCTGAATTAGCAAGATGTCAATTGTTTTTGCTTTTGTGCATATGTAGAAACAATGTGGACATATTTGATAGGCTCGGAGCGTTTAAGGCTGGTTTTTGGAGCCAGTTAATGCCTTTCTAAGAATTCAAGGAGAATTACAATCAAGTACAGTAGGTATTTTCCTGTCCTCAGAGGTGGGCATTCTATGAAGCGAATAGCAGGGTTGAACGTATGGGCTGGACATCCAACCTGCACTCGGCTCCGGAACTAGATTGTGTCGCCAGCGCTCCCCGCACATACACAGCGTTTGTGCGGGGAGCGCTGGACGTGGGCAGGAGTGGGTGGTGCGGGGGCAGAGCAGGGATATGGCTTCGTGTAGGGACATACAGAGGCCATTCAGAAAAGGCCTCTGTACATACCTGGTGGCAACTTGGATGGCCAGTCTATTCTACCTCGATGTTGGAATAGGTGCTGGCCGCTACACCGTTGACAGGCTGCAGCACCCAGCACCTACTGCCAATGGCTCCAGTAGGATCCTGTCAGCCCGGCCTGCCCTTGTGGGCCCCCTCTGATGGCCTGACAGCATTGTGCGGGTGCCGCTGTCAGGTCTGCAAGTCCATGCTGCCGGCTGGTCATGTTGGTGCCATGGTAACAGGTCACCACTGCACCGGCACACTAGCCGGAGCATTGGGTGCTGGAGATGGGCAGCCATGAGGACATCTCACACTACAGAATATGGTGCATGCCGGGCCGTCTATTGGCCTGATTCTGCAATCACAGGTGCATGCAGCTCCCACGGTTGCAGAATCAGGGCCCCATCCAAGTTGTAGGCATTCAGATGGCTCAAGTATGCACGCATTGGAATCGGCCTCCACGGGATTATTCTATAGACTAAAATATCTAGAAAGAAGATGTTAGCAGAAAAGATCCACTTGGTCCACTCAGTATGCTCATTTGTACCTGCTTCCTGTGCAGCCACAAATTTTTCCCTTCCTCCTTCCACTACTATTGCTGTTCTGGCACCTATAACCTCCTCTGAAAGTCAGTTCCAAGTGTCCCCCATCCTCTCTGTGATATTTTTCACATTCCTTTTCAATTTCCTTCCCTTCATCTCCATATTTTCAGGCCTTTCATTTTCTGGTATGGAGTGGGAGAGTAGCGGACCAAGGAAGCCCAGTTTGAATCCCACTGCTGCTTCTTGCAATCTTGAACAAGTCCCTTAACCTTCTATTGCCTACTGTAACTTGCCTTGAGCTACGTCTGAATAAAAGGCATGAGCCAAATCCAATGGAAAATGCTTCTGTCTGGTGCTTTATTGAGTTCATTTCCCTTCTTCCTTCTAGAGAGCTCCTTCAGTCTCTATGAAGAGTTCATAGTGTAGACCTCACACCATTTTGGACGTCCTCCTTTGACTACCTTCTCAAAACCTTCTTCTAGATGTCATCTCTAGAACTGAACACAATGTGGGGGGTCCCTAACCATATACTTGTGGAGAGGTAATATGTTTCTTTTTACCTCCCTGTGCCTTGTCTGTACCCAAGTATACAATTATTTTCCTCAGGTGCTCTGTTGCACTGAGTAACTCTACCTTGAAGTCTTCCGAAATAATGGCCTCCAGGTCTCTTTCTTGTCATGCATCCAAAACTCTGCCGAAACTTATTTTTCCATACCTCTTAGTTTCCTTCTGCACCTTTGGACTTCAGCTGAATTGGAACTGACGTCTCTTGGGATTATAGTGGCCTAAGCATTCAGTTGCAACAGGCTTTCCACCAGTTTTTAGTCCCCCATTCTCATGTAAGTCATCAATCATGGCGACAGTCCTGAGCCAAGGGCCACAGACCATAACTCCGTCAAAGGTGTGCACTATGACCTTGCCAACTCAGTGGCACTGTTCTATAATAGCTAGGACCCTCCCTCCCTCCTTTGGCTTGTGACATCCCCAGCAAGGATTTGGGCTTGGGAAACGTCTTGCATAGCACTCTTACTGGTTCACTAGATCTGCTTAGCTTTTATAGAAATACTGAGTTGAAGTCAGCATCTTTTTCCCCTAAAGCCAACACTGTTGTCTCTGATCTTGTTTAATGTTTACATGAGCCCGTTGCCACTGGTTATTGAGAGGACAGGTATTAAATATACTTTCTAAACCAATGACATCCAGTCATACTGTGAATACGGGAAAGATCATGATAAACATTCATTTAGTTTACAGACAGTTAAGTAAAGTGGAGAGGTGGCTCATGGCCAATAAACTGAAATTGAACCATGCAAAGACTGAGATGCTACGAGTCGGAAGAACCCAAATGACTTATTCCTGCCCTCAGTTTTGTCTGGCTGCACAGATCTCAGCATTAGAAGCGGATGTGAATGTTTTGGGAGTCTGGACTCTTGTCTTTGCAGAAATAGACTGCAACTGTTGTAAAAGCATGTTTTTGCCATCTGAACAACCACAGAACCCATGAGGCTGGTCTACAAATACTGTACGGCTGCCACATCCCCCAAGGTCAGCTGAACAGTCTGATCCAGTCGCTGCATCCACGGATTCATAATTACAGTTTTCTGGGGGAACTAAATGGGACAGTCCAATCTACACATTTAGGCATGCAAGCAGTGCTAGAGAAGAGGCTTGAACCAAAACCTAATGCTTTAACCAGGTTGACACGCACTGCCATCAGAAGATTATTGAGCTGTATCAAAAGTTAACAAGACGCTAAAATCAATATAGCATAAGGCTTTGAGGAAGTTTTCTTCTTACTGCTACTACTGAACATATGTATAGCACTACAAGACGTACACAGCACTGCACAGACACGGTCCCTGCTCATCAGAGCTTACAGTCTGGTCAAGACAGACAACACAGTAGCTGTAGACATGGGATATATCTAGGGGTAGGGGTGGGGGTGGGGGGTGGTAAGGAAACACAAAAGAGATGTGGTGAGTCAAGATCAGAAAGAGGCAGCGAAGAGGTGAGTTTTCAGCCTGGATCTGAAAAGGGTCAGAGAAGGCGCCTGACGTACAGACTCAGGTAGTTTGTTCCAGGCGTAAGGTGAAAGGAGTGAAGTCTGGAGTTAGCAACAGAAGAGAAGGGCACAGATAGAAGCGATTTGCCAGAAGAGCAGAGTTCCCAAGAAGGGGTGTAGGGAGAGATAAGAAAGGACAGGTAGTGAGGAGCTGCAGAGTGAATGCACTTATAGGTCAGCAGGAGAAGTTTGAACTGGATGCAGAAACAGACAGGAAGCCAATAAAGTGACTTGAGAAGAGGGGTAATATGAGCATGACAAGACTGGTGGAAGATTAGCCACACAACAGAGTGTTGAACAGATTGAAGGGGAGAGAGATGATTCAGAGGGAGACTAGCAAGGAGGTTACCATAGTCTAGATGGAAGGTGACTAAGGAGTGGATAAGTATCTTAGTAGTGTGTTCAGAAAGGAATGGGCATGGATTGCTGGAGAGATGTCAGGTGTAGAGAGGTAGATCTGGGAGTCATCAACGTAAAGATGGTACTGAAAGCCATGGGAAGAGATGAGTGCACCAAGGGACTGGGTGTAGAGAGAGAAAAGGAGTGGACCCAACACAGATCCTTGGGGTACACCAACTGAGAGTGAGATAGCAGTAGAGGAGTATCCACCAGAATAAACACTGAAAGAGCAATGGGAGAGGTAAGAAGAGAACCAGGATAGCACAGAGCCCTTAAAATCAAGCAAGAACAAGGTATCCAGGAGAAAGTTGTGGTCAACAGTGTCAAAAGCAGTAGAAAGGTCAAGAAGGATGAGGACTGAGTAAAAGCCCTTGGATTTTGCCAGGAACAGTCACTGGAGACTTTGGCAAGAGCCGTTTCGGTAGAACGTAAAGGATCCCAAAGGGCTTGAGAGGAGAGAAAGTTGAGGCAATGGCAGTGAACCACATGTTCAAGTAGTTTAGAAACAAAGGAGAGGAGGGGGATGGCTCAATAGTGAGGAGGAGTGGTAGGGTCTAGTGAGGGATTCTTGAGGAGAGGAGTGACCCAACATGCTTGAAGGCTGCAGGGAAAGTTGCAGTGGAGAACGATAGGTTGAGATGGAAGGGACAACAGTGGAAGAGATGGAGCTAAGGAGACAGTTGGGAATAGGATCAGAGGAGTAGGTAGTGAGTTTGGATGAAGAAAGAAGGTGAGTGGTTTCCTCCTCAGAGATCATAGAAAAGGAAGAAAGGGCAGCAGAGGTAGTTAGGGGGAGGGGGAGTTGGGAGTGAGGAGGGGGAGTAGCTGACCTCATGGGGAACTGGAGTGTGATCTTGTAGTCAGCCAGGGTTTGGGCAGAAAGGGAGGAAGGGGTCAGATGGAGGCACCTTGAGGAGAGAGTTGAGAGTTGTAAAGAGACAGCAAGGGTCAGAGGCAAGAGAGTTAGTCAGATGGACATAATAGTCTTGTTTGGCGAGTGCTATGGCTGACTGGAAAGAGACAAGCATGAATTTGAAGGGTAGAAAGTCCACAAGGGTGTGGGATTTGAGCGATGCATGCTCAGCTGCGCGGCGAAGGAACATAGATAGCGGGTAGTGGAAGACAGCCAGGGTTAAGATACAGTACGCCTTAGAGGACATGGCATGTGTGGAGCAAGAACATCCAGAGCAATGGAGAGTGCAGCATTATAGAAAGCTACTGCCTCATCAACAGATGACAAGTAGAGGAAAGAGGTGATGAGACAGTGGAGGAGAGCGCCAACGGGTCAATAGCATGAAGATTTCTAAAGAGGTTGGAGGAGACAGGGCGAGGTTGAGGTGGCGAGTGATGAAGAGTGAAGCTTCGCAGGTGATGGTCCGATAAAGGAAGAAGTGAGGTACAGAAGTTTGAGGGTAAGCAATTAGAGAAGAATACAAGGTCAAGGCAGTGGCCTTAATGGTGAGTAGGGGCAGTAGAGCAAAGATGGAGGTTGAATGATGAGGTAAGGAAGAGGAGTTTAAAGCTTCTTATGAAATCAAAGTGTTATCCTTTTGATTTATTACAGTGATATATTTAATTTCTGGTGCCCTGACATTTTTCCTTAGCCCTAGCATTCAGCAGAACTGCCAAATTATCCAGAAAGGAGAATATGGGACAATCTTGGATTTCTAAGATCCCCCATCCTGATGCATTATGGGACCTGGAGTGCTGAGTTCCATGGAACAACTCAGGGACTACAAATACCACACTGCTTTGGGATGTACGTTGAAAACAAGAAATGGCCAAAAAGTCTCCCTCCAAGAATTGGGTAATTTGGAGGTTCTAATTTAGTTGTGCTGAGATTGACTTCTTTAATGAATGTTATTTATAAAAAAAATGTAATTTAAAGCAAAATTTGTTTGCATCTATTTCTTATTTTCAAATTTTTAAAATTAATATCCACAATATAAGTAACAACATTTTAACAAACTTCTCATGAATGTAACTCATTTTATTCACCAATAAGCAGATGGTCATGATCTTTACAACTTGTTCCCCCAAAGAGCAACAACAAAACAAACCCCCCCCCCCCCCCCAAAAAAAAAGACTAAACCCCTAAGAGAGCTTAAAGGTAAATAAATAAATTTGTTAACAGGAAAGCTAAAAGATGTAAGATGAAGCTTAATAAGTCTGAGAAGGATACTTCATTTTACTGAGAGTGAAACGATGTTTATGCTGCTCCAGCTTTGACGTCATTATTTAAATTTTTTGTTTAAATGAACTTAAAATTGTGACATTTTGTTTTCAAAAATGGTTGATTATAGCAGCAACATAGAAACATGACGGCAGAAAAAGACCACATGGCCTATCTAGTCTGCCCTTCCATATCAACTACAATAGTCCCCTTTTTACCTTTAGAGATCCTCTGTGTTTGTCCCATGCTTTTTTTTGAATTCAGATACTGTCCTCATGTCCACCACCTTCACTGGGAGACTATTCCACACATCTACCACTCTTTCCGTAAAGAAATATTTCCACATATTACTCCTGAGTCTATCCCCTTTCATTCTTATTCTATATCCACTAATAGCAGAGTTTACTTTCAATTGAAAGAGATTCTCCTGTGCATTTATGCCATGGAGGTATTTAAATGTCTTTTATCATATTGCCCCTATCTCGCCTTTCCTCTAGATATTAAGATCTTTAAGTCTGTCCTCATATGCTTCATAAGAAAGACCACTAACATTTTAATAGCCACCCTCTGCACCGACTCCAACTTGCTTATACCCTTTTCAAGGTGCGGTTTCCAGTTTTCCCAGACTTTGCTGTTCAGTCCTTGGCCTGTAGGTGTCATATCATGACAAGCTATCCTAGTTGACTCTATAACTGATTTCTTTGCAGATGCCCTACTAGACATTTCCAAAGAAGAGAACAACTTCCTTTGTGACAAAGCCATAGGACAATACATATAGGGCTCTCATATACATTCAATATATGAAGCTGTATAATCAAGGTAATTCCTCACTGCTCAATTTCAAATACAATCATTGGACTATGTTTTAATAGTGTCAGCATCACAACCTAAGTCTAGACCAGTGGCTTCCAATCTGTAGTTCTTGGACCCCTGAGGGTCCGTGAGACCATTACATGGGGTTCACAAGGCACAGAAAAGAGAAGAGAGAGAGAGGTTGATAGGGATCAGCTGAGGCACAGAGAGAGAGGCTAGATGGAACTAGCTGGAGGGAGGGAGAGAAAAAACTAAGACTGAGAGAGACTGGTGGAGGCAGGAAGGAGAAGAGATAAGGGGCTAGTGGGGCAGACCTGGCACTGAGCAGAGAGGGGAGGGGTTCAGGACGATTGGTGGGGATGAAATGGGGCTCCCTGGACATTTTGGACAACACAACCAAAAAGGTTTGGAACCTCTAGTCTAGACATTGGGGTGTGGGTGTGTCCAGAAATACTGTATATATAGGTAACTCCTGCACAATAGAACTTGTTGCTGCATGCATGATAGGTGAGGGATCCTGGTGGGTCTATGGTAATGATTCATGACAGGTAAGTGTGGCGTAAGCTTTTCCATAATAGCTCATGGAACCTCCTGTATGCAGAGGTCAAGACACTCAGTGTGGGCATGTTTAGAGAACTGGGCTGAAAGCTCTAGACGCTCCAGGGAGTGGGGTGAAGAATGAACATTTCATCAGGTTAGTCGTAGAAGCAGCACAGAAAACTCTAAGAACCCACAGTAGGCCCAGGTGGGGCTTGTTTATTGCCCTTGTGAGACCAATGCAGTAGTATAAGCAGAACCTCTTCATCCTAGAAACTGTTTCTGGTGTCATCTGAGGAACTTTGCTATTTTATTTATTTTATTTATTTATTTACATTCTCTTATATACCGCGCTATTCTGCATCAGTGCGGTTTACATTGAACAAACTGAAATTACATTAAACAGGGCATTATAACGTGGAGATAACTATTTTACAGGGAACATGGGCTATGGAGGGTTAAGTGGCTTGCCCAAGACCACAAGGAGCACCTGTGGGACTAGAAACCCCAGTCCTTCCAGCCCAAGGTTGCTGTCCTCTAGTGGAATTTGAACCCCCGACCTTCCGGCTATATTGGGCACCAAGAGGTATTCAGAATCCCTTAGCTAGAATGGGTGGAGGAACAGCCTAGTGGTTATAGCAGCGGGCTGGGGACTCAGGAAGCCTGCGAACAATCCCACTGATGCTCCTTGGGGTCTTGGGGAAGTCACTTAACCCTCCACTGCCTCAGATACAAACTTAGATTGCAAGTCCTCTGCGGACAGGAAATACCTGCGTACCTAAATGCAGTTCACCTTGAACTGCTACTAGAAAGATGTGAACTAAACACAAATACAATAAAGACCTTAATGATTTGAGGATGCACATGTAATTTGAGCTAAACCATCAGCTTGTGGACGCAAGGAATCAGTCCTCTCCTGCATCTACTATAAAGTACCTTTCAGGCTGATCATCATCTAACCCCCCCTTTTTTTTTTTTTTTTTTTTTTTTTTTTTAAAGTGCTGTCAAGTATGACTCCTAGTGAACCAGTAGCTTCTGGGTTTTCTTGGCAAGATATGATTGGGAGTGCCAGACCTTTCCTTCCAAGGCAATGGAGGGTAAAGTGACTTTCCCAAGGTCACAGGGGCACCAGTGGGAATCAAACCTTGATCCCCTGGGTGCTGGGTACTCACTCCATTTACACCCTTATGACCTGGTAATTTATCACTGCTACAGCTGTCTCAACAACTGGATTTAATTGCATTTACTGTGGAGTTTCCTGGGAGGCAAACTTTGTAAATAGTTGCTCCTCTGAGTAAAAGTAGAGCTGTTTAGGAACCACGGCTAAAGGTACAGAATAGACTTATTCCAATATCATAGCATCGTAGCTAGAGTATAGCTGAAATCAGTCCAAATCTGTACCAACAAAGGGAGTTTCTCCAGACCTTGAGAGGATGCTGTCAGCTTTACCCAGTAAATGTTTCACCTCTTGGCCCACCATATCATCCTTTCAAACACAGACTACTTAAAACCTGAGAGGCCAGGTCAAGGTGATACTTAAACTTCAAATGGGGGGAAAAAAAACCACAACCCAGACCTGCTAAGTATACACACAGACTCCATCTCATCTAAAAGAAAGAGCCTGTATTCACTGAAGGGAAGCCAGCAGTCATGAATCCCCAGGTTTTGGCATAAGCAGGTGGCGGCGTGGAAGGAATAAAATTGTGTTCTTGAGTTTTGAACAGAGTAAGGAGGAAGTAACAGGATATTTAGCCGGAACCCTCTTTGGCAAGGTTGTCTCACCTCCCTAAGGCAGAACTTCCAAGTGCCTGGCACAGACTGGGTCCATGTCTTAATTTTTGCCCTGGATCCCTGGGTTAACACCAGTGTTAGATAAAGCTAGTTTGGAGAGCAGTCCCACAAGACATCCACTTTGGAATAGTTTGTGCCTACTTCAGGCACAAACTATACCAAAATACACTCTAACACTTATAGAAAAAAAAAAGCCACTTACACACACAAAGCAGTCATCTTATATGAACAATATTAAAGCATAGTGCATGGTGCATAGCCTATCGGCCATTTAAACAGACGTGCATAGGCTGTTTTGCTTTGTGTGTGCTTGTAAGTAACAGAATCCACTTTAGTGATCCATCTCCAGAAGTGACTATTAGGGGCTGTGCTGCCCAGTATCTTAGCTCCAACACCCTTGTATACACAATGACATAATTGAACCTTTGGGGAATTCTGTGCAACTGTGCAATGCAGAATTTGTGGCAAATCCTCCTCAGGCACAGAATTTGGCACTGGAAACCGCAGTGCCAGCAGAGCGACCCAGAAGAGGGTGGGCAGGGCAGCTGTGAAGCCGCATGGACCTGGCAGAAGAAAGCAGCATGGGTGCATGGGCCAGAAAACTTGAAAAGTGCCATAGTGGGTCAGATCAATAGTTCATCAAGCCAACAGAAGTGAATCTGAGTTCCACCGAAATACTTGGCAAATCCCAACAGGAAAAACCATTGCATGGAGCTTACTGCCAGAAGCAGGAGGTGGAGAACCCCAAGTCCATCTGGTTAATAATCGATTACACAGGTACACTACCAAAAAACCGCCTCCAGTGTTGCAACTGATTCCTATAGATTTTGGGGTGCTGAATCCAGGAAAAATAGCCAAAATGTTCCATCACATCACGTTTTCTTGCAAAATTAGATTTCTTACCCATATAAGGAATGTTCACATAATTTCTTTTTAGCCGACTGCAGTTTATTTTCTTGGCCCAAAATAGAGGTTGTAATGGTTAACTAACTAGAAACACTCCCTCATGATATTTTAGAGTGTTTTGTATTCATTTTATACATTAACAGGACAATTGGGAGGCGGGGAGCTAAATCCAGTACTCGCGCTGGCACATGTTCTTTCCTGTTCGCCTCGCCTCGTTCGCTCGCTCAAACACGGTGGTTACGACATGAACGTTCCTGTCAAATTTCAGTTTCTTGCAAGTTCATTATTACCTTTTGTTTGCTCAGTCGTAATCCAGCTTTATTCCGAAGTGGTTCACTACAGTTGTAGTTTGCAGTGCTGTGTATTTGTGATGGCTCACAGAGCCAGAGGTTGCGTCAACTCTCCGGACAGTTTTTGTTTTATTTGTGGGGAATATACCGTGAAAAGGCGGCAGAGGAACATTTCTGCATTTATTAAAAAAGTATATTTTGCCTATTTCAGTTTGAAGTTAGGCGATCAAGACCAACCGTGGGCTCCTCACAAAGTGTGCAAGACATGTGAGGAAGATCTACGCTTATGGATGAAAGGTAAAAAACAAGCATTTCGTTTCGGAATACCTATGATGTGGCGTGAACAAAGAGACCACAGCAGTGACTGCTATTTTTGCTCTTGCATTGTGAAGGGATACAACTTAAAAAATAAGAACGTAATAAGTTACCCCAACCTTCCCTCAGCAATTAGGCCTATGCCTCATAGCAACGAAGTACCTGTGCCTGAACCACCAAAATCTTTGGATCATATTTGTGTGGACGGTTCTGATAATGATGAGACTCATCAGATGGCTTTTCCCGATGAGTCCAGTACTTCCGAGTTTGAAACTGAACCAGATCCGAAACCTGAACTTTTCTCTCAAGCTGAATTGAATGATTTAGTCCGGGATTTAGGACTCCCAAAAGATGCTGCCCAACTGCTAGGTTCTCGGCTTAAACAGAAAAATCTATTGTCACCAGGAACAACTTTTTATTGGTACCGCAAGACACAATTTTTGAAGTATTTCAGCAAAGAGGAAGATTTGGTATTTTGCAACGATATATACGGAGTGATGGAAAAGTTTAAACTCAAGTATGATCCTGCTGAATGGCGGCTGTTCATTGATTCGTCAAAAGACAGCATAAAAGGTGTTCTTCTTCATAATGGCAACACATTCGCTTCAGTTCCTATTGCTCACTCTGTTATTCTCCAAGAAAAATACGAGAATTTGGCCCTGATTCTTCAGAAGATTCGTTATGATGAGCATAAGTGGATGATTTGTGGAGACTTTAAAATTCTATCCATGCTATTAGGGCAGCAATCCGGTTTCACCAAATATCCCTGCTTCCTTTGCTTGTGGGATAGCCGGGCCCGCGACCTACACTGGGGGAAAAAAGACTGGCCAATTCGGGAGTATTTGAGACCCGGTGAGAAAAATGTTCTTCATGAGAGCTTGGTACCTCGTGATAAAATTCTATTACCACCTCTCCACATTAAGTTGGGTCTCATTAAGCAATTCATCAAGTCCCTTCCAAAAAAGATGGTGAGTGCTTTTGGTACCTTTGCTCAAAGTTCCCCCGACTTTCTGAAGCAAAGCTAAAGGAAGGAGTGTTTGTTGGCCCTGATATAAGGAAACTCATTTCAGATGGAGCATTCGCTGAAACGATGTCTGAGAAGGAAAAAGAAGCCTGGGATTCCTTCAAGGATGTTGTTCTCAAATTCTTGGGGAACAGGCGGGATGAGAACTATAAGGATATTGTTGCCAGGATGCTCAATGCCTTCAAAGAACAAGGCTGTAACATGAGCCTGAAAGTCCATTTCTTGCACTCCCATGTGAACTACTTTCCCGAAAACTTGGGGGCGTACAGTGAAGAACAAGGTGAAAGGTTTCACCAGGACATCAAGGATGCAGAGAGAAGGTACCAAGGAAGATGGAACACCACTATGATGGCTGATTTCTGCTGGTTGCTGCTGCGGGAAACCCCAGATGAAAAATACGCCAAGCAGCGCACCAAGAGAAGCATTCGGGGGAAGAAGAAACGGGCCCACCAGGAGATTGATTGACCCAAGAATGACTTTAAAATCTAAACTGTGTTGACAAATATCGTGTTTTTACTAAACTTTGAAATAAAAATTTGCTAGTTATTACCACAGTGTCGGATCTCATTTATTAGAATTTTATTTTCACACCATCGGGTGTTTGTCTTCATGTATTGCAATGATGCGGTTTGCGTTTTCTATTCTTACATACATACCTGTACAACATTTTTTGCACATTTCTTTGCTTTGCTTTGTGTCTAACCTTGCTCTTATATGCTCAATGTTTGTGCACATGTATGTGGCTGTTTTAAGTGCAGACAATTTTGCTACCATCACAGTGTGTTTTGTTGACATTACTCTATTCTTATGTGCTGCCTTGTTACAATTTTCTTTATTCTTATTTGAATAACTACTAAACAATTAGTATAAAGAATTCATCCAAGAAACTTTTATCTCGATCGCACTCAATCTGAAACGTTCACCTCAAACTGCTAACCCAATGTAGCAAAAAATCTGTACGTGATGGAGCAAATTGGTTACCAGATTTGGATTCAGCGCACCAAAAAACGTAAAAATCAATCGAAACATTAGAGGCAGTTTAAAAAAAAATTTTTTTAGTGTACCTGTGTTATGGACTTGTCCTGTAGCGACCCGATGAAACCCTTTTTTCTACTCAGTTATACAAGTAGCCTTGACCTCATAACTGGCAAACCCATAGCTTAATTGGGCATTGACAGAAGGAAATCTCACAAATTTATTTTAAATCTGCTACTAGTGAGTTTCATGTGTTGCTAGTATGATTTGAAAGAGTAAATCATGGGATGTTGTTCTGGTCTTGTCTGCTTCCCCCTGCGGTACTTTCCATGTGCCCGACTAAACCTGACTAAACCTGGGCCAGGCTCCAGGACAAACTAAATAGCACAAATCAGTAATGGAACCAGCCTCATTCCGTTTCTTGATACAGATAAGCAGGGATAGGTGGGGGAGGGGAGTGGGAGGTGCATGCAAGCCTCCCCTCCCTTAGCATCTTCCACCAGCCTTTAGCCTTCCCCAGCATCCTGTCCCTTGCTTCTTACCAAACCTCAGTCACTAGCTTCCTCCCCCCCCTCCTTGAAACTTAACGTCCCCATACCCAGCATCCTGCATTTTTCACGGCAACTCTCTCCCACGCTACTACTGAACCTGCCCATCCCCTATTTTTCTCTGCCTTCCTCCTAGGCACAGAACCACTATTGCTGGTCCCCACTGGTACTGGCCCTGTAAAGAATATCCAAACCTCTTGGGCCAGCCCATCCTGTATATTGGTCTCATGATTCACAAGATCAGCATAGAGGATATGCCAGCCTGTGAGGTTGGAGAATGCTGTGGCGCTGATGCAAGAGGGAGCAGTAGCGAGTGACAGCGTGGGCTTCTGCGATCGCCAGGCCTTTGCATGAAATGCAGCATGCACGGCTGCTTAAGGAACCTTGATTGGCAAAGAGTATTGTTGCTGATTCCAGTCTGTGGTGTCCGTTGTCACTCTGGCTGATCCCCCTACCCTAAAATTGCGCTG
The DNA here is from genome assembly GCA_033557465.1 of Ichthyophis bannanicus. Lineage (NCBI taxonomy): Eukaryota > Metazoa > Chordata > Amphibia > Gymnophiona > Ichthyophiidae > Ichthyophis > Ichthyophis bannanicus. Next base: position 159,185,559 of record CM066045.1, read on the forward strand.
CCTAAATGCACCTATCTTGTGGCTTTAAATGCTGAAGAGTATCTCATTTCTCCCCTCTGCACCTAGAGACATAATCCCTTCAGAGAGCTGAAAAAATTCACAATTTTCTGTTAACTCCGAGCAAAACATTTTTCCACTTAAATGTGCGTCAAGAAGGTGTCAATGAAATAGATGTTTGTTATAGCAAATCTAGTGTCGGTTCTCAACCCCTCCTACCATTGTAACATTATACCAGCTTACTCAAGCCTCTGTGTAGGCAGAGCCCAAACCCAACATGTCTTACAACAGGTCTAATAATGTACAATCAAATAGTAATAATAGTAATAATAGTAATAATGTACGCGCACAAATAGTAATAATAGTAATAATGTACATGCACAATCAAATAGTAATAATAGTAATAATGTACGCGCACAATCAAATAGTATCTATTGTCAGCAGACATCAGCATAAAAATCCCTAGTACGATGTGACTGTACCTGGAACAGAATGCACAGCAAATTAAAACAGAATGAAAACAATTACACTCCCGCTGTAATTCTGATTACATACCCATTCTACTATCCCAGCTAATCATCCCAACCCTTGCCACCTAGCATTGACCAACCATACAGCAAACTGTCATGTTATTTCTTGTACATAAGACTGAAAATCTGTACTGGAAGGGTGGTACAGAATATACGCGCTGGTATAAAGGGCCACAGATATAGAGTGGGGAAAAAAAACCCCGTGTGAATTTTCACCAACATTGAGAATTAAGTAGTGTGTGTGCGGGGCGAGCAGTAGGGTTGATGTTTCTCACTTTTCCAATGCAGTATCTGTTCTTCCCTAACAAATTGTTTAAAAAGTATTTCTAGCATGTAGTGAGGTTGCCTCAGCATCAGCTGCAGCATGAATAAGTCTGAGCAAGGGCAGAGGGTTGGCCTGATGGCTCAGTGGCACTGCTGGACATGATTCCTGAGCCTCTCTCTGCTTCAGGCAGGCCAGGGCTGGGAATGCTGCGCAGACAGTATTCATGGCTCTTGGCGTAGGGGGAAGAGGAGGGGGTACGCAAGGAGCCTCAACTATCTTGTACCACCACCACTAGGGCCCAGACATGGGCTGCAAGCATACGGGATTCCAGAGGGAGCTGTGAACTGTGGCTGTAAAGGAGGGGGGGGGGGCAGGGATGCCTGGGAGATTCTAAATGAAAGCTCATAACACTATATACCCCGCAGAGACTAGTTTCAATACAGCAGAAACCGCAGTGTCGAAACTAGCCAACCAACAACCAACTTAACCATTAGGCAGAGCAGGCTTCACCTAAAGTGACAGCTTTTTTTTGGGGGGGGGGGGGGGGGAGCAGCTGCAGTCAAAGATAAACAGTAGATCCTGGCAACCACACCACATCATTGCACATCAAGCTTTTACAGGATGATGTTGGGGGCCTGAAAGATCATTTAAGGGGAGGGGGGTGCGCAAGGCTGAATGTTTGCTTATGGTGCCTAATATCCTCGAACTTGCTGTGAACCAACCAGACAAGGTTAATGGTTATTTGCTAAAAGGAAGTTGTTTTGCTGTTATCTAGAAAGCATGGCAGGAGTAGTGCAGAGTTCATCACATAAGACACTTGGTCCAGTCCCATCCTAACGTCACTGGCATATTTGTTTCTTAGCAACTCATCCTCTTCTTTGAGTGTGAATCAAAGAACCAATTTCATTGCAGCCTTCTTCCCCATCAAAACAAAACACACAGCGACAAACACAGTGGCTTTCCCATAATCTGAACCAAGTCAGTTGTCATGATAATATGTAGCTCTGCAGTCCCTCGTAAGTCCTTTTGAACAAAATACATCCAAGATGTTTCATCTAGAGGTCTAGGGATCTATGTGGTCAGTGTGGGTGTGCATGTCTGCGTACAACTTCTGGTTGTTGATGACTTATATTCAACACATACCACTATCTCTGCCATCTTGCACGTAGTAAGTGCAATGGTCAGAGACACATGACTGTAGGAGTTTTCATCATGTTTTTCCCAAGCTATGTTCCACTGGAGATCATGGATGTGGTTCAGTTGAAAATCTATCACTGGTCGTATATCCAATAGAGAAATGTTCAAACCATTAATCATCAACCACTTTTCCTCTTCAGTTGCAGACCAGATCAGCACATCCCGTGCAAAGAGTCACAGCCAATAGCTGCAATCCCACTTGTTGTTTGCAGGGATCGCGCTTGTGCTCTTCTCTCAAGGATGGGTATCTAGCTCCCTGGAGTCATCTTCCTTGACTACATTAACTTGGCTTTAGCATGTGACTGGATTTATTGCCCTAATAAGAATTGATATTGCAGACCAGTTAAAGCAGCAGCAGTGCGTAACGACAGCTACACACTATTTCTGCTGTGTGTTACTGACAGGTCTCAACAAAGGATGAGTTCATTTCAGGAACTGCTGCTGAACGCACTGAGCTGTGTCCCCCGACTTAAATTAACTCCTCCTGTGCTGCATTCACAATAGCTGTAAGTTGGATTTCAGGAATAGGTTCTTCAGTCATGATTGTGCAAGTAAGTTGGAATAGAAGGAAAAAGGCTGCATAGAAAGATCAAACTATTTCTACCGTTTGCCCTCAGCGCCAAAGTTTCTATCTTTCTCTTGATAATTCTAATCCAGAGGTTCTCAATCCAGTCAGGTTTTCAGGATAACCACAATGAATATGCATGAGAGAAATTTGAATTTAATGGTGGCGATGCAGGCAAATTTCTCTCACGCATGTTCATTGTGGTTAACCTGAAAACCTGACTGGTTAGAGAACCCCTGCTCTAATCTAAAAAGGGCACCAATTTCCAGACTGATTACAAGTCACACATGGATCTTCCAAACTTTTGGATTGCATTTTACACCAGCAACCAAGAAACAAGTTAATATAGCCCTTAAATATGAATGTAGTATAATACAATAACCAGCTTATAAGGCAGAACATAAGAAAAGCCATGTTGAGTCAGACCAAGGTCCATCGAGCTCCCCATCCTGTCTCCAACAGTGGCCCACCTGGATAACAAGTATCCCGCAGATGTCAAAACATAGATTTACTTCTTATAGCTTATTTCCAGGAATAGGTGTTCATTTCCCAAGTCTACATGACTAATAATTTCTTATGGTCTTTTCCTCCAGGAACTTGTCCAAACCTGCTGTGCTATCCTTTAGTGCAGCTCAAGATTTTCCCCGTTAATCACTCCCAATGCAGTATGAATTTTAAGGCAGAAAAATCAGCAGTAAAAACACTGTGCTAAAGGGTAGCAGTGGACATGCAAAATGCTCCAACTGAAAAGAAAAAAATGCTGAATTTTAGCACAGGATTTTACTCTTCTTGAAGTGCTGAATCTTCACTACAGCTCAGAACTGGGGTAAAGATGGAGCATGGGAACAAAATAATCCAGTGAGGTTAAGTGCGTCGTATCACCTCAGATGACTCAAGATTCCTGGTAAATGAAGCGAGCCCCTATATCTCCATTCCCTCTCCCCAACCGCACAAAAAAATCCAAGATGGCCCAAGTGAGCTGGACAGACCTCCCGTCCTCCCCAGCCCAAACATCTCTTTGGTGGCCTACGCGATGCACCTCCCACCCCTTCCACCCCAACCTCACAAAAACCTTGGTAGTCCAAGCAGAGCCATGATCCATCCCATTACCCCCATCCACCTCTAATGTCAACAGGCAGAAGTGATGCCCACTCGCTCCTGTCTATGGTGCCATCTTCCAAAATGGCAGCACCTGACCCCTTAGCAATGCATCAGCATTTCCTTATTTAGAAAACTGACTTCTAGTGGTGTATCCCAACGTACTGCTAGGGGTCAAGTGCTGCCATTTCTCAAGACACCAGCATGAAAAGAAAAGTCTAACTGGATGCCTTCACAGACCAGTTAAGTATAATTGTTCTGTTGGGAACCCTCCCCCCCCCCCAGTCCATCACTCAAGAGACTCTCTAGTTGAGGGCCTCCTGATGCCAAGTGCCCTGGACTAGATAGCCCTGGAAGGGCGGGTATGGGACTCCAAGATGTCAGTTGGATTTCACAGTTCACTGAGCCACCAGAGAATTTTTGCAGGGCAGGATGGGGGTTGGGGGGGGGGGGGAAGGTTCCAGGGAATTTTTGTGGGGTGGGGATAGGTGTTGGGGAGTCTGTTCAGATTTTTTTTTTTTAACATCCTCCTTTCTGTTCGTACGTGAGCTGATCCCTGCTCATACATTGATGGGAAGGAAGACAAACTCCCCCGGGCTGCAGTTTACCATTACAGTGTCGGATGATTTTTCTCTTAGTTCACAAGTTCAATAAAAGTACCACAACCAGCAAAGAACCCAGTAAAGGAACTGCATGGGAGAATGTGGAATGGCTTTTACCATTATCTGGAAATTCAAAGAAAACAGAAAGAAAGGACTGCAAACTTCTTAACAAAAACACCAAACAAGATGATGAAAAAGGTCAACTTTATTCTTTTTTGTACAGTAAATCTCTTCAAGTTTTGAAAGCCTGCAGAGAAATGCTCCCTTTAGGCAAACAAGTGCTTCGAAAACAATTGTAACAGGACTGGGGGATGGGAGGAAATGTCACCACCATATAAAAACTAGGCCATTGGAAGGAAAAACAAATCAGACCTGGTTTAACAGACTTTAAGGGAACCATTGAGGGTCTATAGGTCCCACCCTCATGACAAAGGAACCTGCAGTGCTCTGGGGACAGCCAAAAGAAAAGAGGGCTTAGGGGACCTATGATAAAACCAGCTTCTGGCTGGAGGGAGGAGGCGCCAAGGCAATGAGCATGTCAGGGGCCTGCAGAAAGGGCCCTGCCCCCTACAACAGTGGTATTTACCTTACAGTATTTAGGCACAGGGATTCTTTTTACCTTCTAAGTCTTGGCAGGGTTAGTGCCGTTGCAAGAAATTTAATGGGATGCCGCCAATGTTAATGAGCTTCATTGGAAATAGAAATATATTCATATTGATCTAGCTAGTGCCACTTATCTTATGACCAAACACACCTGCAAGGTTTGTTTATGTAGAATGGGACACTTACAGTTTTTATGGACTTTGTTTGACAATGTAGCTGAAGAGAAATCTGAATCTGGTGTTAGTGCGAACATGTGGGAGGTAATTTCTTGTGGGAGAGAGAAGGATGCCGATAAACATGACCAGATGGGAGTGTAAACAGATGAGCACGTGGACAAGCATAAAACGACGACCAGCAGGGACTGGGAGGCAACATGTAACGAGAGTAAAAAGAGACCCGACGCTAGGATACTGCCTCCGCTGAACGTGCTGCACTGCTGCAAGTCTGTTGGTAAGTAGGATTCCAGCTAACTTTAGGAGAGTCAAATGCCACACACGTTGTTACACTATATTTATTTAATCAGAAAAAAAAAATGCTCCGTTATGGCTATGGAAGTCTTTACACTTGAATTCTGCAGGATTCTGAAGGATTTCTGGGCTTAGTGCAGAAACATAGGCACAGTGAGACCTGCCCCTTTCTAGGGAGCACAGAGACACTTGCAGTCTTGACCATGAAATTTCTGCAGCCTTCTGATATCCCAGTACTGCTGTCTGCTGATTGACCAGGAGCGCTGGGTCACGTGAAGGTTTCTTGAGGCAGGGCATGCAATAGTTGCTGCGATTTGGTGGAATGGAATTCCTGAGGCTTTATGACAGATTCGCAGAGCTAACTGCAATAAGAAATTACAATAATAGAACAATCCAGAATTTATGGGACAGATGACACGATGGTGCCGCTTATTCCAATGGACTTGTATTGTACTATTGAGATCTTTCTCCTATGCAGTTGTAGGATTTTGTGCCTTGGGATGTCTGTACAGCACTCCAAAAGACTTGTGGAATGCGTAGTGCTGAAATACGGACAGCATGCTAATGGGCTCCTAAAATTCGCGGCATTGCTAGCAATGTTCTGAAAAATGTCTGCGATTCACTGTGCTCTCTGCAGCATGCTCAACAATTCATAGCATGCAGGGTACTACCCAGGGCTTAATTTGTTGATCCAAAGGAAGTGGAACTGTGGAGCTAGGGCAGAGATGGCAGACCAGGGGCAGGAGCATCAGCTGAAGAGGATCTGGATTAGGCAGTCGAGTGACTGTTCTCTGCTCTGCTCCAAGCTCGTCCCCTTCTTCTCCTCCTCTTCCCCGCAGGCTGTCTGGAAGGGATGGAATGGAGCAGAGCACCCCTGCTGCTCCGAATCTGAAAAGACGTGGTAGAAATGAGTTCCAGGCACTTCCCCTAGACATTAAGCCCTGGTACTATCTGCAGCACCGTGAAGGGTTGGTGCAATTGGTGCCAGTACTTTGAAGGATCTGCGTTCTCAGAAATCTGTTTCAAACGGTGGTGGCGCATCTGCAATGAGCGCTCGAAAGGAAAGCAGAAATGCAATAGTTAGTGCATCCACTTTCACTGAAGGCAACGTATCCTTCCAGCTGCTGTGCTGTGATTAGCTCGCAAGAGGAGTGGCAACACAGGTGAAAGTTTCTCCCCCAAGTCTTCCCCACGATACAGAAGATGCAACTTGAACACAGTAGTGTCGGAACTCTGATCATTCTGGTCTTAGCAGGTTGGTAATAGCATCTTTCTCATTTATTGTTCACAGCCTGCTCTCTGGTTCTTCCGTCTTCTTCTTCTTTTTTTTTTTGCAGATACCTTATGAAATTCCGTTTTAATAAAAGCCATCTCAAGCTCCTGCAACTGCAGCTAAACACATATCCTTGCACATGCTTACATGCACCTATGAGCCATGTGCGCTTGTCGGTATTCCTCGCTGTGCCTATGCATCTGATTCTTTGCATGTCCTGCTGATGATGTGTGTGTGGGGGCTCTTGCTCCATTTAACAGTTTAGGCACTTCAGTCAGTTGCTGTGATGAGCCTTTTTACGCTTGCATATGACTTAGAAATGACGGCAGCACATGCTGCAAGAGACTGGGAGGACGCTGGAAGCTACGGCAGCGAAATGGTCCAGCAGAGAGAAAGGTGTCACTGTCAATGTTTCGTACAAACTGACAGGTTAGTAATGTCCTTCTCCACAAGAAAATGGTCCGTGTGGTCCCTTAGTATTGCCTTTCAGAAGGGGACGTGATGGAAGGCTGAGGTTCCATGTTAAAGGCTTTCCAGTGACTCACAACCAAACCCTGAAATATAATCTTAAGAAACTGCACTGCACTCTTGATGACACTTTTATACATCCATACTAATGGCACCGGTGGGATTAAGGAACACGGAGACGGGAGAAACAAGTAAGGCAGTTTAGGAGAAAGTGTGAAAAGGCCTGCGAAGCCTGGACACATCATCATTCAGACACTGATGGGTTCAGCATCACTAAAGTGAAACAAGAATTTTCTCTTTGATACGGTGAGGCTCAGAGCCCCAAGGGTCTGTGTGCAGACACACGAGATGCAGCACGTGCCACTCCAGGATGAACATGATCTTTCGCATGGGGAGCAAGAGGGTTAAAGTGCTTACAACTAAAGGCAGCAAGCAGGCTATTTCCTGTTTCCTGTGCAGCTCACACTGAGCTGTGGTATCCATGCAATACAGCCTTTTGGAGATCAGATGGTCCTGGTGCCTCCATCTGCAAGGGTGATTAAATGGGGAGTTCCAGCATCTAACTAAGTCCCCTCACTCCTAAAACTACATGGAAAATGAGCTCAGCTGCTGAAGACCTAAAAGTGTCCCAAGCCAGGAGCAGGGGGTTCTGGTCCCAGACGGCCTCTTTCTCTATACCTCACATTGCATCATGATCACAGCAGGAGGGACTGAGGGGTCATCTCGTTTTTCTCTTCTCTTTCTGAAGCTTCTGGAAATTGTTTTGCCCCCATTGATCACACAAACTGGAACAAGCTTTACATGAAACATACTTTAGTCCTGCGCTCAGAATAACGCTGCAGACCAGCGGCCCAGATTCAGTGCATTTCTCTCTCTTTCATACGTCGCCCTCTGGCTCTTTAACTTCGCTCGCCAGTTCCTCATCCCCTTTCTCACATACAGTGGCTTCCCTGCTCTTGTCTTCTTGGTGCTTGCTACTAGGGTCATCAGTCTCCTGGAGAAAAGCAAAAAAAAACTAGCTGGTGTTAGGAAGTGAAGATAAGCAAAACCTATTGAGTAACAAGAACACAAATACACAAGGGAAAAATACAACAAATAGATTTTTTTAGGGTTTTCTTCAGAGATTTAACTTTACAAGTACGCCATGCGCAGCCTCTATAAAGGAGTGTGCTTTATGGAGTGTGCATTTAGCACTTTTCACACTGCAGAAGTATTATGCCAAGTCCCTACTAGGTGCATTGCAGAGGTGATGAACTGAGTTTATAAGAAAACCTGCACCCAGAACAAGGACATCACAGAAGTGACAGCTTAGTCCCGGGAAGTATTTGCGTCACCACTCTTCAGTATGCCTGTGGATATAGCCTACCATGAGGCCAACAGAAGGTCTAGGAAAGACTATAAGGCTTTGTGCATCAGGAACGAGACTTGCCTGTATGGGTAAAGAATCTCAGTGGAAGGCATTTGTGTAGAAAGATCTATAGAACCTGCCTTCTGAACTAGATACAAGTTCTATTGACAGATCTCTTATCAAGTGGCTTTGACAGAGCGAAGGTGGTCTTCATTTGCCTCGAGTGCTTGATTACATAAGTGCATCTCGCACACACACACATTGACTCTACATACACTGGCGTGCTGACAAAGACTCCTGTCTTTCCACTGTTATGGAGACCTAAAGGCCCGAGTGACACACATTTTAATTCTCCAAGCGCTGGCACCGTACATACCTTTGCATCTCTCTCTGCAAACTTCTGGAACATATTGGCATAAATTTTCTTGTCACGCTCATTGTGTTCTTTTGCTTTCCTCTGGCACACTGTAATCTGTGATTTTGCTGCTTTGTTTTGTGGATTAACTTCCAGCACTTTCAGAAAATCGCGTTTTGCCAGCTCAAAATCGTTCATGAGCAGTCTGGCCTCACCTCTCCTATACAGGCCTTTCTCATTATTTTGGTCCAGCCCAAGTGCCTAGGGGAAAAGAAAACCTGCATTGAAAGGGCAGTTTTTAAACAGCTCCCCAGGTGCAATGTCTACTGGCCCTTTGCACCTGTACCGCTTGTATCGAATTTTGAAAGGGAAAGTATGCACATAGTTTGAAATTTGCCCGTGGGTTCAGATAGCCCCGACCTTTACATCTACCTTTTCTGCAGGTAGATTTCTGCTGGACAATAACACAAGCAGCTTTGAAAATCTAATATCTATATGTTATTTTCCAACCCTGCCTTAAATACACCCCCAGAAGCCTATCCCCCTAGTCTGGTTAGAAGGATGTATCCTGTAAAACTCACATGCACTTTAGCTGGATTGAGTGAGAGTAATTTTTAGGAAATGAATCTATTCAGATAAATAATTTTGGAAATTGTCCTATAAAGGGGAAACTTTCAGGATATTTGCTTTGGAAACATTCCACCAGTACTTTTTGCCTGTAAACGTTGCACTACTTTTAAAAGAGAAAGTAAATGTCGACTTTCACTTAGAAACTTGCAAGTACAAAGTAGCCAAGAGACTTTTGTACCTGCTTTTTATGGAGGCAAATTTTGCACGAAAAGTCACCCATGTGGACTTGAAACTACAGTCTGTATGGGGTCTTTTTACTAAAGAGTGTTAGGCTTTTACTGCTAATGCCGGGTGATAGCTTCCAAAAGCCAGTGTTTATTTATTTATTTATTTAGACAGTTTTGTATACCGCCTTATCCTTCAATCAAAGCGGTCACAACACAATTGGGGGATACATTTAACACACGGGGATATGAGACACATACACTAATACTTACAGGGAACATGGGCAATGGAGGGTTAAGTGGCTTGCCCAAGACCACAAGGAGCATCTGTGGGACTAGAAACCCCAGTCCTTCCAGCCCAAGGTTGCTGTCCTCTAGTGGGATTTGAACCCCCGACCTTCCGGCCTGAAGTACCTTGCCCCAACCACTAGGCTACTCCTCCCTAATTGTTATTTGTATAAGTCCTGTAGTACGTGCAGGGGACGTTCCCAGCATTTCCCATGCACATACTGCGGAGAAAACTCTAGTATACACACACACACACACACACACACACACACACACACAGAGCTAGTTACATATATAAATGGCTTTGAAAAGTTTCATCTACCCTGTAAAAATGACTGCACTTAACAAGACCCAACCTAATTTCTTCAATATAACAGCCCTACCCTTTGCAATACCCAATAACTTTAATGTAACAATTTTATAATGATCAAAAATTAACCCAACGGCTTTACAATAACATTTTTGCACTCAGCAATACTCAACTCAATAAATTAAAGCAATATGCCCACATATGGCAGTTTTTGACCCAACAGCTTCAATACAACCCCCTTGCACTCAGCAACACCCAACCAAACAGCTTCAATACAACACCCTTGTACTCAGAAACACCTGGCTCAAGACCTTCCTTGTTGCTTCCTTACATACAGCAATCGCATCAGTATAACATCTTTCAAGAACACCTTCAATGTAACAGCCTTAGACTTAGCAAGATCAAATCTAAACAGCTTTCATGAAACATATTTACATTTGGCAAGACTCAAACTAACAACTTCAATTTAACATCCTGAAATTTAGTACCACTTAGCAGTTCAAACATAACATTCTCACCTTCAGCAACAAATAAAGAAAATGCTTTCATACAATGCAATACTTAATCCAACAGCTAAAGGCAGTTACTCGCCTGTAGCAGGTGTTCTCCATGCATAGCAGGAATAAGTCTTCACATATGCATGATATCTCCGATGGAGTCCCGTGCGGGAATGCTTCCAAGCTTCTATTGGAAGCTTTTGAGAGGTTCCATCACGCCTGCCGCCATGATGCCATCTTCTCCAATCTGATAACAAAGCAGTAGCAGAAGACAGCTCCTCGGGGAGGTGGGAGAGTTGTGAGGACTTATTCCTGCTGTCCACAGAGAACACCTGCTACAGGTACAGTATGAGAGATATGGGAGGATACCTGTATAGTAGGCCCTTCCCCCAGTGCAGGAGGAAAGCATCCAGCACCAGTCTGCTGCGCGAGGCGATTCTGGAGCAGAACTGATCCAGTTGGGCGGTGACCCAGTCTATCGAGGAGGTACCCCGCTTCTGAAAGATGTGAGCTGCGATGTCCCTGTCCAGTGTCCATTTGTGAGTCTGGAGGACACAGCTCAGCTGGTCCATCAGAGTATTCTGCTCCCCTGGCAGATATGTGGTCCTTAGCTCCATCCCATAAGTGATGGCAAATCTCCCATCACAGGAGATACAAACCTGTGTCTCCCTACTTGTCTATGTAGTACATCGCAACCTGATTGTCAGCCTGAATCAGGACAATCTGGTTAGCTAGCCATTCTCAGAAAGCCCTAAGGGCATTCACAATGTGGCGGCAGTCAGTGAAATGCACCATGTAGCCACTTTGGACTATCTTTAGCACCTAGGAGTCTGAAGTTATAAGAGGCCACCTGTATGCAAAAAGAGTGAGCCTTCTTCCCACCAGAGGGCTCCCTTCTGTGGACACTGACAGATTGGCTATGCTCCAGAGGAACCAGTCAAAACACCAATCCTGGCTTTGGTTGTGGGGCAGGCTGGCCTTTTGAGGCTTTTCTCAATGCTGCAGGTGAGGAGCCTACGTTTTTTGCTGGAGGTTTGAGGACCAAGAAGTTCCTGTGCCTACATGGGTAGTAAGTCTTCTTCTGGCCTCCACTTTGATATCTCCTGTGATAGGCAGCTGGTTTGGATGTGCATCTTAAAAGCCTGGTGAGGGCAATGTGCTGCTTTTCTATGATGCCCGCCTTCTCCTCTACCTGCTCTCCAAAGAGATTCTCTCCCCAGCACAGCACAGCCACAAGTTTATTTTGCACTGATTGTTCCAGGTCAGGTGAGCCTGCAGGCTCCAATGCCCACTGCCACCATTCTAGACACTGCCTCAGAGGCATCATAGGTTGCCCTGACCAGAAACTTCAAGCAGGCCTTGCCATGATCCACCAGGACATGTTTGAGCCTAATTTCTCTGGGGGAAGGAACTGGCACAAGTTGGTGAGATCACGCATGATGTCCTTCAAGAACATGCTCATGTAGAGCTAGTAAGAGTGTACTCGAGCCCCTAGCATGGAGCTCTGGAAGCACCTCCTTCCGAAGGAGTCCAACATCTGAGTCTCCCTACCTGGAGGCATCGAGGAATGAGTCTTGGTGTTCTTAATCCTCTTAAAGAGTGCTGCAGAAGCTGAAGTTTCTTAAACCCAGTAGCTGTACATTGAGACCAGCCTCCTACTGACCGATGGCACAGTGACGGGGTTCTTCCACATTCTTATTTGTAACTGCTGTAGGATGCAGTGCACTGGCACCATCACTGCTTCCTTAGGGGCCAAGGAGTATTGGAAGATCTCCAACTCCTCCGCCCTGGGCTTATCCTCCATTTCCAGTGAAAATGGGGTTGCCTCAGTCATATCCCTCATGAAATCCTGGAAGGACATATCCTCCAGAGGAGACTCCCGCCATTCATTCAGAGGAGAGGGGTCTGATGGGAGTTCAAGAGACCTGACCTCTGACAAGTTTCTTTTATTCCACATCGGTCACTAGCCATCAGAGTCAGACTCTGAAAGGAAGTCAAAATACCTCTGAGACTCTTCCCGGAGCTCTCTCCTGCCTCAAGTGGAGTGTGGGCTTGTACTGGATTGATGATGTGTCGAGGGCTTCTGAGATTTCACCAGGGCATCGGAACCCAGGACACTTGAGAGGGAGATGGCCCCGAAGGAACTGGTTTCAGATCTCTTTGATGCCCTAACACCGATACCTCCACAGGCAGAGCATGCATATCGAAGATTGGCTGCACGACGCTCAATGCCAATGCTGCAGGCACTGATGCTCAAGTCAGCTGTTTCTCCAGCAGCGATGTGATGTGGACTTCGAGTGCCTGAAGAAGGCGCTCCTGCATGGCTGCCAATTCTGAATGCTTTGGAGCCTGAGCAGCTTTGACCAATGTTTCTGGCATCCATGTGGAGGTATCAGCATGACCTCAGTTGTTGGGAGATGGTCGATGCCCCTCCGAAATCCTGAAGGTTGAGTAGTCCTCTGTCTGGGGCACCTTGATGGGCCCTTTATGCCCATCACTCTCGATGTCTCACTTGGAAGGGCTCTGAAACTGATGCTCAGATGGATCCCACTTCAAGACAAGACTGAATCCTTCCTCGACTCCAGGAGAAGACTAACTGATGGCCGATGCTCCAGTGCACTGTGAAAGCTCGGCTCCAACTAAGTGCGAGAACTTCTTGATGTTGATGCACTGTCAGCAGATTCCTGGGAAGCCATTGTTGCCAGTGCTGAAGATGCTGGTCAAAGAGGGATTCTCTCTGTTTCTCCCGACCCCTCAGGCCTGTCTTTGTCATCTTCAGACACAAATTGCAAGAGGGTTGGTGATCGGGACCCAGGCACTGAAGGCGCCAATTGTGCCTGTCGGTCACAGAGATGGTCCTGGCACACTTGATGCACTTCCTGAACCTGCTGGTCGATTTCTGGGGCATGTCCGGGAAGATGACCGTGGCTAAATCAAATGACTCAGGGGGGACCACGGGCCCAGTTGGATCACAGGGAAAGCAACCAAGAAAATGAAAATTTACCAAAAGCACCAGAACCGATGATGGAACCAATGTGACTGACGGTAGGCACCAACAACAATACTTGTCAGGAAGGCTCCCGAAGGGAGAAAAAAACAAACAATGTTTACCGGCAAAGGACTGAAACAAGGTCCATGGGGCTCCACGGAAAAACGAAGACTGGAGAAAATGGCGCCCCAGCAGCAGCCCCACATGGGAACATTCCCCAGCTTCCCAAAAGCTTCCAATAGAAGCTGGGGAACGTTCCCATGTGGCGCTCCATTGAAGACATCACCCATATGTGAGGGCTTTCTTCCTGCTTGTCCGCACAGAACGATATAATACGCTCACATTCAGGGAGACGCAATGCCATGGTCTCATTAGAACGACCTTGAACTTGGATTCAGTGCAGCAGCTTTCATACAATAAAATCAGAGAGCAAAATTCAACAAAACATACTGTACTGGTAAAATGCCTGCCTCAGTCTAACCTTCTCACAGCACTCCACTGCTCTGATGTACTCCCTTAGTTTGATATTGCACATAGCCAGGTTCAAGAAGGCCGCCAACAGGAAACACTTAGACGCTTCTGCTTCAGTCTCCGACAAGCCGTACTCCATATCTAACCAGGACACGATCTTGCTGTACTGAATCACTGCCTGCATGTATTTACCTGCCTGGGAGAAGGGAAGAGGAGGAAAAGGGTGATGAAATTGTTAGCAAAAACAGAGTACATGAGAAGATGTATTTGTTTGCAAATGAAAGAGGATTCCACACTGATAGTTCACTGGCTTCCATCAGCAAGCTTCAAATACAAGTTTACAAACCTTGAAATAGGCAGTCCCTTTTTCTTTGACTAACACGGCCTGCTGAAGTTTGTCTTTGGTATCCATCTCCCAGGATTCTTTGGCCTGCATACAATTTGTGGGACAACAGTTAGAACAAGAAGGGTAAAAAGTGACACCTGTTGATCCCACCTTTTCAGTTGCGAGCCTTCTTGCGCAACCCAAGACAATGTGACCTTTCCAAAGAGACAGGCCTGATATCTAAAGCTGCTTCTTCTAAAATCGGCTGCCGCCACCAGTCCGCTGTTAAAGACTGGCTTTGGTATCATCCCAAACATCTTGTCTGTATCACACAGCAGGCAGCTAGTGGCCCCTTTCAGTGGATGAGGGAGGATTATATTATATTTGGAAAGTAATCAAATGTTTATAAGTTCAATCCACCCAACACTTACTCATGTCCCATAGAACAAACGTTTAACACTAAATGCTGCAAGCTAGAGTCTTTGAGGGACAATTAAATGTAGTTCTAGGGAAAAAGGGAAGATAGGAAAGCGCCTTTCTTGGGACAGCTCATCTGTATGATTTAGGCGCCTGCTTTAGGTCTTCATATGAAAAAGCCCATCAAGAAATAGAGGATTATACAAGACACCAACGCATTTACCCACCACAGAACGTTCAAGCATCTATGGCGTGCAATAAAATAGCAAATAGCTGCACTGCGGAAGTAAGAGATGTGCACCTTGCCAGGAAATCATCATCTTAAAATGTACATGGATCTTTTCATGCAGCAAGTGGACCTTCTGTCTGAAGAACAGAACTTTTGCACATTTTGCTGATGTGTTATAGGTAGGGTTGCCAACTGGCTCCAGATGCGCCCAACAGGCTTGATCCAGTCCTGTGTTTACCCCATTGCATGCAGGGACTTGTAGTCTTGCTTTTCTTATGGAGTGCAATGGAGAAATCAGAACTACATGTCCCTGCATGCAAAGGAGTAAACCCAAGACTGGATCAAGCCTATCAGGTGCATCTGGAGCCAGTTGGCAACCCTAGTTATAGAGCTTTTGAGAGGGACGGCAAGGAAGTGGATTATATTATTATTAATATCACCTCATTAATCAAACAGGATCTGTTTTAGCATATTCCACTGCTAATGACAAAAACATCTTCACGTTCTGTATGCAGCTCTAAGATAAGCTTAGCACAATATGGGAACTGAATCCTCTTACTTAAAAAAGCAATTTTTCATATCTGTGTAAAGAATGTGTGTGTAAACATACAATACGTTTTAGCTAATGAAGGTGTGTACAGGATATATATGTACGTACGTCAGGGTCTGTATAATGAGTGCTGAGTATATACTGTATGTGGGTCAGTATTTATACATTGGGATCAGTGTGGTTTTTCCTAAACACTGGCTATGGCAGTACAGTTAATATGCATATACGGTGCCGCTATGCACAGAAGCAGCAGCAGTGAGGATGTATATAGGACCGTGAGCATCACTGCTGTATGTAGAGATGAGATACTCAGTCTTTTTTTGCTGTTCTCAGTTTATCCAGATAGCTATATGGGGCGTGGACTGACTATTGCTGCTTTCTGCCTAGTTAGGTGGAAGGCCTATGCTTCACCTCGGCAATACCCGGATAGGTCGGGAGTGGCACTATGGGGGTCATTTTAGAAGCTTTATTCATGCTTTGGATATCTGAAAATGAGTACACAGACATCCAAAGCATGGAGACGCCCCCAGAACCGGTTTACAAAATGGCTCTGGAGGCATCCCAGGTGCAGGCATGTCTATCTAGCACATGCGCATGGTGGGGGAATTCTAAAGATCACTGACGTGCATGCCCAATTCATAAATGACTGGCATGTTCCGGCCCCCATCCAAGTCGATTCCTGCTCCAAGGCATGAATAGACCTCCAAAAAGTACATCTGAGAGGTCAAGAGGAGATGGTACTCTAATATCCCTAAGACTGTCCATACCCGTAAAGACAAGTGATTGGTATTGGGGCTAACCTGTGTTGTGGTTTTTGAGCTGCCATGTGTCTCCACTTGCAGAATGACTGCCTAGGACACATTTCCTGTCTGGAACAGCGTCACAGGGAACGTCTATGTATCCATCCCCAGCAACGTGCATATCGGGCATGCCCATGTTTCTGAGATCGTGCCCGAACTTGGATGTGGTCAGCCATTTGGACATGTTCTGACCTGGACGTCATTTCTAAAATGTGCCTTTATCTGAATATTGGCATTGAAAAGTGATAGACAAGTGCGTTTAATTATCAAATTGGTTGTATATATGTGGTATATACTGGGAAAGAATCAAATAACCACAATCCTAAAGCTCACCTCTAATCCCGGTATTTGCTCACAGCAGGGTTTACTGGATCAAAATTACTGGATTGTGATAACAGAAACTCAAGAAAAATATACCCAAGTCCTTGAAATAACTGGGAATGCTGATTTGCTAGGTCCATATTCATCAGCATCCATGAATGCAATCCAATGAACCCTGCCCATGGACAAATATCAACATTAAGGTAGAATTTAGGATTGTGGTCGCTGATTTCAAACATTTGGCCTACGTATCAGAGAAGAATTCATAAAACAAGAAAATAAAACTGGCATTTTGAGCTCCAAGATTGGGCTAACAGTGGTGATACAAGATTTATTTTCCTTCCAGCCAGATCCGTGTCATTAAAAAAAAGAGAATGTGGTTATCTGTGCAACAGAGGGTGTCAGTGCAAAAGTTACCAAACCGTGATAGTCCCCTTCTGTTAGGCCTACCAGTGCAATGTGGTGCAGCATTTGACAACTGGAGAAAAGCGGAGATTGCATAACTGGGAAGCCACTGGAAGAAGACTGTGCTGGGCTGGCACGATGTAAGTACTGCGGTGAGAATTAGTAGCGAATTTCAGAGACCGAGATCATACTCCACATACTCTGGCTTAGAAGTGGGGTTCATGACTGTCGTGGTCTGTGCAAATTAATCCATTTGAAGACATTTCTCCCTGACCTATTGATACAGGAACTATGACCCCAACTGAGTCAGTTTCTAAGGGGTGGGGGAAGTGGGGAATCAGTCTAAACAGAACCACTGCCTGGAATGTCTCCCAGAATCCAGCTACATTCCACCAGGAACCTGGGCCTACAGATTTCCCAGGAGAAGCTTCTACTCGTAGCTATTGCACCAATTCAAATGTCTATACCATCTGCTGGACACAGAGAAATTGGGAGCTGAAGGCAGCACCAGATCTATATAAGAGGTTTGACGTCAGATTTGAACTTTGTGATTCTGTCTCCATCTGCTGGCAGGGGGGCCCAATCCATTTGTCTGGACTAGTCTGGTATGGACGATAAGGAACAGAGGATTGGTTATGAGCCCGCCCTACCATATAAAAAATTCTTCAGCTGGATTCCCAGTCAGGACCTCTACTCCCTGGGTAGGCTGGTGCTGTAAAGGCTGAAAAGATCGTATGTACAGCCCCCGGGGGTTTATTGTAAAGGAATACCACCAAAATAGTCCTAGTCAGGGCCCGCGGTTGTAGGCAGCAAGGTTACATTGCAGTAACCATCCTGGGTGGGCAGCCATCACCCAACTGAGTATGTTCAAGGGGAAAGTGGAATGAAAAAACAGGGGAACAAAATCTTCAGGTAGCATATAGGAAGACTCACTGCATCAGATTTCAGTCTGTTTCTGATGGACTGGGAGAGAAAGAAAAGAGACAAGAAGAGAACTGCTAGGGCAAAAAAAAAAAAAAAAGAGGATTAGTTTGGGGAAAGAAAGGAAATGGAGACAGTAGGGGACTAAGACAAGCGCTTTATGACCAGAAAGAATTAATGAAAAAAAATAAACAAAATGAAGATGAAACAAATATAGAAAGGAAAACTTACAGATACAAAAGAGGATAGAAAGAATATGCATTTAAGTCATTTATTGCCATTTTAAATTTACCATATAGTTTTGACTCTTTGCTACACCAAACCTTTCTTGTGGAGCAACAATCTCAAATATTCCCTCCCCATATATGTGGGATTTGTTAAGTATGTACTGAATGTACATTGAGTTTCTCCCTGTTGCTATGTGTTGCCTTACTGAACAGCATGGCTTAGTTTCTAATTGTGTTTATGGGTTCATGAAGAAATTATAGCAAAGCTAAGACTTCTAATCTACTTTAAAATGCTGCCAGTATAGGGCATCTGGTTTCACGGCGCCTGCTAATGTCAGCTCCATTCACAGGCTGATGACTATGCGCTTCCTGGTCATCTGAACCCTTTGGCAGGGTATAAATAATTGTATCCACAGGCTGGAGAAGTACAAAATGAACAAATCTAGACAGAAATGAAGGAACAGACCTTGGCCTCTACCCAGGAACCTGCCTTCCCTCATTGACACAGATACACCGAGACCTCTGGGAGCTAACACTCTGCTTAGGGAACGACTACAGCACACACTTCATACCAAAGTCAACATCTTGGACTTTTCAGTTTGCAAGCCAGTTGTGCGTTGTGATTTCTCACCTTTTCAAAGTTCTTGAGTGTAACTTCATAGGTGAGCTCAGCATTAGGTTCAATGCCAAATCGAGGTTTTCCAGCCTCTCCAAAACCATATCTGAAAGGGAGAGGAGCCAGCCAGAAATTAGAGACGTTGACCACAGAAGAACTATCGGTGGAACAGAAAGCAAGGTTTTAAGCTTATTACAATGCCTTCATTTTCCTTTGAAATAATTTTTTGGAAGTCTACAGTGCCTAGTGTCCTCTCTCCTGGTTATCCATTCAGGTTCTCAAAATGATATGATAGGCCCTTGAGAATACTTCAAAAGCCTTCTTCCTTTAAAGATGGTCAATAGATAATGACACTAAACACTTTTAATTCTTTTCAGTATCCTTTCATTCCCCTTCCCTCCCTCCCTAGGTGCTGAAGCTTGGATGACATGAACCTTGTCCATGTATGTTAGCTAGTTGTTCAATAAAAATGATTTAAACCGCTCAGGGCTGGCACCACCATTAGGTGAACTAGGCCCCTGCCTACAGCACCACTCTTTTGAGTGCACCCATTGCTGTTGCCTCTCTCCAGAGCAGCAATTGCAAAGGAAGCTCAACACAGTGCTTATCAAAGGCTGCGGCACTGTGTCATGGTTCCTACCTGCTATCATTGGCTACTTTTGTCCCCCTCTGATACAGACTTCCAGTTTGGCATAAACCAAAAGACTGCATCAGAGGGGGGTGGAAGTGGCCAATGATAGCAGGTAAGTGCCACATTGCAGTTCCCTTGCCATTCCCGCTGCTGCTAGCCCCAGAGGGGAGCAGCAGGGATAGCAAAAGGGTGGAGGGTGCAAGGATGGAGGGACCCTCTAGAGCACCTCCAATCCTTGCACCATCACTAAAACCGCTACTAGTTAAGTGAGGTCAGGACACCTAAGTACACCTGACTCATCCTCTGGCCTATGCATTGTCTTCTTTCTTGAAAAGTGTAAACAAATTCATTGCAGTGAACTGTGGCAAACTAAATGGCAACCTTTTTTCTGTTAAGAAAGGAGACTTTCAAAGCACTTACTGAAAACACAAACCAAGGCGGGTCTCTGTCTGCTAAAGCAAGACTATAAGGGAGACGTTTTTTGGCCAAGCAATTCTATCAGTGTCTCCAGGATACATCTAGGCCTTCTCTTCCTAGGGGTTTACAAATTGTAAATTTAGGCGTTTATTTTCGAGCTAATTAGGGATGCTTCGAAGGTATAAAAACAAATCTGTGTTTTCCCACCACAGGTACTAACTATTGCTGAAGACCTTTTCTGGTGGAATCAAAGCTGTACATATGTGTCACTTAAGAGTTGTCAGCGCAGGCAAGGAGAGGGGTGACAGAGGAGTGATGCGGTCTTGGTGTTTCACCAATGCAAATGCAATGTGTGCCTTCGAGTAAGTCCTGACTCCTGGCGACCCAGAAGCTCCTGGGTTTTCTTGGCAGTGTCACCGGAAGTAGATTGCCAGGCCTTTCTTCCGAGGCAATGGAGGGTTAAGTGGCTTGCCCAAGGCCACAAGGAGTGCTAGCGGGAATCGAACCCTGGTTGCTTGGTTACCAAGCCAGTGCTCTAACCACTAGGCTACTCCTCCACTCCTTAAACATCCATTAAATGTTCGTGCATTGAGGGTATTTTATTGGTGTTTATCGGTTAAAACCTAACTCTGAAGCCTTAGTTATATAGACTGTAGAATTAAAATGAAGCCATCAATAAGCTTCAAGTCCACGCACTGGGCCTCTTCACACTACTCTAACAAGAGGAACTCAATAATTTGGGGTATAAAGTTCAGATTTAAGGAATCCACTTGAAAGAAAAGGCAAGGAGGGGGTGAGGGGGATTGGATAAGTGTACGTGTTAGATGGGTGCACAACAGGGTTGCCAACTGGCTCCAGATGCGCCCGACAGGCTTGATCCAGTCCTAGGTTTACCCCATTGCATGCAGTGACTTGCAGTTTTCCTTTTCTTATGGAGTGCAATGGAGATATCAGAACTACATATCCCTGCATGCACTGGGGGAAACCCAGGACTGGATCGAACCTGTCGGGTGCATCCGGAGCCAGTTGGCAAGCCTAGTGCACGAGCCTCAAAAACAAAGGTTCATGCACTGTGTGGGTTTTATTCAACTGTCTTGGGAGAGAATGGAAAATGACTACTGGTACCGATGCTTAATGCTTGTGTTTTGGGATACAGGTTTAAGTGTGGGGATGTTATGAGATGTGATCTTTATCCTTCTTACTCAGTGGAATGGTTCATGTTTCTTTTCCATCAATAACAAAGATTTAAACACAAATCTTTACTTGCCAGAGGTTGGCCAACTGAAGCAAGCTATGGAGAGGCCAATTTCTATCCAGTGCACTTTACACAATGCATTTTGTAGCTATAAGAAATTCACGGGGACTTCTAGCTGAAATCACTAGTTTATCAGGTCTATCTCAAGCATATCCTTGGCATCACCTCAGGCAACTTTCAAATGGAATTTTTCCACAAGCAAACCATAGTTTATCTGCAGAAATCCCTTTGATAATAAGGGGAAAATGCAACCAAAAACTCAGTAACTAGGTCTATAAAAGATTTTGCTTAGGATACTTAGTCCTGACCTTCAAGATCTCTGTTGCTCAAGGTCTCACGTCTCTTTCCTCTTCTCACCAAATCTTAGTTTCTTACCGCGGCCCCAGGTGTAGGATACAGAGTTCCCCCCGCTGCATCTTCTCCAGTGCTCTGTCAATTCCAATTGGAATGTCGTGGTCTTCTCCCTCTCCAATGATGAAAGTCACATCTCGACAGTCAAATGTCCGACCACTGCAGCTCCCTTCTAGATGGACTATTTAAAATATTTTTTAAAAAAGTGCAACTTGAAAGTCTGGCATTTTTCTTTTTATGGAATGTGCAGTAATGAATAGCATTTTTAGTTCCATATGAAAGTCTGAAGAATGCAATTGTCACCATGGGAGCAGTGCTGTCAGCGTATGGACAGCAGAGAGAGACTGACATGGCCTATCCAGTCTGCACAGCAAGAGGTTTAGAGTGGTAAGTGCCACTCCGTGCAGGTTACCCCGTGTGCCTTTTTGGAAGCAAGGTGTAATCATCTTATGGCAGTTTTGGACTGAACTACTGTTTCAGTGCTTTGTTACCATCTTCTTGCCATTAAGGGATCCTATGTGTTTATCCCACACCCTTTTGGATCTAATTACTGGCTTTGTCTCCATCACTTTCTTCACAAGTTCATTTCATGTATCCTATAAAAAGATCTACTCCCTGTCCAGAAGGAAATCTTTACTAGTCGGATGTCTATTAGGGTTCCAATACTCTTGAGCACATCAAGGTTAAGCACCTAACACATTGGTGACGGAAGTAGAATAAGGATTTGCAGGTTTCCTAGTCCCATGCTGAAACCACTGGGCTACGTGGCCAGATCAGCCCTTCTACGAGAACATCATTTTTATGACTAATAGCTATCTTCCTACATGATCTAGTACATATTATAACTGATCAGGCTCTTTAGCTATATTTAGTCTCCCCCCCCCCTTCCCCCAAGTTCCTTAAACATCACCTCTTGTCCCAGTTTCTTCCACAAGGAATTGCTGAAGTGTTAGAGCGCCAGTCAGAACTCACAAGCTTGAATTAGCAGGAAGTCCCCATAAGGAAGAGCGCAAGAGGCTGACTGCACGGGAACCCCAGCCTTCCCTCCTCTAAGAGAGTGCAAGAACATTGCTTGAAGGGGAACTCAAACTTGCTTTCTCACTACTGCCAGTTGTACTGGTTGGAAGCGGCCTTGGATGCAGGTTTGAGATTAAAATAAGAGGCTTCAGCAGCGCAAGAATGCCACTTACAATTTTTTTTTAATGAGTAGGATGGGTGTTGAGAAACTCGTGTGTTACAAAGGGACCAGCCCCGAATCGGATGATTGCTCTAATTACACAAGTACAACAGAAAAAAACGCCTGTTGTTGTTCCCAGATAATGAGAGCAGCTCTTAGCTGTTTAAAAGCAGATCCAGGGGATAACGTTTCGCTTGGATCAATGCAGGGCGAGACGCCGCAGTCAGCCAACCCGCGGAGCATCTCCTCAGAGGCAGCACTACTTTCTCGTTGTTCTTTGTGTGCCTAAGGCGAGATCATTGGGGTTTTTCTTGGAAGAGTACAGAACACTCTGTTCTAACTGTGGCTGGCACACGAATTCGATGTGCTGACAGCAATTTGTACTCTGATTATAATAAAAGGGTGGAAACAAAAACTGGAATGCAGGGATCCGCAGCCCTCTCAGCACTGGAAGTTAAGACTGAGATCTATACTTGGCTTGGGCAGTGAAATCACTGACTGCGCTGCCTTGAAAAATTGAGTTGCTCAGCAAATCTAGAGAAGCCCGGGGTCACCCTCAGAAGAGGTAACTTGCAAACTCTGAGCCGGAGCTGTACTGCTTCCAGAAGAAATGCACCGGAACAGATACGCAGCAGTCAGAGCTTCTTATTCTCAAAGGATTTCAACATATCGCTTCTGATGTTCCTACCTGATTCATGTCAACTTGGACAGGCTCAGCCAGGACTAATTTTCTTAAACACCTCTCCTATGACTTTCTGAAATGCGTAGCTGTTTCCTATTAGAATGGTGGTTCCCCCTCCTCTTCCTCAGAGATAAAAGCTAAGAATGTAGAGGAATAGGAATAGGGTTGCCAACTGGCTCCAGATGCCCCCGACAGGCTTGATCCAGTCCTGTGTTTACCCCATTGCATGCAGGGACTTGTAGTCTTGCTTTTCTTGTGGAGTGCAATGGAGAAATCAGAACTACATGTCCCTGCATGCAATGGAGTAAACCCAGGACTGGATTAAGCCTGTCAGGCGCATCTGGAACCAGTTGGAAACCCTAAATAGGAGTTTAAGGAAAGCAGGACTTGATCAGCACGGTTGTCATCTCACCCCAGGTCTACTGAACAGGCTAATCCAATCCTGGTTTTGCTTCCACAGATTTTCTTAGGGAAATCAGTGGAACTAGAACTACAAATCCATGCATCAAAGGAGGCAAAACAAGGCCTGGATCAGCCTGTTCAACTGACCTGGGCTGAGGTGGCAGCCCCATCGATCTAGAGTTGCCAAATTACCCAGTTCCAGGAGTGAGATTTTAAGCCAGTCCTGGATTTCTGCCAATCCCATTCTGATGCATTATGGGACCTGCTGCGCTGATTCCAATGGGTAAAATCAGGGACTACAAGTAACCATTCTCCATTGCAATGCAAATTTAAAACCAGAACTGGCAACAAATCTCACTGCTGGAAATGGGTAGCTTGGCAACTCTGTCGACCATTTATCTAAAGCTGACCTGTATCAGGTAAAACTGCTTATCTTTGTTAGCGTCTGCAAACCCAACACAAGCTGAAGACAGAATCTGCAAGTTGATCTTTATGTCTGGCCTACCAAGGAAACACTGCCCCTGGAGCTGCAGGAGAAGTAGGAGAGCAGAATTGCAAAGTTACTCAGTTCTTAAAGTGAGATTTTAGGCTAGTCCTGGATTCCTGACAACCCCTCCTGATACATTATGGGATCTTCAGCACGAATTTAAATGAGTAGTGTCAGGACTACAAATCCCATAGTGCTTTGCAATATAAGTTCAAAACCAGCAGTGGCCAAAATATCCCCCGCCTGGAACTGGGTAACTTGGCATCTCTGGGAGAGGGGGCAAAAGACAACAGTTATTAATTCATTTCTAATGTAGGAACCATGACGTACTTACTAAGAAGTTGATGTAAGCTAATTGAAAGGTTGATTTGTGACCACACATATTGACTTCACTTGATGGGAAAAGCTAAATAATCTCTTACTGGAAACATTTAGCTTTTTCTGATTAATTAAACTCAGATGCATGGTCAGCTAGAGCCTGAATGTGCCATAGCATAGCCCTCAATAGTGTGTGATTCTCATGAGGACTGGTTCTTGCATATGGGGGAAGAAAGATCCCTTAATAACACAGAATAAAAACTACCTCACTGTTACAGAAACAGCGGGGAAATACATACCAAAATGACTGCAGAGCAACAAATGCTGTATAATGAATATAGGCAAGAAATGTACCAGGTGAAACATTGTATAATTCAGAAGAGAAACAAAGAGCTGTAATAAATACTGTATAATAAACACCAAATAATATATACCAGTGTTTTAAATATAAAACAATACAACAGATCAGTAATGTTCAAAATGGTGGTCATTTAAAAGCCTTAGATGTGATGCGGACGTCCAAATCACAGACACGTCCCTATAGCCTATTCGTGCCTGGAGCAGGTCTAAACTTAGATGGGTTTATGGTTTATTGATACTTGAGATATCCCCGACATTTCTGAAATCGAGCAGGGATGTCTAAGTCTATTGCGCCTCCGCCACTGGGAAAGTGCTCATTTTGGATATAAAACATCCAGAAGGCGTAGAGTTAAGCGACTTGCCTGAAATCACAAGGAACAGGATTTGAACTCTGGCTGCCCTGGTCCGGCCCACTACTCTAACCATTAGGCTATTAGACATCTCCATTCTGGAATATTATTCCAGGGACATCTCTGTAGCCATCCATATCGGGCACATCAATGTTTGTGAAATAGTGGCTGAACATGCACGGCTCTGCTTTTTTTCACGTGTTCTAGCTTGGACATTCCAGAATGCACTTGGACGTCCTTTCTAAAGTGTGCCTTCACTTGTCAATTGAGGACCACTGTGGCGAAAAGACGTAAATGTGAGAGCCAGGGCTACCGAAGAATGGAGTACGCCCTGGGCAATTGGAGGAGGAAGACGAGGAGGAGGGAATTTCAATTCCTCTTCTGGCTGCTCATGTGCAGTCAAAGTAACGGGTTTAATTAAAACAGAGTCTGCTCTCCACATCCACTCTCTCTCTCCCAAGCTTGTTTCCACCAACTGTCTCCTCTGTCACATCTCCCCTCACTGAAGCTGTTCTCCCCATAATACACTCTCCATAAACCCCGTCCCAGCTAGCCTCAACCCCCACCTGCCTCATCATCCTGACTCCACCCCACACTCCTCCAAAGCCAGCTCTCCTCCAACACTACTGAGGCCCCCTCACCAGAGGCTTGCAGTCTGCCACTGTGTGGCTCTCAGGGAGTTTAACGCCATGGGCCGGGAACTCCTGTGCTATCCCTTCAGTCTCACGAGAAGAGTGCCCTAACCTAGCAGGAGTTGTGCGGTGTAAGAAAAGAAAAGAACAGTTATTCTGGAGGTAGCACCTCTAAAGAGATCCAGCTAGACATACTTAGACTCAAAAGAGCTGCCTTACAATAAAGGACACTCCAACTGAGAAGGAAACACCAACATTAAACCTCTCTGTATAAATAATTTACTTGTGTGTTGCTTACTCTGTCAATAACACTCCAAAACCATATTTGCACTAAGTTGTTGGCTATTTGTTCATTGGTTTCATTTTCCTTATTTGGCAGCTTGACAAGTAGAGGTAGTACCAAGAGATTATCAGTAGGGGACAGGGGTGCCATTTTGAACCCAAGCACTCAACAGCAAAAGTGACTGGGAATCGCTCCTGGCCCCCACTAAACCACCAGGGAAATCTCCAGTAAGAGCTCGGTGAGGGACGGTTTCAGGGGGTGGGAGGCTATGCTAATATGTCAGGGGGGTAGAAGGGAGGGGACTTGATACCACCACCAGATGATGATAAGTGCCATCAAGTTAATACCAACTCATGGCGACCCTCTGGATAATTGTCCTAAATGTATTCGATCTTCAGTCTCAGGCTAAATCATCGTTGTAATTTGCCTTCTTATTTGGGGGGGGGGGGAGGCAAAGGGTAGGTAAGTCATACTGGCAGTGGGGGCAGGGAGATCAGTTCACCATTCGTGCCTGCAACATTTGGAGGGAGCCTGTCCCAATGTTCCCCCCAAAATATGCCTGTGGGCTAGTTGTTGATAGAGTGGCATCCATAGCTGCTGTTATTGTATCAGTCTCTCTCATTGCTGGCCTTCCTACATAAGAAATGCCATACTGGCTCAGACCATGGTCCATCAAGCCCAGTATCCTGTTTTCAACAGCAGCCAAATCAGGCCACAAGTACTGGTGGGTTCCCAAAGAGAGACACAGGTTCTAGAATGCTTGTCCTGGGGCAAGCAGTGGATTTCCTGGGTCCTCTTTAATAATGTTTTATGAACCTTTCCTCCAGGAACTTGCCCAAACCTTTTTTAAACCCAGCTACACTAACAGCCTTCACTATATCCTCCGGTAACGAATTCCAGAATTTGATTATGTGTTGAGTGAAAAAATATTTTCTTTTATTAGTCTTAAATAGGTTACATCATAGCTTCATTGCATGTCCCCTAGTAGTTCTACATTTTAATGATGTAAACAACCGATCTACATTTACCCGTTCCACTCCATTCATTAATATATAGACCTCTATCATATCTCCCCTCAGCCGTGCCTTTTCCAAGTTGAAAAGCCATAACCTTTTAAGCCTTTCCTCATAGGAAAGACCCAACTTGGCCAAGTTTCAGCATCAAAGCCTGCACATCAGGGGTCATCACAATGTAAGTCAATTCCAACTTTCATGATAATGCAAGCTAAATAGTAAAGTGTACAATGACCACAGCAAAGGCTGGTCGAAGAATTGTACTGTCTTATCCTTGGGCAAAGCATGCACTTTTTACCTGTGCTTTGCCCAAGGATAAGACAATACAGTTCTTTGACCGGTCTTTGTTCTGGTCATTGCACACTTTACTGTTTAGCTTGCATTATCATCAAAGCTGAAGTTGACTTACATTGCGACTGACCTCTGATGCAGGTTTCGATGCCAAAACATGGCCAATTCGGGGCTTTTTAATAAAATTTGTGTTTGAGAAGATTCAACTGGTGTGGCTGTGGTCATTCTTCGCTCTTGTACTGGACTGCTGTGTGTTGCAGAAGATCTCCTCTTCTCTGTACTCTCTCTTCTTTAATCTTGCCGAGCATAATGTCTTTCTCTAATGATATTTCTCCTATTTCTGTGTCCAAAGTAGGAAAGTCAAAGTCTTGTCATCTGAGCTTCTATGTCTTGTAGCGCTATACAAGTGATCAGTAGTAGTAATAGCAGTAGTAAAGAAAGCTTAGGTTTGATCTCCTCTAGTACTGACTGGTTTTTTTCTTTGGGCAGTCCATGATGTACATAGCATTCTTCACCAACATCATAATTCAAAGGCATCAATTTTCTTCCTGTCTATCTTTTTCACTGTTCGATTTTGGCATCCATATGACGTTATTGAAAATACCATGGTCTGAGCAAGTCCAAATCTTCATATGGAGAGATACATCTCTGCTCTTGAGAATCTTGTCTAGGTCCTGCACAGCCATTCTGCCAAAAGCAATGCGTCATCAGATTACTTGACTGCTTGTCATTTATTGATTATATTGATCCAAGCCAGGAACCCATGATGCAACCAACGCAAAGGTGTGAAATGGAAATGCTCTTTTTTCAGCATCTCCATTTTTAAAATTGCTGCTCCCGCTGCAGATGCCGGCAAATGAACGCCCACATCTTTTTAGGATTTTACGAAAGGCTTGACAGAGCCTTTGGGAAAATACAGGGGAAATTGGGAATATCCTGATTTGGACAGCTCAATTCCCCTCTCCATGTCCTATTTAAAATGGGCCTTTACATCGAGTAATTAAAATTCCACTTCACATGTCCTTTTGAAGCTGAAGGGTGACACTCAGAGTTCAATATATGTTAACCATGTAATGAGGATTAAGGGGGTAATTTTAGAAGCTCTATTTGTGATTTGCACATCTGAAAACACCCACTCACGTCAGGGGCAGCTCAAGACAATCTGCTGCTCGAGGCAAGAAATGAGCTGGCGCCCCCCCCCCTCCCTACAGCCAAAACGGAGGGACCTCCTCAGAGCTCTAGTCAGGGAACAGGGGCTCCCCTCACTCATAACACCAATCAGGTGGATGCTTCAAGAAGAAAGAAAGAAATATATTCCCAGGCTATAAAATATATTTTTATAACTTTGCAATGATGTTTATCTGCAGCAAAAACTGTAGCATTTTAATTATGTAGCCTGGAAATATAATTTAAAACATATCAACTCCTTACATTGCACACTGGAACGGTATAGTATTTAATGTAAAGATATATTCAGCAAATGACAAAAGAGATGCAAGGTGATCATTCACCAAAGAGCTAAAAGAAAAAATGAGAACCAGGGCATAGTTTATAACATGTAGCTTAAACTGTGCTGTGGTTCTCTCTTTTTCCTTTTGAACGTATGTTCTGTATCCAAAGAAACCCCTCTCCGAACAATGGGTGAAGAGCAGAACTAGGACATTTCACAGAGAAAACAGCAAAAATACATTTCTCACTGTGCTGTCATCTCAGTAAAAGCAATATAAAGCCTCACCAGTAACTGGGCATATTGTGATGTAATGTGAAACCTTACGAAGAATTACTCAGGAGCTATACAGAAAATCTACCATACCATAACAGCATCAACTGGGCATCCAAATGGCAGATGAAATTTAATGTGGACAAGTGCAAAGTTATGCACCTAGGGAAGAACAACCCAAACTATGGTTACATGATCCAAGGTTCCACATTAGGAACCACCACCCAGGAAAAAGATTTAGGCGTCATTGTGGATAACATGTTAAAACCCTCGGCCCAGTGTGCAGCAGCAGCCAAGAGAGCAAATAGCACAGTTACTTACCTGTAACAGGTGATCTCTGGGAACAGCAGGAATTAGTCCTCACATATGGGTACGTCGGTACCGACGGAGCCTGCGCGGGAAAGCTCCCCAGCTTCCTAGAATGGAAGCTTTTGGGACCTCCCACTGCACATGCGCACTGCCTTCCCGCCTTCCTGAACAGCTCTCCTCAGTTTCGAGTTTATAGCTGAGTCAATAGAGAGAGGACAGGAAGATAGATAGATAAAAGATACAACTCCTAGGGGAGGTGGGTGGGTTGTGAGGACTAATTCCTGCTGTTCCCAGAGATCACCTGTTACAGGTAAGTAACTGTGCTATCTCCAGGAACAAGCAGGAATAAGTCCTCACATATGGGGACTCCCTAGCTTAGATGCGTGGGATCCCCTGTCAAGGTTCGCCATCTTCGTATGGATCTCAGGCATCCATCCTGGGAAGGTGGGCAGGAGTTGTCTAAGAATGGAACAGGTGTTTGAGGACAGCCTGGCCAAACAAGGCATCCCGGCGGGAGTCTTTGTCCAAACAGTAATGGGCTGTGAAGGTATGAACCGAGGCCCAGGTAGCGGCTCGACAGATCTGATCAATGGAAACAGAGTGCAGATGAGCCATAGAAGTTGCCATGGCTCTCACATTGTGAGCTGTGACATGGCCTTCCAGAGAAATGTTTTTACTCTGGTAAGCAAAGGAAATACACTGAGCAATCCAATTGGAAAGTGTACGCTTGGAGACTGGAAGTCCCAAATGTGAAGGATCAAAAGCCACGAAAAGTTGAGAAGACTTTCGATGTGGCTGAGTCCTATTAAGGTAAAAGGCTAGAGCTCTTTTACAATCCAGAGTATGAAGGTTCCTCTCTGCACTGGAGGCATGAGGAGCCGGAAAAAATACAGGTAGATATACCTCTTGATTAAGATGAAAAGGCGAGACCACTTTAGGCATAAAGTGGGGATTCGTCCTAAGGACCACCTTGTCATGATGAAATCTTGTATAAGGTGGATTAGCCACTAGAGCCTGCAGTTCGCTGATGCGACGAGCGGAAGTGACTGCAATTAGGAATAATACCTTCCAGGAAAGAAATTTCAAGGAGGTAGAAAATAACGGCTCAAAAGGTGGCTTCATAAGCTGACCAAGCACTAGATTCAAATCCCATGCGACCGGGGGGGGTCTGATGGGAGGTTTAGTGAGGGTCAGGCCTCTCATGAATCTTGCAACAAGAGGATGAGAGGAGATAGGTTGTCCATTTACAGGTTTCAGGGATGCTGAAATAGCACTTAAATGGACTCTTACAGAATTCGTCTTAAGGCCTGCATTGGAAAGATGCAGGAGATAGTCTAAGAGGGAATTCAAAGGAAGTGCCAGAGGGTCAAGGCCCTGCTGAGCACACCAAATGGAAAAACGTTTCCATTTGAAAGCATAAGACCGCCTCGTGGAAGGTTTCCTAGAGGCATGAAGGATATCTTTCACAGGTTGAGAAAGATTAAAGTCTTGAAGACTTAAGCCTTCAGTAACCAAGCTCGGAGATGTAGGGATTTGGGGTTTGGGTGCCACAAAGTCCCGTCCTCCTGAGACAGAAGGTCTGGTGCAGCTCCTAAGTCCAGGGAGGATCCCTGGGAGAGCTGTAGAAGCAGAGGGAACCACACTTGGCGTGGCCAGCGTGGAGCTATGAGGATCATAGAGCCGTGATCTCTCTGGAGTTTGAACAGAGTCTTGGGAATCAGTGGAATGGGTGGAAAGGCATATAGGAACGCCTGACCCCAATGGAGGAGAAAGGCGTCCGTGGCCTGAGCTTCCTGACATGGAGTCCTGGAACAGAACCGGGGAAGTTTGGCATTCCACGGACTTGCAAAGAGGTCTATGTCCGGGGTCCCCCATTCCTGAAAGATTCTGGTTATCTGGTCCACGTGTAGGGACCACTCGTGTGGCAGCAGAACTCGACTGAGCCTGTCTGCTCGAGAGTTTTGAACTCCTGGAAGGTACACTGCTAGCAGATGAATTTGGTGCTCTCTGGCGAAGGCCCATAATCTGAGAGCTTCGTTGCAAAGCGACAGAGAGCCCGTTCCTCCTTGTTTGTTTATGTAAAACATGGCCACCTGATTGTCTGTCTGAACCAGGACAGTCAGGTTGGCAAGGAGGGTATGGAAGACCTTGAGGGCAAGGTAAATTGCTCGCAGTTCCAGGAGGTTGATATGAAGGGTGGCCTCCTGTGGAGACCAAGTGCCCTGAGTGGAGAGAGTTAGCAGATGGGCTCCCCACCCCAATTGGGAGGCATCTGTTGTGAGGGTTGCTTGGGGTAGCAAGGGCTGAAAGGGAGCCCCCAACAACAGATTCTTGGTGGATATCCACCAATGGAGGGACCAAGACAGACGGTTTGAGGTTTGTATTTGGTCTGAGAGTGCTCCCGACGCCTGAGTCCACTGGGTGGCCAGGGTCCATTGAGCTGCTCTCATATGAAGACGAGCATAGGGCACCACATGTACTGTGGAGGCCATATGGCCCAGGAGGCGTAGCATTTCCCTGGCTGTCAAGTGAGTACTGGACTGGGCTTGGGAGGCCAAGCTCAGCAGACGCTGACCCCGAACCAGTGGAAGGTAGGCTCTTGCAGTGGTGGTGTCCAACCGGGCCCCTATGAATTCTAGAGACTGAGTAGGGCTGAGTTGAGACTTGGGAAGGTTTACCACCAGTCCCAGATACTGCAGAAGGTTCCTTGTGCGGTCTAGGGAAATCTGGGCCTGCGACTGAGTTGGAGCTCGAATGAGCCAGTCGTCCAGATATGGGAATACGAAAATCCCCATGCTTCTGAGAAATGCGGCTACGACTGCCATGCATTTGGTAAAGATTCTTGGGGCAGAGGCGAGACCGAAGGGAAGTACTCTGTATTGGTAATGACTTCCCCTGAACAGAAAGCGAAGATATTTTCTGTGGGAGGGATGGATGAGTAGATGTGTATACGCATCCTGCAGGTCTAGAGAACAAAGCCAGTCCTGACTCTGAAGGTATGGAAGGAGAATGCCCAAAGAGAGCATTTTGAATTTCTCCTTGTACAGAAATTTGTTCAATTCTCTCAGATCTAGGATTGGTCTGAATCCCCCTGTCTTCTTTGGAATGAGAAAATAGGGGGAGTAGAAACCTGACCCCTGTTGATGAAGAGGAACCTCTTCTATGGCCCCTTGGGCAAGCAGAGAAGAGATCTCCTGATCCAACAGGGCTAGGAGAGGAGATGGAGAATTGAAGGGTCTCACCATGTGATGAGGAGGAAGGCTGGAGAAATGAAGTTTGTAACCCTCTCGGATGATAGAGAGGGTCCATTGCTCTGTTGTGATCTGTTCCCATCTGGGAGCAAAGTGAGCTAACCTTCCAGGTATGGTGAGAGGTTCTGGTTGGTCCAGAACCAGGAATGGCAAGTTCTCTAGGGGCAAGTCAAAACCCCTGAGGGGGTGGAGCCTGTTGAGCTGCAGTAGCTGCTGCAGGCTTTGCTCTTGCTTGTTTCGTTTGCTGACGTTTAGCCGCAAAACGAGGTTGAGAAGATTGCTGGCCAGTATTGGAAGCATATCTGGCCTTCTTATAATAAGGCCTCTTGAAAGACTTCTTCTTAGTGGGAGTAGAAGTGGACTTAGAAAGTCTCTCTAAGGTGGCATTTTCAGCGTCCATTTGAGTGGCCTTAACCTGCCACTCTGCACCGAATAAGTTCTCACCTGTACAGGGCAGATTCCGTAAGCCATCTAGAACCCAGGGTTCCAGATCAGAAGCCTGGAGCCAGGCCAGACGTCTGGCTGCGATAGCAATGCCAGAAGCTCTGCTGGCTCCTTCGAAGGAATCAAAGGCAGCTCTGTTGGAGAACTTAGAAACATCTAAAAGTTGTTTCACAACAGAAAGGAAGTCCTCCTGTTTATCCTCAGGGATAAGGGAGGCAAAATGCCGTACTTTCTTGGCAAGTTCCCCTAGGAACATGCCCATATAGAGGCTGTAGGAATTAATCCTGGCTATAAGCATACTAGCCTGGAAGATTTTCCTACCAAAAGAGTCTAGTGTCTTACATTCCCTTCCTGGAGGTGTAGAAGAGTGCCTTTTAGTACTCTTGATCTTTTTCATTGCAGACTTTACCACAATGGAGTGGTGAGGCAATTGAGTTTTCTGAAAACCAGGAGAAGGAGGGACCCGATACATGGTGTCCAACCTACGGGAATAAGGAGACAGAGTTAAAGGGTTCTCCCAGAAATCCATCAATTGTTCCTGAAGGATTTCATGGATAGGCAGAGTAACTGCTTCTTTAGGAGACTTAGAGTATCCTAAAATATCCAATCTTTTTGACCTTGGTTCCCTTTCAGAGGAGGTAGTGATAGAAAGGCCTTTAGCCATTTCTAAAATAAAGTCCTGAAAGGACAAATCCTCTGGAGGAGACATTCTCCTTTTTGGAGAAGAAGGTTCCTCAGGAAGGTCAAGGGAGAGCTCTGCAGACTCATCAGAGGAGACAAAATCCTCAGAGGAATCGGTGTATTCTCTAGTTTCCTCCAACGCACGATACGCATACCGATCGGTATCGACATCGGGCGTACCGGGTATGGAAGCGGTATGGAGCGAAAGCCCATACGGTACCGATTTGCGTTTAGAAGAGGAAGGCCTGGGTTCCGGCATGGCGGACGATACCGGAACCGGGCCCGGAACCGCTGGAAGCGGTACCGATGGCGTTGCAGCTTTAATGAAAGCCATGACGGCCTGCTGCATGGATTGGACAGTATTGCCCATAGACGCCACGGCTGCCTGGATGTCGGTACCGGTATGGGCCGGTACCCCAGAGCAGTCCAACAGGTGATCTGTCGAGGCCGTGCCATCGATGTCAACCTGTAGCCCCTGTATTGGCGTTTTGGAAGGTAGGGCTTCCCGCCGGGGCTGTTTGGCTGGGGCAGGGTCCTCAAAACTAAGAGCCTCTCGATGCTTTGAAGGAGATTTGCTCTTTGAGGACTTGCCCACAGAAGGTTTGGTTACCTGAGATCCATCCGGGGATGATGACCTGGATGACTGTGATGTTGGATTCTCTGAAGCAAACAGCACATGGAATTTGTTGGCCCGGTTCTGCAGCCCACGCTTAGACATTTGGGAGCAGAAAGGCAGGCCGGAATGGAGTGGTCAGGCCCCAAACATTTAAGACACCATTCATGGGTGTCTGTGACTGATATTACAGCAGTACACTTGGTACACTTCTTAAATCCAGGGGCTGGCTTCTCCATGTGGAGAATTAAAGTAGGCCTGAAGGCCTAACTGAAGTGACCAAGTGCTGAAAAAATAATAAAAGAAAATAATTTTTTTAAGAAAGAAAAAGGAAGACCGGCGATACCGGTATCGGTATGGGAAGGCAGGTACGCGGTCTAAAGAAACAAAACAAAAAACTACAATTTCTTCAGCGGTGACAGGATACACGACCTGCTGGCTCCGCGGAAAAAGAGAAACTGAGGAGAGCTGTTCAGGAAGGCGGGAAGGCAGTGCGCATGTGCAGTGGGAGGTCCCAAAAGCTTCCATTCTAGGAAGCTGGGGAGCTTTCCCGCGCAGGCTCCGTCGGTACCGACGTACCCATATGTGAGGACTTATTCCTGCTTGTTCCTGGAGATAGAATGCTAGGTATGATAAGGAAAGGAATGGAAAACAAAACAAAGGATATTATAATACCTCTGTATCTTTCCATGGTGAGACCTCACCTTGAATATTGTGTGCAATTCTGGTCGCCATATCTTAAAAAGGATATAGTGATATTAGAAAAGGTTCAGAGAAGAGCCACCAAAATGGTAAAGGGGATGGAAGGATACTCCTATGAAGAAAGGCTAAAAAGGTTAGTGCTCTTTAACCTGGAAAAGAGACGGCTGAGGGGAGCTATGATAGAAGTCTATAAATTAATGAACGGAGTGGAACGGGTAAACGTAGATCGATTGTTTACGTTATCAGAATATAGAAAGACTAGGGGACATGCAATGAAGCTACAGGGTAAACTATTTAAGACAAATAAAAGAAAATATTTTTTCACTCAATGTGTAATCAAACTCTGGAATTTGTTACCGGAGGATGTAGTAAAGGCTGTTAGTGTAGCTGGGTTTAAAAAAGGTTTGGACAAGTTCCTGGAGGAAAGGTCCATAAACCATTATTAAAAGGGACCTGGGATATCACTACTTGACCCAATACAAGCATTGTAGAACCTGTGTTTTTTGGGGAAACTGCTAGGTATGTATGACCTAAATTGGCCACTGTTGGAAACAGGATACTGGGCTCGATGGACCTTGGTCTGACTCAGTATGGTATATCTTATGTTCTTATGGTCCTAAAACATCCATATCCCTGTACATAGAAATCCAATGCTAACAGAACACTCAAGAACACAGATAGAGCTCATCAAGTAGGGAATAAATTACCACAAACAAAAACTAGATGTGGTGGTGTGCTGTCAACTCAACGCTGACTCACGGCAAAGCAGC
The DNA here is from genome assembly GCA_033557465.1 of Ichthyophis bannanicus. Classification (NCBI taxonomy): domain Eukaryota; kingdom Metazoa; phylum Chordata; class Amphibia; order Gymnophiona; family Ichthyophiidae; genus Ichthyophis; species Ichthyophis bannanicus. The sequence goes on from CM066045.1 coordinate 159,221,626, forward strand.
CCCTGGGTTTTCTTGGCAAGACATAACTGGAAGCGCATTCCCAGGCCTTCTTGCATGCAATGAGCTTACAGCCCCTGGTATTCCAAGGTAGTCACCCATCCAACTACTAGTCAAGCCCCATGCTGCTCAGCTTCAGACATCAGACAAGACCAGGTTTATTCAGGACAGGACACTACTACCACTAATACTATTTATTATTATTATTTGTATAGCGCTACAAGGCATACACAGCACTGTACAACCCCAGGGAAACAGAAAGAGATAGATATGTCCCTGCATTTTCTCTGTCTTCTCTTAACACTTTCTGAGGTCTCTGGCTCATCTGCTACTTCTCTCCCCTCCTAACGTCTTCACTTTCTTACACTGTTGGCATTTATCTTTCCCTTTTCACTTTCTTCCACGTATTTTTTTCTCTCTCTCTATCAACTCAGATTTTACTTCTCCCTTTTACCATCCAGTCCTCCTCCCGCCTCTTGTCACTGTACCTACCGCTTTTCAACCCTTAATACAGCCCTCTCCTTACAATCCTCTTATTCCCCAGTCTTTAACTAACTCTTTCCTTTCTCCCCTCCCTCCTCCATCTAGTACCTGAAACCTTTTCTCACCCCATCATGTCCATTATTTCCCCTCTCTCCCTATTCCTCCCGTGTCAAATATATCCCTCTTTTTTTCTTCCCACACATGTCCAGCATGTCACATCTTCCTTATCCCTCCCCCTGTGTCCACCATCTCTACTCTCCCTCTCTTTCTCCCCCCCCCCATATTCAGCATCTACCTTATCTTTGCCCCATGTCCAGAATCTGCACTTTCTCCCCTATCCCCACCCCATGTCCAGCATCTGCTCTCCATCTCCTATGTCCATACTACCCCGTCTTGTATCTGCTCTCTACCCCAATTCCATGTCCACCATCTGTCCTCTGCCTCCTCCACTCTGTAGCCATCATTTTCCCTCTGCCCCCTCACCCCAAAACCAGTATCTGTCCTCTACCCCCATCCCCCATGGTCAGCATTTGTCCTCTACCCCCCAACCCCCACCCTGTGGCCAGCATCTGCCTAGTTTCCTCTATGTCCAGCATCTGCTCTCCATCCTTTATGTGCCCCCACCCCATGTCCAGCATCTGCTCCCTACCCACATCCCATGTCCACCATCTGTCCTTCACCTTCCCCACCCTATGGCCTCAATCTACCTTCTATACCCCATGGCCATCATCTGCCCTCTGTCTCTTCACCCAATACCCAGCTTCTGCCCTCTACCTCCTCACTCCATGCCCAGCATCTGTCTCCACCTCCATGCACCTGACAATGTCCAGCATCACCTCTCTCCCTACTGTAATCCAAGGAATAATACATTTCTTTACCTCTGGACCATCGGGTGCTCCTGAGCCTGCTGTGACCATGATTCTGAAGGGGGAGGGGACTGGAAAAAACAAACTGCCGCAGCTCTAAGAGAAAAGAATGACTAGGGCTGTCCGATCTGTACTGTGGACCCCAATCAAGCCCAGAGGCACCTGATGACCCAGAGGTTAAAAAATATATATATATTAATTACTTCCCCCCAGCCTGACATCACTGCCTTTCTCAACCTTGCGGCAGTGGCACCAATCACAAAACCAAAAGCATGGGATCTTCATGACATGGTGCTTGGAAGGCCTTACCAGACCCACCTTCCTCTAATGAAAAAGGGGAGGCAGGAACAACAGGCCTTCGAAGAGGGCTGGAGTCACCAAGAAGCCATACTTTTTTTTATTCCTCCTAATTCCTAACTTGCTGCTGCTGTGCTTCTCAGCAGCTCTAGGTCAGCGGCAGAAGCTGGAGGGGCGATGCCGCTGCCGCCACCGACCCAGGAGAAGCGGCGGCAGCAGCAGAAGACAACGGTCCTGCCAACTTTTTTTTTTTTTTTTTTAACGATTAGACAGAGTGAGGTGGCTGTCGCTAAGCTGTTTTGGGGGCATTTTTTTGCCACTCCCAAAACTTTGCCACCTGAGGCAGCCACCTCACTCTGCCTAATGATAGAGTCATTCCTGATTCAGATGTGCCAGTCACACCCATGCCCTAAGATTCATTCTAGAAAAGCCCAATTTTACACATTTCTGGCACAATCACTTCTTATGTCACACAGGGATGTGGCAGAGGTGTGTCTGGGGCACTTTGTAAAAGATCCACCTAAACGACCTAGTTTAGAATAGCGCTGAAGGTTTATGACTGGTGGCGGACGTGTCTATGTCTATACCTGCTCACGTCCTTGAACAGGCATTTGAAAAGTATTTGTTACGGGCAGCAAGCAACAGTAGGGAGAAGAGGAGAATGCCCTCCAACTCACCCAATAATTTTCGCCTCCTCTATGCGGCATACCGGCAAAACAGCGGGCCAAGACATGTCTATGTTGCCGGTTTTGCAAACATGTATGTTTCGTACGTGCATGTTTCTAAAAGCATCCGTTTCTCTGCCATTCCCCGTGCATTTGCATGTTGGAGGAGACATTTATCTTTTGGGGTGGAGACGGGCTGATTTTAGGATCCCTTTCTCTGCTGCCTCTCCCACAGAATTTCAAATGTTTTGACTTGGATGTTCCCAGATGGCCCCTAAATGGCCTTTTTACAATGCTGCTTCACACCAGCCTGTCCCTGACGTCTGTCTCAAGTGAAATTCACTTAGGATGGTTTTGAATAATTATTATGCAACTGTAACACATGCAAATATTTTCTTATTACATCATGGTAATAATGATTTTTCAAAAAGCAGAACATCTCACTTGAGCATCTAAAGTTAGCAAAACTTTCTGCAAAACTCAGGCCCCTAAACTTTGAGCTGAAAATGTGTATAATTTTCATTTTTGAGTTCTTTTGGAAAGAGGAGGGCATATAAATAAAAAATGTAATCTATGTGCTTGAGGGACAAAAAAGGTATGTGTCACTTTTGGACAGAGCATGTATCACACATTAGCAAGCATGTGCATCCCACTGAAGGACAGATATGTACCCACGGAGGCAAATGGAACCGTTGCTGAAGGGTCACGATGGGTCGGGGAATGGAATTTGGGCTGTGGGAACTGAACAGTTGCCGTGGGGGAGAGAGATTGAGGGGGAAATAGTTTATGCACCTGGGGAGGAGGGGGGGGAGGAAACTGGGGAGAGAAATAGAGCATCTTGCTGGGAACAGGAGTGAGCAAGAGAGAGGAAATAAGGAAGTTAATTTATTTGATATACCACTACACATTAAAAGATATCAAAGCACTTACAATAAACAATTATCAAATAAAGTTTGAGGAGGAAGAAAAGAGGTGGAGACAGTATGCCCAAGGGGTAGAAAAGACAATGCCTGGACCGGGGGGGGGGCAAATGCTGGGGCCAGTGTAAATGGTGTCTGCTAGCTTAATGTAATTTGTTTAGAAAAACAGATAATGGTTTAAGCAAAGAGCACTTGGCTTGATATAACTGGACATCTGACAGTAGTCATAATTTATGAACTTTTGGAAGGATATAAATCACTGGAATTTGTGAAAAGAAGATTTTAAAAAAGGCGCTCTTCTATAGAAGAAAAGACAAGTTTGTTTTCCTGTGTTGAGGAGAGAGTGGCTCTCATTAAGTTTCCTTAGCAGGATTACATGGAAGTAAGCCCTACAAGACGAGATGTCATTTCTCAAGTGTTATTTCAACAACCCATACCCAGTGCTCTTCCCTTATCAACAGGTCCAATCACTCGTTCACGATCACAAGAGAAGGCAGACAAAATTTTACTTTCAACTTTAGATAAATTGAGAAAAGGATTTTTGGAATTCTGCTCTAAATAAATGATAGCGTGTAAGACCGGCTAAATGAAGGCATAAACAGGGAAGGGCTAGTTCTCATGGATGGGCAGACTGCGCAGGTCACATGATCTTTATCTGCCCTCTTTTCCTGCGTTTCTATGAATTTACCTTGAAAACATAGTATTCATTTGTCTCAATGATCCCGCCATGCTATATCAAGAATTCCGCTTGTCCTAGCACTGGCCATCAGGTCCATATCGAGCCAGATTCGCACCCTGTGTGACTTGCACATCAGGTGCGCGCCCCCCCCCCCCCCCATATCTCCATCCAGCTACTACCTGCTCCTGCCGCCCTCTGTTTTCTCCGCAGCGGTGGTAGCAGGCAGAGGCTGGAAGGAGGTATGGGAGGGGGGGCGTGCCCAAAGTGCAAGTCGCCGGCAGCAGATCTGATCCCTCCTTGCTCTGACGTCACATCAGAGAAGGGAGGGGCCAGACCTGCAAAAAGACCCAAAAAGGCTTAGGGGGCGCATTTTGGCTGCCTGCTGTTGCCCTGTCACCACTGAGAGAACAAAAAACAGGCAGCCAAAAAACACTCCTTAAGCCTTTGCGCCCTGTGAGGCCGCAGCACTCGCACGGGGCTCGGTACGGTACTGCTTGCTATGCTGCCTTTATTCAGCATTTAATAGTCTTTGGCTCCATATACGCCCCTCTTATTACCCTTCCGTTCTATTGTCATAGTAGTATTGCAATCAATATTTTAATTTTATTTGCAAAATTTCTATACCACTAAAGATACACAACATCTTAGCAGTTATATATGCTATCTGTTGCAATGAACAGTTTATATGATTGTAGGTAGAGAAGTTATTGGCCTGTAATTTTAGGGAACATAACTTAGATCTCCATTTGGAAGGGAAATATCCTTCCTCTGATTAGCCACTGTGGTGTTAAATCTGGCTGCCTGATCAATTGATTTTTATAGTTTACAAGGCCTCGGTGGAGAGATGTTAATTCTCTTGAACCCAAAACTGGGCTCTTCATCTGGGCCAGGTCCAGGCCCGTACCAAGCTAGAAATGTGCCCTGTGCGATTAATGAATCCAGTGCCCCCCTCCACTCAACCCCGTTCAGTAAATCCTTCTCTTTGAACTTCCTGGAAGCCCAGTGATGACATCAGTGTCCCCCCTTCTGTACTTGTGTCCTAAGCATCCACACCACTCATACAGCCTTTGGTACGGCCCTGGCCAGCACTCTTCCAATTTGGGGTGAAACCTGCTTTCCAACTCGTTTGCTGTTATTTTCAGGGCATTTCATAGCCTAGATATTTGCCCTTTCCAAATTCTCTTGTATGATGGGAGCCATTCTGCTTCGCAGTTCTGCTCTACAGGGTTCTCATCTAAATTTCTCCATATCTTTGTTTCAGTTTTAGTTGGTGATATTTTCTCTGTATTGATACTCTTTCCCCAGTGCCCTGTACAACTGTTTTGGGTCCTCTACAGTCTATTATACTGTCTTCTTAATTTCTCTGCAATTTTTGTGCTTCTGCTACTTCTTTCAATTACTGGAGCATATGAATTACAGTAGTCACGAATCTCACAACTCACCTTCCACTGTTGCCCCCTCATTAGGATTGGAATATCCCTCTCCTTTCCGCTTGATCCTCCTGATAATACCTCCATCTTCAAACAGATCCTCTCCTTTGAAATCCAGAAGCTCAATCTAGAAGGGGCAAGGGCTATGGGTCAGAAACCAACTTCTAAAAATGGAAGGAAACCAAGGGGGTGAAAGGGAGAAGGGAAACAAAGAAAGAAAAAAAAGGAGCGTGAAAGTAAAAAAAAAAAAAAAAAAAAGAAAATGAAAGTAGAAAAGTAGTAAAGTGGAAGAAAATATAAAAAAAGGAAACAATGAATCTCTACAACACTGTGTTCCCCCCAGTGTAAAATATAAATGTATGATTTGTGATATACACATAATTTAAAATAAATAAAACTGTGAGGAAAAAGAACTGAATAGTGAAGGCAAGATAAAGTAATTATGTGATTAGGAAAGAGAAAACAAAAATTAACCCAGAGTAAGGATGGAGAAAAAATAGCAGGAGATGAAAAGCACGGAGGAGGCAGTTTATCAAAATAAGAAGGGAGACGCAAATAAATTAACAGAGGATAAGGGAATAGGAAAAAGAGAGGGAGAGACTGGCATGGGGGAGTAAAAGCAAAGCATCTAAATAACAGCACATTCAAACCTCGAACTTTCTGTCAGCCAGATATTTTATTTCCATTTCATCTATGATGCCTTTCCTCAAAAATGAGATTTAAAGTAGTTCATAATATCAGTTAAATATACAACACAATTAACAGAGCTATGTTAAGTAATGCAGTATCCCCCCGCAGTACAGCTTCTTCCTAAATCAGAATACAGAGGCTTGAAACTACAAGATCACCCTAAACTTCCTTCACCGCAAGGTTCAAGCTGCTTGCAAAGAGCCAATTGTGGTGGGGAAATTATCAGCACAGAGTTTTCACTGCATCTCTAAATAGCAAGTGGATGGGAATGGCGAGTTAGACAGAATGAGTGAAGACTGAGAAGGGGGGCTCAGAGAGAAAGAGACTGGATAAAGTCTGAAAAGGGAGGGGGTGGCCTCCAAGAGAGACAGAATGGGTGAAGAGGGATTCTGAGAGAGAGATGGGATGAAGACTTGGAGGACTATAGAGAGAGCTTGGGGAGATTATGAGAGAGAGACTGGGTGACAGCTAGGAAGCTATGAGAGAGAGACTGGGTGAAGGCAGGATGTGGGAACCATGAGTGAGAGAGACTGGGTGAAAACTAGGGGGGGCTATGTAGAGAGAGGTTGGGGCACTGTTCCCTCTAAGCTGTGCGCGTGTGCGCGCGCACACACCTCGCCGAGCGAGCGCACATACTTTACAACAGAGTGCACAAAAATTACAGCTCTGATTCTGATAGAAAACAACACAGATGTCTTAAAATTTAAAAGTTATGATTGTAATTACTAGAAATTTCCCGCTTCATTTAGTAATCGTCTATTTTCATTTAATTTGATTAAAATCAATGTGGTGTACATAACTGTATTCTGATGTGCAGTCAAATTTTAAAGTATATAACTGAGTGTCGTTATGTGGCGCACAAAAATTTAACCTTCCTTCAAAAGCTGCACACAGCTGATATTTTATGCGCACACAGCCTACAGAAAATTAGAGGGAACATTGGGTTGGGGAGGTTATGAGAGAGAGGGAGACTGGGTGAAGGCAGGGTGTGGGAACCATGAGAGAGAGAGAGAGAGAGAGAGAGAGAGAGAGAGAGAGAGAGAGAGAGAGAGAGAGAGAGAGAGAGAGAGAGAGAGACTGGGTGAAGACTAGGGGGCTATGTAGAGAAAGCTTGGAGAGGTTATGAGAGAGAGATTGGGTGACAACTAGGAAGCTATGAGAGAGACTGGGTGAAGGCAGAGTGTGGGAATCATGAGAGAAAGAGAGAGACTGGGTGAAGACTAGGGGGCTATGTAGAGAGAGCTTGGGGAGGGTTATGAGAGAGAGACTGAGTGACAGCTAGGAAGCTATGAGAGAGACTGGGTGAAGGCAGGGTGTGGAAACCATGAGAGAGAGAGAGAGAGAGAGAGAGAGAAACTGGGTGAAGACTAAGGGGGCTATGTAGGAGAGAGGTTGGGGAGGTTATGAGAGAGAGGGGGACTGGGTGAAGGCTGGGAGACTATGAGAGAGACTGGGTGAAGGCAGGGTGTGGGGACCATGAGAGAGTGAGAGAGACTTGATGAAGGCTGGGGGCTTCTGAGAGAGAAAGACTTGGTGAAGGCAGTGTGCAGGGACTTTGGAGAGAAATTATTTTTGCTTCACATATTATCAGGCCATAGTGATACGTGGTATGAAAAAATAAGTTGCCTCGGGTGCAGCTATAAAGGGTCACCAATAAGCTGCTGACAGCGTACCCATTAGGGTTGGTGGGAGGAGGAAGAGAAGGGTCACTGTCTTCTATTGGTACTCTATAATGGAAGTTAAGGGCCTGATTAATTTTCTTTCCCTGTAGAAAATGGGAAAACAGTAAGTCAGACCCTAAAAAAGGAGCTGTGATACACCTCAGGGAGGGGGGGGGGGGGGGAGAGAAACACTGCAATCCAGGTCTTGGTGGCCGGTTCCTGAATTTTTAAGCTGACTCCTATATACCAATAAAATTTGTCAAGGCCAGCTTTAAGTTACCAGAAATTGCATTCAGGACATGTCTGTGGGTGCATGTGACTGTGCACCCTTCCCTGCCCTCCTGTCAGATGTCCTGATAATCCGTTGCGGAGAGGACACCAAACAAACGAGTCATTAGGGAGGCACACAGAGTGACCTCATCAGATCAGCTGCCTTTCATTTCATAAAGTAGACAAAAAACAGAGGCGTGCGCAACGCTTTAGCAGAACGCACCAGTATGACACGCAGGAGAGCCGAAGCTCTCTGGCAGAAAATACACGCGTATGAAAACACTTCCATACATTCACAAAGAGGGACGTTTAAGACCACACGTATACAAAATCCACAAACACGCATGCAAACTCTAAACCACTCACCTACAGAAACAAACGCAGCACGACACAAACACACGCATATCTTACAGGACAGTGAAGTGCATACTCACCTCAAACAAAAGGGTGGCATTGGGAGGAATTTTGGGGGCACTGCCAGCAGAACCATAAGCATACTCAGGTTTACAGTGTAACAGGCAGGTCTCCCCTCTGGCCATAGTGGCCACACCAATGTCCCAAGCCTTGATTACCTGACCTGTGAGAAAAGAGAAGCTTGTCAGAGCTACACAAGTTGAAGTGTAACGGCCGATGACTGTTTTTAAGCATTATCCTTTTATAATGAACCAGAAACATTAAAGTCCTAAGGCTAACTTAACAAAGAATCCACAGTTGCCCCTGGGACAGGTGAGCAAAGCTTAGAAAGGTCTCCATCTTGGGACCACTGTTGTTAAAAACAGCAGTACTATCTAGTTTGCTCCAAATATCAACCGGCATTTAAAGCTGCTCTTTCCTGCTTTAATTTTCGGGCAGTTTTCATTTTCATTATTATTTCTTACAGTTCAATTAATAGCTAGGCTTCTGTGGTTGGAAGGGGGCTGAATCAAGATGGCTGTCCTGAGCCTTATGCCAACCCCCAGCAGCACAATTTCCTGTTTGTTCCAGTGCTGTACCACCTGATGTTCAACGGCATTTCCATTCTCTGTTGCTGCTATGGGGCCCTGTAGCTGCTGTTGATATGCAGGAGGGCGATGAGGTCAGGAACTGCCACATCCTACGCTATAGAGAGATCAGCTGTAGGGGCTGCAGTCAGACAATCCATATAGAGCAGAACGAATGTGGCGCAAGGCCCCCTCCCCAGTTACCCTAGCGACCTTCAAATCTCATTACTCCCACTATAGAACCCAGGTTCATAGTGCCAAACGCATTTATTTCTCGAATGCCATTTCCAACGCCCCAAATCAGACTCGTCACCTCTACTCTGTTTTTCAATCCCTCATTTCGCTACACACCTCCTCATCTGATCCCTCTTCCCATCCTGCTCCCTCCCCGGCACAGTTAGCTTCTTTCTTCAGTAACAAAGTAGCTTCTTTGAGAGCATCCCTGCCCTCCTGCCCCGCTCCGATCCCTTCCCCTCCTCCCATTCCGTCCCCCCCTCCTATCTCACAGCTCTCTCATTTTTGGGCTTCATTTGATCCAATCACTGCTCCTGAACTCCATCGCCTTATCACTTCTTCTAAGAAGACTTCTTGTGCCCTCGATCCTGTTCCCTCTACGTGGCTCCTCACCCCTTCCCTTGGACTCTTACCTTGTATTCTCACCATGTTTAACTCTAGCTTGTTCACTGGAATCTTTCCTTCACCATGGAAACACGCTCTCGTTCGCCCTATTCTGAAAAACCCCTCCTTGGATCCTTTACTTCCCACGCACTACCGTCCTGTTTCCAATCTGTCTTTTCTTTCTAAGCTTTTGGAGAAATATGTCTTTGCACAACTCTCTCACCACCTTGCATCCATCAATTTTCTTCACCCACGTCAATCTGGGTTTCGTCAGGGTCACAGCGTCGAAACGGTTCTCTTAGCTTTCACAAATGCTTTACATGTTGCACACGATCGTGGTGATATCTCGGTGGCGGTAGCTCTGGATCTATCCGCAGCCTTTGACTTGGTCGATCACTCTCTCCTCTTACAACGTTTACGGGATGCGGGTCTTTGCAGTACAGTCCACCACTGGTTCCATTCCTTTCTTTCTTCCCGGTCCTGCTCGGTGCTTTCCTCTTCCGCTTCTATTTCCCCCTCCGAACCTCAACGTCTTCTTTGTGGGGTCCCTCAAGGTTCCGTTCTCGCTCCCCTTCTTTTTAATCTCTTTTTAGCCCCCCTTGCTTCCTTAATCCAACAGTTCGGTATTTCCTTTTTCTTCTATGCTGATGATATCTTGTTACTCCATCACACATCCCCCTCTAGTCCTGATCTCACTGCACTAGATTCCTGCCTTTCAGCCGTCGCAAACTGGCTAACTCTCAACTGCCTCCATCTCAACCTGACCAAGACCATCGCTATTTGGTTCACCCACGGTGCCTCTTCCCCTTCCATGGCCCCCTCTTTTTCTGGTTCCCCTATACCTCTGGTCTCCACTTTCCGTTACCTTGGTGTACACTTTGATTCTGATCTATCCTTCCACACACACATATCACATATCACCAGAACATCTTTTTTCTTCCTGCGTCAACTTCGCTCTATTCGTCCCTTCTTCTCCTCTTCTGCTCTTACCACTCTAGTGCTCTCCCTTGTCATGTCCCGCGTTGATTTTTCAAACTCACTCTTCATTGGTCTTCCCAAATCCCAATTAAAACCGCCTGCAACGTGTTCAAAATACTGCAGCACGCCTCCTTACACACACTTCCCTCCGTGATCATATCACACCCCAGTTATTTCATCTTCACTGGCTTCCTATCCCCTTCCGTTCCACCTTTAAATTATTAACCTTGGTCCATAAAGCTATTCATGACAGCACCCCCCAGTATTTATCTGATCTCCTCTTCTTCCATTCTCCCAGATACACCCCTCGTTCTTTTCACCTCAATCGTCTCACACTCCCGTCCCCCTCCCGTGCTCACTTACAATCCACCCGCTCCTCTGCCTTCTTCTTTGCTGGTCCCGCCCTCTGGAATTCTCTCCCTTCTACCCTCCGTTTAGAGCCCCAACACAAAGTCTTCAAGCAAAACCTCAAGACTCACCTGTTTTCCCTGGCATTTAATCTCCCCTCTCCTTTTGTGTGACTCTACCATCTCCTTAACCCCCTCCCTGATGTTTCCTCATGTTGCCATGTCTCGTCCTGCCTTCTTGGTCCTTCTCTACTATCCCTTTTTTTTAATATTGTACATTTCTTTTCCTTTCGTTGGCCTCGGCCTTCTTTTATTACTTAGTTTTTAATTGTACACCGCCTTGGTTATTGAGAAAGGCGGTTTTTATCAAATAAATAAACATAAACATAAACATATAGGCCCGGCCCTGCCCTGCTTTTCCATTCCAAGAGGAACCCGCCCTGCTCTCTCTAATCCCAAGGAGGGCTCCACTTTGGCTGATTGCACACTAATCGGGTCAACCCTGATTAACAATAACAATCTGCTTGTCGCCTCTCCTTATGTCGCTCTTTGATGATTTATTCTGTATTTAAAGTTTGGACGTATCAAAGTAAAGCAGGTACAAAATAAATGCTTGGGAAGTGCCTGAAGCACCACATTGTGGTTCCGCCAATATGAAATCACTGAGGACTTGGATGAAACCATGGTGAATGCATCACATATCTGACATGACTTCCCCACTGGCGGTGGAATGCTTCTGTAATTCCCTTATTTATTGTGCTATTGTCATCTGTTGCTCAATACTTCCCTGACCTGAAGAAGGTTTTAACCATTGAAAGCTAGTTCAACCATGTATTAAATTAGTCTAATGAAAAGATATCACCTTATTTTCCTTTTCTGTTTCTCTTTTTTTTTCTAGCTACCATCAAAGCGGACTAAAGACACTACTTTATCGCAAAAACTAAATGTATTCCAAATGTAATATACTTAGAGGCCACTGAGGAACAATTCAGCACCATCACCTCCGGCCATACAATAGACACATTACAACTGTAGGGTTCAATCTAGAAGATACGGATAAACGTGTCATTTACCACCAACTTTCCGAGGACAGAAATTATAAACAATATACTACTGATGCTATTCTAATTGTCAATATGATCTCTCCTATCAGAAGTTAAAAAAAAAAATCAAAATATTCATCTACAGAACCAGAGGCTTTATCACTCTGCTTAAAATAATCACTGCCAATAAAACAGTGCAGAAACTGGGACCTTAAACTGAAGGCTTCTGGTTATCCCCCTCACATTTGCAGCACAGGCCAATATTTGGATTTATAGGAGAAGTTGCTTACCTTTGCCAAGACTAAAGACAAATTGTTCATTTCGATCACGACTTGAATCAAATTTTTTCCCACTGGCCAGTTTCCCCTTGTAATGAACGTAGACTTTATCACCGATCATTGGTTTCTCGTTACTGACTCCGGCCCGTTTCACAATCTGAAATACAAAGAGACAACCAAGATAAGCAGGAGAGAGTTTGAACCCTGTGCTGAGAGATTCCTGGATTGGGTAAGATAAAGGGATTCCATATTTAGCAAGACAGAGCTTCTTAGACAGAGGAGGACAGAATGATTGAAATAAAGTTAACATAGATAGGGAAAGTACAAAGAACTTAGCACACCCAGAAAAGCTGCACTGAAAGGCAACAAAGATGATTAGTGATATGGAAAAACTTACAAACTCAAAAAAACAGACTCTTTAGCCAGGGAGAGAACCTTTAGCAGGAGAAATGATAGAGGTAAAGTGAACCCACCCGAGGTGGCAATTTTTAAACTGCCCAAGTATTTGCAGGTCCACAGGTAGTACTGAACATTCATTTAAGGAAACCTCCCCCCCCCCCCCCCAGCCTTCCTTTAGGCCTGCAAGGACCAGATGAAAAAGTACCCAAGGATTTTGCGCTTCCTTTACTCAGGTGCAAAGTCTGCATAAGGATTTGAAAATGAAACCCCCACACATACTTTCCCTCCTTGCGCTAATCCTGCCCCAGGCCCACCCATTTCACCCATTACTAAATGTATTTGTGCTCAAAAGCAGCACGTCAATTTCTCCAGAGGGGAGGGCAATTTGGAGCCTGGAGAATTAGCAAAGTTGCTTACCTGTAACAGACCACAGGATTAATCAGACACACAAATGGAGGACATCATCCAGTGACGGCGGCAGGATGGAACAGCTCTCCCAGAGCTCAAAACTAATGGAAAGTTGAGCATGTTTGGCCCTTCCCACCTTTAATATTCCCCGCAGTCTCCTCTATTAGTTTAAAACTTAGAATCAACTCTTCAGGAAACAAGTGGGATTTTGTGTCCCTTTAATCTGTGAACTCACTCGCATACTCTCCTACATGATTGCCTACTGATTCTAGGGCTCCACTTTAATTCAGACATGACCTTTGATTCACCTACTGCTGCCCTCACTCCCTCATGCTTCCTGGCCTTACGCCAGATTTGTTCAGTTCAACCCCTGCTGGATCCCAAGGCCCTTCATATTTTACTCCATGCACTAGTCCTAAACTGCGTTGACTATTGCAACCCCTGTATAATAACCACAAGCAATCTTCAATAAAGAAAGGGAAGGACAGGGGAGGAAAAAGAGGAGGACTGGCACTATATGTAAAAAATAATATAAAAGCTATAGAATTACAGGGCTTAAAAGGGAGCAAGGAGGCACTATGGGTTAAACTAGAAAGAGGGAACGGGAAATCTATTTGCACTGGTGTGATATACAGCTCTCTCTCACATGGAGAAGTGGACAGGGATTTAATAGAAGACACACACAGTATTGCCATGAAAGGAGAAGTGCTACCGATAGGTGATTTCAATGTGCCGGATGTTGATTGGCACATCCCTTTTATTTATTTTATTTATTTATGTGCACTGATATACCACCTTTCCGGAATCAAAGTGGTTTACATCAAACTTAAAACAGTAGCACATCAAACATAAAATTACATGGAACTGTGTAACTAAAATACTAGCTGAAAATATTAAATTTGAACAGATTGATTACAAAGGAATTCATAAACCTATTTACAAATGCCTTGCACAAAACAAATAGATGGAAAATTCTAACCTTATAATCATGAACCTTAAGTCGGGGAATAGCTTCTTAACTTTTTACTAAAAGATATACACCTATGAGCTAAGGATTCGTTTACAGTGGAACACGGAAAACTCCGAAGTAACCTAGTCTGCATTGGGTCAAGTTACCGAGTCTCCGAAACGATTTTTAAAATAGGAAGGTTTTTAAAAGCTTGCAGAAAGCAATAGGGTCCTTGGTAACTCTTAAGAGTGTCTGGGAGTGAGTTCCAAAGGGTTGGAGCATAGAGAGCGAAAGCTCTTTTGGATGTTGATGCGTTGCTATTCCTATAGTCCGACGGAACTACCAATGTGATTTTACCGCCACTTCTGTGTAATCTGGACCCCGGGTTGGCTTGGATGATCGATCCCAAACATGACGGTGATTCATTTTGTAATGTTTTGAAGATTGTGTGTAGTGCCTTAACTTTATTCTGCTTTCTACTGGTAACAAATGTAATATTGGGGTGATGTGCTCCTTAATTGGCGCTTGAGAAATGACTCTTGCTGCTGTATTTTGGGCCAACTGTAGTCAGTGAATGACTTGTTTTGGAAGGCCCATTAGGATACCATTGCAGAAATCTACATGTGGCAATATCATTGCTTGGACTGTTGTTCTGAAGTCACTTGCTGATAGGAGAGGCTTCAGATGTTGAAGCATCTTTGAGTATATGGCCCTTGTTGTATTGCTTATACGTTTAGAGAAGTTAAGATTCTGATCCAAAGTGACATCTAAGTATCTCACTTCTTTTTTTACCTCTAGGATTACTTCATTTATTTTTATAGTTTGCAGAGGAACGAATGCTTTGTCTCTTGCTATGAAGATGACTTCAGTCTTCTTGCAATTTATTCAAAGATTATGTCCAGCTAACCATGTGGCAATGTTGATGAAGCATTCCTCTATTTTTTGTGAGACTTGGTTGTTTAGTGCTGATTTGAGTGTACATCATGATGTCGTCTGCATAAATATCATAATAAATGTAAATCTTGCATAAGGGTTCAATGTAAATTAAATAAAAGTGTTGATACAGCTGATCCTTGAGGGATACCTAGTTGAATGTGGTAGATGTATTGTTGCCAATTGTCACTTGTTGGGTTTGGTTAGATAAGTATGACTTGAACCAATTTAAAGTTTTATCTATAAGGCCAATTTCTTGTCATCTGAATAAGAGGCGATCATGCATTATGGAGTCATATGCTGCAGTTATCCATCAGCAACCTACCTGCCAATATTCCTCTTCATAACACAACTCCTCCCACAGCACACACAAACACACTACCCACACTCAGAAACCATATGGACAACGACAACCATGCCTACCTACCCCCCCCCCTCAACACACCACCCGGAGCTCTCTCATGAAAGGCAAACGCAACAGACACATAATCCACGAGAACAACCCACACACAAACCTGGAAACAAACCACAAAGAGCCTAACACGCCAAACACCACCTCCATAGAGCTCATAAACACCAGATCAGTAAGAAACAAAATAAACACAATTAGAGACCACATAGAAGACCAACAACCCGACATCCTCTGCATCACGGAAACTTGGCTTACCCCCACAGACAATGTCCTCCTCAATCAGCTAGTCCCCCCTACATACTCAGCCTTTAACAGCCCACGTACACACAGGAGAGGAGGCGGGGTTCTGATCATTGCAAAGAACACCCTAAGACTGAAGACTATCACCTCACAAAACTCGGACCAATGCAACACAATTGCTGAAGGAAACAAGCACATAGCCCTGTGCCTCATCTAAAGAGCCCCCCATGCTCCAACAGAGGAACTAGCATCCATGCTAGAGACAGTATGTGCAATCAACACAAACCACAAACCCCTAATTCTGCTGGGCGACTTCAACCTCAGCTCTACAACCAGCAAGGACAAGGAAACCTTCATGCAAGCAATGGACTTCCTACACTACATGCAAATAATCAACACCCCAACGCATAGACATGGATCTTCGCCGGACCTCATATTCGCCCCCAACCACATGATCGATAAAGGTGGCATCTCATCACCCACAGTCACCCCAGTGCCATGGTCAGACCACTACAGAATCAAAATAGAAATCACAAACCAAAAGGAGAAACACAAGACACAAAACACACCACATGGACAAAGAAGATTCAGAGCCTTCGACAAGGACCAATTCCTACAAGACACACTACCCCACCTCAACCCTGAAACGCACGAACTGGATAAACAAATAAATGAATGGAACAGTATCATCAACGCAGCAGCCAAGGCCAACAAACCCAAATCCAGAACAACTAACTCCAGAAGACAACACACCCCGTGGTACTCCAAAGACATACAAGATGCAAAAAGAAACATGAGGAAGATAGAACGCCGTTGGAGAAGCTCAAAATCTCCCTCCACCCAGGCTTTATACCTAACAAAACAAAGGAACTACAATGAACTCATCAACCAAACTAAACAAGAACACCACACAAACACCATTCAGAAGGCTTACAACAAACCCAGAGAGCTATTCGAAATAGTAAAGAATCTAACCAACGAACCAAATCATGAAAAGGATATACAGATCGACCCACAAACCTTTGCTGATCACCTCCAAAACAAGCTAGGCATCCTACCACAACAAACAACAGAAGGAACCACCATCCCAACCATTCCCACCGTAACATGGGACAACTTCAGCACTCCATCCATGAGGCAGCTTTCAGATATCATCACCGCACTCAACACAAGTACCGCTCCAACAGACCCATGCCCAGTCACATGGATCAAGGCAACAAAGGAAAGCTTCCTCAGCCTCATACACAACATTGTAAGCAACTCTCTAGTGCAAGGAACCATACCAGACCAGCTGAAACTAGCCACAATAAGGCCGATCCCAAAGAAAATCACACTAGACAAAAGCGATCCAGCAGCCTACAGACCAATATCCAGCATACCATTTCTGGCCAAAATCATAGAAAAAGCCGTGCAACAACAGCTACAAGAACATGTCGACGCACATGCCCCACTGGACTTACATCAACATGGCTTCGGCCCAAACCACGGAGTTGAAACACTACTGTTATACCTATTCAACGACATAATCCAAACCAGAGACAGCCACAAGCAAGGAACACTAATGATCTTCCTAGACATCTCAGCTGCTTTTGACACGGTGGACCACAAAATCCTCCTAACCAGACTTCAGAACATTGGAATAACCGGCACCATCCTAAAATGGTTCAACTCATACCTAACAGACAGACAGTTCCAGGTCAAGATCGGACCCAACATCTCACGACCTGCAAACATCAAGCAAGGGGTGCCACAAGGATCCGCGCTATCCTCACTGCTATTCAACCTATACATCCAACCAATCTGCAACATCATGAAAGCACACGAAATAAGCTACACAATCTACGCAGATGATATTATGATATACACCCCAATCAGCCTCGACAGCCCCGACTACACCAGAATAACAGACTGTCTCAACAGCATGTCCAAATGGCTCCTGCACAATAACCTAGCCATAAACTACAACAAGACAGAAGCTCTCATCATCACACGAAACACCAACTTCTGCCCCCCACCATTCATCAATATCAACAACACAGCAATACCACTGAAAAATGAAGTGAAATACCTCGGAATAACACTTGACAGAGAGCTGAACCTACAATCACACATCAGAAAACCCACCAAGAATGCATACTACAAGATGAGAATAATCAGACGCCTCAAACTACTACTCACACAAGATCATTTCCGCACAGTCTGCCAAGTTCTAATAACTCCCATCCTTGACTTCTGCAACACGATCTATAACGGCATGCCAAAACAATCACTCAGACCACTACAGATGGCTCAAAACACAGCAGCCAGAATAATCACCGGTTCATCAAAGCAGGAACACATCACCCCCATCCTGAAGGAACTCCACTGGCTCCCAATCAGCCACCGAATCAAATACAAAATGATACTAAATATATTCAGAATCAAACACAAGAGTTCCGCCCTCAGCCTCCAGCCACTCATACTTCCTGACACCAGCACTAGACCTAGAAGAAAGGTTACAACAGACACACCTCAACACTCCCAGCAACTACACAAAAGCATGCAAATACACCACACAAAGAGCCCTATCAATGGTGGCTCCAGCAATATGGAACACACTCCCAGACGAGCTACGATCAACTGAAGACCCGAAGGACTTCCAAAAACACCTAAAGACATTGCTCTTCACTGAACACTATGGCCCAAGAAGATAGCCAATCTCCACAGACTCGGACCAAGCCCATAATGGAAAATCAGACTTGGTCTCATGATCAGCCACAGTACGCTTCAGAGACAGCAAATCCAATGTTATATAGCTGCAAATCTCATGTTGTAAATAGCGCACGTATATATGGATATGTATATAACCGTACAAACCATTGTATATACTATGCACATATACACATATATGTATATGACTGTAAAAACTACATGTTGTAAATAGCTCACGCTAATCAGCACACTTACACCCACACACCTCAATGTACATAGACTTACCAACACTAACCTCAATGACGCTAATTGTTTGCTGTGTACACCGCCTTGATTAAAGGATAAGGCGGGATAGAAATACCATTAAATAAATAAATACATAAATATATCTAGGAATATTAAGAGGAATCCTGAATTCTGCTTTTCCATTCCTTTTAAATGTCTGTCTAGTAGTGTTAGGAGGAGGGTTTCCCTGTAAGGGAAGGAGATTCTGGATTCTCTACAGGGAGAACTATTCTGGCAACTGGTAACAGAACCCACACGTGAAGGGGCCATACTGGACCTCGTGCTTACCAATGGTGAAAGTGTTTCTAATGTTATAATGGGAGATCATCTCACATCCAGTGATCACCAGATGATGTGGTTCAGTATTAGGACTAGGACTGATAAAATTCATTCAAAAGCAAGGGTCTTAGACTTTAGGAAAACTAACTTTGCCAAGATGGGACAATAACCTCACAGAGTTGTTAGCGGGATGGGAACAGCTGGGGGATGTAGAAAAGCAATGGACAAAACTGAAAGGGGATATTTTAAGGGCAACAAACCTTTCTGTTATAAAGGTAAATAAATGTAAAAGGAAAAAGAGGCCACTGTATTTCTCAAAAGTAGTAGCTGAAAAGGTGAAGAAAAAGACGGTGGCCTTCATAAAACACAAGAGATCACAGAAAGAGGAAGATAAGCATCAATATTTGGAAAAACTTAGAGAAGCTAGGAAAGTAGTCAGGAAAGCAAAGATATAAAAATAAGAAGAAATAGCCAATGCAATAAAATTGAGGAACAAGATATTTTTTAGATATGTTAGCAAGAGGAGGAAGTGCAAAAGTGGTACTGTCAGACTCAAGAATGAAGGGGAGTAATACTTCGAAGCTGATGAGGATAAAGCAGAATTGCTTAACAAATATTTTTGTTCTGTGTTTATAGATGAAGGGCCTGGAGCAGGACCTCAGAAAACACCCAACAATAGGAACAAAAGTGAAGGGAAACTTAAATGATTTTCAGAAGATTGGATTCGTAAGGAACTAGCTAAACTAAAAGTAGACAAAGAGATGGGGCCGGATGGGATACATCCAAAAGTATTGAAGGAACTTGGGGAAGTTCAAGCGGAGCCACTGTCTGACCTTTTCAATACTTCTTTAGAGTTGAGAATGGTCAAAGAGTACTGGAGAATGGCATATGTGGCCTCCCTTTCCACAAAAGGATGAGATTGAGAACTACAGTCTGGTTAGTCTGACCTCTGTGGTGATTAAATTAATGGAAACACTGCTAAAAACAGAGCATAGTGAGGTTTCTGGTCCAATAGATTGCAGGATTGGAGGCAGCATGTGTTTACCAGAGGCAGGTCTTGTCAGACAAATCTGATTGATTTCTTTGACTGCATGATCTGAGAGTTGGACCAAGGGAGAGTCCAAGATATGGTGGTGTACTTAGATTTCGGTAAAGCCTTTGACACCATTCTGCACAAGCGACTTATAAATAAATTGAGCACCCTAGGGATGGACCCTAAAGTGACTATCTGGGTTAGAAAATGGTTAAATGGGAGGCGATTAAGGGTACAGGTAAACAGAGTTGACTCTGAGGAGAAGGAAGTTACCAGTGGTAAGTCACAGGGATCTGTCTTTGGTCTGATTCTTTTTAACATTTTTGTTAGTGATAGCAGAATGGCTGTTGGGTAAGGTTTGCATTTCTGCAGATGATACCGAAAACATCAACAGAGTGGACACAGAGGAAAGTGGAAAACATGAGGAGAGATCTGGCTAAGCTTGAAGAATGGTTGAGAATTTAGCAGGTGAGATTTAATACTAAAAAATGCAGGGTCAGGCATTTGGAGTGCAAAAATCCAAGGGAGTGGTACAATATAAGGGATGAAGTACTTCTGTCTACAAAAGAAGAGCGGGACCTGGGCATGACTGTTTCTGATGATCTTAAAGTGGCTAAACAGGTAGAAAAGGCGATGGCGAAAGCCAGAAGGATGTTGGGGTGCATAAGGAGAGGAGAATGGCCAGCAGGAAAAAGGAGATGATAGTGCCTCTGTATAGGTCTTTGGTGAGATCTCATTTGGAGTATTGTCTGCTATTCTGGAGACCACATCTTCAAAAAGATATAAACAGGATGGAGTTGGTGCAGAGAGTGGGTACCAAAATGGTCAATAGTCTTCATTATGAACCATATGGGGACAAACGTAAAAGTTTCAATATGTATACTTTAGAGGAAAGGTGAGATAGAGGTGATATGACTGAGACGTTTAAATACCTCCATGACATAAATGCACAGAAGGAGAGCCTCTTTCAACTGAAAGCAAGCTCTGCAACGAGGCAGCATAGGATGAAGGTGAAAGGGGACAGTCAGGAGTAATATGCGGCAATATTTCTTTATGGAAAGAGTGTTAGATGAGTGGAATAGTCTCCCAGTGGGGGCAGTAGAGACCAGGACTGCATCTGAATTCAAAAAAGCATGGGACCAACACAGAAGATCTCCAAAGGAAAAAAAGGAACTATAGTAGTTGATATGGAAAGACAGACTAGATAAGCCGTATGGTCTTTTTCTGCCATTATGTGTCTATGTTTAAATTGCAAATAATCCAAAACATGGCAGTACAGCTGCTACATTATGCCCACAAATACAGTATGATCACATCTTGCCTCTTCTTTTTGCTGATTCTACATAGGATAAAGTTGAAAGTTTTAGTACTCACATTCCAAGCTGTTACGGCCAACCCTGGGCAGTGGCGTGGATGGAGAATCTAGGCCCAGGGCAGGGTGGAGCAGTGCAGAAATCAGGAAGCAGGTGAGGAAGCGATGAGAAGCACACCGGGGTAGATTTGGGAGAACGGGTGCAGGAACTCGATATGGAGGCAAAGTTGGAGATCTTGACAGTGAGTAGAAGTCAAAACAACACTTCACTGAACAGTGAAGGCAGCAGATGAAGGACAGACCTGCCAAAAACTGTTGAAGCAGGAAGGGTACATTGGGCTAGGCTTCATTATATATATGGCGACTATTAAAACACATTTTTTGTTGGTCCAATGGGCTTCTCCGTTGGGGGAGGGGAGATTCCCCTTCTGTCACGTGTGATCTTAATAAGATAACTTAAGCTCCTCTGTGATCCCCCCCCCCACCCAACTGTGACTTCTAGTCTCCAAAGTCAAAGTTTCAAACCCAAGGAAACCTGACACAAGCCCTCTATACAGAGGTACCATGGTTTTTAGCAGACCTTACATTACCCTATGTTCCTCATCATGCCTTTCACACCCAAACTAAGCACTTGCTTGCTCTTTTATAGTTGCCTTGAAATTATTCATTTAACCACTTTTCTTTACTGGGTACCCAGTTTATTGAATTCACTACCTTTCTATCTAAGAGAAGAGACACCCTTATCAAGGTTCAAGACGAGATTGAAGACCTTGCTCATTGAACAGGCTCTTGGATGGCCAGGCTAAGAGCAGTGGGAAATGGCCCCTATTACTCATCTCATTGAAACTAGGCTACCTTGTCGATCTCCTTCGTCTAAGATGTCTGTTTTTATCACTTTTTTATATTACATTATAGGCAGGTTTGCTTCTATTGAATGTTTTGTTTGTATACCGCTTTGTTGTGCTGTAGTGAAAGGCAGTCCAGAAAGTTCAAATAAACTAAACTATCTACCAAGAACAACTATTACAAGCAAGCAACTTTACTTTCTCTCTTGGCTAGCAGGATGGAATCAGCCACACAGATGGGCGACTGTGAAGCTTAGGGTTGCTCCAGAACGCAACAAAAAAGCACCGTCCCATGCAAAAATGTGAAGTAAACATGCGTAATAAGGACCAGAGGAGCTGCTTTATATTTGCCCTGTAGCAATGTAGACTTCAAGAGACGTATCATAGAGCAGTAGTTCTGATCTGAGGAGGTTTAACTCTGCTAGTTGTCTGGGATACCAACTTAATTTAATTTCAGAATTTATAATTCACCTTTCAGTCAAAAAGAAAGTATAAAGGAGAGAACAAAAATATAAAAATCAACAATAACCTACAATTTAAAATAACAAATCCAAACATAATATAGAGCATGGTCATATAAACATAGAAAAATGACGACAGAAAAAGACCACATGGCCTATCTAGTCTGTCCTTCCATATCAACAACTATAACAGTCCCCTTTTTTCCTTTAGAGAGCTTCTGTGTTTGTCCCATGCTTTTTTGAATTCAGATACTGTCCTCATCTCTACAACCTCACTGGGAGACTATTCCATGGATCCACCACTCTTTCCGTAAAGAAATATTTCCACATATCATCCTGAATCTATCCCCCATCACCCTCATCCCATGTCCCCTTGTAGCAGAACTTGCTTTCAATCGAAAGAGGCTCTACCCCTAATCCAACCCCAAAACAACACTCTGCAAAATCAAGATTCATCTGTATAAAATTCCCCTTTGAGATCAATCACTGAGCCTCCTTCATTGCTATTACTCTACTACTTGCCATTTCTAAAGTGCTATTGGCAATGGAAATGAATATAGGATGCTAACTAATTTGATGGTGCTGCTCCGCCACAGGAATACCCAGACAGTGAAAGCTAAAGAGATAAAATTTGGCGTAGACATTATGATGGTCTCCGCCTTTTTCAGATAGCAAGCAAGAGCTTGTTCACAGTTCACAGTATGGAAGCTCTTCTTACACTGATGCCTATTGGAGCTATTTCAGAAGCTCTATCCATGCCTCAATGGGCACATATGAGGACATGCAAATCCCAAAGGCATTCCCAGAGCCATTTTAGAAAGCTGGGTATATGGATGCCTCCGGGACAAGCGCATCCAAGTTGCATGGGGGTATGGCAGAGGTGCATCCGTGGCATTCCAGAAAAGATACGCATGTGCCCGATTTCGGAAATGGTGAGCACAACTAAATCCACCGGCAGTAACATCCATGCCTATTCCTGCTCCAGAGCACAAACAGGCATCAGAAAGCTCTCGTTCTGCCATCCAGACACCTGGAGGGTGTAGAGAGGAAGGTACTCTGATATCCGCAATACTTTTCACAACCAAAAAGAAAACAGAAGGGAAATGTGGACACTTGTTTTCTGGTCGACATGCCAACGTACCTCTCCGCTTGCAAAATAGCAGGTAGGGACGTGTATGCAGAATAGGATAGATACCTCCGTTCTAAATTTTGTCATGGGGACATCTATGTGGCTGTGATCGCCAATCTCCATTTCAACCTGCACATCCCAGATTGCACCCAGACGTCCTTTCTAAAATGTGCCTTCACGAAACTTAGAACAGAAGGTAGTCAAAATGATCTCCTCATTGCTGATGAAATTGTGTGTATGGTTCGCATGTGACCAGAGTTTGAAGCTTGCTGATCCTTCTGGCCAAGGTGACTGCTACCAGAAAAAGTATCTTCCATTCGATATTTTAGAGATAAGGATTACATTGATTCAAAATGAGGATCATGAGAAAAGAAGGTACAACCTTCAGATGCCATGAGATTGGCAGCTTTTGAATTGGAGGTGTTATATGAAGACAACCTTTTATGAATTTGGAGACAATTGGACACTGAGAAATAGCAGCTCGGTCTATCAGGACATGAAAGTCATACAAGGCACTATGTTGTACTCTGATAGACGATGCCTGAAGACCCAACTGATAGACATGGTAAAGATATTTGTTTAATGGGATTTTAGAAATTTCCTTACATGTAAATAGCAGCATTTACACGTGTGGACTGGCAGACACCTGTAAATGCCAATTTACCTGTGGGGATACCTGTATGTTTAGGTATCAAAGGGGCGTGGGGAGGGGGAATGATTTGGGCAGGCCTCCAGTACAGACATTTCCCAGAAGAAATTCACTTCTGTAGGGAAAATAGGATAGATGTCTGTATTTACAGCACCTCCAAGACACATGTAACAACCTGCTGGAAGGGGCAGCTTTCATTGCTGACAGCTGCCCCGACCCTAGCCAGCCATCCTGACACTGGATCTCTCCCCTCGCCCTTATAGGACCCAATCACACTCTGACCCCACCCCACCTTCCCACCCTCACCCTCCCCACAAGAAGCCCCCCACCCAACCCAACCATGGCTAGAATAACTCCCTGGAGGTCCCCTCCAGCCGTGCTGGTAGTCCTTGGTGTTTAGGGGAGTAGCAGCAATTCCTAGTTGCTCCTACTTATGTTGATGCCAAGGAATGCCAGCGGGACCCAGTGTGTGAACTGTGCGCTCACGCAGGGCAGCCGTCACAGGATGGCAGCAGGGTCGGCACAGTGAACCGGCCAGACCCAGCTGTAGGATGAATGGTGACGAGAAATCAGCAGCAGAGAGGCAGAAGCAAAAGTAGCTTTGGGGTTTTGGACCCATGTGCATGCAGCCAGGGCAGGCCCAAGGGTTTCTGTGCCTCAGGCAGGAGCCCCAGCCATGCCCCGCATCGAACCCTGCTGCTGCTGTCACCAATCCTCTATTTTGGGGGGCCGCTGGCACTAGTTTAAAAGCAGTAGCTTTGTGCCCACGGCAGGCCATGTGCTTCAGAACACGTGGCCTGCGACTTCTGACCAGCCTCCGACAGGAAGTTAAGTCTGAGGGGGTCGGAAGTGTCAGGCTATGTGTGCACCAAAGTGGCGGCACCCTAGTCAACCACCTGCCCACTTAGTGGACAAGACAGCCCTGCATGCAGCGTGTGATACACCCCCACCCCTCAGTAACAGGAAGATGGTTCAGAGAAGAAGGGGACACATCAGTCATGCAGTGCGTCCAGGGACTCCAAAGCCTCATCCTGCTTTTTTCTTTTTCAAATTCATAGCAGTAATAACTTAGGCATGATTAAAGAAAAGGGGGAGCAAGGTTAGGCAAGCTGAGGTGGGAATCCTGGCATCGAGTGAGGCGCAGCTCTGTTACTGTATTCAGATCAGAAGGAAGTGGGTCCTTTGGACACCATTCATCAGGACAGGTGGCACAATCTGTGCTGGGAAGTTTTCTGAGAGGCACTGAGGAGCACGACAGCAAGCCGTACCTCACTGCATTCTCCATGGTCCAAGGACAGTGCCGAACGTGGCCATGTGATTAACCAAGGTTTTCCATCCCCTTACTCTGTATTATGTACTGCCTATTATTAGCAGTATGCCACCTTCAGAAACTTCCTTCAGAGTCTTTGTCTTAATAGGACCTGCAGCTTTTAATTTATGTTTCATTATTCCCTGTAGGTGGTGGAATTCCTGTAGACGGTATGTTTTACTTCACAAAATAAAGATAAAATGAGCACAGTCCGCTGCTGACCTTCAGATTTTTTGTAGGGAGGGGATGCAGGTGTTCTGTACACAATGGCATTTCAGAGAAAGAGTATCTAAAATGTACCTGAGTCGTGGCGTACCTGCTTTGAAAGCACTAGTTAGGGAACCTGCAGATTGTGTATTTTGTGCACTCACTGAGACTTTTTTTTCCTCAGTGATTGCAACCATAATTACTTTACAGAGAGAGCTTCACTTTTATTCTTAAATGGAATTTTCTTGAACTCAGAAGGCGGTGTGCCCACTCTCCTCTCTCTCCTTCCTACCCTCAGTTACTCTAGGAAAAAAGAACTAAAGGTAAACAGACACATAATGTGTTATCTTTTTATTGCACTAAATGGTATCATTTATTCACCTTTATTTCTGTGCAGTCAAGTGGACTAAGACGGCCGCCAAACTGCTTTATTTAAGAAAATGAATCATGAAGCACAGAAGCAGACTTTACATAGACACTTTCAAAACTAATTTTATCTATAATGGCACTGGGTCATTACAAAGGGAAAGGAAACAAGGAACGTTTCGCAAGGATTGGAAGAATATCAAAGTTTAAATGATCTTCCAACTCAGGCCCATTTCGTTTTGTACCTACCAGTTGTAGGGAAATATTTTATCAAATAAAGTTAAGACAGATCCCAGAGTTATTGATGACATGTTGCATTTATAACCTCATCCATACATAAACCTTATAGACTAACCAATTTATTGAGGTATGAACTTTGGAGGACAAGTGGACTCTTAGCCTGGAGAGTTCATACCTCAATAAATTAGTTAGTGTAAAAGGTGCCGCCCACCTCTGTCATTTTTGCTACTCGACTATCACGGTTCCCATCTCAGAATTGGGACAAAAGAGAGGCGTGTGAAAGGCTCCACTGGAAATGGTATGGATGGGGACAGCAGTAACAATGGGGATAGATGGAGGGCAGCACAGTAATCATTCACACAGGGCAACACAAAAGGTCGCACCAGCCATGATCCTAGGTTCATAATGGTGGCCATGACCTCTAGTAGTAATCTGATGGTATTACTGCTAAGAGTCAGGCTAGTAAATAAGGGTATTCAGATTCTATAATGGATAGTCCAGTGGGGGGGGGGGGAGTGATTCAGATTAATATCACTGTCGGAGACAGGGTCACTGGCGCCATGGCTGACTCATGTCAGATTACATTTTATTTTTAAAAAAGCATTCAACACTGGGGCCTATGCTGTCTTAGCCTTATATATGCCCATACACCCAAACACACCCTTAGAGAAGCTACAGCTGTACAACTTCGAACCCCAGTTTGCTCCCTTCATTATTATTCCCTATGATCCTCTCAAGGCTCAAACCTGATGGTAGAAACTTTGAATTCACGGATTTATCTTAGATAGCATTGATGGTACGAGTTCTGTCCAAAAAGAAAACAAATTGGCTAAAGAGGGCGCCAGCGAACCAAAACAGCAGACTCGCGATAATGGTGATATATAATGATGACCATGAGCTTTAGCCTTACACGTGCTCGATCACACCACGTGAATTAGTTATGGGCTACATGCAGTACAGTGAACTCGTCTCATGCGCCTTTTATTTTTTGCAAGCTGAAATATGAAGGATCTCGAAGAGCAACGTGTTTGTGTGAAATTCTGTGTGAAACTGATTTTTACCAAGACTTTTCAGATGTTGCAGCAAGCTTATGAAGAGGATTCTTTAAACCGCAAACAATGTTACAAATAGCACCAACGTTTCAAATCGGGCAGAACGTCCAATGAAGACGATCCCAAAACTGGACAGCCTTACACATCATTGGATGATGATCATATTAAGAGAGTGCATGCTTTGATTCTTGAAAATCGCCTAACTGTCCGTGAATTTGCTGAAGAAATAGGCATCAGTAAAATTGTGTGTCACACAATTATGACTGAAAAACTTCAGCTGCATCATGCTGATGCCAAATTTATCGCACGTCTCTGGACAGATAAGCAAAAAGTGAACAGTGTCAGAATCATTCGTCGCTCCTTATCCGTGAATTTTTGGTGAAGCACGAGAAATCTCTAGTTCCGCAACCTCCCTACTTTCCAGATTTGACCCCTGCAGACTTCTTTTTGTTCCTGAAGTTGAAATCCACTCTGAAAGGTCACCTGTTATGACATGATTCAGAAATTTATTTATTTAACAGTATTTCTAAACCGCCTTATCTTATTAATCAAGGTGGTATCACAGCAAACAATCGGGTAAAGTGAGAGTGTTAAACATGCAGTGAGGGAGAAATTTAGTTGAGTGTGTGTTGTATTGTGTGCTAGATTGGTTTGAGCTATGTACAATGTGTGTTGTGTAGTGCGCTAGAGTGGTTTGAGCTATCTACAAGATGGGCTATATACAGTGATGCAAAAAACATTTTCTATACATACAGTATTTAGGAGGTATCATGTGCTGTTATCCATTCTCTGAGGTTATGTGATGTGTCCATAGTGTTCTATGAACAGCATGGTTTTTAGCTGTTTTCTAAAGTCTTTGAGGTCTGTAGTTGCCCTCAAATTGTCCGGTAGTTTGTTCCATATTGTTGGAGCAGCCATGGAGAGTGCTCTGTCTGTTGTGTCCTTGCGTGTGTGTTTGAATTCACTTGGGGTGCTGACTCGGTTGTGTGTTTGTTTTCTTCTAGGACATGTGCTGGTGTCCGGTTGTATGAGGGTGTGCAGGCTGTTGGCTGATGTGTGCTGATTTATCTTGAATAGGTTTATGATAGTTTTGTATCTGATGTGTGCACCGATTGGGAGCCAGTGTAAGTCCTTTAAGGTAGGTGTGATGTGCTCCTGTCTTGCAGTACTGGATATTATTCGTGCTGCAGTGTTTTGTGCTAGCTGGAGTGGTTTGAGGGCTTGTTTCGGTAGTCCAAGGTATATCGGATTGCAGAAGTCCAGTAGTGGGGTTATCAGTGCTTGACAGACGGTACGAAAGTATTCTAGGGCGAGGAGTGGTTTCAGTCTCCTGATGATTCGCATCTTGTAGTAGACTTTTTGGATTGTTTTGTTTATGTGTGGCTTGAGGTTTAGTTTATTGTCCAGAGTAACACCGAGGTATCTCACTTCTGATCTTATTGGTATAGTAGTGTTTTGAATCTTGATATTTGGCGGGTGTATGAAGCTTTGGTTCCGAGTGATGATTAAAGCTTCGGTCTTGTTGTAGTTTATTGTGAGGTTGTTGTTTTGACACCAACTCGTCATATGGGTAAGGCAGTCTGTTATCTTAGAGAAGTCCGGGTTGTCGATTGATATCGGGGTGTATATCATGATGTCGCCTGCATATATTGTGTATTGAATGTTGTTCTCTTTCATGATGTTGCAGATTGGTTGGATGTAGATGTTAAATAGGAGTGCTGAGAGTGCGGATCCTTGAGGAACTCCTTGACGGACATTTATGGGTCAGGAGGTGTTGTGTCCCACCTTGACCTGTAGCTGTCTTTCGGTTAGGTATGAGTGGAACCATTCCAATGTGATACCATGTATACCAGTGTTCTTTAGTCTTTCCAGGAGCGTGTTGTGGTCCACTGTGTCAAAGGCTGAGGAAATGTCGATAAGATCATTATGATTCCATTCCTGGTGTTGTCAATTATTCTTAGGATGCTGTCGAAGAGGTAGATCAGTAGCGTTTCGACTCCATGGTTGGGACGAAAGCAGTGTTGGTTGTCGTCGAGTGTTTCATATTTGTCGATGTGTTCCTGGAGTTGTATTTGAACCGTTTTTTCGATGATTTTTGCCAGGAAGGGTATGCTGGAGATTGGTCGGTATGCTGCTGGATCTTTTTTGTCGAGAGTTGTTTTCTTTGTGATTGGTCTTACTGAGGCAAGCTTTAGTTGCTTTGGCATGAGTCCTTGAGTGAGTGAGTGAGTTGTGTACTATTTTATATATGGTGTGGATGAAGTTTGATTTGGTGGCTTTTACCCATGCCACTGGGCTTGGGTCTGTAGAAGCAGTGCTTGTGTTGATTGTAGAGATGATGTGGGATATCTGCTCTGTTGAGGGTGAGTAGAAGGTGCCCCAGGTTTTGGTGTATACGTCTGTCCTGGTGGTCTCGCTGGGTGTTGTGCACTCTGTGGAGTGAAATTTGTTTTTGATGTGGTCGGCAAATTCCTGTGGATCAATTTGTACTTCCCCTTCTGTTTGCTCTTTTGTGAGGATCTTGACTATTTCGAAAAGCTCTCTGGGTTTGTTGATGGAAGTATTTATCATGTTTGTGTGGAATTCCCTCTTTGATTGGTTGATGAGATCATTGTATTGTTTTTGTTTTGTTAGGTAAAGATGTTGGTCGGCTGTTTATTTATTTATTATTTATTTATTACAGTTTTTTATATACCGCGCTATTTACAATCAGTTTTTTTGTTGTTTTGTTTTTTCTCCATCTCCGTTCAATCTTCCTGAGCTCCCTCTTTTCTCGTCGTATTTTTGCTGAGTACCATGGTTTGTTTTGTCTCCTGTTGTGGTGGTGTTTCTCGTGCCTGCCACCCGATGGTTTGGCGGCGTTAGCTAAGATGCTGTTCCAGCTGGAAACTTGTTCCTCCAGGTCATCTGTAGTAATGTTCAAGTGTTGTATTGTGTCCTGTATGAATTCGTCTTTGTCGAAATGCTTGAATCGTCTTTGTGTGTGTGAGATGTTTGCTCTTTCGCTTGTCTGGTCCTCTTATGATCGCAGCTTTGTCTCGATTAAGTAATGGCCAGACCATGGCACTGGGGTAATGGTGGGTGGAGAAATTAGGTCTCTTGATGTTAGGTAATTGGATGCGAAGATGAGGTCTGGGGATAATCAATGCACCAACACACAGACATGGATCATCTGTGTGAATTGAAGTGATGTCATTGCTTGAAGGAAGGCCTCTGCGTCTTTGGCATTGGTGGACTTGAGGTTGAAGTCCCCAATCAGTAGCGCTGGTTTGTTGTTTGTTATGGCACAGGCTTCTTCGAGTGTGAAGGCTAATTCGTCAGGTGGAGCTCTGGGTGCTCTGTAGGTTAGGCAGATTGCAATGTTTTTGTTCTTGATGCTGATTGTGTTACATTGCTGTGTATTGGTGACGCTCTGTGTCTTGAACTTTAGGTTTGTCTTTGCTATTATTAGGACTCCTCCTCCACGCTTGTGGGTGCGTGGGCAGTTGTACGCTGAGTAGTTGTCCGGTACTAGTTGGTTGAGTAGTACATTGTCGGTAGGGTTGAGCCATGTCTCTGTGATGCATATTATGTCGGGCTGTCGCTTTTCTATGTGGTCTACAAGAGTGTGTATCTTGTTGCAGACTGATCTGGCGTTTATGAGCTCAATCGTTGTTGTCCTTGTTGAGGAGGTTTCTGTTATATGTGCTTCCTTTGTGTCTGTTTGGTCGTTTTGTCTGGGAGGCTCTGAGTGTTTCTTTGTGTGTGTGCTGTGGTTCTAAATATGGCAGTGCTGTTGGTGGGTACCATGTTGTGCTTGCTTGTGGGTAGTGGAGGTGTGCGGTCGGTGGGAGGAGTTGTGTGACGAGTAGGTAGATTGGGAGGAAGTATGTGGCGCGCATGTTGGTCTTTTGTGATGTTCTGTTAGGGTGATGCCTGTTTTTCTTAAGTCTTCGTCTGTTGCTTGTTTTGCTGTTGCTTTTCTTCTGTTATTCTGTTGTTTTTCTTCTGGTGTAGTGGTGGCTGTGGTTTTCCCTTTGTAGTTCCTTTGTGCGCCTTCTTGCCGTGCTGTTCTTTATACGGCCCAGAGTCTGCCCCGATTGGGCAGCACTTTGCCGCTGGCTGGCTGTGCTCTCGTCGCCGCTCAAATCCCCCGATTGGGGAGAGCTGCACTCGGTGCGGGAGCCTGTCCCGTGGGGGGAGCCTGTCCCCTTGGAGGGAGCCTGTCCCGTAGGGGGAGCCTGTCCCCTTGGAGGGAGCCTGTCTCCTTGGAGGGAGCCTGTCCCGTGGAGGGAGAGCCGGATCTGTTAGGGTGTGGGTAGAGAAAGAGAGAGTTTGTTGGTAGGAAATGTGTGCTGTTTTGTGAGGATTCTATTTGCGGTTCTGATGCCCTTCTCCTCGGTCTGCTCTTTTGTTGGGTTCTTATGAGATGTTGACGGCGCTGCTGTTGCCTTTGGTCGTTTCCTTCTGCTTGCCTTCTTGCCTCGCCTAAGGGCTACGCCAAAGGGCATTAACCTGTGTTCTCCAAGCGGTGGGGTCTTTTTCTTTGCAGGGTTGTTGTCGTTGTTCTTCGCTTCGGTGGTGGAGCTATCTCTGCTGTTGGCCGTGATGTGGGTTTTTTTCGGTGGATATGTCGGTTGTTGCTTCCTTCTTTGTGCGCCTCAGTGCCGCGCCTAAGGGCCACGCCAAAGGGCCCTCTGGCGAGGCCCTCGGGCGCAGGCGCGCACGTGAGGGACGCCGCTTTTATGGAGGCAGGCTGCCGGGTGTTCTCTCTCCTACTGCCCCGATTGGGCAGGAGTACCGTGGGGGTTGGCGGGTCCCAGCGGCAGCAGCGGCTCCCTCCAGAGGCGAGGGACGCCGCTTTTATGGAGGCAGGCTGCCGGGTGTTCTCTCTCCCACTGCCCCGATTGGGCAGGAGTACCGTGGGGGTTGGCGGGTCCCAGCGGCAGCAGCGGCTCCCTCCGGAGGCAAGGGACGCCGCTTTTATGGAGGCGGGCTGCCGGGTGTTCTCTCTCCCACTGCCCCGATTGGGCAGGAGTACCGTGGGGGTTGGCGGGTCCCAGCGGCAGCAGCGGCAGAAATAGCAAAAGGCACGAGACAAGTTCACTCTACTGCATGTAGCCCATAACTAATCCATGTGGCGGGATCGAGCAAGTGGAAGGCTAAAGCTCAAGATCAACACTACAGACCACCATTATTGAGAGGCTGCTGTGTTGGCTCACTGGCGCCCTCTTTAGCAAGATTGGTTTCTTTTTGGACAGACCTCATATTATGTAAATATTTTTATAGGAGCAATTTTTAAACTGCCTTGGACTAAAGTCTGCAGACGTTTCTCTGAGTTTCAAAGAGAAAGTGAGTGCATATTTCTGTTTTGAAACCTGCAGCAGTACAAAATATGTGCAATCACACTTGATTTTCTCTAAGTAGATAGTTTTGCTCAAAAGGTTGGTGTGAAGATTTCAAAAAGTCCCATCTACACAAGTACATTTCCTTCCTCAACCTAACGTGTGCTTGGAAACACCTCCTCTCAATGTGACTGAACGTACTGACACTGCAGAACTGCTGCTGACTTTTAGCTACATCGAGGGATGGAAGGTTTCAGAGATCCAATTCACACAGCTAACTGGCTTTGAAAAGAGTTAAGTGCGTATCAAGAATTTATACTGTATATGAAACAAACATACTCAGGAGCTGTTTAACTACCGTGTTTCCCCGAAAATAAGACCTACCCCGAAAATAAGCCCTAGCAAGTTTTTCAGTGATTTCTGTAATATAAGCCCTACCCTGAAACTAAGACCTAGTGCAGATCATCGACGGACGGACAGATTCGGTACCGGGGGGGGGGGGGTCCCCCCGCCAGGGAGGAGCTTTCCTCCTGCTCCACTCCCCGACGCGATCAGCTCTGCCGGTGCTGTGCTGCGGGCCTCTTCATTCCAAGGGGCTGTATTTCCTTTTTTGCTGCTGATTGGCTTTGGTGGGAGGACCGGGGAGGAGCTTTCCTCCTGCTCCACTCCCCGACGTGATCAGCTCTGCCGGTGCTGTGCTGCGCTGCGGGCCTCTTCATTCCAAGGGGCTGTATTTCCTTTTTAGCTGCTGATTGCGTCGGGGAGTGGAGCAAGAGGAAAGCTCCTCCCCGGTCCTCCCACCAAAGCCAATCAGCAGCAAAAGAGGAAATAGAGCCCCTTGGAATGAAGAGGCCCGCAGCGCAGCACAGCACCGGCAGAGCTGATCGCGTCGGGGAGTGGAGCAGGAGGAAAGCTCCTCCCCGGTCCTCCCACCAAAGCCAATCAGCTGCCGGTGCTGTCTCTGCGGTGCAGGCCTCTTCCTTCTCTCCAAGGGGCTGTCGCTGCCCGCATCCACTGCTTCCCTGTGCGCTCTGTGGTAACACTTCACTGATTGGCTGACTGTCAGGAGATGGCAGCCAATCAGCAAGTGCTACCGGTATCAGTAAAAAAAATAAGCCCTACCCCGAAAATAAGCCCTAGTGCTATTTTTGGAGCAAAAATAAATATAAGACCCGGTCTTATTTTCGGGGAAACACGGTACATCTAAGGCTGGAACAGAAGCCCAAGTTCCAAAGCTGCATTCTATTTCTGGACCATAGTAATGTCTTTAAGGAAATCTCTTTGCAACGAAGAAGGAGGTTAAACTTATCTCAGCCATGAACCATCTTCAGCGGCACAAGTGCTGTTCACAAATATGTGTGCTCCTGATCTATTTGAGAAGAACTTGTACTTCTGAAGTTCGTTCATGACGAAGTTCAACCACTCTTTTATTTGCAGAGAAATTTTGAAAAAAACAAGATTATATTCCAGAAATAGAATCCAGCCTTGAACATATGATTAAATTGGCAGGGCTTCTGTTCTGGTACGTTTGAAAATTGTTCTCCACATGATTACACAGCACAAATATCATTAAAAAAAAACAGAGTTCATCTCGCACTTATTACAAATTTGCTATCGATATCGTATCAAACGAAAAGGAGAAAAGACGTAAGAGAAGTCATGCCAATAAAAGACAAAAGGATGAAAGGAAGAACAAGCATTTTCTTTTCCTGTCCGATGGTCTGACCTTCAGGACACCACGATCCTTTCTGGGAGTGATATCCTCTCCTTCATCGGCCAGAGCTGCTGGTTGGAGTGCAACATCTCCTTCATTTGTCATAGCTTCGTCCGTTGTCATTGTCTGTCCATTAACAGCAGCCCGCCTACTAAAACAAAATGCGCACAATTTAGGCTTTTCATGGGTTTACACTACCGAGTCATTGGCACCCCAGCAAGCAAATAAAACAGTTAACAGGAG
This sequence comes from Ichthyophis bannanicus, assembly GCA_033557465.1. Taxonomy (NCBI): domain Eukaryota; kingdom Metazoa; phylum Chordata; class Amphibia; order Gymnophiona; family Ichthyophiidae; genus Ichthyophis; species Ichthyophis bannanicus. The sequence goes on from CM066045.1 coordinate 159,256,308, forward strand.
AATGGAAATAATGGCAGACTAAGACTTAATGTGAAAAAAGATAAATCTACAGGAAATTGTATGATATGCATCTTAGAAAGGTATCTTAGCTCTTACAACTTTCCCGAAGAAAGATGGCACAAGACTAAGACCACTATCAACTTCATCCAATGCCACGTGCATCAAGATGCTTCAAGGTGGCATTCGTAGGTAATCAGACCTCACCCAACCTTTAGTTTGGTATCCAGGATTGCTGTCTCCTTTTCATCACCACGTGACCCAAATTTGACCAGCTTGGCTAAAGACTATGCACCATTGTTCACTAGCAAAGTGTTTTGGATTTGAGGAGACTATCCATACGTCAATCCAAGAGCCCCATTCAGTTTGGAGAAAGTTCTCTCCTTCATGAATGCCCCCTTCCATCCCAGCTGACCCTATTCCTGATATAATGAAAGATACAAGCTAGTCTTGCTCCCGTTGATGTTGGCTATGGCAAATATTATTCTATCCAAATGCACACCTGGAAAATGGCAATGGTCCATCTAATCCTCAAAAAACCCAACCATGACCTCTCACTTCTGTCGCACTTTCTGCCTGTGTCGAACTTTGTGTTGTTAAATACAAGTGATCCAAAATGTTTGCGTGCATTCATGCATAATCAAATTTGAGAGAATGAAGCTTTTACGTAGTATGTTGGACAACGCAGCATACCGCTGCCGAGAGAGAGCTAGAAAATTGCAAGTGGACAGTAATAACCAGTGGCAAAATGGTAAGAAGCTGGAAATATCACAAGATATATGACTAACATGCTCATTTAGACTAAATCAGAAGTTTGAGTCATAAAAACTGACTCAGACCTCTGGTTTAGTATTACACCATTTCAAATTGAGCTATCATAAAGCAGTGTGGCTGTTGTGTTAGTCTTCTTGGACACATTCAACTAAAAGCTAAATAAGTAGCTGATCCACTGGTGTAAAATCAGCTCGAGCAGCCCCTGCAATGCAGTGGGGGTGGGAGCCAGGCAAGAAGGGGGTCCACACGACAGTGGTAAAGGCAGAGTGGCAAACTTACTTTAAAGTGTTTGCTGCTCTGCCTCTAGTCCTCTCCTCTCTTCTTTTCAGTTTTGCGGCCTAGCGGCCATCACCTCTTTTTGTCCGACCAAAGTCTCGTGATAACAGCCACACAAGATGTCGGCTCAGCAGCTGGACCTCAAAACTTAAGAATGGAGGCTGCACAGCAAATATTTTAAAGTAAGCTTGCCTGCAGGAAGGGTAGGGGGAAGGGACTGCGACTTCCGCCACCACCATGACAATGGGCGCCCCTCATTAGACCTTACGCCACTGAGCTGAGAATACCTTTGCCAGACTAAATACATTTGTCATTAGCTTTTGACAACTGTGCTCCCTTCATCAGGGCAGCAAAGAACAGCTGTAAATGCTTCTGCTTGAATATATAAGTAACGTGCAGGCTTCATTATAGTGCTTCTAGGTGGTCTTTTTTTTTTTCAAAGCTGTAAAGACCAGTATGGAACAGGATGGAGCGTGAGGGAGTCGTGCTTGTAGAGTGCTGAGAAAACGGAGGGAGCCAAGCAGACAAATTTATAGCTATCGAAAGACTGAGTGGTGAGAAAATCAGTAATCATTATATCCCTGTTTGTTAATCATTTTAATGTGAAATGTTTTATGCTGAGATTATGAGTATCTTACTTCTGTCATATCAATGTTAGAAACATGACGGCAGAAAAAGACCATATGGCCTATCTACTCTGCCCATCCATATCAATTACTATCAGGGCCGGCCCAAAGGTTTCTGCCGCCCTAGGCAGACCCTTCATGCCACCCCCCGAAGATTACTGTGCTGCCCGTCCTGCCATGCCACCTCCCCCCTGCCCCCCAGCATCCATCTTCTCACCTTGTCAGAGGAGAGGGCAGTACGGCGATGTGACGGGCTTTAAAGTGCTTGTGTGAGCGTGCTTCCAGCCTGCTGCTCCTGCCCCCCTCAGATGCAACTTCCTGTTGGAGGTGGCAGGAGCCGCAGGAAGTTGCATCAAAGGGAGGTAAGGAGCCGCAGGAGGTTGCATCAAAGGGAGGTAAGGAGCAGCAGGCCGTGAGCATGCTAGCACGAGCACTTTAAAGCCTGATACAGCAGAGGCATCGCCGTGCCGGCCCCCTCCCCAAGGTGAGAAGATGGATGCCGGGAGTAGGGGGGGAGGGGTTGGCATGACAGGTAGGATGGTGATGAACTGCCACTACACTGGGAGGAGGGGGGCTGATGCCGCTCACTGAAGCCTGCTGCCCTAGGAGACTGCGTAGTGGATGGCTGGCCCCGACTACTATAGTCCCTTTGTTTCCTTTAGAGATCCTCTGTGTTGGCCCCATGCTTTCTTGAATTCAGATACTGTCCTTGTCTCTATTACCTCCACTGGGAGACTATTCCACAGATCCACCACTCTTTCCGTAAAGAAATATTTCCGCATATCACTCCTGAGTCCATCCCCTTTCACCTTCATCCTATGTCTCCTCGTTGCAGAGCTTTCTTTCAATTTGAAAGAGGCTCTCCCCCTGTGCATTTATGCCACAGCGGTATTTAAACATCTCTATCCTGCCTTTCCTCTAAAGTATACATATTGAAATCTTTAAGTCTGTCCCCATATGGTTTATAATGAAGACCACTGACCATTTTGCTGGCCACCGACTGCATCGGGTTTATCTCCTTTTCAAGGTGTGGTCTCTAGAACTGTGCACAGTGCTTGACCGTGCTTGTTTAATGTGGATGATACTGACACTGTATCACATTTTTGTTATTACTATAGTTTAATTTGCCTATTTCCAATTAACTTTACTATTCTAATTGTACATTACACTGACATTTGGTTATTTTACAATCATTAAACTGTAAACTGCCTATATCTAGCTCTACTGCTGTACACCACTTTAGGTGAATCTCCTCATAAAGGCAATTCATAAAACTCAATAAAGGTCATACACTCTTGGGAAGTTTCGACGTTCTCTTTTAGTATCTTGATCATAAGGTCATTGATGCCGTGGTGTGGTCTGGCCTGGAAAAATATTCCTCCGCCGGAGTATCAGCTTGCTTGTCTCTGTGATGTTATCTTGTGCCTAGGAAGATTTATTTTTGTCTTTAAAATCTCATCCGGTGCAGAGTCAGGCCATTCCTCATCATATTATCTGCAACGAATAATACACACTGCATTAACAGAGAAGCATGAATGAGATGTACTTATGGTTGATATCCCTCCCACGCGGGCCGCGTTAGGGTCCTGTAAAATGCCCTGGCACGGTTTACATTTCCAAGTGGTATCTTACAGGGTTACCTGTCTGTTAAACTACTAATGAGAAAAGGCCAGCCTTGTCAATAAAAGCCCAATTCTGAAGCACTACTAGGAGCAAGGTTACTGATTTATTGGAAATTTCTCATTATGGCTAATATCTCAGAAAATGTTTTCCACAAACCCAGTAAAAATATGATAATGTACAAACACCACACAATAGAGAGCAAGCAATATATATGATACAGGAGCATCAGAAAAGGATAGGAGGGCCTGTATGTCAGCTATAAGTTATCTGCACTCAAGGACTCCTTTTCTCAACCGCTGGCCCTACTTCTGAGTCTCCAATTCTTTTTTTTTTTTTTTTTTTAATTTTGTGCGCACAAAATAAACGAAAACCCACAGTACCGGCTCAAGTTTAGTCAAACAGGCCCCCTACATAACATTCAAAAACTCAAGGATGCTCCCAACTAAAGGCAGAATAAATACCTTCTAAAAGGTGACATACAGAAAGCCAGTGGGCTCAAGAGGGCTAAATAGAACTTTGTATTACTTTCTCGCACACATTGACTTCTCATCAATGGGCAATACTTACTCCTCTTAAAGGACTAAACACTCCTCAGACTCAAATTACTTTTCTCTTCTCGTCTAGCCATCGCTAACTCGTACACAAATACCAACAGCTAGAAGTCTAAGAAGAGAGGCCATGTAGATCCTGGTCATCAGGGATAGGAAGAGCTAAAAACATTCGAGGAGTGGTTGCATGCTTGACAGTTTAGATTCGATGCAAAAAAGGTTGAAAATCATGCATTTGTAGCGCAGAAAAATCCAAAAGGAACATTGAACAACTGTGCATCAGCTAGGAAAGAAACCTCATGTCTGATGCGCTCAAGACAGAAAAAAGGGTGACAAAGTGGTGACCAGAGCCAGAGGATAGCTTGAGTGCATAGGAAGAAGCATAACCAGTATTAAAAAAGGTAAGGCCTCCAGCCTTCATCTTCAAAAAGATATAAGCAGGGTGAAGGTAGTCCAGAGAGAGGCTATCAACATACTGCAAGGTCTACACAAAGCACCCTATGAGATGAGATTTAAAGGGCCGAAATTAAAGAGTGGAACGTGGAGGAGGAGGGGTTATGACAGACACATTCCAAGACCTCAAAAGTATGCATGACCAAGAAGCAAAAACGTTTCATAGAAAAGCATTCACTTAAGCTTGATTGCCTCTCTTGTCGTTATGACTGTAACTCAAAATAAAAGATATATTAGGTCTGTTTACTAAACTGGATCAGCTGTTAACGTTTAGCTGCCGCTAGATACCACGTAAATGTGCCACACTAACTGTTAATGTGCGCTACTTTCCACGGTTAACTGCCTAATGTGGCAAGGGGTGGGGAATACGCCCTACAGTCAGCAAGCATTAACATTGAGCCAGTGCACTGTGTTACCAACACCTGAAGACCTGTAAATACTATTGAAAGAAAGCTCTGCAATGAAGGGGCATAGGTCGAAGGTGAAAGGGGATAGACTCAGGAGTAATATGCAGAAATATTTATTTACATAAAGAGTGGTAAATGTATGGAACAATCTCCCGGTGGAGGTAGTAGAGACTAAGACAGTATCTGACTTCAAGAAGGCACGGGAGAAATACAGAGAATCTCTAAAGAAAAAAGGGGACTGCAAAACTTAACATTGTAATGGAAGGGCAGACTGGATAGGCCGTATGGTCTTTATATGCTGTCGTGTTTCTATATTTAGTAAATAAGCCCCTTAATGTATAAAATATATAATCTAATTGAATACAAGTCATTGCTTTCCTAACCACATAACTACCCAATATCAATAAAACAACTACATGTTGATAAGCACACGTGCAAAATAAACATCAGGCAAAAAACTGTTCAAAAAGCACGAGTTTCTTTCTAAACGATAAATAATGAGCAGAAAACATGTAAGAGAACCGAGTTTCATGAAGCGGGTACAAAACAAATAAATGAAGCACAGTTCAGGACTCTAGAACAAGAGGTCACGGCATTATACAAGTAAACAAACAGGACTATAAATACACAGTTAGGAGGTCGGACTAAAGAGCAGTGTCAGAAAAGATTTCTTTCCAGGAAGCGTGGAGGTTGCCTGCAACGGCCCTTCCCAGTGGAGGTAGTGGGACTTCAAGAACGCACGCGATGAGCACAGAGGAACCCTAGTTGCAACAAGGTGAGGGGAAAGTCAGACATCGACAAGGATCCTAAGCATTGCACAGGATGGAACTGAGCAAATCAGATGGGCCTTAGAGTCTAGCTGCCATTGAGAGCAAAAGTCATGGCAATGTGGCTTCTTAGTGATTTTGTAAATCATTTTATTACTATTTATTGTACTATTTATGTTTGATTTTTATGGGGTTCCTTGTTTTGATCTTCTTGTTTGTTTATGCTGTACAGCATAAACAATGACGATTATAATCTGTTTTATTTATTTACATTCTCTTATGTACCGTGCTATTCTGCATCAGTGCGGTTTACATTGAACAAACTGAAATTACATTGAACAGGGCATTATAACTTGGAGATAACTATTTTACAGGGAACATGGGCTATGGAGGGTTAAGTGGCTTGCCCAAGACCACAAGGAGCACCTGTGGGACTAGAAACCCCAGTCCTTCCGGCCCAAGGTTGCTGTCCTCTAGTGGGATTTGAACCCCCGACCTTCCGGCCTGAAGTACCTTGCCCCAACCACTAGGCCACTCCTCCACTCCACTTTTTTCTAGGTTTAACAGTTAGCTGTATTCCTGGTTTTCTTACAAATATCAGAATTATAAAACCTAGAATTCAAGAGGACAGAAGTTAGAAGGAAATGGACTACTGCTGCCCGGTCACCCAAAGCTACCTCTGAGTAATAAAAGTCATTCTTACACCCTGTCACGTTAACATTTTCATTTCATTTTGTTTCTCATATCGTTTGCAGGCGTTTTCATTTGGTTTGGTTTCATTTTCGTTTAATTTTATCACTTTCTGTCTATCGTTCATAGTGCGCACTACTGACAAAAATGGGCAATTAAAATGAAGATAACAAAGAGGCTGTTATTGGGACCGATGAATAATATGGGGAGCCAGTCACCTATACAAACTAATGGCCCAATCCGATGGTCCCTACCACACGTATTCTCATAGTATCTGAGTGGGAGTGCTTTGCCTATAAAGACCTGCACAGCGGTGAATGTACTGTTTGTGGGAGATATGTTTCTCTGTATTCTACTGATCCTTCTGGCTTTTGGAGAATTATTTTCTTCCAGTCATTTTAGGCTTCTTTTAAATCTCAGCTTTTTTCTTTTACGCTGTGCTGAAAAGGGCCGTCTGCCTGACAAAAACTAAAAAAAGATAATAAGTTTGCTGCACAGATGGCTGAATAAATTAAAGGTGCAGTAGGTTTACCCATTCAGCTGTCTTTGTGAACGGTGGAGGGGGGGGGCAATGGAGGGCAGGGGGTGAGTACAAGTGGGGGAGGAACAGCAGGAGATGGGTTGGAGTGGGAAGGAAAGGGAACAATGTACATGGGCAAAAGGCGCACTCCTCTCCACTATACACACACACACACATGAAGGCACTCCTCTCCACTATACACACACACACACACATGAAGGCACCCCATCTCCACACCACACACACACATGTAGCTTAATGGGTCAGTGGGGTGGTGGAAGAGGGGAGATGGAGGAGGGGGAAAACTATCTTTTGTTGGTGCTGTGCAAGTGGCCCATTAAGAACCTGGGGCCCAATTTTCAACTGGGTGGTGCTACGCGCTGCATTGGCACATAGCCCTCCCCTATCCACCTAACCCGAATTTTCAATGCCAGGGTCATATGTGGCCCTGGCATTGGAAATCCGCATCTCGCCGCGCAACCCAGAAGCTGCAGGAGCTAACAGGGTAGCACCGATTTTCAAGGAAAAACCTCACCTATCTTTCAGGCACAGGGGCTAAGCGGATAGAATCAAAAATTGGTGCTACCTGGTTAGCCCTTTCCTCCGCCCCCGCTCTGCCCTGGAATGCCCTTAACACGCCTCAATGCTAACCATATAGTACCTGTGCGCATTAGGGACTTATCCGGGATTTTCAAAGGACACTACCCATGTAGGTGCCCTTTGAAAATCCCCGATATGGCATTTACACAGGTAACTAGGGGCAGTTACCTGTGTAAATGCCTTTGAAAGTCGGGCCCCTGATTTATTAAGCTTTTCCCATGGAAAATGGGACAACAGTCTTAGTAAATCAGGCACTACATCTAAAAAGTAACTGCAATATACCTTTTGTGGGGGGTATGCACTGCGACCTAGGTTTCAACAGCTAGCTCCTATATCCCAAGGAAATTAGCCAAGGCCTGCAAATAGATAATTCTAAAAGGAGCCAGACTCCATGCTACCTATGATTACCTTAATAACAGGAATTTGTCCTAAACGTCTTGTAAACCCAGCTACACTACTTGCTTTTACCACTTCCTCCGGCAATGAGTTGCAAAGCTTAATTAGATGTTGAAAGAAAAAATATTAGCTCCTGTGCGTTTTGAATATACAGATAGTCGCTTCATGGCATGCCCCCTAGCCCTTGTACTCCTTGAAAGAGTAAACCATCGATATGCAGTTCCTCGTTCCACTCCACTCAGGCGTTTACAGACCTCTGTCATACTGTATCTCCCCTCAGCCGTCTCTTCTCCAAGCTGAAGAACCTTAACTTCTTTGGCCTCTGTTCCATAGACGTGGGAAAACTAGAAGTTGGAAATCCGGCAACTTACACGCGCCTCTTTGCCACTCCGCAAATCTAGACATGTAGATGCTGCTCATTAACTACAGAGGCCTCTATTTGTCCCTCTTTGCAATTAAAAGAGGGAAGTAAATGTTGGGAAGGAAGGAGAGATCCCCCTTAATCCGTCCTGTAAAGGGAAGGACAAACGGAGCACTTCTTCATTTCCTATTCACATCAAGGAGCAGGGGCAGATCCAGGCGTGGTCAATTTTAGTCTTCTACGTGCATCCGCTGTATGAAACTGGGGATACGTGTGTCGATTTTGGTACGGCTCTGGCCACGCCCCTGCAACACAGACGTGATATGGATATTCACGCACACCATTGGCCCTTTTTATTTGCTTAAAAGCGGATGCGGTTTACACGTGCAGATCACAAATAAGGTTCCTGAAATAACCCACATAAAGTGCTTGGGGGCTAGAGCGGTATCTCTCAGAGTGTGGGTGTGCATGTGAACCCCACCAGGGAGGGATGGACCCACGGCACAGGCAGCAGAAGGGCTGTACCTCAAAGGCAAGTGTTCTGTGAAGGCCGTAGAGCCGCGTCACTGCCAGACTGCGGAAATGGAAGAGCTGAGATGTGGGGGAAAGAGAGAGAAAGAAGAGTATCCTGTGTTAGGAGGGGAGGGGGTAGAGAAGGGGGGGGGGAGAGCGAGCATGCCTGGCCGAGAGGGCAGGGAAGAGGCATGAAAGGAACAGAGTGACACTTTACGGGGGGAGGGGAGGACGCGGGGAAAACAGAGAGAGAGTAAGTGGATCAGGTTTGGGTGAAGTGGGGATAATTTCATGCTGATATACCCTGAATCAGACATTTCACAATTGCCCATCACTTTTATTTCGACTTTATTCTTTATTTGCTTTTCAGTGTTGTCAAAGGTTGACAAAGTCTAATCAAAATAAACAATGTGCCACACTGCACTGTTAATAAAACTATACAGCAGAACGGTGTTCAGCAGACTTTCCTCCCACATCTCTCCCCCTGTTCACTTGTTCCTTGTTTTACCGCTGCTGCATTTATCTGGCCAATGCTGGGTAATCTGACAAGAAAATCTCAGAAAAAGTACATTGTGCACAATATGGAGAGTGTTCTGTTCTGAAAAACAAATTGTTCCATCAGTTTCCAAACCACATTCCTGTGACTGAATCCGTAGGTTATTTTCAAATGTTCTCTTGTCTTTTGTCTCTTTTGTTCGCGTTCCTAAAACCAATGATGGCTTTGTAGATGGTACGAGAGCAAGATCTTCATTTTCAAAATGCTACAGCAAATCTTATTATCCAAGTTACCTGGCATGGGAAGAATGATTTTGTTTAACAGGAACAACAATGCAGACTGTGTTTCACTTAGGACTTATGTCGTACTCTCTTCCAAAACAGCAGTATTTTACTTTCCGATTTTATTTTTACAACCTCTATTTGAACTCTATGCCATGTCTCTCCTCCTACTACTAATCATTTGTATAGCGCTAAAAGACGTATGCAGCGCTGTATATATAGATGTAAGAGACGGTCCCTGCTCAGCAGAGCTTACAATCTAATCAAGATGAAGAATATCACAAAACTGTGGACTAGAGTATGGTAAGATACGTATACGTGGTGAACAAGAACGTGAGGGGCATCAGGATCAAGAGGTGGTTTTTTTAGCCTGAATTTGAATAGGGCTAAAGAAGGAGTCTGATGTACTGACATGGATAGTTTGCTTCAGGCATATGGAGCAGCAAAGTGGAATGAACAAAAGTCACGGAAGTCAAATATAAGATTTTGAAAAATGGAAAATAGTTTGACTGCATTAGTTCTGTTGCTAGCGAGAAGAAAGCAGCTCGTTATTAAAGCTCATTATGAGCACAGAGTTCGTGACTTTAATGAGTATGAAATATAGCAAAGGATTTATCTACAATCAGTATGTAAAATTTCTATTATCTGCCCACAAAACCGATAGGCATGACTCAACAACAGACAAATGTCAACATTCTGAATGATTTTGCTTAATATAGTAACATTGTATCCACACGCCTATGATTCAGAATGTTATTGTCCCAGTTTGGATTCATACTACGGAGTGTGAAAGATTAACTTTACATAAAACATAGATTGTACAGTTTAAGGATGCTATGATGAGCAAATATAAAAGGAACAATACATTTAGTAGACAATATAGAGTATGTTGGTTGTGCTATGACTAGTTAATTTTCCAACCAGACGTTTGCTGACAGGCAAAATAAATGCTGATAAACCAATTAAGCAGGCTGAAATACACCAGGTATCTCAAAGAGGTTTTTAATTTTTTGCAACTTTTATTAAGAGATGGTCAAATGCAATGCAAGATCAATGGATATGACACATTGCGGGTGATTTTATAAACCATTTTGGTACGTAAAATGGTGTTCTTTTTTGCATATAATTGGGCTTGTATAAAATTAAGTCATGCCCAAAAGTCCTGATAATATCTCTTGGAATATGAAGTGTAGAAACTGTCTTGTCTTTGATGTGAATGTTGGCCAGCCAAATGTTCCAGTCTAGGAGGATTACTGATACGAAGAGGGAGGGGGGGGGGGCTGATAAGTCTCTGGCCTTGTAACGAAACAGTAAGCCTTAAGCAAACTTTCGTTCCGGAGATCCGAATATCTCTCTGCAGTTTCATTTTATTTAACTGCAGAGAGATCATTTGGATCTCCGGAAAAGAAGTGTGCCAGTAGCTTTCTGTTTCGTTACAAGGCCAGAGACTTATCAGCCCCCTCCCCCTTCGTAGTGAGTTCATTTTGAACTTCTTTTGCTTCACAATGAGGTTGAGGTTGCACAGGTCCGGAACTGGTCTCAGACCTCCTGTCTTTTGGGGAACGAGTAGAATCCCTGACCTTTTTGGCATTTTTGGCACTGTGGACCCTCCTTGATTGATTTGTTGCATAGAAGCACTGCAATTTCTTCTGCTAAAATGGGGCTATCCTCAAGGGGGATTGAGGTTGACCTAGCTGACCCTTTGTTTTGTGGGTACTCAATGAAATCAAGAAAATCCACCAGTATGTCGGGATCCTCTTCTGTGCTTCTCTAAATGGAAGGATTCTTCCCCCAACCAGAGGGTAGTCAAAAACTAGGATTTGATGTCTCAGAAGTCGCCAAAGTGGCTGTCTTTTGCTTGCATTCACAGAGCCACTGACGCTGATAACATAACTGGGATGTTCGTTGGGGCTGGAACCTGGCATATGATTGGTACCTTCTTCTCGGGTAAAACTATAGCGTAGCCATAAGGTCTTGGGTATGTTTGTTGAGTTCTTCTGAAATGACTGGAGCTTTCTGATGCTATAGAAACCTCCTACACTGCAGAGCTACCATCTTTAACCTGAGAAACCACCTCTTATACCTGGTTTCTAAACAGAATGTCTCCTAACAGGGGGCCATCTGCTAATTTGTCATATAGATCTTCTCTCAAACCAGAGGATTTACGCCATGCTGTTTGGCATGCTGAGATACAATCACGATTTAGGTCACTTCAAGAGTGCAAAGTGAATCCATTAAACAAAAAACATAAAGCACTTTAAAAATTCACCATATAACAGCAGCTTATAAAAAAGAAAAAAAAAAAAAGAGAAGAAACTCAAAAACAAGGAGCATCGGGTCTCAGCAACACTGGAGCATTATATACAAAGAGCAAACTCCTTATCAATGACGCCAACCTGGACATTCGTACCATCACAAACCCCTTAGCGTCACTGACCCATACTCCCATGTGTTCAAAACAAATAGCTACTAGTTGTTTAGGCTACACCGCCGGCTCATTTCAAATATCCTACAATGTTCCATTCCAAACAGCATACAAACAGATAATTCAAAAAGAAATAGCCGCTACTTATCTGGATGCAGCCCGTAAATAAAGTGTTCCTTGTCACACTTTATTCCATATCCAGTAGCGGGTATTTCTTTTGCATACATTCTGGTGCTTGTTCCCAGTGATGGGGGCAGTTTACGCTTCTAGGTGAATGATATCCATCTGGAAGATTTGGGTAAGTGGAAGGTGTCTGGAAACCAATCCATCTGAGAATAGCTAGAAGGTTTGGGGGAAGACCGACGGGTGAGAGAGAGGAGGTGCAGGAGTGTGGCGTTGGGGGCATACCTGAGGTAGCAGATGCACATTGGAGGACTGTAGCCATGTCCTGAACAAACTCTGAAAGAAGTTGAAGACGACAGAGGATTTTCTTACTGTTGAAAAAGAGATTCCTGTGCCCAAACTGGAAAGCCAGTGGTAGCCAACGGGCTTGCCTCCATGAGTGCTTTACCTGTACGGTGGCCCTTTTTACCTCAGGACTGTGAGGAGATGGGCCACAATGTTTTCTATTAATATGTTGTGCTTAGCACTGTTTTCCCCACATTGTGCTTGTGGTTTGGCCTGTTTTGAAGACGTCGATTTTAGCTTTGGTTTTTTTGGGGGGTTTTTTACCTGAAGCTTCCTCAGGGCGGGGGGTGGTGCAACAAGAGGAACTTTTTTCAAATTTACAAGTGGGAAAAATCAACGGAGGAAATACGGCAACTTGTATGTGCCTATCAGCCATTTTGCAAGCTTAAGACGTGCAGCTGCAGCTAGTTACCTACCGAGGATGCCGTCTTGAACTCATTTCAGTTTGGAGGGGGAAACAAAGCAGGGGGGATAAGGAGCACAACCCCCTTAATCCCTCCTGGAAAGGAATGGCCAAATGGCACACTCCTGAAACATGTGCCAGGGGGCAGTTGTAAATCCGGCAATGGGGACTTTTACGGTTAGTTGCAGTGTGATTTTATTTGATGTACCGCCTATGTCCATAGCAACTAGGTGATTAACAAAGTAAATAACAATGAAGGAAAACCAAAGAAGAGTACAAGGAAAACTAAACGAGGGTACACAAGAGGACAGAGGATGAGGAGGGAGGACAGGGAAAGGGGGGACGAAGATTAGCCTTTGGCTGGTACTGCTCTAGTGGAGACCAAGTAGAAGAAGGGGAAGGCGGAGGGGAGAGGAATACTAGGGGAACAAGGGATTAAGAGGACCGGCAGAGGGAAAATCTAGAGCAAAGAGGTGGGTTTTCAATGGAGACTTAAGCAGGTGAAGGAGAGTTGGTTGCGGAGATCAGAGAGAAGAGAGCTCTCTGTGTGAAAGCGGAATCACAGATGTGTAAATCATGAATAAGGCTTCTAAAATAACGCCCTTAGTAAACATGCCCCATTGTGTCTCTTTAGGAAGGATGAAGTTGTTGCATTTGAAAGAATGAATCACACCTTATTGTGGAAGCAGCAACGGAAAAAGCGGAACAGATTTATAGAGTCTCAGTCTGGTACAATATAAATAACTCTGTTTTCATACAGCCATTTGGGTTGGTTTGTATGTTATATAAAATGTAAGATGTCAAGAAAATTCAATAAAGAAATTTGAACTTAATAAAAATTCCTTAATTACTACTACTACTACTGATCATTTGTATAACGCTACAAGGCATACGCAGCGCTTTACAGACACATGTAAGAGACTGTAAGATCCGATGAGAAGGAACTATCTAATCAAGACAAACACAACAGTTAAGAACAAGGATACAACTAGCGGAATGGTAAGGAAACATATGGGAGTCTAAGTGGATCAGGATCCAAAAGCGACCTAGGTTCCGACTTGGGAATACGATGGAAGCAAGGCACCCATTCTTTAGAAAATGAGCTCAATCCGATAAAGATGAGATCATTTTCAAGGGGGTCAAAGTTAAAAAGTACTAGAAGATCCATGTATAAGCACAGCTTCCATTTCCTTCTTTCATTTTCTGTGATTTTTTTATTAGTGGTGCTGAATTCAAGTTTTTACATTGGTTAAATTATGATATCTATTGCATGTTATGCCCAGGACTTCAATTAGAAATATTCATTGTTCCTGTATAATAAAAAGGGGGATCACAAGAGGATTTTTGTAAAGGCTGAAATGGCAGCGAGGCCCCCAAGAAAGAGTATTGTCTGCAAAGTAATTGAAGAAAGGCGAGAATTTGGCAGCTGAGATTTAATGCTAAAAAATGCAGGGTCATGCATCTGGGCTGCAAAAATCCAAGGGAGTGTTACAGTATAAGGGATGAAGTACTTCAGTCCACGAAAGAAGAGCCGGACCTGGGCATGATGGTTTCTGCTGATCTTAAGGTGGCTAAACAGGAAGAAAAGGCAATGGCGAAAACCTGAAGGATGCCTGGGTGCATAGGGAGAGGAATGGCCAGCAGAAAAAAAGGAGGTGATAAAAGTCTCTGTATAAGAACATAAGATATGCCATACTGGGTCAGACCAAGGTCCATCAAGCCCAGTATTCTGTTTCCAACAGTGGCCAATCTAGGTCATACGTACCTAGCAGTTTCCCCAAGGGACACAGGTTCCACAATGCTTGTATTGGTTCAAGCATTGATATCCTGGGTCCCTTCTTAATAATGGTTTATGGACCTTTCCTCCAGGAACTTGTCCAAACCTTTTTTAAACCCAGCTACACTAACAGCCTTTACTACATCCTCTGGTAACAAATTCCAGAGTTTGATTACACATTGTGTGAAAAAATATTTTCTTTTATTAGTCTTAAATAGTTTACCCTGTAGCTTCATGGCATGTCCCCTAGTCTTCCTATATTCTGATAACGTAAACAATCGATCTACGTTTACCCGTTCCACTCCATTCATTAATTTATAGACTTCTATCATATCTCCCCTCAGACGTCTCTTTTCCAGGTTAAAGAGCCCTAACCTTTTTAGCCTTTCTTCATAGGAGTATCCTTCCATCCCCTTTACCATTTTGGTGGCTCTTCTCTGAACCTTTTCTAAAATCGCTATATCCTTTTTAAGATACGGCGACCAGAATTGCACACAATATTCAAGGTGCGGTCTCACCATGGAACGATATAGAGGCATTATAATATCTTTTCTTTTATTTCCCATTCTTTTCCTTATCATACCTAGCATTCTATTTGCTCTCTTGGCCGCCGCTGCACACTGGGCCAAGGGTTTTAACATGGTATCCACAATGACACCTAAATCTTTTTCCTGGGTGGTGGTTCCTAATGTGGAACCTTGCATCGTGTAACCACAGTTTGAGTTGTTCTTCCCTAGGTGCATAACCTTGCACTTGTCCACATTAAATTTCATCTGCCATTTTGAAGCCCAGTCTTCCAATTTATCAAGATCCTCTTGCAATTTTCGACAATCCTCTTGGGTTTTAACAACTTTAGTTTTGTGTCATCTACAAATTTGACAACCTCACTCGTTATTCCACTTTCCAGGTCATTTATGAATATGTCAAAAAGCAGCGGACCCAGCACAGATCCCTGGGGTACACCACTATTCACCTTTCTCCATTGGGAAAATTGGCCATTTAGCCCTACCCTCTGCTTTCTATCTTTTAACCAGTTCCTGATCCACAATAGTACACTGCCTCCTATCCCATGACTCTTTAGTTTTGCCAACAGTCTCTCATGAGGGACCTTGTCAAAGGCTTTCTGAAAGTCCAGATACACAATATCAACCAACTCACCTTTGTCCACCTGATTATTCACTCCTTCAAAAAAACATAACAGATTAGTAAGACAAGATCTTCCTTGTCTAAAGCCATGTTGGCTGTCTCTCATTAGGTCATGACTATCAACATGCTGAGTAATTTTATTCTTTATGATGGTTTCTACCATTTTTCCCGGTACTGATGTCAGGCTCACCGGTCTGTAGTTTCCCGGATCACCCCTGAAACCCTTTTTAAAAATTGGTGTTACATTGGCGATCCTCCAATCTTCAGGTATTAGAGATGATTTTAATGATAGTTCACAGATTACTAATAGCAGGTCTGCAATCTCATATTTCAGTTCTTTCAACACCCTTGGATGTATACCATCCGGCCCAGGTGATTTGCTACTCTTCAGTTTATCTAATAGTTATAATACATCTTCCCGATGTATCGATATTTCCTTCAATTCTTCCGCACCTTTAAATACCACTTCAGTCATGGGTAACATCCCTACATCTTCCTCAGTAAAGACTGAAGCAAAGAATTCATTCAATCTCTCCGCTATCGCCTTGTTGCCTCTTAGTGCTCCTTTAACCCCTTTATCATCTAATGGACCAACTGACTCTCTCACAGGTTTTTTGCTACGAATGTACTTGAAAAGGTCTTTACTTCGCGTTTTTGCTTCTGCAGCAAGCTTCTTCTCAAATTCTCCCTTTGCCTGCCTTATCAATGCCTTGCATTTGACTTGTCAATGCTTATGCTGTTTCCAGGTTTCGTCGTTTGGCTGTTTTTTCCATTTCCTGAAAGATGCTTTTTTGGCAACAGCCTCTCTGACCTCACCTTTAAACCATGCTGGCAGTTTTTTGGACTTCCTTCCCCTTTTCCTAAAGCATGGAATACAGCTGGTTTGGGCTGCCAAGATAGTATTTTTCAACAACAGCCAAGCCTGATGTACGTCTTTAACCTTTGCAACTGCTCCTTTTAGTTTTTTCTTAACTGTTTTCCTCATTTTATCATAGTCTCCCTTTCGAAAGTTAAAAGGTAGTACTGTGGATTTCCTTACTATCCCTCCTCCACTAATTAAATCAAATGTGATCATGCTATGATCACTATTGCCGTGGCCCCAACACCCTTATCTCTTGCATTAGATCTGGTGTTCCACTAAGGACTAGGTCCAATATGGCTTCCCCTCTGGTCGGTTCATGAACCAGCTACTCCAAGAAGCAGTCATTTATTTCATCTAGGAACTTTATCTCCCTAGCATGTCCTGACGTGACACTGACCCAGTCGATACCGGGGTAATTGAAATCACCCATTATTATTACTGCGCTGTAACTTTTGTTAGCTTCCTTGATTTGTTTGAGCATTTCATCATCCATTTGGTCATTCTGGCAAGGCGCTCGATAGTACACCCCCACTGCCATTGCCTTCCCCCTTTTACATGGAATTTCAATCCATAGAGATTCTACAGCAGATTTTGTTTCCTGCAAAACTTTAATCCTTTCTGACTCAATGCCCTCTCTAACATAGAGAGCAACCCCTCCACCAATTTGATCAGCTCTATCATTACGATATAGTTTGTACCCAGGTATCACAGTGTCCTACTGGTTGTCCTCATTCCACCATGTCTCTGATATTCCAATCATATCTAACCTTTCATTTAGTGCTATATATTCTAACTCTCCCATCTTATTTTTTAGACTTCTAGCATTTGCATACAAGCATTTTAGAGAATGTATTTTACTCATATTAATTTGGCTATTGTTAGACATGGGTAATTTGGGATCTTTAAGCTCAGTCTGCTCCATACTTGAGGGCATTTGGGCTACTTTACTCTTTTGTGGAACCTCTCTGCTTTTGGTAGTATCCTTCAAAGATACATTCTTCCGAACCATCTGCTCTTGGGCGACTGTCGGCTTTCCCCTAATATCTAGTTTAAAAGCGGCTCTATCTCCTTTTAAAAGGTTAATGCCAGCAGCCTGGTTCCATCCCGGTTAAGGTGAAGCCCATCCCTTCAGAAGAGCCCTTCCTTTTCCCAGAATTTATTTATTTATTTTATTTATTTAGCTGTATTTATATCCCGCTTTTCACCGGGTCAAAGCGGTCAATTGGGAGATACATTTAACACGAGGGGATATGACACACATATGCTAATACTTACAGGGAACATGGGCAATGGAGGGTTAAGTGGCTTGCCCAAGACCACAAGGAGTGCCTATAGGACTAGAAATCCCAGTCCCTCCGGCCTGAGATTGCTGTCCCCAGGTGGGACTTGAACCCCCAGCCCTCCGGCCTGAAGTACCTTGTCCTAACCACTAGGCCACTCCCACTCCTCCCCAGAATGTTCCCCAGTTCCTAACAAATCCAAAACCCTCATCTCTGCACCATTGTCTCATCCACGCATTGAGATTCCGGAGCTCTGCCTGCCTTTTGGGTCCTGCGCGTGGAACAGGAAGCATTTCAGAGAACGCTACCCTGGAAGTTCTGGATTCCAACTTCCTACCTAAAAGCCTAAATTTAGCCTCCAGAACCTCCCTATCACATTTTCCTATGTCACTGGTACCGACATGTACCAAGACAGCAGACTCCTCCCCAGCACTATCTAAGACCTTATCTAGGTGGTGCGTGAGGTCTGCTACCTTCTCACCAGGCAGGCATGTTACCAGGCGATCCTCACATCCACCAGCCACCCAGCTATCTATATGCCTAATGATCGAATCACCAACTATAACGGCTGTCCTAACCCTTCCCTCATGGGCACATGGCCCTGGAGAAACTTCCTCGGTGCGAGAGGGTTTCACATCACCTGGAGGACAGGTCCTAGTTACAGGATCACTTCCTGCCACACCAGGGTGATGCTCTCCTGTCACGTGACCTCTCTCCTCCATGGCAACAGGGATGCTGTCAGACTGGAGGTGGGACTTCAGGACTATATCCCTGTAGGTCTCGTCTATGTACTTCTCTGTCTCTCTTATGCTTTCCAAGTCTGCTACTTTAGCCTCTAGAGAATGGACTCATTCCGTGAGAGTAAAGAGCTCCTTGCACCTAGTGAGACCTCATTTGGAGTATCGTGTGCAATTATGGAGACTGCACCTTCAGAAGGATGTAGGCAGGTTGGAGTCGGTGCAGAGAGTGGCTACTTAAATGGTTAATGGTCTTTATTATAAAGCATATGAGAACAGAAAGATCTTACTATATATACATTAGAAGAAAGGTGAGACAGAGGAGATATGACAGAGACATTGAAATACCTCCATGGCATACATAAATGCACAGGAGACGAGCCTCTTACAATTGAAAGCAAGCTCTGCCATGTGGGGACATAGGATGAGAGTGAAAGGGGATAGACTCGGGAGTAATATGCAGAAATATTTATTTACGGAAACAGCGTTAGATGCGTAGAGTAGTCTCCCAGTGAAGGTAGTAGAGACGAGGACAGTATCTGAATTCAAAAAAGAATGGGACAGACAAGGTTCCCTCTAATTTTCTGTAGGCTGTGTGCGCATAAAATATCAGCTGTGTGCAGCTTTTGAAGGAAGGTTACATTTTTGTGCGAAACATGACAACACTCGGAGTTATATACTTTAAAATTTGACTACACGTCAGAATATAGTATGTACACCACATTGATTTTAATCAAATTAAATGAAAATAGACGATTACTAAATGAAGCGGGAAATTTCTAGTAATTACAAATCATAGCTTTTAAATTTTAAGACGTCTGTGTTGTTTATCAGAATCAGAGCCGTAATTTTTGTGCGCTCTGTTGTAAAGTACGTGCGCTCGCTCGGCAAGGTGTGTGCGTGCGCACATGCGCACAGCTTAGAGGGAACAGTGACAGACACAGATCTCTAAAGGGAAAAAAAATAGACTACAGTAGTTGATATGGAAGGGCAGACTGGATACGCCATATGGTCTTTTTCTGCCATCATGTTTCTAGGTAATGACATCATAAGTATAGTAGGGAGGAAATTGCAACTGATTCTGTGCAAGATTTTTTGCCTGTTTAGTAAGTTCTTTAAGGTACCTTGGGCCGGAAGGTCAGGGGTTCAAATCCCACTAGAGAACTGCAATCTTGGGCCGGAAGGACTGGGGTTTCTAGTCCCACAGGTGCTCCTTGTGGTCTTGGGCAAGCCACTTAACCCTCCATTGCCCATGTTCCCTGTAAAAATAGTTATCTCCAAGTTATAATGCCCTGTTCAATGTAATTTCAGTTTGTTCAATGTAAACCGCCTTGATATCATGAAAGGCGGTATATAAGAAATGTTAAATAAATAAATAAAGGCTCAGCTGTGCTTTTCTCATTCTGTGACGATAGGAGAAGAATTTCCAAACCAAAAAGATATCTTGAGAAGCTCCTGAAAAGCAAATGACCTTTGTCAGCCTGCTATGAATGTGTAGAATACCTTTTGTTTCATAACGCCAAACTGTAAGGTAGGTTCTGTCTATATCGTACATGGAAAAGTGCAACCTGCCCACAGCTATTAATGAAGGATGTAAATGGAGACGAAGAGACAGTTTGTCACTAGAACATGACGTGCTCTCCTGGGATACAATTACTTCAATGCTATAATTTAGCGTTACCAGATTCATAGTGGTATGTTAGACAAGGTTAAAATCAAAGCATAGTACTCCTTTAAGATGGGGATACTGTGGTTCCTCAAATGTCTTTGTTGCACATCTGTTCTCAGTAGAAATGTTCTTGTCCAAACATTTCAAGGAGATTTTGAATATCTCTAAGCCCGATGGGATTTTAAATTTCTAATTCTTATTACATTCCTAAAACGATCTCTTTAGCAAATGAGAAAGGCAGAGGGTGAGCCAGATACTCTGGACTCAAGTAACGGCCTTGATTTGACAGGCTTCCTTGAGATTTCGTCTGATGTGGTTTCTGCAAGGGCATCCTTTTGGTTACTCTTCCTAGTGATAGAGAGAAGATTACTTTCTGAGGGCTAACTTTGACAAAAAACATCTTATGTTTTCTGGACAAATGATTCAACGTTTTCTAGATGTGGCGTGATCTGCACAGATGTGTCATAAGTCGTGTCTTTCCTTGTGGTAGAGGGGACCTTTTCTGTAAGGGTCTCATTATTGATCAAGAAAATAGCTTTGTTTTCATTGGTCCATCATATCTCATTGCTATTTAGTGGTATTTAGCTCCCACCTTTCCAGTAGTGGTTCCAGGCAAGTTACAATGAGGCCCGTAGGTATTTCCCTGTCCCCAGAGGTTTACAGTCTAAAGTTTGTAGCTGAGGCAAGAGAGGGTTGAATGGCTTGCACAGGGAGTGGCAGTGGGAGTCAAATCCGAGTCTTTCTGGTCACCAGGCCACTGCTCTAACCATAAGGCAAGTCCTCCACACCACGCCATGCCTGGAGAAAGTTTTGCTGAGAAAAATGTTTCACAAACTGCTGAGGGATAAACTAGGGGGCTGGTTCAGTTAAGGCCTCGTTATTTAGCTGGATTAGTTAGAGGACTGTATCTTCCTCTCTGATTATTTTCATGTATTATTATAGTATCTTTATTCCTCTGGGTGTGGGCTTAAATGGCTTTAGCACATTCTACTGTAATTACTTTTTTCTTTTGTTCTTTCTTATTATTATGGTCATAATAGCTATTTTCCTTTTGTTTGTTTTTGGAGATGGAATATTTCAAAACTGCAAATTAAAAAAAAAAAAATCAAAGTGCAGCTTTCCAGTAATACATTTTTATTCAGTTGACTGAACCACGAGGCACATAGAGTTGCATAAGGTGAAATTAGGCCTTACCTGCTAATTGACATTCCTTGAGTGACTCCAGTCCAGTCCCGCACCTGTGGGTAGTGTCACCTCACCAGCAGCATGGAGACTGAGCATGTCATATTCTAATGACATCAGGATATACGAGGGCCGTTTTTTTTTCAACCTCCGATCGCTCCGTGCAGACGCTACGCGGGCAGCAGAAAGCAGGCATGCGCTGTAGGCGACTGCGCAGCTCTTGCACTACACACTCCGCCATTGTTGACATTCAGGCGTCAGTCGGCGTTGTGCTACAGCCACGTAAACATGTCCACCATGATTGATGCTCCCTCCAAGTGTGAATTGCGAAGTGTGATTCGTTTTCTACAGGCTGAAGGCCATAGTGCTGCAGAAATCCATCGGAGAATGAGTCGTGTGTATGGGGAAAACTTCATGAGTGATGGTGTTGGGCCAAGGACGCAAATCTGTCATTTCAGATGACCTGGTGCAACGAGTTGACAGAATGGTTAAAGAAAACCGCAGATTCACCATTACTGCTTTGTCTACGGAATTTCCAGAGGTTTCAAGGTCTGTTTTGTACTCTATTGTTACTGAACGGTTAGGCTACAAAAAACTTTGTGCACGTTGGGTCCCAAAAATGTTGACGGATGGCCACAAAAGCGCTTTCAAACCAATGAGGATCTTCAAACCAACGTCAAGGACTACTTGAATTCATTGGCGGCAACTTTCTTTGCAGAGGGTATTGAAAAGCTTGTCCACAGATATGACAAATGTCTCAATCTCTTCGGTGATTATGTCGAAAAGTAACCGTAAGTGTACCAATCTTTTGGTAATAAAATTATTGTTTTATATGAACTTGTCTTTTATTTATAGCCTATCGGAGGTTGAAAAAAAAACGGCCCTCGTACATACCAGTTGCACCTCCTACCAGATCCAGTATCCTATTGTCAAAGCAGACTCACGAAAGCAACAATTAAGAAGCTATGTTTAATCAACTACTATAAAAACCAAGAGGCAGAAAACACCCCCCTGCCTAAAAATAAGATCACTTACCACTTGTTAAGGTCATTGTGGACCTCCGCTCCCCAGTTGAGTCCGTCTGGGCACTCCCGGCTCTGTTGATTCGACCCCTAATGGTTACTTTATTGTGACTGACATCCAGCCTTAGTCACCAAAAATCCTCCCCCAGCTCGATACTACAGGATAATTTTCTTCAGGACTGAAGAACTCTACTTGAGAATGATTCAAAACCCCAGAGTGGGATCGGGACTGGACTGGAGCCACTCAAGGAACGTAAAAGCTAGCAGGTAAGGCCTAATTTCATCTTCCTTATTGTTCCTCCAGTCCCGTCCCGCACCTGTGGGATGTATCATAGCAGTACTACACTTGGTAGGGATCCGCTAGACCAATCTGAAGAACCACCTAGCCAAACCTTGCATCCCCTGCTGGCTGCACATCAAGCCTATAATGTTTAACAAAGGTATGCATGGACAACCAGGTGGCTACCCTACAGATCTCTGCTGGTGAGACTAACTGCGTTTCAGCCCATGACATAGTCTGAGCTCAGGTGGCGTGAACCTTCAACCCATTGGGCAGTCGCTTGTGACGTACAAAGTAAGCCGAAGAGATAGCCTCCCTCATTCATCATGAAATACAGACTTTCGAAGCTGCTTCCTCCTTGCATCTTCTGCCAAACAGAATGAAAAGATGATCCAACTTCCTAAAAGGCTCTGTTCTTTTTAAGTAGTGTCGTAACACTCTATGGACATCCAAACCATGAAGAAGAGGATCCTTCTCCGTTCTTCCTGCTCCTGAAAACATTGGGCGCGTCACTGTCTGATTAAGGTGAAAAACTGACAGCACCTTGGGAACAAAAGATGGCACTGGCCTGAGAACCACCTTCTTTGCTAGGAGAAGAAAAGGCGGTTGACATGACAGGGCCTGCAACTCAGATATCCATCTAGCTGAATAGATGGCCACTAGGAACACCGCTTTTAAAGTAAGATCCTTCAAGGTACAAGCCCCCAGTGGCTCGAAGGTTGGTTCTGTCAGCACAGCAAATTGAGGTCCCATGGTAGCACAAGACCACACCGGTGACCACACCTGCTCTACCGCCTACAGGAACCTAACCACATCTGGGTGCACTGCTAAGGGAACTCCTTGGACTCTTCTCCGGTAGCATGAAATAGCTTGCCACCTGTAACCTTAGTGTACTCATGCCAACCCCTCCTTGAAGCCTGCCTGCAAAAAGGTGAGGACCTCTGGCACCAAAGTTGAGAGAGGCCAACAGTGGCTGTTCTCACACCAGATCTCAAAGACTCTCCACACCTGGATATACGCTAGTGAAGTAGAGTGTCGCCTGGCCTTCAGTAATGTTGCAATCACTGAGGCCGAATAGCTCCATCTCCACTATCTCGCCTGCTCAAGAGCCAAGGTGTAAGCGAGAATTGATCCACCTGTGACGTCAGGATCAGTCCCTGCAACAGCAGATCCCACTGAGCTAGGAGCCGCCACAGACTGTCGATCGCCAGTCACACTAAGTTGGCATACCATGGCTGTCGAGACCAATTTGGAGCTATCAGAACCACCAGACCCTGATGCGCCTCTATCCTGTGCACCACTCGTCCAATGAGCACCCATGGGGGAAACACAGAGCAGCCCTTCCATTGGCCAACTCTGCACCAGTGCATCGAGGCCTTCTGACATTCACACTCTGCTTTTGCTGAAAAATTGTGTTGCCTTTGCCGAATCAAACGTCCCCATGAGGTCCATAATCAGTTGACACCACCGGCTCACTACCTGAGCAAATGCTGCGTCATTGAGTATCCAATCCCCTGGATTGATACATCCCAGTTGAGATAATCGGCCGCAACATTGTCTTTTCCTGCAACATGTGCTGTCAACAATGCTTGCAGATTGTCCTCTGCTCAGGCTAACAATGGAGCGGCTTCCTTCTCCTGGTTCACACTGCTCATTCCGCCCTGCCGATTGATGTAAGCCACTGCCGTGGCATTGTCTGAGAACACTTTGATGGCCTTGCCTAAGAGCAATGAGCGAAACTATTGTAATGCCAAGAAGACTGCCCTCAACTCAAGCCGGTTGATCAACCATGCCAACTCCTGAGAGGACCAGCGACCCTGTGCAATCTTGGACTCGCAGTGTGCTCCCCATCTGGTCAGACTGGTATCCGTCGTCAGAGGAATCCATTTGGGCATCTCCAGAGGCATGCCCACCCAGAGATGCTCGCCCTGCAGTCATCAGTGGAGAGACCTTCAGAAAGGCGCCAGACAAGACAGGGGAAATGACAGCGGATGATGGTGTGCAGACCACCTTCATAACAAGCTCTTTTACAATGGCGCATGTGAGCCCACGCCCTGGCATGAGCTTGATGGTTGCCACCATGGACCCCAACATCTGAAGATAGTGCCATGCATTGGTTGGCTCATGCTGCGAAATCTTCTGATCTATCCCTGCAGCATGGTCAGGCAACTCTCCGCCAAGGCCACACGTCCTGTCATTGCTTGAAATCTGGCCCCCAGGTACACCAAGTTCTGTGAGGGCCGGAGCTGACTCTTGAAGTTTATCACCCATCTGAGACCCTGCAAGTATGCAATCACTCTCGCCGTGATGCACCCACTTTCTCCCTTTGATTTTGCCCAAATGAGCCAATTGTCCAGGGTAAGGATATATGAGAATTCCCTCCTGGCGTAGCCCAGCCACTGCCACCACCATCACCTTCGTAAATGTGCGGGGTGCGGTTGCCAAACCGAACGGAAGTGCTTGAAACTGGAAGTGCCCCATTGGTATCGCAAACCTTAGGAACTGCTGTTGTGTAGCCCAAATTGGTATGTGCAAATAGACTTCTGTCAGATTGAGGAAAGTCAAGAACTCCCCCTCCCTGACTGCTACAATGACAAACTGAAGCGTATCCATATAGAATCAAGGCACTCAGAGAATGATTGATGTGCTTGAGATCCAAAATGGGCCGAAAGGAGCCTTCTTTCTTGGGAATGACGAAATAAATAGAATATCGACCACTGGTTGTTCGGCACCCTTTTGACCGCTTGAAGGTCTAGGAGTCTTTTTAAAGTCTCCTGTACTGCCTGTCACTTCCAAGCAGCTTTGCACGGAGCGACGATAAAACGAATCTGTGAGGGGGCTCCCGAACTCCAACACGTAGCCTTTCTTGAATATCTCCAACACCCACTGATCAGACGTAATCCGAGATAAAAGTCCCACAGCTGACCTCCTATGGGTACCACCCCTGTCTGGGCTTTCCTCGCTTCACTGAGACTTCTTTCGGACTGAGGGGCAGAAGAAAAGAACCATTCTCTTTGTTCCTCAAAAACCCCAAAAGGACTGCCGCCTGGAAGGGAATCTGCCCCTCTGGTAAGGAGCAAAACATACTGCTCGGAAACGTCGGTAGATTGCCTCTCTGGTGGAACCGCAGAATGAATTGTCTTCTGTTTGTCCTCTGGGAGCCTGCTTCCTTTCGAATCCCCTAAGTCCTTCACCAGTTTATCCAGGTCTTCACCAAATAAGAGCCTACCCCAGAAGAGTAACATACTCAAACGTGATTTGGATGAGACATCAGCCAACCAATTCCTTATCCAGAGATAACGACGAGTTGCCACCACCGCTGCCATACTCTTGGACAAACCTCTGATAAAATCATAAAATAAATCCACCAAATAGGCCGTGTCTGACTCCAGCTTGGCTGCTTCTGGCGGTAGCTAGTGGGAGCTCTCTATAATCCCTTCCGCCCATCTTAAACATGCCCCATGCTACAAAGGTGCCACAAACCGATGCCTGCAGGGACAGAGCCTTAATATTAAACGCCTGCTTCAGCAGGGTTTCCACCTTCCTGTCTTGCACATCCTTAAGGGCTGAACTACCTTCCACAGGAATGGTAGTCTTCTTTGTTACTGCCGAAACTATTACATCCACCTTAGAGGATCAAAAGAGCTCCTGTCCTTTTCCAGAAGCGGGTACAAGAGTGCCATAGACCGCGTTCCCTTTAATGTATATTTGTTAAATCAGTCAGGGTCTAGAATCTGCAAATAGCTTTTAGTTAAATTAAAAAACACAACAGGTAGCTTCAGTTTAAGTTTAAAACCCAGCAGAGAGCTTTTAGTTTAAATTTAATATTCACTCAGGGCCTAGTAGCAAAGAGCTTTCAGTTTAAATTTAAAACACAGCAGAGAGTTTTCCGGTTAAATTCAGAACCCAAGACTCCCTCAATCCAAGCGAGGGCTGTGTGAATCACCCAGGAAATTGGTCAGAGATTACCTTAGAAGCCCAGGACAGGGCACTGTGTAACAGCCAGTTTTTAATAAGTCTTCTTTCCCTCCCTCCTTCCCTGACACCCACCCACCTCTGGGATAATCGTAGTTTTATAGGCACTTAAAGGAAAGGAGGTGCCATATTCAATCTCCGGTGTTTATCCTTATCAGGCATACATTAAGGACCCGAGATGAATTAAGCTTCAGGTGAACAAAGTACATTAAACACATTAGGTATAGTTTTATTAGTATACTGTAAGTATCCCTAGCAACCCTTAGTAAGTAAGGAACTTAAATACCTAAACACAACCTTAAATCTAAGATGCAGGTAGCAGTTCAGCAGTGAGATGGGGGGGCTTTCCAGTCTTTTGCATTGAGGGTCACATGTATGATTTTCTCCCAGTTGGCGAGGGGTCTTACGTGTGCACTAGGTACAAGGAGCTCTTTGCTCTCAGGGAACGAGTCCGATCTCTGGAGGCTAGAGTAGCAGACTTGGAGGACATAAGGAAGATAGAGAGGTACATAGACGAGACCTACAGGGATATAATACTGACGTCCCACCTCCATGTTGGCAGCATCCCTGTTGCCATGGAGGAGAGAGGTCATGTGACAGGAGAGCATCACCCTGGTGTGGCAGGAAGTGATCCTGTAGCTAGGACATGTCCTCCAGGTGATGTAAAACCCTCTCACACTGAGGAGGTTTCTCCAGGGCCATGTGCCCACAAGGGAAGGGTTAGGACAGCCATTATAGTTGGTGATTCGATCATTACGCATGTAGATAGCTGGGTGGCTGGTGGACGTGAGAATCGTCTGGTAACATGCCTGCCTGGTGCAAAAGGTAGCAGACCTCACGCGCCATCTAGACAAGGTCTTAGATAGTGCTAGGGAAGAGTCTTCTGTCTTGGTACATGTCGGTACCAATGACATAGGAAAGAGTGGTAGGGAGGTTCTGGATGCTAAATTTAGGCTTTTAGGTAGGAAGCTGAAAGACAGAACTTCCAGGGTAGCATTCACGCGCAGGACCCAAAAGGCATGCAGAGCTCCGGAGTCTCAATGCGTGGATGAGACAATGGTGCAAAGATGATGGTTTTGGATTTGTTAGGAACTGGGGAACATTCTGGGGAAAGGAGGGGCTCTTCCAAAGGAATGGGCTCCACCTTAACCTTAACCGGAATGGAACCAAGCTGCTGGCATTAACCTTAAAAAGGAGATAGAGCAGCCTTTAAACTAGATTATAGGGGAAAACCAACCGTCGCCCAAGAGCACAACATTCGGAACAATTTATCCTTGAAGGATACTAGCAAAAGATTGAAGTTAGAGCATAACAGTAGAGAAGTTCCAATAAAGACAAAAGTAGCCCAAATGCCCTTCAGTACAGAGCAGACTGAGCGTAAAGATTCCAAATTATCCCTGCCTACCAATAGCCAGATTAATATGAATAAAATACAGCCTCTAAAATGCATGTATGCCAATGCTAGAAGTCTAAAAAATAAGATGGGAGAGTTAGAATATATAGCACTAAATGAGAGCTTAGATATGATTGGTAACTCAGAGACATGGTAGAAGGACAACCAGTGGGACACTGATACCTGGATACAAACTATATCGTAATGATAAAGATGATCAAATGGGTGGAGGGGTTGCGCTCTATGTTAGAGAGGGCATGGAGTCAGAAAGGATTAAAGATTTGTAGGAGGCAAAATTCACTGTAGAACCTCTATGGATTGAAATTCCATGTAAAAAGGGGAAGGTGATGGCAGTGGGGGTGTACTATCGACTGCCTGGCCAGAATGAACAAATGGATGATGAAATGCTCAAACAAATCATGGAAACTAACAAAAATTACAACACAGTGATAATAATGGGCGATTTCAATTACCCCAGTATCGAATGAGTAGGTGTCACGGCAAGACATGCTAGGGAGATAAAATTTCTAGATGAAATAAACGACTGCTTCTTGGAGCAGCTGGTTCATGAACTGACAAGAGGGGAAGCCATTTTGGACCTAGTCCTTAGTGCAGAGGTACTCAAATCCAGTCCTGGAAGGCAGCAAACCAGTCAGGTTTTTGGGATATTCCTAATGAATATGCATGAGATATATTTGCATGCACTGCCTCCATTGTATTTGAATCTCTCTCATGCATATTCATTAGGGATATCCTGAAAACCTGACTGGTTTGCAGCCCTCCAGGACTGGATTTGAGTACCTCTGCCTTAGTGGAACACAAGATCTGGTGCAAGAGATAAGGGTGTTGGGACCACTTGGCAATAGTGTTCATAGCATGATCGTGTTTGATTTAATAAATGAAGGAAGAACAGTAAGGAAATCCACAGTGCTACCTTCTAACTTTCAAAAGGGAGACTATGATAAAATGAGGAAAATAGTTAAGAAAAAACTAAAAGGAGCAGTTGTAAAAGGTAAAGATTTACATCAAGCTTGGGTGTTGTTTAAAAATACTAATCTTCGAAGTCCAGACCAGCTGTATTCCACATTTTTAAAAAAGTGGAAGAAAGTCCAAAAAACTGCCAACATGGTTTAAAGGTGAGGTCAGAGAGGCTGCTCCCAAAAAAAGCATCTTTCAGGAAATGGATAAAGGAGCCAAATGACGAAAACTGGAAACACAAGCACTGGCAAGTTAGATGCAAAGCATTGATAAGGCAGGCAGAGAGAATTGGAGAAGAAGCTTGCTGTGGAAGCAAAAAAACATAATAAAGACTTTTTCAAGTACATTCGTAGCAAAAAACCTGAGAGAGAGTCAGTTGGACCATTAGATGATAGAGGGGTAAAAAGGGGCACTAAGAGGCGACAAGGCCATAGCGAAGAGACTGAATGAATTCTTTGCTTTGATCTTTACTGAGGAAGATGTAGGAATGTTACTCATGACTGAAATGGTATTTAAAGGAGATGCTATGGAAGAACTGAAAGAAATGTTGATACACCGGGAAGATGTATTACAACTATTTGATAAACTGAAGAGTGGCAAATCACCTGGACCGGATGGTATACATCCAAGGGTTTTGAAAGAACTGAAATATGAGATTGCAGACCTACTATTAGTAATCCTTGAACTATCATTAAAATCATCTGTAATACCTGAAGATTGGAGGATGGCCAATGTAACGGCAATTTTTTAAAAATGGTTCCAGGGGTGATCTGGGAAAATACAGACCGGTGAGCCCGACGTCAGTAACAGGAAAAATGGTGGAAAACATCATAAAGAACAAAATTACTGAACATGTAGATAGTCATGTCTTAATGGGAGACAGCCAACATGGCTTTAGCCATGGAAGGTCTTGTCTTACTAATCTGTTATGTTTTTTTTAAAGGTGTGAACAAACAGGTAGACAAAGGTGAGGCAGTTGATATAGTGTAGCTGGACTTTCAGAAAGTCTTTGACAAGGTCTCTCATCAGAGACTTTTGGCAAAATTAAAATGAGATAGGAGGCAGTGTACTATTGTGGATCAGGGACTGGTTAAAAAGATAGAAAGCAGAGAATAGGGCTAAATGGCCATTATTCCCAATAGAGAAAGGTGAATAGTGGAGTACTCCAGGGATCTGCGCTGGGTCCGCTGCTTTTTAACATATTCATAAATGACCTGGAAATGGGAATAACGAGTGAAGTTATCAAATTTGCAGATGACACAAAACTATTCAAAGTTGTTAAAACCCATGAGGATTGTGGAAAATTGCAAGAGGATCTTGATAAACTGGAAGACTGGGCATCCAAATGGCAAATGAAATTTAAGGTGGACAAGTGCAAAGTTATGCACGTAGGAAAGAACAACCCAAACTATGGCTAAACGATGCAAGGTTCCACATTAGGAACCACCACCCAGGAAAAAGATTTAGGCGTCATTGTGGATAACATGTTAAAATCCTCAGCCCAGTGTGCACCGTCAGCCAAGAAAGCAAATAGAATGCTAGATATCATACGGAAAGGAATGGAGAATAAAATGAAAGATATTATAATGCCTCTGTATTGTTCCATGATGCGACCGCACCTTGAATATTGTGTGAAATTCTGGTCACCATATCTTAAAAAGGATATAGCGTTATTAGAAAAGGTTCAGAGAAGAGCCACCAAAATGCTAGAGGAGATGGAAGGATACTACTATGAAGAGAGGCTAAAAAAGTTAGGGCTCTTCAACCTTGAAAATAGACGTCTGTGGGGAGATATGATAGAGGAACGTGTAACCATAGATCGATTGTTTACACTATGAAAGTATAGAAAGCCTAGGGGACAAGCAATGAAGCTACAGGATAACATACTTAAGACTAATAAGAGAAAATATTTTTTCATTCAATGTGTAATCAAACTCTGGAATTTGTTACCGGAGGATTTAGTAAAAGCTGTTAGTGTAGCCGGGTTTAAAAAAGGTTTGGACAAGTTCCTGGAAGAAAGGTTCATAAACCATTATTAAAGTGGCATATCTTATGTTCTTATGTCTGTGTCTTTCTGATGGCCTGGAATAGAGGATCCTCCAGAGGCTCCTCTTCCAATGCAATCTCCGTGCCCACATTGAGGGCCTTCAAGGAGTGAGCAATCAAGGTTGCCAGCTCCTCTCTCCTAAAGATACGGATGATGTGTGCCTCCTCTCGTTCCTCCAGCTCCAACTCCTCCGCCCCCATATCCTGCTCTACTTCTAAATTCCTCGTCATCGGAATGGATGGACCCCAACTCTCCCCAAGGGTCCTCGTCCAACCTTCTCCTGCTTGACCCCAGCTTACCCTGTGTTCTGACCCAGTCAGAGAGTCCAGCAAACCACTTTCGAGTGCCTTCATTTGTGAACTCCCTGGCAACTCCTCTCTTTACTACTTTAAATAAAAAGCCCTATGCATGAGGATGACAAATTCAACCAAAAAGTGACAGCCAGCTCCCCTGCCTGCTCTTTGGCTGAGGAGTGCTTTGAGGGCCTAGCGGATTTACTAGTCTTCTTTTTAGGTTCCTGTGGCATGGATACCGGGATTTTGGTGCTTCCGCCCCCCCCCTCCCCCATGGCACTATTTGTGCCGTAGTTGAGAACGAGTTCTGATTCTCCTCAGAGGGGGTCTCCCATCCCTTCAAGCCTTTCCTTAAGGAGCCCTTCCTCCACTGAATGAGCCTCTGCCTCACAGATACGGCAGACCCCAGTGACAGGAGCCCCTGCATGAGCCACGTGCTCTTGAAGGGCATCACCTGTCTCTGCTTTGCTTCTATGCAATCAGATTTTATAAATTAAAAAGTGTGTGTGGGGGGTTGGTTATTGGGGGGTTATTGGCAGGATTTTAACTCTTTTCTGCAGGAGCCTGCCTGCTTTTCAGTGCCCAGGGCCAACCAAAAAAAACAAAATGTGGATTAAGCTCAGCCCACGTCCAGTAAAGCCCCCAAAAACAAAGAAAGAAAAGAAACTGCAAAAACAAACATGGATCGCATAATGGCACTGAGCAGGAAGCGGCCACCGAAAAGCACAGTTACTTACCTGTAACAGGTGATCTCTGGGAACAGCAGGAATAGGTTTTCACATATGGATATCGTCGGTACCGACGGAGCCTGCACGGGAACGCTCCCCAGCGTCCAAAAGGAAAGCTTTTGGGAGCATCCCACAGCGCCTGCGCGCTGCCTTCCCGCCTTTCCTAACTGCCTCTCTCCAGTTCGAGTTTTAAAGCTGAGACAAAGAGAGAGAGAGAGGAAAGGAAAGATAGATAGAGAGATACAACTCCAAGGGGAGGTGGGTGGGTTGTGAAGACTTATTCCTGCTGTTCCCAGAGATCACCTGTTACAGGTAAGTAACTGTGCTATCTCCAGGAACAAGCAGGAATGAGTCTTCACATATGGGGACTCCCCAGCTAGAGATGCCTGGGAGATCACCCAGATTGTGAGTCGCTGGGAAGGGCTCCACCTGCACTCATGAATCTCAGGCATCCAGTCAGGGATGGCGGGTAGGAGTTGATTAGGTATGGAACAGGTGTTTGAGAACAGCCTGACCAAACAAGGCATCCCGGCGGGAGTCCTTGTCCAAGCAGTAATGGGCTGTGAAGGTATGAACCGATGCCCAGGTGGCTGCTCGACCGATTTGGTCGATGGACAGAGTTAAGATGAGCCATAGAGGCTGCCATGGCCCTCACATTGTGAGCTGTGACATGGCCCTCCAGAGAAAGATTCTTGCTCTGGTAGGCGAAGGAAATACACTGAGCAATCCAATTAGACAGAGTTCTCTTGGAGACTGGAAGTCCTAAATGAGAAGGATCAAAAGCAACAAAAAGTTGAGAGGACTTTCTATGTTGCTGTGTCCTTTGTAAGTAGAAAGCAAGTGCTCTTTTACAATCCAGGATATGAAGATTCCTCTCTGCACTTGATGCATGAGGTCCTGGAAAAAAGACAGGTAAATACACCTCCTGGTTCAGATGAAAAGGTGAGACCACTTTAGGCATAAAGTGTGGATTAGTTCTGAGGACTACCTTGTCATGATGGAACCTTGTATAAGGAGGATTAGCCACTAAAGCTTGCAACTCACTGATACGGCGAGCTGAGGTGACTGCAATGAGAAAAATAACCTTCCAGGAAAGGAATTTCAAGGAGGTAGTGGCTACGGGTTCAAAGGGTGGCTTCATAAGCTGGCCAAGAACCAGATTCAAGTCCCATGCCACTGGAGGTGGTCTAATGGGAGGTTTAGTCAAAAGAAGGCCTCTCATGAATCTTGCTATAAGAGGATGAGAGGAAATAGGTTGTCCATTGAGAGGCTTAAGGGATGCTGCAATAGCACTCAAATGGACTCTGATTGAATTTGTTTTAAGGCCTGCATGGGATAAATGCAGCACATAGTCTAGTAAAGAATTCAAAGGTATTGCAAGAGGGAAGACCCTTCTCTGCACACCAAATAGAAAACCTTTTCCATTTAAAAGCATATGAACGTCTGGTGGAAGGCTTTCTGGAAGCATGAAGGATATCCTTCACTTGCTGAGAAAGGTGTAAATCTTGAAGGTCTAGGCCTTCAGCAACCAGGCCCTGAGATGAAGAGACTGAGGATTTGGGTGCCACAAGGTTCCCTCCTCCTGGGAGAGGAGATCTGGAGCAGACCCCAGGTCTAGGGAGGGAGCTTGAGAGAGATGCAGAAGTAGAGGGTACCACACTTGGCGTGGCCAAAGTGGTGCTATGAGGATCATAGACCCCTTGTCTCTCTGAAGCTTGAACAGAGTTTTGGGGATGAGGGGAATAGGTGGAAAGGCATAGAGGAAGTCTTGCCCCCAATGAAGGAGGAAGGCATCTCTGGCCTGAACTCCCTGACATGGAATCCTGGAACAGAACCGGGGAAGTTTGGCATTCCACGGACTTGCAAACAGGTCTATGTCTGGGGTATCCCAAATCCGAAAAATCCTGGCTATCTGGTCCCCATGGAGGGACCATTCGTGCGGAAGCAGAACTCGACTGAGTCTGTCTGCCCAAGAGTTTTGAACCCCTGGAAGATACACTGCCATGAGATGGATTTGATGCTCTCTGGCGAAGGCCCACAATCTCAGAGCTTCGTTGCAAAGCGACAGAGAGCCAGTCCCTCCCTGCTTGTTCACGTAGAACATGGCTACCTGGTTGTCTGTGTGGATGAGGACTGTCTTGTAGATGAGCAGGGTGTGGAAGACTCAGAGCCAGAAAGATTGCTCTGAGCTCTAAGAGGTTGATATGAAGAGATGTCTCCCATGGAGACCAGATGCCCTGGGTGGAGAGATCTTGTAGATGAGCCCCCCAACCCTTTGGAGAGGCATCTATTGTAAGGGTTGCTTGGGGTAACACCTGTTGAAAGGGGGACCCCAGCAACAGATTCTGAGTGGACTTCCACCAGTGGAGGGACTGGAGGTTGCTATTTTGTCTGACAGGCAACCTGATGCCAGGGTCCATTGGGTGGATAGGGTCCACTGAGCTGCTCTCATGTGAAGGCAAGCATAGGGAACCACATGCACCGTGGATGCCATGTGGCCTAAGAGTTGTAACATCTCTCGAGCAGTTAAATGGGATTTTAACTGAATCTGGGAGGCTAACTGCACCAAGCGTAGGCAACAGGCCTGGGGAAGATAGGCCCTTGCAGTTGTGGTATCCAGTAAGGCCCCTATGAACTCTAGAGACTGAGTAGGGGTAAAATGGGATTTTGGAATGTTGATTATCAGTCCCAGATACTGAAGAACACGCCTTGTGCATGTTAGGGAAGTCTGGGCCTCTGACTGGGATGGAGCTCGGATGAGCCAGTCGTCCAGATATGGGAATACGAATATTCCTAGAGTGCGTAGGAATGCAGCTACTACTGCCATGTATTTTGTGAACACTCTTGGAGCAGAGGCCAGACCGAAAGGAAGCACTTTGTATTGGTAGTGCTTTCCTTGGTAAAGGAACCGAAGGAATTTTCTGTGTGTTGGATGGATGAGAACATGGGTGTACGCATCCTTGAGATCTAGAGAACAAAGCCAGTCCTGACTCTGTAGGTATGGAAGGAGAGTTCCGAGAGAAGTCATCTTGAATTTCTCCTTGCATAGAAACTTGTTCAATTCTCTGAGATCTGATATGGGTCTGTAGCCCCCTGTTTTCTTTGGAATGAGAAAATAGGGGGAGTAGAACCCTGAGCCCTGTTGAAGAAGGGGTACTTCTTCTATTGCCCCTTGGGCAAGAAGGGTAGCAATCTCTTGACCTAGAAGGTTGAGGAGAGATGTTGGAGAATTGAACTGTTTCAGCATGGTGTGAGGAGAAAGGTTTAAGAAATGAAGTTTGTACCCTTCCCTTATGATGGAGAGGGTCCACTGCCCTGCTGTGATTTGTTCCCATCTGGGAGCAAAGTGAGCTAACCTTCCTGGGATGGTGAGAGGCTCTGGATGTTCTAGAGCCAGAAACGCTAAGTTCTCTAGTGGAAAGTCAAACGCCCTGAGGCGGCTGAGGCTGTTGGGCCGTATAGCAGTCCTCGCAGCCTGGGTTTTGGCCTGTTTTGGTTGTTGCTGTCTCTTTGTAGCAAAACGACCTTGAGAAGAGGCATGACCATAAGAAGAAAATTTCCCTTTCTTTGGGAAAGATCCCTTTTTGAATAACCTCTTTTTAAAAGGAGCAGTAGTAGACTTTGAAAGTCTATCTAAAGCAGAATTTTCAGCATCCATCTGGTTGGCTTTTGCTTGCCAATCTTTGCCAAACAGGTTTTCGCCCGTACAGGGAAGGTTACCCAGACCATCCTGAACCCAGGATTCCAAATCAGAGGCTTGCAACCAAGCAACTCTGCGTGCACCTATGGCAATAGCCGAAGCTCTACTGGCACCCTCAAAAGAGTCAAAGGCTGCATGATTGGAAAACTTGGATACATCCTGTGCCTGTTTAAGCCAGGTGATATATTCTTCTCTCTTATCTTCTGACATAAAAGGAGATAAGGTTTGCAGATGATCTGTAACTTCTTTCAGAAACATCCCCATATAGAGATTATAGGAGTTGATTCTGGCTATAAGCATACTGGCCTGGAAGATTTTCCTGCCAAAGGCATCTAGGGTTCTGCATTCCCTTCCTGGAGGAGCAGAGGAGTGCCTTTTTGTACTCTTGATCTTTTTCATAGCAGACTCTACCACAATGGAGTGGTGAGGAAGCTGAGTCTTATGAAACCCAGGACAAGGAGGAACACGATACATGGTGTCCAACCTTCTGGAATGAGGGGAAGTGGAAAGAGGAGTCTCCCATATGCCTAACATGTGATCATAAAGAATCTCATGTATTGGTAAGGTGGCTGCCTCCTTAGGAGCCTTAGGATATTGAAGGATATCCAATTTTTTGGCTCTAGGTTCAGTTTCAGAGGTCACTGAGATGGACAGGCCTTTGGCCACCTCCCTGATGAAATCCTGAAAAGACAAATCTTCAGGAGGAGACATTCTCCTTTTTGGA
The DNA here is from genome assembly GCA_033557465.1 of Ichthyophis bannanicus. NCBI lineage: Eukaryota > Metazoa > Chordata > Amphibia > Gymnophiona > Ichthyophiidae > Ichthyophis > Ichthyophis bannanicus. The sequence goes on from CM066045.1 coordinate 159,292,725, forward strand.
GAAGAGGGTTCCTGAGGAAGGATCCCCGATGCTTCAATTGAGGCCTCTGAAGAATCAGAGTCTTCAGAGGAATCGAAGTATCGGCTGTCTGGATGCTCTCGCAGAGCCCGATACGCGTACCGGGAGGTATCGACATCGGGAGTAATCGGTACCGTGTCGGTACTGATGGGCATCACTGGATAACGTACCACTGCCGTCGATGCTGATGTCGATGCAAGCGGTACAGGTATCGGAACCGGAATCGGGTCCTGTACCGGAATCGGTACGGATACCGACAACGGGGTTTGTTGCGGTACCGTAGGCGTCGCAGCTTGTATGAATGCCGTGATGGCACGCTGCATGGTCAGGATATTCTGATCCATTGACGCCACCAATGTCTGGATGTCGGTACCGGTGGAAACCACCGGTACCCCAGAGCATTGTAACAGGTGATTGGTCGAGGCCGAGCCATCGATGTCAATCTGTGACCCCATAGGTAGTGCTTTGGAAGCCGGAGCCTCCCGCCGGGGTAATTTTGCTGGTGTGGGTTCCTCAAGAGTAAGCCCGGGGGCATCTCGATACTTGGAGGGAGATGAACTCTTTGAGGACCGGCCAGATTTAAGTTTGGTTACCTGAGATCCATGGGATGAAGAAGAAGCCCTGGAAGACGTCGATGCCACAGAAGCTGCATCGGAGGGAAACAGGACACTGAGCTTGGCTGCCCTATTCTGTAACCCTCTCTTAGACATCATGGAACAGGACTCACAATCCGCAATGGAGTGGTCAGGACCTAAACATTTTAGACACCAGTCATGGGTGTCAGTGACAGAAATAGTGCTGCTGCACTTTGTGCATTTTTTAAACCCGGAGGCGGGTTTTTCCATGAAGGAAAAATGTATCTGTAGGCCTAAGGCCCCAGAAGAAAAATGCACTGAAAAGAGTAGAAGGGTTTTTTTTTTTAAAGAAAGAAAAAAGACCGGTGGTACCAGTGCGGAATCAAGAAGGCAGCCACGTGACTAAAGAAAATTAAAATAAAATAAGAAATTCTTCAGCGGTGACAGGAAACACGACCTGCTGGCTCCGCGGAAAAGAAGAACTGGAGAGAGTCAGTTAGGAAAGGCGGGAAGGCAGCGCGCAGGCGCTGTGGGATGCTCCCAAAAGCTTTCCTTTTGGACGCTGGGGAGCGTTCCCGCGCAGGCTCCGTCGGTACCGACGATACCCATATGTGAAGACTCATTCCTGCTTGTTCCTGGAGATCTCTCTGCTGGTTTATTATAGCTGATTTCCCCCACGGATCTCCAACTAACTTGCCATGGAATTCTAAGCTGTTTCCTTGGTTTCTCCGCTCCAGATGCAACGCTCAGCTACCGACAGAGCTCCGGTGGCAGCTGGAGAGCTCTGAAGGGCAGACCTGCTGACTAAAGATCTTCTCCCCGCAGTCTCTGCACTTGAGCAGGAGGGGCTGCAGAAGTGACCCTGCTCTTACCCCCAGAGTACCTTCTGCCAAAATTTGGCTCGGAGCCCCAGGAAATCCACCAGTTTTGCCTCTGGAGACACCCTCCTAGGTTTGTTTGGGGTTTTTTTGTTTAACGTTATTGCAAATATGCCCTCTAATGAATGGGCAATTCTATCAAAAACAAAACAATAAATTTTGAATTGCCCAACACCTAAACAATTCCTTATCTATTCCTTCAGCGAGTCCTCTTTTGTAATCACCTCACTCGAGCTGCTAGGAGACTGAGATGCCACCGGTATGTATATCCTGATGTCATTAGAAGCCCTTCCTGCTCCACACACTGAAGGCCAATCTGGCCCAACATCCCAGACATTCAAAATTCAGCGCCAGAAGGCGTGAAGACCACACCAGCTTCACACTAGCTGCCCGATTGAGTCTTGCACCAGGGAGAAGGCAGTGAAGCCCCTCCCCATCCCTGCACTGAAGGCCAATGAAGCCCAACACCTCAGACAATCAAATTAATGCGCCAGAAGGCGCACCCATGCCTGAGGGCCTTGCCAGAGGGCCCTTTGACATGGCCTTTAAATGAAAACAACAAGTTAGTTATTAATAAATATAATAAAACACCACAACACTGCCGCTACATTACTAACAAGGACCGTCCACTCAAGGAAAATACAAATCCTTCTAAGACCCTGTGTGCCCTCATACCGCTATACAATTTCACCATGCTCCCATTATATTTAGCAGTGTATACAGTGCTTGCTCTCATACCCTTGACAACAGCACACAGTACCCTCCTCACCCCCCAATACCTCCCTCACATGCTTCACAAGTACCATCCAGCCCTCACCTCCCCAGATTATGGCTACATTCTTCCAGATGCCTCATAACCATACAAACCTCTTCCCATATCATTCCCATTTCCACTGCCTTTGAAACAACACCACAATTACTTCAATGTGCACTGATCAATGCCAGGTCAATGAGAAATAAAATTCAGACTATCACTGACCTGCTCACAGAATACCAACTAGACATTCTATGCATAACTGAGACATGACTCTCAGACACCGATGATGTCCTCCTCAACCAGCTCAAAGCAGACTACTTGCTGTTCCACTGCCCAAGAAACAACCGGAGAGGGGGAGGGGTATTGCTCCTAACCAAAACACATCTGCATTTCCATCCCCTATCATCGAGGAGCACCAATGAAATAGACTCAGTCACCATCACAAATAACCGCATAACCATCATCCTCAGCTACTGAACTCCCACCATTTCCTCCAACAACCTATCCGGCATAATAGAAAATAATCATAGAAATCTCCAAAACCAAGAAGGACCTTCTCATCCTGGGAGACTTCAACCTCCCTTCCCTATCTACCAATATGGCAGACATCTTCCTCTCAACCATGGAATCGATGGACCTCACCCAAAGTATAACATCCCCCACACACAACAAAGGCAACACCCTCAACTTAATCTTGACCCCCACCCTTCCAATCCATACCAGCCCCTCCACACACACTACGAACCTACCCAATGCCATGGACCAACCACATTCTCATCACCTTCTCTCTACCCCTAAAATTGCCAATAAGCCAGACAGAACAACAGATTATGCGACACTTCAGACAATTCGACCAGGACGTCTTCCAGGAGTATACCATACCAAACAAAGATGGACACATTTGACACAATACTGACAGACAACTGGAACAAAGTGCTTGGAGATGCAGTTAGACTACCACCTAACCAACACAACTCATACAAAAAGCAGCACATCTGCACAACTCCCTGGTATTCACCTACTCTGCACCAACTAAAAACCAAATAAGACAGCTAGAGCGGAAATGGCAAACGACTACCCAGATTGAAGACAGCAACAAATTCCTAGCACTATTTCAGAATTACCATGCAACCACAGATAAAGCCAAGAAACATTATCATACAAAGATCATCAGTACCTCTATCAATCGCCCGTGAGAACTATTTAACCTAGTCAGGTGCCTCACAGAAACACTCACCAACCACAACCTTCGGTCAGCCATCAACAACTAGCTGCGCAGTACAAACAGCTACACCCCTGCCCAGACCTCACCATCTCCCTTCCCATCACTATTCTTCTTAACACCACTTGCTGGTCCACTTTTTGTATGATCACCAGCAAAGAGATCGAGAGTATTCTAACAAAGCTCAACACATCCTTCTCACCACTTGACCAATGCGTAGCCAACTGGATCAAAGCTGCAAAGACCGAACTCAGTCCAATCCTCACCAAAATAACAAATAAAACACTACAACAAGGAATAATGCCAAACTGTCTCAAATTATCCTTTTTCTGCTCCACCCTAAAGAAACCAAGCCACGACCCTACAGACCCTGCATTATTCCGACTCATTGCCAGCCTCCCCTTCCTGGCCAAAGTCATCGAGAAAAACGTCCTGCTCTAAATTCAAGACCACATTGATGAAAACTGCTTACTTGATCCACAACAGCATGGTTTCCGCCCGCTGCATGGAGTAGAAACTCTGATGACTTTACTAATCAACACATTGACCCAAGGACTACAAGACCACTCACAAGCCTACCTTCTGATATTTCTGGATATCTCTGCAGCGTTCGATACAGTCGATCATGGCACACTCCTACAGCAACTGCAATCATACAGAATCCAAGATACAGTTTTCAAATGGTTTCAGTCATACCTCACTGAGATAACAGCAGATAAAAATGGATATGACCACCTCCAAACTATACCAACAAGCTCTGTTTATTACATGGGACTCCTCATTCACCTCTCCAACCACAACACTAAACAACATTCAGATATAATATTCGACTGCAGCTGAAATAAGTCAGGATCGCTCTCGATCAACAACTTTCCTTCAAAGTCCAAGTAGCGACAACAGCCAAAACAATCTATTTCAAAACGAAGATCCTGCAATGACTTCATCCCCTTCTTGAACCAGCAAACTTCCGATCAAGACCTAATGCAAACTATTGCAATAGCGTCTACCATGGCCTGCCACAAGCCACCATATCCTCCCCCTTCAAACTGCTCTATACACTGCAGCACATACAATTCAGGGAGCTGCTAAACATGACCACATTACCCCATCCTAAAACAGCTCCACTGGCTGCCCCTCCCCAAAAGAATCAAATATAAATCCTTGCTCCTTATTCAAAAGCACTACACTCCCACCCAACCACCCACCTCCAATCCCTCCTTCAGAAACTCACTACAAACAGACCACAAAGAGCTGCTACAATCAACAAAATCACCATACCGCAATTGAAAACAAAACTCAACCAACAAAATTTGCCACAGAACATTTGAATGCTACACACTGTCCTCTGGAAATCTCTGCCAGACACAATAAGGAATATCACCAACCTCCCCTCCTTCCATAAGCACCTGAAAACCTTATTCTTTGAGCACTTTGGACCCTCCACCTAACCACTCCCCTCCGACATGATACCATCAAGACAGAATCTGCACTTGTAGATAAAGAATATAACATTTGTGTATAGCTCTCCTATTGTAAATAGTTCACTGAATGCAAATAGTTTGCTGTTATACAGTATATACTATGAGCTCGATTTTCGAAGGCAGTTATACAGGGTAACAGCCCATGTTACCCATGTGAATGCCTTAACTGGGATTTTCCAAAAGCACCTATACAGGTAGTGCCTTTGGAAAATCCCGGTTAAGTCTCTAACATGCCCATATGCTATCTGCTTAGCATTGGGGTGTGATTGGGGCATTCTGGGATGGAGCAGAGGCAGGGAATGGGACTAGGTGGGCAGCATTGATTTTTGATACAGCCTGCTTAGCACTCTGTGCCTTAAAGACAGGCGAGGAAAACTCTCGCCTGTCTTTAAGGCGCTGGGGCTAAATGGGCAGCATCAAAAATCGCCTCTACCCGCTTAGCCTCAGCAGCTGCTGGCCTGTGTGGCATGACCCAGATTTTCATTTCCGTCACCGCGGAAATGAAAATCCGCGTTAAGGGGGGGGGGGGGGGGCGATGGGCAAGCTATGCGCCGATGCGGCGCATAGCCTGCCTAAATGAAAATCAGGCCCTATATAACTAAGGTGTTATTTGTTCCATGTAAATGTATTAACTATGTTAATTGTTATCTAAGATGTTATTTGTTCTATGTAACTGATGTTCTGTTCAATGTAAACCACTTTAGCCTGGTGAAAAGCGGTATAAGCCTAGCTAAATAAAATAAATAAATTAGAACATGACATGCTCAGTCTCCAAGCTGCTAGTGAGGTGACACCAGGGCTGTACTGAGCCAGAATTGCGCTCTGTGCGACTTGCACATTGGGCGTGCACACACCTCCCCCTGCACCTCCATCTAGCCACTTTCTGCTCTTACTTTGCTGTTGCCATCCTCTGTTTTCTCCACAGCAGCAAGCAAGAGCAAAAAGTGGATGGACAAAGGTAGAGGAGAGGGCGCACGCCTGATGCGCTAGTCGCTGGCACTTTAAGCAGATCTGTCCCTCCCTGCTCTGATGTTGTGTCAGAGGAGGGAGGGACCAGACCTAGTTAAAGTGCTGTGAAAAGGCTTAAGGGGCGCATTTCGGCTGCCTGCTGTTGCCCTGCTCCCGCTGAGAGAAGAAAACGTGGTGGCAGCAGGGCAACAGAAGGCAGCCAAAATGTGTCCCTTAAGCCTCTGCGCCCTGTGTGGCTTCACCACTCGCACAGGGCTAGGTACGGTCCTGGGTGACACTACCCAGAGGTGCAGGACTGGACTGGAGGAACGATAAAAAAAAAAAAGTCAAGGTTCTCTTTCTCAAAACAACTTGCACAAATCTGAATGTATAGACCCCTCCTTCTCCCCATTTCTAGGGCTTAGAATTTCAACATTTTGAAAGCTTCATGTATCCAAAACTGGAAGAAGTGATCTATATACTCCCAGTGTGACACATGCAAGGCAAAGTTCCTAGTTCTTTTGTGTTTTGTAGTCTGACTTTCCCGCTCCTCCAAATCATGAGTGCTCCTGTTCTCCTCCATGGGCCCTCCCACTGGCCAGATTTGACTAAAATTTGACAGAATTGTTGATATCTTGTAAAAGTCTCTTACCAAATTTCAGTGAAACCCGATACATAGGTACAGACAAACTGATGGAGGAAAAGATATTGGTGCTTTGCACTGATAAACATGCTCAACATGGTGACTCCCTTTAGGCCGATTGCTGATTATACTTCGGTGGAACTTGCCTGGGCGGAGGAAATGGGGTGTGTGATCCCTCCTGGGACAGTGCGAGTAGCTTTGCAGCATATTGCAGAGTTGGCTGTGGGGGCTCGGTGGAGGGAAATGCAATTTAAATGCATCACGAGGGTGCATTTTTCTCCCCGGCGGGCCCTCCGCAGCCACCTTACCTCCGATGGCAGCTGTCAACGCTGCTCCGAGCCTCTTGCTACGCTGTATCATATGTGGTGGGAGTGCCGCATTATACGACCCTATTGGGCAAAATTATGTGCCTTTATGGTACAATTGCTGGGGAGGAGGGTGTGCTGGGACGGGTCCTTAGTAGTGTTGGATAGATTACGCCCCACCCAGCCCAAAGGGAACTGGGAACGTTTGTTGGTGCGCAAAGCCTGTCTGGTGGGGAAGGGCCCTCTTCTGAGGAGGTGGAGGGAACCACAACCGCCCTCCTACTGGGAATGGCGAAATACTTTCCATCAATTGATGCTCTGGGAATGCCGCCGGGCTCGGGGCAGTATGCGTCAGTGGCCGGCCTTCCAGAGGCTTTGGGATCCCTATATTCAAATACTGAGTCCTGCTATTCGTAATGAGATTTTGCAAATGGGCTGTTAGCTCTCCCGAGGATGGTTCTTAATGTCTGGGATGACGACCGTAAGATGGGTGGGGGGTAGGGGAAGGGGAATGGGAGGAAGGTTGGGAATGTATATCAAAACTTACACCTGGCTGTTAATTGTGCTCTGGAGGGGGATCAGAGTCCACCCCACCCGGAGCTTGTTGTTGTAATGTTTTAATCATTTGTATGCTGGTGTTTCAAAATAAAGTTTATAAAAAAAAAAAACATGCTCAACATTACTGATTCAAAAGGAACACACTTCATACATGTTGTTATTGTTATTAAGTTCCGTCAAATCTGTCTCAGCTCATGGCGACCCTCTGGATAGCTGTTCTAAACTGTGTTCAGTCTTCAGTCGGGGGGCTCATTGTTGATAGACTGACTCTCATAGCTGCTGTTATTGTATCGATCCATCATATTGCTGTCTTTCTCTAACGATCTCTGTCTTTGCATGATGTGTCCAAAGCCTGTAAGTTGAAGTCTTGTCATCTGAGCTTCTCAGGAAGGCTTAGTTTGATCTCCTCTAGTACTGACTAGTTTGTTCTTCTGGCAGTCCATGATATACACCATATTCATTGCCAGCACCATAATTCAAAGGCATCAATTTTCTTCCTATAGTTTTCACTGTCCAAGCCATATGACGTTAATGAAAATACCATGGCTTGAACAAGACAAATCTTTGTATTTAGAGAGACATCTCTACTTTTGAGAATCTTATCTAGGTCCTTCATAGCCATTCTGCCAAGAGCAATGCATTGTCGGATTTCTTGACTGTTTGTCATTTTTTTATTGATAGTTGATTCAAGTAGGTTAAAAGTTGTCCACTATTTCAACTTCTTCTCCAACAATGATGAACTTATTGATTATGCCAGTTGTCAGGATCTTTGTCCTATTTACGATAAGGTGCAGGCCCATTTTAAGACTATGTTCCTTGATCCTTGAGAAGCAAATATTTCGGACCATCTCCACTTTCAGCCAGTAATGTGGTATCATCAGCATAGCGAAGGTCATTGATGAGTCTTCCACAAATCTTCACACCTCAGTTGTGTTCATACAGTCCTGCTTCTCTGATGATTTGTTCTGCATATAAATTAAAGGGATAGGGGGAAAGTATGCAGCCTTGTCGTACACCTTTGCTGATTTTAAACCATTCTATTTCTCCTTGTTCCATTCAAACTGCTGCTTCTTGATCAATGTAAAGGTTGTGCAAGAGAACTATCAAATGTTCTGGTATACCCAATGCTCCTTAATATGGCCCAGAGTTTGTCATGGTTTACATAGTCAAAAGCCTTGCTATAGTCAATAAAACACATATAGATATCTTCTTGGTATTCTTTTGTCTTTTCAAAAATCCATCTCACATCTGCGATGATGTCTCTCATTCCACACCCTTCCCTGAACCCTGCTTGCACTTCAGGCAGTTCTTGTTCCAGGTATGGTTGTAGTATCTGCTGAATAATCTTTAGTAGAATCTTACTGGTGTGTGGGATCAGAGTGATTGTGCGATAATTTCCACAGTCAGTTGGATCACCTTTCTTTAGTACTGGTATAAACATAGATCTTTTCCAGTCAGTTGACCATGATGATGTCTTCCAAATTTCCAGGCAGAGCCTTGTGAGTATAGTAACATCTGCATCTGATTGCTGTAATATTTCAATGGGAATGCCATCAATGACTGGTGCTTTGTTCTTTGATAATCCAAAACTGAAAGTTTGATCTTAAATATCCCACATATAATTTCTTTTTACTTTTTTCATTTTCTGTTTTTTCTTTTTGTTGGACTGTTTGTCTTGAAAGCGGAAAAAAACCTCTCCTGTGACAAATCTTCCATTTTATTCTATTTACCAAGTAAATAAATGCCCAAAGAATGTATGAAAATGCCACAACAGCGTGCCACACTCAAGAAACTTTAAAACTTATCTGATGCCAATAGTAATGACACTAAGTCACTTCTTTAAGATCCAGCGAAAATGGACCATCAAATCTTAATTCCTTTCCTTCACCAAATTTCCATTGAAAGGAACCACTGAACCGTTTGAAGAAAGTCAGTGATGTCAGGAGTCACCAGGAAAGAAGCGACACAGGTCTGTGTTTCGAGCTCCTGCCATTCCAAAGAGCTTCAATTAGTCTTGGGTTTGTTTGTTTTTTTGATAAGGCTTTCAATGCCGCTTCAACTTCTTTCATCACCAATGGTTCCTGATCATAAAGGTACAGGTTGAAACAGCTTGTTGGTCCACTTGATCTTTATGGTATAATGACTTTGTATATTCTTTCCACCTTTTCTTGATCTTCTCAGCATCATTCAACATGGATCCTTGAGCATCTTGTACCATTCCATTTCGAGGCTAAAAATTTTCTTTAACTCTCGTAGCTTTAGGAAAGCCGTTCTTCCTCTAATAGTTTCTGATTCTATTTCCTTGCATGTGTCAATGTAGTATTTCTCCTTGTCTTGTCTTGCTGCACGTTGGAAATCTATGATGAGTTCTGCAACTGCCTCTCTTTCTCCTCGGGCTTTAGCTTCTCTGCGTTTCTGGGCAATTTTCAGAGTTTCTTCAGTCATCCATTTTGGCCGTTTTTGCTTTTTCACCTTTTGTAGAGAGACTTCTCACTTTCTTCCAAAAAGCCTTCTTGATGTCATCCCATAACTCTTCATGAGCTCTGTCATTTGCATCTAAAGCAGCAAATCGTTTTTGCAGGCAGTCTTTAAATTCCCGTGGTATATTCTCAAGGTCAGTTGGTGATCTGTACCTCAGTCAGCTCCAGGATTTGTCTTTGTTGATGTTATAGAGCTTTTCCCATCCTTGAGTTCCACAGATGTAGTCAATTTGATTTTTGTACAATACAATTCATCGGGTGAAATCGCCATTTGTGTTGCTGGAAGAAGATGTTCATAAATAATGCCTTAAAACCAATACAAACAAGCACACCAACACAGGACAATGTGTAATAAATGTTGATGGGAACCTCGGTACAGAGCAGTGATTCTAGTTTTTTGTTGTTGTTAAGTGCCATCAAGTCGGAGTCGATTCATGGCGACCCTCTGGATAGCTATCCTAAATTGTGTTCGGTCTTCAGTCAGGCGGCTCATTGTTAACAGACTGGTACCCGTGGCTGCTGTTATTGTATCGATCCATCTCATTGCTGGCCTTCCTCTTTTGCGTTGACCTTCTATCTTGCCAAGCATAATGTCTTTCTCTAATGATCTCTCTCTTCGCATGATGTGTCCAAAGTATGAAAGTTGAAGTCTTGTCATCTGAGCTTCTAAAGAATGCTTAGGTTTGATCTCCTCTAGTACCGATTGGTTTGTTCTTCGGGCAGTCCATGGTATACACAGTATTCGCCGCCAGCACCATAATTCAAAGGCATCAATTTTCTTCCTGTCTATCTTTTTCACTGTCCAGCTTTCACATCCATATGATGTTACTGAAAATACCATGGCTTGAACAAGTCAAATCTTTGTATGGAGAGAGACATCTCTGCTCTTGAGAATCTTATTTAGGTCTTTCATAGCCATTCTGCCAAGAGCAATGCGTCGTCTGATTTCTTGACTGCTTGTTGCTTCTTTATTGATAGTTGATCCAAGTAGGTTAAAGTTGTTCACAATTTCAATTTCTTCTCCTTCAACGATGAACCTGTTGATTATGCCAGTTGTCATGATCTTTGTCTTCTTTACATTAAGGTGCAGGCCCATTTTGAGACTATGTTCTTTGATTGTGAGAAGCAAATGTTTCAGATCATCTTCACTTTCAGCCAGTAATGTGGTATCATCAGCATAGCGAAGGTTGTTGATGAGTCTTCCACCAATCTTCACACCTCTGTTGTCTTCATACAATCCTGCTTCTCTGATGATTTGTTCTGCATATAAATTAAACAGGTAGGGGGAAAGTATGCAGCCTTGTCTTACACCTTTGCTTATTTTAAACCATTCTGTTTCTCCTTGTTCCGTTCGAACTGTTGCTTCTTGATCAATGTACAGATTGCGCAAGAGAACGATCAGGTGTTCTGGTATACCCATGCTTCTTAATGTGGCCCAGAATTTCTCATGGTTTACACAGTCAAAAGCCTTGCTATAGTCGATAAAGCACAAACAGATATACTTTGGGTATTCTTTAGTCTTTTCAAGGATCCATCTCACATCCGCAATGTCGTCTCTCGTTCCTCGCCCTTTCCTGAACCCTGCTTGCACTTCAGGTAGTTCTTGTTCCAGGTATGGTTGTAGTCTCTTTTGAATAATCTTCAGTAGAATCTTGCTGGCATGTGGGATCAGAGCGATTGTGCGATAATTTTCACAGTCAGTTGGATCACCTTTCTTTAGTATTGGTATAAACACAGATCTTTTCCAGTCAGTTGGCCATGATGTTGTCTTCCATATTTCTTGGCAGAGCCTTGTGAGTACGGTAACAGCTGCATCAGATTGCTGCAATACTTCTATGGGAATGCTATCAATGCCTGGTGCTTTGTTCTTTGATAAGGCTTTCAATGCTGCTTCAACTTCTTTCATCACCAATGGTTCCCGATCATAAGGTACAGGTTGAAACGGCTGTTGGTCCACTTGATCTTTATCATATAAAAACTCTGTATATTCCTTCCACCTTTTCTTGATCTTCTCAGCATCATTCAACATAGAACCTTTAGCATCTTGTAACATTCCAATTCGAGGCTGGAACTTTTTCTTTAACTCTCGTAGCTTTAGGAAAGCCGATCTTGTTCTTCCTCTAATAGTTTCTGCTTCTATTTCCTTGCAAGTGTCATTGTAGTACTTTTCCTTGTCCTGTCTTGCTGCACGTTGGAAATCTCTGTTGAGTTCTGCGATTGTCTTTCTTTCTCCTCTGGCTTTAGCTTCTCTGCGTTTCTGGGCAATTTTCAGAGTTTCTTCCGTCATCCATTTTGGCCGTTTTTGCTTTTTCACCTTTTGTAGAGACTTCTCGCTTTCTTCCAACACAACCTTCTTGATGTCATTCCATAACTCTTCCGGAGCTCTGTCATTTGTATCTAAAGCAGCAAATCAATTTTGCAGGCAGTCTTTAAATTCCAGTGGTATATTCTCAAGGTCATATTTTGCTGCATTCATGAGTGGTTTGCTCTTTTTCAACTTTAGCTTGAGTTTGCATACTAGTAGTTGATGATCTGTACCACAGTCAGCTCCAGGTTTTGTCTTGGTTGATGTTACAGAGCTTTTCCATCGTTGACTTCCACATATGTAGTCAATTTGATTTTTATACAATCCATTGGGTGAAGTCCATGTGTACAGTCGCCGCTTGAGTTGCTGGAAGAAGGTGTTTGAGATGAATAGATCATTGGTCTTGCAGAATTCTATCAGTCTTTCTCCAGCTTCATTTCTGTTGCCAAGTCTATATTTTCCAACTACTTTGCCTTCTTCTTTGTTGCCAACCTTTGCGTTCCAGTCACCCATGACTATCAGAATATCCTGTTTGCATGTTCTGTCAATTTCAGCTTGTACTTGTTCATAGAACTCTTCATTTTCATTCTCTTCTGCAGCTGTTATTGGGGCATATACTTGAATTATAGTTGCGTTGATAGGCAATCCTTGTAGACGAATAGAGATTAAGCGTTCGCTGACTGCATTGTATTTCATTACAGTTCTTGCAAGTTTCTTCTTTATTATAAATGCAACACCATTTCTTCTTTGTCTTTCATTTCCAGCATAGTAGACCATGTGATCATCTGATGCAAAGTGCCCCATGCCAGTCCATTTCAGTTCGCTGACACCCAACAGATCAAGTTGTTCCATTTCATTCTTGACCACCTCCAACTTCCCTTGGTTCATGCTTCGTACGTTCCATGTTCCAATGTGTAAGACATCTTTACAGCTTCTGACTCTCATTTCATGCGCAGCTACATCAGCAGTCAGACTTCCCGAGGGCTTTGATCCAACCACATCATAAATGCTGGCTTTACTCTGAAAAGCCTTCAGCTCTTCCCCAGTAGCTAGTTGAGTGCCTTCTGACCTGGGGGTCTCATCTTCCAGCACCATAGCACAATTTGTTTTGTTGTATCATTAGCTTTTAATCGCTCCTTATTCCATGCACTCAGTCATTGGTCCCATCAGTGAAGTATTTACAAATACATGCTTCACTTTTTGAGCTTTGAAATATAGTAGTGGACAAAAATACTGAGGACAGATGTTATTGGAAATGAGCATGCTATAGGACCAGGGCTGCAGTGATCCAATAGGTGAACAAGGCAATCATCTAGGAGCACCAATGTTCCCAAGGTGGTGCATTATTGCTGCTGCCGCCCCTCTATGAGATCTTCAGCAATGGCAGTGCCATTTAAACTGCAATGGAGCACTTACCTGAATTCTTCGGTGCTGCATTGTTGTTCCTGCTCTCTTTGACCTGCCACTTCTGACACCTCCGATGCAAACTTCCTGTTTGCATAGGGATGCAGGAAGTCAGCATTGGGAGGGGGGAAATAAGCAGCAGGATCAGTAACGCAGTGCTGGAGAGTTTGGGTAAGCACTGCTTTGTGGTTTAAATGACACTGTCGCCACTGCAGTCCCCGAGAGGGGTGGCAGGACTGAGGGCTTGCCTGGGGTGTCTCATATCCATGCATCAGCTCTGTATAAGACATTTTAAAGAATTAAAAAAAGGCAAGAATTTTCTTTTGGGGGGGGGGGGGGAGTGAATAATGGAGATTTTTTTTTTTTATTGAAGAACTTGCAACAAGTAAACGTGAGTCATGGAGTATTCAGACCAATGCTTTTTAACATATTTATAAATTATCTGGAAAAGGGAACGAGTGAAGCGATCAAATTTTCAGATGAAACAAAATTATTCAAAATTGGTAAATTGCATGTGAATAGTGAGAAATTGCAGGAGGATCTTGCGAGACTAGAAGACTGGTATCCAAATGACAGACGAAATTTAATGTAGACAAGTGCAAAGTTATGTATATCGGGAAGAATAACTTAACTATAGCTACACAATGCAAGGTTTCAAATTGGTAGTCACTACCCAGGAAAAGGATCCAGGCATCATCATGGACAACATGAAGAAATCTTCTGCACAGTGTTTATGTTTATATTTGCGTTTATTAAAAGTCTTAATATATTTATTAGCAATATAGTGCTTTACATACATCAACTACAAATATGATAGACAATATAGAGTTAAAAAATACATTTAGCAGAGAGAGAGAGAGAGAGAGAGAGAAAGAGAGAGAGAGAAAAAAGGGCCTGCCGTGAATGTCAACCCCCTTCTACTGCACATGGGACGCTCATTCTTCAAAATCTTGGGAGAAAAAAAAATCTGCCTTAAGGTCCACTCTGATCTTAGCCAATGTGAAGATGTTTCGGAATAGAGTATCCCAGGAATGGAATCAAGATATAACACACTAATTAACAAGTTGTCACAAGACATGCAAAAGCAGAGCGGAGTGGAGGGGCAGCCTAATGGTTAGAGCACTGACTTGTGAACCAAGAGACCCACTAGCACGCCTTGTGGCCTTGGGCAAGTCACTTCATCCTCTGCTGTCTCAGAAAAATCCAAATTTATCAATGTCCTGTTTAATGTACATTACCAAGTTTAAGTTACAATGTAAATTGCTTTGACTGAAATGAAAAAGTGGTATAAAAAAAACCCTTAAATAAAGAGAGGAAATGAACAATTTATCACTTTGCAAGCATAATAACTGTGACAGAGCCTCAGGGATTAAGTGATTAAAACATTGTGCAGGCTATTCCATTTGCATTGCTTGGAGCACAAGAACTAAAATCTTACATTTAATCTGGTAGGCTATTGGCAGCCAATGGTTTCCCTTAAGCAGCGGGAATACATGAGGATGGGAACCCCCACACATCCTCAGGAACCACAAAAAGATGTTGCTGACCCCGAGAGACATCTAGTCAGGCGCCCCTAAGATGACATCACCATCTATGTTGCTGCATCTCCCAGTCTGTTGACAGAGAATACATCGTATAGGTAAGCAACTTTGCTTTTTTCCATCAACAAGGAAGGTGTAATCAGGTACACAAGTGGGTGATTCCTAAGCTCAGGGTAATTCCGGTTGCCAGGTAATTTTCTCAGTGTTGAGGAGCAACCCAGTCAGATGTTAGAGAGCTTGAAGAAAAGTTGATAATTTGGTGTCCAGGTGAATATACAGCGTTAGCATTTATTATAAGCACCAGGGCAAAAACCAAAAGAAATCCGCTCTCTCTCCTGGGAGAGCATTAGCAGAAGAGGAAGGAAAGAGAAAAGGATGGTGATAACCCCAAGCCCCACAGGAGAGAAAATGTGAAAGAGACCAAGTTCAAGGATTTAGATAACCAGCTATATTTGTATCCCATTTAATGTTGTGTGACGCCAAAACTGTATATACTTTATTTCTGAGAAAATGCCTAATAATGGAGCTATACTGTATTTATTTATTTTATTTAAATTTATAGCCCACGAAATTCACTGTTCTTAGCAGGTTACAAAAAAACACACACACAATCTAACAAATGGACAAACAAAAATTTTGTTGAAAACTAAATCCGATGATATAACTTTCTAGTTCTAGTAAAAAAAAATGCATCATAAAAATGATAGTATATAAATCCTAAGTAAAAGACTGAGAAAACATGTGTCTTTATTCTTTTCCTAAAAGTTAGCATGTCGTGTAATTCACATAGATCATCTAATAAGGCATTGCACTATACGAGAACCACTAGATGGTTGGGCAGAGATTCAAGGCAGCTGGCCCCCTTGCATTCCATCCCATCTTCTGCTTCCAGTTACCACCCATTGTTCCATTCCGGCCTTTACTTACACCATACCCACCCTCTGGCACTCTCGCCCTTCTGAGGACTCTCTTTGTATCTTCCACCAGCGCCACCGTGAATATGCACTCTGATCCACTCCACTAAATCAGATTACTATTCTAGCCAGATCCTTGCCTCTTCTAGTTCCTCTCGACAGTTATACTCTACTTCCTGCACTCAGCCTTATCTCCTATCTGGATTCCTGAACCTGCTCTCTTGGCTCGCTTCTTCACTAATAAGATTCTCTCTCTTTGCTCCTCGTGCCCTCCTCCTGTTTCTCCAACCCCACCACTTTCTTCCCCTCCTCCCTCATCCCCTGATCTTTCATTGTTGCACATCTGGTCCACCTTCCAGCCAATCTTGTCTATAAAACTTTCCAAGACACTCTCTTCCTCACGAAAAAATACTTGTCCCTTGGATCCACTACCTTCTAAATGGCTCCTTGAACCCTCCTTTGCTCTCCTCCCTTTTATCCTGTCACTCCTTAATAACAGCCTTTCCACGAGTATCTTCCCAGTCCCTTGGAAGCAAGCAGTAGTTCGCCCTATCCTTAAGAAGCCCTTACTTGACCCATCTCCCCCTGCCCATTGGCGATCTGTTTCTAACCTTCCTTTTTTGTCTAAAATAAAGGCTATCCTCACCTGTCCTCCACTATTACCTTGCACCCTTGCCAGTTTGGTTTTTGGGAGGGTCACAGCACCGAATCTATTCTACTTTCTTTCCTGAATGAGCTTCATGTAGCACGGAAATGTAGTGATTTCACTCTCATTGTCTCGCTCGATCTTTCTTCTGCATTTGATAAGGTAGATCACCACTCTTCTTTCTCGCCTTCACAACCTTGGAATAAAAGGCACTGTCCTAAGCTGGTTTCGGGCTTATCTTACTGCGCGTTCTTTCTCTGCTCTCTCCAATTCCACCTCCTCCCCCTCCACTCCTCTATCCTGTGGTGTCCCACAAGGTTCTGTTCTGTCTCCCCTCTTTTTTAATATCTTTCTTGCTCCTCTCTCCCTTATTATTCAGCAGACTGGTATTTTGGAGTATTATTACACCAATGACATTATTCTCCTCCATTGCACAGACTAATGTTTCCCTGACCCTGCCTCTCTGAATTCATGTTTGGCTCGTATCCATTCTTGATTGTCTACAAACTATTTACATCTCAATCCGTCTAAGTCTACTGCCACATGGTTTACCTTTGGCACACCTATTTCTCCTCTGGCTCCGATGATTTCTAATACCTCTATCCCTCTTGTTTCCTCCTTTCAGTACCTGGGTATCACCTTGGATTCCTCTCTCTCATTGCACATTCTACTCCTTACACAAAATTCATGCAGTCCATCCTTTCCTTTCCACTGGAGTCCTCTCTAATTCTTTTTCTTGCCCAAATAACCTCAAGGCTGGACTACAGTCATGTTGCCCTGGCTGGAGTCCCCCAGTATCAACTACAGAGGCTTCAATTATTACGAAATACAACTGCACGTCATCTCATTTATTTTTCTAGATTTGATCACATCACCCCACTTTTGATCCGTCTACACTGGCTTCCTGTTCCCTTTAGAATACAGTATAAGATTCTCATTTTTGTTCACAGAACCATTCATACGGGCATTCCTCAATAATTCGCCAATCTGCTCCATTTTCATACTCCTCATCGCCCTATCCATAATCACCGCCTGGCTCTTCTCTCCATCTCTCAAGCCCGCCTGGAGCGTACTCGTGCATCAGCTTTCTTCTGTTTGGGTCCCATCTTATGGAATTCCCTTCCTCTCACTCTCCGCTCTGAACTATCATTTACCAGCTTTAAAGCCGTTTTTTTAAAAAAAAAACCCTCTTTCAGTTGGCCTTCAGCCTTTCCAGCCCATCGACTCCATTGTTTGCCTGCTGCCCTTCCGCTCTTTTACTATTACTGTCCCCCCCTTCTCTATTCTTAGTCTCCTCCCTGCCTTCTCTCTCCCTTTCTCTTACTATCCTATCAATTAACGGCGTTCTATTTCCTTTTCCATTTTCTACTTCGCTGTCCCTGCAATTTTTGTAAACCGCTCTGATTCTGCTGCTTGAGCGGTCAATCAAGCTCTACAATAAAGATAAAGATAGATCATCGGATAAGGCATTCCACTATATGAGAGACACTAGATGGTTGGGCAGAGATTCAAGGCAGAGGTTGTACTCATTATCTGCTACACAACCGACTAAACCATGATGAGTAATAGAATGAAAAGTTGTCAAGGATGGTGGGAGACAGGGAGAATATGAAACTGAAGGCAACGAGGGAGGAGCTAATGATGCTCTATGGGCATCTTTGTAAATAATTTAACATCTGATACAACATAATCAATCACAAAAAGCTCCCTACAGTGATTTACTGCCTTAAGCAGATATTTGGTAAAGTACTACTTCTTACCCCCATCTATTAAATGATGATAATCGCCCAGACAAGTAGAATGCTTCAACAACTTGCACAAATTCTTTTTTATTTTTTAGGTTGAAGTCAAGCGACTTCTGCATCGATTTCCACATCCAGACAAGGCCCTAGCTTTTGGTATCTTCAAGCTGTTTGATCATTTATCCAAATGTGTGCTTTTCACTGCTGCCTAGCAACAGGTGACCTCACAGTCCCTGAACCTGTGACATCACAAGGTGTTGCCATGGAAAGTGACCGATATCAAAAACAGAGGTGTCCAGTATCCCGGGTCTCCAAAACAACGCGGAAGATAGATAAGAACTTCAAGGAGAAATGGCAAAAGGGAAAACGAAAAGTACAGAAAGCTGGAAATAAAGAAAATCATCATTACTTGGGACATAAAAACTACCATTTACAAAATATGGGAAAAAATCTGCGTACTTATATTATTTATATTTACGACTGAAGAACGCATAATACCTATATAAATGCTTGTAACATAGTAACATAGTAAATGACAGCACATAAAAACCAGTATGGTCCATCTAATCTGTCCAGTAAGATGTATTTCACAATTCTCGTTTAACATCCAGGACTCTTTCATTGTTTAAAATGATCCAACAGAGAGACGACTAGATGCAAAGTTGGACTTCTCTGGCACTTTGAACTGGTGGTCTAGAATGAATTTTGTAGGAATTAAGTAAACAGAAGGACTGAGCGTCCCTTGATGACTGAAAGACAGCTATGTCCTAACTTCACATATGCGAGGGAAGCTGCAGTGGGATTATTGCATAGTTCCAGGTCATAGGGGAGGGTGTTACTCAATCCTGTTTTTGTAATACTCCTTCCAAAAAATCTTGAGTTTGTCATCCTTTGATTTGTTCAAGCAAGAGTACAAATCCTGCAATGGTTTTTTAGATTCAATTTTAAACAAACAAGGACCAACTAGCCTATGTTTCTTCTAGAAGGATGGTATTCTTGCCTTAAGTCTGAAGTGAAACTTGATGTTATATGCTGGAAGCAACTCAGAATTTATAAATATATATTACATGCTACGCTATAAATGCTGTAGCAATGTCTAAGGTAACGTGCTATGTGATGCACATATTTGAGCAGTGTGACAAGAGACCTTTAAAACTCTGCATAGCTGCAGACATAAGTTTAATTTTAAAAAAAGGGTAATATGAAAAGAGCTTATAAGAAAAAAGGAGGACAGTGGGATAAGGTGAAGAAAAACAGAGGTCTTGTTATCCAAGAAATAGGAGAGTAAAGATAAAATATTTTCTATTTAAGGATAAGAAAAGGAAATTGACCTCCTGAGAAAGAGAGGGGAGAAGGGACAGCTCTGCTGGGGACAGATGAAAGATGAGGTCTTCAGACAAAAAGAGGGAGACTGGAAGAAGATGACATAGAAGGAATACAGAGGGGTTTTAATTTTTGGTGGAATGGAGAGAGGCAACAACAGAGGAAGTAAATGCTGAAAGTAAAGAGGGGGCGCGCGTTTATTAGAGATTTCTGTCACTAATGTTCTGGTGCAAGCCTTTAATACAATTTTGTTGTCAAAGAATCTGGGGAAAAATTTTGCACCAAGACAGAATTCTAGTAAACCTGCAAAAAGAAAAAGAAAAAAAAAAAAAAAGGAAATTCAGCACCTAGTCTCACTACATTTTTTATAAAATACAACGGAGATGCCCAGCTTTTGCCACTCAGTGACACTTATTGGGAGTGGGCTGAATTTAAAAGGTTCGTCGAGCCTTTTGTTCTTCATTATACAAGCAGTGGTACTATCACCCCTCTTGCCAACCCACTTAACCCTTCACCTCCCTCATCTCTCCCTAATGCCCTCCACAAATATGGAGAGACCTACTTGAAATTAACAAAAGGCCGCAATTCATTTGGTTAACCAAACTTGAGCCTTAGCAATAATCAGTAATATTCACAACAAGCTGCCAACCTCCTCCTCCAACAACTGGGAAAGCCCTTTGCAATGATCTTTGCTAGGATTCCGAATCCCCACTTCCCAGAAACCTTGTTCCTAGACTAGAGAAGTTATACTATATTCTTCAAAAATTGAATAAAAAGTATCCACAATTGTTATCGAGGTCTGAGTTGAACAATAGCTTCGCCTGTTAGACATATGTCATAAAAGGCCTATTGCATAATCACATCAACGACCTCAGCAAAGATCAAACAGAACCTTAGTCACCAAGGGATTTCTCATGAATATTGCTCTTCTTAGAACTTGTACGATGAACTAGAGCTAAAGCAGTAACAACTGTTTCCCAAAGTGAAAAAGACCTGTACTCTCATTTTACTACTTCTGATCCCAACGTCAACCCCTGGTACCACTGAGACGTTTCACAACGATGTTTCTTCAGGGGATCGTAAATAATCTAAAAGATAAAAACACAAAAACTACAATAAACCTCTAATCCTAACTTTTCAAATCCCTTCCTACCACACAAAAAACACCAAATGAATTTAAAATTCAAAACTCAGAACCTTACCAAGAAATGCTGCCCACGCTTCTATTTTCTGTAATAACGTTTCACTCCCGATTGCAGGGAGACTACAACCTACATTGCAAAAAACGCCGCGCATGCCAAGTGACTCTTCGGACTCCATTTTTAAAAGGCCTCCACCTGGGAGACGACTGTTTATAGGAAGCCCACCGATAGAGTCACTTTCTTGCGATTCAATAGTATGCATCCACGACGTTTAAAAGAGGGTTTACCCTTCTCCCAATTTTTGCGATTTCGGTGCAATTGTTCTAACAGGGAAGACTTTAAGAATAAATCTAAACAGTTATTTCAAGATTTTGAACGAAGGGGTTATCCTAGTCAAACTCTCAAACGGGCATACTCCCGAGCGTTGTTCAATCATAGAGCGGCTTTATTAGCGACGAAGTCTCCTTGCAGGACGGAAGAGGTTGATGAAAGTAATATCAATTTTATTTTGAAATATTCCCCATTGAGTTAGGGATCCAGAAAGTTCTTAAAAAACATGGGAACATTTTGATGGCAGTGCCGGGACTCCGTGGTAAACAGGTGCGTTGCGTGTGGCAACGACAGCGGAACTTAAAAGAGTGGCTTAGTCCAACAATTTTGCCTGTCACAAGGGAGGGTACTGAGAGTGGTCGACAGGAGGGTCACCGGATGTGTGGTTGCTGTGACATCTGCGATATCACTATCACTACTTCAGTTTTTGAATATCAGGGAGTAAAGCACAGTTTAAAACAAGCCACTACGTGTGACTCCCCTAATGTAGTATATGTGATTGTCTGTCCCTGTGGGTTATGCTACATAGGGAAGACTATTAGACCGTTTCGGGTGAGAATGAGGGAACATCGTAGCCGCCTGCATCGAAAGGTGGTTGAGGCTCCTTTAGTGACACACTGCATACAAAAAAATCATATTTTTGAACAATTGCGCTGTTTATGTTTGGTTTAGGTTGAGCGGGGGAGGGCAGGCAAGAGACTTTAGGTCAGGTTTTGATTGTGCAAGAACAACGTTTAATTTACACCCTTAATACTTTAGAACCAAGGGGATTAAATAACGTTATAGAATGGACAGCATGTGTGTGAATACATATAGCTTCACAGTATGGTTAGACGTTAGGTGGTGCCCGTATGGAGATACCCTGTTAGATCTTTTATGACTAGGGAATTCTTAGTGTGGCTAGCATTTATGTGTTAATAGGGGGGGGGGAGTACAGCCTAATGGATTAATGTACTGTAGTTGTGTTGGTCGCGATTGATGACGACACGGGCTTCAGCAGCATGCGATACATCCCTATGGCGGGGAGTTTTTACAGCGTGTGCCATACTTTCTAGGATAGTGAGCAATAGATCTGATTGGATGGCTGTGATATAAGCTCCAGCGGTGTGTGATATATCTTTAAGATAGGAGGTAGTTAGTATGATCGAATGCTGTTTTCTCATTGGCTCGTTTGGAGGCCTTTTAAAAATGGAGTCCGAAGAGTCACTTGGCATGCGCGGCGTTTTTTGCAATGTAGGTTGTAGTCTCCCTGCAATCGGGAGTGAAACGTTATTACAGAAAATAGAAGCGTGGGCAGCATTTCTTGGTAAGGTTCTGAGTTTTGAATTTTAAATTCATTTGGTGTTTTTTGTGTGGTAGGAAGGGATTTGAAAAGTTAGGATTAGAGGTTTATTGTAGTTTTTGTGTTTGTTTTATCTTTTAGATTATTTACGATCCCCTGAAGAAACATCGTTGTGAAACGTCTCAGTGGTACCAGGGGTTGACGTTGGGATCAGAAGTAGTAAAATGAGAGTACAGGTCTTTTTCACTTTGGGAAACAGTTGTTGTTACTGCTTTAGCTCTAGTTCATCGTACAAGTTCTAAGAAGAGCAATATTCATGAGAAATTCCTTGGTGACTAAGGTTCTGTTTGATCTTTGCTGAGGTCGTTGATGTGATTATGCAATAGGCCTTTTATGACATATGTCTAACAGGCGAAGCTATTGTTCAACTGAGACCTCGATAACAATTGTGGATACTTTTATTCAATTTTTGAAGAATATAGTATAACTTCTCTAGTCTAGGAACAAGGTACAGTGAACGACTTTTTCATTGATTCTGTGGAGTGTTCGTTCAAGAAGTTGGGGCCATTGTGATTTGAATCCCCACTTCTGACAAATATGCCGTGCAGTCAATGCCCGCACTCTGCACCACCTCCGATATATGAATCTACTAAAGGTCTCAAAAATGCACACAGGCGAGAGAATGCCCCATCAGAAGATACCAGTCCAAGAAATATTGAGCCCTGAATGAAAATCCCAACAAACGGAAGCTGGGAGCAATCTGAAGGCTGATTCTCTGTCCAATTTGCCTAACCATGCCCCTTTATCCTGCCTTTTGGAGCAGACTCACAGAACCATTAAATGATGATGGATAATTAACTGAACACTAATTTTTTTGGGACAAAATTATTCATCGATTTTCCTCCTGGTGCTGTCATATTCAAAATGAGACACTACTTACCAGCCTTTTTGGTTTTATATCACCACAAAAAGAAATAGGCACATGTTCACAAATGGTGGGTATGCAAATGGACCTGCCACTCTCCCTAATTTGTTTTTACTTTTTATCCTTTTTTCTACTAGCTGAGCCAATCTTAAAACAAACTTAGGAATCCCCTCTATTGCAACCCTCCCCCCCCCCCACTCCATTCCTGGCCCACTATATAGAATCCTACATCCCTGGATAAAATCCTCCAGAAACAACTCTGCTGCCCCACAATTAGGGTCAATCCTCTAATACCTCAATTCTTACAGATGAAGGGGCTTTTTCAAACCATCTGCCCTCATTTATTATTCCCCCTGCCCTTCCCTGTCCTTATTTGCTACATACGTGTCGGAACTTGCAGTCTAGGAGAAACTTTTGACTTTAGTAAAGTAGCATAGTAACATAGTATATGACGGGAGATAAAGACCAGCATGGTCAATCTCATCTGCCCAGCAAGGCGGCAAGAATAGGTGCCAGCGCATACATATCTGCCAATGCTCCTGTCTGCTAGGGTTTTGTTGCCTCTTTTGCAGTCCTCTTGATCTCTGGAAAGGAATGTGATAAACTACCTGTCGTTGTGCCTCCCACCACTGCATGGTCTCTCTAATGGGTTAGCTAAAGATTGATATCTAAAGCAAGTCTCCTCTGAAAAAGTATTACTCAGCAACAATAACTTTGTACGAAATGTTTGGCTCCCTTACCATACTTGAAAGTCTGCATCAGGTATTGATGAAAATACAGTTAAAAAGGCAGCAGGGCTCCAAAATCTGCAAGAGTAGTCTTCCAGGGCAGGTCATGGACTGGTCTAGCAGGAATCAAGAAAAGGGAATTAGCGGGTATGGAAAAATTCTCCTTCCAGTCCAGATGAGTGGGAGATATCCAAGCAATCAGGACTCAGGACGGAAGGAAGACAACGCTGCAGGCAGAACTGCTCTACCAAATGCACCAACCACTCCAGCTCCCACATGCACGTTGCCAATGCCCTTCACCAAGTAGCTGCCTTACAGATGTCCTTTGGAGACACCAAAAGTGGGCTCTGCCCAGGGAGAGGCTTGTTCCCTAGTGGAGTGAACTCTGACTCCATCCAGCATGCACGTCCCACACATAAGGTAGGCTGAACTAATAGCCTCCTTAATCTAGCAGGCAATCGAGAACTTGACTGCTGAACGTCCTTTCCTTGAACCACTGAACAGAACTAAGAGACAGTCTGACCAATGGAAGAAATTAGATATCTCCAGATATTTAACTAACGTCCTCCTCATGACCAACAGATGCAGCAAGGAGACCACAGAGTAGACACCCAGGAAGGTGTAGATAACATGAGGAGGGATCTAGCTAAGCTTGAAGAATGGTCTAGAATTTGGCAGCTGGGATTTAATGTTAAAAAATGTAAGGTCATGCATTTGGGCTGCAGCAATCCAAGGGAGCAATATAGTATAGGGGGTGAAGTACTTTTGTCCACTAAAGAAGAATGGGATCTAGATGTGGTTGTGTCTGATGATCTTAAAGTAGCTAAACAGGTAGAAAAGGCGACAGCAAAAGCTAGAAGGATGCTTGGGTGCATACAGAAAGGAATGGCCAGCAGAAGAAAGGAGGTGATAGTGCCTCTGTATAAGTCTTTGGTGTGACCTCCTTTGGAGTGTAGTGTGCAGTTCTGGAGACCGCACCTTCAAAAGGATGTGAACAGGATGGAGTCTGTACAGAGGGTGGCTACTAAAATGGTTAGTGATCTTCATTATAAAGCATACAAGGACAGACTTAAGGATTTTAATATGTATACCTTAGAGGAAAGGCAGGATAAAGGTGATATAATTGAGACATTTAAATACCTCCATGGCATAAATGCACAGGAAGAGAGCCTCTTTCGACTGAAAGCAAGCTCTGCTATGAAGGGACATGGGATGAGGGTGAAAGGGGATAGATTCAGAAGTGATATGTGGAAATATTTCTTTACAGAAAGAGTGGTGGATCTGTGGAATAGTCTCCCAGTGGAGGTGGTAGAGATGAGGACAGTATCTGAATTCAAAGAAGCATGGGACCAACACAGAGGATCTCTAAAGGTAAAAAGTGGACTGTTGTATTGGTTGATATGGAAGGATAGACTAGAAGGCCATGTCGTCATGTTTCTAAGTTTCTCTAAGGAGGAGGACAGGATCACGATCTCATTAAGATGAAAGGAACGCAGCACCATTAGAAGAAAGAAAAGCATGGGTCTCAGAAAGAGACAGACACCACTGAGATGACCCTGTAGCTTCAATGTCCACAAGGCAGACGCAACAGCTACCAGGAATATCACCTTCAGGATCTAATCCTTGATAGAGGCCTTCTGAATGGGCCTTTCAGTACTTTCAACAACTGAGCATGTACCACAACGGCTTGAGCCCATGTTTGTGACAAGGCAGTGGCCAAAGCCAGAAGGATGCTGGATTGCATACAGAGAGGAATTACCAGCAGAAAAGAGGAGGTATTAATGCCACTGTACAAGTCGCTGGTGAGGCCTCACTTGGAATATTGTGTTCAGTTTTGGAGACCATATCTCGCAAAGGATATAAAAAGATTAGAAACTGTTCAGGGGAAGGCGAACAAAATGATTTGGTGCCTGCACCAGAAGACATATAAGAAGAGATTTGAAGAATTATTAAGCTTATGTCTGGGCTAAGATTGCAGAGTCAAGTGCTCATCATTCCATCAAACTCCTTGTTTTTATGACATACTAAAGTATCTTTATTTGATACGGCTGTTCTAACATACCAAATGCTCATTTAAGCCTAACATTGTTTCTTTAAAACTAAAACAATCCTTTAAAAACCTTTATTAAGCATAACATGAAAATTATTAAATGACTATAGCTTTCTCTCTTTACCTGTGTTCTTTCCCAAACTTCTCCTGGATCATTGATGACAAGCAAGATTTTTTTTTTGTCAAGTCAGCTTAAGGTACTGTCTTTAACCAAATTCTAACAGATTCAAGGGCAATGCAAGTTCAAAAGAAACAATAAGATTTTACTCGTCCTGTGCTTGCTTATCTAAAACTGGACATCTGCATAAATATAGTTCTGTAAGGATCACATTTGATAACATACATACATGAGGATAAACTAGATAAATTCATGGTGCTTAAACATATCTGTTTTTCTTAGTTGTTCCTCCAAAACTGAAATCAGGAATGTTTTTCAAAACAAAGTGCATTTTCCTAAAAAACAAACAAATGTATAACTCACACATAGCAAACAAGGTGCTGCTGTTCTGTTTATCATTGTAATCTTGCTGTTATTATTTACTTAAGATATTGTTCTTTCTCCATTTTGTTGTGCTTTAGTAAGCCTACCCCTGAGAAGACTACTCCAGCTATCCTTGAATATAACAAAGAAAAAAACTCTAGCTGTCAGGAAGAAAGAAATTACACTAAATGTCCTTCCAATTTGGCAATAGTAACATTACTTCCCTCTTCCAGCTCTTGTGAATATACTACCCTAGCCCATAGACCTAGAGTTACTAATTTAAACGGTAACCTGTCTGATGCCCATCCTCTTATTCCAGAGGGGTTCCACTTGGTAGCGGTCAAATATTCAGGTAACAAGTAACCCTATATGAATTTCCTCTCTTTTCAAGTTCCCTATGTTAGGTATAGAATTAATGGGATTCAGATCTCATGTGGCAACTTGGTCTCGTCATGTCTCCATCTCTTCAGTGAGTGTCACTGGAGGTTCCGGATGGCCGAGTGTAGAAGGGCACACTATGGGGACAGCTGAAAGGACCTGAAGTGGGATTCAAGAGGGGAATTAAGGGAAAAATGAATCCCCCTTCAGGTACCTTTGTTACAGGTTGAATCCATCTTGTGCTAACGTCTATAGCTCCAGGCCTAAGAAAGAAAAAAGCCTGCTGACCCTTTCATCTTTTCACACTAAACCTGCAGAATTAGCAGTCTGGAGCTACGGAATAAGCTAATATCCTGCCCCAGAGCTGAGACAATGAGAACTACACAGCTAGTGACAAAACTGTCACCTGGGCCCCCTTAAAAAATGAAGAACTGTATCTACAGGAACCAGGGTCAGCACATAGCTACAAAGACTATGAAGATTACCATGAGAATGATTGAGACAGGATGTCACAAGAGAAGAAAAAGGAAGGGCAGAGATTAAGGAGCAGATTTGCTTGGAAAATAATAGGGAACATGAAAGGAAGGAAATCTGCATATCAATAGTAGATTTGTCTCAAGCTTAAAAGTGGATATAAATATAGCAGAGAAATTCTGATAGGGAGACAGATATTAGCTGATCTCATTGGAGTAAGGCTGTCTCTGTCTCCAGGACCCTTTACACTTAAGTCTGGTGCTTTGCTTGTTATAGATGTATTGATGCTATGGATTGATATTGACATTTGTACCTTATAAGATAAAAAGCAAAGCTTGTGATGTTACAGACCTGGCAAAAATAAATAAAAACCTTTTCCATGCTCTTACGGTGGCACGAGCAATTTGTTTAAGGTCCTGTATGTATGTTGGGGTTGAAAACAAACAGCCAAACAAAAAATAGAAAATTCCCCAAATAATCTTAGGGGAACCCCAGAAAAACCCCAACAAGACCTAAATATCTATATTCTAGAGGAGAGGAGCGACAGGGGAGATATGATGCAGACCTTTAAATACTTAAAGGGAATTAATGAACAAACTAACCTTTTTCAAAGACAGGGAAGCTGCAAAAATAGAGGACAGAAGCTTCAAAGGGGTAAACTGAAAGGCAACGTCAGGAAATACTTTTTCACTGAAAGGGTTGTGGATGCTTTGAATGCCCTCACGATGGAAGTGGTGGGGGTAAATACAGTGACAGAATTCAAAATGGCATGGGACAGACACAGTGAACATAAGATATGCCATACTGGGTCAAACCAAGGTCCATCAAGACCAGTATCCTGTTTCCAACAGTGGCCAATCTAGGTCACAAGTACCTAGCAGTTTGCCTAAAAGACAGGTTTCATAATGCTTGTAATGGGACAAGCAATGGATATCTCTGATCCCCTTTAATAATGGTTTATGGACCTTTCCTCCAGGACCTTGTCCAATAAATCCGGCTACACTAACAGCTTTTACTACATCCTCCAATAAAGAATTCCAGGGTTTGATTACACATTGAGTGAAAAAAATATTTTCTCTTACTAGTCTTAAATAGGTTACCCTGTAGCTTCATTGCATGTCCTCTAGTCTTTTTATATTCTGATGATGTAAAACAATCGATCTACGTTTACCCATTCCACTCCATTCATTAATTTATAGACCTCTATATCATCTCCCCTCAGCCGTCTCTTTACCAGGGGTATCCTTCCATCCCCTTTACCATTTTGGTGGCTTTTCTCTGTACCTTTTCTAATAACGATATCCTTTTTAAGATACGGTGACCAGAATTACACACAATATTCAAGGTGCAGTCAAACCATGGAATGATACAGAGGCATTATAATATCCTTTCCTTATGATACCTAGCATTCTATTTGCTCTCTTGGCTGCCACTGCACACTGGGCAGAGGGTTTTGATATGTTATCCATGACGCCGCCTAAATCTTTTTCCTGGGTGGTGGTTCCTAATGTGGAACCTTGTATTGTGTAACCATAGTTTGGGTTGTTCTTTCGTAGGTGCATAACTTTGCACTTGTCCACATTAAATTTCATCTGCCATTTGGATGCCCAGTCTTCCAATTTATCGAGATCCTCTTGTAATTTTTCACAATCCTCATGGGTTTTAAAAACTTTGAATAATCTTGTGTCATCTGCAAATTTGATTACCTCACTCGTTATTCCCATTTCCAAGTCATTTATGAGTATGTTAAAAAGCAGCGGACACATCTCAGATCCCTGGGGTACTCCGATATTCACGTTTCTCCATGGGAAAATTGGCCATTTAGCCCTACCCTCTGCTTTCTATCTTTTAACCAGTTCCTGATCCACAATAGTACACTGCTTCGTATCACCAAAAATAACTCATGAGAGACCTTGTCAAAGGCTTTCTGAAAATCCAGATACACTATATCAACCAACTCGCCTTTGTCAACCTGTTTATTCATACCTTCAAAAACATAACAGATTAGTAAGAAAAGAGCTTCTTTGGCTAAAGCTATGTTGGCTGTCTCCCTTTAAGCCATGACTATCTACATGTTCAGTAATTTTGTTCTTAATAATTGTTTCTACCATTTTTCCCGGTACTAACATGAGGCTCACCGGTCTGTAGTTTCCCGGATCACCACTGGAACCCTTTTTAAAAATTGGCGTTACATTGGCCATTCTCAAATCTTTAGGTTCTACAGATGATTTTAATGCTAGGTCACAGATTACTAATAGTAGATCTGCAATTTCATATTTCAGTTTTTACAACACCCTTGGATGTATACCTTCTGATTCAGGTGATTTGCTACTTTTGAGTTTATCAAATAGTTGTAATACATCTTCTCGATGTATCGATATTTCTTTCAATTCTTCTGCATCACCTTTGAATATCATTTCAATCATGGGTAACATCCCTACATCTTCCTCAGTAAAGATCAAAACAAAGAATTCATTCAGTCTCTCTACTATGGCCTTTTTCCCTCTTGGTGCCCCTTTTACCCCCCAATCATTTAATGGTCCAACTGACTGACTCACAGTTTTTTGCTACAAAGGTACTTGAAAAAGTCTTTATTATGCATTTTTGCTTCTACAGCAAGCTTTTTTTCAAATTCTGTCTTTGCCGGCCTTATCAATGCCTTGTATCTAACTTGCCAGTGCTCATGTTGTTTCCTGTTTCGTCATTTGGCTCCTTTATCCATTTCCTGAAAGATGCTTGTTTGGCTACAACAGCCTCTTCAACCTCACCTTTAAACCATGCTGGCAGTTTTTTGACCTTCCTTCTACTTTCCTTAAAGCGTGGAATATATCTGGTCTGGACTTCCCAGATAGTATTTTTAAACAAAGCTCATGCTTGATGCAAATCTTGATTCTCTGCAGCTGCTCCTTTTAGTGTTTTCTTAACTATTTTTTTCATTTTATCATAGTCTCCCTCACTGTTCCCTCTAAGCTGTGTGCGTGTGCGCGCGCACACACCTCGCCGAGCAAGCGCACATACTTTACAACAGAGCGCACAAAAATTACGGCTCTGATTCTGATAGAAAACAACACAGACGTCTTAAAATTTAAAAGTTATGATTGTAATTACTAGAAATTTCCCGCTTCATTTAGTAATCGTCTATTTTCATTTAATTTGATTAAAATCAATGTGGTGTACATACTGTATTCTGACGTGTAGTCAAATTTTAAAGTATATAACTCCGAGTGTCATTATGTGGCGCACAAAAATTTAACCTTCCTTCAAAAGCTGCACACAGCTGATATTTTATGCGCACACAGCCTACAGAAAATTAGAGGGAACATTGGTCTCCCTTTTGAAAGTTAAAAGATAGTACTGCGGATTTCATTGCTCTCCTCTCTCCTTTTATTAAATCAAACGCAATCATGCTATGATCACTATTGCCAAGTGGCCCCAACACCCTTATCTCTTGCACCAGCTGTGTTCCACTAAGGACTAGTTAGAAAATAACTTCCCCTCTTGTTGGTTGATAAACTACCTGCTACAAGCAGCAGTCATTTATTTCATCTAGAAACCTTATCTCCCTAGCATGTCTTGCTGTGACATTGACCCAATCTATACCAGGGTAATTGAAATCACCCATTATTACTGTGCTGTAACTTTTGTTAGCTTCCCTGGTTTCTTTTAGCATTTCATCATCCATCTGTTCATTCTGTCCAGGCGGACGATAATACATCACCTTCCCCTTCTGGCGCTAGTGAGACAGAGAATAGGAAGACTTCACTGGGCCCCTGAGTTGGCTTTGTAAGTCTGGGCCCAATCCCCCCCCCCCCTCACTATCCTATTTTTCTGCGTGTTCTGCTTATTTCCCTTCTTTTAATTTTTTGTCCTGTTTCTTTATTGGCTCCCTGGCTTCAGTTGTGAAAAAATAAAAAAGGCCTTCAAGCAGTCAGGCCTTTCTGGGAAGCTGGGGAGGTCCTTCTTGGGTTTCTCCAACCAGCCTGTCAGGCGCAGGGATTCCCTTACCAATTGGGGGTTCCCTTTTTGCTGTTGTTGTTTGCTTTTTGGCCACATTTGAGCTCTGCCGCAATTCCAAGTAACATAGTATGTGACAGCAGATAAAGACTATCATGATCCATCTAGTCTGCCCAGCAAGGTGGCAAGAGTAGGTGCACCTGCTGCTCTATGCAGGTCACCCCTCCCCATGCCTTTGTTTAGGGATGTACCCATTGCTTCATGCAGGCCACCCCTATTTGTTGAGACTAGGGGACATGCAATGAAGCTACAGGATAACCTGTTTAAGACTAATAAGAGAAAATATTTTTTCACTCAATGTGTAATCAAACTCTAGAATGCGTTACTGGAGGATGTAGTAAAAGCTGTTAGTGTAGATGGGTTTAAAAAGGTTTGGACAAGTTCCTGGAGGAAAGGGCCATAAATCATTTTTAAATGGGACCCGGGAAATCCCCTGCTTACCCAATACAAGCATTGTGGAACCTCCATGGTACTTGTGATCTAGATTGGCCACTGTTGGAAACAGGATGGGCTTGATGGACCTTGGCATGACCCAGTATGGCATATCTTATGTTCTTATGAGATAGCTGAGACAGTTAAGGTTATTTTTATTTTATCCTGTTGCTATAAAGCATGAATATGCATGGAGTGATTTGCATATAATGGAGGCAGTGTATGCAAATGTCTCTCATACATATTCATTGTGGTTATCCTGAAAACCCAACTGGCTAGGTGGGTCCTGAGGACAGGGTTGAGAACCCCTGCTATAAAGGAATCCACTGGGTTTTGGATTTGTTAGGAACTGGGGAACATTCTGGGGAAAGAAGAGGCTTTTCCGAAGGGATGGGCTCCACCTTAACCGGAATGGAACCAGGCTGCTGGCATTATCCTTTAAAAAGGAGATAGAGCAGCTTTTAAACTAGATAATAGGGGAGAGCTGACAGTCGCCCAAGAGCGCATGGTTCGGAACAATGTATCCTTGAAGGATACTAGCAAAAGAATGAAGTTAGAGCATATCAGCAGAGAGGTTCCGGTAAAGACAAAAGTAGCCCAAATGCCCTTCAGTAGAGAGCAGACAGAGCTTAAAGATTCCAAATTACACTTGCCTACCGATAGCCAGATTAATATGAATAAAATACAGCCTCTAAAATGCTTGTATGCAAATGCTAGAAGTCTAAAAAATAAGATGGGAAAGTTAGAATATATAGCACTAAATGAGAGGTTAGATATGATTGGTATCTCAGAGACATGGTGGAAGGAGGACAACCAGTGGGATACTGTGATACCTGGGTACAAACTATATCATAATGATAGGGCAGATCAAATTGGTGGTGGGGTTGCACTCTATGTTAGAGAGGGCATTGAGTCAAAAAGGATTAAAGTTTTGCAGAAAACAAATTTCACTGTAGAATCTCTATGGATTGAAATCCCATATAAAAGGGGGAAGGGGGAAGGCGATGGCAGTGGGGGGTGCACCCAAGCATTCTTCTAGCTTTCATTGTTGCCTTTTCTACCTGTTTAGCTACTTTAAGATCATCAGACACATTCACGCCAAATACCGCTCTTCTTTCGTGGATAGAAGTACTTCACCCCCTACACTGTACCGCGCCCTTGGATTTTTGCAGCTCAAATGCATGACCCTGCATTTTTTAGCATTAAATCTCAGCTGCCAAATTCTAGACCATTATTCAAGCTTAGCTAAGTCCCTCCCCATGTTATCTACGCCTTTCTAGGTGTCTACTCTATTGCAGATTTCCATATCATCTGCAAAGAGGCAAAGCTTAACCGACAAAGATGTTAAAAAGAATCGGACCAAGGACAGATCCCTGGGGTACACCACTAGTAACCTCCTTTTCCTCAGAGTGAACTCTATTTACCTGTACCCTTTGTCACCTCTCACTCAACCGATTTCTAACCCAATCAGTAACTTCATGGTCCATCCCTAGGGTACTCAGTTTGTTTATAAGCCCTCTGTGCAGAATGGTGTCAAAGGCTTTACTGAAATCCAAGTACACCACTCTCCTTCGGTCCAACTCCCTGGTCACCTAGTCAAAGAAATCAGATTTGTCTGACAAGACCTGCCTCTGGTGAATCCATGCTGCCTCCGATCCTGCAATCCATTGGACTCCAGAAACCTCACTATTTCTCTATCAGCATTGTTTCCAATAATTTACTCACCACAGAGGTTAGACTAACCGGCCTGTAGTTTTCAACCACATCCTTACTTCTGCTTTTGTGTAAAGAGACCACATGAGCCTCTCAGTCCTCTGGCACCACTCCCGACTCTAAAGATCAGTCAGTGGAGCTGCTAGAACGTCCCCAGGTTCCTTCAGTATTTTCGGATGTATCCCATCCGGTCCCATTGCTTTGTCTACTTTTAGTTTAGCTAGTTCCTCAGAAACATAGCCTTCTGAAAAACATTTGAGATCCCTGTCACTTCCGTTTCTTTTTGTGGGTGTTTTCTGAGGTCCTGCTCCTGGTCATTCACAGAACAGAAATATTTGTTGAGCAATTCCGCTTTATCCTCATCAGCTACTACATATTCCTCCCCTTCACCCTTGAGTCTGACAATACCACTTTTGCCCTTACTCCTCTCACTAACATATCTGAAAAATGTAACTTATTTAAGAGTAATAAGAGAAAATATTTTGTCACTCAACGCGTAATCAAACTCTGGAATTCGTTACCAGAGGATGTGTTAAAAGACGTTAGTGTAGCTGAGTTTAAAAAAAAGATTTGGACAAGTTCCTGGAGGAAAGGGCCATAAACCATTATTAAAGAGGACACAGGACATCCACAGCTTGCCTCCGGGACAAGCATTGTGGATCCTGTCAGGGCCGGCCCTAGAATTAGTCCAAAGTGTTGAAGCCCTAGGCGAACCTCAAGTTTTATACCACCTCTGGCTGTCAAAATCTATTATTTAGCTTTGAATTGCCTGTTTTTGCTGCCCTCCAGAGGTTGTTGCCCTAGGCAACCACCTAGTGGTTGGGCTAGTCCTGCATGTGTACCTTTTAGGGAACCTGCCAGGTACTTATGACCTGGATTGGCCACTGTTGGAAACAGGATACTGGCTTGATCGTCCTTGGTCTGATCCAGTATGACATTTCTTAAGTTCTTATGTAACCCGTGGGTAACAAGGTGTGACAAATGGCAACTGTTGGCTTGAGGAGACAATAGGTGTACCCTAGCTCCAAACAAATGTTGAGGCAAGGTCTCAAACACACAAGCCAGAAAACTGTGATCTGTGCAAGGGGATGCAGGCCCATCTGCTACATCAGTCCACATACGTTGCCACTTGTTGGAGGCAGACAATACTGGGTTCTCTCAGTGCTGCACCAGTCTACATACAAGTGATGACATCATTTAAAGTTGCTGTGGTCTGCCTCCAACTGCTGGCTGGGAAGCATAACCACCTCATTTGGACTGGTCTAGCAGGATGATTAACTGCACTAAGGGCATCAGGTCTTGGGCCATCTGTGGGGAGGGGGGGTCCCAAAAATGCCATAAACAGACCCTGAGGTATTTCAACTGAACTCGAGGCAGGAGCCACACAAGAAAGCACATAGCATCATGGCAAAGCTCAACATGGCAAAAAGAAAAAAAAAAGCGCAAAAAAAGAAAGTGCCAGCAAACAAAACCCACAGGAAAAAGGATTCCCAGCACCTGTCGAGACAGCCAGGGAAACCTGAGGAGGGTTGCCCCACCACTCCCACAAGCCTGAGGCCCGGCAGCTGGAGAAAAGACAAACACTTTTTTTTTTTTTACATTTCAAGCTGCTTCATTATAAACAGCAAGAAAGCCAAATAGAAGCTAACTGAAAAGAAAAAGCAACTGAAGAAAAGAAAACTGAGCGAGCAGAGAGAAAAGAGTAATAAGAAGGGGGGTCATGGGCCAAACAGCCCCCCCTCCCCCCAGGTCCCCTCCTGTGCTCTCTGGCCCACCAGTGCCGGAACCATGGGTAAAACAGCACTGAACACAGGGCAGCTGCCGGCTCGAGGAGACATGGGCATACCTGAGCTCTGAGCAAACACTGGGCCTAGAGGTCCCAGACACCCAGGAAACAGGACAGTGGTCTGAGCCAGGGGAGACAGGCCTATCTGCACTGCTGTATCAGTCCACACACTGTCACTTGCTGGAGGTGAATACTGGCTTCTCTCAGTGATGCACCAGCAGATATACCAAGTGATGGAATCACTGAAAGCTGCTCAGGTCTGCTGTCTCCTGCTCGCAAGGAAGCATAACCCACTGATATGGACTGGTCTAGCAGGATTGAAAGTTAGCTAAAATGAATGCAAAGCTCAAAGTGATCTAGCTTATGCTCTTGTATCTAAATACCTAAATCACTACTCACTGTGACACCACCATTCAGGACTCAGCTTCTGAGTCTGGAGCTCTTTATTGTGTGTTTTTGTTAGTGTAAATCACTTTGTCGGACTTGCATGCAAGGCGATATAGAAAGCACTATAACAAAAACCTACAAAAAAGAATTCTGCCGATGACTAAATAAACTTATCAGAGTTTTACTCTCTTACGTAAAGCCTGCTCTTGTGAATGTCAGATGAGTTTCTGATAGAATCATCCTGTGCTTTATCTGGATGTGACATCAGATATTTTATTATCTAATGATGTCAGTCTGGGAAAGAGCCATCTTAAGTTTCCAAGCCTACTTTGCAAAAAGATTAAGCAAAAAGTCATAGAAGAGGCAAAACACAAGCAATCCCAGTATCTTAAGGGCAATGTCTAGTTCTAGAGAACTCCGATACAAGAGAAGAGGTTGGGTGTGAACATTAAATCTTAACTTCAACCTTAAAGGCTAACAGAAAGGAGACTCATTCTGATGTTATGAGCTTAATTAGACCAAAACCACAAGCCATAAGGCTTTCAATACCCTAGAATCTGCCTTTTAGGTGGAGAACACTTAGAGGGACGTTTTCTAAATCAGGTGAGGCTTTTGCAGCTAACATGGCAGAAAAGTGCAGATAGTGCGGTGTTAGCTGCAAAAACCACACGGTATCTGTTGGGGTGATGCAAAGCATTTCTCTAGCAGATACCGCATCAATATTTACAAAGAACGTGGCCCGGCAGTACCTGGATGCAAATAATGTCAATCACTGAGATTGTGTTATTTGCGACTTTGACAATTACCACACGCTGCTGATGCCCGCAGTAACCACATACTGCAGAGAAGCCCATTCTTAAAAGCAAACAATAAAACTGTTTGTTGACTGCTACATGGAGCTAGAAGTCCAAGGAAAACGGAACAGTACAAGCAGAAGCTGGAGGCCACGATCAATGAGCAGGCAAATAGCTGAAGTTTAATTTGAACTCGCTGTTTGGAGAAGGAAGACAATGAAACAAAGTCAACGAATCAAATATCCACAGGATACTTTAGAGATTCTTACAGGTTTTACTAGACCAACAAGAAAAACGTGGAACATACAAACTGATGTAGAATATCATCTGTATAGCCTTTTATTGGTGCATAAAAATATATCACAACCTCTACGAACCACTTTTTTTTAATCCTATTTTTTCTGGAAATATTTTAACCCACAAACTATGCAGATAAAAAGATGCTAAATACATCTGCATATCAAGAAAGGGAAGACCTGAAGAAACTAAACTGTATAAGTGCATGGCAAAATCAAAAAGAAGGTGCGTCATACCTCTTAGGACTGAACCAAATTAAGTCCAATGTAGGGTTGCCAAGTGACTCCAGATTTGCCTGCAGGTTGATCCAATCCTGAGTCTATCCCACTACATGCATGGGCCTGCTGCTTCTCTTGGCTGCTTCTCTTGGGTGATGCAACTAGGAAATCAGCAACAGCATACAACCAGGATCTGCTAAACCTGTCAGGCTAATTTGAACCACTTGGCAACCTTGGTACAAGGGGAGCTCGAAGTTAAGAACACCAAGAAATTAGAACCAAACTCAAAACCATTGAAATTTAAGTGAATGAGATGCCAAAAAGCAAATTATTTTTTCTTGGAAAGAAAAAGGATAAAGCGCTTTTCTACTCTGATCAGTAAGTAGAAAATGAATAATAGGCCTTTCTTTTCTAGCAAAGCAACAGATCTGAATCTTGGTGGGTAGAGAAGATAAGGTCTTTTTCCTGTGATGGGGACTGAGGCAAGATTGCAGGATCCGAGGGAGCATGAATTCACCAGAGGCAGGTCTTGTCAGACAAATCTGATTGATTTCTTTGACTGGGTGATCAGGGAATTGGACCGAGGGAGAGCCCTAGATGTGATGTATTTAGATTTCAGTAAAGCCTTTGACACCGTTCCTCACAGGCGACTTATAAACAAACTGAGCACTCTAGGGATGGACCCTAAAGTTACTGCTTGGGTTAGAAATTAGTTGAGTGGGAGGCGACAAAGGGTACAGGTAAATGGAGCTCACTCTGAGGAGAAGGAAGTTATCAGTGGTGTGCCCCGGGGATTTGTCCTTGGTCCGATTCTTTTTAACATCTTTGTTAGTGATATAGCGGAAGGGCTGTCGGGTAAGGTTTGCCTCTTTGCGGATGATACCAAAATCTGCAATAGAGTAGACACCCAGTAAGGTGCAGATAACATGAGGAAGGATCTAGCTAAGCTTGAAGAATGGTATGGAATTTGGTAGCTGAGATTTAGTGTTAAAAAATGCAAGGTCATGCATTTGGGCAGCAGCAATCCAAGGGAGCAATATAGTACAGGGGGTGAAGTACTTTTGTCCATTAAAGAAGAGCGGGACCTAGGAGGTGATGATCTTAAAGTATCTAAACAGGTAGAAAAGGTGACAGCAAAAGCTAGAAGGATGCTTGGGTGCATAGGGAGAGGAATGGCCAGCAGAAGAAAGGAGGTGATAGTGCCTCTGTATAAGTCTTTGGGGTGACCTCATTTGGAGTATAGTGTGCAATTCTGGAGACCGCACCTTCAAAAGGATATAAACAGGATGGAGTTAGTACAGAGGGTGGCTACTAAAATGGTTAGTGGTCTTCATTTTAAAGCATACGAGGACAGACTTAAGGATCTTAATATGTATACCTTAGAAAAAAGGAGGGATAGAAGTGATATGATTGAAACGTTTAAATACCTCCATAGCATAAATGTACAGGAGGAGAGCCTCTTTCGACTGAAAGCAAGCTCTGCTACGATGAGACATAGGATGAGGGTGAAAGGGGATAGACTCAGGAGTAATATGTGGAAATATTTCTTTACGGAAAGAGTGGTGGATCCATGGAATAGTCTCCCAGTGGAGGTGGTAGAGATGAGGACAGCATCTGAATTCAAAAAAGCATGGGACAAACAGAGGAACTCTAAAGGTAAAAAGGGGACTGTTGTAGTTATGGAAGAACAGACTGGATAGGCCATGTGGTCTTTTTCTGCCATCGTGTTTCTATGTTTCTAAGTCGTTTCTCACTTCCAGCACAAGCAATTCTCCAGTATAAGGAATGGTTTCTTTCCCTACACTATAGTGTACCATAAGCTCTGAATTTTGCTTCAATATGTACTGTATACTAAAACTGATGAAAGGGAATACACACAGAAAATGCCCAGTCTTTCCTACTGTCTCTGTTCTTTTTGCAGAACATACAGAGACAAATGGTGTACTCTGTGTCCCAGGTCACTCTGTAGCTGTTTATCATGACTGCACAATAGATTTATAATATCCTTTCCGATCCATAGTTACAATCGGCGCAGTTTATTTATTTGGTTTCATTTGTATACCGCTACTTCCAGCGATCAGTAGCGGTTTACTTTGCACAGCAAAATTGGTTACATATGATAGGAATCAATATAATTTACATTTTCATTGTGGAATAATTGTATATACATTTATACATTTTGTATTTTTCTTTGCATAGTTTGAGACATGTACCATTGCGTTTATATGGCTGAAAATATATAAATTTATAGCAGCAACGAAATAGGTTCTTAAAGCTCTTAAAGCACAGTAATAGGCTTATATGCATGACACTATGATGGTTAAAATTAGCAGGTACAAGCTTTCAAATCTTTGCAATGTATTTCTCATCAGAACTTAAAAGGGGAAACCCGGTGATTTTTTTTCTTCTGACCAAGATATTTAACAAATGTTTGGGTGGTACTGTTGCTTTAAACACAGGATTATAGTCCTGTCACAGTTAATCATTTACTCTAGCCCCCAAAACATTATATTCAGCCTATAAGCAAATGGTTGGTTGGTTAATCAGGACATTGCTCTCTCAAATTGCATTCATTTTTGTCAAATTTTTGCTGTTCAATAGTACCTACATAATCTCTATTGAATTCCAGCAAAATCCAATGCACAGACCTCCCCAAACAGGGCCAGATTCAAGATTTTGGCTCCCATAGGCAAGACCAGACAACAGATCCCAGAGAGCAGGAAAGAAGTAGTATCAGAGATAAACAGAAAAGCAGAAGAGTAGAGAGGCCGGGGGGGGGGGAGGGGGGGGGACACAGTGCCACA
This sequence comes from Ichthyophis bannanicus, assembly GCA_033557465.1. Taxonomy (NCBI): domain Eukaryota; kingdom Metazoa; phylum Chordata; class Amphibia; order Gymnophiona; family Ichthyophiidae; genus Ichthyophis; species Ichthyophis bannanicus. The sequence continues at coordinate 159,332,700 of CM066045.1, forward strand.
GTGGAACCTGAAGCAGAGTCGGTCCTCGGCTGAGGTTGTGATCCGAGTCTCGCTCGACGGGACCGCGGTCATCCCCGGCAAGTCTGCCCTGCAACTGGTGCCTGGCATCGGGGGTCCCGAGTTCCATGGAGCAGCCCTCTTATGAGTCCGACGGACTCCCATCTGACTCTCCCGTCTCAGAGCTTCTATGGTGGTCCCTGCCCAAGGATATGGGCTTTCTTGATTTTGTCAAGGACATGCCTAAGGCCCCGATGTTCTCGGCTGTTGGAGGAGGACCCTCGGGAGATGAGTTGGAAATCCTCCAGTACTAGGTCCCTCCCCGGGAATCTCTTACGGTGCCCATTCCTCCCATCTCGTTACAGCTGATGCTCTGAATGTGGGAGACACCGGCTTCAGTGCCGGTGGTGAGCCGCTGGAGCCTAGGTTCCAAAAGTCACAGCTACCACATAACTCCATGGTGGTGGAATCAGCCATGCGTCGGCTGAAAAGCCAGAAGACACACTCCTCGGTCGTCGTTCCCCCCCCCCCCCCCCCCCGGGAGGCCCGCACCCTGGACACCCTCGGCAGAAAGTGCTACCAGGGCTCTGAAGCAACATGTGCCCGCTGCCTTGAAGTAAGTGGGAGCATGCTCCAATTTGGTGCCATCAACATTTGCTGACCTAGGAAGTTGCCTTGATTGTCTATGTGTAAATCCTGATCTGTCCCCAAATATGATATTTTTACTAAAATTAAATCCATTTCACTGCTAGGTCTGCAGTTTGAAATATTGAACGCACACAGCAACTAAGTTCCACTCAATCCAAGAGGTTTAAATCTCAAATCCGGACTTTTATGGGGGAAAATCTACACTTTTTATTATCTCTCTTAACCCCACAATCTACAACCATACATCCCAGAGACAGGTTTTAAAATGCACATACATATTACACCTGCCTATATTTTTATGCTTAAAGTACCTGCCAAAATCTTGAACAAGCGATGAAATTCAAAGATCTGGCTTGCATCCCACAAATGCACATTTAACAGGTTCAGCCAAAATAAATATCAAAGTATTTCATGCATAAGGTCACAATAATTAATTTTGCAAATGTTCTTTTGTATATGAAAAAAATCACGCCAGGTTGTTGTTAAGTGCCGTCGAGTCGGTGTCGACCCTCTGGATAGTTGTCCTACACCGTTTGGTATTGGAAATTAAATCGTTTCACTCACCATCTCCTTTGGGAACTTCCAATCTACAATGTACTGGGGTGTCTTATGAAAAACTGACATTGAGAAAACATCTGACAAACACAGTTTTCAGTTTTATTCAAAGCTCTACCCAACTGTTACCTAAGGAAAGGCAGAAAGAGAATGCAGTCCCTGCATTTATGTTCCCACGTCAATCACTTCCCAAGAAATCCATTCACCTTCTAGCTCAGATTGAAATAATACCCAGCAAAAATACCTTTAACATCTCCATGGCTGAGTAATGCCAAGCTTCTTAGCTACTTGTCCATTGTTCAAATGCTTAGTTTCCACAGTTTTACCAAGGTGCTAAGATGCGGGACCTCGGATCTCACATGCTGTGTGCAGACAGTCCAAGCCCCTACTGTTCCCTCCACTGCAGTCCTTACTCTCCTAATTTATGTTTAGAGGTTTGTGACTCACTTGGCTTTTCTAAGCACTCCACTAAACTGTTACCGCCTTCCAGCTCTACGCAGCCTGCTCCAGGCGTGCTGGCTGGCTGGTGTTCATGCAAGGTTAATTAAGTGTTCTCAGCTGCGAGGCACAGTACTGTTGCATGTTGGAAAGTTTCCGTGTACTGTTAATATTGCTGCTGTCTAGAACATATAGCTTTGAGGCACGTGATTGCACGGCAATGATCGTAGTTACAATTTCAAGGCAGACCACTGCCTGATCAGATGCATTTTTCACTGGTGCTGGTTAAATTTCTGAGCTAGCCTACCATAGACATACCCCCTCCACCAACAGGGTATAAATCCTTGCGTCACTGATCAGGTGCTACAGTTAGAAATGAAAGCTCCTAGCAGTAGCACTATGGAGTCCTCTTGTTAGTTCATAAACCTTTTGCGGCTATACATTTTTATCCAGTTTCAGGCCAAGATTTAGGAACAGATAACATATTGAACGGCCTAGGGCGACAAATTTTGAAAGCACTAAAATAGGAGCCCGATTCCATTTGCTTTACAACTGTGCTCTCTGTTGGGAGAAACCTCCCGTCCTCACTGCTCTCTAGTCTTGCCTATGGGCACCAAATCTTAAATCTGGCCCTGTCCACAGTAATGCAGTAGATGATGACAAAGATCAACTGGCCCATCTAGGGTGCCAAGTTAGTTTTGTTCACACTGCTATTTTGAGTACTTGTAGGCTATCACTCCTTAATCAAGTAAGTTTTAGGGGGTCTTCTTCAATGGTTTCCCAACATACTGGGTAAATAATAATCATATAAGATTCCATAGCTTTCTTTCACCCCATGTCTTACCATCGAGCTCTGTAACAATCTAACAGCTGCTAGACGTATTCAAGCTGTATCCCAAGCGTCTCATCACCTACCTTCCTGTGGCCCTGATAGCTAGAACCCGGTCACTATAAACATGTTGTCAACCCAGTTGGGTTCTGGGAAATTGTAGCCTATTGGTTCCAACCTGGCTATAATCTGCTGGAAATTTAGAGCGCACAAGCTCCTTTTCTTACTGTGACTGCTTTAAAAAGATCTACTGTCCCCAAACAGCAAGACCCCATCCTTTAAACATAAATAACAACAGAAAGTAAGGATGTAAAGATATAAACTACTAAAAGCTATGCAGAAAATAGATTTTAAGATATTACCCAGACATGAACAGGAAAATATGATCTAAACTCTCTGTAATGTGCGCAATATTGTCAGCTTAAGTGAAATGCATCCGTGTTGCACCATTGCACTATGCATGCACGTAATTTGCTTTGTCGATGGTTTATGGTTAAATAGGTACAAAAATAAAAAGATTAGGTCAGACATATATCCAAGGCCTTGGAACCATATTTGGACAGCATCAGAACAAGAGATGAATGAAAACTGATCATCAGCAATGGTGCAAGCCAGGCTCTTCATCCAGTCATTTGCTAATGGGAGGAGCCTATTAGTCAGCAGGGCCGGTGTTAGGGGGTAGCAAACAGGGCAGTTGTCTTGGGCCCCAATGCTACAGGGGGTACCAAGCCTGTCTCAAGCTGAAGGAGGCGTAGAGCCCGATTCACATAGGGACATGTCCAGGCGGTCCGGACGGCCCCGAGGAAAAACGGGCCAATTAGGACTCAATTCTGGACTGTGGGAACAAAACGTTCCTGTGGTGCATAGAATCGGGCCCGTGGACAGCCTGGTGTGCCTCTGCCTCCTGCGGGGACATCCTCCCCGCAGGTGCCTCGACTCCCGTGGCATCGGCCCCCTCTTCCCTGCCACCCGACCCACGGCTGGCCTGCCGGGGCCTGGCTTGGGTGCCGTGGACCCCCACACCCGACCCCGGCCTCAGAGGGGGGTCCCATGAGCCCAATTGCCAGGTAGGTGCTTCTTATTCCACCTTTGAGGTGAAATAAGCAGCACATCCCCTTTGACTTGGCAGGGCGTACAGGGCCGTGACCTTAATCGGCCCTATTCATCCTGCCGGGCTGGCCATCCCCCACTCTGCCAGATCCCACCCCCTCCCACACCCTGCTGGCTCTCCCCATCCTGCTGCTCAGGACGTACAGGGAGAGCCAAAGAGGGAATCAGGCTCAGACGGCTTGCGGGACGTGAATCGGGCCCTTAGCCTACATGTGGGCTTTAGGGTCCCCTCTCCACTCTGCATGTCTAATACCAGCCCTATTAGTCAGGAACACAAATCATGATAAAAAGCCATTTTCATTACCCTATTTCCTGTGTTCTTGTTATTCTATAAACTCCACCCAATGGGCAATGCCCAAATTATGAGAAGGCTTTGGAAATGAACTTCCTTAGCCTATCTTCAAGCAAACTGCCCTCCTCCAATCTCCCTGTGCTATAAATGAGTACATAATACACATCATTGAGGTAACGTGACCCCTAGAAAGGTGGAGTGCGTTACAGCCGATCTAGCCACAGGAAGAGTTATGACAACTGAAGAACACAGGTTGATGGCAAGAGAGACGGAAAACAACAAGTCCAACAGATGCTATATAAAGCAGCAAACATCTACTATAATCACCAGTATTTATGGACTATCTTGGTAACTATAGCAGCTATGCAGGCATATTCAACAGTACAAGAAAAACTTAGGGGTCCTTTTACTAAAGTGTGTTAGAGTTTTGCAATTAACACGCATTGAGCAGCAAAACTAATGTTCCTTAAGTGCAAAGCCTCCAGCGTAACCGTCAGGGGTGTGACCAGCATGTTTCCAACAGTTAATATGTGGATGCAACCCCTAATGCACAGCACTATCGAGGTGGAGGTAAATGCATCCACGCTAATTGCAACACTGGTACTTTGCTGTTAGCAAATGAGGGGGAATATATTGTGTATTTACCGCACCCGCTCTCCAACACCTAACCTGCCCATTCAGCAACCTAACATGCAATTAACAGTTAGTGCAGAAATCGGTGTGCGTTAACCGTCAAGCCCCCGGCTGTTACCACGGGCCTGAGCATGCAGTTACACACCAAATTGCACATTAATTTCATAGCACACTGCAGTCATGTAAAATGTCATATAAAAATCATAGAATATGCATGTACAGTTGTGGTCAACATTATTTGTACCCTTGCAGTTCAACTCCTTAATGTCCAATATCTCCTAAAAATAATGGCCAGTGAAACGGCTTTGCACTACATATGCACACATATTTGACACACAAAAGAATCAAATAAAACAAGACCAATTAAAATGGGAAATAGTGGGAATTAGTATAAAAACTGGAACATAGCCAGGACATGATTATTGGCACCCTTATAAACAATTCAAATCAGTTTGAACAGAAGAACCATATTCCTATTGCAGTAAAATTAAGACGCACCTGTGATCGTCAGTACTCACCTGACTTTAATCAACCAATGAATGATATCTCTGATGTTTAAAATAGCCACATTCACTCCCTGTTCCATTTTCATAATGGTGAAGACAAGAGAGCTGCCTGAGACTGTCAGAAAAGCCATTATCAGCAAACATCAAACTTCAAAGGGGCACAAGGCCATCTCCAAAGACCTTGGGATTCCTGTGTCTACAGTTCACAATGTTAAGAGGTTTTCTGCTCATGGAACTGTCAAGAACCTCCCAGAACATGGTGGGAAGAGGAAAATTAATCCAAGAAGTCTTCGATGGTTAGTGGGAACTGTTGGAAAAACACCACGTACAACAATCAAAGAGCTTAAGACTGACCTTTAAGACTGACCTGGAGCAATCTGGAGTGGTGGCTTCAACCCGCACCATACGCTATGCACTGAACAAGGACTTCATGGGCGGAAGCCAAGGAGGACCCCACTGCTTAAAGACAGACATAAAAAGGCACATCTGATCTTTGCCCAAACCCAGCTTGAGAAACCACAATCCTTCTGGAAAACTATTCTGTGGACAGATGAAACCAAACTTGAGCTCTCTGGCAATGCAGATCAGCGATACATTTACAGGCAAAGAAATGAAGCTTATAAGGAAAAAAAACCCACCCTTCCTTCAATTACATATGGTAGAGGTTCCATAATGTTGTGGGGCTGTTTTACTGCCTCAGGAACTGAAGGCCTGGAATGTATTAAAGGAATCATGAAGTCAGTGGAGTACCAAGTTATTTTGGAGTAAAATGTGCTACCTTGTCTCAGAAAGCTAAGTCTAGGTCGAAGTCATGGGTCCTCTAGCAGGACAATGACCCAAAACATACATCCAAAAGTACAAAAGAATGGTTAAAAAGGAACAAATGGACTGTTTTAAACTGGCCAGCAATGACTCCTAATCTTAATCCAATCAAGAACCTTTGGAAAGAGCTGATATCTGTCATTGGTAAAAGGAATCCTGGAAACATTCATGAGCTGGAACTGCTCACAGATGAAGAGTGGGAGAAACTACCAGTGGACAGATGTAAGAAACTTATAGATGGCTACAAGAAACATTTGGAGGTCGTTGTCATCACTGCCAAGGGTTGTGCAACCAAATATTAGTCAAGGATACCATTAATCCTGTCCAGGTCATATTTTGTTATTTTTTCTCAGAAATTATTAGGTCTACGTTGCACAGACATCTTTTTTTTTTTGTTATATACTTTTGAACATACAATTAAAATATTATGATGGCATACAGCTGGAATATTTCCAATTATTTCTCAAGATATTGTATACAACATACCTAAAAGGCAAGGGTGACCATAATGTTTACCACAACTGTACCAACAGGTTAAGTACTCTTCACTTGAAAACTTGTATTTATGCAAATATTGCAAAAACTTCCAGAAGGCATTAAACAAACACCTTTGGCAGCTAATTGTTTTTCTGTGACTTTATAAAATTAAAACCCTACAAACTTTAAGACTAAAGCTCAGTAAGATATATAAATCACAGTATTGTTTCAAGCTCCAGTTATCTCATTTCTGCATTGACCATTGTAAATTATAATGCCAGGCACCTCTTCATGTAACATCACCCCTTGGTAAGAGAGTTCTTTTAGAATAATCTGAAAGCTCTCGGCATTGCAGGGAGAAAACAGAAAATGCCCTAACCTTGTGCACCCAACATAAGAATGCACAGATCTGTCAGCCTTCCCTCCTTAACAGGATGGGTTGGTAGTTTCATCAAGCACTGAGCATTTTGAACATATCACAATGAAAAGTACAGATGTGAAATGTAGCTGCCGGAGGGGTGGGGAGACCTGGGGGGCAGATACCCCCATAAAGACATAGGGTGAGGACATATTCCAGCATCGTAGCTAGAGGCTACCACGTGATGCTCTACCCCTGGAAAATTAGGGGCCCTTTTACCAAACACGACAAAGGTTTTGCACTTCATGGGCACAGTGATAGCACGTTAAGTGCAATGCCTTCGCAGTGTCTATCGGGGGTATGGCTGGTATGTTCCCGGCAGCTGATGCGTGACTGGGTACCATCACAAGTGGCAAAGTAACTTGGGGGCAGCTAAGCACACTCATACAGGTGGTATTAGGTGAACCCACACTAAGTGACACGTTTACCGCATGCAACGCCTCTAACCTACCCATTGTACCTACTGGCATGCAAATACCAGTTAATCTGCATGTGAACAGAGGGTAGCTGACATGCCCTCATGTTAGTGATCACCATAGCCAGTTCGCTAAAATGGGCATTAAATTAGCAACATTTATAATCTTGAACCTCTCTAGCCCCTTTAATTAGACAATGGGATGGGGGGGGGGGGGGTCCAGGGGGGAAGGGCCATGAACACTCACCAACACACTGTAAAGAGCTTGCTTAAATCCAGTGTTCTTATTTAAATACCACAAAATACCCGCCCATAGCCTTTTGCAAACACATGCATTAGCTCTTATAAAAGGGGAAGAGAGAAATGAAGGTAACATTTCCCATGGAAAGAAAGGCGATGCCTTCATCTTATTCGGGGAAGATTGAATCTTTTACTAACGCCCTTGTGCTTTCCGCAATAATTGATTTTAGGCATGCACGGAGAGGAGGAGGAGGGTGTCTTCTTTTCTTCCTTTATTTTTTTAAATAGTATATTATCGTAAGAGGAGCGTTTTAAAAAGTGAAATGATTAGCCATCACCCAAGCCCCTTCCAGCAGCGTTAAACAAATAACACATTAAAGGACAGGTTCCTCGGTCGCTCAGAGCAGAAAATATACAATTCCTAACACCCCCTCTTTTAAAGCGCTCGGCGGTATCGAAATTCACGGCATTCGTTTCGATGCCAATCCTCGCTCGTCCCGTTAAAAATAAGCCACGAACCGGCCGCGCAGTTTGTGCTCGATGAAGCAGCAGCAGCCGATTTCGCAGCGGAGATTCGTCGCCTCATCTTCCCGTCCCAGTCCGCAACCCTCTCTGCGCTATCTTTCGCAGGTTCCTGGAACCCCGCTCGGATTTCACTTCTTTTTGCCGCTACGCGGAGTAACGAACCCCAATGACTGGGAGGAAAGGGGGAGCCTCTTCTCCTCGCTCGCTGCCCCTCACCTCCATCTGTTTATAAAAGAGCGCTCAGAAGTTACGCGCATACCTCCACCTTCCACCGCCTCCGGCCTCCAGTCCGCCTCTTCCCCGACTGACTGCTGCAGCCCAGGCAGAGCGGCGGCCGCTAACTCAGCCCCGCCCACCGCGCTGCCACGCCCCCTATGACCGCGCAATTGGAAACGCGTCTTGTCAGTCTTCTAGGTGGTGACGAGGCACGCCCTCTTTCCTGATTGGCTGCCGGTGGCTCGGCCCACTTTCCCGTCCGCCTCCTTATGTACTATGGAGAGGAGAGGGTTGAGCTTTAGGAAAAAACATGCTGTCCGAATTATAGACGGGAGATGCTGAGGCTAGTGCTACAGGTAGTGCGGGAGCTGTCTCTTACCGTGTAAGAGGCGCGTTTGCAGCGCAGAGACGGCTCTGAGGCCGCCCAGCAGCATCCCCCTTGCTCCAGGCATATCATTGATTATGTGTTTCCCAATCTAGCAGTAACTCGCCTCTCGGATAATTTGTCGACGTCTGCAGCGAAACTTTCCAAAGTTCGAAGTCGTACCCAGAAAATAATCTGCGTGATGGCAGCACTGCTCTAGTGAGTTTATGAGTCTAAAGTCTTAGGAATGCGAACTGCTGGGGAAGTCACGTTATCGTTTCATCCTTCGGACCCGAGAGCTCTGACTTGCTCATATCTGGCTTTCCTGACTGGCGAAAATGGCCTGTTAATTATTACATCAGTCAAGCAAATAATCTCAAAATCATTACATTAACAACATCTGATTCATTATTCGACCACATTAAACACATTTGTTCAGTAATTTCTGTTGTGGAAGATGTGTTTCTGCATATTCTCTATTAAACTGTTTCACAGAGACAAGGAAATGGCCCGAGACGGCAAGATAACGGAGGATGCCTTCTGAAGATGTTGAAAATGCGACTAACAAATTGAGTGCAGCGAAAGGCAGTAGACTTAGAGGGTAGTTGTATTGATTGATTCCTTTTTATTTGTGATAGGTGATAGAGAAGGAAACAGGAGAAATGCCATGTAAAATAAGAAAACGGACAACAAAGATACAAAATTGAAAAGCAGAAATAAAAGATTACGTTAATATGAAGGGAAAAGAAACCAAAACGAAAGAAAACATCGGGCCAAGCCACACGAGAGCGGATAGGGAATGTTTCTTTTCCAAAGAGAAATCTTGCTTGTCTTTGTTTCTTTAATTCCAAAAGCACCGTGCTCTCAGGGAGAGCCGCGCATACACAGCCTGTCACTCCGTCTGCAGGGGACGCAAATGCGAGGCGACATCGTCCCCAAATTCGGTCCTTCCCCTTTGCACAAGGATGCTTTGAACTTGCTTTCTAAACTGATCAAGTTGAAGTGTCCCTTTAAAATTGCCCTGCTCCTACCTTATTTCAACATTGCAACACTTCTCAGCTGGTTGAGCCACTTGGTCCTCCAGCCAAATGGTGAAAAGATAGTGAACAATGGAGCAGGTTCCCAATGAGTTACTTAGCTGCCGTACACCAGCTTCACACCCAATGGCTCTGCTACGCCTGTTAAAACCCCGATCAACGACAGAGCTCAAGAGGCTTCCGTCAGTTATTCCCTAAACTTCTAAAGGCATTCTTCCTAAGCTCAGAGGGGCGAAAAAAAAAACATTTTTAGTAAGGTCTTGTTTGTGCTAATTTACTGCTCTTCTTTTGACAAAGCCACTTGGACCTCTGTTTTGTGGATTTTAGATGTATGCAAAAAAAAAAAAAGAAAAAATGGACTTAGCTGAATTGTCCTCTGAGACAACTGAATATGTTTTACACAGCACGAAAAAGCAATGCCATGGTCTGAATATGCCCAGGCAGTCAGCTCTGGGCATTAGTAGTAAATTTGAGAAACTGAGGTCATATTCTACATACCCTGGCTTAGAAGTGAGGTTCATGACTGTCATGCTATGGAAACAACGAACCTATCTGAGAAATTGCCCCTGGGGAATTCTGTGTGGAGATCTCGATGAATACAGGGCTTGTGCAAGGGTGAATCTTCAGATGTGAAACACCCCCTTAATGAACTCCCAGGTCCCTAGTGCCTCCTTCCTCCCCCTCCCCCCGCAGAAATATTGATCATTAAACTCAACAAGCAAGTTCACTCCAACCTTACCCTCCCCAGAAGGATCATATAAAAATGCATAATTGGACATCTTACTTTCAAATATTAAACTTTGGGGGGTTGTGTGTCCACCCTCCCTTTGAACTAATATGACTGACAGGACTATTGCTCTTCCTCGCCATCCCCAGAAGCTGCCTCTTAGGTAGTCACCTAGGGGTATGTTTACTATAATGCATAGTTTACTACACATTCAACCCCCAAATTTAGCACAGGGGTGGTAGAGGACCCCCACTAACAAATGGGGGCAATGCACGGCATATGCCCATGCAGTTAGCCCACATCAGGCGCTAAGCCATTTGCCATGATGAATCATACAGTAGGTACAGTTACCCCCACCACTGAGCTGGTGCTAAGACCTCCCGCATTAACTGTGCACTGGCGGTAAGCACAAGCCAATAGCGCTGGCACTAACCCGTGGTCACCACCCACACACTGCTCCTAACCCACCCAGTCTCCTTGCCAACCCACGCTAAGTGGTTACTGTGGGAATTTTAGCACTAATGGTTATTGTGGCAGGCTTAGCACATGGTGAACCCATGCTAACCATTAATGCAGTTTAGTAAACATGCCCCCTGACCTGCTTAATGGTTAAGTGGGCTCTGAATGAATAATACACCTCAGTCATGTATTTATTTGCAAACATGTCTTAACTAGTCCCTCCTCCCAATCTTCACAGTAATGTACAATTAGAATTTCTTTGTACACTAACACAAAATAAATCACCAACTATTCACAACCCTGTCCCCCAACCTTTTCAGCCAAAAGGGACATCAATGCCTTAAACACTTTCCTGAATTTCAGATGATCCTGTTCTTTTCTGCTCCCTTTCAGTAAGACCAGACTTGTTTAACACGAACCCTCTCCTTTCATCCTGTATTGTTTATATAATTATTATTGTGGATTCTTCATTGGAAGATACCATTTAGGAATGGTTTTAATCCTGCTGATTAGGGTTCTAAGAACCTATGAATCATGCAGGTATCGGCGTAAAATGTAAGTTGTTCCAAGTAGGGAAGTCTTTGGTTGTGCAGTCAAGTCCGATAGGCCCACAATTTGTAAACATTTAGGAAGCCCCTTAGCTATAGCCCCGAGGGCTCCAACTACAATTGGTAGTATTACAGTCGATTTTTTATTCCAGAGCTTTTCAGTTGCAATCCGAAGGTCTCTATATTTTTGTTAATGTCTCTTGTTCTTTGCCCTCGATTCAGGCATCACCTGGGATTGCCACATTGATAAACCATACTGTTTTCTTTCCTAAATGCCTGTCTGTTTGTATTCAGGAGTCTCACATGATCTTGGTCACTTCATTTTCAACCATCTTCTCTGTAGCATAGTCCCAGAAATCTTTTCCAAGAAGAGTATTTTTTGCAGATTCCAGTGATCTTTGGTCTTCGAGCATGCCTTTGTTGTTACTCAGTCTGCGCAATTTTGCTCCTGCTGCTAATTATATGAGCCACAGTTTCATCCTTGGATTTACACATTCGGCATTGCCTGTCATCCGAAATATGTTTGATGACATTAGTTTGTAAAGCCTGTTCTTGGGTTGCCATTCTGAAGTCTTCTCTTTCATTTTTCAGTTCTCCAAATTTTAACCATTCCCACATTAAGGTCTCATTCACCTTTCCTTCAGTATTTCTACTACATTGATGAGGCGGTGGCTTCTTTCTGTGTCCAGTCTATTCTGAATTATTTCTTTTTTGTATTCTAATTTTGTATTAGTTGTTTTAAGGACCTGTTCTTTGCACATTAATACAAACAGTGTTCCTTTACTTTCCATAACATAATCATTTAGAACAATTTTTCCTTCTTCAGCAGTTTGTTTTATTGGCAAAAGACCTCTACACCTTTCTTACATTGCAAATAAAATCTATCAACATCACTCCTAGGATGCAGTGTATGGTACCTTGTCATCAATTTTCTTGTTTTCTGATCAAGGTTATCCACTTCAGCTTGGGTCAACTATTGTTTATATTATTATTATTATTTATCCATTTGATGGACATTCCAGCCAATGCTGATTGGTTTTAACTCCATTAATTTGGGTCCTACCCAAGGAAATGGGAATCACAGAAATATCGGGGTAAAATATGTGTTGTTCCAAGTAGGATACTTCTTGCAAAATTGATGGGGTTATGTCTTTTAGATTTAAAGATTGAATGTATTTTGGAAGTGCAGTCGCTATTACTCTGAAAGCTCCACTCACAATTAGTATTACCGTCAATTTTTATCCCCAAAGTCTAAACAGCTGCGAAATTAACAAAATACTGTGATTTACAAATAATGAAGATGATGATGGTTGCTCTTATTTTATTTCGTTAATTATTTATTAACCGTGCAATGCCCACCCACTTTTTTTTCTTGTAGAATGGACATTCCTGAGTGAGCAGAAATAGTGATGGGTTGCCCCTGTTCACTGCAGCAAAGTCTGATGAAGATGTTCTCAGTAACTTTATAGATACATATAGCTACATACACACACACACACACACGTCTGCTTCAGTTAGCACACCAGCTTAACACGTTTAGGGCATCGTTTTAGAAGAGTACACTGCATTTGCACATGTAAATAGTGGGTCTACATGGCCCTATGCATCTAAGTTGTGCTTTCAGAGAAGCTGCTAGTTACACGTGTAGATCCACAACACGCGCAGTTCTCAAACGGGATTGTTCTGCTCATCTCTCAGGGTTGTTTAAAAAAAATTGCATTTTCTAGCTTGGCTCCTTCATTTTTTATTTATGAGTATTCAGCTCGCACCTTTCCAGTAGTAGTTCAAGGCACGTTACATTCAGGTGTGTAGCTATTTCCCTGTCCCCAGAGGGCTCACAGTCTAAGTTTATACCTGAGGCAATGAAAGGTTAAGCGACTTGCCCAAAGTCAAAAGGAGCGCCAGTGGGATTTGAACCCTGATATCTCTGGTTACCAGGCTGCTGTCTTATGTCCAAAGGGAGTCAGTGCTGTAAATTCCGGCACTTCAAGTATAAGTTGCAAAATCGGCACTTACATACTACTTACACATGAAGAAGGTCGTTTTAAAAGGGCATGAGTACCTTAGGCACAGCATACGTGCCTACTTGGGGGTTATTGTAGTCACTAATGCTTATGTGTGGCCATATGCATGCTTTAATGACCTTTTATATTGCAACTGGCGTAAAAGTGTGTACGCATTGCATGACAGTGGGCAGGTGCATGGGTGGAATTTGGTTAGAGCGCTAGTGGAGCACACAACTTTACTCATAGATTACACACATGATTTCTGCCACTTACAATAGTATTTTATAAAGACAAATAGGCTTAACAGAGGCACCTTAAAAGCTGCTTTAACTAGGTGCCCCCTTATAAATTTACCCTTCACCAGCCCCAAGTGATGCTGCTTTTTTTGGTAAATGTATTTCTTAATAAAATAGATGCTTCTGCTGTTGTGTAGATGACAGCTCCTGATACTCCTGTGTACATGCCACCAAATAGACATCTATTTTCCACGGCCTTATGAGTATTTTAGAAAAGGCTCTGAGAGAGTCAGTTGGTCCATTAGATGATAAAGGGGTTAAAGGAGCACTAAGAGGCGACAAGGCGATAGCGGAGAGACTGAATGAATTCTTTGCTTCGGTCTTTACTGAGGAAGATGTAGGGATGTTACCCACGACTGAAGTGGTATTTAAAGGTGTGGAAGAATTGAAGGAAATATCGATACATCGGGAAGATGTCCTACAACTATTAGATAAACTGAAGAGTAGCAAATCACCTGGGCCGGATGGTATACATCCAAGGGTGTTGAAAGAACTGAAATTTGAGATTGCAGACCTGCTATCAGTAATCTGTGAACTATCATTAAAATCATCTCTAATACCTGAGGATTGGAGGATCGCCAATGTAACACCAATTTTTAAAAAGGGTTCGAGGGGTGATCCGGGAAACTACAGACCGGTGAGCCTGACATCAGTACCGGGAAAAATGGTAGAAACCATCATAAAGAATAAAATTACTCAGCATATAGATAGTCATGACCTAATGGGAGACAGCCAACATGGCTTTAGACAAGGAAGATCTTGTCTTACTAATCTGTTATGTTTTTTTGAAGGAGTGAATAAACAGGTGGACAAAGGTGAGTCGGTTGATATTGTGTATCTGGACTTTCAGAAAGCCTTTGACAAGGTCCCTCATGAGAGACTTTTGGCAAAACTAAAGAGTCATGGGATAGGAGGCAGTGTACTACTGTGGATCAGGAACTGGTTAAAAGATAGAAAGCAGAGGGTAGGGCTAAATGGCCAATTTTCCCAATGGAGAAAGGTGAATAGTGGTGTACCCCAGGGATCTGTGCTGGGTCCGCTGCTTTTTGACATATTCATAAATGACCTGGAAAGTGGAAATAACGAGTGAGGTTATCAAATTTGCTGATGACACAAAACTATTTAAAGTTGTTAAAACCCAGGAGGATTGTGGAAAATTGCAAGAGGATCTTGATAAATTGGAAGACTGGGCATCAAAATGGCAGATGAAATTTAATGTGGAGAAGTGCAAGGTTATGCACCTAGGGAAGAACAACCCAAACTATGGTTACACGATGCAAGGTTCCACATTAGGAACCACCACCCAAGAAAAAGATTTAGGCGTCCTTGTGGATACCATGTTAAAACCCTCGGCCCAGTGTGCAGCGGCGGCCAAGAGAGCAAATAGAATGCTAGGTATGATAAGGAAAGGAATGGAAAATAAAACAAAAGATATTATAATGCCTCTATATCGTTCCATGGTGAGACCGCACCTTGAATATTGTGTGCAATTCTGGTCGCCATATCTTAAAAAGGATATAGCAATTTTAGAAAAGGTTCAGAGAAGAGCCACCAAAATGGTAAAGGGGATGGAAGGCTACTCCTATGAAGAAAGGCTAAAAAGGTTGGGGCTCTTTAACCTGGAAAAGAGACGGCTGAGGGGAGATATGATAGAAGTCTATAAATTAATGAACGGAGTGGAACGGGTAAACGTAGATCGATTGTTTACCTTATCAGAATATAGAAAGACTAGGGGACATGCAATGAAGCTACAGGGTAAACTATTTAAGACTAATAAAAGAAAATATTTTTTCACTCAACGTGTAATCAAACTCTGGAATTTGTTACCGGAGGATGTAGTAAAGGCTGTTAGTGTAGCTGGGTTTAAAAAAGGTTTGGACAAGTTCCTGGAGGAAAGGTCCATAAACCATTATTAAGAAGGGACCCAGGATATCAATGCTTGAACCAATACAAGCATTGTGGAACCTGTGTCCCTTGGGGAAACTGCTAGGTACGTATGACCTAGATTGGCCACTGTTGGAAACAGAATACTGGGCTTGATGGACCTTGGTCTGACCCAGTATGGCATATCTTATGTTCTTATGTTCTTATGTAGTTAGAGAGCCTTTTGTAAAATATCTTGATAATCTTGAACATTCTAACTCGGATTTCTCTTTTCCTACCTGGATGACTTATGCAAAATAAGTTTTTACTTTTCAGTAATATAGTTTATTTATTTAACTGTATTACTGGATGAGACCCTAATCCAAACATTTTTCATAGTGATGGCCAAAATTACAAATTGCCTAAAAATCTAAAGAAGAGTGGCATAATTTATTATAAATATCAGAGTTTTGCATATCATGATTTGCTCTGTATGTAACTTCCAAGTTCTTGAATACCATGAAATAAAACTGCAAACCACCAAGACACATCAGGGTTTGTGCTGCTCTTGATCTCATCCATTACACCACAACCTGTCTGCATTCTGAACACCCAAAAAGAAATACAGATTTCTTTCCAAAAGTCATCCATCACTGATGACAGGTCTGGGTTCTTTGGATACCCCTAGCCCTTTGGTATTCACTCCACTCTCATAGACTGCCAATGAGTCAGGTTTTCAGGGTATCCCCAATGAATATATATATATATATTATTTTTTTGCATGCATACTATATTCATTGTTTGCAAATCTCTCTCATGCATATTCATTAAGGATATCTATATATGTATGATACAGTGGATTTTATGTATGGTTATGTTGTGACCCACTTAGAATATTAGAGAATGTGAGCTAAAATGTTTTAAATTAAATTTAAATTAATCGATTAATTGATTAATTAATTAACTCAACCAGTCAGATGTAGGTTGAGTAATAAAGTCTGTATTTATTTGAGAAAGTCTTATATTTTAGAATTATATCTGCTTCTATGTTAATTCCTCTAGCTGAGGAATATTTCAGTATTCAGAGTGCTTTTTATAATGGCAACTCCATTCTTAAACTGTCTGGGGTCCGTGGGAAAAGTTTAAGCCCCCTCCTACCCCACCCCCACCAGTAAGGAGAAGGGAGGGTGAGAAAAGCCAGGAAAGTGGAAGGCAGGCGGGTGACTTAAATCAACTAATTATATTTCTAACAAAGAAATAATTGTGCAAGTAAAACTATTCAGCTCCCCCACCCTAATAATCTGATGTGCTATTGCTACACCCTTCAGTTCCAGCACTATCTGTAGGGTTGCTTAGACATGTGACTGCACGACATTCACATACGTGTTGTAGGTGATGGTGTCAGCTCTGCAGATTCTCACCTCACAGTCGAATGCACAGTAACATCTGTGTAAAAAACAGCGATACCCAGCTGCTGCCTATAGAGCCAGTTCTGCTTCCTCAGTGTTGACAGTGACTCATTTACACCACAAACGGAACAGAATGAGGCAGAGCTGATGCTTCCGTTTAAAAGTGGAGGAAGAAGAGGAATCCTGACTGGAGCTTGTGGGGCACTTCAGACAACCTGCTGTAGGGCCAATGTAACAAGTCACATGGTACAACTGTGCATCGATTTTCAGTGCACAATTTCCTAATGCGCTTTTTAAAAAATCTTGCCGAATGGAGCAAACAAATTGCATGCAAATAATGCGCAAGCTAATAAGTGCACAAACATGGGACAGCATGCTGATCACCAAATGTTAGCCACAGAAAAACTGATATTTTGCGCAGAGATTGTGCAAGACCTGGAGAAACATTCTATGGTTATAAACCACACTATGTGAATATCAGGTTAAGGGGGTTATTTTAGAAGCCCTATTTGTGTTTTGGAGATCTGAAACGGGAATAGAGATGTCTCCAGAGGCATTTTAGAAGCCAGGTGTGTGGACGTCCTCAGTAATCTGAAGAGGGACATGGTGGAGGTGTGGTCGGGGCACTCCTATGAACCTGAACGTCACTGCTTGATCTCAGAAATGTCCTGGATGTCTGGAGTTACATCTAAGGTTATACCTGCTCCAGGTACGAATAGGCATTGGGGAAAGTGCTCGTTTTGGCCATAAAACGTTGAAAGGGTGTAGAGAAGATGGCACTCTGCCATCGCCAATACTCTGCACAATCAATGAATCCTGGTCCTAGCTCACTAACTATTAGGCTATTCCTAGATATCCAGAGTCTATGTAGATACCCCAAAAAGACTAAAGTAAAATAACTTCTCACTGAATCAATCAATCAGGCAAAATCATAAACTCAGACTATGTGCATGAAGTACTAGCTATGGGCACAGCAATGAGAGGAAAAAGACCTCAGTATCCCCCGAGTCAAAACATATTCAACTTATGCAAAAATAGGGGGAATCAGCCACAACACTATGAGGCTGACTCAGTACATTAGCTGTCTGAAAAAAACCTCTCAATAAATTGGCAGGCTGGTGAACTAAAGCATAAACACATTCCGATCACAATAGCATCAAATGAATGAATGTGAAAATCGCAAAAATCTAGTTTTCACTATGTAGCTTCCCCTGCAGACATCCACATTTATGAAATGCACCTGAACTTGGACACGCCGGCTTATTTTCAGACATACTGACTTGGACGTCATTTATAAAATTCCGCTTTAAGTGTTTCCGATTATGTGCATACTGCTATTTTATTGCTATTATACTTATCAGATGGAGGTGTAAGAGCAGCATGGGTGCAGTCTATCACACCCATCACATCGTATTACAAAAAATTCAACTTCATCTCCAGCCATTGTGCCCACTGCTCTGGAGACCAGATGTAGGACCTGTGACGACGGCTCAAGCCAGAACTTTCCAATCCTCCTCTCTCCTTTCTTCTCTCTCTTGCCCTGGTTTCTGTTGTCTTCCCTTTCTCTTCTTCTCTAACTCTTCTGGTAGAGGCAGTAAGAGAAGAAAAAAAAAGTTGTGTGTAGTTCATGCTGGTAAAAGAAAAGAAACTGGTACCAAACCATCACTAGTGCTAGCCTCAAAAAATGAACTAAGAGGTCTATATTCAAAAGGGTTTATGCAGTTTGCAGCACCTGCAAACCATATAAATCCCGGTGATACCGATATTCAGCAGCACGATCTGACTAGTGCAGCTGAAGATCCCCACAGATTGCAGTAAAGATGCTTGGTAAATTTTGGGAAGGTCAGTGGGCAGAGCAGGGGTGTTCCCGACACTTTTTCGGTGAGTCAGCCACTAACCAGATAGCTAAATCGCATAACGTTAGGACAGGTCAATGGCTGCTGTAAGTTTATATGGTTTTGCTATCTGGATAGCAGGGCCGGCCTGTCCACCAGGCAGGCTGGGCAGCCACCTAGGTTGGCAGACCCTCTGGGGGAAGCACGGCATGGCACAGTGCCCACAGAAGGCCATGTGCTTTGGCACACATGGCCTGCCGCTCCTGACCCCCCTTCAACACAACTTCCTGTCAGAGGGGGTCAGGAGCGGCAGGCCATATGTGACAAAGCACACAGCCTACCACAGCACCAAGCCACCCCTGGCCCCACCAACAGAATCGTGGCAGCATGGTGGGGGGTTAAGGGTGGCACAGCTGGGCAGGGAGTGGCATGGTCAGGGCTTCTGCCTAGGGTGGCAGAAACCCTTGTGCCAGCCCTGCCGGGTAGTGGCTGAATATTGCGACTAGCCAGATAGCAAAACCTCTGACCAGTGAAACCAGTTATTCAGCGCCAGATGCCAAATAGACTAGTGCTGAATATCCAGTTTTAAAGTGGTGACTACCAAGTGTTTAAAGGCACTGACCCCTACTGCTGAATATCGATGCCTAACCTTTTGCTCCTCCTTGGCTCATGAGTCAAATCCCCAGTGTTAGAAAACCACGTGTTAATAAATCTTCAGTTCTTGTGTGTACTTTTTTGCATCCAGGTCTAACAGCTAAAGCCTTCATTGTACTTTGATGTTAATGTCTATGCATTTCTTTGCTTGCAATTTCTTGGGGAGGTCACTCTGTCCCGCTATCCATCCCCCTGCCAGCCCCATCAATATCCTCCCCGTATGAACAGCGGGCTTGTACAGAGAAGCCTAGACAAGGACAGGAGGGGGCATTCTGGAGGCAGAGCGAGGACAGGGAATGGGTGGGCCGTGTATGTCTGGGTCCTCAAATCTAGACAGAGGACTTATTCCACCTTAAAGGTGGAATAAGTCCCCTTGGATGGAGGGGGATCAGGTGAGGAGGACACAGGGGACACAGGTGAGGAGGTGGAAGGGATTCCCCACAGCCCAGCCCTGGCCATGGAAGGCCAGATCAGGGGTTGGGCTGCGGGGAAAGAAGATTGTTTTCTGCGGCAGGGGATAATGGCTCCTGAATAGAGCCGCGGTGCCATGGTGATGCTAGGAATCATAAGAAAAGGAATGGACAATACAACCAAGGATATTATAAAGCCTCTGTATCATTCCATGGTGCGACCGCACCTTGAATATTGTGTGCAATTCAGGTCACCATATCTTAAAAAGGATATAGCAGAATTAGAAAAGGTATAGAAAAGAGTCACTAAATTGGTGAAGAGGATGGAAGGATACCCCTATGAGGAGAGGCTAAAAAGATTAGGGCTCTTCAACCTGGAAAAGAGACGGCTGAGGTGAGATATGATAGAGGTCTATAAATTAATGAATGTAATGAAATGGGTAAACGTAGATCAGTTGTTTACGCCATCAAAAAGTTGAAAGACTAGAAGACACGTAATGAAGCTACAATGTAATCCGTTTAAGACTAATAAGAGAAAACAATATTTACTCAATGTGTAATCAAACTCTGGAATTCGTTACTGGAAGATGTAGTAAATCTGTTAGTGTAGCTGGGTTTAAAAAAGGTTTGGACAAGTTCCTGGAGGAAAGGTCCATAAACCATTATTAAAGATGACCTGGGAAATCCATCGCTTGCCCCAATACGAGTATTGTGGAACCTGTGTGCCTTTTTGGGAACCTTCCAGGTACTTGTGACCTGGATTGGCCACTGTTGGAAACAGGATACTGGGCTTGATGGACCTTGGTCTGACCCATTATGGGATATCTTATGTTCTTATGGGTATGTGGGCTGGACGTGCGGCTGATCAGGACTGGGGCACAGCCTGCATGTCCAGGCCGTAGACCCGAATCTGATCCCGCGGACACGTCTAGTCCCCGTGCGATCAGAATCGGGTCTACCTCTGTACGGCCCGATTCTGATCAGTCGTACAAGGGGGAGACAAGCAGCACAGAATGTCCCTCACTGTGTGGAAGAAAAGTCAAGCAATCTTCTTCTGGTTGCACCTTGCCAAGAAAATCCAGGGGATGGGGACAACTATCTCCTGGGTTGCATGAGTCAGCATCAACTTGACAGCACAGCCCAACAAACCCTTCTGTACATAGTGTCTCCTTCTCAGCATAGAGGAAGTGTTCATAAAACGTACACTATGCCAGTCATGCTTTATTACATCAGTCCCTGTATGTCAAATGTTCAGAGCCACAACTGGTACCTGGAAATCGTTTCCTGCTCCTTTGAATCTCCAGTAAAGCTGGAATCTGGTGCTATGCAGGCCCACAGTTTTGCTATAGGCAACTGCCTAAGATGCTAGATTTTGAAGGCACAAAAAAACCTAGGCTAAACAGAAACCTGTATAATACTGGGGGAGAAACCTCACCACCCCACCACTTTCCACTCCTCCTATGGGCATTAACATCTTAAATCTGACCCAGGTACTATGGATCTTTATACATAACCATCTGGGGATTTCCCCCCTATTTTATTTCCCTTCCAAATTTGCTTTAGTTCAGTCCAGAGCCGGCCCAACCATTAAAGGTGGCTGCCTAGGGTGGCAATTTCTGGAGACGGCAAAAAGCAGGGCGTTGAAAGTTAAACAATAGATGCTGATGCTGACAGCCAGTGGATTTGCTTAGGGCGCCAACACCTTGAACCAACTCTGGGGCCGGCCCTGGTTCAGTCTTTGTAGTGACAGTCCTTGGCCAGAGGACATGTAGCCTTTTCCTGAATTCCCCTTTTATACGCTCACTTAATTCAACATATTTCCATACAAGAGTAAGACACCAGCCACACTATCCTCCTTTAAAAAGCTGTATGGGACAAACACTTTTTATTCAGATAATTGAGCTTAAATGAGTCACTAAAAGCTGTTTTCTTGCTTTCCTGTAACTTAAGCATTTGATACTTTCTAACAATATAAAATATTATGATCCTTGTTTAATGCAACTTGGTCCATCAACTCAGCAGCAATGCTGTGCATTACCAAACAGAGGGACTTGGGCTCAATTTTTGGCTCAGGTCTTGCACCCCCAGATCCAGTAGAGCTGCTGCAAAGGGACCACTCACAGTCCCTTGTAAGGAAAGGAGATTTAGCCATCATACAATCGCAAGAACTAGGGGCCCGATTTAGGAGCAATGTTTGCAGCGCTCCAAAATAAGTCCTGGTGCATGGTCAACATTATTGGCACCCTTGCAGTTTAGGTATGTTGTGTACAGTATCTTGAGAAATAATTGGAAATATTCCAACTGTATGTCATCATAATATTTTAATAGTATGTTCAAATGTATACAACAAGAAAAGAGATGTCTGTGCAACTTAGACATAGTAATTTCTGAGAAAAAAAAAACAAAATATGACTTGGACAGAATTAATGGCACCTTTCACTAATATTTGGTTGCACAACCCTTGCCATTGATGACACCATCCAGATGTTTCTTGTAGCCATCTATAACTTTCATACATATGTCTGCTGGTAGTTTCTCCCACTTTTCAACTGTGATTTGTTTCAGCTCATGAATGTTTCCAGGATTCCTTTTACCAATGGCAGATTTCAGCTCTTTCCAAAGGTTCTCAATTAGATTGAGATCAGGACTCATTGCTGGCCAGTTTAAAACAGTCCATTTTTCCCTTTTAACTATTCTTTTGTACTTTTTGATGTATGTTTTGGGTCACTGTCCTGCTGGAGGATCCATGACTTTCAACCCAGACCTAGCTCTCTGACATTAGGTAGTACATCTACTCCAAAATACCTTGGTAGTCCACTGACTTCATGATTCCTTCAATACATTCCATGCTTCTAGTTCCTGAGGCAGCAAAACAGCCCCACAACATTATGGAACCTCCATTATATTTAACTGTAGGAAGGGGGTTTTCTTTCCTTATAATCTTCATTCTCCCAGGACAGGCAGGATGAGTCAGCCACAAGCGGAAGTACTCTCACTAGCCCAGAAGGCTTTAGCCCTCTGGGCGTGACCACTAGCCCTGCCCTCAAGACCCGCCCCTAGCTGGCCAGATTTCTATCTTCCACTTGCCAGCAAGACGTGTTTCCTTACTCTCAAGATCAACAGCAACTTTACTCACTTTCAGATGAAGAAACCCGGCTTCAAAAAATGTTCGGGGTGCTCCAGGAAGATGGCCAACGCGGACTCCCATCAACTATGCGTCAGATGCCTCGGTAAGGAGTACCCCATTCAGGATTGCCTTTCTTGCGCACAGATGTCCCCACGGGCTCTCAAGTCTCGAAAGCATGCTCTTCTTGACTCCGCGGCTGCCGAGTCCTCCACCTCCGCTCCCAAAATGACTCCACTAACTCCCACTGAGCACGCTCCGGCCAGGGACATGCCTCCCTAAGCCTCTGTTCCCCGCCGCGATGCTGCATCTACCTCCACGTGTCTTATCACGGAGGCTGCCATGTCTGCTCTTCAAGACTCCGCCCCACTTCCGGTGTCTCTTCCGTCTACCCTACGAGACTCCACCTCACTTCCTGTGCCTCTTCCGGGTTTCAGCATCCTCCTCTCCCACCCGGAGCCTATCAGCGATGCACAGAGGAGCTCTGAGATACGGCGCACATCTTCTCAGCGCAGGCTAAGCCTGCACCGACACCACCGCGGCAATCAAGGGTGTCGGAGCAATCATCGCTCCCGGAGCAGGCAATGGAGCGATCAGAGGTCCCGGAGCAGGCATCGGAGCGATCAGAGGTCCCGGAGCAGGCATCGGAGCCGGCAGCGGTCATCCCGCAGTAGGGATCAGCGTCGCAGCGTCAGTCCTGCCCACCACCGACACAGCAGACAGCACCGGGAACATCATCGGGGCAGAAACCGGCACACTGACAGCCGGAGTTCTTCACGGCGCAGATCTCATCGCCATGGGAGCAGCCACAGCGGGGACAGGGGATCTAGCAGGGAAAGTCGCAAGGCTCCTGCATCCAGCCACAAGGATGGTGAGTCCTCTCCTTCCTCCCAGTCCTCTTTGGCAGGCTCAATATCTTCGGGCGACGAGGAGGAACTGTTGCACGACCTCCCTGATCCTACAGCTACAGACACTCCACTGCAGCAGGCCCCTGAGGCTCTCCAACTTTTCACCAACATGTTTCAACAATTGGCTTCCTCTCTGGCCAGCCTGGCCTCTAAACAGTTCTCGATGCCACCTCCTCAACCAGCACACTGTGTCGCGGCTACCACCACTCCGCCTGCGCAATCTATGCCTGCTACCGTCGAGTCACTCCTGGCATCCATCCCCTCACCTCCAAGCACGGACTCCGCCGAGCCCCCATCTCAAGCTGGGCCCACGCCACACAGGGAATCCATCTCCACTGCCTCGGACTACCCTTCCACCTCTGACAACTCCCCAAGTTCTCCGGAGGACCTGTCATACTACAAATTTGTCTGCAAAGTTATCTCCTCTTTATCCATCGCATGTCTGAGTGCCCCAGACCAACGCGATGAAGTGCAGGGCGCTCTCAAATTCGTCGATGCCCCCAAGGCTATCACCGCCTTTCCTGTTCATCAGCTCCTTCAGGACAACCTGCTCAAAATGTGGCAGACCCCAGCTTCCAACCAGGCATGCCCTCGCAAATTGGATCTCAAGTACGCCATTCAACCCTCGCCTGGATTTGACAAGACTCAGCTCCCACATCAATCTATTGTGGTTGAGTCTGCCCTCAAATATTCCAAGTCCTCCCGCGCCTCCGCTAACGCACCACCGGGAAAGGACAACAAGCTTCTGGACGATACGGCAAAAAGAGTCTACCAGGGAGCCATGTTGGGCGCAAGAATAGCAGCTCATCAGTTTCAGCATGCTATCTACCAAGACTTGCTGGTCACCAACATTAAAACCGCCGTGGCTCAGCTCACCGAGCCACCTCCAGTTCTCATCTTAGCCTTAGCAGATCTCGAGGAGGCCAATAAACATCAAGGACGGGCGGCCCACAATGCTTTTGAGACAGCTGCCAGAACTGCGGGCTCTGCCATCTCCGCACGTCGCTTATCTTGGCTCAGAGCATCAGGGCTGCGATCTGACTCCCATGACAAGCTTGCAGATGCCCCTTGCGCTGGCGACTCGCTCTTTGGCGACAAAGTAAAAGACATGGTGAACGACATGCGAGAGCGCTGTACCACTCTTCAAACCCTGGAAGAGAACTCTGCTCGTCCGCGCTCTTACCGCAAAGGCTCTTCGCACAACTCTTCTTCCTACAAGCGCTACAACTCATACCGCAAATGGCAGCAGCCACGGTACAAGCAGCAGCCTTACCAACAGTCCTACCGGCAGAAACCGAGACAACGAGAACGCGCTCAGAAAAAGGCCACCTCCGGAACAGCTAAAAACAATCCCAGTTTTTGACTCTCCGCCCTGCCTGCACCTACCGACTGGAGACCGCTTGTCTGCTTTCCGGCGCTCATGGGAGACCATAACGACGGACAGGTGGGTGCTCAACATCCTCCAGCAGGGTTACAAAATAAAGTTTGCCTCTTCCCCACCTCGGCGCCCTCCACCAGCTGCCAACACACCCTCCCAGCATCTTCCGGCTCTGACCTCAGAGATTGCATCGCTCCTGCTATCCAGAGCCATCGAGCCCGTTCCTCCCAGCGACATCAACAAGGGATTCTACTCGAGGTATTTCCTCGTTCCCAAGAAGTCGGGGGGCGTTCGACCCATCCTCGACCTGCGAAAACTCAACAAACGCATCGTCAAGGAGAAGTTTCGGATGCACTCCCTGTCGTCCATCCTCCCTCTCATTCAGACACAAGAGTGGTTGGCCTCCCTGGACCTCCAGGATGCCTACACCCATGTTCCCATGCATCCTCAACACAGAAAGTTTCTGCGCTTCAAGGTAGTGGGCTAACACTACCAGTACAAGGTCCTCCCCTTCGGTCTATCCCCTGCACCACGAGTATTCACCAAGTGTGTGGCAGTGGCGGCAGCTCACCTGCACAAGCTCGGGATAGTCATTTTCCCCTATCTGGACGACTGGCTGTTCACCGCTTCGTCTCCTGCGGACCTCAACAGCGCAGTCAAGAGAGCGGTGGCGCTTCTGAACTCTTTGGGCTTCCTAGTCAACTATCGAAAGTCACACCTCAACCCAGTTCAGAAGCTAGAGTTCATCGGAGCTTACATCGACACTACGCGGACCAAGGCCTTCCTTCCGCTAAGCAGGATGCACGCTATCATTCGCCTGTCCTCACAGGTGTTAGACTCCTCGTGGGCGACGGCATGTACCCTTCTTCGTCTCCTGGGGCACATGGCGGCCACCACTCATGTTCTCCCCCTTGTGAGGCTGCACATGAGAGTTCTTCAGTGGCACCTTCGCTCACATTGGTGCCAGCACTCTCAGCCCCTGTCCGTCATGATCCCCATCAGCCCCTCAGTGTCCAGATCAATCCGCTGGTGGACGAATCCACGCCATCTGAAGCAGGGCAGGAGTCTCCAGCCACACGCGCATCAGATTACTGTCACCACAGATGCCTCCCCCCTAGGCTGGGGTGCACATTGTGCCCGTTTCCGCACTCAAGGCTCCTGGTCGACATCAGAAAAGGCTCTACACATCAACATCCTCGAACTCAGAGATGTCCGCCTAGCGCTGGTCGCCTTCCGGGAACATATAAGAGGCAAAGTTGTCCGGATCTTAACCGACAACCAAGTTACCATGTTCTACATAAACAAGCAAGGGGGCACGGGGTCCAGGATGCTCTGCAAGGAGGCCCTCCAAACCTGGCGCACCGCCCTCTCATACAAGTGCAGCCTCCAGGCATCCTACCTCCCAGGGGAGGAGAATGTCATAGCCAATCGCCTCAGCAGGCAGCTAAACCCCCACGAATGGTCTCTCCACGTAACAGTGGCGAAGTTGCTCTTCACAAGGTGGGGACAGCCAAGCATCGATCTCTTCGCGTCCCCAGAGAACGCCAAATGCCATCACTTTTGTTCCAAGAGACCAGCCCCGCGCAGGGTAGCAGCAGACGCCTTCGACGTGGCATGGAATCAGTGGCCGCTGGTGTATGCCTTTCCCCCCACCCCGCTCATCACGCTGACTATCCAGCGCCTGATCAGGGACGGGGCCACGGCCATCCTGATAGCCCCTTATTGGCCGAGGCAAGTCAGGTTCCCGTTCTTGCACCGCCTGGCTTTGGAGCCCCCAATCCGCCTGCCCCGGAATTTGGACCTGCTCTCACAGGACAACGGCATGCTGCTCCACCCAAACCTTCAGATGCTATCGCTAACGGCCTGGAAGCTGAGAGGCTAACCCTAGCACCTTACAACCTCTCTACCGAGGTTCAACAGGTCATCCTGGCGGCCCGACGCCCTTCCACACGTAAATCCTACAGCCTTAAGTGGCGTCGTTTCAGCCTCTGGTGCAAGGCGCGGCGCATTGACCCTTCTCTTGTCCGGTGCCGTCGCTCCTCCAGTACCTCTCCTCCCTTTCGGCATGTGGGCTGCGGACACAGTCCGTTCGAGTCCACCTGTCCGCCATTGCTGCGTTCCATCAGCGCATTGGAGATTCCTCGGTGGCAACACTTCCTCTAGTAACCAGGTTCATGAGGGGCCTTTTCAACCTGCATCCCCCTATCACTCAGCCTGTTCCCCCTTGGGACCTTAACATCGTCCTAAACCAACTCATAGGGGAACCCTTCGAACCTCTCCATCTTGCTCACCTTAAATTCGTCTCCTGGAAGACGCTATTCCTCCTTGCCATCACCTCTGCCAGACGGATCAGCGAGCTTCACGCCCTCGTAGCTTACCCGCCTTATACCACAATCCATCCAGACAGTGCCTGCCTTCGCACTCATCCGAAATTTGTCCCAAAGGTTGCCACTGCTTTCCACATCAACCAAACCATTGAGTTGCCATGCTTCCTACCTGACCCCCACTCGGACCAAGAACAACAGCGGCTCCACACCCTGGACTGTGTTAGAGCCCTCCGCTGCTATCTAGAGCGGACATCCACCCTTCGGACGGGCTCCCAACTGTTTGTTTCATACGACCCTAACAAGCCCGGGCGCCCTGTGTCCAAGTGTACCTTGTCCATCTGGATCTCCTCCTGCATCTCCCTTTGCCTCTCTCGTGCGGGAGCTCCTCCCACCTCTGCTGTCAGAGCCCACCACCTGAGAGCACTCGCAACCACTATTGCTAATCTGAGATCCGTACCAATTCCGGACATCTGCAGAGCTGCCACTTGGGCCACCGTCCATACCTTCCAGCGCTACTACTGCCTGGACATGGCAAATCAGGGCGTTCCCGCGTTTGGGCTTGCGGTCCTGTCTGCGGCCTCCAATCCGCCATCGGATGCTCAGCCGCACTAAGACTCCAGCCTTACCAAAGCGTACCTTCTGCGCAAAGACGCCTTCTGACTCTGTTCGCTATGTGCGCATTGTGTTGCACCACTGTTTTGCACTTTATAACCTGCACTGTTATCACTCTGCTGTACCGTTGTCCCACTGCTGTGCCGCCTTCGGTGTTTGCACATTCCATGCTATTGTTTGCTGTGCTGCACGTTGACTTGCACATTTCCATGCTATGTTCCTATTGTTGCTATGTTGCACATTAAACTGTTGCTGTGTTGCACAATTAAACTGTTGCTATGTTGCACATCAAAGCTATTGCACCTTATGCCCTGTCTTCAATTTTTTTTGCACCCCCCGATCCCTCTCGCCGCTGTAAGTTTAGCTTGGGAGGCACCACTTGTGGCTGACTCATCCTGCCTGTCCTGGGAGAAAGCAAGGTTACTTACCTGTAACGTGAGTTCTCCAGGGACAGCAGGATAAGTCAGCCACACCTTCCCACCCGCCTCCCCGGCTAGAGGATGGGGGATTATTGCCAGCACGCCTCTGCGATCCGCCTCCTAGCTCCTGCATGCTTCAGCTGGGGAAGATATGGCCAGCTAGGGGCGGGTCTCGAGGGCAGGGCTAGTGGTCACGCCCAGAGGGCTAAAGCCTTCTGGGCTAGTGAGAGTACTTCTGTCTTTGGCTCTGTCGGATGACGTCACCACTTATGGCTGACTTATCCTGCTGTCCCTGGAGAACTCACGTTACAGGTAAGTAACCTTGCTTTTCTTCGCTTGTAAATGTATTGCTGGTCTGCACTGTCAAAGAGCTCAAGTTTGGTTTCATCTGTCTACAGAGAAGTTTCCCAGAAGGATTATGGTTTCTCAAGGTGGGTTTGGGCAAAGATCAGGCATGACTTTTTATGTCTGTCTTTGAGTAGTGGGGTTCTCCCTGGCCTTCGCCCATGAAGTCCTTTTTTGTTTAGTGCATGGCATATGGTGTGGGTTGAAACTACCACTCTAGGTGGCTCCAGGGCAACCTTATGCTCTTTGGATGGTGTGCGTGGTATTTTTTCCAATAGTTCTCACTAACCTTCAAAGACATCTTCGATTAATTTTCCTCTTCCCACCATGTCCTGGGAGGTTCTTGACAGTTCCATGAACAGAAAACTACTTAATAACATTGTGAACTGTAGACATAAAAATGCCAAGATCTTTGGAGATGGCCTTGTACCCCTTTGAATTGTGATGTTTGGTGATAATGACTTTTCAGATGCTCTCAGGCAGCTCTCTTGTCTTGTCTTCACCATTGTGCAAATGGAACAGGGAGTGATGTGCCCATTTTAGACATTAGAGCCATTATTCATTGTTGATTCAGGTTATGTGAGTACTGACAATTGATCACAGGTGTATCTAATTTTACTGAAATGGGAATGTGGTTCTTCTGTTCAAATTGATTTGAATTGTTTATAAGGGAGCCAATAATCATGTCCTCAGATCAAAAGTTGACCATCAATATCCTCGAAGTTTCTTCCAAACCCTAAAAGGTTTTTGGTTGGATCGTTTGTCTCAGGAGGATAAAGAAATTACCCCCCCCCCCCCTCATAACAAACCCTCTGTTTTATTCTTCAGGATTCCCAGAAGAAACTTTTAGGATATTGATGGTCAAACCTGTGATGTGTGGATTGTTAAGCGGTCTGGACTATAGTTTACCTTTAGGTTTAATAATCATGTCCTGGCAATATCCCAGTTTTTATACTATTTCCTACTATTTCCTTTTTTAATTGGTCTTATTATATTTGATTTTTTTATTTGTCAAATATGTGTGCATATATAGTCCATAGCCATTTCATTGGCCTGTTTTTTTAGGAGATATTGGACATTAAGGGGTTGAACTGCGAGGGTGCCAATAATGTTGACCACAACTGTATGTGGCCATGTTCACATTTTCAAGTTTGTGCCCTGCCACCCCAAACTACTAGATGTCATGGGGTCATCTGTGCAAAACCTTCTCGGGTATTAAAGGGAGCATTAAGAAATGCTAAATTCCTCTAAGGAGTGAAGGAGTACCCTCATGGTTACAGCAACAAGCTGACAACCTTGTTTGAACCCCAGTGTTGCTCCTTGTGATCTTGGGCAAGTCTTTTAACTTTCTGTCACCTCTATTTGTAGACCACATCTCTCTAGAGCAGGAATTGTCAACCCAGTCCTTAGGACACATTTTGCCAGTCAGGTGTTTGGTTTAGCCACAATGAATATGCATGAAAGAGATTTGCATATAATAGAGGCAGTGTATGCAAATCTCTCTCATGCACATTCATTGTAGTTATCTTGAAAATCTGGCTGGCTAGATGTGTTCCAAAAACTGGGTTGAGAACCACTGATCTAGAGGTCTATTTTGTTATAATTAGGCAATCTTGTTGAGGGATCTGATCCAGGCTATGTGTTTTTCTACTGTTTTCTGGACATTTCTGTTTATCTGTGACAATTCCAGCAGTAGTTTTAGGAATACTGAGAATGCACCTTAGTCAGTGCCCCACCCTGTCCCCAAAGAGGAACAGAAGTAACTGTTCCAGCAGGGAGGTATAAATAGGAAGCAGTGAGTCCTGGATCTGGGTCACTAGTAACACAATGTTCTCACTCTGTGCTCTGCTGGGCAGAGGCCTCCCAAGCAATCAGGGAGTTTACTCTGAGCTACATTCTTGAAAAAGGGGCAGTACAGTAAGTGAGGACACTCTGCCTGTCCTGAGATCCTGTCTGCTGGTCACGTAACCATCTTTTGCCACAGGTACAACCTTAGATTGTAAGCCTTCTGGGGACAGGAAAATACCCACTGTGCCTGATCGTAGCTCACCTTGAACTTCAAAGAAAAGGCATGAGCTAAAGTCCATTCCCTTTCTTTTGCAGGTTTATGCACCTGAGCTGAGATCCCATCACGATGGACGTGCTCGTCCCTCCTCCCCTCACCTCCACACAAGATTCTCTGTCTGAACTGAAATCTTGTCAGTATGTTTTTGGATCCCTCGGACATGTTTGCCTCTCAGACACAATGATTTTACTAGGAAAATCATTCACTATTTTTTTTCTGTTCATTAGTCATATTCTTTGTCAGCACTATGTGTATTTCTTGTGCAAGTGGTGCTTAGATGCTAAAGCCAGCCTGGCATTTTTGCAACATAGGACAACCCTGCTGACATAGTAGTACTAAGCAGCCTGCATGACTGTGTCGGACAGACATGCAGACAGTCACTTTCCTGTGCCTGACATAAAATGTTTGGTTATGATAAAATAAGAGATGTTCCCTGCTTACCATAAACATTGACATCAAGAATACTTGCTTAGAACTTACCGTATTATCCTGTAAGAGACTATCAGTCCTAACTATTCTACAATATTCTTTACAAGTGTGTATAGCCTCTGTGTCTCGTTTCCTGTCTACGAAGTTCAGACCTCGGTTGGCTGTTCCTTCTTGCATTGTACTGGTACCGGATGTTATACTATGTAGATGGGTGAGGGTCACACATTCAGTTTATTTTAAGCTAAGCAGCCAGTTAGTAGTGAAAAACAAAGTTGACTTAGATCTAAATCCTTTCTGTTTTTTGTTGGTTTCTTTCCATAACATGCTTCTTAAAATCATAGCAAAAATCATGATACTGAACGTTTTTACGAAGGGGTGATGGAGTCCAAGTAAACAGTTGCAGTATTAGAAAGAAGCCTCTCAAGGGGACCAAGGGAACAGTCTTCTGGCCCTTCATTGAGAGCTGACAATGTTGAGCGAGTATAGCTTTGTATGCATGTTTGTGTCTGTGCAATGCAATACAATGCGTGCCCTTGAGTCAATGCTGACTCCTGGCGACCCAGAAGCTCCTGGGCTTTCTTGGCAGTGTGCATATATATGATGTCTGTATGTGTGTGTGTGTTGTGTAGAGATGCAGGGCAGGCTTAAATACTAGGCAGATCAGGCAGTTGCCTAGGGTGGCAGCTTATAGGGTGCTGCAAAAAGCAGCTGCCATCGAAGCAAAATATGCCACAATATCTTAAAGAACCATCAGCTGCAGAAGGGGTGGGAAACTTTCAAATAGCCCATTGACCTGGGCGAACGGCTTTTACATGTCGAACTCATTATATACATACTGTATATATGAAAGATAGCTTACATTTAATCTTTAAAAGATGAAATCCTATTTCCATTTTAACAAGTTTGTTCTGGGAGTGGTGGTGCTGGGATGTTCATGATTGTTCAATTTCATTGTCAACTTCTCAGGAGGGGGCCTTGTGAGTTAATTGAAGGTGATGCAAAACTGAAGATTTGCCTAGGATGCTTAATCCCTTGCACTGACACTGTATATATGTGGCTTAAAGCATGTGTATCTTTATGTGGTTGCAAGTGCTGGTGGTGGGGTTGCATCTAAGAAGAGGGGTACCGATAGTGGAGATGCCAGTCCATGAATCCGATGACATCTATTTTTACATTTCTGCAATTGTAAGAATGTGATGGGAAAGAGAGAAAGCATACATATATGTAAATATAATTATATATTGAGAAAGACGCATATACACGTTTTGTTGCATAATCTGAGAGCCAGAGACCAGACTGGGCCACAGCTCTCATGGACAGAAAGTGAATAACTTGGCGCCCTGGACAGGCCAACTGATCTTTATACGTCATCATCTACTGCGTTACTGTGGACAGGGACAGATTTGAGATTTGGCACCCATAGGCAGGTCTAGAGAGCAGTGAGGACAGGAGGTTCCTCCCAACAGAGGTCATACAGAACAGCACAGTTGTAAAGCTAGCAGAATTAAGTATTTAGTGCCTTCAAAATGTGACACCCTAGGCCGTTGAGTAGTTGCCTATTCCTAAATCTTGGCCCGACACTGAATAAAAATGTATAGCCCCAAAAGGTTTATAACTAACAAGAGGGCTCCCTAGTGTACTGCTAGGAGCTTCCATTTCTAACTGTAGCACCCAATCCCCTGTACTTCAGCTGCAGAAGATCCACGTATGTTTCCTGGCTGGGGAACCTTCTTGGTCTAGATGGTCACAGAAGTGGAGAATGATAGAGGAGCAGGAAACATCTTTCTATCTTCTCTAAGGAACAGTTCAAGCTAATCAGAAGTTTCATCTACCCCAGCACAAACTTTGCCAAATGGGCACCCAGTGCTATTATGTAGTGCTGTATACTGCATTTTGGGGTGAAAGCGCAGCTGGAGTATTAGAGATCATACTTCTGGAAGGATATAGACCGAATGGAGGTGGTCTAGAGAAGGGTTACAAAATAATGCACTTACCAGCTGAGACTCAAGGATCAAAAATGTAAACCCAAAGGAGAAGAGAGACAGGAGGATATAACAGAGACATTCAAATACCTGAAAGGTATTAATTATGCACAGAAAGGAAATCTTGTTCATTGGAACGCAAGCATTAGACTAAGGGGTCATAATATGAGGTTCTGAGAGGATAGGCTCTGGAGCTATATGATTCAGGAAAAAGGTGGAGGCATGGACTTGGAGGCACGAGCCCCACATGCATGTTACCAGCACGAGTTTTAGTAAACATTCCCCTTGGTGACATGCCCTATTCAAAAACCTCCTTTTAGTATGTCAGGCTCCTCCTCTAGCCCCATTTAATTCCAGGCTAAAAGCCCATCTCTTGACGCTGCTTTTGGATCCTGACGCCCTTCATTCTCTCTTCACCACTTACTATACTCCAGTCCCGGTTTTGTGATGTTCTTTGTTTTGATTAGATTGTAAGCTCTACAGAGAAGGGACTGTCTCTTACATCTAAATGTACAGTGCTGCCTATGTCTTGTAAGGCTATATAAATGATAAGCAGTAGTATCAGTAGTACTAATCGTAGTGCAAAAGACTGGTCTTTTACAATGCACATGCTGCCTGCAGTCCTGGATTCATCCCATTTCATGCACAGATAAATACTCTGTCTTTTCTTATGGGCTAGCAGAATCATCAAGTCAGTACATGTCATAGGGAGGCGCAGAGGGGGTTACAGCAGGACTCGCCCAGCCTGTTCTGAAAATACTAGCCAATTAGTAACCCCGTGGCCTCTCCCTTTTGCTCTCAGGAGGCGTCAGGATTTCCTAATCTAGACTGTACAAACAGGCCTTAATTCTCAATCTGCTATGGCCTTAATCAATAGATTACTCATATACATATATTTTCCTATGAACCAAATTTTTCCAGTACAAAAGAAAACCTTTCGTCATTTGCTTAATACTAGCTTTGTGGGGAAAAAAAAGAGTAATAACCTGAATTTGATGAAAAGAAGGGGGAAGCCTTTGATAATGGTGCCATGCTGTGTTTTATATAGCTGCTTGAATACCCTGACTCTAAGGCGTTTTCAGCACAATGGTCCTCTGGTGATACTGGTGAATATACCAGTTCTGCGACTACCCCTCCTAGAAAGGAATCAGCGTTTTGCCCTGAGGCTTGCAGAGAGCGCTGTAAAAACGAATAAGTGCTGGGTTTGTTATCATTGGATTTGTTTCTGTGTGTGCTTTCTCTCTTTTTGTCTGTTTATCTTTCTCCTGCAGTAGAGAGATAGCAGCGGAAAACGCTGTTGTCCTAATCGGCACCGATTGCGTAACATCTGTCTCTGGGGTTTTGTTTTATTTCATTATTATTATTTTCTTCATTCTTCTCTAGCTGGTGAAGGTTATAGCGATAGGGATAAATGGTAATTTTTTAATGGTACGGATACCAGAGCGGTACAGGAAGAGGGGAGAGAAAGAAAACTCCATGCTGACACTCCAAGTTCTCTAGCTGACCAAAAGTCACATGTAATTTTGAAAGACTCTTTGAAGGCTAGAACAGAACGAGTTCAGCTTTAGCTTCCCCTGCAGATTTTTCTCCCAATCTTTCTCTCTCTTTCTCTATCAATATTTCTATTTCTATCTCTATCCATTTCCCTCACATTTAGCTCTCTCTTCTTTTTTTATTCACTTTTTCCCTTTCTTCTCTATTACTTTCCTTCTTGTCCTTCTCTTTTGTCTCATCTCTTTCTGCCTCTGTTCTCTTTTTAGTATTTCTTCCTCACTGTCTTTTCTCTTCTTTCAGTGTCTCTGTTCTCTCTCCTTTGAGTGTCTTCACTGATTTTTCTCTGTATACTTTATATTCTATCCATTGTCTACCTACTGTCTCCCCTCACTGCTCCTCTTCTCTTTTCTCTATATCCTTTGTCTTTTCTGCCTCATTTATGCATATTATTATTCTCCTTTCTATCCTTTTTTTCTCAGTCCAGGCTGTCCCCAGTATCTCCATTCATTTTGCCTCTCATTTACTTTATGTATTCTTTAAATCATTCCTTCAACTCAGTTGTCTCCTCTTCTGGACTTTTACTTTATCTCCTTTGTGTCTTTACTCATTGCCCTCTCTGCAATGTTGGAACTAAATGATCTGGTCCATAGCCCAATACACAGACTCCCATCTCTTCTCAAGTCTTGGCTATAAAATAGATCTTTCTTTTGGTCAAAGTGGAGACACAATCTGAAACATAAGAAAACAAAATGATAAAGCTGGAAGCAAAAAATTAAATTGCACTACTGACTGAAAATAAATCTGTGAAAAGTGAGGTTACTTACCTGTAACAGGGGTTCTCCATGGACAGCAAAATAAATAAGCCACACCTGGTGATGTCATCCAATGGCACAATGGATGGAAGTGCTCTCCCATAGCTCAGAAAGGCAAGCCTTTCTGAGCATCTGCCCCAGGTGACTCTACCTCTGAGCCCACCCCTACCTAGCCCAGTATGTCCGAAGCAGTGTCCTTGCTGGCTAGGTTGGCTCACTCCAACTTCAAGGTGATGTGAGGTCATCCTGATCCAGGGGAGGTGGGTAGGTTTGTGTGGCTGACTTATCCTGTTGTCCACAGAGAACCCCCATTATGGGTAAGTAACCTCGTTTTCCCCATGGACAAGCAGGATGAGGCAGCCACACCTCATGACTCTCTAGCCGTAGCCATGTCTGTTGCGGTGGATGAAGGAGATAGACGACCAAGAACAAGCCAAGCATTTTATTAGCACAAGCTGGTCCCTTGCACATAAGAACAACAGCAATAGTTCAACAGGGTAAAATAGCAAAAACAGGCAGGTTCACAACAACAGTAGGCACTCAATCAAGGAAAACAGTATACCTAAGGAATACATATGAAACTTTTCTGTGTGGATGAATTTGTTCAAATTGTGGAGGTTGAGAATGGAGCGGATGCTGCCTGACTTCTTGGGGACCAAGAAGTACCTGGAATAGAAACCACTGTTGACTTCTTCTGGCGGAACGGGTTCTATCACTCTTGCTGCCAGGAGAGTGGAGGATGGCACCAGGCATGAGGGTACCTGTTTTGGGGGATGCCTGACGTGCTGCTGCAGGAACCAGGTAAGGAGATCAAGAACAGCAGCGTGTGCTTGCTGCTGTTGCTCCATCCTCTGCACCCCTGTGCCTATTTTCCCTGCCACGTATGTGCATCTTCCTATGTGGGGTGCCAAAGCTGCAGAGGCTGTTGGTGCTGGCTGATGACTGTTGGCACATACGGCACCTGTGCCTTCTCGTCAGGGTACTGTAGAATTGTGGTTGCTGCTTCTCCTCTGCCTGTGCCTCTTAGGGTGGCTGTGCGGGATGTTCATGCTCGCAGCTCTGTCTCTGTGGCATTTGCAGCTGCTGTATCTGTGAGCCAGCAGCTGGAGGGGGGGACAATTGGCACCGGGGGGATCACCTGTGGTGGTCTTCACTGTGGTGAGGAGATTTCCCTGTTGGTGCGGTGATGAACCGATGAGCCTCGTAAGCTGTCTACCTGCTGACCAATGGCTGTGGAAGGAGAGGCGCCATGTGCAGAGGAGGCGTGGCCAGCACCATGTTGATCCAGCAGGGCCTGGCCACATGAAGGGATGCTGTCGGATGCCAGGTCTGCGGTTCTGGCCAGCAGGACCGCTGGTGTTGGGGAATGCCAGAGGTAGCTTTGGGGACCTCAGGAAGCACCAGTCTGGTGATGGGAGGCTTCCACGGGTACATCCCGTGACACAGCTTTCTCCTTTCCGTGATGGTGTTTCTTTTGGGCCACATGGGCAGCTGCAGCCTGCAGGGGAGCCGGCTCCAAGGAGGCAGTGATGATGAGCGAATCTATCATCAAAACAAAATTTTGTAGAGCATGGCTGCATGATCCTTGGGCCCAGGGGACATGCGGGGACAGTGGGGGCAATCTTCAACATGGTGACTCACCCCTGGGCACCGGATGCAGTGATCATGTGTGTCGATGATGT
This sequence comes from Ichthyophis bannanicus, assembly GCA_033557465.1. NCBI lineage: Eukaryota > Metazoa > Chordata > Amphibia > Gymnophiona > Ichthyophiidae > Ichthyophis > Ichthyophis bannanicus. The sequence continues at coordinate 159,370,006 of CM066045.1, forward strand.
TCATCTTGCGGCCATATTTAGGGCATTTCTTAAACCCTGGTTTAGAAGTCATTTTGATGAATCTTCACCTTCTCTTAGTCCTTCTTAATTCTCCTTCTCTATTTTGTTGATTTTGTTGTTTTTTGGTATGGAGAGCTGAGGTTCCATCCTTGCTGGCAAGGCAGAAGAAGTGAAACTGGATTAGGTAGGGGTGGACTTGAAGGTAGGGTCAATCTGGGGCACATGCTCAGGCTTTCTTTGGGAGAGCACTTCCATCCATGGCGTCATCGGAAGATGTCACCAGGTGTGGTTGACTCATCCTGCTTGTCCCTGGAGAATGAACTAATGCAAAAACAAAGTGTTGAAGTTGCTTCCCTAAGCAGTAGGATAAGATTTCTTTTCTAGGTGGGATAGCCAGACATTCTGTAGGTCCCCTGGGGAGCTGCTATTCAGAAAATGAATGTAAAAGCTTCATCAATGGGAAAAGCTGTGAAAATACCAGATCTCTGGCCACACACATGGAAACGCATATACAGAAGGCAAAATCTAGCATAAATACACAAAACGTCATACACAGAGAAAAACTCTCACACAGAAACACCCAAACCTATCCAGGAACAAAAGCAAACTCTCCCACAAGTACACAAAATCTTAAACACATAGATCAAAACACAGGCACAAACAAGCATGTAGATCTGCCCAGGCAGAAAGCAAACGGTGTCACAAATACACCAAACCCCACACACAAACGCACAAATCTTTCCAGGCAAAAAACAAACGGGTACCACAAACACACCAAACTCTGTCTTTCTCTCACAGTCTAGAAGGGGAGGCCGGACAGGCTGTGATGCTTTTCTTGTGTTGCCTGCTCCCAGGTAGTCATTGCTTCCTCTTGAAAGCCCTCAGGGAAACAGCTCCAATGCTAGCCCTGCTGGGAAGGTTTGATGCTAGACTGTGGTCACAGTGATAGAGACACCACAGAAAGGTGAAGTGTACAACAGAAGCAGCTCAGACTAGTGGTGTTCTGCTAGCTGTCTGAACGAATTATTTCTCCAATTAAATACAAATTGCATTTATTATTGGGAGAAGCGTGGGCAACGGAGAAGGGAAAAGACTGCTGATGACGAACATGAAGTCTCTGAAAACAGAGCCACAGAAGCGGAGCCTCCTTTATTAGAGTTCAAGCTGAGTGTCTTGTGTTTTAGTTGTACAGATACGGAAGGTTTCATTTAAGTTTTAACTGGGACATAGTTAGGATGCTCCGGGAATTTGGGAAAAATGACGTGGAGAGAGGGGGGGGGGGGGGCTGAAACTCTGCAGTGAGCCTAGAGAGCAGTATTTGCCAAACAGGCTTGTAGAAGAGGTGATGGGCAGGGCCGGCCCAACCATTAGGTAAACTAGGCGATCACCTAGGATGGCAGCCTTTGGGGATGGTGAGCATAGAGCAGGGCGTTCAAAGTTTAACAATAGATTCAGACTGTCAAGGGGGGGGGGCATAAGACTTATGGTTTGCCCAGGGCACCAATACCTTGAACGAATTCTGCAGTAGGCCTTGGTGGTGGGTAGGGGTTGCAGCTAAAAGGTCTCATTTTAAACGTCACCCTGACCTGTCCTGTAATTTCAGATCTAAAGAGCTATGCCTAGAACGGATTTATACATTTTCCAACACATAAAAATATATATTCTTAAACCATTAACCACTAATCTTAGTGCTATTTGGGGCGAAAAGATGTAAAGAATTTAGGGGAAGGCTGAGCAAATAGATTCAGTTGGTTGCCTTAAATTGTAGATGAGACTCAAAAGACTCAAGCACGTATCTCCTGGAGGAGAGACAGGTTGCAAGCATGGGATTATTCAAATACAACCAAGAGGATAAGCAATAGTCGAGAGGTCGGAGCTCTGTGAGTGCAAATGAAGTGTAGGACAATGGGCGCGGACAGGAGGCGGCTGTAGTGCTTCGGGGAAGGGGTGATGCATACCAGACACAATCTTCCAGCTCATTAATGGGGGCGTGGGACAATGAAAGCGGGAATCACAGGGCTCTGCGGTAAGCAGTGCAGTGGGAACGTCTGCCTGACGGCCAGTTTCTGCAGAAGGGGCTCTTCTGTTTCTTAAAAGCAAGACCACTTTATACCACGAGAGGGGAACTTGGTGGTGAAAGAGCAGATAGATTCCTCAGGCTTCAGGCCTGGCTGGCAGAGATTGCACCTTTCATTGCTGCAGATCAGTATGGGAAAGCTATCAAGGGGCTGCCATCCTTTCCTCAGCAAATAAAGTTAAAGTTTAATTTAAACCAAACCCGGGAGGGGGCTCAGAGAAACCAGGGAACAGGGAAATCGTATCTGCTCTTTGCACCTAAAGAACCGGTAGAGCTGTATCTCTGCAGATCGTCTCCTTAGCTCATACACACGCACGAAATGTTTTGGGTTTTTTTTTTGGGGGGGGGGGGGGGGATGCTGGAAGCTCCCCAGCAGCAGCCCAAGGATTTCCTGCTGGCCGGAGCGCTCCCGTCTGCCCCTCCCCGCCCGGGCTCCAAGGCTGCAGAAGCACGAGCGAGAAGAGAAGACAAACAAGCGCGAGAGCGGGCAGCGCGCCAAGAAGCCGGGAACACGATGTACCGAGCGAGCAGCCTGCGAGGGAACAGCCTGACTCAGCAGCTGCGGCCAGAGAGAGAGAGAGAGAGAAAGAGAACGCCCCACCCCTTGTACTCATCACAAACACACACACTGTACATACAGAGGCTTCTCCACACCCAGCTCCAGAGATATACCAGCGCAGGTACACTACAGTCCCCCAGACACAGAGCTACTGAAATCCACACACACAGAGGCTTCTACACACCCAGCTCCAGATATACCACATGCAGGTACACTGAAGGCGCCTACAGTCCCTGAGACACAGACACAGAGCTACTGAAATACACACAAACACAGAGACTTCTACACACCCAGCTCAATATATTACACGCAGGTACACTGCAGGCGCCTACAGTCCCTGAGACACAGACTCAGAGCTACTGAAATACACACACACACAGAGGCTTCTAAACACCCAGCTCCAGATATAACACGCGCAGGTACACTACATGCGCTTACAGTCCCTGAGACACAGAGCTACTGAAATCCACACATACAGAGACTTCTACACACCCAGCTCCAGATATACCACGTGCAGGTACACTGAAGGCGCCTACAGTCCCTGAGACACAGACACAGAGCTACTGAAATACACACAAACACAGAGACTTCTACACACCCAGCTCGATATATTACACGCAGGTACACTGCAGGCGCCTACAGTCCCTGAGACACAGACTCAGAGCTACTGAAATACACACACACACAGAGGCTTCTAAACACCCAGCTCCAGATATAACACATGCAGGTACACTACATGCGCTTACAGTCCCTGAGACACAGAGCTACTGAAATGTACACATACAGAGACTTCTACACACCCAGCTCCAGATATACCACGTGCAGGTAGACTGCAGGCACATACAGTCCCTGAGACACAGACACAGAGCTACTGAAATACACACACACACAGAGGCTTCTACACACCCAGCTCCAGATATACCACGCACAGGTACACAACAGGCGCCTACAGTCCCTGAGACACAGAGCTACTGCAATACACACACACAGAGGCTTCTACACACCCAGCTCCAGATATACCACGTGCAGGTACACTGCAGGCACATACAGTCCCTGAGACATGCACACACACAGACACAGAGCTACTGAAATACACACACACACAGAGGCTTCTACACACCCAGCTTCAGATATACCACACGCAGGTACACTGCAGGCGCCTACAGTCCCTGAGACACAGACACAGAGCTACTGAAATACACACAAACACAGAGATTTCTACACACCCAGCTCGATATATTACACGCAGGTACACTGCAGGCGCCTACAGACCCTGAGACACAGACTCAGAGCTACTGAAATACACACACACACAGAGGCTTCTAAACACCCAGCTCCAGATATAACACGTGCAGGTACACTACATGCGCTTACAGTCCCTGAGACACAGAGCTACTGAAATGTACACATACAGAGACTTCTACACACCCAGCTCCAGATATACCACATGCAGGTAGACTGCAGGCACATACAGTCCCTGAGACACAGACACAGAGCTACTGAAATACACACACAGAGGCTTCTACACACCCAGCTCCAGATATACCACGCGCAGGTACACTGCAGGTGCCTACAGTCCCTGAGGCACAGACACAGAGCTACTGAAATACACACAACGGAGTTACTTACCTGTAACAGGAGTTCTCCGTGGACAGCAGGATAAGTCAGCCACGCTTGGTGACGTCATCAGACGGCGCCGAGACGGAAGTACTCTCCATAGCTCAGAAGGGCTTTTGCCCTTCTGAGCATGGGCCAACAGGCCCCACCTCCTGGCCCGCCCCTAGCTAGCCAGTTCGTCACTAGCTGAGCCTTAGCCGCTAGGAGGCGGGCACTGGTCATAGGCCGAGCGCTTTTCAAGGGGAGGTGGGCGGGTATGTGTGGCTGACTTATCCTGCTGTCCACGGAGAACTCCTGTTACAGGTAAGTAACTCCGTTTTCTCCTTGGACAAGCAGGATGAGTCAGCCACACTTGGTGCCTCCCAAGCTGACATGCGTTATGGTGGAAAAGGGGGAGGCCGAGATCAGGTTCAGGTGACTTTTATCATGGCTGGATGCTTTTAATGGTGTGCCCTGGGTAAAGGTGTACCTTGGGTAACTGGTGGCAGTGGCAACGTGCGAACATGCTCACAGAATGTGCAGAATGCAGAGCTGTGTGGAGCGCCGTGCAGACATGCCGTCCTGTTGTGCAGACATGTCATTCCATATTGCACCCACGTGGCAGGTATTTGAGAGCATAAGGTCTTAATGGGTAGCCACAGAATAATGGTCTGAGAGGGCAGCCATAGGTGATGCACCGCAGAGGGAGTCCACAGGGCGGCCCTAGACGATGCAACAGCAGAGGGAAGCCCCTTTCCCCCCAGCAGTAGCGTAGAGTTAACTGCTGTGAGCAGGATAGCCACAGTAGCAATGTTGAAAACGCTGCAAGAGTGGTGCAAGATTGACGCATCGCTGCAATACCTACAGTAGGCCAGCAACAACATCGTGCGTCAGTTCATGACTGGGTCAGATGTGTCTTTGAGATCGCTAGAACATAAGTATATGAGTTCTGCCATAGGTTCAGGCGTGTCCTCAATGCAGGTGATATGGTGTGTTTGCTATGTGACGCAACGTGTTTTGCATCATTTGGGGGAATGGGTAGAGAACTCATCCCTGGACCGTGCAAGTCACCAAGAATGGTTGAAGGCACGCAGCTGACCATGGGCGATGAACCTTGCTCGAGACATTGGCAGGGTCTGAGAGTACAAGGGTTCCTTAGCTTTGGGTGCAATGACGTCATTTGAGCAGAGCTCCGAACACTAGACCAGCGGTGTAGGCTTTGGTGTGTATGGACATGGCTTCACACTTCAGGAAGACAAGGGCTTTGGTGTGTATGGGCATGGCTTCACACTTCGGGAAGACAAGACTCTTTGTCTATGTCTTTGGGATGTGAGTGGATAGGGCGACAGCCCGTATATGCATAGATGAGAGATGGTGTGATAGTCGCCTAATCTCTGCAGAGTCTGGAGAGTGGGAGGAACACTTCTCCCACATATCGCCGCTTAGCTGACCAAGGGGTCATGGAGTCCCCACTGGTGGGGCTTCTGTAGTAGCCATTGGTAGCATGAACCTTATGACATGCTCCTAGTGGGCTATTCCCCATCCTGGGGCCAGAGCCCTTGCAGACTAGGGGAGCTGGAAGAGAGTTGATTTTGAGAATGGAAGCCCTTGTAGGCACTGATTCTAGAGTTCAATAGCGTTAACAAGGCAGGAAGGTTGAGAGAGCTTAAGCTGTAATGGATTAGTTTGGAAACCTTGTAGGCTAGGCAGTCCTTAGGATGGGTGCGGTACGAGCTGAGCATTCGCAGTCCGGCTAGACCATAACCTCTGGGAACCAGAGGCCTAAAGCTTAAGGACTTACTGGAATGGTAACATGGAGAGGATCCTGGACCATATGTAGGCAGACTGGCCTGGTACCATGTTACTGGACTGGCCCGTATGTGGAGGTGCATGGTTCAATCTTCAGGATTGGAAGGAGAATCCCTTCTATGTTCGTGAAAACCAATCCGGGGTCGCAGGAACCTGGGAGAATCTAGCCTGAAGAAAACAGGTCGCCGGGATTCCCCAAAGGTCTCAAACAGAATCCTGCATTGGGTCACCGTGGTGACTGGTGTCTAGCGATCAGTAGTGGGATTAGGACTTGCTTTAAGTTCCTTACCAGTGCAAGGACCGACTGTTGACAGTTTCAAGGGCCGAGATGGCTGCTCCGACCATTTGCAACCTGATTGCAGTTAGCGGTAACCTGACATGCACATGTGATTGATAGGGCACGGTGTTAGTTCTCTTGATGAATCTATGGTCTGATGCAGTATGCATACCTTATCCGTATTGTAGAGCTGTACGCTACCTTAATGCTACAGCAATGCTGTTGCAATGGTGGAATTGAACTTGCCACCCTGCGCTCATGCATATCATATGCCTTATTGTAGAGCTGTATGGCACCTCAATCGGCTGAGTACCCCATGTCCCTGGGCGTTGAGCCGTGGGACCCAGCAACAATGGGGTAGAGGAACAGCGAGCCAGCCACAGCCATCAAGTTGTGATGTGGCACCGTACCCCTGATGCCTTCGGCGTATAGAATCAGGTGGAGCCCTGAGTCATGTAGGCGTGTCATCCCCTTGTGGAGAACTTTCCAAAAGATTGATGCATTGAGGCCGGGAAGCAGAAGTAAGCAATGCTTTTCAACGGGCGGAATTGAACTTGCCACCTTGCACTCATGCACACCACGACAGAACAGGTGTCAATGACGTGATTTCCTCACCACCATGCAGGGGAAATGCAGTGTCCTGGCCAATAGGTGGCACCGTTAGGCAGGTGGCCCCACAAGGGTCTCAGGGGTGCCAGGGCTGTTTAATGCTGAAAACAGTTGCCTGGTTCTGGGGTCGTGCGTGCCCAAACAAGTGGGCAATGAGGGCCCTGGGGGGGGGGGGTTCACTGTATGCCCATGTGCCGACCAGGGGCCCTGAGGACATCCTCTGTGCCAGAGGAGTTGAGAATGCCATCTTTCACCTTCTTAGGTGCTGTGGGTTCTTTCTCCATGCATGAGGCGTTGTGAATATTCTCTTTCACATTCGTAGATGCAGGTCATAACCTGCCGTCGATGTGCGTTGCTCCCGATTCCTTGGATGCAATTGGAGGGAGATTGCCCAGCCTTGGTTCCTGATTTATTGGTTGTGCAATAGAGGGAGATTGCCCGGCCTTTTCTCGGAGTAAAGAGGAGTGCATCTCATTTACCTCTGTGAGTGTGTACTGATTTTCTGGGTTGTGTAATCGGAGGAGAATTGTCAAAATGCTGCATCCACATCTGGCGGATGGCTGCATGGGGTTGGGAGATCAGCAGGTTCTTTGGAGGCGCACAAAGAAAGTGAGTTCTGTCCACGGCTGATGGGTGTCATGCCTGCTTTCGAGTCTGTGTCTACTCCTGGTGACCCGGAGTTCGGACTGCGTGATGATAGGAGATCTATACCATCAGTTCAGGTCAGACATGTGGTGCGGCATTGTTTCTGTGTTCGACTGGGTGATTCAGAAATATGGGGACATGGTTTGTAGGAGCCACGGCTGAGGTGCACCTGTGCCCTTAAGACCCTGAACACACTGTGCAGCGTGTACCGCTCCACACTGTCGCCACTATTCTTTGTTTTGCGGCCGTGTAAGTGGAGTAGGTCAAGAGACTGTGTCAAAAGCCACATTCTCCGATTGTAATGCATTGTAACTGAATTTCATGCCGTCCAATATAGGCACTAGGGTTAAGTGCAAGGTCACCTTCTTAGGAGGCTGTGCAAGGTGCCATGGAGAATGGCAGGTTTGCGGTTGTTGATTTCAAAGGGATGCTTGACAGGCACAGACTTGCTCCAGAGTACATGGAGCGTCAGATTATGAATTGAACTGATGAGTGATGGTTGCCTGTCCATCCTCTTCTGTCCTACTGCCATCTAACTCCCTGGCGCCATTTTCATACCTGCTATAAGGGAGATGCAGGGATAACTTTTAGCCATTGGGCTTCACGTGCTGCAAGCGGTAAGGGTAATGCCTCAGACAGCTTTACTCATTGACCCCACTGGGGGATTGAGCTCATGACCCCTGGTTCAGCAGTCAATGTATTAACCATTGTACTACCCCTCTCTTGCTGAGACAGCATGGAGGATCTGCCCAGGAGGCAGAAGAGTGATATAAAGATAACTGCCGGCTGTCTAAGGCAACCGGGAGAGGATGCAAGCGTCCGCCGGGTGCTCCATTCTACCCTGTCGCAATCGGGAGAGGATGCAAAGGGTCCGCCGGGTGCTCAATTCTATGCCCCCGAATGTGTCGATCCTCGGTGCAGCATCCTGGGTAGGCACTGAGCGCAGTGAGCGTGATCTGGGACTGGGTTGAAGTCACCCGGGTAGGGTGATGAGGCATAATTGCCGACCTGCGCTGCACAAGGGGGATGAGGAGAAAAGGCTCTGGAGGCAAGTGTGGGTTGGCAGAAGCCACAGCTCGGACTTGAACCTGCGACCTTCTGCTTTTGAACACACTGTCTGTGTGCCACTTCCATGGCACGGAGATTGTGCGCGGGGATCACCACAGGGTGATAAGTAACCTCGCGATTGAATCCGCAGAGGCTCAACCTGGAGCCGGCACTATCTGGAGCTGGTGGATCAGCCTCCCTAGTGCGCTGTCAGCGGCTCAGCAGTGCCGCTTTCCATTGGGGCAGGCAGAGCCTAGATTCTCACGGCCTGTGTGACCCCTTTAAGTGAGTAGGCCAGACCTTGTCTGAGTGGTGCACAGGGCATCGCTCCGTGTTGGGTGGGGGGCATCAATTCGGTAGGCACGGTAGGTGTACTGGAGATGCTGTATCCAGCGCAGAATCCTTTCAGGTCCAAGCTAGAAACAGTGATTCCTCAGTTGTGCTTCAGCGCGAGTCTCAAGGAGGTGGGTGGCAGGACAACGTCACTGCACTGCCGGGATGGATGGACCTCAGCCTCGGTTGGGGGGCGGAAGGGCTCTGAGGTTCGCCTGCCTGACCCTGCTCCGGCGCAGATGAGAGCTTACCCTTTAGATTCCCCTGCGCCGGTGCCAAGAGCGACAGCGCTGTACTTGCCGACGCTTCGGCGCCAAACAGGACCATCGGCATTGGAGTGTCCAAGCTAGCGGCTCCTCCTCCCCTGATGCAGAATCGGCGCCGACCAATGGCGCCGTAGGGGGGAGGAGCCGGGGAGTCCCTTCCTCTCCTGATTTGAGGATCGGCGCCAACCAATGGCGCGGTGAGGGGGGAGGAGTCTGACCCATGATGTAAGTAGGCAATATGGCCGCTGCCATGAGGGCCTCGTGACGGGCCAGCTCTGAGCTCTCCAGGGGATCTAAGAAGGAGAGCTGAAGTGAAGGAGGTCCGTGGTTGGGGGGAGGTAGTCCCCCGAAGTCTCAGAGAGATGCCCCTTAGCGCCAGCCGAAGCGAGCAGCAGCAGCAGTACCGCAGGGGGTCCCAGAAGAGAGAGCTCGTGCCACAGGGAGCAGGGCCGTCCATCGGAGGCATGGCTGGCTGGGTGTAGCAGCGGCGACTCTAGCACTGGCAGTGCAGCTTGAATCGGTGCCCCCCGATTCTCTTCGTGCAAATGGAGAAATGAAGGCCTGTTAGAGGGTTAGCCGGGGACGGAGGCCAGATAGGCGCGTCCTGGGCTGCGGCGCTGCCTGTGCTTCCTTTCCAGCCCCATTGCCCCCAAGCTCCTGGTCGCAGCGTGGGGAGCTTCCCGCTGCCTGATGAGAGCTCCTGGATGGTCAAGATCAGAAGGTATCTGCGGAAGCAAGAAGAAGGCATAAGGTAATATAAGCTGATAATACATACGTTGTTGAAGAAAATTTTTGGTGGAGAGTAGCAAAGTCCGTCTTGCTGGCAAGGCGGAAGAACTGAAACTGGCTAGCTAGGGGCGGGCCGGGGGGTGGGGCCTGTTGGCCCATGCTCAGAAGGGCAAAAGCCCTTCTGAGCTATGGAGAGTACTTCCGTCTCGGCGCTGTCGGATGACGTCACCAAGTGTGGCTGACTCATCCTGCTTGTCCAAGGAGAAACAGACACACACACACAGACGTCTACACACCCAGCTCCAGATATACCACATGCAGGTACACTGCAGGCACCTACAGTAACTGAGACACAGACGCAGAGCTACTGAAATACACACACACACAGAGGCTTCTACACACCCAGCTCCAGATATACCACGCGCAGGTACACTGCAGACACCTACAGTCCCTGAGACATGCACACAGACACAGAGCTACTGAAATACACAAAAAACACACACACACAGAGGCTTCCACACACCCACATCCAGATATAACATGTGCAGGAACACTGCAGGCGTTTACAGTCACTGAGACATACACAAAAACAGATAAAGAGCTACTGAAATACACAAACACACACAGAAGCTTCTACACACCCAGCTCCAGATATAACACACACAGGCACACTGCTGACGCCTACAGTCCCTGAGACACACACAGAGCTACTGAAATACACACACACACACAGAGGCTTGTACACACCCAGCTTCACATATACCACACGCAGGTAAACTGCAGACGCCTACAGTCCCTGAGACACAGAGACAGAGCTACTGAAATATACACACACACACATACAGACTTCTACACACCAAGCTCCAGATATAACAGCACAGGTACACTGCAGGCGCCTACAGTCCCTGAGACACAGACACAGAGCTACTGAAATACACACACACACATGCATAGGCTTCTACACACCCAGCTCCAGATATAGCACGTGCAGGTACACTGCAGGTGCCTACAGTCCCTGAGACACAGAGCTACTGAAATACACAAAATCATACACACACACACAGAGGCTTCTATACACCCACATCCAGATATAACACGTGCAGGAACACTGCATGTGTCTACAGTCACTGAGGCATACACACACACAGAAAAAGAGCTACTGAAATACACAAACACACACAGAAGCTTCTACACACCCAGCTCCAGATATAACACACACAGGCACACTGCAGATGCCTACAGTCTCTGAGAGATGCTCACAGACACACAGAGGTATACACGAACACACACACAGAGGCTGCTACAGACCCAGCTTCAGATGTAACATGCGCAGGTACACTGCAGGCGTCTACAGTCACTGAGACACGCACACAGACAAAGAACTAATGAAATACACAAAAACACATACACACACAGAGGCTTCTACACACCCACATGCAGATATAACACGTGCAGGCACATTGCAGGTGCCTACAGTCACTGAGACACGCACACACACTTATACAGAGCTACTGAAATACACAAACACACACAGAAACATATACACACCCAGCTCCAGATATAACATGTGCAGGCACACTGCAGGTGCCTACAGTCACTGAGACATGCTCACTGACACACAGAGCAATACATAAACACACATACACACAGAACCTTATACACACCCAACTCTAAACACACACAGGTACACTGCAGGCGCCTACAGTCACTGAGACACAGAGCTACTGAAATACCAAGAAACGCACACACATAGGCTTATACTTTACACACCCAGCTCCAGATATAACACGCGCAGGTACACTGCAGATGCCTACAATCACTGAGACCTGCACACACACAGACATAGAGCTACTGAAATACACAAACACACACACACACAGAAGCTTATACACACTCAGCTCCAGATATAACACACATAGGTAAGAACATGTCATACTGGGTCAGACCAAGATCCATCAAACCCAATATCCTGTTTCCAACAGTGGCCAATCCAGGTAACAAGTACCTGGCAGGTACCCAAAGTCCACAGCTTCCACAATGCTCATCTTGGGGTAAGCAGTGGATTTCCTGGGTCCTCTTTAATAATGGGTTATGGACCTTTCCTCCAGGAACTTGTCCAAACCTTTTTTAAACCCAGCTACACTAACAACTTTACTACATCCTCCGGTAACGAATTCCAGATTTGATTACGCGTTGAGTGAAAAAAATATTTTCTCTTATTAGTCTTAAATGTGTTATATTGTAGCTTTATTGCATGTCCTCTGGCATAATCGATCTACATTAACCCTTTCCACTCCATTCATTAATTTATAGATTTCTATCATATCTCCCCTCAGCCTTTTCCTTGTAGAAGAGCCCTAACCTTTTAAGCTTTTCCTCATAGGGGTATCCTTCCACCCCCTTTACCATTTTGGTGGCTCTTCTCTGTACCTTTTCTAATTTCACTATATCCTTTTTAAGATATGGCGACCAGAATTGCACACAATATTCAAGGTGCAGTAGAACCATGGAACGATACAGAGGCATTATAATATCCTTGATTTTATTTTTCATTCCTTTCCTTATGATTCCTAGCATTCTATTAGCTTTCTTGGCCGCCGCTGCAAACTGGGTGGAGGGTTTCAACATATTATCCAAGATGATGCTAAATCTTTCTCCTGGGTGGTGGTTTATAAGATGGTACCTTGCATTGTGTAACCAAAGTTTAGGTTGCTCTTTCCTAGGTGCATAATGTTTCACTTGCCCACATTAAATTTCATCTGCCATTTGGACTCCCAGTCTTCCAGTTTATCAAGGTCCTCTTGCAATTTTTCACAATCCTCTTGGGTTTTAACAACTTTGAATAATTTAATGTCATCTGCAAATTCAGTCACCTCACTCATTATTCCCATTTCCAGGTCATTTATGAATATGTTAAAAAGCAGTGATCCCAGCCCAGATCCCTGGGGTACTCCACTATTTACTTTTCTCCATGGAGAATATTGGCCATTTAGCCCTACTCTCTGCCTTCTATCTTTTAACTAGTTTCTGATCCACAATAGTATACTGCCTCAAATCCCATGACTTTTTAATTCCGCCAAGAGTCTCTCATGAAAATCCAGATATACTATATCAACCGGCTCACCTTTGTCTACCTGTTTATTCACACCTTCAAAAAACTATAACAGATTATTAGTAAGACAAGACTTTCCTTGGCTAAATCCATGTTGTCTTTCTCCCATTAAACCATGACTATATACACAACCAGTAATTTTATTCTTTATAATGGTTTCTACCATTTTGCCCAGTGCTGATGTCTGATGTATAGGTTTGTAGTTTCTCGGCTCACCCCTGGAACCTTTATTAAATATTGACATTACATTGCCAATTCTCCACTCTTCAGGTACTATAGTTGATTTTAATGATAGTTTATAGATTACTAATAGTAGGTCTTCAATCTCATATTTCAGTTCTTTCAATACTCTTGGATGTATACCATCCGATTGAGGTGTTTTGGTATGCTTCAGTTTATCAAATAGTTGTAATACATCTTCCCAGTTTATCGATATATCTTTCAATTCTTCTGATATATCACCTTTATATACAATTTCAGGCATGGGTAAATTCCCTACATCTTCTTCAGTAAACACCGAAGCAAAGAATTCATTCACGCTTTCCACTATGGCCCTCTCCTCTCTTAGCACCCCTTTAACCCCTCTTTCATTCAATGATCCAACTAACCCTCTCACAGGCTTTTTGCTACTAATGTACTTGAAAAAGCTTTTATTATTCATTTTTGCTTCCGTGGCAAGCTTTTTTTTCAAATTCTCTCTTTGCCTGCCTTATCAATACCTTGCATCTAACTTGGCAATGCTTATGTTGTTTCCCATTTTCATCATTTGGCTCCTTTTACCATTTCCTGAAAGATGCTATTTTAGCAGCAACAGCGTCTCTTACCTTGCCTTTAAACCATGCTGGTAGTTTGTTGGTCTTCCTTCCACGTTTCTTAAAGCGTGGAATACATCTGTTCTGGGCTTCCAAGATAGTATTTTTAAACATTGCCCAAGCTTTATGCAAATCTTTAGCCTTTGCAACTGTTCCTTTTAGTCTTTTGTTAACTATTTTCCTCATTTTATCATAGTCTCCCTTTTGAAAGTTAAATGGGAGTACTGTAGATTTCCTTGCCGTCCTTCTTTCATTTATTAAATCAAATGTGATCATGCTATGATCACTATTGCCAAGTGGCCCAAACACCCTTATCTCTTGCACCAGATCCTGCGTGCCACTAAGGACTAGGTCCAAAATAGTTTCCCCATGAACCAGCTGCTCCAAGAAGCAGTCATTTATCTCATCTAGAAAGTTTATCTCCCTAGCATGTGCTGCTGTGACACTAACCCAGTCAATACCCGGGTAAGTGAAATCACCCATTATTACTGTGTTGTAACTTTTGTTAGCTTCCCTGATTTCTTTCAGCATTTCACTATCCATCTGTTCATTCTGGCCAGGCAGTTGGTAGTACACCCCCACTGCCTTCCCTTTTACATGGAATTTCTATCTATAGAGGTTCTACAGACACACAGAGGCTTATACACATCCAGCTCCAGATATTACACACGTAGGTACACTGCAGGTGCCTACAGTCACTGAGACACACATACACATACACACAGGCTTATACACATGCAGCTCCAGAATTGTACACTACAGGTGCAGTCACTGAGACACACACCACACCCATCAGAGCTACAGAAATATACGTACACAGCTGCAGAAATGACCCATATAGATACATCTCAGGCATGTACAGTCACTGAGACATATACACACAGATAGTAATATACACACAGCTACAGAAATACACTACACACACATGCAGCTACAGTAATTATGCACACGGATACACTATATGTACATACAGTCACTGAGACACACCCACCCACAAAGTCATATAGACACAGTTACAGAAACAACACACAGGTACACTATACCCAAATACAGTCACTGAGACACAGATACCCACAAAGTCATATAGACACAGTTACAAAAACAACACACAGGTACACTATACCCACATACAGTCACTGAGACACAGACACACACGCACACACAGATTTATGATAAATGACACCTGCTTTGCCGTTGTTCCTTCTATTTCTCTTGACCTTAAAGCAGCTTTTGATACTACTCTGCAGACTCACTGATCTTGGCATTAGCAGTATTATTCTAGGTTCCTTACTGGTTCACCTCCTTTTCAAATAGTTTTTCTGTTTTACATAATTCCTTGAAATCCTCTCGTCATTCTCTGAATTGTGGAGTTTTTCAAAGTGCCATTCTCTCCCCTCCTTTCAACCTTTTTATTAGACCCTTTGCTATCCTCACCGGTTGTTTGATATTAACACCTAGATGACATTCAGCTGGTCTATCTTACCGACCTCACTCCCCTGATTTATCCTCACTGAAAGATTGCCTTTCTGCTATTACCATATGGATCTCTTCACATCGGCTAAAACTCCGTATCAGCAAATCATGCGCTATGTGTGGGTCAGGCTGGTGACATTTACAGTTTTCCACAATAGCACCAAATTCATCTTCTCAAGAACTCCCTTAAGATTTTCGACTCATTTCTTTCTTTTATGCTGAAGATTTCCTCCACATTTCAGTCCTGCTTCTTCCATCTCCATCAACTTTGTTCTATCCGCTCTTACCCATGATGCCTTGGTGACTGCAACACATATTCTCTAGACTTGACTATGCCGATAGCATCTACCTACATCTCTCTTTATGCAGATGATATTATGATGTATATTCCATTTACGATACCCAATCTACCGCTCCAACTCCTATCGGACTGCTATAATGAAATTACAACTTGGCTAAAAGCTCAAAATCTCCACATAAATCACGCTAAAACTGAAGTCCTAATTGTGACTAAAAACAAATCCTATATCCCTCCAACACACATAAGACTCCAAAATCAAGAAATTAAAATAAAAATGAAATAAGATACCTAGGCGTTATACTAGATACACATCTTACCATGGAAACGCACATTAGCAATACCATAAAGAAAATTTATTTCAAACTAAAAACGCTCAAACAACTACGCCCTCTTGTATTCTCACAAGACTTCATCAATATAATCCAGGCCACCATAACTCCTCATTTTGATTTTGCCAATATAATACTTATGGGCATATCAAAACAAAACATCAAACGATTGCAATTAGCACAAAATGCAGCTGCTAGAATTATAATGAAAGTTAACTCATTCCAACATATAACACCAATACTAGCTTCCCTCCATTGGCTTCCAATTCAAAGTAGGATAATTTACAAAACAATAATAACTTCATTCAAAGCCTTATACGATTTGGCTCCAACCACACTATGTAACTTAATACACAAAGAACCTACACACAGAAAAGGACAATTAAACAAACTAAAAACCCCAAAAGATTACACAAGAGCTCATAAATCAACAAACAATAGAGCTTTTTCCCACATAGCCCCTACTATCTGGAATTCCCTCCCCGAGGAGTTACGAATACTAACTGAGATCATGGAACTCCACAAAAATTTGAAAACTTATCTGTTCACCAAATACTATAACAACATAGATAATCTCCCACCTGCTTTAGACAAAGGCTAAACAGGCATCTGACTGCTTCAATTAAAATCCTCTCAACTCACACAGATAGCTCATAGTTAAACCCCTTGATGATTCCATTTCTTTTGCCCTTTACTCCCATATATAAATAAATATATATATATATATACATTTGTATATAGTTTATTCTGTTCTGCTTTGTCTTACATTGTTAGACAATATATTCTGTTTAGTTTATCACCTCGTTCTTCAATACATATACTATTTTGCTTATCTCTATACTTATAATGACGTTCTTTGTAAATTATATTCTGTTAATCATACTTATAATATGACGTTCCTTGTAAAACAAACTTGTTTTGTTTATTGTTGTTCTCTGTAAACCGCAACTGAACTGTGGAAGATGCGGTATATAAATGTGTATAAATAAATAAAATAAATAAATAAATCTCTCAAATTCTTCTCTGAAACAAATTCAAAATATTTAAACATTACCCTCAGACCAGTGGCAGAAATTCAAATCACAGGCCCCCCAAGAAACAGTTTTTGAAATGGACCCCAGAGTAGGGGAAGTCCACTTCAAAAGACACAGGAAAAGCTACAAATAGGCCCCTTTGTCCTAGAGGCTCCAGGCACTGCAGGGGCCGCTTGGGCAAAAGTTACGCCACTACTACAGACTTTTTCATGGATCTTGGAAAACTGATCGTATCATTTCTGAAAAGCAGTATAGAAAGCATTCCAAAATAAATAAACATAGATTGATACAGAGACATTATATTTTCCATTCCTTTACTACTAATTACTAACATTCTGTTTGCTTTTTTGGTCACCATTACACAGGAAGCTGAGGTTTCCAACGTCTTGTCCACAATGATTCCAAAATCCTTTTCCTGGGTGGTGACTCTTATTATGGAACACAGCATTATGTACCTTATGGAAGATGCAGGGTTTGGTAATACAGTATTTCCCAACCAATGTGCTATGGAAAGAGTCACCACTGCCTGCTTCTCAGGTCCAGACCAGCAATTCACAGCCACAAGAGACACCAGTGGGAGCTCTTAAATGTCCAGGAGCTCCTTTCTTCTAGAAACAGCCTGAATCTCAGAATGTGGGAATTAACAGGCAGCATGTAAAGCACAAACAGCTGAGTCGTGCTTTTTGCAGCACACATGTTAAACACAGCACCCCCACCTCTTCCCCCTCCTGAGTTAGGAATATTTTTTCTTACGTGCCTCACTTTGCACTTGTTCATATTTTATTTACATTCTCTTATATACCGCGCTATTCTGCATCAGTGCGGTTTACATTGAACAAACTGAAATTACATTGAACAGGGCATTATAACTTGGAGATAACTATTTTACAGGGAACATGGGCTATGGAGGGTTAAGTGGTTTGCCCAAGACCACAAGGAGCACCTGTGGGACTAGAAACCCCAGTCCTTCCGGCCCAAGGTTGCTGTCCTCTAGTGGGATTTGAACCCCTGACCTTTTGGCCTGAAGTACCTTACCCCAACCACTAGGCCACTCCTCCACTCCACTCCACTGCTATTTAGATGGCTAATCCTCCACTCTGGGAGGATTCTTCTGCAACTCCTCACAATCCATAATTAACTGAATCATTTTGTGTCATCTGCAAATCTGGCCACCTCTCTTTTCCAGATTGTTCATAAGTATGCTTAAAAGCAACGACCCCAATATAGATCCCTGGAGCACTCCACCATGTACCTTTCTCTGTTAAATGAGGCTCCTGGCAGGCACTTGTGACCTGGATTGGCCACTGTTGGAAACAGGATACTGGGCTTGATCGACCTGTGATCTAACCCAGTAGATTAATTCTATGTTCTTCTGTTACCAATCCACAATACTTTTTAATTTCCTGAGAGTCTCTCAAGAGGAATTTTGTCAAATGCCTACCAAAAAAAATCTCTGATTTGCTAAATTCATGTTAGCTTTTCCCCATTAAGTCTTTCAGAGTATCTTTACCATGTTGCCAAGCACCAAAGTCGGGATCACTGGTCTATAGTTTCCAGAAACGCCCCTGGAGTCATTTATAAAACTTTACATTGCCTTGGTCATCCTCTGATCACTAGTAAGAGGTTAGTAGTTTCAGTTTTGAGTTCTCTGAATACCATCTTCTGATGTTACTCTGCTCTATAACATCTTCCAGGTCAGGGGCTGTGTGAGCGGTGCGGCTCACCAGGAAACACAAGTACAGAAGGGTACCAGTGTCATCACTGGGCTTCCATAAAGCCCAGCAAGACAAGTTCCTGTGTGCGACTGGGTGGAGGGGGAACACCAGGTTTGGGAGCCACATGGGGTGTGTTTCTGGCTTGGTGTGGTCCTTTTCCAGGTTCACCGTGACTTGCTTCAGTTTCTCTACAGCATTTTCAGCGTAGGTGTCTCTGACATCTTCCTCAAAGAATTCATTTCAATTTTTCAGCTATGGTCTTGTCTTCCCTCGGTGGCCCTTTGGTTATTTCATGATCTAATCTAGTCCCTCACTAGCTTTTTGCTTTGCTTCTTTTCTTTTCTTCACAGTATATTCCACCAATCTGAATATTCTTGGTAGATTCCAATAGCACATAAACATCTAAAAAAAATAAAATCCAAGGCAAGTCGAACTTAACATAACCACATGTGACTCTTTCTCAGAACATTATATACCCTGAAACTTCAGACATTACTTCTCTACAGATTTACATAGCAAATCCATCAGATTCCTCTGTCCTGAGAATCTCTCTACAGAGAATGGCTTTAATTTTTTTCTGAACTTTTAAGACATCACTCGCACTGATTTTGGATGGCAACAAATTCCACAGCTGTAAGCCTGCTACTGAGTGGAGGAGTAACCTAGTGGTTAGAGTACTGGCTTGGTAACCAAGAGACCAGGGTTCAGTTCCCATTTGTACTCCTTGTGGTCTTGGGCAAGTCACTTAACCCTCCATTACCTCTGAAAAGAGGCCTGGCAATCTGCAAAGATAACCCAGGTGCTGTCGGGTCAGCGTTGACTCAAAGGCACACATTGCATTTTGCAGGCCTGGTCTTGAATGTTGTACATAAAGAAGACACTCCCATAGATCCTGCTTTTGTGAACGAAGGCTCCTACTAGGACAATAGCATTTCAGGATATCAGTGGTAAAGACTGTGAAAACGCAACACCAGTATCTCAGATCTATAGAAGCCAAAACAAATTGTTTTAATATAGTATGAAAATAATCCGATGGTAAAAAAGATCACAACCTACATAACAGCCTTTTAATGACCAGCCTAATCTTTGATTTAAAGGATAAACTGGTATCCAAAAGGTTGTCTAAATACGGCACTTATTAACATACTAGCATTGCTAAATTTTCAATGAAGATGGCATTGGGTGGTTCCACTGAGCCATTTCTCCGGAGAACTATAATCTGGGTTTTGTTCACTTTGAGATCCAAAGCATTATCAGTTAGCCATTAAGATACTGATTTTATGGAGTCAGCCATGAATGCTAAAGGGAGCTTTATGACACAATACAGAAAAGAAGGAGCACAATGTCACTATGAAAGCATAGCTCTAGGTTCATAATTACATCATACAAAGGACATAGAGATAGGTGATTAAATAAGGCTGCAGAGAGTGCAAAGTCTTGTGCCACCCCTCTAGGTATTTTGAACCAGGCAGAACATCTGTGGTTAAGGCACACTTGCTGTTTTCTGTTTAATAAGCTGGACTGAAACCAAGTACATTTACACAAATTCCAGAACCTTCCAATCCTTGAAGTAGAATATCATGCAAGACCCTACCAAAAGCTGTTGTAATATCCAGAAAAGCAACTTCAATGGCCTCTCTTGATTCCAAGAGTCAGTCATTCGTCCAGCACTGAAATCAACAGTACTATTTATTTAACATTTCTTATATACCGCCTTTCATGATATCACTACATCCTGCCCTGAAACCAGACTGAAAATCATGCAAGATCTTTATCATCAATATACAATAAAAAATAGTTTGCTCAATAACATTTCCAATGGGGCAAACTTGAAATTGGGTGATCGTTAGAATCCAATGCAGATGATGACCAGTTTTATGGACACTTGTTTAAGGAATGCAGGCATACGACCTTCAGTTAACGAAGCCTTAATGATCAAAGCCCAAACCTCTACCAGCAAATTCTTAAGTACTCAAACTGGGCAAGGGTCAAGCATGCAGGTTATACTCACTGCAGAAATGTTGAACATAAGAACATACGATATGCCATACTGGGTCAGACCAAGCTCCATCAAGCCCAGCATCCCGTTTCCAACAGTGGCCAATCTAGGGGAAGGATTTTAAATATAATTGTACTTCAAAAAGGCCCACATGGCTTGCCACCCCGAGGAATGTCACCAGTTTTAACAGCTGCATGTTGCCTGTTGTCTTTGGGGAACTGTATTAACAGCCACAAAGTCTCACTGAGTGAAATGAAAGGAAAGAAACCGCAAGTGAAAGTAAACAACAAACAAAGAAACACAAAGCAAAACAAAAAACTATTTTGTGCACATCTCAATGGATCAAAACCTGCTCCTATTACTGTAAACCTTAGTCCAGTCAGTTACTGCCCCGTTTGAAATTAAATTGTCAGTAAAAGGATTACCTGAACTTTGAATAGTGAATCACCACATTTAATTCTGGGGTGGGGGGATAGGTCTTTCAATGTACCAGGATATTGAGATTTCTTCTCTCTTCCTCTCATTAACCTTTGCTGACTCTCTCACACTATTCTGTGCTGTATTTGAGGTTACAATCTCCTTCCAGCTCTCAAGCCAGACACTCAACTTTTTCCTGTAGTCGCAGAGGTCACAGCGCCCAAAGAAGTATATTAAAGATCACATTAGCCTTCGCACCTCACAGATTGAGTTCTGCCAGCAACTTCCAGTGAAAACTAATTCTTCTTTTTTTCAAACTGCAAAATGACCATAAAAAGAATATGTAATGAACCTGGCTGGGAAGCTATACTTTTTATGTTAGATTTTTACAACGCTATAGGGTCTATAGAAGGAATTTAATCCATCTCTCTGTCTAGCTGTAGAGACCAGTTGGAGTCAAAGATGAGGGGAAGGTGGAGCACAGTCCTGGCTCAAACCCAAATGAAAATGACCTCAGTCCAACAAGAGTGAGTCCCTTTTCAGTGGGACCCAAGTTGAAAAGAACTCCAAATCTGTGCATAGGCGTGGTTTGTTTTTATTTGTTCTCTTTCTTGAACTTATGCACCTCATTGCTGGATCTTGCCACCCAAGAATAAGCCCACTGGTCTCCTCTGTTCTGAATACTTCTGCGCATGTCGTGTTTACGATCATAATGCACTCAATGAAATGCACCTTTTTGGGGATGAGGTAAACAGGGATGTCAGGCACCGGAATGCACTCGTAGTAGGGCTCTAAAAAGCTACACCTGACTCCCTATTTGCCTGTCCAGGGAAAAAATCTAGAACCCTGGCTTTTAAAATAGGGATCAGTGGGGGAACACAAAAGATGGAAGCAGAGAGAGGCTTTAAGGACAGTGACAAACAACCAAGACACACACCAAAAAAAGAAGACGCTTTGCCCTAACACACAGAGGCCATGATTATTGTGAAGAATTAAATCAGGCAGGTTATGGTTGGGATTGAGGGAAGCGCAGCTTTCATTGCATAAAGCTGCATAGAGCCAGATTTTAAGTGGGGGTACCCATAGGCAAGGGGAGGGATGTCTTCCCTTCCCCCTCCCTGATTGCCCCATCTAGATTTTCTCCTCTTTTGGTAGACCCCTCGTTTTGCCAGTTGACATGCACCGCAGCGGTCCTCCTACACCAGCATTCACCGCAAAGGCCTGCAAAGCACCACCTCCTTTGCTCGCATGGGTTTCCTGTTACTATGGCAACTTGTGCCAGTGGAGGGCATGGGGCACCACAGGACCTCTCAGTAAGGGAGGATCTGCAAGTCCTGTGCTGATTCTAGTGTAGGAGCTGCTGCGGCTGCTCAGACTGGGCAGAACAGGAGCAACCTCAGGCCCAATCTGAGGCATGGCAGTGATGGTGACACTTTGGTGTCTGTCAAAATTTGGCATCACAGGACGTTGTCTATATTGTCTATGCCTAGACCTGAAGTTGCATGGAATGAGGTTTTTTAAAAATCTGTCTAAGAAAAGCAGCCAGTTATTTTATATTCTTACAAGATAGAGGACTCCGGCAAGTTCAAGGAGGGTACATAGAACACACAAAGCAGGAGAGCCACGCCACTGGAAAAGAGAACTTTATTAATATAGGCAGGTCAGTCCAACACGTGTTTCGGCACAATGCCTTCTTCAGGGACTGTGACCTTTTATGTAAAAACATATATAAAAACATTTATAAATTATGATAAATAATCACAAGTAATAAGACATCATAAAAACATATAAAAAAACCCATAAATGTAAATATCAAAAAGTAAAATCAATCCGGAGTTAAACAGAAAAGAGCCCAATAAAAATATCATCTTTTCGCCTTCCCCACTGTAGTCCAAATTGTATGGACTGATAGGATTCAATATAGATCCACATTTAGAGGTGTTTCTCTAGTGTTAAGTTGTAATTTATACATCCCTTGATTTATTATTTTCTTTGTATCTCCTTTTATCAGTGTACATTTCCATTTTATCACCTTTGTCACCATTTTTAATGTATTTGTATGCCCTTTTATGGATCTTATTGACTAGCTATTGTAGTTTTATATTGTTTCTGCATGATGTTTTATTGGGCTCTTTTCTGTTTAACTCCAGATTGATTTTACTTTTTGCTATTTACATTTATGTTTTCTTAAATGTTTTTTTATGGTGTCTTATTATTTGTGATTACAGTATTTATCATAATTTATAAATGGTTTTGTATATGATTTTACATAAAAGGTCACAGTCCCCTGAAGAAGACATTGTGCCGAAACACGTGTTGGGCTGACCTGCCTATATTAATAAAACTCTCTTTTCCAGTGGTGTGGTTCTCCTGCTCTTTTTGTGTTGCCTTTAGATTGCAGGAGGAGGCCTCCTTCTGCGTTTCCAAGGAGGGTACATAGGACAGGAAAATAGATCAGTGATGCAGAAGCTGCAATACTTGAAGTGAAGGCGAACAAGTATTATTATTCCAAAAGAAATAGTTAAAGATGCAAACAGGACAGATTTTCAGGTTATTCCTAATGAAGATGCATGAGATAGATTTGCATACATACTACCTCCATTGTATGCCACTGTATCTCATATGTACTCAGAGATCCTGACTGGACATGACTTGGCTGTGACCCTTGAGGACTGAACTGGTGCACCTCTGGTCTAGAGTATGCTTTCCATACTGGTGAGAATGTTTTAATTTAAGGAACTGGCAGAGTCAAGGACCTGGATGCATTTCCCTGCAGACCCATAGGCAGGACAGCCCCAGGGCTGCTACAAGATAGTGGGTATCCTAGGTGAACATTCAGCCTTATGTCCCCTTTCTCCTGAGATTTTCATAATTAAATTCAACAATCATAATCATCTGAACACCACTCTTCCAACAACAATTCTATTAAAAACGCTTTATTGGACATCATGGGCCTGATATTCAATTGGGATGGCCCTGTGCCACTATGGCACATAGCCGTCACTGCCGACCTCTAACTCCGGATATTCAATGCTTTTGCTTCGCCTAATTTTACCCGCAGGTCGCTAACCAGGTAATGGTGCAATATCATCGCTACCCGGTTAGCGACTGTCGCCGCCCACAACATGCCCTGACGCTAAGCAGTTAGCATCGGGGCATATACTGGCATTAGTGGGGGATATGCAGCGGCAATATCCCGTTCAGCGGGAGGTCAGTAAACCGTGTAAATGCCTTTAGAATATCAGGCCCTATATTTTAAAATATGAAACTTTGCTTTGTATAAATGTGTGTGGCCGCTCTCCCTGCAGGTAAACAAATATGCTGATGACTCTTGGAGTTTGTGGGGTTGTTAGAATCCATTATCTTGCTCTGATTGCTCCTACTGCTCTCCCCCCCCCCCCCCCCCCACACACACACACAAGTTGCTGCCCTAGAGGACCACCCAGTCTTGCCTAATAGTTATAGCTCATAATTGGCTGAAACATGCCCACACACCAGCTACCAGGACTATGCTGGGGAGGAGGGGGGGGAGGAGGATTTCTTTGAATTCTGGACTAAGAGGATACAGAATTTGAAGAGCTAAAGATTTTGCTGGAATCAGGCTTTCCGTTAAGATTAGTGGAGGCATACAAAATAATCATAATTCTTATTACAGTTCTAGTAACTCACTGCTGAGGTGGATTTGGGTTGATGACGGTAGATAAACTGAATGTACACAGGCACTTGAACTGCATTCATTATTGTTCAATCCTCCCTCTGCCTCTCTCCCACACCAAAAAATGTGTAAGTCTTTAGACCTGAGTTGACCTTCTCCGACTTTAGAACAGTCCTTAGAGTTAGCTCTGCTTTAATTTATGTTAGTATATGAGGGGAAGGGAGAAACCAGACACAAGAAGAAAGCATGAGAGAAAGTGAGGAGAGAGGAAGAGACTGGGAGGGAAAGGGCGAGAGCTGACTAGAGACAGGCAGAGCTAGAGGAAGTTCGAAAGTACAGAATGTACTGTACCCGCGGCATTATAAGCAGCACGTCTGGGGGAGGGAGATGACTGGTGAGAGAGAGAGGTCTTCGGGGAACAGTAACAGACCTTCAGTCTGCACAATCAGCTTGGATAGCATAGACCGTGCCTGTGCTCACCAAAGGCAACCGAGCACACCACCAAACAAAGGAACTTTCCAAAGAAACCACAGGAGCAGGGGTGGCTGGCTTATCCTGTTTTGCAAGGCCCCTATCCTTCTTTCCGCTGATCTGGCCCATGCTCTATTTCTGTGGCAGGTACCATTACAGCCATCAGGAGCAGACAGAGACTTGTAGCTCTGCTTTTCTTATGGCAATGGACAAAATAGTGTGATTGCCGTGTTAACCCACCTTAATGGTTGATAAAATAACACAAACAAAATATAAGGTGTTATCTTTTTAGTGGACTAACTTTATGCATTTTGGATATGTATTTTTTAGTCCACTGAAAAGATATCACCTTATATGCTTGTAGAAATGATAATGACACATCCCTGTGTGCAACAGGACAAATACCAGAACTCTGTGACCTGAGGCTATCTGGTAATGCTGCTCATCTGACCCAGGTCAACCCTGACAGGCAGATCCAGTTCTGGTTTTGCCCTTTTGTGTCTATGGATTTGTAGTTCCTGCCTTTCCTAGAGAAAGTGGAACTTTTTGTTTTAAGTGCCATCAAGTCCATGTTGACTCCTGGTGACCCAGCAGTCCCTGGGTTTTCTTGTCAAGATATAACTGGAAGTAGATTGCTGGGCCTTTTATTCCTAGGCAAGGAAGGGTAAAGTGACTTGCACAAGGTCACAGGGCATGCCTGTGGGAATTGAACCCCAATCTCCTGTGTGTTAGGCTGTTGCTCTAATCACTAGGCTACTGATCCACTCAAAAAGTGGAGCTAGAAGTCCAGAAATAAACTGGAGATAAAACCAGAACTGGATCAATGTGCCAAGATCGAGTGTGGTCCAATGGAAGCTCTGTCCCAGATTTACATTGCTACATGTATATCTGCTGCATGTAGTCAGATGGTTCGCATATGTGCAAATGCACACACAAGTACAGATACACCAAGGGCACGGACACAAACAGATAAACAATCACACATAATGTACCTCTCAACTTATTCTCATTGCATTGCAATTGTCATCCCTACACTACATTCACGCACATAGACATACACACAAACACATTGCTGCCTCGCTCTCCATACTCTGCATCTCTCACTAGGGTCACCACCTTGCCCCAGGTCAACCAAAACAGACCAAAACAGTCCTCGCTTTCCTTGGGGAAATGAGAGTTACAAGGCAGTAAAACCAGGGCTGTGTCAACCTGTTCAGATTAACCTGGGTTTGAGGTGAGGACTCTATCTTTCATGTTCCTCATCTACTGCTAAACTGTTCAGGACTGAGGTTTGGCCTGACATTCCCTAAGAACTTGCTGAAGACTTCAACAAATAGACTGGGCATCTTTCAGGATGTTCAACGGCACACTAAGATGCTGGAGGTGTGGTGACTGCTTGAAGCCAGTGTTCTAGGTTAAAGCCGCAGAAGTTCCATGAAGCGATACATCATAGGGCTTGCCAAGAAATCTTGACATTGATTTTTTCATGTCCTGGGGCCAAAGAAAAGGATTTCTAGATGACAGAAGAAAACAAACAGTTCATCTAGGGTAGAACAGAGGAGAAGGGTAAGTTTAGCCACTGGATCTTAAAGTGATGAAACAGGTAGAAAAGGTGACGTCAAAAGCCAGAAGGATGCTTGGGTGCACAGGGAGAGGAATGGCTAGCAGAAAAAAGGAGATGATAGTGCCTCTGTATAAGTCTTTGCTGCAACCTCATTTGGAGTATGGTGTGCAATTCTGGAGACCGCACCTTCAAAAGGATATAAACAGGTTGGAGTCGGTGCAGGGGGGGGGGGGCTATTAAAATTGTCAATGGTCTTTGTCCTAAAGCTTATGGGTATAGGCTTTAAGATCTCAATATGTATACTTTGGAGAAAAGGCGGGAGAGAGGAGATATGAAAGAGACATTTAAATACCTCAGTGGCATAAATGCACAGAAGGAGAACCTCTTTCGATTGAAAGAAAGCTCAGCAATGAGGGGTCATAAGACGAAGGTGAAAGGGGATAGACTCAGGAGTACTTTGAGGAAGTATTTCTTTACGGAAAGAGCGGTAGATGCATGGAATAGTCTCCCAGTGGAGGTGGTAGAGACAAGGTCTGAATCAGCATGGGAGAAACACAGAGGATCTCTAAGGGAAAAAAGGGACTAAAGTTTAGTACTTGATATGGAAGGGCAGACTGGACAGGACGTATGGTTTTCATCTGTTTCTATGGAAATGCTACATATAGCTGCAAGGGGTAAACAGCTACTTTTAGGACTGATGCTGGGATTTGTGTAAAAGTAACGCTGTAGGTGAGACTTTTTTACTTAGCTCATACCATTCCAGCAAGTTACAATCAGGCATTTCCCAGTGTCTTACAATCATACCTGAGAGTTAAGTGGCTTGCTCAAGGATACAAGCCACACCAGTAGGATGTGAACACCAGCTTCCCAGCCCCCTGCATTAACCACTAGGCTATTCCTCCACTCCTTGTTGCTAGCTGTCAAGAACTGCACTCTCTTCTTCAGGTCAGTGAAGCTGGGGGGGGGGGGGGGAATACAGATGCTGCTGCTGTCTGAACTTTACAAGTAAATTATAGGTTGCATTACAATGACGGAGTGACAGTGTTTATTTTCAAAGCTATAAAGAAGAGCAAAGAAAAATGATGGAGGGAAGAGAAAACTGAGAAAGATGGTAGAAATTAGAGCTGTAAGGAGAAGGTCTACTAATGAGTGAGGAAACCAGTGACCCCATTAAGTCTGTATGTCTTAGACCCAGCTTGGCCCCAGTGGCACTGTGTGGGCAGGATGGGCAGAGGTTCTCCCGGAGATCCAAAGAGCACAGTGGAAGAGGTTTCTCCTAGGGGTGCAGTTCTGCCCCTTTGATCTGGTGACACCCATTGCGCCCACACCACTTGCATGGATCTAAAGTTGGCCTTATTCTTGGATAGTTACAAGGTTTCCTTTTGGTATCAAGATTAGAAGGTCATTGATTCAGTCATCTGGCCTGGAAGAGTCCTTCTGTTTAGTGTGCGACCCATACGGACGCTGAGACTAACTGCACAAATTAAACACAGTCTGGCACATACAAGCTCACAGACATCCATGTTAGGCTCTGCTGCCCTCTAATGGAACGCCTAGAGTTTGGTAATACTGTACAGTATTTCCCAACCGCCTTCCCTTGGAAACAAATCACTACTGCCTAATGCTCAGGTCCAGCCCAGCACATGGACAATGCTCGCAGCACCTCCCACCTTCAGAGGAATGTGCAGGAGGTCTTTTCTGAGCCCCTGTGTATTTATACATTCTTCTCAGGGCATGCCCTCTAGACTTGCGGGCCCTCGGGGACATGCGGCTGCAGTGGGGGCAGTCCTCCACGCTGTGGCCGGAGCCCAAGCAGCGGACGCAGAGGTCGTGAGTGTCCGAATTGCTGATTTTCTTGCATCAGCGTGTGCATTTTTTAAATCCCGGCTTTGGCATGTTGCTGGATGATTCAGGAAGTTGTAGTAGGATGTTAGGAGGTTTGAATTGGTGAGAGGAGAGTAAGGTCCGTCTTGCTGGCAAGGCAGAAGGAAGAAGGCTGGCCGGGCTAGGGGCGGGCCGGTGAGGGGGGCTACCTGGGCATGCTCAGAAACCTGAGCTCTGGAGAGTATTTCCGCATGGCACTGCCCGAAGGACGTCACCAGGTGTGGCTGAAGCAATCTTGCTGGTCCATGGAGAAACAGCATGAATCTTGCAGTATGGGAATTAACAGACAGCATGTAGGACCTGGGCAGTTGAGTCCTGCTTTGTGTGGTACACACATCACACACAGCCAGGACCAGCCCTTGAGTTGGTTCAAGGTGTTGGTGCCCTAGATGATTTATTTAGCTTTGAATGCCCCACTTTTGCCAACCTCCAGAAGTTGCCCCTAGGCAAATACCTAGTTTGCCTAGTGGTTGGGCCGGTCCTGCACACAGCACCTCCTCATCCCCCTCCTGAATCCCCCCCCCCCCCCCAGCCTATGATGAGGCTTTCCATGCTCCTATAGATTCTCTTTTGGCCAAATGCATCTTCTATGGTAACCACACTACTTGTTCTGTGAAGTCTGGTGTGGTACCCAACATTTTTGAAAATGTTGGTGCACCTTGGGCTTGACAAGTTTGGAAAACCTTTGTGATAATATATCATTTCTAGTGCTCAATCCAGAATTCCATCACATAGCTTAGTGTTTCCCAACCCTGTCCTCAGCACATACCCGACCAGTCTGGTTTTCAGGATAACCATAATGAATATGTATAAGATAGATTTGCATACAAATCAATCTCATGCATATTCCTGGTGAAAATCCTGAAAACCTGACCGGTTGGGTGTGCCTCTAGGGCATGGATGAGAAACATTAAGTTAGTCTGGGAAGAAATATCTCCTTATGTCACTCCTGAGTCTGTTCCCATCCAACTTCACAACATGACCCCTTGTAGAACTCCCCTTTCCCCAGAACAGAATTGTAAGCCTCTGTGATACACTGCCTATATTCTGAATGTCTCTGTCGTATCCTACTTCTCTTCCCCTCCTCCCCCCTACGGTATATATATTTAGATGTTTAAGTCTCACCTCTTAAGGCTTACTATAAGAAGATTAGCAATCTCAGAGGGGGCACCTTGCGAGCCAGAGAAGCACTCTGAAGACCAGTATCAGATGCCTTCACTCCAGAATGTTCTAAGCTCAGCAGCCCTGCCCACCCTTCCCTCCATCCTGCAGTTCCAGAATGTTCTAAGCTCAGCAGCGCCAGCAGTTCCGGAATGGAACCCCAGGCATTGTTGAGACTCAGGCCACAGGCTCAATGTACACGATGACAGGAAGATGGAAAACCTCCTAGATCCGAAAATCAGGAGGAACGTGCTGTTCTTCATCACGGGAGCGGGGACCGCCTATTTAGTGTACAAAGTTATCAGGTCAGGACTATCCAGCTGTCAACAGATTCGGGACCCAGGCAGCATTGCAAGTAGGTGTCAGATGAAGAACCTACTTCTGTGTCATAGCAACGAGAATGGAGAACCCTGAGCTGGGAGGGTGGGTGGAGAAGCTTCATCATATTTGCCAACATTTGAAGAGGAGGAGAGCTGTCTTTAGAACAGGAATGCCGTATAGTTTGCTCAAAGTATCCAGTTGCTTGTTTCTGTGTTCTATTGCATCCCTCTCTTAGTATAATTCTCAGGGCTGCTTTCTTTTTCACGTTATGTTTTTATAGATTTTTAGGAAAAATAAAAGGTGTGTACCTTTTATTATGGCCAGGATGGAATGCCTGACGTCCTCGGCCTATCTTCTTCCCAGGCTGTCTGAGTAGGTTCCTGTGTCAAAGAACCAAGCCCTGAGGATCAGGAGTTCATTGTGGAATGATCTCACTTGACTTATGGGTGGCGCATAGAGCAAGGCGGGACGTGAAAAGAGACTTGTTAAAGTGTGAACACATTGATGCGCTCTTTGGCTTTCTAGATTATTGATAAGTATTTGATTGCTTAGGACTTGCCATAAAGCATGAGTCGATTAAGACTAAGTCTGGCGAGCTGAGGAGGCTTCTGACGCTGTTGAAACACCAACCCGACAACTTTACGAAGGGTATGCTTCTGCATGGCATCACCAGGTGCATCTACCTTTTGGATTATGAGGTGAGAACTAGAAAGTGATGCCCACATGCCCTCACGCAGGGAGACCTGGTCATATACAGTGACCTTCCATGACCAAGAAGCTGGAAAGCCCCATTTATGCTTCATTACAGGAAGATCTTATTGATAACTTTCTGATGCAATGAAATTGGGTAGAATGGTATTTGAATGAATTGCTCAGTGTATAGGGAGCTATCAGAGTGCTGCATTTCAGCAGCCAGATTAGTCCAAAAGAAGAGGTGAATTCTTTGCAGGGGTCAGGACCTTTTATTTGGTTAGGGTAAGATTTATGCAGAAAGGATTATTGCATCTGAACTACCTAGCCTCCCCCTCTCCCCCCCCCCCCCCCCCCCCCCAGAAGAAGGGACTTGTGTCATTCTGTAAAATCATACATAGCACTACCCTTAATGCCATTTCCTCCTGTCCCTTTTGACTTGCAGCTGAATTGGCAACCAGGGTAGGATCCTGGTACCCGGCAGCATCATTTACAATTGCCTGAGGATTGTTTTCTTCTATTTTAGAGTTCCTCTCCTGTCTCCAACACAGTTTAGTCATTACAGTGATGGTCTTTGGCTGGAGGTCATGCACCAGGGTCCTTCCAGAACTCTGTAATCATGGGGCCTGAATCCCTGGAAGCTGTGAATACTGCCGCAGAGCTACCTAAGCCCCAGCCAACCTGGGGAATGGCCCCAACGTGGGGATCAAACCAGGGATCTTCTCCATCACAATACATTGCATGTTCCACCTAAGCCAATGATATCCTTTTCAGATCATTCTTACAATCCAATAAATATATATCAGAGTAAGGGCTTTATATAGTTTCATTATATATCTCCTGTAAAGACAGAGGTTTTCCCAAAAGAAAATGCAAAAAGATATAAAGATGCCCAGGGTTATCTTCAGTTTTTCTGCAAGTTAAAATTGCTGTGATTGAAGACTTTTTTGGCCTGGTTTCTCAAAAGAAAATGAACATCTTTCACCTTCTATCCTAATACCAAATGTGCCTACAATCATACTAAGTGATCACACCCATACTAGATTTTTGTCATTACACAAAGTGCTTTTATGGCTTCTAGTGCCTACATTAGTAATATGTACTATAGAAGCTCACTATATTTCCTGTAGTACTTGTTCTGGTAAATATCCCATAGCAAATTCTACTTTGTTTCCTAAACAAGCATATCTCCTATACAAGCATTGCTAATTCTAAGATGTTATGCTACGAATGACTTTTTTCACCAAGAGTTTCTTGAGCATACATACAAATCAACAAAGATTTGGGAGAATCATCTGGGAGAGGAAGCAACATTCTATCTAACCACTGTTTGAGTCTCAATGAGAAATAACGCAATTTTGCCTCTCCCCCAAAACTCTCTAAACAAAGTCTCTTGTTCCTCCAGCAGCCTAGCTCCATAACAAGTTTGGCTAGGTGAAGCTATTCAAAAGGTATAAGGTCAGTTAACACACACACAGGCATTATTTATTTGGACTTAGCTCTCATGTTTTCATTGCTAGCTCCATGCAAGTTACATTCAGGTCCTGAAGGCATTTCCTTGTCCCCAGTGGGCTTCCAGTCTAAACTTGTATCGGAGACAATGCAGGGTGAAGTGGCTTGCCAAGGAGGGTCGGCAGAATTTCAACCTTAGCTTACCTTTGATCTCCTCATTCCAGTGCTCTAACCTTTAGGTTATGATCTCATAGACCTCTCCTTTTATAAAGCCCAGTTTAAAAATGAAAGGATATAATCGTAGGAGGAGGACAAGTGGAAAACTGACAAGAAGTCTGTCCATAAAGGTAGAGTTGGCAAGTTGTGGGAACAAGTTAGGTGATCCAGTTTTGCAAGAGTAAAGCTTTCACAAAATTTCTTTGGAATGCTCTATGTAAATATCTATTGTCTCAAGTCTGGGAATGATCTCATGTGTTTGTTTCCCCCTCTCCGGATCATGGATATGTTGAACAGGCTGATCCAGTTCTGGGTTTGTCCCATTGCAAGTATGAATTGTCCCTTTCACTTCCTTCAGAAAATCAATTTTGCAAGTCTGTGTCTACAGTTGGGCAAAATCAGGACTGGATCAGCCTATTCATCTGATAAGGTGGATGCCCTAAAATTAGCTGCTGTCATTTAGCTCAAAAACCAATTAAGTATATGCCATTTATTCAAATGGATAGATACTTAGCTTTTCTAGACTCAGATTGTCACTGCACAAAAGTGTGTGAGCGCTCTCACCGCCGTGAAGCTGCAAGAAAGTTAGGGTCAGAGGAAAACAAAGGAGGGCAGTGCAAGAATGAGCAGTCATCACTTTTCTATGTTCTTTCTTAATTCTGCTCCCAAACCCTTGGGAAGTTGGAAAAAAGCACAACATCTGAGGAAAGGTACCAGCTCAAGGTCCTGACTTAAAAAAATGCAAAGCCAGAAACTCTAAAAATAAACAAAACCAAGGTGAAAAGTAGCTCTTGGGGCAGCTATTTTCACTTAGGGCAGATGTGAAGTGCTGATGGTTCTGTCAAAAACTGATACAACTTGGAAGATGCAGAATACACTGTTTTTAAGTTGGTGTTCAGAGCTGTCAAGTTACCCAGTTCCTGGAGGGAGACGTTTTGGCCAGTCCTGCATGTGAACTTAACATCCCAAAGCAATAAGACATTTGTAGCCCCTACAGTAACTGTGCCCACTGTTATCACTGCTGTTGGTCCCATAATGCACTACTTCTCAGCCCTCTCCTGGAAGCACACCTAGTCAGGTGAGTTTTCAGAATTGCCACAATAAATAAGCATGAGATAGATTTGTATACAATAGATCTCCAGTTTATGCAAATGTATCTCATATATATTCATTGTGGTAATCTCAAAAACCCGACTAGCTAGGTGTGACTTCAGGAGAGAGTTGAGAAGCACTGCCATAATGCAACAGGATGGAGCTGTCAAAAATCATGGAATAGCCTAAAATCTCCATCCTGGAACTGAGTAACTTAGCAGCTGTAGATCACAGGCCCTATGCCCCTGCCCCCAAATGCGGTATGATGCTGAGGGGATCTAGAGGACATTGATCCATGTGTCTGTTTTCTTCTTCTAGGCCAGGTACTGCACGGATGATGACATTAATCTGATTGGATCTCTGCTGAGTGATGAAGAAAAGGGCGTTAAAATCCAGGCATTAAATGCACTGAACGCCTTTGCTAGCCTGGAGATAAAGCAACATAAGATTCAGGTGACTGTTGCTTTAGCAAACTTACTGTAACACATTTGATATTTCTTCCATTGGTCTGTGCTTTAATTCCCAACCTGTTTGTTATGCTGGTGCCCGATGATCGCGATGCCGATCTGATGCAAGGGCTAATCAAGAAACCTTTTCGCTTCTTAACCTTTGCTCTTCTGATAGCTGCAAGACCGTCGGCCCCTGTTTCATGCTTTCCAGCTTCTGGATCCCTTCCAGCAAGTGGCTTCTGGATCCCTTCCAGCAAGCGGCTTAAACTCACTCAGCAGTGCAATGTTGCCACCAACCAGATCATTTACTTGTCACCTACACTTTTATGTTTTAATTCCAATAGAACCTTCCATGAGCAATTTTCATTGTAAAACGGCATCTATAGCAGAGGTTCTCCACCTGGTACTCAAGGCCAGTCCAGCCAGTCCAATTCTCAGGATATCCACAATGAATATGCATGAGCTATATTTGCATACTGTGGCAGCAGTGTATGTAGATATTTATTTATTTAGACAGATTTGTATGCCACCTTATCCTTCAATCAAGGTGGTCACGTCACATCACAATTGGAGGGTTACATTTAACATTAGGTTACGTGTAAACATTTGGACAGTACACTTAACAGCAAACATTTAGACAGTACACTTAACAGTATTTAGATAGTACAATTGAGGGTTAACGTTTAACGGGAGAGTATTTAATAACTTGGTATTATAAACTTGTGTGTATGGATAGGATGAGTGCGTACTTAGTTGGCGAAGGTAGTAGTTTGTCTGTTTAGGTAGGGAGTGTTGCCTGAATGCTCATATGTTTCTATAAATAAGAATGTTTTGAGGTCTTTGCAGAAGTCTGTAAGGTCATCTAATTCCCTCAAGCTCGTTGGTAAGGAGTTCCATAGGGTGGATGCCAGTAGTGATGATGCTCGTTTTGAAGTTGTTTGTTTGGTTTTGTGATAGACTGCAGGTGTGGCGATTATGTTGTTGTTGGTTCTTCTTGGTCTATTGCTGATATCCCTTGTTATAACGTTTTGGAGTACGTCTGCTGAGAGATGGTGAATATCTCAGGTATATTCATTATGGACATTCTGAAAGCCAGACTTAGGACTGAGCTGAGTGCCCACCACTGCTGACCTGTCTAATGATTGCTTATACTACAGAGCGTCAACTGATAGGGAGAGATCATATGCATACAAAGCCTGCAGCTTGCATTGTAGTTCTGAAAAATTTGACAAGTAACAAGAAAAGATTTTTAGATACCTTTATTTACAGTTTGAGAATAATGATATTATCTTTATGTAGGTCCCACTGTGAATTATAATGTAGGGATTGGCTCCTGAGCCTTCCTCCTGATTCTTTGATCCCTCTTATTGGCCACTACCCAGCTGGCATTGTCCATTCATAGAACGTTGCTTGGTTGTAGTTTATCGTTTATTTGAAAGTTGATATACCGCTTTTCGCAGGGGGTTGGGGTGAAGATGTAATACATAGTCCTTACATGGACTAGAGTTAAGGGCTAATACCCCTGTGGGGGTGCCATAGCTTAATCAATGTTTACATTAATCTCAAACAGTCTGAAGGAAAATCAATGCTTAAAAAAATAATTTCTTGTAATATTTTCCTATTATAAAACAAGGGTTTCTAACAGATCTCTCAACCAAACATTGCCAGCTCCGTTCTCCTATACTGGAGATTCCAAAGTAGATGTCATGGATCTAATGAAGGAATAAGAAATTACTTTCAAAAGTAGGAGCACAAAGGAAGGGGAGAAGAGCATGAGGGGAACAGGTGAAGCACAGTGCAACGTGATGCATTTTAGGAATAACCTTTAACTGGACAACTGGGATATAGAACTTGCCTATAACAAGAGTTGTGAAAGTCAAAACAGAGGTCTGTGATTGTTTCGTCCTGTGTGTACTTCCGCTACTCACTGCCATGGGAGAAAGGCATGAGAACATCAGTCACCAAAATGAAAGATTTGATTCATTCTGGCACGAGTTTTCTCAGGGTGCTAGCAGAGCAAATTCACCTTAGTATGACCCACTTACGGAACATCGCAGACAGCAGCAAATATATGAATCCACTTAAGAGCAAGAATAAAATATTCAGCTTAGTAAGTATAGCCGTAGAAATGCCTTGTGCAGTTATTGCTGCCCTGTCAGAACTGAGACATATTTTAGCTGCAGGCTGAGAAACAGTCCGATATGCAGGGTGTGCATGGCCAAGAAAGCTTTCGGTTCGTGTTCCTTTTAAATGATTGTTTCCCAATTTTCTGATATTTTTTAGTGTGCGCGTCACCTCTTTGTCCTTTGAGTACGCATTGGGTGTGTGCTAGAACTTTCTTAAGTGTGCAGATCGATTGAGCAGGTGGTAAGTCATAGATATACATGCAAACGAGTGATCTGCACATACCCAAAATGAGCCGAATGCAATGCTTACGCACACACACCCTTAATGCAAGGATGCGGCTCTTCAAAATGCAGGCTTGCACACATGAATTGTGTTTAGAGACCGATTAAAGAAGTAACAGAGAAATTAGGTACTTGATAAACAGCTATATTTGAAGGGTATGTTAATTAAGTAGTGTAAAAGCTGCCATCTTGCTTGATGCTGTAAAACTCTAAAGAAAGGTATTAGCCCACTGGTGACTTCCTACGACAAGCAGCGGGAGGATCCTGAGAGCTGTCACTGTAGGAGAAAGTGAATACTTCACTTATGGACAGAAATAAAGTCGTTGCATGCATTGACATGGCTGCATTGCCCTGTATACTTTGATGGTGTTTCTCGCCTAGGAATTTGTGCCCCGGGTCATAGAGCTTGTCACAACCATCTGGGATTCAGACCTACACGTTGCAGGTTTGAAGCTGCTCAACCTCGCCGTCTTGGAAGATCACGTTCACATAATGCTAAGGAGAGGGATCCCTTCCTTCATGGAAATCCTACAGGCCAAGAACCACCTGGCACAGGTATGGAGGGCCTGGTGTTAGCCTCTCATTTTAATGAGCACTCAGCAGCACATCAGACCACATGTATCATGTCTGCCAGGTTCTCTGTAGTCCCAAAAAAACCCTCAAAAATCAATGACCATGTCGGGTGCAAACCAAATGAAAAGTCATTGATGTAGAACGTTGAGTTCTATGCTCGTATCCCAGCAAAAGCTGAATCAAAAATATGTAGAACACACCATGAATTGCTGAAGCACATTGTAGCTAACACATTTTTTTGTCGGGCATCCCCGGCAAGAGCGAGAAGGGGGAAAGCCCTCTCCCTCCGTTCCGAGGAGTCCCTTTTTTTTTTAACTTTTTGTAAAACAAAAAATTAGGTAGTGAACAATCACTTATCTCAATGGTGGCGAGACATGATTCTCCGTAAGGGTACAAATTGCTTGCACGACATGCATGTTTCGGACCCGCTGAAGGCCCTGTGTCAAGTGAAGAACCCCATCTTGACACAAGGCCTCCTCGGAACGGAGGGAGAGGGCTTTCCCCCTTCTCGCTCTTGCCGGGGATGCCCGACAAAAAAATGTGTTAGCTACAATGTGCTTCAGCAATTCATAGTGTGTTCTACATATTTTTGATTCAGCTTTTGCTGGGATACGAGCATAGAACTCAACGTTCTACATCAATGACTTTTCTTTAGGTTCTCTGTAGTGACAGTGAAATAGAAGTCAGCACATCCACACAGTTCTCAGTAGTAATACTTGTCCATCATAGCCACAGCTCCTTCACCATTATGTGATTGCTGCTTTGAGTGGTTGGTCCAAAAGGTGCTATGAGCTCATTTGCTCAGTTAAATTATCCGTTTCCTATGATTTCCTTTCTTGCAGTGACTTCCAGTGTGGCTTTCCTGCCACTTTGGGCTGGCCTGGAGCAATCAGCACTGAAAGGAACATATCACAAAAATCAATACCACAGAAAAGAAGTAACGAATATCAGAAACATCCAAATAAACTTGCTGTAGTCACAAAAATATACAAAAACCTCACAATTCACGGTTCTAAAATAATGTCCGATCTTCCCTCAGCACATAGGGATACTGTGAAACATCATAAAAAGTGCATTTTAAAGTATCATCATAAGCCAATGTCCAAACATCAATGTTATCTCTTTACTTTATCTCATTTAATATATGCAAATAAAAATATGCTTACCTCAAAAAAATCGAAGAAGGGTTACAGAGCTCCGGCATGTAGAATTCAAAGTCACAGATCCGAGGTGCAATGTAAGTGAAAACTATTGTGTTGCATCTCGGACTTATGGCCAGTTACTGCAGCACAGCTTTTCCAGTGCACCCTGGACTTGGAAATTGACATGTTGTAATTTGTACCCCTTCTTCGAGTTTATGAGATTAGTATATTTTTATTGCATATATTGAAAGAGATAACATTCATGTTTGGACATTGGCATATGACGATACTTTCAAATGCACTTTTGGTAATGTTTCAAAGTGTCCCTGTGTGCTGATTGAAGGTTTGCTGCCATGTTAGAACTGCGAATTGTGAAACTTTTGTATATCTTTGTGACTGTTTATTTAGACATTTTTGATATTCATCACCTTCGTTCTGTAATGAGGCATGTAAGTTCTCCAAGAGATGGATGCTAATTTGTGTCCTCCAGGACATCTCAGGATTGCATTTGGTTTTGTAATTACCCTACTCCAGTTCCTTAAAGTTTGGGCTGTGGGTCAAGTCCTTCCTTCTTCTGGGGTTTGGTCTGAAATATATTTTGTGGATTTCAGTTGCAGGTTCTAAAGCTCCTGGTTACCCTGTCACAGAAGGAAGAACTGCTATATGATATTCTCAATTGCCAGGTAGGGTTAAATTCTGGGCTCGGGCATAAGGAGAATTCAGGAGAGCTACTGTACATCTGGAATGGAAACTGTGGCTCCATTTCTTATCCAGAATAGAAACCGTGTAAAAGGGGTATGCGTATAACTCGGTGTATGCAGAGACAGGTTGAGCCAATCCTGACTTTACTCCTAATATTAATATTTTTGAAAATGGAGCTACAAGCTGCTGCATGCAATGGGAGTAAATGCAGAACGGACCTTGCCTGTCTCAGTAAACACAGAGCTAAATGGTTGCCTGACGTACAGGAATCATAGGATGACGCCGTGTTTACCCAGAGGAAAGAGATGCAGAAAGCTCCATGGATTGATTGGAGGAAGAAACTTCAGAAATGCTTGAAAATAATGTTTTAGATATGACACCCAGCTCTCTTACTCATACAAGGAACTAATATGACACCCATAAACTAAGTGCTATGTCTGGCTTTTCTAGTGCTTTCTGTGTGGCTGAACATTAGAATAGCAGAGAAGGACTAAAGATGGAGGTCACACTTGAAGGGTAAATGGAAGAGAAGTTTCTGGGTGTGGCTTATTGAATGACCAGTATGATGTGCCACTATAGTAGTTATCTATTCAAGAGTCTTTATAACCCACCTTTTTACTTAAAGGTCAGTGAAGACCAACAAACATCAACATCAAATAACAAAACATACTACCTTACAAATACATATACATAAAAAACCACAGCCCATAACTCATGAAAATCATATCACTCAAAATCGTACTCCAGTTAATATCTTTGCCCAAAGCATTTACAAATCAGAGCTGGCCCAACTACCAGCAAACTAGGCAGTCGCCTAGAGCATCAAATTCTGGGGGGTGGCATAGAGCAAGGC
The DNA here is from genome assembly GCA_033557465.1 of Ichthyophis bannanicus. Taxonomy (NCBI): domain Eukaryota; kingdom Metazoa; phylum Chordata; class Amphibia; order Gymnophiona; family Ichthyophiidae; genus Ichthyophis; species Ichthyophis bannanicus. The sequence goes on from CM066045.1 coordinate 159,409,778, forward strand.
ATTCAGAGCTAAACGCTAGATGTTCACAGCTGAGCGAGATGTAAAGCTTAAGGTCTGCCTAGGGCGCCAACACCTTGAACCAACTCTGGGGCTGGCCCTGGTACAAACACCCATGTTTTCAATTGCTTCCTAAAGGCTAGAATGTCAATGTCTGTCATCGATTTGGCAGTGCATTCCAGAGACGAGGTGCATATATCAGAATGCCTGGTCTCGGACTCTATGAGTCTTTCCTGCACTTAATGGTGGCATCATATATATGTTTTGGGAATAATGCCTACTCGGATAACTAGGAGAATAGATTTTTAAAGCCTTTGAAAGTATCTCAGCACTAAGATTATGTCTAATCCTAAAAGTCGTCATTATAATTTTATACTGTATTCTACATTCTACTGGAAGTCAGTGTAAATAAGTTAACATTGGGGTAACATTATCATATCTGGTCTGTTTAAGTAGCACTCTTGAACAGCATAATGGTCAGAGGGGAAATTGGCAACCCCTGCAATATACTATTCCAATAATCTAAAGCCAGTGGAAAGATTGCCTTAAAAACAGCTTGAAAGTCTGCTTCCTTTAACAGGGGTCACAGATGTTGCAAGAGACAAATTTTATAAAAGGCCGTCTTAACTAATCCCCTAACATGGGGATGGAAGGTCAGTCGGTGATATAAACTGACCCACAGATAATGTACCTCTGATTTAATAGGCAAATCGCTGTCCCCCACTTTTATAGCAGTCAGTGGATCATAGGTGAGATCTCAAGTGATTACCAAAGCTTCCATTTTGGTAAGGTTCACGACCAATCCATGGTTAGTCAACCATTTAACCATCTCAGGAAAGCACTTAACAATCGCAGAAGAATCTCTTATATCAAATGGGGCATAAATCAACATTTTGTCAACATATAAATAATACAGAACATTGTACGATTGAATTACATCATACAAAGTTGGACATATAAATTAAACAGCGATGTTGATAATGCTGACCCCTGTGCCATCCCTTTGTATCTTCAGCACAGTGCGTATACTTGCCCTTTTAAGCCTCTCAAATAAACCCCCCAACTAGAATAAGACAAATAATCCTTAACGTCTGTCCTCACTTCTAAATGTACTGCCTTTATCCAACTTGAAGGGCAGGGATCAGTGGAGACATTGTACTATTCAACCGCTGTATAATATCGCTGACTTCAATTGCCTAAATTGAAATACGTTCTGCATGCCTCCCCCTCCCCCCCCCCCCAATAATATAGGAACTTCATCTGATCCTATATCAATCAAGCTTTGTGTCTAACAGCAGTTTCTGCATTTTGGCATCCAAGTATTGAACATATACCTCAGGTTGCAAGGAAGACCTGGGGCTAACTAGAGATCGCATTATGTCAGATGGCTCCCTTGGGCGCTGCAGGGGAGATTGAAGCTCCATGAGATGTGCCCCTTTCTTTTAGCCTCTACATTATTCCTGTATTCTATCAAAGTATTTTTACAGTCACATCGCTCCACTCTTCCTTTGGTATGGTGCCACTTTCTGTCTAGGTGATGAAACATTTATATTCCAGGGGGATTTATAGTGTATTGTAGGGTCCTTCTTATCTCATGAGGAACAACCACATTTGATACAGATGTATACCATACAACAAACATGTCATCAAGATTATCACTGGGTACTGGTGTTGATATCATAGAAGACCCAACTTTATCTGGACCAAAGGTTTGGGCTAAAAATATTAAATCGAAGGCATTGTCCTTAGATTTGGAAATTGCACTTTTTGGGTAATGCCACGTTCCCACATTGCTACAAAAAGCAACCGGTCTCCCTACTGACAACTGGTTGTGTGATCAGGAGATTAAAATCTCCCAGTACAAGTAATCTAGAAATATCCAAAGCTTTAGAGAAAACAGCATCATATATATGAATCAAATTATTATATCCTCTTGATGGAGGTCTGTAGAGTAAGCAGATGCTAACCTCTGGTGGTCAATCTTCTTAAATTTAAGGGCCTTCCTGGTGAAGGTAAGCAGTCCACCGCCCCGTTTAAACTAGCACCCATGCCTCTGTAATAAAGCCAATGATCAGGATCAGGATCGTTAATCATAGCAGATATAATAACTGGAATCTTATTATAAATGGTTCTCACATTAAACACCATACATTACAGATTCATAGCAGCCATCTCCGAATCTTTAAGGCCCCAGAATGCCTTGAGAAAAGAGATTTCCATTTCGGCTTCTGTATCTATGTGAGCTCCTCACCGCCAGGCAGTAGCACAGGCTGTTTAGTGCTTTAGGTTAGTGCCTCAGTCAGGGGGCGGCCCAAGGGGGGTGTGGGGCCATGTGCAGAGACTTGGAGCGGGGCCTCATTTGCATAAGGGACCTCATTTGCATAAATATTTGCATAATGTTACCATACACTAACTTTTAGTAAACATGCCTCTTAATGAGTGTATGGATAAAGAAAGACTAAAAGATTTCTACATTACTATAATCCAGTGCCAACCGCCAGGCACATTAGGAACTGCTACAAACACTGCCCATTTAGAACCCATAGCAAACCCGCCGTATCCTAACAGCACTACCAGGACTCACAAAGCACCAGACCCGACCTATCAAAAGGCAACACTGCAAATATTAAACCAATACATTTCAGAGAATAACAATACATGACCTACTGGGGAATGAGAACAAGTGGCAATGTCAAATAGGAATTATATAAACAGAATACCTCAGCTCAGTTACACATGCAGAACATAGACCATCACCAAACAAGAAATCACAGTTTAGAAACAGGAAGACAATAATTAAAATGGGAACCCCAAAAGCTAAACTTGGAATGTACAACAACACTGTAGAAATAAAACTATAAATTAATTTCCTCTTGTACTAAACAAAGCGCAGACGTTGATGCACATTTCCCAGAGCTGACATATTCCAGTTAATAAATTCAAAATAAAGAGATATTTTTCTACCTTTCGTGCATTTTATTTTCAGTTGCAATTGCTCCAGCCACTTTCTTCTGGTGTCTTCGTGTCTTCTGCTAACTCTCCATTGTCTGCTGTCCATTTGTCCTTTCTTCTCTCTTCTAGTTTTTTTTCCATTCTCTCTCTACATCTGCTTTGACATACTAATCTTTCTCCTTTTGCTCTTTCCTCATTCCTATTTCATCCACTCAAATTTTACCCCTCCATCCTCAATCCCCACTTACTCTCCCAATATCTGGCCAATTGTAGATTTGTCTTCCCTCCCACACAAAATATTTTCCCCTCTCCATTTCACTCTCCCAGCTCCATCCCATTCTAATCCTCCCCCAACATCAGCTCCCTTCTAGTTCCAGCCCCACCCAGCATCCACTCCCTTCTAGTCCCCGCATCAGCCCATTTCCAGTCCTAGCCCCCATCAGCCCATTTCCAATCCTATCCTAGCCACACCATCAGCCCATTTCCAGTCCTAGCTCCCCCATCTATTTCCAGTCCTATCCGAGTCCCTCCATCAGCTCATTTCCAATCCCAGCCCATTTCTAGTCCTTTCCTAGCCCCACCATCAGCCCATGTCAAATCCTAGCTCCCCTCCACCCAGCCCATTTCCATTCCAAGCCCCATCCCCATCAGCTATTTGCAGTTCAAGCCCCCCTTCCACTCAGCCCATTTCCAGTCCTAGTAACCCCCCCCCCCAGCCCTTACCAGTGCTAGCCCCCCCAATAGCCCATTACCAGTCTTAGCCCCCATCAGCCCACTTCCAGTCCTAACCCCCCATCACCCCATTTTCAGTCTTAGCTCCCCCATAGCCCATTACCAGCCCTAACCCCCCATCAGCCCACTTCCAGTCCTAAGCCCCCATCAGCCCATTTCCAGTAAGCCCCCACATAGCCCATTACCTGTCCTAACCCCCCCATCCGCCCACTTCCAGTCCTAACCCCCCCCCCATCAGCCCAATTCCAGTCCTAGCCCCCCCATAGCCCATTACTAGTCCTAACCCCTCCATCAGCCCATTTCCAGTCCTAGCCCCCCCATAGCCCATTACCAGTCCTAACCCCCCTCCCCCCATCAGCCCAGGTAGATTTAAAAAAACAAACAAACTGGCTGCTGCTGCTGCTGCCGCCGTGGCAGCGGCAGAATCAAGCGTCCCGTGGGGCCCCCCTGCCCAGCAGAGCCCTCCCTGCAGCATCAGCTCCCTCAGCGTCAGCTTTCAGAGCCACGAAGGGAGAGTTTTCCTTTCTCGCGGCTCTGCTAAGCCCGCCGGGGCTGATGGGAAGTTTCCCATCAGCCCCGGCGGGCTTAACAGAGCCGCAAGAGAGAAACTCTCCCTTCACGGCTCTGAATGCCGATGCTGAGGGAGTTGATTCTTCAGGGAGGGCTCTGCTTGGCAGGGGAGCCCCGCGGGACGCTTGATTCTGCCGCTGCCACGGCGGCAGCAGCAGCAGCAGCCATTTGTTTTTTATTTTTTAATCTACCTGGGCTGATGCAGAATGTTGTTTGCGTGGGGCCCCCTGAAATGCGGGGCCCTGTGCAAACAACATTCTTGCTCAATGGATGGGCCAGCCCTGGTCTCAGTTTACATGAGTCTTAGCTGTCCTGAATGAAATTGCCCTTTGCTGATCTCTGAAACTAAGCAAGGTTGGGCCTAGCTAATACTTGGATGGGAGACCATATTAGAAGGCTGTAAACTGTGTGGAAGAAAGGTCTGGCAACCTACCTCCAGTTGCACCAGAAGTCATTATTGACTTCACAACATGTATTGCATTTATTTGTCCAACACAAGAAAGATTTTAGGGAAACTCTTTACCCTGCTGCCCCTGTGCTTCTCTTTCTTCACCCCTTGCTCTACTGTTGCTCTTTCCTCTCTGACCTTCTTCCTCTCCTTAGTCCTTCACGTCACCTTTCCTCCCCTTTCCTCTCAGGAGTTTTATCATCTCAGCCAACTTCCAAAGACTATCTTGTGTCAGATTTTGGAAGAGGCGTGTGTAGGAAAGAACAACATATCACAATTGAAATGCACTCACCCAGATAGGTGGATTTTACAGCAGAAAATAGTAGTTTTTCACAAGAAAATATGGGACTGCTCCAATTGATTGTCAAACTCTGCTAGTCTTCATTTTTTATTTAACAGAGTTTTTTTATACCGCTTTATCATTTAATCAAAGCAGTTTACATTGTAACTTTAACATGGTAATGTACATTAAACAGGGACATTAATAACTTGGATTCTTCTGAGGCAATGGAGGGTTAAGTGGTTTGCTCAAGGCCACAAGGAGTGCTAGCGGGAATCGAACCTAGTCTCTTGGTTCCCAAGCTTCTCCTCCACTCCACTTTTTAATTAGAGCTTTCAGTTGACTCTGATCAGAGACTGGTTTTACCCTTACTGTTTGCATGGAGATATAGTTCCGATTTCCCTAAGATAAGCGGGACCATGAGTCTATGCATGCAGTAGCGCAAAAACCAGAAGTGGCTCATCTCTTTTGGGGTTTGACCTGGGTCACTTGACAATCCTAGATGTAATCTACGGTGCTTCCTTTTTCTCAATTTAAAGAAAGGGAGGCTGAAGAGAAAAAAACCCAGGCTTTGTGGGTTGAAATAATTAGGAAAACACGGTTGAACAACTCTCATGTTCTTTTCGCAGGTGTTCCCCGACTTCCTCAACCTGTTCAGCCCCCAGCTACCCGGGAATGTCCTCTGTCAAATGTTGTTGCTGGTGCAGAGTCTGAACGTGGGCATGAACAATCCGCGGTACCAGTCTGTGAGCTGGGAGTACAACGAGGAGTCCCTGTATGAAGCTCTTTTTGGTCAGGATAGTCGTCTGCCTAGCAAGCTGCTCTCTCTCATCCTGCACCCAGAAGAGGATGTACAGAAGCAGGTTTGCCAGGTCATTCTCTGCCTAGAACACAGCAAGAGCAACGACAGCCTCAACGACCCCCAGAACAACAATTCCTCAATGCAATCCAATCCTTAGAATCAACAGGGAAACGAATTAGCACATCAGATACAGCAGAACCGCCTGAACTTTTATTGCCGCACACAAATAAAGCAAGCAAGAATTATCAAGGCCCGCTGCATCTGTCCCTTCTGTAAAGACTCTGCAACACAGAGATGTTACACTAAGAATTACTATTATTATTGATAGAGTGATGTCAGTGTACACAGCACTGTACAAGATAAAAACCATGGTTACAAGGTTCCTGACCTGAAGAGCTTGCATTCTGAGTTTTGAGCACAGGGAAGGCTGAGTGACCCATCAGTGTTGCTGCTCTAATTTTAACTTTGTTTTTGATATACTCTGCATCGAAGAATTGTGTAATTGGGAATGTGGGCTATATGACTGTATGCAATTGTTTAAACAAAGGATGCACAAACCTTGATGAAAGTGACATTAGAGGGTTTCTAGGTTTAAAGAGTGTGTTTAAACTAGAAATGGTTTCTGTTGGAGGCAGTGCAATATAATATCCAGAAGAAGGCAACAGGAGAATCAACATCACTCTATAGTGACCTCAACAGGGTGACTAACAGACTTGAATTTTGTGGAACACTCTTAAATTCCTCCAAAATCGATTTATTTTATTTAACAAAGCTTATATCCCGCCTTATCCGCGAATGTCATGCTGTGTCTTATACTGGTGCATTCAAAGTGCTACGTTCCCCCCCTCTCTTCCTTTCCCACTCAACAAGTGGGCAGCAACCAATCAATCAATGTGGCATGGCTAAGTCAGGGGCACTAAGATATTGCACTAGATCTTGGGGGCAATCCTCTTGCTAAGAAATTGGTAGCATATCCCTGCTATTCTTGTGCTGTCCTCTCCCAGAGCCTTCAGATTAGTGTGTGTCCTGTACTGTCTTTCACAGAGCTAATTCTCAGTGAGCTGTGCAGCCTAAGGAGGGGATTGAAGGCACCTGGGAGGAAGGGAGAGACCTGTCAATAGATTGGAAAGTGGAAGGATGAAGGGAATTTGGTTGGTGAGAGAAAGAGAGAAGTAAAACCATTAGGAGTCATTAACGGGAGGAAGTGAAGTAGGCGGAAAGAGGGGGGGGGGGGGGTAGAGGAAGATTCAGTTTACTTAGAGTACCGTCCTAGAGGCTCACTAACAAGCTGAGAGACCTGGAAATGAGTACTACTATGACAAACTGGTCTGCAAAGTGATAGGCCATGGAGTAACCCTCCGAGACAGTAAAGAAAGCAACTGGCATGGTCTCCCACAGTCAGTCCTGGTGCAGGTTCTATAGAGTGTTTTCCTGGGTCATATTGCAGAAGTGCCAGCGAGGAAAAGTTTTCTTTTTGCAGGTGATGTTACAATTTCCAGCAGGGTAGACATTCCAGAGGAAGGATAAAGAGTGGTGTAAACTCTAAGAGTGGTACTAGTCAAGACTTTGCAGATTTCACAGAAAGGGCGCTGGATACATGGAACACCTCCCAGTGGAGATAAGTAAAAGCTCAATTCAAGAACACAAGGGCTTAGCACTTGGAGGGGGGAGTAACACGAAGGATCAAATGGAGATGACCAAAGTTGCATTAGGAAGGAGTAGAATACACACGAGATGGGCTTCACTATCATTACCTGATATCAGATGCTTTGTTCCACTGTTTCCCACAATTTTGCCTCATGCACTGATTTTCCAGATTTTTGCTGGGGCCTAGACCACTGTCAGCCCCTTTCCTTTCTCCCGTCCTCTGGAGTCTTCAGCTCTTGAATTTCCATCCAGCATATCCTGCAAATGTGCTGCAACATTCTTGAAAGATCTCCAGCAGAGGTCGGAAAGGTTGCAGCAAAACTGCATTCACTGCACTTAACAGCCTGCACTGACTATAGCTTCTGGCTAAGGGTCGTGCCGTTTAAAATAAATACTACTAATTTAAAGAAAGAAATTAGCCCGCCTTGTGCTGGAAATGTTTTTGTGATCTTTATCCTGAGACTTACAGTCTCCCGTTTAGGTTATACAAACAATCACAACTTGTCCCATTGTTGCAGACTATTGTATCTGCTTTAATTTGCTATTTCAAACACACGCGTGCGATATGCAGACATGAAATATGAAGGAATGGTTGAGAATCCTCCTGGCTCGCATCCGACTTCCCAAATGTAAAGGTCTAGATGGCTGGTCTTTTCACTTTATACCATGGGTGACTGCTGGGGTCATAATAATATGCAATAAAAGATCAAACCTAGAGAATCATTTTCTGAACGCCACTAACAAGTTAATATGTTTTAGTGTGCATTAAATGGCCGCAGTGACTTATAACTTGTAAGCAAGCCAGCTACTGACCTCTATAACATGGCTTCATTGGCACTCGCGCACTAATACAGAGAGTGGGTGGGTTAGAGACAGAGAACATAGGTATGGAGAACACATTAGCCCATGACTACAGTTAACATGGCGGCTAGCGTGGGCACACCTAACAGCACCCGCATTACTTGTCCGCTCGTTATGGTGCTCAGTCGTGCATTTACTGCCAGAAACATAGTGGTCATGACTGCAACGGCTAGCGGGGAGGTTGGGGTATGTGGATGATGAGATTGCAGGCAGAGCCTGTGTAAGGGTTTTCACCATTCAAGGTGAACCTTCATCCTTCCTTTTCCTGTCCTCTAGTTAACTCTCAGGCCCCTAGGATGACAGCCTGAGATTTTGCTAAGTAAACGTAATCATTCCTAGCCCAACATCACCCCTCCCAGAACAATCCTAGAAAAATGCAGAACTGCTGTGAAGGAGGAGCCTAACACTTAGAGCAGCAAGCGGAGCCATGTATGGATCCCACTACTACTCTTGGGCAAGTCCCAGAGGACGGGGAAAGGATAAATTCAAAATAAGCATAACTATCTCTTATATCTGAACAAATAGGGGTGACCTACATGGAGCGGTGGGTACATTCCTAAACAAAGGTATGGGGAGGGGTGACCTGCACAGAGTGGCAAGTGCACCTACTCTTGCCACCTTGCTGGGCAGACTAGATGGACCAGGCTGATCTTTATCTGCCTTCATATACTATATTACTATGTTACTATGTAATGTCTTAGGTACAAATTTATAAGCGCTCTGGGGACAGGAAAATCCTACGGTCCCTGAATGTAATTTGCCTTGAACTTACAACAAATGCATGAAACAGACCCAATCATACTTTTAAATATTACGCTTTGTTTTACCTTGAAGGCAAAAATACATGCTAATGACTTGGAATTTGTGTGCTGCTCTAGACAACTGCATAATTTGTCTAATGTCCTTAGTGCAGCGGGTGTGATCATGTGAAGAGAAGTGGAAGAGGGTGGGGGTGTGTGATGGTTTATGTACATTGTAAGAAGGGGTTTCAAAAGTATAAAGGGAATGGGACAGAGGTAAGAACATTGTTGGAGGATTCATAAGAACATAAGAAATGCCATAATGGGTTAGACCAAGGTCCATCAAAGCCTAGTATCCTGCTTCCAACAGTGGCCAATCCAGGTCACAAGTACCTGGCAGGTTCTAAAAGAGGCACACAGGTTCCACAATGCTTGTCCCAGAAAGCAGTGGATTTCTCAGGTCCTCTTTAATAATTATTTATGGACCTTTCCTCCAGGAACTTGTCCAAACCTTTCTTAAACCAGCTACGCTAACAGCATTTACTACATCTTCCGGTAACCAATTCCAGAGTTTGATTACGCGTTAAGTCAAAAAATATATTCTCTTATTAGTCTTAAATGGGTTGCATTGTAGCGTCATTGTGTGTCTTCTAGTCTTTCTACTCCTTGTGGCCTTGGGCAAGCCACTTAACCCTCCATTGCCTCAGGTACACTTAGATTGTGAACCCTTCGGGGACAAGGGAATAAAAAAAGTACCTGTTAGTATATACATGTAAACCGCTCTGATGCATACATAAAGGGCGGTATATCAAATGCCTAACCATAACCATAACCATATGTTATAAAGCTGAGGCCCAGCACAGATCCCTTGGGTACTCCATTATTCGTCTTTCTCCATTGAGAAAATTGGCCATTTAGATCTACTCTCTGCTTTCTATTTTTAAGCAGTTGCTGATCCACAATAGCACACCACCTCCAATCCAACAACTTTTAATTTTGCCAAGAATCTCTCATAAGGGACCTTGTCAAAAGCTTTCTGAAAATCCAGATGCACTATATCAATCGGCTCATCTTTGTCTACCTGTTTATTCAAACCTTCAAAAAATATTACAGATTAGTAAGACAAGATCTTCCTTGGCTAAATCCATGTTGGCTTTCTCCCATTAAACCATGACTACATAGTCAGTAATTTTATTCTATATAATGGTTTCTACCATTTTGCCCGGCACTGACATCAGACTCACCAGTCTGTAGTTTCTCAGATCATCACTAGAACCCTTTTTAAAAATTGGAGTTACATTGGACACTCTCCAATCCTCAGGTACTATAGATGATTTTAATGATAGTTCACAGCTTACAAATATTAGGTCTCCAACCTCATATTTCATTTCTTTCAACAACCTTGGGTGTATACCATCCAGTCCAGGTGATTTGCTACTCTTCAGTTTCAGTACTTCTGCTACATCACCTTTATATACCATTTCAGGCACGGGTAACTTCCCTACATCGTCTTCAATAAAGACCGAAGCAAAGAATTCATTCAGTCTCTTCACTATGGCCTTGTTCTCCCTTAGTGTCCCTTTTATCCCTCTATCATCTAAAGGTCCAACTGATTCTCTCAAGTTTTTTTGCTATGAATGTACTTGAAAAAGTTTTTATTATGCATTTTTGCTTCTAGGGGCAAGCTTCTTTTCAAATTCTCTTTTTGCCTGTCTTATCAATGCCTTGCATCTAACTTGCCAATACTTATGCTGAAACATCGGTTACACTTATTAAGTCATGGCATGACCCGGAAAACTACATTACCGAGCAAAATGTCTGTGCTAAACCTGCATTACTAGAACTTTAGCGCTTGACTTTGGCATCGAGCTTTCAGTATAGGTTTTACACTAGGGCAGTTATTGGGTTCCCAGAGGGAGGGCCTGTTAGACGTGTCAGGTGTGAACAGTATGCAGAAGGCATGGCAGCGGGACAGATCGTTTTCTGACCAGGCTCGTTTGTGGTGAAATGCACTAAATGTTACTCTCAGACTCAAAAGGGAGTTGATATTTTTTGGAACAGCCTGAAAACATATCTTTTTTTAACTGTGCTGTTGATGGGAGGGATGGGGGGATATTACCAGACATATGAGTCGAAGACATGTTAAGGTTTAGGGGGCCTGGAAGCCTTTGCATTTATTTGATAAATGATTGCATTTATGGTATCTTTTGGGGCTGCCTTTGGTAGAGTTGGGGCATGGGAGGGATTTTGTACTGATCTGTATCTGTATAGTTATATCTGAAGGTAATTTTATACACCACTTAGAGTGGTTTCATGATTGGTATATAACAGTAATTAAATAGATAAACGTATGCGTGTGAATGACCTCTTATAATTCAAACAACGGTGCACACTTCCCCAGTGGACATACACATGAGTAGAGTTTGGACAAAGCATGCAGAACGCACAAATACACGCATAGGGGTATGTTTAGTAAATGGCGGTAGAGGCTTCCGTGCGATAGCGGAGCTGCGGCACCAATGGACCCCTACCAATGGGGCCGCAGATCCGATATCACAGAGAAGCCGCTACCGCCATTTAGTAAACATACCCCATAGATTCTAACATATTCTAATTTACATGAATACTAGATCGTTACAGGCACAGATATTTACAGCAAATGTAGGGCTGATGTATTTGACCACTTACCCTAATATTTTATAAAGATAAGTAGCTGCTTACTTGCTTTATTTATTTATTAGGTTTTATACCGCTTTATCATTTATCATTGTACTTTACATTATAACTTAAACTTGGTAATATACATTAAACAGGGATATTGATAACTTAGATTCTTCTGAGGCAATACAGGGTTAAGTGACTTGCACAAGGCCACAAGGAGTGTTAGTGGGAATCGAACCCTGTCTCCTGGTTCCCAAGTCAGTGCTCTAAACATTAGGCTCCTCCTCCATGCCTTTATAGGCTAGTATGTACTCCTGGTGCCCTGTTATAAAATTACCCTCCATTTGTGTTTTCATGAATGCTTGAATTCTTCCCTTCTGTGCACCATTCTAGTGGCCCTTTGTTGAATTGCCTCGACCTTGTTGTTGTCCTTTTGTAATTGTGGTCTCCAGAAACCTAAAAGCCTCGTAACTCAGGAACCACAGCTGTATTTCAACAGCTAAGAAGGCGAGAGGCAGATAGTAGCCAGGACCTAATTTCCCACTAGGCGCTATATAGTCAGGTATCTGGGGGCACCACTTCCCCTGTCCTGGAAGCACATTCTTCTAAGTATTCCTCAGTCTGAGAAGCAGATTCCCACTAGAGGGATGCACCGGTTCAGTCTCCAAGATATCCCTAATGAATATGCATGAGATACATTTGCATATAATGGAGTACAATGCACCTTTTTCAACCCTGCATCTCCTTGGTAGAGGTCTCTCCTCCAGCACATCGTGGAGGACCTCCCCTCTCCCTATGTTGTAGTACTGCAAAGAAAAACCTGGCCCTAACAGTAGTAGGGGAAAATGTAGCACCAATAACGGGAGGGGGAAGAAATTGTCATAATGAGATGCAGTGAAAGATTGAATACAATAAGACTGTACATACCCGCACAACGTAAACAGAAATTACAAAGTATATTTATTCAGCAAAGACATTTCCATCTGTGCTAATATTTTTTAATATTTTAAGATAGAGTACAGTGGGAGAGTGAAAACTGATTCACAATCAATGGAACTGATTTACCTCAAGCTAGAAGGGTGGCTCAGGGAAAGATGTGTAAGTAGTGGTGTCGTGAACAAGTGGAGAGGTGCTGGGAATATAAGAACATAAGATATGCCATACTGGGTCAGACCAAGGTCCATCAAGCCCAGTATCCTGTTTCCAACAGTGGCCAATCTAGGTCATACGTACCTAGCAGTTTCCCCAAAAGACACAGGTTCCACAATGCTTGTACTGGGTCAAGCAGTGATATCCTGGGTCCCTTCTTAATAATGGTTTATGGACCTTTCCTCCATGAACTTGTCCAAACCTTTTTTAAACCCAGATACACTAACAGCCTTTACTACATCCTCCGGTAACAAATTCCAGAGTTTGATTACACGTTGAGTGAAAAATTATTTTCTCTTATTAGTCTTAAATAGTTTACCCTGTAGCTTCATTACATGTCCCCTAGTCTTTCTATATTCTGATAACGTAAACAATCGATCTACGTTTACCCGTTCCACTCCGTTCATTAATTTATAGACCTCTATCATATGTCCCCTCAGCCATCTCTTTTCCAGATTAAAGAGCCCTAACCTTTTTAGCCTCTCTTCATAGGGGTATCCTTCCATCCCCTTTACCATTTTGGTGGCTCTTCTCTGTACCTTTTCTAATAGCTATATCCTTTTTAAGATATGGCGACCAGAATTGCACACAATATTCAAGGTACGGTCGCACCATGGAACAATACAGAGGCATGATAATATCCTTTGTTTTATTCTCCATTCCTTTCCTTATGACTCCTAGCATTCTATTTGCTCTCTTGGCCGCCACTGCACATTGGGCAGAGGGTTTTAACATGTTATCCACGATGACGCCTAAATCTTTTTCCTGGGTGGTGGTTCCCAATGTGGAACCTTGCATCGTATAACCATAATTTGGGTTGTTCTTTCCTAGGTGCAAAACTTTGCACTTGTCCACATTAAATTTCATCTGCCATTTGGATGCCCAGTCTTCCAATTTATCAAGATCCTCTTGCAATTTTCCACAACCCTCTTGGGTTTTAACAACTTTAAATAGTTTTGTGTCATCTGCAAATTTGATAACCTTACTCGTTATTCCCTTTTCCAGGTCATTTATGAATATGTCAAAAAGCAACAGACCCAGCACAGATCCCTGGGGTATTCCACTATTCACCTTTTTCCACTGGGAAAATTGGCCATTTAGCCCTACCCTCTGCTTTCTATCTTTTAACCAGTTCTTGATCCACAATAGTACACTGACTCCTATCCCATGACTTTTTAGTTTTGCTAAAAGTCTCTGATGAGGGACCTTGTCAAAGGCTTTCTGAACGTCCAGATACACTACAAGGTGTGGCAAAAAAGAAACGAGACTGTGGCAGTCACACCATGACTCAATGCCATTTGGCTAACTGCTTATGTCACTGTGTTGTGCAACATCTCGCCACTATTATGCTATAATATTTTTCATCTCTCTCACTCTATTTTTCTTTTTCAGATATTTTTGTAGCACACTGCTCCATCGCTTTGTCACGCAACTGGAGGTGGCAGAAATATGGAGCAAGGAATCAACTTGAAATTTCTGGTTAAGTTGGAGAAGGGCCTGAGTGTCTCCAACTTCTCCAAAAGGCTTATGAAGAAGATGTAATGTCAAGGCCGCGAGTCTTTGAGTGGCACAAATGCTTCAAGACTGGCCACGAGGAGGTGGAGGACTACCCCAAGTCAGGACGGCCTTCCATGACAAAGACGACTGAGAACATTGACAGAGTGAACCAGTTGGTGTGGAGTGATCGCAGATTACAGTGTGGATGATGGCTGAGGAGCTCAGCCTGAACAGGGAGTCAGTTCAGACCATCTTGGCGCAGGAGCTGGGGATGCGGAAGGTGTGTGCCAAGATGGTGCCAAAGCTTTTATCGGATGATCAGAAGGAGCATCAGGTCAATGTTTGTTGAGACTTGTTAGAGAAGATCGGAGAAGATCCAGAGTTCTTTGGCCGAGTCATCTCAGGAGATGAGACTTGGGTATTCCAGTACAGCCTTGAAAGCAAGAGACAGAGCCTGCAGTGGAAGATTCGACTGTCACCCAGACCCAAGAAGGCGTGCATGTCCAAATCAAGGATCAAGGTCATGCTGATCGCATTCTTTGACCAGAAGGGAGTGGTCCATCATGAGTTTGTGCCTGAGGGTCAGACAGTCAATCAACACTTCTACCAGCAGGTCCTCAATCACCTCCATGACCGGGTTCTGCGCAGCAGGCGGGCTCTGTGGAGAGACAAGTCGTGCCTGCTCCACCATGACAATGTACCTGCACACACCACATTCAGTGTGAGGCAGTTCTTGGCCAAAAAACAGATCACAGCTCTTGAACACCTTCCTTACTCCCCAGATCTCGCACTGTGTGACTTCTGGCTCTTCCCCAGGCTGATGACTGTGCCAAAAGGAACTCATTTTGTCTCTGTAGAAGAGATCAAGGCCATTGTGATGAGGGAGCTCAGAGACCTCAAGGAAGAGGACTTTACCGAGTGCTTCCGTATGTGGCAGAAGCGAATGCAGAAGTGCATCAACATTGGAGGGGGGGGGATTACTTTGAAGGGGACAATGCGTAATTTCTCTGTAGATTTTGTAATAAAACATTTATGGGACAGTCTCGTTTCTTTTTTGTCACACCTCGTATATCAGCTGACTCACCTTTGTCTACCTGTTTATTCACACCTTCAAAAAGTAAGACAAGATCTTCCTTATCTAAAGCCATGTTGGCTGTCTCCCATTAAGACATGACTATCTACATGTTCAGTAATTTTGTTCTTTATGATGGTTTCTACCATTTTTCCCGGTACTGACATCAGGCTCACTGGTCTGTAGTTTCCCAGATCACCCCTGGAACCCTTTTTAAAAATTGGTGTTACATTGCTGATCCTCCAGTCTTAAGGTATTAGAGATGATTTTAATGATAGTTCACAGATTACTAATAGCAGTTCTGCAATCTCATATTTCAGTTCTTTCAACACCCTTAGATGTATATCATCTGGTCCAGGTGATTTGCTACTCTTCAGTTTATCAAATACATCTTCCCGGTCTATCAATATTTCTTTCAATTCTTCCACAGTATCACCTTTAAATACCACTTCAGTCATGGATAACATCCCTACATCTTCCTCAGTAAAGACCAAAGCAAAGAATTCATTCAGTCTCTCTGCTGTAGCCTTGTCCCCTCTTAATGCCCCTTTTACCCCTCCATAATCTAATGATCCACCTGACTCTCTCACAGGTTTTTTGCTACAAATATACATGAAAAAGTCTTTATTACATGTTTTTGCTTCCACAGCAAGTTTCTTCTCAAATTCTCTCTTAGCCTGCCTTATCAATGCCTTGCATTTAACTTGCCAGTGCTTGTGCTGTTTCCTGTTTTCGTCATTTGGCTCTTTTTTCCATTTCCTGAAAGATGCTTTTTTGGCAACAACAGCCTCTCTGACCTCACCTTTAAACCATGCTGACAGTTTTTTGCACTTCCTTCCACTTTTCTTAAAGCATTGAATACAGCTGGTCTGGGCTTGCAAGATAGTATTTTTAAACAACACCCAAGCTTGATCTAAGTCTTTAACCTTTGCAACTGCTCCTTTTAGCTTTTTCTTAACCATTTTCCTCATTTTATTATAATCTCCCTTTTGAAAGTTAAAAGGTAGTACTGTGGATTTCCTTACCATTCTTCCTCTATTTATTAAATCAAACGCGATCATGCTATGATCACTATTGCCAAGTGGCCTAAACACCCTTATCTCTTGCACCAGATCTGGTGTTCCACTAAGGACTAGGTCCAAAATGGATTCCCCTCAGGTCAGTTCATGAACCAGCTGCTCCAAGAAGCAGTCATTAATTTCATCTAGAAACTTTATCTCCCAAGCATGTCCTGCCGTGACACTGGCCCAGTCAATTCCGGGGTAATTGAAATCACCCATTATTATTACTGTGCTGCAACTTTTGTTAGCTTCCCTGATTTTGTTGAGCATTTCATCATCCATTTGTTCATTCTGGCCAGGCGGTCGATAGTACACAACTACTACCATTGCCTTCCCCTTCATCTTTTTACATGGAATTTCAATCCATAGAGATTCTACAGTGAATTTAGTTTCCTGCAAAACTTTAATCCTTCGTGACTCAATGCCCTCTCTAACATAGAGCACAACCCCTCCACCAATTTGATCAGCTCTATCATTACAATATAGTTTGTATCCAGGAATCACAGTGTCCCACTAGTTGTCCTCCTTCCACCATGTCTCTGAGATATCAATCATATCTAACTTCTCATTTAGTGCTATATATTCTAACTCACCCATCTTATTTTTTAGACTTCTAGCATTTCCATAAAAAGCATTTTAGAGACTGTATTTTATTCATAGTAATGTAGTTAATGGTAGGCAGGGGTAATTTGGAATCTTTAAGCTCGGTCTGCTCCATACTTAAGGGTATTTGGGCTACTTTTGTCTTTATTGGAACCTCTCTGCTGGTGTGCCCTAACTTCGTTTTTTTGGTAGTATACATTGTTCCGAACCATGCACTCTTGGGCGACTGTCGGCTCTCCCCTATTATCTAGTTTAAAAGCTGCTCTATCTCCTTTTAAAAAGTTAATGCAAGCAGCCTGGTTCCATCCCGGTTAAGGTGAAGCCCATCCCTTTGGAAGAGACCCTCCTTTCCCCAGAATGTTCCCCAGTTCCTAACAAATCCAAAACCCTCATCCTTGCACCATTGTCTCATCCACGCATTGAGACTCTGGAGCTCTGCCTGCCTTTTGGGTCCTGTTTGTGGAACGGAAAGCATTTCTAAGAACACTACCCTGGAAGTTTTGGATTTCAATTTCCTCACATCCACCAGCCACCCAGCTATCTACATGCCTAATGATCAAATCACCAACTATAACAGCTGTCCTAACCCTTCCCTCATGGGCACATGGCCCTGGAGAAACCTCCTCAGTGCGAGAGGGTTTTGCATCACCTAGAGGACAGGTCCTAGTTACAGGATCACTTCCTGCCGCACCAGGGTGATGCTCTCCTGTCACGTGACCTCTCTCCTCCATGGCAACAGGGGTGCTGCCAGACTGGAGGTGGGACTTCAGGACTGTATCCCTGTAGGTCTCGTCTATGTATCTCTCTATCTTCCTTATATCTACCAAGTCTGCTACTCTAGTCTCCAGAGATCGGACTCATTCCCTGAGAGCAAAGAGTTCCTTGCACCTTGTGCACATGTAAGACCCCTCACCAACTGGGAGAAAATCATACATGTGACAGTCAATGCAAAAGACTGGAAAGCCCCCATCTCGCTGCTGGACTGCTGTCTGCAACTTAGTTATAAGGTTGTGTTTAGATATTTAAGTTCTTTACTTACTAAGGGTTGCTGGGGACACTTATACTAATAAAACTATACCTAATATGTTTAATGTATTTTGTTCACCTGAAGTTTAATTAATCTCAGGTCCTTAATGTATGCTGATGAGAATAAACAGCCGCACCTGAGAGTGAATATGGCACCTCCTTTCCTTTAAGAGGTTTAAGCACCTATAATGCTACGATTATCCCAGGGGTGGGTGGGTGTAAGGGACGTAGGGAGGGAGGGAAAGAAGACTTATTAAAAGCTAGCTGCTACACAGTACCCCGTACACAGAACTGGGGTATTTGTGACAGTGTAATTGCAGGTAGTGTGGACATATGGAGAGATTCTGGGAGACAGATGTATGTACGACAGAATGTGCAAATAGGAGGGAAAAAAAATCAGGCAAAGGAAAGAAAGGAAAAGGATGGCTGAAGAGTCCAAAAGTGGGGTTTCAATGATTGCAAAGGATAGCTGGGTTTATGCTTTTATAAAGACTAAGCAGGATAGGAGGCTAGGGATATATAGATAGGGGGCTTGTGAAAACTACAGTAGATGTATGAACATTTGCTGTGTGTACATTACAGTATGTTTGAAAGCTGTGTGTGCTTTGAAAGGTGAGGATGATAAGTCTACTTTCAAGTGGCTAACATGGCAACTAGTTGACTTTGTGCACTCTAAGTCATCCAGAAAAACACTTGTAAGCGACAGCAGGGATTCCTCTTTCACAGGCAAAGGTTGTTTGGATCCTTATAAATCAAGGACTGTGCTTGATGTAGGTGGGAGTTGGGGAGACAGAGTGGGACAAAAGACACTGAATTACTCAATTCTATTTCTTTTAAGGGAATTTAACACAGAAAACACCTTTGTTTTTCTTTTGCGGCAAACATCAGAAGGAACATTTTACATAGTTTATGGAGATCAAAATTGTGACGTTGAGGTCAGGATATCTACAATTCTGGTAAAAGTTTCTAAAATACGTGCAGTATAAGGACAGGCAGGAGAGTATGTGTATTTGCTGACATGTAGTACTGGAGAAGCCATTTTACAAATCTACATACATGACCTGGACATATTTATCAGCGCATGGAACCAGATAATAAATAATGCTGCTACATTCAAAGAACGCCATTCAACAAAGCACAACAAATCCACGCACCCCCCCATGGTTCACCAAGAACTTAGAACAGGCCAGACAGAACCTCAGACATTTAGAAAGAAATTGGAAAAGGTCACGAGACAACACTATCAAGACACAGCTTCAGAATATTCATAAAGAATATAATAACCAATGCAATAAAGCTCAAAAGGAATACATCACAAGCATACTCACAAAATCACTTAACCATCCCAGAGAATTATTCGCAATTGTATCCCAAATGACTGGTGAACCCAACTCATCCGACTCAACAAACCGGACAATGCAAGTTGATCCCCAAGCCATGGCTGACTACCTCTACAGCAAACAGGGCATAAATATGGCACAACACTATGTCCAAAAGCAGCAACAGAACAGTACCCAAAATTATCACCCTTGGAACAAATTCAACCCAATAACCAAGAGAGATCTACTTGTTATCAACAATATAAATACCACATCACCTCTAGACATGCCTGGTAACCTGGCTAAGGATCCTGCGCAATCAGTTTGCTCAAACCATCCTAAAGACAGTGCACACCTCCCTCATGCAAGGATACTTACCTCCCGCACTCAAGAAAGCCTCAATATGCCCTATTCTAAAAAAAGGCCTCAGTAGATTTAACATGCCCCAGCTCCTATCGACCAGTTGCCAGCATCCCATTTCTGGCCAAAATAATAGAAAACGTCATACAGCGGCAACTTCAAGATAAGAATATAAGAACATAAGATATGCCATACTGGGTCAGACCAAGATCCATCAAGCCCAGTATCCTGTTTCCAACAGTGGCCAATCTAGGTCATACGTACCTAGCAGTTTCCCCAAAAGACATAGGTTCTGCAATGCTTGTACTAGGTCAAGCATTGATATCCTGGGTCCCTTCTTAATAATGGTTTATGGACCTTTCCTCCAGGAACTTGTCCAGGTGCGGTGTGATCATATTGACCAACATGCCCCATTAGATCCACAACAGCATGGCTTCCGTCCTCATCATGGCACTGAAACATTATTAACTGACCTCTTCAACAGACTCATCCTTGGCTTAGACAAACCTCGACATGGCTTTGTGCTCATCTTCCTTGATATTAGTGCTGCATTTGATTCGGTAGCATATCACATCTTGTTAAATAGACTCACCAGCATTGGATTAACAGGTGAAACGTTAAAATGGTTTACATCTTACCTCCAGGACAGAACAATGCAAGTAAAGGTCGGTACCATAGAGAAAACCCTTTAATCTAAAACAAGGCATCCCTCAAGGTTCAGCTCTCTCTGGATTATTATTCAATTTATACATTCAGCCTATCTGTAATCTACTAAGAAGATGGAACATGCCCTTTCATCTCTTTGCAGATGATATCATGTTTTACATGCCATTCAATATCACCAACCCGGATTTTACGATCATATCTAATGTCTTCACCACAGTAACAAATTTCCTTGCAGACATAAACCTCACAGTAAACAAAAACAAAACAGAAGCATTACTCATATTCAGAGATCCAGAATTCAAGCCGCCAAAAAAGATTATAACACATGCATCCAAAATAGCTAGAAAGAAAGAAAGAAAGTATCTAGGCATAACCATTGGCAGCAACCTCAACATGTGTGCAAGAGCAGCGTTCTGGAAACTGAAGCTCCTCAAGCCCCTACGGCACCTGTTACAGTACGATGATTTCAGATCCGTAGTGGAAGCCATTATCACACCAAACCTGGACTATGGAAACATCATCTATCAAGGTTTACCCAACCATGCACTACATCCACTTCAACTAGTTCAAAATACTGCTGCCAGAATATTAACAGTCAGTGGAATCCGACAACACACAACACCAATCCTAAAACGTCTACACTGGCTTCCAGTCTCTCGAAGGCTAAAACACAAAACCATCACAACATTCAAAATCCTTCACAATCTCTCAGCTCCCTGTCTCTCTGATCAGATCACAAAAGCATCCTCAACAAAACCAAGAAGAGCCTCCAGCAAAAATCTCCTGACTGTCCCTCCACTCAAGACCAAGACCACACAACAGACAAGCAAAAGGACATTCTCATTATATGCCCCTACAATTTGGAACTCCATGCCTGAAGCAATCAGAGCTGCACAAACAACTAAAGATCTAAAAAAACTACTGAAAACACACCTCTTCAAGGAACACTATGGACTAGATGACAATACCTAACCACAGCCCCTACATACTATCATGAACAGTTAACCTTAACTACCCTCCACATTTAGTCTCCCTTTCAAAATCTCCCACCCCTACTCATTTCGCTGCCCATCCTTAACCTCCTCCCCCCCTCACACCCCCCTCCCCCGTTCTTGTTGTTGTTTAACCCCATTTTCTTTCCAAGTTATTTCTCCTTGTTCATTGTAAAACAAATCCACGAGACTGGTATGTTGTTCGATGTAAACCGCTTTGGACAAAAGCCACATAGAAAAACTGTTAAATAAATAAATAAATACACATGGCAAAAACCAACGGAGTAAATGCAGCAACTGACACATGGAAGTTCTGATGTCTATGTGTGTATTTATTTTTATTTATTTTATTTATTTAACAGTATTTCTATACCGCCTTATCTTACAATCAAGGCGGTATCACAGCAAAACAATCAAAAGAAGTGATAGTGTTTTTCATGCAGTGAGGGTTATATCGTGATTTGTGTGTAAGATGTGTTGTGTGTTTGATTAGGTTGAGCTATGTACATTGTGCGCTTTGATACATCGTGTGCTATAATACATTCTTCTATACATTTAGTGTTAAGAAACATCATGTGCCGTTACACATTCTCTTATCAGTGGGTCGGAGGGGGGGGTATGTTGGTTGTTCCTGGTAGTTAGATCATGTGACATGTCCATAGTGTTCTTTGAACAGCGTTGTCTTCAGCTGTTTGCGAAAGTCTTTGAGGTCTGTTGTCGATCTCAGATCGTCTGGGAGGGTGTTCCAGATTGTTGGGGCAGCCAGAGAGAGTGCTCTTTCTGTGGTGTCCTTGCGTGTTTTTCTGAAGTCTCTAGGGGTGTTGACTCGGTTGGAGGTTCCTTTTCTTCTTGGGCGTGTGCTGGTGTCTGGTTGTATGAGGGTGTGCAGGCTGTTGGCTGAAGTGTGTTGTTTGATCTTAAATATGTTTATGATTGTTTTGTATTTGATGCGTGAACTGATTGGGAGCCACTGTAGGTCTTTCAGAACAGGTGTGATGTGTTCATGTCTTGTTGATCCAGTTATTATGCGGGCCGCCGTGTTTTGTGCTAGTTGTAGTGGTTTGAGTGTTTGTTTTGCTAGTCCAAGGTAGATTGGGTTGCAGAAGTCCAGTAAGGGGGTTATTAGTGCTTGGCATATGGTACGGAAGTGCTCAGTGGCGAGAAGGTTTTTAAGTCTTCTGATGATTCTCATCTTGTAGTATGCATTTTTGATTGTTTTGCTTGAGATTTTGCTTGAGATTCAGTTCATTGTCCAGGGTCACTCCGAGGTATTTTACTTCCGATTTTATTGGTATGGTTGTGTTTTGTATCTTGATGTCCGGTGGGTGGATGAAGTCTGGGTTACGAGTGATGATTAGTGCCTCAGTCTTGCTGTAGTTGATTGCGAGGTTGTTGTTTTGACACCATATTGTCATTTGTGTGAGGCAGTTTGTTATTTTAGAGTAGTCCGGGTCGTCAACTGAGATAGGTGTGTATATCATGATATCGTCTGTGTATATGGACTTTTCTGCAAAGCAACATATGTACATGCCACCAATTAACTGCAGTTAATTGGAGAGGGAAACAAGCAATGGGGAGTTAATGAGGATCGCCCCTGTAATCGCTCCTGCTGGCTGAAACAAGTATTTTTAAAAGATCTCAACCTGCCAGGAAGTAGCTGTAAATCCTGAAGTAGACATTTTTGCACATATACGTGCGTTTCCAGTATGACATGGGGAAAACACGTGTAGATTTTTGACCTGCTCTTACCAAGCCCTAATCATATCCCAACGTGTCTCGTGCACTTCTACATAGAAGGGACATCCATGTGTAAATTTAGCCCTTTCTAAAATCACCATTTACATATGGATGCCATTTTGAAGTATAAATGTGTGGAAATTGCAAATAACGCTTATTTAATAACCCCCAAAATTAATCAGCTTACCCCACACACTGTCAGTACTCTGCTCACAAAGTTCACACCAAAGCGATCCGCTGAAATTCTGATCTCTCACTAGCAGAGGCAGCTTCTCTTCTCAGTACAGGCCTCTGCTATCAGATTACACAGGTTTAGGGCAAAGCACCTAGTTAAGTGTGTATGTGTGTGTTTGTCATGGTCGTCAATCTCCTTAGGTCCCACCCTTCTACTTCCCAAAACCCTACTTCCAGAGACCCTTGTGCAGTTTCTTATCTTGGAATAATGGCATGAGTTTGCAGCTCTGGCTTAGTTTTCACTTTTCTGACATTTAGTTAAAGACTTTCTTTCTCAGCATCCAAGCCTGACAGTCACAGCATTACCCTCACTGAATTTGCTACATAAGGGCAGGCTAGGATGAAGATGCCAATTATGGCAGGGAAGTGAGTGTTCACTATTCTTACCTTACCTGCCTCTTTTTTTCATCTTTTGAGTCAATTTGTTCTCTAGTGTGGTGATGGAGAGGAAGGGTCTGAGCACTGGGACAAATACGTGACTCAGACACCTTCATTGAATCTCAGTGGTGTCTCTGTTCCCTGCGGTTCAGCATCCTCTGCTGACCTAGTGCCATTTAATGGAGAGAGTAAAAAAGGTTTGGACAAGTTCCTGGAGGAAAAGTCCATAAACCAAAGAGGACCAGTGAAATCCACTGCTTACCCTAGAATAAGCATTGTGGAATTTGTGTACCTTTTTGGGAACCTGACAGGTACTTGTGACCTGAATTGGCCACTGTTGGAAACAGGATACTGGGCTTGATGGACCTTGTTCTGACCCAGTATGGTATTTCTTATGTTCTTATGATTGGTAGTGGGCAAGAACAACAGTGGAGAGATGCACATTTGGGTCGGCAGACTCAGACGAGCCAATGGATGTGGTCTGTTAAGAGCCAAAGTGGTGGCATTAGAATATCTGGCTTGCCACGGAGTTTTTGGAGAACTGTTTCTCTAAGTAATGTAACACAAAATGGTTGTTGGCCTTCTCGGAGTGAATTAGAAATCTCACTACTGTCGGAATCACTCCATACAAACAAAAACCATATCTTCAAAGTGGAAAACTAAAACAAAATATTTTCTATAGGAGGGAACTGTGCTGATTATATCTGGTACACTTCAGTTACCTAAATTCTGTTAATCGCTCGGATAGTCTCAGACCATAATAGCGCTATGAAAACAAACAACTGAATATATCAGTACTTCTTGCGCTTTTGCGCGGCGTTTTTTCAAAAGTTGGATTATGTCCAAATGGACGCGGGCAGCACCATTATGTTGATTGTATCCTCCTGAAGAAACTCCTTTCGGAGTGAAACACCAGAGAGGTACCAAAGGAGGCGTAGAGGAGAAACGTCTTGATAAGATAAGAGTTTTCAAGTTCAATAGTTTTATGACACAGTGTGTGGGATACTGGATTTAGATGGAGTGTGGGACATTGGCTTCAGTTAAAAAAGAAGAAAATATCTCCGGATAAGTCATTGATTCTATTAAGCACAAGAAGTACTGATATATTCAGTTGTTTGTTTTCATAGCGCTATTATGGTCTGAAACTATCCGAGCGATTAACAGAATTTAGGTAACTGAAGCGTACCAGATATAATCAGCACAGTTCCCTCCTATAGAAAATATTTTGGTTTTGTTTGTATGGAGTGATTCCGACAGTAAGTAATGTGACAAAATATTCATCATTTCTAAGGAAACGCAAGTAAAAGGTCAACTTTATGATTCTACATTGTTGGACCATTCAGGAAACTTGGACTCCCTAGAATCATGGGTAATAAAGATTTGAAAAATTAATACTAAATTGACAAAAGAGAATATGGGTCAGATTTTCAACTGGGCAAAGTTGTGCGCCACTTTGGACCCATAGCCCGCCCCCCTTCCGCCTAACCCAGATTTTCAAAGCCGGGTCGTATGCAGACCCAGCATTGAAATTCTGGGTCTTCCCACACATCTCAGAAGCCACAGGAGCTAACCGGGTAGCACCAGTTTTCATAAGAACATAAGATATGCCATACTGGGTCAGACCAAGGTCCACCGAGCCCAGTATCCTGTTTCCAACAGTGGCCAATCTAGGTCATATGTACCTAGCAGTCTCCCCAAAAGACACAGGTTCCTCAATGCTTGTATTGGGTCAAGCAGTGATATCCTGGGTCCCTTTTTAATAATGGTTTATGGACGTTTCCTCCAGGAACTTGTCCAAACCTTTTTTAAACCCAGCTACACTAACAGCTTTTACTACATCCTCTGGTAACAAATTCCAGAGTTTGATTACACGTTGAGTGAAAAAATATTTTCTCTTTTATTTATTTATTTATTTATTTTATTTAGCTGCATTTATATACCGCTTTTCACCGGGTCAAAGCGGTGTTACTCTTCTTAGTCTTAAATAGTTTACCCTGTAGCTTCATTGCATGTCCCCTAGTCTTCCTATATTCTGATAACGTAAACAATCGATCTACGTTAACCCGTTCCACTCCATTTATTAATTTATAGACTTCTATCATATCTCCCCTCAGCCGTCTCTTTTCCAGGTTAAAGAGCCCTAACCTTTTTTAGCCTTTCTTCATAGGGGTATCCTTCCATCCCCTTTACCATTTTGGTGGCTCTTCTCTGTACCTTTTCTAATAACGCTATATCCTTTTTAAGATACGGCGACCAGAATTGCACCCAATATTCAAGTTGCAGTCGCACCATGGAACGATACAGAGGCATTATAATATCCTTTGTTTTATTCTCCATTCCTTTCCTTATCATACCTAGCATTCTATTTGCTCTCTTGGCCGCTGCTGCACACTGGGCAGAGGGTTTTAACATGGTATCCACAATGATGCCTAAATCTTTTTCCTGGGTGGTGGTTCCTAATGTGGAATCTTGCATTGTGTAACCATAGTTTGGGTTGTTCTTCCCTAGGTGCATAACCTTGCACTTGTCCACATTAAATTTCATCTTCCATTTTGATGCCCAGTCTTCCAATTTATCAAGATCCTCTTGCAATTTTTCACAATCCTCATGGGTTTTAACAACTTTAAATAGTTTTGTGTCATCTGCAAATTTGATAACCTCACTCGCTATTCCCTTTTCCAGGTCATTTATAAATATGTCAAAAAGCAGCGGACCCAGCACAGATCCCTGGGGTACACCACTATTCACCTTTCTCCATTGGGAAAATTGGCCATTTAGCCCTACCCTCTGCTTCCTATCTTTTAACCATTTCCTGATCCACAATAGTACACTGCCTCCTATCCCAAAAGTCTCTGATGAGGGACTTTGTCAAAGGCTTTCTGAAAGTCCAAATACACTATATCAACCGACTCACCTTTGTCTACCTGTTTATTCACACCTTCAAAAAAACATAACAGATTAGTAAGACAAGATCATCTTTTTCTAAAGCCATGTTGGCTGTCTCCCATTAGGCTATGACTATCTACCTGCTGAGTAATTTTGTTGTTTATGATGGTTTCTACCATTTTTCCCGATACTGACGTCAGGCTCACTGGTCCGTACTGTCCCGGATCACCCCTGGAACCCTTTTTAAAAATTGGCATTACATTGGTGAACCTCCAATCTTCAGGTATTACAGATGATTTTAATGATAGCTCACAGCTTACTAATAGCAGTTCTTTCAACACACTTGGATGTATACCATTCGGACCAGGTGATTTGCTACTCTTCAGTTTATCAAATAGTTGTAATACATCTTCCCGGTGTAGCGATATTTCTTTTAATTCTTCTGCAGTATCACCTTTAAATACCACTTCAGTCATAGGTAACATCCCTACATCTTCCTCAGTAAAGACCGAAGCAAAGAATTCATTCAGTCTCTTTCCTGTAGCCTTGTCCCCTCTTACTGCCCCTTTTACCCCTCTATCATCTAATGGACCAACTGACTCTCTCACAGATTTTTTGCTACGAATATACTTGAAAAAGTCTTTATTATGCATTTTTGCTCCCACAGCAAGTTTCTTCTAAAATTCTCTCTTTGCCTGCCTAATCAATGCCTTGCATTTAATTTGCCAGTGCTTGTGCTGTTTCCAGTTTTCGTCATTGGGCTATTTTTTCCATTTCCTGAAAGATGCTTTTTTGGCAACAACAGCCTCACTGACCTCACCTTTAAACCATGCTGGCAGTTTTTTTACTTCCTTCCACTTTTCTTAAAGCGTGGAATACAGCTGGTCTGGGCTTCCAAGATAGTATTTTTAAACAACACCCAAGCTTGATGTAAGTCTTTAACATTTGCAACTGCTCCTTTTAGTTTTTTCTTAAATATTTTCCTCATTTTCATCATGGATAAAATGTTTTTTCATTCAATGGACAACCAAATTGTGGAATTTGTTGTCAAGGTATCTAGTACCGCAGAAATAAAAGGGAGTTTGGACAAATTCTACAGGAAAAGTTCATGCACAATTATTTGTCAGGTAGAATTTTGAAGCTTCTCACTTCTCTGTGAGAAGGCGCTGCAAGCAGTGGATCTATTCTTTGGGATCTAATGGGCACTACCTAGGATTGATTCCTAGGGTTTGATTCCCATTAGCACTCCTTGTGGCCTCGGGCAAGTCGCTTAACCCTCCAGTGCCCCAGAATAATTCAAGTTATCAATGTCCCTGTTTAAGGTACAATTTCCCAGAGAAGAAAGTGATGGAGAAAGTAGAAGAGGTGCAAAAGGCCGTCATATACTATGGTACTATGTCTGGACAGTTGACAGTGCAGCCAAATCTTACAAACTTCCATTAAATCTAAGAATGCTCCAGCAACTTTCTTAGACTCATTTGTTCTGGGACCTACGATTATCTATCTTCCCTGAAAATTCTAAGCAAAGCTAGAACAAGTGGAAATGTTTTGTTTTGAAGGGAGAAGCAATTTTCTATGCAGGTGCCTCGTTTATTTTAAGAATCTCCTTTGATTGCTTAGTTACCTTTCAGTGAGTCTGAGCAGTTAAGGCTCTTTCTTTAAGATCTACCCTCTCTCGCAGCAGTCATTTACATGCTATGATTACGTCACCTTATTGTTGTTGTTGTTGTTAAGTGCTGTCGAGTCGATGTCGAGTCATGGCGACCCTCTGGATCCTTGTCCTAAATTGTGTTCTTCAGTCAGACGGCTCATTGTTGACAGAGTGGCCCCCGTAGCTGCTGTTATTGTATCGATCCATCTCATTGCTGGCTTAGGGCAGTATAAATGCTGATGCAGTGGAATATTAATGCACGTTTCCGTGCTTTCTCC
Source organism: Ichthyophis bannanicus (assembly GCA_033557465.1). Lineage (NCBI taxonomy): Eukaryota > Metazoa > Chordata > Amphibia > Gymnophiona > Ichthyophiidae > Ichthyophis > Ichthyophis bannanicus. The sequence goes on from CM066045.1 coordinate 159,438,377, forward strand.
AATCTCAGAAGCTGAACACCAGCCTTCCCGATACTTTTCAACACTATCAGCAATTAGCCACATGGTTAATTTATTTAGTTTATTGAGGGGTATGTTATGTGCACGCAGTTTAAAGAGACATATTTCATACCCATTGTCATTTAAATAAAAGGGTATCTCATCAGTTTTCCAGTTTATACCTAACAAATATTCCATCACTCCAAGCGGCAGTCGCGGTGATTACGAGGGTGAGAAGCAGTAGACACAAAGCTCTACGCATGGTGCCCTCAGTTTGATAAACTCGCTGTCCTCTGGCTCTGAATCTGGTCTGAGTGCCCAGTGGTGGACATCAGTTGATGTACAGGTCTATAAACCTCATCTTTTGTGGCATGTGACCAAACCTAACCATTCACACAAGCACACATCTGCTAGTACAGATACAATCCCAGCAAAACAAGCTTAAGATTGCCATTAATAGCACTTGACATTCAAATGGTCATAGAAGGCTCACTTGAGATGTGAAGATTGAGGATGTATTGGGAAGAAAGCGTAACTATAAATTATACTGAAAGAAATTATTCTGATAAGATGCAGAGAAACTTCATCCATTTTACTGGTCTTCTTGAGAAAAAGTATAAACTGCAAATAGATGAAACAGTAACTAGCAGAGCATGAAGGAAACACTTTGCTAACTGGTGACTATGAAATGCATCTTCCACAACTCTCCTTTTTATTAGAATTCAAAATATTGATTTGTGAAGTAAATTGCTAAGAATATGTGAAACTACGTAAAGATAAATATACAATAAGTCTGCCTTCAAGTCAATGCTGACTTCTCATAACACAGCAACTCCCAGGGTTTCTTGGCAGTGTGAGCAGAAGGGGATTGTCAAACCTTTCTACTGAGGTAATAGGGGGTTAAGTGACTTGCCCAAGGACACAAGGAGTGCTAGTGGGAATTAAACACTGGTCTTTCAGGTCCCAGCCAGTTCTCTAACCATTAGGCCACTCCTCCATTGTGGGAAAGGAATGAGCAAAAGGAGTTGAGGAAGGAAGGATTAAGCATGAACACGGAGGAGGGGGGGGAGCAGAGTAAGAGCAGTGAATTTGAAGGGCAAGATGAGAGTTTTTTCCACTAGGTCTTGAGGAGAAAAAAAGTTTAAATAATATCGTAGAAGGACTTCTGTTTAGATTGTGCTGTTGAAACACAGAGCATGTTAAATCAAAAGACGTTACTATTTTTGCTTTATTTAAAGATATACAAATATTCATGTGAGACAAAAAGCTGATTCACTGTGAATGTCTCTGAATAGAAATGAGAACTCGAGATAGAAGAGCCAGTGGGACTAATGTGAGTGCAGGAGGTGTAAACATGTGGAGAGCTGCGGTGGGCCAGGACATGCAAATAGGAAGAAGGGGCAAGAGGAGGCTGGAGGGGTCCCATAGAAGAGGTTTTATCTATGTGAAGAACTATCTTAAGGACATGTATTTGGTCAGTGAGCGAATGGAAAGACTGTAGTTTTGGCAGTGAAAATAAGTTTGCATATACAAATGGATAAGAGTAAAAGCAATATGAAGATAAAGGAAATTTGAGATGGTGCTGCGGTGCGTGAATTCATGTTAGCTATGTGCGTGTGACAGAGGGTTTGGAACATGTATACATTTTCATGAGCAACATATAGCCCGTCATTCAAAGACTCTTTTAGCGCTAGTGATGGATTCTGGTCTCACTGGACACGGTCGTTCGGGTCCACACAGATGCCAAAGTCGGTATTGGAGATAGAGCCCACAATGGTTCTGTCAACATCGCACTCCAGGCCACTCTCACAGATACACTTGTAGTAGACACCATAAAAGCTCTGCAGGGGACACAAATACTGGAGTCAGAGGAAGCACAAGTGGAGAAATACAGCCTTGAGGGAGATACTGGTGGACTGTGGCTTATGTCAGACGTTCATTAGACTAACAGTAGCCAGGAAATATCTCGTCAAAATCAGAAATGAAAGTATATCTGTTCCTTTGGATAGTCCAACGATAATCTTAATTATTTAAATCACATTCATATTATCCAAAACAAAATTAATACAGTATAATAAATAACTGGAAAATGTAACTTATGACAAATGGGTCAAGATAACTCATTAGTTCAGTCTCTTCTGCTGCTTCCATTAAGATTCATACTAGGAAATACTTCTCTGCACAAGGACCTGTGGTCGTCTTTGGCCATTTGCACATTGACAGATGTTCAACTCGTGTGTACACCTAACGGTACAGACTCTACACAGTCTGAAATTGAGGAATGTTGCTACTTTTTGAAGCTGCCAAAAGTATAAACATAGAAACATGATGACAGAAAAAGACCACATGGCCTATCTAGTCTGTCCTTCCATAACAACAACTACAACAGTCCACTTTTTACCTTTAGAGATCCTCTGTGTTGGTCCCATGCTTTTTTGAATTCAGTTACTGTCCTCATCTCTACCACCTCCAATGGGAGACTATTCCACGGATCCACTACTCTTTCCGTAAAGAAATATTTCCGCATATCAATCCTGTATCTATCTCCCTTCACCCTCATCCCATGTCCCCTCGTAGCAGAACTTGCTTTCAATTGAAAGAGGCTCTCTCCCTGAACATTTATGCCACGGAGGTATTTAAACATCTCAATCATATCACCTCTATCCTGCCTTTCCTCTAAGGTGTACATATTAAGATCCTTAAGTCTGTCCTCATATGCTTTATAATGAAGCTCACTAATCATTTTAGTAGCCACCCTCTGCACCGACTCCATCCTGTTCACATCCTTTTGAAGGTGCGGTCTCCAGAACTGCACACTATACTCCAAATGAGGTCGCACCAAAGACTTATACAGAGGCACTATCACCTCCTTTCTTCTGCTGGCCATTCCTCTCCGTATGCACCCAAGCATCCCTCTAGCTTTTGCCGTCGCCTTTTCTACCTGTTTAGCTACTTTAAGATCATCAGACACAACCACGCCTAGGTCCCGCTCTTCTTTAGTGGACAAAAGTACTTCACCCCTTATACTATATTGCTCCCTTGGATTGCTGCAGCCCAAATGCATGACCTTACATTTTTTAACATTAACTCCCAGCTGCCAAATTCTAGACCATTCTTCAAGTTTAGCTAGATCCCTCCTCATGTTATCCACACCTTCCTGGGTGTCTAGTCTATTGCAGATTTTGGTATCATCCACAAAGAGGCAAACCTTACCCGACAGCCCTTCCGCTATATCACTAACAAAGATGTTAAAAAGAATCGGACCAAGGACAGATCCCTGGGGCACACCACTGGTAACATCCTTCTCCTCGGAGTAAGCTCCATTTACCTGTACTCTTTGTCGCCTCCCACCCAACCAATTTCTAACCCAAGCAGCAACTTTAGGGTCCATCCCTAGGGTGCTCAGTTTGTTTATAAGTTGCCTGTGAGGAACGGTGTCAAAGACTTTACTGAAATCTAAATACACCACATCTAGGGCTCTTCCCTCGGTCCAACTCCCTGGTCACCCAGTCAAAGAAATCAATCAGATTTGTCTGACAAGACTTGCCTCTGCAGAAGGAGATGTAAGGAGAAAAGCACTGAGCCACTTATTACAGCCGTTCTCAACCCAGTCAGTAAAGTTTTCAGGACAGCCTATGAATATGAATAAGCTAGATCTGAATCTAATAGAGGCAGAGCATGCAGATTTTTCCTATGCATATTCATTGTTGTGAGTCTGGAAAGCATGCTCGTTGGGTGTGTTCCGAGTTCTGGGCTGAGACCTGCTGACTTACTGGACAGCTCAGAACTTGCAGCACTCAGTTGAGATTGGCAAAGAGAGCAGCTACTTACAGGGCGTGAACACTCCTGGGCCTCAGCAGCCTTCGGGGCGCACCGAGCGAGAGTTAATCCATTCTGCCTCTGACAGCATTTACTCTTACACTGAACACTGGTGATGCAGATCTCACCATTTGCCTGGAAGAAAGCACAACGAAACTCACATTTTGCCGATATGACAGATCATGCAGTCTATAGAAGAAAAGCTCTTTATACCCCCACATCTGTCGAAAAAAATCAATCTTCTATAAGCAGCATTTGTACAAATGAAGTGACTTCTGTGGCTACGAGCCTCTCCTAAAGCATTCATTTATTCTAATATTTAGCTCATTTCCTTCAGTGAGGGCATGACCTATAGGACTTGTTCTTTGGAATTCAACCAGGTACTTGGGACCTGGATTGACCACTGTCAGATACAAGATGCAGGGCTGGATGGACTTTGCATCTGATCGAGTATGGCACTGCTTATGTTCTTATATTCTACTCTACCCATTTTAGATGTTTATTTCAGATAGACAAATACAGAAACACGGCATACGAGGGACAGTAGATAAGGACTACCAATTGCCTCCCTGGAGCAACATTATTCATTTTTATTTACTTATTAAACTAATTTCTATTCCACTGTTTCTACAAAATCACAGCGGATAACAATAAACATATAAAACATATTTCTTAAAAGTATAAACAAAACATTACATAGATAAATAAAGCATCACATAACAAAACACAGCATTTCAGTGAATAAAACATCATAAACATAGAAACATGACGGCAGAAAAAGACCATACGGCCTATCTAGTCTGCCCTTCCGTATCAACTACGGTAGTCCCTCTTTTTTCCTTGGAGATCTTTTTTAAATTCAGATACTGTCCTCATCTCTACCACCTCCACTGGGAGACTATTCTACGCATCTACCACGCTTTCTGTAAAGAAATATTTCCGCATATTACTCCTGAGTCTATTCTCTTTCTATCCAATGTCCCCTTGTTGCTGAGCTTATTTTCAAATGAAAGAGGCTCTCTTCCTGTGCATATATGCCGCGGAGGTTTTTAAAGACCAAAACAATTTTTCACTCCAAATATATCAACAATCTTGTAGCGGAACAAATCAAAACAGTCACTTTTCGTGGGTACTGCTTAACCAAACATGCACTCTTAGTACAACAGAGGAGGTCTCAGAAAATGGGAAAATGTGGCCATTAAAGGACCTACTAATAATCCCAATAGTACATCAACGACCTCCTTCACAAGTTGAAAATAACTCAGTGCATTAACTAGACTTCTCCAGCCCACTTAAAGGAACTTCCAATATTCAAATTGGTTCTTCTTGTTTCTTCTTGCTATTAACGCTAAAAGTTCTTATCAAAATTGAATAGCTTGTGGCTAAACACTAGTGGTTGTTAAAATACTGTGCAAACTCTACAAGACCACCCAACGCCGTTCATTGGCACTGCCGACGCGTGAGTCAGTGTTACATGTGGTTCCATCTTTTCATCTTAGAACCATTAGATGTGTGTGGCAGCGTGGGAGAAATCTTAAGGAATGTTTGAGTCCTTCACGACTGCCGAAGAAAGTTAGGTTGGGGACTGACATCGAAGGGGAATGTGGCCACTATAAATGTGATCAATGTACCATTTGTGACATCACTATGGAGATACAGATTTTTAGTTACAAAGGGAAAAATTATCGATTACGGCAGCGTTCTAATTGTGGGTCTACTCATGTGGTTTACATAGTGCAGTGCCCCTGCCAACTGGTGTATGTTGGAAAAACCATCCGCAAATTTAGAACTCGGATGATTGAGCATAAAAGTCGTTTTAAGAATAAGATGTTAGAGGCCCCTATGGTACAACATTGCCTGTCGGCAGGACACTCCTTTAAGGATATGCGTTGCTTTTGTATTGAGCAGGTTAGATCAGGTCAGCGGGGTAGGTCGCGTGAACAATGGCTTTCATTACAAGAACAGCGTTGGATATTTCTTTTGGGCTCAGTAGCACCCGAGGGACTTAATGAGAAAATAGACTGGCGAGTTTGCATGCTCTAAGATGGTAAACATAGGTTTTATTGGTTGTCAAAGTCTTGATTTGAATTAGTAATAAAGGATTCGTTTATTATATGGATAGTTGCGAGGAGTTTTTTCCTATAGGCGTTAGTTTAAATGACAGTGTGGTTTGTGAACATTAGCAGGGAGATGGTAGTTTGGAGAGGAACCCTGGTGTGGTGAGGGTTGGTTTTAAAAGCGAGTTGAGAAAATCATCCCGCATGCGCGGCGTTTTTTCATTTCCTGCTATGGTAGCTCGAATCACAGGAGCAAAAGAAGTTGTTGGAGGACGTGGGCAGCATCTAGTAAGTATAGTTTTATTATTATTGTAGGTTAACAAGGAGAGTGAAGAGTCTTGTATTGGAGGATTGATAGTTGGTGTTTGGTTTTGTTTTTGTTTTTTACACAGGTGTTTTATGAATAGTAGTGTGGATGTTTTGGCATTTGAAGATTTGCCCCTGAGGAGAAACGCGTCGGCAGTGCCAATGAACGGCGTTGGGTGGTCTTGTAGAATTTGCACAGTATTTTAACAACCACTAGTGTTTAGCCACAAGCTATTCAATTTTGATAAGAACTTTTAGCGTTAATAGCAAGAAGAAACAAGAAGAACCAATTTGAATATTGGAAGTTCCTTTAAGTGGGCTGGAGAAGTCTAGTTAATGCACTGAGTTATTTTCAACTCGTGAAGGAGGTCGTTGATGTACTATTGGGATTATTAGTAGGTCCTTTAATGGCCACATTTTCCCATTTTCTGAGACCTCCTCTGTTGTACTAAGAGTGCATGTTTGGTTAAGCAGTACCCACGAAAAGTGACTGTTTTGATTTGTTCCGCTACAAGATTGTTGATATATTTGGAGTGAAAAATTGTTTTGGTCTTTAATATTGCACACTCTAGGATATAGTACCCTTAAACTTGCGGAGGTTTTTAAACATCATATCTCCTCTATCCCACCTTTCCTTTAAAGTAGACATATTGAGATCTTTTAGTCTGTCCCCAAATCGGTGCTACCCGGCTAGCTCCTGTGGCTTCTGGGGTGTGCGGCAAGACCCGGACTTTCAAAGCCAAGTCTGCATATGGCCCCGGTATTGAAAGTCTGGGTTAAGCGGATGGAGGGCGGGCTATGTGCTGATGGGGCACAGAGCACCATCCAGTTGAAAATCGGGCCTATATTCTCTTTTGTCAAGTCAGTATTAAACCTCACCTATCTTTAAGGCACAGAGGGCTAAGCTGGTAGCATCGAAAATCACTGCAACCCGCTTAGCCCTTTCCTCTGCCCCCAATCTGCCCTAGAATGCCCGTAACTTGCCCCAATGCTAACCACAGAGCATCTGCCCACATTAGGGACATCCGGGATTTTCCAAGGGCACTACCCGTGCAGGTGCCCTTCGAGAATCCCGGATAGGGCAGTTAGCCGTGTACATGTCTGAAAATCGGGCCCATGGTTCTTATGCTGAAAGTTGAGGAAATTGGAATAACTGCAGGAAATACGGAGAATTTAGAATTTTACTAAGAATCCAATCATTGCACCTAAAGAAACATTTGGCGACGTATTTAATGGACATTTTTAAATTTTCTTCACAAACCTCTGCTCCTATACTAATTGTCCTACGTCAAAATTGATATAAAAGTTTAGCAAAGGCTACGTAGAAAGTAACAAAACTGATAAAAGGGAGGGAAGGGAACAGGAAGAAATGCAAACCAGGTTAGGGCTCTTCAGCTTGGAGAAGAGAATATTTCAGATTGCACCAACACTGGAGAATGTTCCATTAAATTCAATTAACAGGTAACAGATTTAAAACCAATTGGAGAAAATGTTTTTTCATTCAATGAACAACCTAACTGTGGAATTTCTTGTGTAGGTATCTAGTACCGCTGAATATAAAGGGAGTTTGGACAAATTCTTAGAGGAAAAGTCCATGCACAATTATTTGTCAGGTAGAAGTTTGAAGCTTCTCACTTCTCCCTGAGAGGGCGCTGCAAGCAGTGGATCTATTCTTTGGGATCTAAAGGGTGCTACCTAGTGTTGATTCCTAGCGTTCGATTCCCATTAGCACTCCTTCCAGTGCCCCAGAAAAATCCAAGTTATCAATGTCCCTGTTTAAGGTCCATTACCAAGTTTAAGTTACAATGTAAATCACTTTGACTGAAATGATAAGCAATATAGAAATCCTGTTAAATAAACAGTGTCCTGGATTGATCATTCTTGGTAACAAAATCCTGGGCTTCATGGACCTTTCATCTGACCCAGCATGACTCCTTTTATGTTCTTATGGTACCATTTTCCAGAGAAGAAAATGATGGAGAAAGTAGAAGAGGTACAAAAGGCCGTCATATACTATGGTACTATGGCTGGACAACTGACAGTGCAGCCAAATCTTACAAACTTCCGTTAAATCTAAGAATGCTCCCGCAACTTTCTTAGACTCATTTGTTCTGGGGCCTACGATTATCTATCTTCCCTGAAAATTCTAAGCAAAGCTAGAACAAGTGGAAATGTTTTGTTTTGAAGGGAGAAGCAATTTTCTATGCAGGTGCCTCGTTTATTTTAAGAATCTCCTTTGAGTGCTTAGTTACCTTTCAGTGAGTCTGAGCAGTTAAGGCTCTTTCTTTAAGATCTACCCTCTCTCGCAGCAGTCATTTACATGCTATGATTACGTCACCTTGTTGTTGTTGTTAAGTGCTGTCGAGTCGATGTCGAGTCATGGCGACCCTCTGGATCCTTGTCCTAAATTGTGTTCTTCAGTCAGGTGGCTCATTGTTGACAGAGTGGCCCCCGTAGCTGCTGTTATTGTATCGATCCATCTCATTGCTGGCTTAGGGCAGTATAAATGCTGATGCAGTGGAATATTATTGCACGTTTCCATGCTTTCTCCAATCTCAGAAGCTAAACACCAGACTTCCCAATACTTTTCAACACTATCAGCAATTAGCCACATGGTTAATTTATTTAGTTTATTCAAGGGTATGTTATGTGCACGCAGTTTAAATAGACAGATTTCATACCCATTGTCGTTAAATAAAAAGGGATCTCATCAGTTTTCCGGTTTATACCTACCAAGTAGATAATTATTCCGTAGTTCCAAGCAGCAGTCGCGGTTATTACGAGGGTGAGAAGCAGTAGGCACAAAGCTCTACGCATGGTGCCCTCAGTTTGATAAACTCGCTGTCCTCTGGCTCTGAATCTGGTCTGAGTGCCCAGTGGTGGACATCAGTTGATGTACAGGTCTATAAACCTCATCTTTTGTGGCATGTGACCAAACCTAACCATTCACACAAGCACACATCTGCTAGTACAGATACAATTCCAGCAAAACAAGCTTAAGATTGCCAGTTGCACATAAACATGGCTGGTGAAAGCACTTGAGACAGGGACTGGTTCCCGAAACGTGAACGTCGTGTGAAATTTTCTGAAGAGCGGCAACAGTGCGGACAATAGCACTTTAACTGCGATTTTAAGGTGACTAGTTTCAGATATGTGACGTGTGTAATGCAGATTCAATGAGGTGAACCTATTCACAAATAAAAGGAGTTTACCGGCTGGTGTGGATGTGTATAAGTGTCATTCCTCCCTCGGTATACTCCGACAAAAAGAGTTTAAAATTTGATGGGACTTTAACGGTGGATTTTTGTTCATGATATAATTACATTCACTGGAGAAGGGTTGGTTTATATTGTTTTCAAACATGAAGCATTTTAAATCAAGAGACTTTTCCATTTTTGCTTTATTTTAAAGATATAGAAATATTCATGTGAGACAAAAAGCTGATTCACTGTGAATGTCTCTGAATTGAAATGAGAACTCGAGATAGAAGAGCCAGTGGGACTAATGTGAGTGCAGCAGGTGTAAACATGTGGAGAGCTGCGGTGGGCCAGGACATGCAAATAGGAAGAAGGGGCAAGAGGAGGCTGGAGGGGTCCCATAGAAGAGGTTTTATTTATGTGAAGAACTATCTTAAGGACATGTATTTGGTCAGTGAACGAGTGGAAAGACTGTAGAATTGGCAGTGAAAATATGTTTGCATATACTGTCGCACCGCCGCCCTAGTGGCCAAAGGTTGCTAAGGTAGGTCGGGTGGACACGAGTTATATTTAGGTTTGGGTTTGGTTCTTCTATGCGGGGTCTAGGTATCTTGGTCCCAGTAGCCTTCCGTATACCAAATCTCCCAAAAAGGAACACAAAGTCCGAGTGAGGGGAAAAAAGGCATTTATTTCCCTCAATGCAAAAAGGTTCAATGTTTAGAATCTACATCAACTCAAAATGACCTTGATTCAGGTTAAGAGAAAAATAAACAATTATTGCATTACAGTCAGTTATGTTCACAGGGATTATATATCAAAACCCTCAGCCTGGTTCAGAAGTTATAGCTTTCAGCATTGGTCAGGGACTCTAGGCTTCCAACCTTGCAATAACTACAATCCATTTCTGTGTCTGATGGGTCCGTAATAAATTCCACCTGCATTGGTTCAGAGTATGAGAGCTCTGAAGCGGTGTCAGCAAAGTTAGGTAGATTATCCTTAGGCTTTTCGTATAAGCTTTGTACCAGCTTCCAATGTTCTGGGCCCAAGGTCAAACCTTGATCCTGTGCCCTCTCAATGTGAGAACAGCCTCTTCTATCCAAAGGCTTCTTATTAAAAAGTCTTTTGCTTGATAAAAGTTTACATCCTGTCTTACAAACAGTTTGGCAGGGACAGCTCTCCCCTGTCTCCTGTGCTTTCTGTATCTCAAGGTTATAGCAATTATTATCAGAGAAATATGGATTACCTTTTTCTTTTGGTTGATCCAATCGAGCTGAGGCTTGAGGCCTAGTCCTGCTGGAATCTGGCATGGCTCGTATTGCAGGCCTTCTATTCTCCAGCCGGCCCTCGGGTGGCGTTAACCCACAGTCACACCCGTACCTTCTCTTCTCTGAGCTAGGAGTGTTATTTCTTATGGAGACCCCTTTTTCTTCCTCTGGGGAATTCTTTATACCTTGCCTCCCAGGTTGCTGGCTTCTGCCCAACTCTGGTCCAGGAACGGTTGCCCTAGTCCTTCTCTCTCCAGGACTGGCTTCCTCTTGGTACCTTCTCTCTTTGGAAAGTGTACCTGTTTTACTCCCGGTCTCCCTGCAAAGAACCTCCTCTCCGAGTTCTGCTGAGTCTGCTGGCTCTGGTCCTTCAGCTAAGACTCTTGCTTCTTTTTCTCCCTCTCTCCAATCCTCCCAGCCTTTCTTAAAAGGAACTCCTCCTTTCCTGGATTGGATACTGGTAGGCATTACGTCATAAGCTCTGGGGCGTGGCTCCCTAGGCCTTAGAAAGTCTCTCTTGCTCCCCCTATCTGGCTCCTCGTAATGTTGCATCCTGTGTTGGAGTCTTTTTTCTGAATTTAAAACACTTTTCTCTACCTGCACGGGGTCTGCAGTACCACAATACAAATGGATAAGAGTAAAAGCAATATGAAGATAAACAAGATTTGAAATGGGAGTTTGAGTGCTGCAGTAAGTGAATTCATGTTAACTATGTGCGTGTGAAAGAGGGTTTGGAAGGTGCGTACATATTCATGAGCAACATATAGCCCGTCATTCAAAGACTCTTTTAGAGCTAGTGACTGGGATTCTGCTCTCACTGAACACGGTCAATCGGGTCCACACAGATGCCAAAGTTGGAATTGTTGATAGAGCCCTACACAGTCTGAAATTGAGGACTGTTGCTACTTTTTGAAGCTGCCAAAAGTAAGGAGAAAAGCACTGAGCCACTTATTACAGCCGTTCTCAACCCAGTCAATAAACTTTTCAGGACAGCCTATGAATCTGTACAAGCTAGATCTGCATATAATAGAGGCAGAGCATGCAAATTTTTCCTATACATATTCGTCGTCGTAAGCCTGGAAACCATACTGGTGGGATGTGTCCCGCGTTCTAGGCTGAGACCTGCTGACTTACTGGACAGCTCAGAACTTGCAGCACTCGGCTGAGATTGGCAAAGAGAGCGGCTACTTACAGGGGGTGAACACTCCTGGGCCTCAGCAGCCTTCGGGGCACACCCAGCGAGACTTAATCCATTCTTCCGGTGACAGCATTTACTCTTACACTGAACACTGTTGCTGCAGATCTCACCATTTTCCTGGAAGAAAGCACAACAAAATTTGCATTTTTCCAATATGACAGGAGATCATGCAGTCTATAGAAGAAAAGCTCTTTATACCCCCACATCTGTCGAAAAAAATCTATCTTCTATAAGCATCATTTGTACAAATGAAGTGACTTCTGTGGCTATGAGCCTCTCATAAAGCATTCATTTATTCTAATATTTAGCTCATTTCCTTCAGTGAGGGCATGACCTATAGGACGTGTTCTTTGGAATTCTACCAGGTACTTGGGACCTGGATTGACCACTGTCAGATACAAGATGCAGGGCTGGATGAACTTTGGATCTGATCCAGTATGACACTGTTTATGTTCTTATATTCTACTCTACCCATTTTTAAATACACAAACAGCATATGAGGGACAGTAGATAAGGACTACCAATTGCCTCCCTGGAGCAACATTATTCACATTTATTTACTTATTAAACTAATTTCTATTCCACTGTTTCTACAAAATCACAGCAGATTACAACAAACATATATGATAGATACATTTCTTAAAAGTATAAACAAAACATTACATAGATAAATAAAACATCACATAAGAAAACACAGCATTTCAGTGAATAAAACATCATAAACATAGAAACATGACGGCAGAAAAAGACCATATGGCCTATCTAGTCTGCCCTTCCGTATCAACTACGATAGTCCCTCTTTTTTCCTTGGAGATCTTTTTTGAATTCAGATACTGTCCTCATCTCTACCACCTCCACTGGGAGACTATTCTACACATCTACCACTCTTTCCGTAAAGAAATATTTCTGCATATTACTCCTGAGTTTATTCTCTTTTATCCTATGTCACCTTATTGAGAGCTTACTTTCAAATGAAAGAGGATCTCTTCCTGTGCATTTATGCCATGGAGGTATTTAACATCTCTATTATATCTCCTCTATCCCACCTTTCCTTTAAAGTACAGTATACATATTGAGATCTTTAAGTCTGTCCCCAAATGGTTTATAACGAAGACCACCGACCATTTTGGTAGCCACCCTCTGCTCTAACTCCATCCTGTTTATATCCTTTTGAAGGTGTGGTCTCCAGCAACAAATTCAACTCAAAATCATAAAATCTGATAAAATACACACCTCTTCACTACAGCTTTGCTCCCCTGAATGAACCTGATCTTGTCTGATCTCAGAAGCGAAACAGGGTTGGGCCTAGCTAGTTCTTGGGTGGGTGACTGTCTTGGAATACCAGGTGCTCTAGACTTACTGTGCAGAAGAAAGGTCTTGGAATCTACTTCTGCTTGCACCTAGCCAAGAAAACCCAGGGCCTGTTACCGGGAGTCAGCATTGACTCAACGCTGTTCACTTTCACACAGTTATTTATCCATCCTGCAGGAAGCTCTAAACAAGTCTGCAAAATCAAAACTAGTCCTCATACTACCAGCGAGGGTGTTTCATATCGTGGGTACGTATAAGGAAAATGTATGGACACATGCAGCCTGACTATTTGCGTAAAATAAAATGGAACAATTATTTTTCACGCAAGATTGTCTGGCATGAACAACCGAAGGTACTAAAACCTAACACCAACTGCACCTATAGAACATTCCTGCCAGTTTATAGATTTAGCTGAAGTTCATGCCATCTAAATCTCAGGCCATCTGGATTATGTTTATGTTTATTAAAAAAAATTTATAACGCCGTAGATATAGGTATGTAACAAAGATATGGGTATGTTACACTAAAAAATACATTTCCAGATGGAAAAGAACGCCAACTAGCTACAGTAAAGCATTAGAGAACAGAAAAGAACACTGTGAGATCTAGCGCTCCACTCACAGTCCTCAATAACCCAGGAATGCCTTTTCAAAGAAATAGGTTTTCAGATTTGTTTTAACTTTTGGAAGATGATTCTACCTGGATGTATTCAGGGAACTAATTCCACAGATGCGGAGCTAAAAGGTAGAATGCTGATCTGCGTGTAGACTCGAGATAAGCAAGGGAGGGTGATGGGAGAACCAAATGATTTGAGTTCTGTGACCGGAGTGTTCTGGTGGGACAATAGGGAATCAGGAAGCTGGATACATAGCTCGGCATGCCTGAATGGAAAGTCTTGAAGGTAACCATCAAAATCTTAAAATAAAAGCGGAATGATAGATGTAACCAATGAAAGCGGTAAAACAGTGAAGTCACATGGTCATATTTGGAAGCACCTGCTAAGAAATGAATAGCTGTAATTTAGACCAATTGCAGTTTCTTCAGAAAAGAAGATCTCATTCCAGAATCGATTGCATTGCAGTAATCTAATCTAGATAATACCAAGACAAGCAGTAGTGTGTGAATTGATTGGGCTGTCAGATACAGTTTGATGGAACAAATGCGATGCGGTGAGTAAAAGACAATTTCTCTATTAGATCCTCAAAAGAAAGATGATTATCAAAAATGATCCCTAAATAAGTCAGGGATTCAACAGGAGAAATTGCAGAGCCCAAGATTAAAGGGCAAACAGAGGGAGAACTCGAGCCTCCTGTCATCCAAAGAACTTGAGATTTATCGGGATTCAATAAGAGGCCACGTTCCCATAGCCAAGTCTAAATCTAGGCAAGTATTCAATGGAGAGAGGTCAGGCATGTCTGCTGAAGACTAATACTAGCAAAATATAATCGGCGTAGTAATAGCCACTAAGTCCCTACATAGTTTTAAAGAATAAGGGAGATCAAATAGTGAAGTCCTACATCTCCCTTGCAGTGGCATTTTCTGTCAATGAGATACAATTCTTTAACACAAGAGATGGCATTGATTTAACATTTTGTCCTGTCCTTATCAAGTTATCAGCAGTCCCGAGGGGCTGCAAAGGTTACAGCAAGAATAAACAGTAGCAGAAGCAATGTGCTTCTCATTATGGGAGTCGATTTGATGCACTCACAATCCTCTTGCTCCGAGTCTATACTGTGCTTCCAATGGCAGGTCCCAGTTGATGCTATGAACTTATATAGGTAATCATCTGTGGCCGACAGACTGATCTTGTCCAACTGCATAAGCACACATCTGCTAATGCAGGTGTTTACCTCAAAAAGCAAAGCTCACAAAGACCAAGATCATTCAGTAAGTCTTTGCTTTCATGTGAATGCAGTAGATGTGCTGGAATGACAGAGGATCCCTAACGCGGGAGGAAATTATCCTACTTGGCATTTGTGGAACATGCCGACATTTTACTAGTCTCTTTGAAAAAAAAAAAAAGTTAAAATTTCCAAAAGGCTAAAACTGCAGCTAGTATAAACAATGAAGAAAGTGGATTTTTAACTGAAGCTTCTTATTAATCAGTCACTCCAGTGATATAAAGCCTGTGATTCTTCTATATCAGAGTTCCAGTTCAAGCTAAAGGATCTTAGTACTATCATGAAATAAACGCGGTATAGCACTGAAATTATTTCTGCATATATTGGTATCCAAAAGAAACTTATGAAAATTGTTTGCGGGCAGAGGGATGGCAACGCTTTCAGGGGCGGCTCAAGGCAATCTGCTGCCTGAGGTGAGGGATGAGATGGCACCCCCCTCCCCCCGTACCCCAGGGATTGATTAGATAATGTGGAGCAAATGCAAGATGTTCGCATACCAAGGAACTAAAAGAAAGAGCGAGAACCACAGCAGTTTATAACTCCAAATTATAATTCATTTGTATTTTATTGTTATAAACTGCGTTATGGTGCTTGCTTTTTCTTTATGAACATATATTTTATATTCACAGAACCTCCTTCTCAACAATGGGTGCAGAGCAGAGGTAGAACTCAATATATTTAAAAAAAATCGGATTCTGGTCATCAAACCCACAACAAACATTCTCCAGTACCAGGCATATTGGGAACTACTATAAAACCCTACTAAAGTCACCAAAGATCTACAAGGCCAAATCTACCCTACTACATACCAGCATAAACTTCCAAAACTCATAGGGGTATGTTTACAAAGCAGCAGTAGCAGCCTCATTGAATTCAATATCGCACAGAGGCCGCTACCGCTGTTTTGTAAACATACCCCATAGATTACCAGAAAGTGCAGAATCTCAACTCACCAGAAAACACAGAGGGAGCTGGGCCCTTGCACAGGAATACAAGCAAACACAGGAGACGAGGGTCGGGTGAGATCACTGGTGCTAATTTTATTCAAATAGAACCCCAACGTGTTTCGGCAGCACACCTTCTTCAGGGGTACACATAAAATGCACCAAATGTTTGTTTTAGTCTTTAAAAAGACTCCAATCTATTCTGTGCTGAAGAGCTGAGTCAGGAGGAAATCTAAAGTATACATAAGCCTTTGAGCAAAGGAGACTCACGAATTCTTAAGGATCCATAGGAATTCGTGAGTCTCCTTTGCTCTAAGGCTTATGTGGATCTTTAAGAATTCGTGAGTCTCCTTTGCTCAAAGGCTTATGTGGATCCTTAAGAATTGGTGAGTCTCCTTTGCTCAAAGGCTTATGTACACTTTAGATTTCCTCCTGACTCAGCTCTTCAGCACAGAATAGACTGGAGTCTTTTTAAAGACTAAAACAAACATTTGGCGCCTTTTATGCGTACCCCCTGAAGAAGATGTGCTGCCGAAACGCATTGAGGTTCTATTGGAATAAAATTAGCACCAGTGACCTCAACTGACCCTCGCCTCCTGTGTTTGCTTGAATCTCACCTCACATCACCTCCATTCTCCTCTGAACACAAATAAAGAATATAACTAGAATAGAGGTTGAAGCAATGTAGCAAGTGATAAAGTGTCCTGCTTAGCTGTGCTAACATTGAAACTTTGAAATAATGATTAACAGAAAGTAAAAGGTTTCATAAGTATCCAGGTGATTCAGATATATATTATATTCCTTGGATCCCTGAAGAACCTCTCTGATAGCTTTACAAGATTACGAATATATATTATTAGAATATTTTACTAAAAAATTAAATATGAAATACAAGACCTTGCGATGTATTTCCTCGGAGGCCTGCCTCTGCCGATGCTGACAGGGGGACGAAATGCTGAAATTTGAGCTTCTGCACCATCCTGCTTCTGAATGCGGCCCTAAGTTCGAGTAAGGGTGGCGGGGGGATAGTGCCACTGTAAGGGAAAGAAAGAAAAACGTCAGCACGCTATAGGATCAGCGGCCCCGAGAACTAGATGGTCCAGACTGATGACATCATCCAACGGCGACTGCGACACTTGGAATCCCCGCCAGAAGTCGCGGCTGTATTTATGTCTGATTTTACCGCCTCTGGTCTGCCACTGCCTTCCCACTGCTTTTTTTCTCATTCAGATAAGTTTAAGCAGGAAAAAGAGCAGCGGGAAGGCAGCGGCAGCCCAGAGGCGGCAAAATCAGAAATAAATACAGAGTGCCGCCCCCTAGAAACTGTTGGCCTATGATAGAACCGCTCCTGATTAACTTTCAAAATGCTAAAATATGGAACTTTTCTTTAGACTGTTTTTAGTAATGTCCTTTTTTTTGGTCTGGCAGTTTCTTCCTGTTCCTTTAGGCTTCTGGCTCAACTGGAACTGACACCAGACATTATGAGGGTAGGATGTGTCAGTTTTGGAGATGCCATAATTTTAAAAAGCACAAGTGAAAAAATGATACAATTTCATATGGCAAATCAACAACTAGCTTTAAATGTTGTGTAATATGTTATTTACCTACCTGTACACAAATTATGCAAAAATATACAAATTACTGTTGGAAATAGGATCTGTGTCACATTGCAGAAGGCTTACAACAGCTCTAAGGTTCATAGGAATATGGATTTCCACACTGTCATCCATAAACCCCATTCTCAAAAAACCTCACCTAGATCCCCTCGACCCATCAGCCTACAGACCAATCTCCAGCTTTCCACTCATCACCAAGGTGATTGAGAAGACCATATGGCAGCAACTACAAAACCACCTGGACAATCAGTATACTGGATGAACAGCAACACAGTTTCTGCCCCAACCACAGAATGGAGTGGTATTGTGAGGATGTTTGCAGTGAATCTTCTCAAGAGTCAGGTTGAAGTGTGGGGGTGGAGTAATTTTTGAAGTTATATGGATGATGTCCCTGATAAACAAACTCAACAAAAATATCCAAAAGCCAAACTCCAGATTCATCCTCCTTTTTTCTAGACATCTCAGCAGCTTTCGATACCATTGATCACTAAATACTAATACAACAACTGCAGACAATAGGAATAGAGGGAACCATATTAAAATGGTTCCAATCCTATCTCAAAAACCGAAAACAAGAAGTTAAGATTAGGGACTGCATCTCTGCCAAATATATCCAAACACATGCAACCACTCTGTGAAACACTCCAATCTCATGATGTCTCCTCCATATTTATGCCGACGACATCATGCTATATACTACCTTTAACACCATCCACCCCTCAACCCTCCTCCTCCAGAAGAAGTTCTCAGATGTATCTAAATGGCTTGAGCAAAATCACATTTCCATCAACCTAAATAAAACAGAGGAGTGGAGGAGTAGCCTAGTGGATAGAACACTGGCTTGGTAACCAAGCAACCAGGGTTTGATTCCCACTAGCACTCCTTGTGGCCTTGGGCAAGTCACTTAACCCTCCATTGCCTTGGAAGAAAGGCCTGGCAATCTACTTCCGCTGACACTGCCAAGAAAACCCAGGAGCTTCTGGGTCACCAGAAGTCAGGACTGACTCGAAGGCACACATTGCATTGCAAACAAAATAGAAGCTTTATTCATCACCAAGGACAGCACATTCTCCTTCTCCCCCACCATCACACTCAACAGCTTCAATGTACAAGTCAAGAATAAAGTCAAATACCTCTGAGTCACCCTCAACCAGCTGCTAACCTTCAAACCACATATCACAAAAACAACAAAAACTGTCTACCTCAAAATCCAGACCCTTCAATGACTTTGCCCACTACTAGAATCAACAGACTTCAGATCAGCCCTACAAACCCTCATCATCCCACACATAGACTACTGCAACACCATATACCAAGGACTCCCTCAATCCACACTCCACCCTCCACAAACAGCCCTACACACCACTGCCCATATAATCCAAGAAGCCAACAGAACAGACCACATTTTGCCCATTCTGAATCACCTCCACTGGCTCCCTCTGCAAGCAAGATTCTTATATAAGACCACACTCCTCACATTTAAAACCCTCAATAACCTATCATCCATACACCTTCAAAAATTACTCCACCCCCACACTTCAACCTGACTCATGAGAAAATTCACTGCAAACAACTCTCACAATACCACCCGAAAAATCAAAAAGCAATCAGCAAGCTTGCCCACCTCCCTGCCCAAAAGATCACACAAAAAACAAACTGAGAAATGGTACACCAAAGATCTCTATAACCTCAAAAAGACACTACGCAAGTTAGAAAAAAAGTGGAGATCCCGCAAAACATCCGAAAATAAAGAAATCTAACTCACAACATTAAACTCCTACAAGGATGCAATCCTTGAAGCAAAGAAAGCTCACCACACTATTATACTCAATAAGGCTATCAATCGCCCCATAAAACTTTTTGATATCGTTAAATCCCTAACCAAAACACACACAAACATAACAATCACCACGGACATTAGCGCACAATCCATAGCAGACCATCTGGCACTCAAGCTAAAGAAAAAATACACCCCTAATACATGCCCTAGTAATGACCCCATGATAACACCTAACACCCTACACAACCTCTACCCGATTGGGGAAAAACAGCTCCTTGAAACCATCACCAAAATCAACACCACCACGTCTTACTTAGACCCCTGTACAGTATCCTGGATTAAGGTGGTAAAAGATGAGCTAGCTCCGGTGATACTGAACATAGCAAATCAATCCCTCCTCCAGGGTATACTACCAGACACCCTAAAACTATCCATCATCCGCCCCATACTAAAAAACAAAACACTCTTCAAAAATGATCCTTCTTCATACAGGCTGATAGCCTGTATCCTGTTCATAACAAAGATTATTGAGAAAGTAATCCAACTCCAACTCCAGGACTACATAGACACCCTTGCACCTCTAGATCCTCAACAATATGGTTTCTGCTCCTATCATGGAGTGGAAACCCTCCTCATAGCATTATTTGACACCCTCATATGCGGTCTAGACAACCCCATCCAAGCTTACATCATGGTGTTCCTAGACATCTCATCAGCATTTGACAATGTCGACCATGCTCTACTGATGTCAAGATTGGCTCACATAGGCATTGCAGGAATGGTGCTAAAATGGTTCCAATCCTATATCTCCAATCGCTCCCAATATGTAAGAATTAACCAGGATACTTCCACCACCTTCCCCCAAGAACAAGGAATACCCCAGGGTTCAGCCCTATCTACTCTCTTATTTAATTTATACCTGCAACCAATGTGCAACATATTCACCAAATACAAAGTCAATTTCCACCTATATGCAGACGATATAAAGGTCTATTCCCCGTTTGATATAAAAAAATCCGCAATTTACCAATATTAAGGACTGCATATATGAAGCTGAATCCTGGCTCAGCAAAAACAATCTACAAATCAACCTTAAAAAAAACAGAAATATTAATCGCCACAAGAAACCAAAAGTACACCCCCCACCTCATTCAAATTACACAACTTAATCTTGTCTATCGAGCAAGAAGTCAAATATCTAGGGGTCATTATAGACAGAGCCTTAAGCATGGCATCTCATATCAAACTCACTGCCAGCACAATACTCTATAAACTAAAAACTATTCAACACCTGAGGCCAATCCTAGACCCACACGGCTTTCGCACAATAGTTCAAGCGCTTGTGAACCCCCATCTGGACTATTGTAATGGTATTTTACAAGGTCTATCAAAGAAGTCCATTCACACCCTCCAGCTTGTCCAAAACGTTTCTGCCAGAATAAAAACCAAGACCAACCTATCTGAACACATCACCCCATATATATAACCTTCACTGGCTCCCAATAACTTCCAGAATACAATACAAGCAAATCCTCACTGCTTTTAAATTGTATAACGATATCTCCCCCTCTTACCTCTCCACAATAACAAAATCTCAAACTGACACCAGACACAAGTGAAAGCGCGCTCAAAATCTTCTGCAAGTTCCAACCCTTATATGCAAAACAAAACAGCACACAAGTAATAGGGCATTCAGATACACAGCCCCTATACTTTGGAACGCCTTCCCTGACCAAATCAGAGCTACCAAAGATCTCCTAACTTTCCGCAAGGAATTGAAAACACACCTTTTCTCACAATATTATAATGCTCACCTAATAAACAATACCTCCAATAACTCCACCCCGCCTTCTACCCCAACAGTCTAACACCTCCCATTTCCCTCCCTTATTTCAAGAAAATCCAGCCATCACTATGCCTCTGTAATTAGTGTGCACTGGTGTGTATATAGTTATTGTTGTTTTTATATTTTTTTCCTTTTTATCCTCCATATTTTTGCTTGATTTTTATTTTTTATTTATAGGTCTCTCCCACACTAGTTTTACTTATTTATTTATTTACTTATTATATTTTTTGATACCTGAACTTATAATGTACACGTGGCAGCACAGGCCGTTTTTTACACCATCTTTCCAACTGCATAGTTGATTTCATAGTATGTTTGCATTCCATAAATTTTCCCAACACGATCACTCCCTATGCGTTTTTTATTCTACATAGCCTTGAGTTCCTATTGCTTCTACATCAGTTTTTGACCCCTGTGGTGTGTTTTATAATAAGCGCTTTTTCACACAGTCACGTCATTATTTTCCCCCCAATACAGATGAGCTTATTAGAACTTGTATCTTATGTTTTCAGCAGCAAAAGCTCTGTGTAAGGATTGTGACTCGTTGACTTGGTTAGACATTGCACATACCCCGCTGCAAATTATGGCGTTATCATTCAATGTTAATGTTCGTCTAATTGCATTCCCGCACAAAAATTGGTGACATTTGTTTTTTTAAATACTGTAATTTCCATGGTTTCTATTTTGGTTACATCCTGTGCCGAGAACTGGTCCTGCGTGGCATGATGTTAATTAGCGGAAAAGAGCGCAAAAGCACAGGAGATAAAAACGCCGTCAGCACAAGTCCATGTTTACTGAGTCTTTTGACTTTTGTGAGTTCAGCGCTTCATACCGAATTACCTCGCGACTCAGGTAAAAGTCATATATGTTTCTTGCACTTGTCCTTAGTTGCATTGGTCCACCTTCCTAGAATAAATACTGTGATGGATAAAAAAGAATACGTGTAGATCATGCAGACAAGGACTAAATGCTGTAAAATGTGCTGGCTGTTTACTATCATGTGTCGTCGGACTTTTTTTATGAGGAACACATAATGTTCTGCAGTATTGTCCTGTTTTTATCCCACTTGGGGTGACCAATATTTTTATAATCTGTTTATTATTTTTTGTTCTAGCCTTCTTATTGCCTAGGTTTGCCGATGTTATTTCTTCCATTATTCACAAGTTGGCTGGTTTACCATCGTTTACTATATACTCCCTTATTCAACGTTTCATTCTTTCTAACAGAGCATCGCTCTTTACAAATGAATGCACATCGCCTTTCTTCTCCTTGTTAATATTTATTGTGCTCCCCTCTGGCTCTGGGGTCCATTTACCCTTCTCTTGTTATGTTTTTATACATTTTAGCTTACAAGTACAGAATACTTTGGAGTCTTTTTAAAAACTATAACTAACATTTGGTGCCGGCTGTAAGTATATCTTCCTCATCTCATACGCTATTTTGAGTTCCAAGATGTAGTTTTTCAGACATGGTTTCATTGTGCCACATGGTTTTTAATCATTTTTTATTCTTCTTGTCATTATTATTGCTCTCTTCTTATCAGCATTATTGGGGTTTACTTTAAATAAACATTTGCACCAGTGACCTCACTTGACCCTCGCCTCCTGTGTTTGCCTCCACTGTGTTGTACTTCCATGTAATCTGCCCCTGATCGCTGGAAGGAGCGGTATAAAAAAACATTCAAATAAATAAACAAACAAATACTTCAAATTTTACGCACCCTCCCTATGGAACCCCCTCCGTAATAACCTCAAACTCCACAGACCTCACTGCATTCAAGAAGATGCTAAAAATTTACCTATTTATCAAGTACTTTGCCGATGTAACATAACCAACCTGCAATTCTACCACCTTCATTGTGAATCCCCCCCCTTTTCCCCCTCCTCCCAACCATTTGACTGTATTCAACCTGTACATAGCAAAGAGCTCAAAATCCATTGTACATAGTTAAGCGGCCTAGTAAGCCATGTTCAACTTTTCATTGTTATGCTTGCCCTACAGTTGTGGATAAGCACATACCCTATCATGTAAACTAGGTGCCCCCTTATTCATTTAGCCCCTATGAGCCCTTAATTGCAAGTAACCAGAGTTTTGACCCATTTTGTCCCTCTTCTATCTATTACAACTTCATGGTAAAAATCCCTAGCCAAAGGACACAGACTGTCCTCCTCTGTGACCCTGTATACATCTGCCCAGAATTTGGGCAGTAAATGTGGCTATGGCCGAGGTGCCCTCCCCCATTCTCAAGGCTGTCAAGGCTGCTTCAGCAGTTCACCCCCTTTCCAACCATCTCCAGCTGGCAGCAATAACAAACCAAGGGAGAGGCTATTGCCCTAGAGCATAGGTATCAAACTCTGGCCCGCGGGCCAAATTTGGCCCGTAGTGTAATTATATTTGGCCCGCGAGGCTATACCAAATGACTACTAGAGCTAGCCCGCCGGTATTATACAGCGCATTCATTCATCGCTAATACTACAAATCCCATAATGCCTTGCTGTTGTTTTGGCGCATCAATCAGGACAGGTCAATCAGAAACGCCCTCTCCTGTGTGACAGAAGTCATAGCGATCTCAAGCTACAACTGTCACTGTGGAACCCCTTCCCAAAAATGGCAAAAAGAAAGGCAGACAACAGGAACTTTCTGGACAGGTGGGAGACAGAATATTTGTTTACATATGTAAAAGACAGACCTGTTTGTCTGATTTGTGGAGTCAACGTGGCTATAACTAAGGAGTATAACATTCGACGACACTATGAAACAAAACACCATGACAAGTACAAGGACCTGGACATGACTCAAAGGAGCCAGAAAGTGGAGGAGATGAAAAGAAGTTTGGTTTCACAACAGAATACAGTATGTTCAAAAAAGCCACATCACAAAGTGAGGCTGCTGTAAAGGCTAGTTATATTGTGGCAGCAGAGATCGCAAAATCAGCCCGGCCCTTTAATGAGGGAGAGTTTGTGAAAAAGTGCATGTTGAAAGTTTGTGACATCGTGTGCCCAGAGAAAAAGCAAGCCTTTTCAAACGTGAGCCTGAGCAGAAACACAGTAGCTGATCGCACATGTGATCTTGCCACCAATCTGTATGACCAGCTTTTGGAAAAGGGAAAAGATTTCGTTGCATTCTCCCTTGCTGTGGATGAGAGCAGCGACGCATCTGATACTGCTCAGCTGTCAGTCTTCATCCGTGGAGTGGACTCAAATATGTGTGTTACGGAGGAGCTATTGGGATTCAAATCAATGCATGGCACAACCACAGGAAAGGAAATTTTTGAGGAGGTTTCCAAATGCGTAACTGAAATAAAGCTGCCGTGGGATAAACTCGTGGGATTAACGACAGATGGTGCGCCAGCGATGTGCGGTAAAACAAGTGGACTGGTGGGCAGGGTCCGGGAGAAGATGCAGGAAGAGAACTGTGCAGGTGAACTAACTGTTTATCACTGCATCATACATCAGGAATCATTGTGTGGCAAAGCCCTAAAGATGGAACATGTTATGACCACAGTAACACAAGTAGTTAACTTTATAAGAGTCAAAGGTCTGAATCACCGCCAGTTTAAGTCTTTTCTGGAGGAGTGTGGTTCGGAATACGCAGACGTGCCGTATCACACAGAGGTGAGATGGTTAAGCTGAGGAAAAGTACTGAATAGATGTTTTGAGCTGCATGAGGAAATATGTCAGTTTCTGGAAAGCAAAGGGAAGGACACAGCAGAGCTTCGGGAGAAAAAGTTTCTGTGTGAGCTGGCCTTTCTGTGTGACATCTCGAGCCATCTCGATGCGCTGAACCTGCAGCTTCAGGGGCAGGGGCGCATCATCACAGACATGTACGCTGCAGTGAGGGCTTTTAAAACTAAACTGTGCCTGTGGGAGAATCAGATGCTGCAAGGAAACCTTGGCCATTTTCCCTGCTGCCAAACCATGAAAACGCAGTTCTTTACCAACTTGTTCCCATGCGCACAGTTTGCTGAAAAACTCAGTGTACTCGGCGCTGAGTTTAGCCGGCGATTTGCCGACTTTGATGTCCAGAAATGTAGGTTTGAACTGCTCAGTAATCCCTTTGCAGTTAATGTGGAAAACGCACCAACCAACCTCCAAATGGAGCTAATTGAACTCCAGTGTAATGACACGCTGAAGTCAAAGTATGATGCTGTGGGCGCCGCCCAGTTTCCACAGTTCATCCCTGACACAATGCCTCAGCTCCGCACCCAAGCTGCTCAGATGCTCTCCATGTTCGGCAGCACTTATCTATGTGAGCAACTTTTCTCCTCGATGAAGATGACCAAAACATCTCACAGGAGACGTCTGACTGATGAACACCTTCGCTCGATACTGAGGATTTCCTCAGCTCAAAGCTTGAGCCCAGACATTGATGAACTATCATCCAAGAAGAGATGCCAGGTATCTGGCTTGGGCACATCAGATTAGATCAGTGTGCAGCAAACTGAGCAATAATTAACGTTTTTTTATGCACTTTTTCTTGCTACTCCAAGACATGGGCTTGAATGGTTGATTAATTTTATTATTGTTATTTTATTTTAAAAATTATTATTTATTATTATTTAAATCTTATTTAATAAATGAATGTCATTGATGGTTTTTTTTATTTGAAATTGGTTTTTGCATATCTGAACTATTAAGTTATAAATTGTATAGTAATAAGTGTTGCTTCATATTCAATGTTAAAGCAAATCTTGTTTGGGTCCATATTTATTTTATTTATTTATTTTATTTATTTATTTGGCACATTTTTGTATACCGCCACTTCCAGCGATCAGCAGCGGTTTGATTAAGTAAACAGAAAAGTCAGATCAATGACAGAAATTTCTAAGCATTAGAGTGTGATTAACAAAGTTATGTGATAAATTTTCAACAAATCAAGTGAGCTTCAATTACAGTATACAAAGGAAAAATTTCAAAGATTACAGGATTAAGTATTCAAATATACATCGGAAATTTCAAAGATTACGAGATTACAACAAGTTTTATAAGCTTGTAAAGGTTTCATTAATGGTTCCAGGATTAAAGGATTTTTTTTTTTTTTTTTTTTTTTTTTACATATATACATTTTATGCTGATTTATGATAGGCTGTAGATCTCTTGGAGCGTACATTTATGATACCTTGTAGGCCTCTTGAAATAGGTGTGTATTAAAAGGTTCATTTGTTCAATGCTGGCCCGCGACTTTGTTCAAGTTTTACATTTTGGCCCACTGTGTATTTGAGTTTGACACCCCTGCCCTAGAGGGTTGCCAACTGGCTCCAGATGCACCTGACAAGTTTGATCCAGTCCTGGGTTTACCCCACAGCATGTAGGGATATGTAGTTCTGCTTTCTCTATTGCACTCCATAAGAAAAGCAAGACTACAAGTCCTTGCATGCAATGGGGTAAACTCAGGACTGGATTAAGCCTGTAGGGCACATCTGGAGCCAGATGGCAATCTTATTTGGCCTCAAGCACCAGTCTGAGGGGGCTTCTGGAGGAGAAGCTAGAAGGTAAAAAATAAAAAGCAAGCACAGGTCTTTTGTAATGTGGTATTTGTTGGATGGACACAAATGTAAACACTGGTCCTCAGGTGCTGGAGAACCCCAGTATGCCACCGGCAGGTAGGAGATCTGGTTTAAATGCCCAGAGTGGATTATCTGTAGAGTACTGGGCAACACTGAAATGCAGCAATGAGCCTGGTGCTTTTAGGATCACTATAATTTAAAATCAATAAAATTCAGGGATATTCCATTCCAGCTTTTCCCCCTAAAAATATCCGGCCTCACTGAACTCCTTCATTACATGTCCACGATCTCTCTTTTTAGCATAGTACCATTCAACTCTACCAGCTCTTTGATTCCTCTTAACTTCACAAACAGTCCTTCAGTCCCCTGTTCAAGAAAACCGAGATTCAAATTTATCATCAAACTTTCATACCATTTGCCAATATTTGTGAAAATTGCCTGTATTTTCAAGGTGAGTAAGAAGTGTGCTGGGATATGTTTGTTGGGAAGACTAACATAAAACTGCTTTGCTGTCAAGATGGCGATCGTTGAGGTGTGCTGATCGGCATGGCATTTTCCCATGGGGAAGAAGTGGAAGACCAAAGGGGCTAAACAGCCTTCTATTGGCGCTCAGGTCTCCAAGCCTTTACCTGCTGCTGTTGCTGGTCCTTTGGACTCCTTTTTCTTTCCCGTGCTGAGACAGTTGAGTGGAGAAGGGGAGCGTGGCTCGGCTTTGCAGTTGGAGGTGGAGGGTGTTGAGTCGTCGGACTCCGCCGGAAGGCAGCGCCCCGGCCTTGGAGCAAGGTTCAGGCTCTGCTGTCCCCCAAGATCGGCGTCAGAGGGCAGAGGTCATGGCAGAGATGGCAGAGGGAGGTGACGGTCTTGTGATTGGACTGTCTGCATCAACTCCGTTGCCGGGCGGATTATCTGAAGTTGGTGTGGTGGAGTCTCTCCCAGCAGCGTCTTAGAGGGAGGTGGTAATGCTGGAAACTATATGGGTTGCTATTATGCAGCTATGGGAAGAGTTGGCGCTGTGGATGACCAGCTTGGCATCTCAGGTTGCTGGTAATGAAGTGGTTATCCAGGAAATTGTGGTAAAAATGTCTATTCTTCAGGCGGTTGTTTGAAATTGTCAAGCTAAAACTTTGTCGAGAATGAGTTGGAATGCCTTAAGAAGAGTATATTACCTATACGTTTTAAGTTAGAGATGTTGCAAAATACATCACGAGCTGTGAATCTTCGTGTGGTTAACTTTCCCAGGGTAGCATTGATTTCTGCGAGGGACATGTTCCGGACTTATTGGTGGAGAATTTGGGTATTCTTCTTGAATCCCATCCTCCTATTGCTAAAATGTATTATTTACCAACTGGGAAAAAAGTTGTGGGTTCGGGAGTGGTTAGAGGAATATCAAACGTGGATGTTTTAAATGTAACTGCTATGTTGGAATCATTGCAGGAGGAGCAAGTAGTTCCCTCTACTTTATTGATCACGTTGGCATTGCTATCGGATAAGAAATGGCTTATGAAGTTGTTCTTTAGGAAGCGACATATGTTATTTAAGGTTTGACTGTCCATATGTTTCCAGATCTCTCCAGGGAGACCCAAACGAGGCGGCGGGACTTTCTCCTTTTACGTCCTGGAGTTCAGCAATTGGGAAGGCTCTTTTTTTTTAAATTTCCTTGTAAGGGTCTGATCAAGTATCAGTCTGATTTCTTTATTTTTTATGAACTTTCCCAATTGCTGGACTTTATAAACGCCCGACATCCTGTGGAGGTAGATGCTCCTCCTTCTGCTTCTGTGTGAGCATAATATGTATCAACTGTTAAACACACCTTTAATTGCCTTTCAGATGTACTTGTTGTTCTAATTTTCTTTCTTATAGTATCCTTCCGTTCTTGGGGGCTAGAGTGGGCTGGGCATTTGAGTTTTTGCTACTGCATGTTGTAATGGTGGGAGTTTTTAGTTCTATGTTATTATTTTCCTTACCCATCTCAGTTTCAGTTTCAAGATGTATTCCTGATATGTTTGTAGAAATTTATAAATATTAAATTTAAAAAAAAAACAACTGCTTTGCCGTGAAGATCTGCAGGTTGCTGGTATCATCTTCCAGTAGTTTAAGCTTCTTGCTTAAAGAAAGCCCTAACCTTTGAGAACTGCACAGCTGTGAGAGTTTGCATGGATTCATCTTTTTTAGTGTTACAAATGGAAGCAACCTTGAATCCTTGTGATTTGTGTGTCTGCAGCTACAAGATGATGCAAGCCTCACTGTACAGAAAGTGTCAGGACTGGTGATTTCAGAAGCATCAGGTCCAGGAGGTTTTGATTGTGCTAGATAATACGAAAATCCATTTGATTGCTTTAAACTTTCACACTGTGTACGTTAAACCATCAGGGAACATTGAGCCCCATGCCCCTAGCGATGTCATCAATTGTTGTCCTGCACAGCTACAAGAGGCCACGAGCCCTGCTGCCCAGAATGCATCAGCATCGAGAGCCCCTAATTTCAGAGCAGCCGCCCCCACTACTTGGGGACTGGGCTAACTAATCTGAACATCTCTATGCTTTTAACTTATACACTCTGTACTGTAAAGCACTGAGGGATGGTAGGCTCCGCGCTCCCAATGATATCATCAATTGTTTATTTTTATTGGTATTTGACAAACCGCCCTTCCCTTATTGCATCAGGGCGGTATACAGAGTTAGAACAAATTTAGAAAAATAAAATAAAAATAGCAAGAGAGATAGTGCCAAGTTATAAAAGGAAAGTAAACATTCACACCATGGCGGGAAATCCACTGCTTGCCCCAATACAAGCATTGTGCAACTTCTGCCTTTTTGGAATCCTGCCAGGTACTTGTGACCTGGATTGGCCACTGTTGGAAACAGGATACTGGGCATGACGGACCTTGGTCTGTCCCAGTATGGCATATCTTATGTTCTTATGAGGGAAGGAGATAAGGGTCACCTTGAGTCAGCATTGACTCGAAGGCACACATTGCATTCATTTTTATAGCGATGGATTCATTACCTGGCAATTTAATTAATTACCGATCACTGTATTGATGAAGCCAGGAGAAATAATTATTCCATCAGGCTTCAGAGATCATTATCTTGGCTGCATGAGCCTGTACAGCAATTAATGTCTGTTCATCTTAATGCTGTAGCTATGGATTTACCCCCAGCTCAAACGTTTTCCATCATTTCATTTCTAAGACCAATAAATTGCCTTCATTCAGTTTAAAATAGCTTAAAAATGTTTGGAGTAAGGAAATGAATGTTCAGATATCTTATGAGAAGAGTTTGGTAGGGTTAATAATACCCAAACTGCAGAAATTTTGCAGAAGATGATCTTTTTTCATGTTTTCTGGATTGTTTCTCTGTTTCCTCAATTAAGTTCACACAGGAAATATTGAGTCACTTTATGTAGCACAATAGTAGATGGAAAAAAGGATCAACTTCCACAGCAAAGACCAACTGCACAAACAAGGAGCGGAAGGGGATCTAGGAGTAGAAAAACTGTATTGGAAAATTGCCTGACTCGACCAAGTTTCGGTTTCAGCAGCCTTTATCAGGGCTCTAAAGATCAATACAAATATATAGACAATCAATAAAAATAAAAGTGTATATATAAAAAGGGAACCCACTCACAAAACGATTAAATAATGGAACATACCAAACTCCAAGTAGGATGTACCTTGAGCATCTTCAAGCTGGCTTTGTCATAGTTTGTGCAGTTACTGTTGTGTAACATGGAGCCCAATTCTGAAAGGGGCACATCCGGGCCATCTAGAAGGCCCCGAGCAGAATGGGCCTGTTAGGACCCGATTCTGTTCCGCGGGAGCAAAACGTTCCCACAGCATACAGAATTGGGCCCAAGGATGTCCTGGCATGACTCTGGGGACATCCTGCCCGCAGGTTTCTCTGGCTCCCGTGACGCCGACCCTCTTCTTCCCCGCTGCCTGACCCATGACTGGGCAGTTCAGGCCTGGATTAGCTGGCGGGGACCCACCCACTCCTGGCCCCGAGGGAGGTGTTTCCGGCCCCGATTGCCCCATTTGTGCTGCTTATTCCACCTAGCCAGTCAGGTTTTATGGAAAATCACAATGAATATGCATAAGAGAGATTTACATGGGATGGAGGTAGTGCATGAAATCATCTTGCTTGCATCATCATCCATCATAATTTAATAGTACTGGGCATACTTCCAGCTAGGTCCCATAGGTTGGGAATCCTTCTTGAAAATTTGGGGCTCTTATTCGGACTCTTGTCGCACAGAGCTAGAAGCATCGCTATAAACATTTAAGGTGGAACTATCAAAGTGACTTTCTTATTGGCTCTGACCCATTCTTCCGGGTTTGCAGTTGGCTTGGACTTGGGGGCAGGTTGTCAGGGGAAGGAAATGTGCGGATATGTGGAACTGGTGTTACATAACCCTCCTTTTGTACACTCAGCAGGGTACATATAAGAAACCAATGTACGATGCTGTGTTGCACTGTGTTTTTGGAATATTAATAAAAACGATATGTACAAAAGAAAACAACGTTTTACTTGTGAAAACAATGCCAGGTCAGGAAACTCCCTGCTTAGTGAAAACATTTATTTTAATAATGGACACTTCCTGCCAGACAACACCAGGCTACCTAAAGAATTAAAGTTCCCACTTTAAGCCCCTACCCCGCACCCGGACACTCTTTCTTTCTCAGCATCCAAGCCTGACCGTCACAGGATTATCCTAACTGAATTTGCAACATAAGGGCAGGTTAGGACGAAGATGCCAGTTACGGCAGGGAAGTGACTGTTTACTATCCTTACCTGTATCTTTTTTCCTCTTTTGAGTCAATTTGCTCTCTAGTGTGGTGATGGAGAGGAAGGGTCTGAGCACTGGGACAAATACGTGACTCAGATAGACAGCTTCAATGAATCCCAGTGGTGTCTCTGTTCCCTGCGGTTCAGCATCCTCTGCTGGCCTAGTGCCATTTAACGCAGAGAGTTTCAATAATGCTCAGTCTTGCTGCTCAGCACACACCACCAATGGAGCGACTGCAGCAGCAGACTGAAGAGATCCGTCCGAGTCATTCCTACATGCAGATAGGATACTTCCTTGGAGTACGATTAGATACTTTAGAGAAGATCTTCTGCAGCCGAGCCCTGCTTTCCCAAGAAAAGATCCATGCTAGTTGTCAATTGTCAAGTCCCAACTAGCAGAAACAAAGGAGAGTCCCGTGACTCATAGATTACCCCTATGAGAAGAGGGTTAAAAGGTTAAGGCTCTATGACTTGGAAAAGAGAGGATTGAGGGGAGATATGATAGAGGTCAATAAATTAATGAATAGAGTGGAACGGATAAACATAAATTGGTTGTTTATTCCTTCAAAAAGTTGAAAGACTAGTGGACACTCGATGAAGCTACAATGTAGCCCATTTAGGGTTAATCAGAGAAAATATGTTTTCACTCAATGAGTAATCAATCTCTGGAATTTGTTACCGGAGGGTGTAGTAAAAGCGGTTGGTGTATCTGGATTTAAAAAATATTCAGACAATTTCCTGGATGAAAAATCCATAAACCATTATGAAAGAGGACCCTGGAAATCCACCTTTCACCCCTGGGATAAGCATCATGGAATCTGTGTACCTTTTTGGGAACCTGACAGGTACTTGTGACCTGCATTGGCTACTATTAGAAACAGGATACTGGGCTTGATGGATCTTGGTCTAACCCAGTATGGCATTTCTTATGTTCTTATGATTGGTAGTGGGCAAGAGCAACAGTGGAAAGATGCACATTTGGGTCGGCAGACTCAGGTGAGCCAATAGATGTCGTCTGTTAAGAGCTAATGTGGTGGCATTAGAATATCTGGCTGGCAATTGAGTTTTTGGAGACGTGTTTCTCTATGCAGTGTGACAAAATATTCATAATTTCTAAGGAAACGCAAATAAAATGTCAACTTTATGATTCTACATTGTTGGACCAGTCAGGAAACTTGGACTCCTTAGAATCATGGGTAATAAAGATTTGAAAGATTAATACTGAATCGACAAAAGAGAATATGGGCCAGATTTTCAACTGGGCGAGCTATGCGCCGCATCGGCAAATAGCCCGCCCTCCTTCCGCCTAACCCAGATTTTCAATGCCGGGGTCGTATGCAGAGCCGGCATTGAAAGTCCAGGTCTTGCCGCATATCCCAGAAGTCACAGGAGCTAGCCGGGTAGCACCGATTTTCGATGCTACTCACTTTGCCTCTGCACCTGAAAGACCGGCGAGGAAAAACTTCACCTATCTTTAAGGCACAGAGGGCTAAGCAGGTAGGATTGAAAATTGGTGCTACCCAGTTAGCCCCTTTCCTCTGCCCCCGCTCTGCCCTAAAATGCCCCTAACATGCCCGATGCTAACGACATAGTATCTGGGACATTAGGGACTTATCCATGTAGGTACCCTTCAAAAATCCCAGATATGGCATTTACTTGGGTAACTAGGGCCCTTGGTTCTTATGCTGAAAGCTGAGGAAATGGGAATAACCGCAGGAAATACAGAGAATTTAGAATTTTACTAAAAGTCCAATCATTGCACCTAAAGAAACATTTGGAGACGTATTTAATGGCCATTTTTTAAAATTATCTTCACAAACCTCGGCTCCTATACTAATTGTTCTACCACAAAAATTTATAGAAAGGTTCTACGTGGAAAATAACAAAACTGATAAAGGGGAGGGAAGGGAACAGGAAGAAATGCAAACCAGATTAGGGCTCTTCAGCTTGCAGAAGAGAATATTTCAGATTGCACCAAGACTGGAGAATGTTCCATTAAATTAAATTAACAGGTAGCAGATTTAAAACAAATTGGAGAAAATGTTTTTTCACTCAATGAACAACCAAACTGTGGAATTTGTTGTCAAGATATCTAGTACCGCTGAATATAAAGGGAGTTTGGACAAATTCTTAGAGGAAAAGTTCATGCACAACTGAGGTAGACGTTTGAAGCTTCTCACTTCTCCCTGAGAGGGCGCTGCAAGCAGTGGATCTATTCTTTGGGATCTAATGGGTGCTACCTAGTTTTGATTCCTAGGGTTTGATTCCCATTAGTACTCTTTGATGCGTTGGGCAAGTCGCTTAACCTTCCAGTGCCCCAGAAAAATCCAAGTTATCAATGTCCCTGTTTAAGGTCCATTACCAAGTTTAAGTTACAAGGTAAATCACTTTGACTGAAGTGATAAGCAATATACAAATCCTGTTAAATAAGAAGGGCCTGGATTGATCATTCTTGGTAACAAAATCCTGGGCTTCATGGACCTTTCATCTGACCCAGCATGACTCCTTTTATGTTCTTATGGTACATTTTCCAGAGAGGAAAATGACAGAGAAAGTAGAAGAGGTGTAAAAGGCCATCATATACTATGGTACTATGGCTGGACAGTTGACAGTGCAGCCAAATCTTACAAACTTCCATTAAATCTGAGAATGCTCCTGCAACTTTCTTAGACTCATTTGTTCTGGAAACAGATAAAAATTTTCTTCCAAAAACATGACTTTGGGGCCTAAGATTATCTTTCTTCCCTGAAAATTCTAAGCAAAGCTAGAACTAGTGGAAATGTTTCTTTTTGGAAGGAGAAGCACTTTGGATGTAGATGCCTCATTTATTTTAAGAATCTCCTGGGAGTGCTTGGTTAACTTGCAGACAGCTTAAGCAGTTAAGGCTTCTTCTTCAAGATCAACCCTTTATTGCGACAGTTAGTTCTAGTCTATGATTAAGTTGCCATGTTAGGGCAGTATAAATGCTGATACAATGGAATATATTCCCTTGCATTCTCTAATCACACAAGCCCAATACAATATGATGGCAGATAAAGTCCCACATGGTCCATCTAGTCTGCCCAGTAAGGTGACTAGAGTAAGTGTACTCGCCGCTCTGTGCAGGTCACCCCCCTCTAGAGCTTTGTTTAGGGCTGTACCTGCCACTCCATGTTTGTCACCTTGCTGAACTTGTTGAAGTATAAAGCTAGTTAAATTTATTTTGATTTTATCCCCTTGCTATAGCGGGATCCATTTTGAATTCTATCACTGTATTTGCCACACCACCTCCATCGGAAGGGTAGATCAAGAATCCACCATCCTTTCAGTGAAAAGCTATTTTCTGATGTTGCTTTTTTAAGTTTACCGCCTTGCAGCTTCATTTTATAACCTCTTTCTTTGACAAAGGTTTGTTTGTTCATTAATACCCTTTGCAACAGTATCAGCAATTATCCACATGGTTAATATATTTAGAGGCCAATTCTATTCTGGCCATCCAGCCCCTCAGAATCTGGGCATACAACAGTAGCACCCAATTCTGATCCCGTGGGGGCAACATGTGCCCATGGGATCAGAATCGGGTCTATCAGCCTGGATGTGCAGGCCAAGCCCTGATTTTGATGGGCCGCATGCCCAGCAGATCCCCAGCTAACTCAGCCAGGCTCCATAATGGAGCCAAAGTGCCATGTCGTCTCATACACCCGGGATCACGGACCATCCTTGCCCGCCCTCGTTCCACCTCCAGACCACCCCAGTCTAAGGCTCAGCCTTTGCACCGGGAGTGACAGGGGGACAAACAGCAGGGATGTATGTCCAGGGAGGACGTACTTCCCCACTATTCGTGGCACAGAATGACCTCCTTAGTTTCCCATGGACCATCTAATGTGTACACTGTTTAAAGAAACATATTTCATACCCATTTAAATAAAAATGGATTTCATCAGTTTTCCGGTTTATACCTACCAAGTTGGTAAATATTCCATCACTCCAAGCGGCAGTCGCAGTCATTACAATGGCGAGAAGCAGTAGGCAGAAAGCTCTACGCATGGTGCCCTCAGTTTGATAAACTCGCTGTCCTCTGGCTCTGAATCTGGTCTGAGTGCCCAGTGGTGGACATCGGTTGATGTACAGGTCCATATACCTCATCTTTTGTGGCATGTGACCAAACCTAACCATTCACACAAGCACATATCTGCTATTACAGATACAATCCCAGCAAAACGAGCTTAAGATTGCCATTAATAGTACTTGACGTGCAAAGGCTCAGTTGAGATGTGAAGATGACGGTATTGGGAAGGAAGAGTAACCATATATTATGCTAAAAAACATTTTGTTAAGTGGTGACTATGAAATGCATCTTCCAGAACTCTCCTTTTTATTAGAATTCAAAATATTGATTTGTGAAGTAAATTGTAAAGAAGATGTGAAAGTACAGAAAGACAAATATATGCAAAGTCTGCCTTCAAGTCAATGCTGACTTCTCATAACACAGCACCTCCCAGAGTTTCTTGGCAGTATGACCAGAAGGAGATTGTCAAACCTTTCGTCTGAGGTAATAGAGGGTTAAGTGGCTTGCCCAAGGTTACAAGGAGAGCTAGTGGGAATTGAACCCTAGTCTCTTGGTTCCATAGCCAGTGCTCTAATCATTAGGCTACTCCTCCATTGTGGGGAAGGAATAAGCAAAAGGAGTTGAGGGAGGACGGACTAAGCATGAACACAGAGAGGGGGCGGAAGCCGAGGTAAGAGCAGTGAAGGGGTTGAAGGGCAAGTTGAGAGTTTTTTCCCACTAGGTCTTGAGGAAAAAAAAAGTTTAAATATCATCATAGAAGGACTTCTGTTTAGATTGTGCTGTTGTCAAACATGAAGCATTTTAAATCAAGAGACTTTTCCATTTTTGCTTTATTTTAAAGATATAGAAATATTCATGTGAGACAAAAAGCTGATTCACTGTGAATGTCTCTGAATTGAAATGAGAACTCGAGATAGAAGAGCCAGTGGGACTAATGTGAGTGCAGGAGGTGTAAACATGTGGAGAGCTGCGGTGGGCCAGGACATGCAAATAGGAAGAAGGGGCAAGAGGAGGCTGGAGGGGTCCCATAGAAGAGGTTTTATCTATGTGAAGAACTATCTTAAGGACATATCAATGAGTGAGTGGAAAGACTGTGGATTTCACAGTGAAAATATGTTTGCATATACAAATGGATAAGAGTAAAAGCAATATGAAGATAAAGGCAAATTCAAGATGGGAATTTAAGTGCTGCATTGCATGAATTCATGTTAGCTATGTGCGTGTGACAGAGGGTTTGGAAGGTGTATACATTTTCATGAGCAACATATAGCCCGTCATTCAAAGACTCTTTTAGCGCTAGTGATGGATTCTGGTCTCACTGGACACGGTCGTTCGGGTCCACACAGATGCCAAAGTCGGTATTGGTGATAGAGCCCACAATGGTTCTGTCAACATCGCACTCCAGGCCACTCTCACAGATACACTTGTAGTAGACACCATAAAAGCTCTGCAGGGGACACAAATACTGGAGTCAGAGGAAGCACAAATGGAGACATACAGCCTTGAGGGAGATACTGGTGGACTGTGGCTTATGTCAGACGTTCATTAGACTAACAGTAGCCAGGAATTATCTCGTCAAAATCAGAAATGAAAGTATATCTGTTCCTTTGTCCAACGATAATCTTAATTATTTAAGTCACATTCATATTATCCAAAACAAAATTAGCCAATCAGTTAATACAGTATAATAAATAACTCATGACATTAGTTCAGTCTCTTCTGCTGCTTCCATTAAGATTCAGAACAGGAAATACTTCTCTGCACAAGGACCTGTGGTGGTCTTTGGCCATTTGCACATTGACAGATGTTCAACTCGTGTGTACACCTAACAGTACAGACTCTACACAGTCTGAAAGTGAGGAATGTTGCTACTTTTTGAAGCTGCCAAAAGTAAGGAGAAAGGATATTTAGGAGCACTGAGCCACTTATTACAGCGGTTCTCAGCCCAGTCTTTGGGTCATACCCAGCCAGTAAAGTTTTCAGGACAGCCTATGAATCTGTACAAGCTAGATCTGCATATAATAGAGGCAGAGCATGCAAATTTTTCCTATACATATTCGTCGTCGTAAGCCTGGAAACCATACTGGTGGGATGTGTCCCGCGTTCTAGGCTGAGACCTGCTGACTTACTGGACAGCTCAGAACTTGCAGCACTCGGCTGAGATTGGCAAAGAGAGCGGCTACTTACAGGGGGTGAACACTCCTGGGCCTCAGCAGCCTTCGGGGCACACCGAGCGAGACTTAATGCATTCTTCCGGTGACAGCATTTACTGTTACACTGAACACTGTTGCCGCAGATCTCACCATTTTCCTGGAAGAAAGCACAACAAAATTTGCATTTTTCCAATATGACAGGAGATCATGCAGTCTATAGAAGAAAAGCTCTTTATACCCCCACATCTGTCGAAAACATCAATCTTCTGTAAGCATCATATGTAAAAAGATTAAGTGACTTCTGTGGCTACGAGCCTCTCCTAAAGCATTCATTTATTCTAATATTTAGCTCATTTCCTTCAGTGAGGGCATGACGTATAGGACGTGTTCTTTGGAATTCTACCAGGTACTTGGGACCTGGATTGACCACTGTCAGATACAAGATGCAGGGCTGGATGGACTTTGGATCTGATCCAGTATGGCACTGCTTATGTTCTTATATTCTACTCTACCCATTTTAGATGTTTATTTCAGATAGACAAATACAGAAAACACGGCATATGAGGGACACTAGATAAGGATACCAATTGCCTCCCTGGAGCAACATTATTCATTTTTATTTACTTATTAAACTAATTTCTATTCCACTGTTTCTACAAAATCACAGCGGATAACAATAAACATATATGATAGATACATTTCTTAAAAGTATAAACAAAACATTACATAGATAAATAAAGCATCACATAACAAAACACAGCATTTCAGAGAATAAAACATCATAAACATAGAAACATGATGGCAGAAAAAGACCATATGGCCTCTCTAGTCTGTCCTTCCGTATCAACTACGATAGTCCCTCTTTTTTCCTTGGAGATCTTTTTTGAATTCAGATACTGTCCTCATCTCTACCACCTCTACTGGGAGACTATTCTACGCATCTACCACGCTTTCTGTAAAGAAATATTTCCGCATATTACTCCTGAGTCTATTCTCTTTCTATCCAATGTCCCCTTGTTGCTGAGCTTACTTTCAAATGAAAGAGGATCTCTTCCTGTGCATTTATGCCATGGAGGTATTTAACATCTCTATTATATCTCCTCTATCCCACCTTTCCTTTAAAGTACAGTATACATATTGAGATCTTTAAGTCTGTCCCCAAATGGTTTATAACGAAGACCACCGACCATTTTGGTAGCCACCCTCTGCTCTAACTCCATCCTGTTTATATCCTTTCAAAGGTGTGGTCTCCAGCAACAAATTCAATTCAATTTCATAAAATCTAAAATACACAGCTCTTCACTACAGCTTTGCTCCCCTGAATGAACCTGATCTTGTCTGATCTCAGAAGCTAAGCAGGGTTGGCCCTAGCTAGGACTTGGATCGGTGACTGTCTTGGAATACCAGGTGCTCTAGACTTACTGTGCAGAAGACCAACCTTGGAATCTACTTTTGCTTGCACCTGCCTAAGAAAACTCAATGCTTGTTGCCAGGAGTCAGCACTGACTCAACGGCATTCACTTTCACACAGTTATTTATCCATCCTGCAGGAAGCTCTAAACAAGTCTGCAAAATCAAAGCTAGTCCTCATACTACCAGCGAGGGTGTTCTATATCGTGGATACGTATAAGGAAAATTTATGGACACATACAGCCTGACTATACTACGTGCGTAAATAAAATGGGAAGAGAAAACTATTTTTCACACAAGAATGTCTAGCATGAACAACCAAAGGTACTTGTAATGTAGAATCTGGTGATGCCTTTTCAAAGGAATAGGTTTTCTGATTTGTTTTAAAAATTTTGGAAGATGATTCTACCTGGATGTATTCAGAGAACTAATTCCACAGATGCGGAGCTAAAAGGAAGAATGCTGATCTGCGTGTAGACTCGAGATAAGCAAGGGAGGGTGATGGGAGAACCAAATGATCTGAGTTCTGTGACCGGAGTGTTCTGGTGGGACAATAGGGAATCAGGAAGCTGGATACATAGCTCGGCATGTCTGTATGGAAAGTCTTAAAGGTAAGCATCAAAATCTTAAAATAAAAGCGGAATGATAGATGTAACCAATGAAAGCAGTAAAACAGTGAAGTCACATGGTCATATTTTGAAGCACCTGCTAAGAGATGAATAGCGGTAATTTAGACCAATTGCAGTTTCTTCAGAAAAGAAGATCTCATTCCAGAATCGATTGCATTGCAGTAATCTAATCTAGATAATACCAAGACAAGCAGTAGTGTGTGAAGTGCTTGGGCTGTCAGATACAGTTTGATGGAACAAATGCGATGCGGTGAGTAAAAGACAATTTCTCTATTAGATCCTCAAAAGAAAGATGATTATAAAAAATGATCCATAAATAAGTCAGGGATTCAACAGGAGAAATTGCAGAGCCCAAGATTAAAGGGCAAACAGAGGGAGAACGCGAGCCTCCTGTCATCCAAAGAACTTGAGATTTATCAGGATTCTATAAGAGGCCACGTTCCCATAGCCAAGAGGATACTAAATCTAGGCAAGTATTCAATGGAGAGAGGTCAGGTATGTCTGCTGAAGACTAATACTAGCAAAATATAATCGGCGTAGTAATAGCTACTAAGTCCCTGTTC
The DNA here is from genome assembly GCA_033557465.1 of Ichthyophis bannanicus. Taxonomy (NCBI): domain Eukaryota; kingdom Metazoa; phylum Chordata; class Amphibia; order Gymnophiona; family Ichthyophiidae; genus Ichthyophis; species Ichthyophis bannanicus. The sequence continues at coordinate 159,478,707 of CM066045.1, forward strand.
CTGGATTCGCATAGTGAGGGGAGATAAGCAAATGTTGAGTAGTGTGAGGAAAAAGGATTTCTGATTCTGCCACCTGCCCTTCAGCTCAACCTTCCATTTCCAGTAGTCATATACCTCTAGTCAACTCCCTTACACATCTTAGAGTTATGTTTGATCAGACTCTATTGATTCTCAAATATCCACAATGATTCGTCGTGCTTTCTTCTCTCTTCATCGAATCTTTACAGTAAAACCATTGTTAACTTTCAAGCTCTTCGTACGCTAATTCATGTCCTACTGTAATCACATCCAAATTAGACTATTGCAATACTGTTTACTGTGGTCTTCAATCTACCAATTTGAAAAGGTTTACAAAAATGCAAGGTATGCCATCAATGCAAAATACAGCAAGCAGATCACTCACTAGTGCTACTAGATATTTATTTTATTTTATTTAACAGCTTTTATATACCGCACTATTTGACATCAGTGCGGTTTACATTAAACAAAATACACTCAGATTTAGAGAACTTGTCCAAGTTACAGGTAACAGGGGAATAAAACAAGGATTAACTGGTTAATAGCATATAAATAATTAAATAAAAGCAATTACATAAGACTAGATATGACCATGTTTCCCTATTGCTATATAAATACCACTGGTTTCCTCTCTCCTTCCGATTTCAATTCAAGGTTCTTATTCTTCCACTTAAAGCCTTTTACACTACAGTTCCAATTTACTTGTCATCTCTGTTTAATTCCCAGTCTCAATATAGATCTTTTGGTTTTACCACCAGGGTCATATATGAAATATGAGTCTACCCGACATTCTGCCTTTTACTTTCTAACCCCCTTCCTCTGGAACTTGTTACCTAAATATACCCGATTAGATGATTCCAAATATATCTGTTTTGTAGACCCATTATTTTACATAAACTTTATCAGATCGGAAGGGGAGGGGTAGAAGTTGCATCTTCTGACATTTTGCCTCATCTCATTCCTAACATATTCTCTTATCTGTTTTCACTCTCTGCTTTTGCAAGTCTTTTTCTTACTGTTCTACCCTTGCCAATGGTATTAATTGGAGTTCTTTTTCTTGCTAATTTTAATATTTTTTTTTTACCTTTGAGATTGCAAACTGCTACACCACGACATCAAACCAGACATGTGGTGGTATAGCAAGTTTTTGATAAACATAAACATGCTCCAGCTTTCGTGGAAGAAAACAACCAGAGCTACAGAGGATGGATCTAACAGCAAGATGACTAGCCACAATGTCGTCATCAACATTCAGAAGCCAAGAATTAGGTAAATCTTTGAATTCTTACCAGCTTGAGGAATACTGCAATGTCCCATCTACAAATATTTTGACCATTATGACAGTGGAACATAACGTTGTGCATGAATCAAAGCCACGTTGCTTTAACACGTGGTCTTATGTAGAATGTTACTGAGTCATGACACTTCGCATCTACAACTCAAAAAGAAACTCCAGGATCACCTCTCACCTGCAGCTGTCTACGATTTCTTACTCTCACAATTTTCCTTTCCCCTTCTTTCCCTCTTTCGGTCCTATCAATTTTATGATGTTCTTTTCTATATTTTATATTGCTGGATTTTCATGTTTATTGTAAACCATTTTGATTATGAGAGAGGCGGAATATCATGTTTTTAAATAAACCATAAACCACAGTAAACTTGAGATTGCAGCCACACCTAACATTACAGTCATGATGGCCTGTGCAAAACTAACCTCTTTGGAGATACTGCTCCTGGGGAAATGCCAACCCACAGTACTTAAAATAAGAAACAGGTAATAATTTGCATGACTGAGCTGCATTGGAATTTTCCCATATGTCACCAAATTTTGTCGGGAGAGGTTTTCTATACCCTCGATGAGAAAGAGCAGTAGGTCACACATCAGCGCAGAAGAAAAATCTCTCATGTGCAAATCACACCCAGCAGAGCAGCAAACACAATGGCACAGCCCCCAGCCTTATGTGCACCTGTATGCCACAATCTCTATGCAAGACAAGCTTCCAGAGTCCCCTTTATAGATGCTTTTACACTATCTCATGGAGCCTGACCAAGAAAAGGCAAGTTTCTTTTCCTTTACTGATGCACCTGCCGAGATTTATGAAAAATAATTCATAAGTCTAATAAAATAAAATTCAAATATATTCAGAAGGAAAAGTCACAGCTGGAGTAGCTCTCTGAAGTGGGGAAGTCTGCTTTGGAAAAAAAAGCGCTTGAAACAGGAATTGCAACCAGATGCATAGTTTTAAAGAATAAGGGAGACCCGCTAGTGGAAGCCTACATCTCCCTTGCAGTGGCACGTTCTGCCAACGAGATACAATTCTTTAACACAAGAGATGACATTGATTTAACATTTTGTCCTGTCTTTACCAAGTTTATCAGCATTCCTTTATCCCAAGGGGCTGCAAAGGTTACAGCAAGGATAAACAGTAGCAGGAGCAATGCGCTTCTCATTATGGGAGTCGATTTGATGCACTCACAATCCTCTTGCTCCGAGTCTATACTGTGCATCCAGTGGCAGGTCCCAGTTGATGCTATGAACTTATATAGCTAATCATCTGTGGCCGACAGACTGACCATGTCCAATTGCAGAGGCACACATCTGCTAATACAGGTGTTTACCTAAAAAGCAAAGCTCACAAAGACCATGTGAATGCAACAGATGTGCTGGCATGACAGAGGAACCCTAACACGGTGCAAAGTTTTCCTACCTGGCATTTGTGGAAAAGTGCAGACATTTTTACTAGTATCCTTGAAAAACTAAAAAAGTTAACATTTCCAACAGGCTAAAACTGCAGCTAGTATAATAATGACTGGATGATTAGTGCTGCTGAATTCCATGGTTCCACAATGCTTGTACTGGGTCAAGCACTGATATCCTGGGTCCCTTTTAATAATGGTTTATGGACCTTTCCTCCAGGAACTTGTCCAAACCTTTTTTTAAACCCAGCTACACTAACAGCCTTTACTACATCCTCCGGTAACAAATTCCAGAGTTTGATTACAGGTTGAGTGAAAAAATATTTTCTTTTATTTGTCTTAAATAGTTTACCCTGTAGCTTCATTGCATGTCCCCTAGTCTTTCTATATTCTGATAATGTAAACAATCGCTCTACATTTACCCGTTCCACTCCATTCATTAATTTATAGACATCTATCATATCTCCCCTCAGCCGCCTCTTTTCCAGGTTAAAGAGCCCTAACCTTTTTAGCCTTTTTTCATAGGAGTATCCTTCCATCCCCTTTACCATTTTGGTGGCTCTTCTCTGAACCTTTTCTAATAACGCTATATCCTTTTTAAGATACGACAACCAGAATTGCACACAATATTCAAGGTGCAGTCTCACCATGGAGCAATACATAGGCATTATATCATCCTTTGTTTTATTTTCCATTTCTTTCTTTATCATACCTAGCATTCTATTTGCTCTCTTGGCCGCTGCTGCACACTGGGCCGAGGGCTTTAACATGTTCTCCACAATGACATTTAAATCTTTTTCCTGGGTGGTGGTTCCTAATGTGGAACCTTGCATCGTGAAACCATAGTTTGGGTTGTTCTTCCCTAGGTGCATAACCTTGCACTTCTCCACATTAAATTTCATCTGCCATTTCGATGCCCAGTCTTCCAATTTATCAAGATCCTCTTGCAATTTTCCACAATCCTCTTGGGTTTTAACAACTTTAAATAGTTTTATGTCATCTGCAAATCTGATAACCTCACTCGCTATTCCACTTTCCAGGTCATTTATGAATATGTCAAAAAGCAGCGGACCCAGCACAGATCCCTGGGGTACACCACTATTCACCTTTCTCCATTGGGAAAATTGGCCATTTAGCCCTACCCTCTGCTTTCTATCGTTTAACCATTTCCTGATCCACAATAGTACACTGTCTCCTATCCCATGACTTTTTAATTTCGCCAAGAGTCTCTTATGAGGGACCTTGTCAAAGGCTTTCTGAAAGTCCAAATACACTATATCAACCGACTCGCCTTTGTCTACCTGTTTATTCACACCTTCAAAAAAACAGAACAAATTAGTAAGACAAGATCTTCCTTGTCTAAAGCCATGTTGGCTGTCTCCTTTTAAGCCATGACTATCTACATGTTCAGCAATTTTGATGTTTATGATGGTTTCTACCATTTTTCCCGGTACTGACGTCAGCCTCACCGGTCTGTAGTTTCCTGGATCACCTCTGGAACCCTTTTTAAAAATTGGCATTACGTTGGCCATCTTCCAATCTTCAGGTATTACAGATGATTTTAATGATAGTTCACAGATTACTAATAACAGGTCTGCAATCTCATATTTCAGTTCTTTCAACACCCTTGGATGTATATCATCCGGTCCAGGTGATTTGCTACTCTTCAGTTTATCAAATAGTTGTAATACATCTTCCCGATGAATCGATATTTCCTTCAATTCTTCCACACCTTTAAATAGCATTTCAGTCATGGGTAACATCCCTACATCTTCCTCAGTAAAGACCGGAGCAAAGAATTCATTCAGTCTCTCTGCTATCGCCTAGACGCCTCTTAGTGCCCCTTTAACCCCTCTATCATCTAATGAACCAACTGACTCTCTCACAGGTTTTTTGCTACAAATGTACTTGAAAAAGTCTTTTTTACGCGATTTTGCTTCCACAGCAAGCTTCTTCTCAACTTCTCCCTTTGCCTGCCTTTTCAATGCCTTGCATTTAACTTGCCAGTACTTGTGCTGTTTCCTGTTTTCATCATATGGCTCTTTTTTCCATTTCCTGAAAGATGCATTTTTGCCAACAGCCTCTCTGACCTCACCTTTAAACCATGCTGGCAGTTTTTTGGACTTCCTTCCACTTTTCTTAAAGAGTGGAATACAGCTGTTCTGGGCTTCCAAGATAGTATTTTTCAACAACACCCAAGCTTGATGTAAGTCTTTAACCTTTGCAACTGCTCCTTTTAGTTGTTTCTTAAATATTTTCCTCATTTTATCATAGTCTCCCTTTTGAAAATTAAAAGGTAGTACTGTGGATTTCCTTATCATCCCTCCTCCACTAATTAAATCAAATGCGATCATGCTATGATCACTATTGCCAAGTGGCCCCAACACCCTTATCTCTTGCATCAGATCTGGTGTTCCACTAAGGACTAGGTCCAATATGGCTTCCCCTCTGGTCAGTTCATGAACCAGCTGCTCCAAGAAGCAGTCATTTATTTCATCTAGGAACTTTATCTCCCTAGCATGTCCTGCTGTGACACTGACCCAGTCGATACTGGGGTAATTGAAATCACCCATTATTATTACTGTGCTGTAACCTTTGTTAGCTTCCTTGATTTCTTGAGCATTTCATCATCCATTTGTTCATTCTTGCCAGGTGGTCGATAGTACATCCCCACTGCCATTGCCTTCCCCTATTTACATGGAATTTCAATCCATAGCGATTCTACAGCAAATTTTGTTTCCTGCAAAACTTTAATCCTTTCTGACTCAATGCACTCTCTAACAAAGCACCACCCCTCCACCAATTTGATCAGCTCTATCATTATGATATAGTTTGTACCCAGGTAACACAGTGTCCCACTGGTTGTCCTCCTTCCACCATGTCTCTGAGATTCCAATCATATCTAACAAACGCAAACTACGGTCCGACGCTTTCTCCCCTGAAACACCCAAAACAGGCAAAGAGACCGACTGATTCACATGAAATGACGAAACTACCTTTGGTAGGAAAGACGATACGGGATGCAACACCACTTTTTCTCTAGAAAAAGTCAGAAACGGTTCCCGACAGGACAAAGCCTGCAACTCAGAGATTCGACGTGCAGAGCAAATGGCTACCAAAAATACTGTCTTCAAAGTCAAATACTTTAGGGAAGCCTGATGCAAAGGCTCAAAAGGCTCCCTTGTCAAGGCTCCTAAAACCAGGTTGAGATCCCACGGAGGAGAAACCACCCTGTGCGAAGGACGCAGATGGGATACCGCTCTCAAGAAATGGACAAAATCGGTATGGACCCCCAAAGGAACTCCTTGCACCTTTCCTGGATAACAAGAAATCACTGCCAACTGCACCCTTAACAAACTGGCAGCCAATCCCTTATCTAACCTGTCTTGCAAGAAACTCAACACTGTTGGTACGGATACTGAGGCTGGACGAAACTGACATTGAGCACACCAGTCCTCAAAAACACGCCAGATGCGCACATATGCTAAGGAAGTGGACCCCTTTCTGGCCATAAGCAAGGTGTCAATCACCGCCTTGGAATAACCCTTCTTCCTTAACTGAGCCCTTTCAATGGCCAAGCTGTAAGTAAGAACCGATGTACCTGAGGCATTCGTAGAGGACCCTGAAGCAGCAGATCCTCCTTTAACGGCATCCCCCATGGTTCCCCGTGGAGCAGACGCACCAGATTGGCATACCACGGACAACGAGGCCAATCTGGAGCTACTAAAAGCACTATTCTCCGATGAGCCTCGATGTGCTGCACCACTCGTTCTATGAGCGCCCAAGGGGGAAAAACGTAGAGGAGATCATGAGTGGGCCATTGTTGGAGTAAGGCATCTAGACCTTCTGACATTCGTTCCCGTCGTCTGCTGTAAAAGCGACTGGCTTTGGCCAACCGAAAGGTCACCATGAGACCCATAACCGGAGATCCCCACTTGAGGACAATCTGAGCACACACCTCTGGATGAAGCTCCCATTCTCCGGGATCTACTCGAACCCGGCTGAGAAAGTCCGCTGTCACATTGTCCATTCCCGCAATGTGTCCCGCTGACAGAGTGTGCCACCGACAGAGCCTGAAGCAGAGGCTTTACCCAAATGAAGAGACTTTCTACCTCAATTTCCAGAGTTGCGCTTCCCGTGCCCTCTTGACGATTGAGGTGCGCAACCATCGCGGCATTGTCCGAGAGCACTCGAACTGCTCGACCCCGTAAGGTGGATTCGAAGGCCCGAAGCGCTAGAGCTACCGTTCGCAACTCCAGCCAATTGATGGACCATTTGGCTTCCTGCTTGGTCCAGCAGCCTTGCGCAAGGAGCTCTCTGCAATGAGTTCCCCCTCCTGCGAGACTGGCATCCGTTAACACTGGCATCCACTGCGGCTGTTCGAGAGGCATGCCCGCCACGAGATTCTGTGGACAAAGCCACCATTGAAGAGGCTTCCTGACCCGCAATGGACAGGGGAGGCACTTGAACAGAGAGTCGTTCTGGTGAGACCATCAACGGAGCAGCGACCTCTGTAAGGGACGCATGTGAGCTCTGACCCACGGCACAACTTCCAGAGTCGCCGCCATTGTCCCTAACATGCGGAGATAGTGCCAGGCCGATGGTGCAAGAGTCCACAAAAAATCGTGCACCAGAAGCTGCTGGCCCTGGGCTCGGAGATCCAGCAGGAAAACCGATCCCACACGAGTGTCGAAGCAAACTCCCAAATACTCTAGAACTTGTATCGGAACCAATCGGCTCTTGGCCGTATTGACCACCCAACCGAGACTCTGCAGGAGCTTTACCACTCTGTCACTCGCACACTCTTGGTCCTGGACTTTGCCCGAATCAACCAGTCGTCAAGATAGGGATGAACTAATACTCCCTCCTTCCAAAGAGCCGCCACCACCACCACCATAACCTTGGTGAAGGTGCATGGAGCTGTCGCCAGACTGAAGGGCAATGCCTGAAATTGAAAATGCTCCCATGGTAGCACAAATCTTAGAAACCTCTGATGATCTGGCCTGATCGGAATGTGTAAATATGCTTCGGTGAGATCGAGACGTCAAGAACTCCCCTTGACGAACCGCCACTATAACCGAACGTAAGGTCTCCATTCGGAAATGAGGTACCCTCAAACAGTGGTATACTCCCTTGAGATCCAGAATCAGGCTGAAGGCCCCATCTTTCTTTGGCACCACAAAATAAATTGAGTATCGACCGATATCGTAGTGCTCTCGCAGAACCAGAACCACTGCTCCCAGCTGCAAAAGACAAGCTAGAGTCTCCCGTACCGCAATTGTCCTTTCTCGCCCCCTGCACGGCGACATGACAAAAGAGTCGACCACCGGACGGGCAAACCCGAGAGAATAACCTTCGCAAATGACCTCCAACACCCACTGATCGGATGTTATCTGGACCCAGGCATGAAGAAACTCCCAAAGTCGACCCCCTACTGGCTGAATTCCTGCTTGGGTCCACCTCACTTCATTGTGCTTTCCGAAAACCCGAGGAAGAGGAACTAGCAAATCCTCTGCCCGTTCCCCAGAATCCTCTAAAACTATGACCTCGAGAGGAAAACTATCCTCTGAAATCTCCCAAACGGGAGGTACGAAAATGCCTGAAATCCCGAGGTTGCCCGCAGGAAGGTAACGGGGCTCGGCTCTGGTTCAGTTTATCCTCCAGCAAGTGATCTCCTTTAGAATCCCACAAATCCTTGACCAGCTTATCAAGATCTTCTCCAAACAGCTTCCCCTTAAAAGGAAGCTTGCTAAGATGCGACTTGGAGGAACCGTCCGCCGCCCAGTTTCTGAACCAAAGAGAGCGGCGTGCGGCTACCAAGGAAGCCATGCTATTCGCCAAACCTCTAATAAGATCATATTGGACATCGGCCAAATATGTGGAACCTGACTCAAGTCTTGTCACATCAGCTAGCTGCTCCTGCGTCTGCTGAACTGGCTGCTGCAAACACTGCGACCAGCGAAGGCATGCTCTCACAACCCAAGCTCCACAAATAGAGGCCTGCAGAGCCAAAGTGTTAACCTCAAAAGCTTGCTTCAACAAGGCGTCCACCTTCCGATCCTGTACGTCTTTCAAAGCCACACTGCCTTCAACTGGAATGGTAGTCTTCTTCGTGACCATTGAAACTGTTGCATCTATACGCAGAGAATGAAATACTTCCCGTTCTTGATCTGCCAAGGGATAGAGATGATTCATGGGCCTCACACCATGCAAGCCTGCCTCCGGCACGTCCCATTCATCCTGAGGAAGGTGAGATTCCGTCCGCTCTTCCTACTTCAAATTTGGCTTTGCCGGTAATTCTGCCACTCCCATGGTGTCTGGGGCAGCTTTCAAGGGTTTCTCCCCAGATTTTGTGCTTCTGCTTCATCAGGCTTACTGTTTACGGCAGCAGGGGGCAGTTGCGGATGCCTTGCTTATTGGGGCGGCAGGAGACCAAGCGGCCACCGAAAGGTTCGGTGGTAGTGATGGTAGACTGGTTAAAAGGGCCCGGTCAGTGAAAGATCAGCCTCATGGTTAGGACTGGCCGGATTCAGAGGACCTTGAGCTGGAGCCAGAAGCCGGAATGGAGGATTTAGAGGAAGGTGAGATTTAGGAACCTGAAGATCAAGCAAGGATTATCCAGATCAAGCAAGGATTATCCTGTTCATCGACGGTACCAGCAGAGGATGAGGGTTTGGAGGATCCTCTCATTCAGGCAGTACGAAAGTCCCAGGCAGTTTTTCCTGTTCATTGATGAACAGAAAAAACCATCTGGGACTTTCATACCACCTGAATGAGAGGATCCTCCAAACCCTCATCCTCCGCTGGTACCACCGACGAAAGGTTGAGAGCCTGAAGGGACTCTGTAATGAGCACTATCAGCTCCTCCCTTCGGAAGACCTGGATAATCAGTCCGAACCATGAGGCTGATCTTCCACTGACTGGGCCCTTTTAACCAGTCTACCATCACTACCACCGAACCTTTCGGTGGCCGCTTGGTCTCCTGCCGCCCCAATAAGCGAGGCATCCGCGACTGCCCCCTGCTGCCACAAACAGTAAACCTGATGAAGCAGAAGCACAAAATCTGGGGAGAAACCCTCGAAAGCTGCCCCAGACACCATGGGAGTGGCAGAATTACCAGGCAAAGCCAAATTTGAAGTAGGAAGAGCGGACGGAGACTCTCGCAGACTCCCCTTCCGCAGAAGCGGCAGCACCCTGCGCCACCAGAGCCGTGCCTTCTTTATACTGATCCTGCATTTCTTGCTCCATAGTAAGCGCCTGAGATGCGTAGCCACGACACACCCCCGCGTCCGAGACCGAGCCCCTACAGGAGCCACAAATCAGGCATTGTGGCTGCGTAGGCATTAGCGCTACGGGATCCAAGAGACTGGATAGTAAAGGAAATGGCTCCCGCAGACCACCAAAAAGGGCAACAAAACAAAAACGTGCAGAATCTTCTTATTTTATTTATTTATTTATTTATTTACTTTTCTGTACTGGCAATTTAAGAGCTCCAACACATTGAAAATTAAAAGTAATCAAAATTAATTTCAAGTAACCAGAAAACTACAAGGATTAATTAAAGAAAGCTGTCAGCAAAGAAAAAGAGCACTGTGAAGAAAAAACAGAGGGAAAAGGGCCCACCAAGATCCTGAGCTCTGCTAACCCACAGAACATGCTTCACACTCTGCAGCAGGCCTCAAAAATGCTCACAGAATGCTAGCAGCAAAGATTTAAACAGTACCTCTTCCTCCGAGATCTTCAGATCCTCTCTGCACCCAGATAAATATAACAGGCTTCCTGTGAGCAGCACAGCTGAGAAAGGCTGTCAGCCAGCAGCAGCAGCAGAGAAACAAGGCCTGATGACAGTTTCTGACTGGAAATTTGCAGCACAGAAAACTGAGCCGGTAAGAAGATGAAAAGCCTGCTAAAGAACTCCCCTCCGTGCCAACAAGGAGTGGAGCGCAGGCAAAGGGGACAGAAATAAACGGAAGGGAGAAAAGAGAGTCTAAATCCCTTCTGATCCCCTCTCAGTCCTTGCTATTTTTTTTTAAACAAGCTTTAATGAGCTTTAAAGCTACAGATCAAAAGAAAAAATGTTATAGAGAGAAAAGAAAAACTAAAAACCCTAGCTAAGCTGCCTAAAGCTCCTTATCTGCTCCTCTAGTGAGCCCAGCACCTAGGCTCACTACCTCCAGCTGCATGGAGACTGGACACACTGGGAGCTGGTGGGAGGTGCCAGCAGGATATCTACACTGATGTCACAGTTCTGACATGCCCAGTCTCCATACTGAGAGAAGAGGTGCGCAACCCGGAGGTGAGGGACTGAACTGGAGGGACGATAAGGAATATGCGTTGTTGGGCCAGGTTAAACTCATCTTAAGCGTGCGTCTAGCACTGGTTTTCTGCATCGCCCTGATTATGAGGGTAGGGTGTGTCAATTTTGGAGTGTTAGGAAATAATAATAATGTTTAGTTTAAGTGCATATACAGGAGGCCTGCACAAGGAAAATCAGAATCCTATACATGTGCCCTTTGTACATTCTGGTGTGGGTATGGAAAAGGAATGTGCTGTGCTAAGCTAAACTGATTGTTCTACTCAGAGATGACTTGTATTTGCACAGTTACTGATAAGCTATAGTGGGCCCCAGGAGATGGGTGGATGACGTATGAATATGTTTCTGATAATGTATAAAATACGGACAATCCCTCCACCCTTTGGAATAAACTGCATACCACTTATGTGCAAGTGTGTGTATGTTTGTTCCCCTGGATTCCAGAGAAAGAAGGTAAGGTGATTCCTCGACCCAGACAGACGTCCCAAGCGTTAGTGATAAAAGGTGCTGGGAAAAGAATGATGTACCCTTACATGGAGATGTCATAATTTTAAAAAGCGCTAGTGAAAAAATGGTTCAATTTCATGTGGCAAACCAACAACTAGCTTTAAATTTTTTGTAATATGTTATTTACCTATTTTACACAAATTATGCAAAAATACTCAAATTGCTGCTGGAAATAGGATCTGTGTCACATAGTATTTGACTTACAACAGCTCTAAGGTTCATGAGAATATGGATTTCCAAGCATAATCTGAAAGGAAAGAATCTGAAAAACGTAAGAATGATTGTAGAGTTCTGTGTTGGGGTTTACATGGTGAATTGGTTGAATATAAAAATAAATAGAAATTGGACAGAAGGTCCCAGGCATCTCTTTTTCCAGGTGAACTGTTGAAAGAACAGTGTGAAGAGGTAAGGAAGATAGTCATGCCTACAGTGAGAAGGTCAGCGTGGTATGGTTACAGGAGTCTGTTTTGCAAGCTATATTGTGCAGTGAAGAGGAACAGGAGAGAGGAGATGCAGTGGAGAAGATATTGAAGATCAGAGGTGAAAGAGATGAGAAGACTCAGCTTGGAGACAGCAGTGTGAGACCCAGGAAAATACCATCTATCAACACTGAAGCAACTACACTCACCCAATTACTTGACTGGAGCTCCGACGTCTCTGAGCCTCCTCTTACCTGTACCAGGACAACAGCAGAGATCAAGGCATTTCTGAGCAAGCCCATGGTGGTTCGAGACTGGCCATCACACCCAGACCATAGAAAAGTGTGTAAAAATGACAACTGAAGCTGCTGGTCATGTGTACAATCAGGAGAGGAGGGAACATTACATTAGGGGTCAGACGGTCAGCAGGGAGATCATGAGCTGAAACAGAAGCAAACAAGATATAGCTTCTTTGCTGGATTTTGTTAAATAACATTAAATTAACTGCATAAATGACATTTTAAAGACAATTATGTGGCTTCAGATGTTGTTCAGATTATTTGTATGTTCAAATAAATATTACTTAATTTCCACATATTTCAACTGTGATTCGATGTAGGTAAGACTCACTTTAAGCAGTTCCTGAAGATAGCTTTAGATTCCGCATGCAAAAATGCATCATTTGGTCACTAGTAGTTTGTAAAGTTTGGAAAAATAAAAATCTATCCCTAAAACTGACACACCCTATTATGAAGGTCACTGCACCTAAATTAAGCCTATTTGTGAAGAGCAAGAGTGGCAGAGATCGTGCCTTAAGTTAAGGTGTGAAATTATAGAGGTGCTGCAAATGTCACACCTCAGTTTTTCAAGTAAGGATGTAAATGATAATATTTTATAATCTATGTGCGTACTTGTGTGCTCCACCCACCTACCCACACACACACGTCAATGTGCGTACCTTTACATTGGGTGGTCTTGAACATGCATATGTGGTCATCTAACTCATAATAATGATAAAAATATCAGCAAAGTAAGCACATACCCTATCATGTAAACTAGGTGCCCCCTTATTCAATTAGCCCCTATGAGCCCTTAATTGCAAGTAACCACAGTTTTGACCCATTTTGTCCCTCTTCTATCTATTACAACTTCATGGTAAAAATCCCTAGCCAAAGGCCACAGACTGTCCCCCTCTGTGACCCTGTATACATCTGCCCAGAATTTGGGCAGTAAATGTGGCTATGGCCAAGGCTCCCTCCCCCACTCTAAAGGCTGTCAAGGGTGCTTCAGCAGTTCACCCCCTTTCCAACCAACCATCTCCAGCTGGCAGCAATAACAAACCAAAGGAGAAGCAGGAAGAGGCTATTGCCCTAGGGTTGCTAACTGGCTCCAGATGCGCCTGACAAGTTTGATCCAGCCCTGGGTTTACCCCACGGCATGTTGGGATATGTAGTCCTGCTTTCTCTATTGCACTCAATAAGAAAAGCAAGACTACAAGTCCTTGCATGCAATGGGTTAAACTCAGGACTGGATTAAGCCTGTAGGGCACATCTGGAGCCAGGTGGCAATCTTATTTGGCCTCAAGCACCAGTCTGAGGGGGCTTCTGGAGGAGAAGCTAGAAGGTAAAAAATAAAAAGCAAGCACAGGTCTTTTGTAATGTGGTATTTGTTGGATGGACACAAATGTAAACACTGGTCCTCAGGTGCTGGAGAACCCCAGTATGCCACCGGCAGGTAGGAGATCTGGTTTAAATGCCCAGAGTGGATTATCTGTAGAGTACTGGGCAACACTGAAATGCAGCAATGAGCCTGGTGCTTTTAGGATCACTATAATTTAAAATCAATAAAATTCAGGGATATTCCATTCCAGCTTTTCCCCCTAAAAATATCCGGCCTCACTGAACTCCTTCATTACATGTCCACGATCTCTCTTTTTAGCATAGTACCATTCAACTCTACCAGCTCTTTGATTCCTCTTAACTTCACAAACAGTCCTTCAGTCCCCTGTTCAAGAAAACCGAGATTCAAATTTATCATCAAACTTTCATACCATTTGCCAATATTTGTGAAAATTTGCCTGTATTTTCAAGGTGAGTAAGAAGTGTGCTGGGATGTGTTTGTTGGGAAGACCAACATAAAACTGCTTTGCCGTGAAGGTCTGCAGGTTGCTGGCATCATCTTCCAGTAGTTTAAGCTTCTTGCTTAAAGAAAGCCCTAACCTTTGAGAACTGCACAGCTGTGAGAGTTTGCATGGATTCATCTTTTTTAGTGTTACAAATGGAAGCAACCTTGAATCCTTGTGATTTGTGTGTCTGCAGCTACAAGATGCCGCAAGCCTCACTGTACAGAAAGTGTCAGGACTGGTGATTTCAGAAGCATCAGGTCCAGGAGGTTTTGATTGTGCTAGATAATACGAAAATCCATTTGATTGCTTTAAACTTTCACACTGTGCACATTAAACCATCAGGGAACATTGAGCCCCATGCCCCTAGCGATGTCATCAACTGTTGACCTGCACAGCTACAAGAGGCCACGAGCCCTGCTGCCCAGAATGCATCAGCATCGAGAGCCCCTAATTTCAGAGCAGCCGCCCCCACTACTTGGGGACTGGGCTAACTAATCTGAACATCTCTATGCTTTTAACTTATACACTCTGTACTTTAAAGCACTGAGGGATGGTAGGTTCCACACTCCCACTGATATTTTTATTTATTTATTTGGTTTTATATACTGCACTTTTGTAATCCGTGTGGTCTACATTAGAACAACTCATTACATTGAACAGGGCAAGTTAAATACATTGAACAGTTATAAAGAACAAGTAACAAGAGTTAACATAAAAGATTATTCCATTACATAGTACATAAGGCTGTAAACTATATACAGGCTGAAAGGGAGATTTACATTAAAGGGGGAGATCAAAATAAGCTATGGTACATGGTCGAATAAGAGCTGGAACAGTTGTGTCTTAATAGCCTTACCGAACGTTGACAGGTCAGTGATGAGACGGATAGGAGCAGGGAGAGAATTCCAGAGCAGGGGGCAAAAATGGAGAAGGCTCTGTGTCTGGCAAATTGGGAGCTTTTACTAGCCATAGCTGGAATGGTAAGAGTGTGTGCCATATTTGTTCTCCTGGTTCTGGTCGGGTGTCCAATGCAAGAGGTTTTCCAGGGTGGCTGCAGAGAGATGGTGAAGGATTTTAAATGACAATAGAAGGGCTTTGAATTTGAGTCGATTGTTTATTGGTAGCCAATGTAGCTGTACTAGGAGAGGTGATACATGATCATATCTGGAAGCTCCGTAAATGGTTCCGGCAGCAGTATTTAAAGCTATTTGTAAAGGATGGAAAGCATATGCAGGTAGGCCATGTAAGATGATGTTAGCATAATTGAATGATATCATCAATTGTTGATGTTTATTGGTATTTGATAAACCACCCTTCCCTTATCGCATCAGGGCGGTGTACAGAGTTAAAACAAATTTAGAAAAATGAAATAAAACTAGCAAGAGAGATAGTGCCAGGTTATAAAAGGAAAGCAAACATTCACACTAATGTTTTTTTCTGATCCTGCCAGTTACCTGTGACCTGGATTGGCCACTGTTGAAAACAGGATACTGGACTTGATGGACCTTGGTCTGACCCAGTTCGGCATTTCTTATGTTCTTATGAGGGGGTGAATGAGGGAGCAACATGTCAGACAGATAGTGCAGAGAACCAGTATGTAGGGCACAATGTACCAGGGTACTTTTTTTTACATTTTATTTTTATAAAAGGTTTCAATACATTTATGAAGAAAATTATATAAACCAAAAATACACTAGCATACATAATCTATAGTCCACATCAAGAAGCAGCTAAACCAAAAAAAAGAAAACTGGGCAGATTGGGCTCCAACAAAAACATTAGACTCAATTATACATAGTCAAGAGAATAACAGGGTACATTTATATTTGATGGGGAGCCAGTGGTAATGGATTAAAAGGGGATTGACGTGTTTAAAATGGGAAGCATGTGCAAGGAGACATACAGCAGTGTTTTGAATAAATTATAAGAAGCAGCGTTGAAATTGAGGAAGACTTAGGAGAATGATGTTACAGTAATCCAATCTTGATACTACCAGAGAAAGAAAGAGAGTGATCAGGGAAGAGCTGGCAAGAAAGGGCTGAATTGTTGTCGTACATAACTATAAAATAAAGAATGGGTCTATCTTCGTGAATGATCGTTATGTACCAACAAAAAGTACCTCATTCAACTCTTTACCAAAGCAATCTAGCTCAGTAATGCTGAAATTGTCACAACATAGCCTCAGAAATAACCATAGGCACTAACAAACTTTGGGCTTATTGTATTGATCTCCCAGACATGTGCCGGTTTAACATCAATGGCTCATGTTGTACAAACAGTACCACGGTGTATTTTAAGCAAATAAACGTAATCAAGAAAAGTACTTAGCTCATTCAAAAGTGTGATGCTGACCGTGATACTTCAGGGATTTTTTTGAAAAAAAATTTTAGTGTTATAAAATTTCTTCCACGTTCAATCAATGACTCAACGTTCAATCAACGACTTTGGGACAAGCTTTGAGTCGTTGATTGAACGTGGAAGAAATTTTATAACACTAAAAAAATTTTTCAAAAAAATCCCTGAAGTATCACGGTCAGCATCACGCTTTTGAATGAGCTAAGTACTTTTCTTGATTACGTTTATTTGCTTAAAATACACCGTGGTACTGTTTGTACAACATGAGCCATTGATGTTAAACCGGCACATGTCTGGGAGATCAATACAATAAGCCTAGAGTTTGTTAGTGCCTATGGTTATTTCTGAGGCTATGTTGTGACAATTTCAGCATTACTGAGCTAGATTGCTTTGGTAAAGAGTTGAATGAGGTACTTTTTGTTGGTACATAACTATAAGATACCACAAGCCCTGCGGTGTGCTGGCAAAGGAGTGTAACAAAGGGGCATGCCTCTTTGTGTGCACTTCTGGCAAGCTATTATTTGTATCTTGCTATTTTCTCCCTCTAGATTGAGAGCATTGGAAGCCATGACTTAGCTGAGGGGGGAGGGAAAATGTCAGTGTAGTCTATGGTTTGAGAAGCAGGAAGTGGCCCTCCCTAACCATAATATCAACTATGCCCAGTATACAGGAAGCAGAGGTTTTCATTTATTCATTTTTAATGAGTGGAGGAGTAGCCTGGTTGGCTTGCCAACCAAGAAACCAGGGTTTGATTCCCACTAGCTCTCCTTGTGGCCTTGGGCAAGTTACTTTACCCTCCATTGCCTCAGAAGAAAAGCCTGGCAAGCTCCTTCTGGTCACATTGCCAAGAAAACCCAGGAGCTGCTGGGTCACCAGCAGTCAGCATTGACTCGAAGGCACACATTGCATTCATTTTTATAGCGATAGAATCATTACCTCACATTTAATGAATTACCAAGCATTGTATGGATGAGGCTAGGAAAAATAATTATTCCATCAGGATACAGAGATCATTATCTTGGCTGCATGAGCCTGTACAGGAATTAATATCTGTTCACCTCAATGCTGCAGCTATGGATTTACCCTCAGCTCAAACGTTTTCAATCATTTCATTTATAAGACTGATAAATTGCCCTTAGTTCAGTTTGAAATAGTTTAAAAATGTTTGGAGTAAGGAAATGAATGTTCAGATATCTTATGAGAAGAGTTTGGGTAGGGTTAATAATACCCAAACTAAACAAATTTTGCAGAAGATGAATTTTTTCATGTTTTCTGGATTGTTTCTCTGTTTCAATTAAGATCACACAGGAAATGTTGAATCACTTTATGTAGCACAATAGTAGATGGAAAAAAAGAACAACTTCCACAGCAAAGATCAACTGCACAAACAAGGAGCGGAAGGGGATCTAGGAGTAGAAAAACTGTATTGGAAAATTGCCTGACTCGACCAAGTTTCGGTTTCAGCAGCCTTTATCAGGGGTCTAAAGATCAATACAAATATATAGACAATCAATAAAAATAAAAGTGTATATATAAAAAAAGGAACCCACTCATAAAATGATAAAGTAATGTACTCCAAGTAGGATGTACCTTGAGCATCTTCAAGCTGGTTTTGTCATTGTTTGTGCAGTTACTGTTGTGTAACGTGGAGCCCAATTATGAAAGGGGCACATCCAGGCCAAATGTTCCTGCAGCATACAGAATCAGACCCGAGGATGGCCCGGTGTGCCTCTGCATGATTCCGGGGACATCCCTCCGCAGGCCTCTCTGGCTCCGTGACACCGACCCTCTTCTTCCCCACTGCTCGACCCACGGCTGGGCTGCCAAGGCCTGGATCGGGCAGCGGGGACCTACCCATTCCCTTCCCCGGGGGGGAGGGTTCCGGCCCTGATCGCCTAGCTTGTGCTGCTTATTCTATCTTCAATGTGGAATAAGTAGCACATTCCCCCTAACACCGCAGGATGTACAAGGCCATGACCAGAAACGGCCCTTTATGTCCTGCTGCCTCCGCCCCCTGCTGACTTTCCCCATACTGCTGTCATGTGGGGAGGGCCTGAGGGGACATAGGGGCAGGACGGCTTGTGGGGCTTCATGTCCCAGTGGGACGTGCAACCTTGCAAGTCATGTCTCCGAATCGGGCCTATAGTGAATACGTTTTTCATTGCAAGTTCTGGTCACCGTATCTTAAAAAGGACATAGCGTTATTAGAAAAAGTACAGAGAAGAGCCACCAAATTGGTGAAGGGGATGGAAGGCTACTCCTATGAAGAGAGGCTAAAAAGGTTAGGGCTCTTTAGCCTGGAAAAGAGACGGCTGAGGGGAGATATGATAGAGGTCTATAAATTAATGAATGGAGTGGAACGGATAAACGTGGATCAATTGTTTACGCTATCAGAATATAGAAAGACTAGGGGACATGTAATGAAGCTACAGGGTAAACTATTTAAGACAAATAAGAGAAAATATTTTTTCACTCAACGTGTAATCAAACTCTGGAATCTGTTACCGGAGGATGTGGTAAGGGCTGTTAGTATAGTCGGGTTTAAAAAAGGTTTGGACAAGTTCCTGGAGGAAAGGTCCATAAACCACTATTAAAAAGGGACCCAGGATATCAATGCTTGACCCAGTACAAGCATTGAGGAACCTGTGTCTTTTGGGGATATTGCTAGGTATGTATGACCTAGATTGGCCACTGTTGGAAACAGGATACTGGGCTCGATGGACCTCGGTCTGACCCAGTATGGCATGTCTTAAGTTATGTATTATTTATTTGATATACCACAAATTAAATCAGAGAACAAATCAAATGGTTTACAATATACAGTAAAGATGAGAAGAAAGAAAGACAAACAACAAAAAAGGGACGTATAATAGGCAAATATAGCTTTCAATATGTAAGTTACACAAGGATCAAGGGAGACAAAAGAGAAATTCTTAGAGAGATTAGCTGACTAATGT
Source organism: Ichthyophis bannanicus (assembly GCA_033557465.1). Lineage (NCBI taxonomy): Eukaryota > Metazoa > Chordata > Amphibia > Gymnophiona > Ichthyophiidae > Ichthyophis > Ichthyophis bannanicus. Next base: position 159,498,099 of record CM066045.1, read on the forward strand.
ACCTGCTGTATTAAAACGTACCAGTGTTAGAGCACTACTGCTGGAACGAGCCGACCTTGTTGATTGTAATGATTGTCCTCATTTCTTTTCTCCTTTACTAAGAAAGGCAATTGAAGAATCGGGACATCTTCTTCAATTTCAGGATTTTTGGGAGAAACACTCTATCTTGGATAAGCATCAATATGTTGTTTTGGCCCATTCAGAGTACGGAGACACTGCTTCTATTAGTGACTGACTTTGTTCCATCTGGCCCAGAGAAATCTCAAACTGAATATTTGTTTTTGTACATACATTTGATCCAGTGAATCATTTAATCCTGGTAAAGAAGTTGGTGGAAACTGGGACGGGTTGTTTCGTACTTGCTGCGTCCTGTTTTCACTGAGTGTACGCCACAGCTACAGGTGAAATGAGATGTTTGAAATGGAGCCGTAAGACATGTGGCATTCCACAGATTCAGCCAGGGCTGGCCCAACCATTCAGTAAACTAAGCACTTGCCTAAGGTGGACGTTTCTTGCAGGGCGGAGCAAAGCGCAGGGCATTCAAAGGTAAATAATAGACTCTGACAGCTGGGGGGTTTGCCTAGGGCAGGGGTGGGCAATTCCGGTCCTGGAGGGCCACAGACCAGTCAGGTTTTCATGATGTCCCTAATGAATATTCATGAGATCTATTTGCATCCACTGCCTTCCATTGTATGGAAATAGGTCCATGAATATTCATTAGGGACATCATGAAAACCTGACTGGTCTGCAGCCCTCCAGGACTGGAATTGCCCACCTCTGGCCTATGGGGCCACACCTTGAACCAGTTCTCTTGGGTTCAGCCCATCAGCTGTTAGATATAAATTAAATAGATCTCCTTTATGTAAGTTACTACAGGAACTAGTTTGTGACTGTAGGATACACACTGATGATATCCAACTTTATGCCCCATTTTCCTTGGATACAGACTCCATCAAGCTCCACCATTAAGACCAAGCCTGTACCCACTAACCCTCTTTATGCCCCTTCCACTCTCCTCCAGCTTCTTTCTTGCCTTCCCACCTAGCCAGTCTCACTCTCTCCCGCCTCCTCCTCTTTCTTCCCGCCAATTTCCTCTAGTTTTATTCTCTCTCTCCCTAGACAGTCCCTACCACTCTCTCTCTGCAGCTCGGTTTCTATTGTATGGATTACAGCAGCACAAAATGTATTTTCTCTTCTGGGTCCTGCAGATCGCATGTAATGGTCTCGTGGGCCACAAGGGGTCCACAGGATGGAAACCAGCCTTGCCTTGAATTTGAATAAAACAGAGGCCGTGATGATTATAGAAAGGGGAATTGTATTCAGCTCACACCTTTCCAGAAGTTGAAGGTGAGTTACATTCAGGAACAGTAGGTATTTTCTTAAGGGGCTTACAATTTAAGTTTGGGCCTGAGACATATTCCCAGAGGGATTATAGTCTAATTCAGGACACACCTAGCCAGTCAGGGTTTACGGAAAATCACAATGAATATGCATGAGAGAGATTTACATGGGATGGAGGTAGTGCATGCAAATCCTCTTGCTTGCATCATCATCATCATCCATCATAATTTAATAGTGCTGGGCACACGTCCAGCTAGGTCCCATAGGTCGGGAATACGTCTTGAAAATTTGGGGCTCTTATTCAGACTCTTGTCGCACAGAGCTAGAAGCACCGCTATAAACATTTAAGGTGGAACTATCAAAGTGACTTTCTTATTGGCTCTGACCCATTCTTCCGGGTTTGCAGTTGGCTTGGACTTGGGGGCAGGTTGTCAGGGGAAGGAAATGTGTGGATATGTGGAACTGGTGTTACATAACCCTCCTTTTGTACACTCAGCAGGGTACATATAAGAAACCAATGTACGATGCTGTGTTGCACTGTGTTTTTGGAATATTAATAAAAACGATATGTACAAAAGAAAACAACGTTTTACTTGTGAAAACAATGCCAGATCAGGAAACTCCCTGCTTAGTGAAAACATTTCTTTTAATAATGGACACTTCCTGCCAGACAACACCAGGCTACCTAAAGAATTAAAGTTCCCACTTTAAGCCCCTACCCCACATGCACGCGCGCGCACACACACACACACAGACCTGTAGGAAATTCAACCAGCTTCATTGGATTAGAAAAAATGCCCTTCACATTTTTAAACCCAGAAGACTCCAGGGTTCTATGTTCTACTCTAGAACACTTTGTAAAAGGTTTGGGTAAGGTAGCTTCAGGTGCAAGATGTAATCCTGCTTTCACAGTTTGGAGAAAATAGCACAGCTACCACAAGAACACTCTTAGTGTCTCCGTAAATTTAATCAGTGGATACATGTAAAATAATTTTTTTTTTTTTAGTTTTTCAAAGTTATTACGCTTTTGCAGTACCTGAAGCTTTTCTAGAGTTAGCACTATAGGCAATGGATGTAACATTGATACAACTAACTCTTAGAAAACCTGCAGTGGGGTACAAAGATGTTAACTGCTTTCTGAAAAGCACCCAGCACCCTCTAAATCATCTTAAAGCACCGCTTTTTCCCAGTCCCATAACCAGTGCTCTCATCCTGAGATTTAATTCACATTAAATCAATTAGGATTAGATCAATCCCACAATGCTCTGTTCCACAGAGAGGCTTGGATCTTTCTATGCATGCAGGGTCTATACAACAGCCATCTCGCTGCATCCAGACAGCACTTCAGGAAATTAAATACCTACCCTGTGGCAATGAATATTTCATTAGGTTTTGAATTGCTGAATTCAACCCCTGTATTTCATCATTGAGACAGGTAAAGGACACAGCTATGGAGAGTTCTCGTGGAAGGAAGCTAGCTGGAGGCAGATTTCAGCTGCACAACAGTATGGACTGGCAAACCTGCTAAATAAAACCCAACACTGGTGCCAAAAAGACTTCAAGAACCTGTTTAACTTCTTTAGCAACTTTATAGCAATGGTCCCATGGTACCTTTTTGAGTTGTATGAGACAGCAGCTACAGCTCAACACTGAAATAGGAAGGTGGTTCAGCTTACTTCAACAGTTCAACCAACTCGACTTGGTGCTACACCTAAATTGGATCCCAAAGCTCTGAAGGCACTTTAAAATTGCATCACCATGACAAAGATGTTGCCTGCCCAAGAGGCAGCCAAAATCTATCACACAAACTATGTAAGGAACGCACGGGCCATTGGGGTACTATGGGCCGTCTACACCATCTGCTTTACTGTCATTATGATGGTGGTCTTCATTCAACCCTACTGGATCGGTGACAGCATCAACACACCCCAAGCTGGCTACTTTGGCCTCTACAGCTACTGTATTGGTAATGCTCTCACGTCAGAACTCATTTGTCGAGGCAGTGCTCTGGACTTTGAAACCATTCCTTCAGGAGCTTTCAAGACCGCTATGTTCTTTGTTGGCATCTCCATGTTTCTCATTATAGGCTCAATGATGTGCTTCAGTCTCTTCTTCTTCTGCAATTCGGCAACTGTATACAAAATCTGTGCTTGGATGCAACTAGCAGCAGGTAAGCACATGCTCCGATTTGGTGTTGGCAGCAAGGAAAGTTGAACTAGCAAAACCCTAGTAGTATGGAATAGTTCATTACCTCAAGATCAAGGTGCTATGTCCTTCTTTCCTTGCTCCTGAATTTCAATGGAGCAAAATCCTTACCACTGTGAAAAACTGGGCACGAGATGACACACGTTGTAGCTCTCTTCCAATCTAAAGCAAAGATTTAATGCCAGCCTTAGAATAATTTTCAAAGCCATTTATCATGTAAACAGAACTTTACTCACAAATTGACTATTGAAAATTTCTCACCTTCATTACAACTAGATGTATGCACAGTGTTCTATAACATGGCAGATGTAATCAGGTTTAGAAGAGGCACCCCCAGGAGCATATTTTGGGCTGCACATAGCTTACATTTTCAAATCTATGCATGCTCTTTTCTGTAGGGGGAAAAAAAACGTCTACCCCCACAAAAGCAGGTGCAAAAATCCATGGCTATGTTTTTTTTCAAAACAAAAGTACATGCATTTTGTAACTTGGTATTCAGGTCATGGGTAAAAGGAGTAGCCAGAAATGCTGGCCCAGGGCAGACAGTCTGGAAATTATCCCACTATGTTTACTCACAATAACATATTCAAAAGGGGTAGGAATGTTTTTTTTAATGTCTGTGTTGCATTATGCTCATGGCAAAGATATGATGGCCAACTGCTACTATAGCAAATATGAATTCATAAGGCATCACCTTCTGGCTGTAACTGTTCGTTTATAATTATCCAAAATGGGTCACTTTTTGTTTGATAAAGAATATCTGTTTCATTCAAGCTACGCAATCTCTAATGTCTGAGTTGATTTTGCTAATACAAAGAACACACACATCTTAATGTACCATTGTAACACTGAGGGAGTTTATTTGGTTCTCATCTCGGTCAAACTCTTTCACATTTTAATAACAACTTTGTCAGGCCATTACTTAAGTTAAAGGAGCGGTTTTTGGTGATTGTATTTTAAGTGTAGGCATTTGAGTTTGAAAGTTGCTTTCAATTTGAGCATCTACATTATGGTTAATATGACTTCTGATGGTAACGGTTCTGCTTTGAGAGTGGGACTAAAAATCTTCTGTACAGTCATTAAGTAAGAGTCTTATAGGGCCATGGAAACGGATTTGAGAACACAAATAAAAACCTTACAAAATAACACAACCTCAGTTGCTGGTGCAATTTATAGTTACTTCCTTCACTCATTTCCTCACTACCTTCTTAAGCTTAAAGAAAAATTAAGAAGCTTAAAATGCTGCTACTATGGTTATGATTATTCATAGCAAGGTTTAAACCCAGCCATCTCTTTCTAAAAACATGAAGATGGACTTCAGCAGTAATATCTGTCATACATTTGTGAATTGTGGCATCAGTTTTCATTCACCATTGCTGGAAGGCTGGTCCATGTATCCAATGTCTTCTATAAACAAATGCTTCCTTAGGTTACACCCAAGTCATCACTGGACTCTACATCTTCCATCTGAACCCATAAGAACTACCTATCAGATTTTCACCAAGTCCATGTATAGTTTCTAAGAAAATTTGCACAGCTGAGGCTCAGTAGCTAACGCTTCCGCCTGAATGGCTGATCATGCTCTTGTCCCAACACATATGACACAGAATCTTGGCTAAGGGCCTAATTCACAAAGACTTCTCTCCAATTCTATGTCTATGGGTATAGACCTTGATATATCAGACCATTGGCAAGCAGAGAGGTGATAATCTGGTAGAATACTACAAAACAATATAATGGCATGGAAATAGCCAATGCAATAAAATGGGGGAGATAAGACATTTTTCAGATATGTTAGTGAGAAGACGAAGGGCAAAAGTGGTATTGTCAGACTCAAGGGTGCAGGGGAGGAATATGTAGAAGCTGATAAGGATAAAGCGAAATTGCTTAACAAATATTTCTGTTCTGTGTTCACAGATGAAGAACCAGGAACAGGACCACAGAAAACGCCAGCAAACAGGAACAGAAGCAAGGGGCATCTTGAACAATTTTCAGAAGACTGTGTTTGTGAGAAACTAGCTCAACTTAAAGTAGACAAAGCGATGGAACTGGATGGGATACATCCTAGAATACTGAGGGAACTTGGGGACGTTCTAGCAGCTCCACTGACTGACCTTTTCAATGCCTTGTTGGAGTCAGGAGTGGTGCCAAAGGACTGCTCATATGGTGCCTTTACACAAAAGCGCAAGTAAGAATGTGGTTGAAAACTCCAGGCCGTTTAGTTTAACTTCGGTGGTGAGTAAATTATTGGAAACGCTGCTGAAAGAGAAAATAGTGAGGTTTCTGGAGTCCAGCAGATTACAGGATCCAAAGCAGCATGGATTCACCAGAGGCAGGTCTTGTCAGACAAATCTGATTGATTTTCTTTGACTGGGTGGCCAGGGAGTTGGACCGAGGGAGAGCCCTAGATGTGGTGTATTTAGATTTCAGTAAAGTCTTTGACACCATTCCTCACAGGCGACTTATAAACAAACTGAGCACCCTAGGGATGGACCCTAAAGTTACTGCTTGGGTTAGAAATTGGTTGAGTGAGAGGCGACAAAGAGTACGGGTAAATGGAGCTCACTCTGAGAAGGAAGTTACCAGTGGTGTGCCCCAGGGATCTGTCCTTGGTCCGATTCTTTTTAACATCTTTGTTAGTGATATAGCGGAAGGGCTGTCGGGTAAGGTTTGCCTCTTTGCAGATGATACCAAAATCTGCAATAGAGTAGACACCCAGGAAGGTGTAGATAACATGAGGAAGGATCTAGCTAAGCTTGAAGAATGGTCTAGAATTTGGCAGCTGGGATTTAATGTTAAAAAATGTAAGGTCATGCATTTGGGCTGCAGCAATCCAAGGGAGCAATATAGTATAGGGGGCGAAGTACTTTTGTCCACTAAAGAGTGGGACCTACGCATGGTTGTGTCTGATGATCTTAAAGTAGCTAATCAGGTAGAAAAGGCAACAGCAAAAACTAGAAGGATGCTTGGGTGCATATGGAGAGGAATGGCTAGCAGAAAAAAGGTGATAGTGCCTCTGTATAAGTCTTTGGTGCAAACTCATTTGGAGTAGTGTGCGCAATTCTAGAGACCGCACCTTCTAAAGGATATAAACCGGATGGAGTCCATACAGAGGGTGGCTACTAAAATGGTTAGTGGTCTTCATAATAATGCATACGAGGACAGACTTAAGGATCTTAATATGTACACCTTAGAGGAAAGGCGGGTTAGAGGTGATATGATTGAGATGTTTAAATACCTCCGTAGCATAAATGTTCAGGGAGAGAGCCTCTTTCGACTGAAAGCAAGTTCTGCTACAAGGGGACATGGGATGAGGGTGAAAGGGGATAGATTCAGGAGTGATATGCAGAAATATTTCTTTACAGAAAGAGTGGTGGATCCATGGAATAGTTTCCCAGTGGAGGTGGTAGAGATGAGGACAGTATCTGAATTCAAAAAAGTACAGGACAAACACAGAGGATCTCTAAAGGAAAAAAGGGGACTGTTGTAGTTGTTGATATGGAAGGACAAACTAGATAGGCCATGTAGTTTTTTCTGTTGTCATTTTTCTGTTTCTATCATCATGTTATACTACATGTCAAACACTCAGAAAAATAAGAACATAAGAAATACAATACTGGGTCAAACCAAGGTCCATCAAGCCCAGTATCCTGTTTCTAATAGTGGGCAATCTAGGCCACAAGTACTTAGCAGTTTTCCCAAAAGACACACAGGTTCCACAATGCTGGAATTGGGGCAAACAGTGGATTTTCCAGGTCCCCTTTAATAATGATTTATAGGCCTTTCCTCCAGGAACTTGTCCAAAACTTTTTAAAACTCAGATAACAGCTTTTACTACATCCTCCAGTAACGAATTCCAGAGTTTGATTACATGTTGAGTAAAAATATTTTCTCTTATTAGTCTTAAATGGGTTACATTTTAGCTTCACTGTCCCCTAATCTTTCTAGATGAATTAGACAAGGTACAGAGAAGCGCCACCAAAATGGTAAAGGGGATGGGAAGATACCCCTATAACAAGAGGCTTAAAATGTTAGGACTCTTCAACCTAGAAAAGAGACGGCTGAGGGGAGATATGATAGAGGTCTATAAATTAATGAATGAGTAAACCTAAATCCGGTTATTTACCCCATCAAAAAGTAGAAAGACTAGGGGGACACACAGTGAAGCAACAATGTAACCCATTTAAGACTAATAAGAGGGAGACACTGGAGGCTTGCCTTACCTGGAGTTGAGCTGGTTAGTGGCATTTGGTTATCAGCTGTGCTGCCAGTACATCCCTGCTCCTCCCCCCAGTGATGGGGTTTGATAACCAGCTGTTTTCCACGGGACGCAGGTGTGCCCTACAGGGTGCATATCAAGGTGCTTGTTTGGCCCCTTGGGAGGCCCTTAGGAGCATTGAAGGAACTGAGGGTTTTTGGCCTCTCTATTTGGTAGTAGGGGGAAGCGTAAAGCGAAAGTTAAATCAATGGATTCTATGGCTGTTCAAGGACCGATGGATAAGCACGTCACAAGTACTGCTACAGGTATACCTTCTGCTTTGTTTGAGGAAGGTCTTTCATCCTCGGAAGCCTCTATTAGTTTGGGGTTGCGTACCCGTCCCCCTCAACCCACTCCCAAGACTGTTCAAGAATGTTGATAAATCTGTTTTTTTGGTGATTGAGTTCCCTGCCGTTCCTCCTTCTACTTTTACTCCTCTCCAACAGGATTCAGAGGGATTTTGTTTGTCCCTCCTGACTTGTCTCCATGTCTGCTTTGGCGGCATTGGCCACGGGGGGGGGGGGGGGGGGGAGGGAGGAGGAGAGATATCCTTAAAAGAAGTTTGGTAAATTATATCCCGGATGGAAGAAGTTTTGAAGAGGACATTAACTCAATTGTGTACCTTCTCACAGGGGGCTACACAAATGTTACATCAAGTTGAGTCTCGGCTCTCCAGTTTGGAAGGTAAAGCAATCAAAGTGGAGAGGACAGTATGTAATACTTTTGTTAAAGATAGTTTATTATTGCATAATAAGATTGAATATTTGGATAAGAATACTAGAGCTAAAAATTCTAAATAGAGCTAAAAGGGAGGAGTGGTCTAGTGGTTAGGACAAGGTACTTCAGGCCAGAGGGACTGGGATTTCTAGTCCTATAGGCACTCCTTGTGGTCTTGGGCAAGCCACTTAACCCTCCATTGCCCATGTTCCCTGTAAGTATTAGCGTATGTGTCTCATAGCCCCTCGTGTTAAATGTATCCCCCAATTGACTGCTTTGACCCAGTGAAAAGCAGGATATAAATACAACTAAATAAATAAATTTAAAATGTTTTAATTTTCCTGTTGTCCCCCTGCTCTTCCCCCCCCCCCCTTTTGAAGAAGCATATGAGAGAGATCTTGAATTTTTCTGCTTTTGAAAAATCTATGATAGTTTTTTATATTATGTCCCTCAGACTTCTTTTCAGCTCTCTTTGGAGGGTGAGGGGGAGGCAGAACAACAAAATGTGGATGATCTGCAGCTGACTCAATTTTTAGAGTCATCTCTGGAGACGGTCCACAAAAGGGCAACTCTTATAGTCACTTTTAGGACAGAAGCAAATAAGTCAGCCATATTGAAATTGTATTTTCCTAAGACGGCTATCCATTTTTATGGATATCCTTTAAATATTTTTCCTGTGCAGCTCGATCTACTCAGCTTCTCAGGAAAGCTTTTTTTTGCCATTAAAACCTAAAGTTCTGGCCATTGGAGGGGCTTTCTTTTTGAAGTTTCCTTGTAAATGTGTTATTGTGTATTTTGGTTTGAAATATGTGTTTACAGATGTAACTCATTTAGAGACTTTTCTTCTAGATAAGTGTAAGGTAGTGAGTTAGGACAGTTAAAAGGGGTTTTGGTTTACTTTCCAGGTTAACTCAGGCCTCTGATGTTCTCTTTGATGTAGACTTTAGCATCCTAGCAGGCTTAATTTCTAGTGGGTTTCATGTTCTCTTGATTGTACTGTAAGATATTGTTATATACATATACACATACAAGAAAAAAAGAAAGTAAGCAAATGCATCACTCAATAACACAATGCAATTGTCAAATTCAAACCAAATAACAATCATACATAAACAATAAATTCATATTGCCACAAAAATGATACAATACCAAATGTTATTAATTAATAAATGATTAAACATATCTTCAATATTAATGGAAAACACACTAAATACTGACACAAGAAACAATCAATACAACAATAAATACATTGCAGACACCTTTAAGTGATAATATGTTCTAAAATATTTAAAGGGTATATTGATTATCATTCATATAATTCAAATAGCATTAACTTCAACTTAACAGTAATTCGCCACATATCCAGTCACTCACAACTATCGTAACTCCAACAACCACACAAGTTGAGGACATCATTACTACCATCAACGCCACCACTGCACCAAATGACCCCTGTCCAGCATTCTAGATAAGAGCTCTACGGAAGGAAATCAGCCCTATACTATGTAAGATCAAGGACCTATCCTTCTCTACAGGTCTATTCCCATCATGTCTCAAACAGACGTCAATCAGACCTCTTCTGAAGAGCACCAAACTGGATCCACAGATGGTTGAATCATATTGACCAATATCAAGCATTCCACTGTTGGCAAAGTTAATTGAAAAAGTTGTGCAACGCCAAATACAGGACCATATTGACTCAACGGCTCCCCTGGACCCAGCCCAACATGGCTTTCGAGAATCACACGGCGTGGAAAAACTCTCCTAATCACACTAATCAATACACTAGTCACAGGAACCGATAACATCAAACAAGGATTCGCACTGATTTTCCTGGACATTGCCACCGCGTTTGATTCCGTAAACCATGATCAACTCCTGAGACGGCTTCAAGATAAGGGAATCAGCAGTTTAGCATTGAGCTGGTATAAATCATACCTAACGGATAGATGGCAGCAAGTTCGTACAGGTTCCACAACCTCTAAACCTTTCCAGCAAAAACATGGTGTACCTCAAGGCTCCTCACTCTCTGCTTTATTATTCAACATATATATGCAACCTGAATGCGAAGTAATCCGCTCCTTCAACGTCTCATGTCTAATCTACGCTGACGTACTACTCTTCATCCCATTCTTGACTGATAAGCCAGATTTCTCCCCTCTGATAAATTGTTTTGAGGCTGTAACAGACTGGTTCCATGCACAAGGCCTCAAGATAAACTTTAGCAAAACAGACGTACTCTTCACTACAAGAAATCAAAACTTCTCCTCTCCACCTGCGCTAAAGACGAAAGATGCTGAGCTCACAACCAGACCCACGATCCGCTACCTTGGTGTTACATTAGACCAGCGGCTAGATTTCAAAGCACACATCAGCAATGCCATCAAGCAGATCCACCATAAAATACGAACATTGAGACATCTCCGACCTCTACTACAACCAGGCGATTTCAGGACAGTATTTCAGGCACTTGTGACCCCCCACTTTGACTATGCCAATACTATTCTTCATGGCCTACCCAAGTGCTCATTAAGTCCACTACAACTAGCTATGAATACCGCGGCTCGCTTCCTCCACGGAGCCTCCAAAGGAGACCATATCACCCCGATTCTAAAGGAATTACACTGGCTGCCAATCTGTCGGACAACATATAAAGTAGCCTTGATAACATTTAAGGCCATCAACATGTCCTCCTCCACCCTTACAGAGTTGATCCACCTTACCCTGGCAAACAGAGAGAGGAGATCATTCGCCATCAACACCCTTCTGATCCCTAACGAAATAACCAAATGCTCACAGGCGACAAGGAGCAGAGCTTTTAGGTTCTATGCACCCACATGCTGGAATGCACTCCCACCCTCAATCCGAGCAATTACCGATATTATACAATTCAGAAAAGCTCTAAAACATCACCTCTTTCTCCTACACTATGCACAGCCCAATATTAGCCACAACACACCCAGCTAAACATCGATGACCCACAAACATTTCGTAGCTATGTTGTACAGAATTGTATATATTGTATATAGTTACCCAAGTTGAAATCCAAGTTGTATCCCTGTTTTCTGTAAAGACATAGCTGATATATCGATATGCACAAATGTTACCTGTAAACCGCACTGATTTTAAAGAGCGCGGTATATAAAAGTAATAAATAAATAAATATAACTTCATTCAATTTTATATTGCACTAAACGTATTGCACAACCCTATATACGATCAAAATTTCTTTCACGCAAGAATCTTCTCATTCACCAGTTTATACAAATCGTCCACATTCTTGTGGCTATATCACAACCCGACTTTTTCTCATAATGCTTCTAAACGTTCTCTCATAATGTCTCCAATATTTCTTCAGGACGCAGTAAAGAAACCAAAATGAGGATATGTCTAGACTGATGTAATGGACGTTACAAAAATCTTATTGCATTCCTTCTAGGAGATCCAATGTCAAATGTCATTACAACATTTCAAAACAGAGGGATGTCCATATGTCACCTCCTAGAAAAAAATATTTAACCCGTTAAGGGAGGCATAAGAAACAAAGACATCATAACCACTCTGAGAATATCATCAGCGTCAGAAATATGACCAAAAATACAGAGTACTATTACCTCGTTATATACCAAGGAAAAACTCACGTCAAGATCCACTGCAAAATCAAATCTTCAAACCAAACGAGAGACTCACAAATCACTCAATTCTCCACACAATTTGCATCATGAGTAAGAGTTTCGCCAGCCAGCAGTTTCATTAGGGTAAGCTACAAAATACAATATGATGGACAAAAAAACAAACTCCCTAAACACAAAACTCAACTCAAAAATACAATTATATGTTTCTTGAATTGTATCAGCCACTAACCTCAAGACCAAGCCGATGAACTTCTATCTACAAAATGGTTCCCAAAGGAAATCAGTCCTCCAGAAGAACGCCCACATATGCGCTCTTATATCCAAGGAATTTCACATCAAATTAGAAAAACCACTGCCATTCGATCTGGGAATTTAACCCATTAGGTACTAAACTATTCCAACGAAAAATATACTCTTATTCCCTATGGCACAATCACCATTGGAGATTACCACCCTCCCCACCCCTAACTTGTTCAATAATAAAACAACGTAAATCACTTAAGGAATGATTTTTAAGTTTCCAATGTGATACCAAGGGCACCGATTCCACCCCTCGCGGATGCTAGACAGATGTTCAATGATGGACGCGAAGTTTGGCCAAGATATAACAGACAAGGAGACATCACTACGTATATCACACCTTCAGATTTACAATCCGTACGATCATGGAGTTTATGGGTAAACCCCAAACTAGGATGTTTGAATACATGTAATTCCACAGTAACCGGACAAACCACACACTTATTGCATTTACTTTGTCCACCATTATTCAAAACTGGTTGATCCAAATAACGTGAATGGACCAAAATATTTCTTAGATTCCGCCCTCTACGAAACGAGAAAATAGGCGGTGTAGCAAACACTGGATGAACTCTCAAAATATCCCAGTGAGAGAGAATTAAATTACGTATATGATTAGCCGGAGTTGAAAAAGGTAACACACACATCAGAGATGATTCAATCTGTTTCTATGACCGTAAGAAAAAGCCATTCATGGTGAACATTGGAAGCCTGTTTATATGCCTTGTTTGTCACATGCACTGGGTAACCCCTATTCTCAAATTTCCTACGCATTTTCCGTGCTTGGAGAGTATACTCTTCTTTAGAAGAACAGTTTCCGCAATCTAAGAAATTGGCCTACAGGAATGTTATCACGTATATGTCGTGGGTGGAAGCTAGCATAGTCCAATAAACTGTTTCTCTCCGTAGATTTTGATATAATGGACATATGAAATCTAAAATTATGCAATGTAATTTGAATATCCAAAAAATGAACAGTTGTCTTTGATAACTCCAGAGTAAATTTCAAATGTGGATCCTGCCGATTTAACCATACCAAAAATTCCTGTAAATACAAATCCTGTTCTTGCCATATAAAAAAAAGACATCTATATATTGCACCCATTTAACTACCGAGGGCCAAAATTTGGATGATTACAGTACATGTTCCTCAAAATATCATACATAAAGACAAGCAACTGACAGTGCCACCATGACACTCATTGAGACTCCTTCAACCTGATGGTAAAATTGGCCATGAAATTCAAAATAGTTTCTATATAAAACCAATATTAGCAAACTACGAAGAAATATAATACGACTAGATGATGTCTGTTTCCGCTAGATAATGCATCGCTGTCCAAAGACCCTGTTTTTGGGGACTATTAGTATACAATGCAGAGATGTCCATTGTGACCAATGTATACCTGCCCTCTTCCAACTGCCATGTATCCAAAAAAGACAACAATTCACCAGAATCCTTAATAAATGAAAACCCTTGGCTCACCAATGGATTTAAAAATGAGTCTATATACGATGGTTCCAAAACGTATCCAATCCCCGATACTATTGGGCGACCGATTTTATAGGGCATTAAAAGAGGATCCCACACAATCTATTCAGGCGGAGGTCTTGGATGTTTTGGAGGGAGCCTTACAACAACGTTTAATTACGGAACGTTTATTGAGATTCTTATATTTATTTATTATTTATTTATTTATATTATCTTATATACCACGCTATTCTGTATCAGTGCGGTTTACATTGAACAAACTGAAATTACATTGAACAGGGCATTATAACTTGGAGTTAACTATTTTTACAGGGAACATGGGCTATGGAGGGTTAAGTGGCTTGCCCAAGACCACAAGGAGCACCTGTGGGACTAGAAACCCCAGTCCTTCTGGCCCAAGGTTGCTGTCCTCTAGTGGGATTTGAACCCCTGACCTTCCAGCCTGAAGTACCTTGCCCCAACCACTAGGCCACTCCTCCACTCAATTTATGTCAAAGACCCTCAAATACCTGTATTTTACGTTGTTCCAAAAATCCATAAAACATTAATAAATCCACCTGGCCTTTGGTAGTTAAATGGGTGCGATATATAGATGTCTTTTTTATATGGCAAGGACAGGATTTGTATTTACATGAATTTTTGGTATGGTTAAATCGGCAGGATCCACATTTGAAATTTACTCCAGAGTTATCGAAGACAACTGTTCATTTTTTGGATATTCAAATTACATTGCATAATTTTAGATTTCATACGTCCATTTATTCAAAATCTACGGACAGAAACAGTCTATTGGACTATGCTAGCTTCCACCCACGACATATACGTGATAACATTCCTGTAGGCCAATTTCTTAGTTTGCGGAAACTTTGTTCTTCTAAAAAAAGAGTATACTCTCCAAGCACGGAAAATGTGTAGGAAATTTGAGAATAGGGATTACCCAGTGCATGTGACAAACAAGGCGTATAAACGGGCTTCCAATGTTCACTATGAATGGCCTTTTTTTTACTGACACAGAAACAGATTGAATCTTCTCTGATCTGTGTGTTACCTTTTTCAACTCAGGGTAAACATATACGTAATTTAATTTTCTCTCACTGGGATATTTTGAGAGTTCATCCAGTGTTTGCTACACCGCCTATTTTCTCGTTTCGTAGAGGGCGGAATCTAAGAAATATTTTGGTCCATTCACGTTATTTGGATCAACCAGCTTTGAATAATGGTGGACAAAGTAAATGCAATAAGTGTGTGGTTTGTCCGGTTACTATGGAATTACAGGTATTCAAACATCCTAGTTTGGGGTTTACCCATAAACTCCATGATTGTACGGATTGTAAATCTGAAGGTGTGATATATGTAGTGATGTGTCCTTGCCTGTTGTTATATCTTGGCCAAACTTCGTGTCCGTTCAAAACAAGGATCATTGAACATCTGTCTGCCATCCGTCAAGGGGTGGAATCGGCACCCTTGGTATCACATTGGAAACTTAAAAATCATTCCTTAAGTGATTTACGTTGTTTTATTATTGAACAAGTTAGGGGTGGTGAGGGTGGTAATCTCCAATGGCGATTGTGCCATAAGGAATAAGAGTATATTTTTTGTTGGAATAGTTTAGTATCTAATGGGTTAAATTCCCAGATTGAATGGCAGTGGTTTTACTAATTTGATGTGAAATTCCTTGGATATAAGAGCGCATGTGTGGGCATTCTTCTGGAGGACTGATTTCCTTTGGGAACCATTTTGTACATAGAAGTTCATCAGCTTGGTCTTGAGGTTAATGGCTGATACAATTATATGTTTCTTGAATATGTATTTTTGAGTTGAGTTTTGTGTTTAGGGAGTTTGTTTTATTATCCATTATATTGTATTTTGTAGCTTACCCTGATGAAGCTGCTGGCCAGCGAAACACTTATTCATGATGCAAATTGCGTGGAGAATTGAATGATTTGTGCATCTCTCGTTTGGTTTGAAGATTTGATTTTGCAGTGGATCTTGATGTGAGTTTTTCCTCAGTATATAATGAGGTAATAGTACTCTGTATTTTTGGTCATATTTCTGATGCTGATAGTATTCTCAGAGTGGTTATGATGTCTTTGTTTTTTATGCCTCCCTTAACGGGTTAAATATTTTTTCTAGGAGGTGACATATGGACATCCCTCTGTTTTGAAATGATGTAATGACATTTGACATTGGATCTCCTAGAAGGAATGCAAGAAGGTTTTTGTAACGTTCATTACATCAGTCTAGACATATCATTTTGGCTTCTTTACTGCGTCCTGAAGAAATATTGGAGACATTATGAGAGAACGTTTAGAAGCATCATGAGAAAAAGTCGGGTTGTGATATAGCCACAAGAATGTAGACAATTTGTATAAACTGCTGAATGAGAAGATTCTTGCGTGAAAGAAATTTTGATCGTATATAGGGTTGTCCAATACGTTTAGTGCAATATGAAATTGAATGAAGTTGAAGTTAATGCTATTTAAATTATATGAATATGTTCTAAAATATTTAAATAGTGATTATTATCACTTAAAGGTGTGTGCAATGTATTTATTGTTGTATTGATTGTTTCTTGTGTCTGTTGGTATTTAGTGTGTTTTCCATTAATATTGAAGATACGTTAATTAATAAATGATTAAACATATTTGGTATTGTATCATTTTTGTGAAAATATGAATTTATTATTGTTTATGTACGATTGTTATTTGGTTTGAATTTGACAATTGCATTGTGTTATTGATTGATTTTTATTAATTTGCAATTTTGTGGTTACTTATATATAAGTAAATGCATAACAGAATTTTAAAAAAAGACTAATAAGAGAACATATATCTTTTTACGCAACACATAATCAAACTCTGGAATTTGTTACCGGAGGATGTAGTAAAAGCTGCTAGCCTGGCTTAAAAAAAGGTTTGGACAAGTTCCTTGAGGAAAGGTCTATAAACCATTATTAAAGGAGACACGGAAAATCCACTGTTTGCCCCAATTGCAGCATTGTGGAACCTGTGTGTCTTTTTGGGAAAACTGCTCGATTGGCCACTGTTGGAAACAGGATAGTGGGCTTGATGGACCTTGGTCTGACTCAGTTTGGCATATCTTATGTTCTTATGATGATGCCTACATCTTTTTCCTGGATGGTAGTTCCTAATGTAGAATCTTGCATCGTGTAATCATAGTTTGGGTTGTTCTTTCCTAGATGCGTAACTTTGCATTTGTCCACATTACATTTCATCTGCTATTTGGATGGCCAGTTTTCCAATTTATCAAGGTCCTCTTGCAATTTTTCACAATCCTCTTATGTTTTAATAACTTTGAATAATTTTGTGTCATCGGCAAATTTGATTACCTCTTGCTAGTCCCATTTCCAGGTTATTTATGAATATATTAAAAAAACAGCAGACCCAGCACAGATCCCTGGGGTACTCCACTATTCACCTTTCTCCATTGGGAAAATTGGCCATTTAGCCCTACTCTCTGCTTTTTATCTTTTAACCAGTCCCTGATCCAAAAGGCTATATTTCCTGAAACCCATTGAGATGGTACAGTAAACAGCTGCATGCTACGTCTGCCTTCAAAAAGATAGCCTTTTCTCATCTCCTCCAGATTCAGCCTCTTAAACTGTTGCTGGGAAACAAGTGCAGATGATATTCAAGAGGTCGGGCAGCATATTGAATTACCAAACTGCTTCCATTCTAATAGGAGGCATATGGAAAGCACAGCATAGTAAACAGGAAGAAAAGGACTTGTATATTTGTGCTTAACATGAAACCATGCAGAAAGGATGCTGAGCTCTCATGTAGAAAACTAATCTTTCACAGCTTAGTATTTTACTGGATATGTAACCATTAATCCAAATCAGTGGAACATGGAACTTTAAAAAAGCACCCAAAGGGCTTTAAAATGTTCATGCTTGGATATTTTTATATTGTACCAAGATGTCAATGGTAAGATAATCAGGCAACAGCTATACTAAGAATTTGAAGAGTAGACTGCTCTGTCCATCATTGACCCCTACAAAAGCAATCCCTGTCATGATAGGAATAGAATGTGAGAGACAAAAGATCTTCCTTATCCCAGACTTCATTTCTAGGTACTTGTGCTCAAGAATAAAATTTTGTTGGACCTAGGACCAAACTTGTTTTATGACCTAGTTTTTTTTTTCTTTTGCTGGCCTGCAGCTGCTGGGTTGATGATTGGTTGCATGATCTACCCAGATGGATGGGACTCAGCTGAAGTGAAAAGGATGTGCGGGGAGAAAACCGACAAATACACCCTGGGAGCATGCACAGTACGCTGGGCTTACATCTTGGCCATTATCGGGATACTAGATGCACTCATCCTGTCTTTTCTGGCTTTCGTTCTTGGGAACCGACAGGATAATCTGCTTCCAGAGGACTTTAAAATTGAAAACAAAGGTAAGACAATACATCTGAATAAAAAATTGTTTTTCACCTAGATTAATATATTAAATGAAACAGGCACCAGTGCAAGTATATTTCCAGTAAGACCATCACCACGGCCTTGGGCCCAAGTGCTTTTCCTTATACCCAAGGTCAATATAGTACCAGTTTCTCCCTGTATTACATAGGACTGGCATAGATAGGCAAACAAACTAGCCAGCAGAGCTTGTAAAGTGTGGCTAGTACACTTGAACTCATACACTGTTCTTTTTCTGTTTTTCCAGAAGACACCAATGGCTAAGGACTGCATATGAAGCACAACGTCATGAAGTATTTTTCACCTATTTCACACCAAAGACCACATTATTGCATTAACATTCTGGTTTTAAATGTTTTCATCTCTACAGAGTAACAGAAAAGTGTTACGTGCCTCACTTATAAGTAGTGAAGCTAGAAACCTGTTTTGCCCTGACGAGAAAGGGAGAAAAAGGATGTTCTGTTGTTAGACTAGAGACATTAAAGTTAGTGCAAGGACGTTTCTGCTTCAGTTTATAGCAGCTATCAGTAGGCCTTTTTAAGATAATCATGAAATACAAACATCTAAACCATTTGAGCAGGAATGGATAGTTGCAGGACTGTATGCCACTACCCAGAATCCTATTTAAGAGTAATCTAAACTGGGCCTGCAGTGCAGTTATGCAGACCCCCCCCCCCCCCCCCCCCCCCGGGGCTTTTATGACAGCTCAAGCCTTCTGTTCCCAGGGTAATTTAAACACATTTGTATTCCACATCTATGTGAAAGATTTAGATTCAAGGATAACTAGTCAAAATAAAACTGCATAGGAGAAAAGAAACAAATCAATAAAATTGGAATATAACAACAAAGAAAGACAGTATAAAATGAACCAACAGCTGATTAAAGGCCATTAAACAATTGTTGCAGCAATCGCTGTGAAAAGCTCTTATTCTATCACTCACCCACAGAAGGAAGACTCTCAGACAGGCTGGAATGCAAACAGGAACTTTTAATGTGCACACAGGATCAGACAGAGACACCAGCAACCTCCACAAGGGTCTGAACCCCGAGGGACGGCCTACAATGCCTTATATACAGTACAGTTTTTAACTTATTCTACAATCCCATTTGCCACAGGTATTTCCTGCCCACCAATCAGCAGCCCCTGGGGAGGTACCTGGGTGACCTGTCCAAACCGGTATGCTCTGGTCTGTTGGTTTCAGGGCTAGGGAAATACTGTGCTCTGACCTGGAGTGGGGGAAGGGTGCCTACTGGAATCTCAATGTCTCTCTTAGCAGGCTGATTACCTCATGGCTTGCGGGGGAAGGGTCAGGCTGATCAGAGCCTCATGGCTTGCAGCATGGCTTGGGGGAAGGGCTATCTACAGTTCGCAGCATGGCTTGGGGGAAGGGCTACCTATAGCTACCTCATGGCTGCCTCACAATTAGTACATATGCCATCCCAAACCAGAAATGCCTTAAAAGGTAAAGAATATCCAATTTTATACTGACTGGAGAGTGGTCAGTCCAGGTTATTACTCCATGCTCCACCTCCTGTACCCTAGACACCCACTGTCCCCCACCCCAAATCATGTCCAGCCTACTGTATGTTCCATGCACAGGTGAATCATCTTGCCTCAGTTTTAGTCTATTACACCCAGAGTCTTGACTAGTTAAGTTTTGAACAAAAAGCTAGACCACAATGTTCAGTGTGCACTCTTGGCTCAAGAGGCCTTAGGCTTCAAATCTCTAAGTGGCTCAAGCCCTGAAAGGGGAGGAGATGATCAGAGGTTTATAAAATCCTGAGTGATGTGGAACAGGCTAATAGTGAATGGTTACGCTTTCAACCACATCTAGGACTAAGGAACATTTCATGAAACCAACAGAAGATATAAAACAAATTTAATTGTGCATTGACTGAAAAGTTTTTAAGTTGTGGAAACCGTTTCTAGAGAACATGACCAAGAATAAGAGAATAGCTGGGTTAAAAAAAAAAGAGAGAGGCTGAAAAATATTGGACAGACAGGTCTATAACCAGGGATTTGCAGGATCACCACCTCATCATTTCTAGGAACAAGTAACATGGAGGTAATATTCCCATTAAGCACTACCTAGCATTTCTAAGTGACACAGACTGGCCACTTTCAGAGTCAGAATGCTGAGCTTGATAGATTTTATTTAGCAGGTTTTATATACCACATTTCCAAAGGTCAAGGTGGTTTACATGGAACAGAACTCAATATTACGCAGAACTTGGATTACGTGGAACAATTAGAAGCTAAACCTAACATAGAACATCATAATTTAGAATAGCTGTATACACGGAGCAAAAAATAGCTTTAAGGTGGCATTAACTGGTTGAGGGGCAGGGAAGAGGGGTGATAAAGAACTCGGGGGGGGGGGGGGAATAATAAGGGGTTGGTGGACAGGGAAAGGTCAAGTGGCTTGAGATGCCAGGAAAATAAGTAGGGGAGTTGGGAGCATCTGAGGAGGGTGGTAGGAGGCCTAGATCAAGTTATATCTGCAAACTGTTCTTTGAACATGAAGGTTTTTAAGGACTTGCAGAAGGTTGTGAGGTCAGGAGAGATGCAAAGGTTCTATGGGAGTGTGTTCCAGATGGTGGGTGCGTACAGAGAAAAGGCGCATGCACATGGTGTTGGGTTCTTGTGGTTAACTCTTGGGGAAGGGCAAGCATGGTTTTTGCAGAGCTTCTTCTGGGACAATTTTCCAGAAGTCTTTGCAGGAGGTTCTGAAGGTATTGTGGGCCAGGAGCTTTGGAGGAGTTTGTAGGTGATTACAAGGGACCTGTATGTGATTCTGGATAGAAAAGGTAGCCAATGTAGATATTTCAGTATTGGGGTAATACAGCTACATCTGGGTATGTTTGCAAGTATCCGAGCAGTGGCATGTAGAGCACGTTGTAGAAGATTAAGAGTTCTTGGGTAGTCCATGAAGGATGGCATTGCAAAAATCAAAGTGGGGAAGTATTAAGGCTTGAAAGACTGTCCTGAAGTCATGCGGTTGGAGGAGTGATCAAAGGTGCTGAGTGATTCTGATTTTATTGTAGATAGCTTGCTTTACTTTTCTAATATGCAGTTGGAGTGAGAGACAGTGGTCAAGAATAACATCTAGATAGCGTGCTTCTGTTTTCACAGATAAATTAGCACTGTTGACTGTAATTGTTGGTGGGGAGAAGGCCTGATCTCTGGTTATGACGAGAACTTCAGTTTTTTGGTAGTTGATGGTAAGGTTGTGATCTGACAGCAAACAGTCAATGGCATTAAAGCAGTTGGAAATAGCGGTGAAGGTTGTTTGTACTGTGGAAAATGGTGCATAGATCATAATGTCATCTGCGTAAAGATGGTAAGAAGACATTATGGTTTTGGATGATGTCACATATTGGTTGTGTGTGTGTGTATATATATATATTGAACAGTAAAGCAGATGGGGTGGAACACTGGGGGACTCCTTGTTTTGGGTCCAAAGCATACATTCTGTAGATGACCTGTCAGGAATGAATAGAACCAGATGAGTGCAGTCCCTTGTATATCAATGCTGGACATCATGGCAGATTGTGTCTAGAAATATCAGGACAAAGCCCTGCTTAGAGTTGTTGATGAGGGAGATTAGAAGGGTTTCAACACCATGGTTGGGTTGGAACCCATACTTATATATGTCCAGAGGTGCCGAGGTATTGATGTGTTCTTGAAGTTGATGAAAGACTGTTTTTTCCAGTATTTTTGTTAGGAAAGGTAAGCTTGAGATTGGTTGGTAGGAATTCGGATCGCTAGGTTCCAGTTTGGGATTCTTTAAGATTGGGTGGATACAGTTTTTAGACTGGTGGGAACCATCCCTTGGGAGAGTGAGAGGTGTACCATCTTAGATAAGATGGGGGCGAGCTCTGACTTTGAGATTTTTATCCAACTCACTGGACAGGAGTCAAGTGGAGAAATGTTTGTGTTGAGGCTGCTGATAATGTTTTTGAGTTGCTTAGGGGAAATTGAGATAAATGAGTGGAGTGGGCACCAGAAGGGTCTGAACTGGTAGGTGTGGGTCTAGCATATGTGACTGAGTAATTTGGACTGAAAACGAGTAGCAAAGTCCTGTGAGGTTAGAGCAGTTGTTGATAATGCCTGGTTGTTCTCTTTCAGTAAATGATTTGGCAATGTCAAAGAGTTCCCTGGGTTTTGCTGAGTGATTTCATGATGGATTTATGGTTTAGGCACCACCCTTTACTGTGTGTATCAGAGTGGTTTACAGATATATCCAACAGGCACTTTTTATTCCCTCATTCCCCAAAGTGCTCACAATTTAAGCATACCTGAGGCAATGAAGCATACCCTTAGTCCAGAGGGACAGAGACCCCAGTCCCTCTGGACTAAGGTTATTTGTCCCTACATGGCAATTGAACCCCCTCCTGCCTGAGGCAACCTGTCCCAACCACTGAGCCACTCATTTGTTTTCATCGAGTAGTCATGAAGGGTAGCAAGATAGTCATTTTTGGCTTGTTCCTCTTGGGTATTCCTCCATTTTTGCTCGAGCTTTCTAAGAGCACGTTTGAGGTTTTCAGGATAGGAGTGTACCAGGTAGCTTTGTGTTAGTGGTGGGGCAGCTTGGTTTGGTGGGAGGTGCAATGACATTTTTTTACTAATAGTGACTTGCCAGTTATTGATGAGGTTTATGTCATCAGTGTCCATATCCATTGAGGGATGACTTCCTCTAGAAATGTGTTTTTGTCAAAATGTTTCTTGAAGTGAAGGTGGGCCCTGTTTGGTGGATCTGTGGGGGTGGGGGGCCTATTGTAAGGTAGGAAAAGATAATGGAATAGTGGTCAGACCAGGGAAACTTTGCTACTTGACGATCAGGAATTCTAGTGATGTCCAATAGTTGTAAAGGACAGAAGAGGAGATCTAAGGTGTTGCCTTTTAGGTGCATTGGGTGGTGGACTATTTGTGTGAAATTGAGGGACTCCATTGTATCCAGAAAGTCCTTGGCATGTTTTTGAGAGACTGAAGCTATAGGGCACCTAAGAATATTAATTAGCAACTGGGGTTTGAGTGGGAGCTGACTGTTTCAAGTAGGATAACTAGTTCTTCAGTGCTTGCTGAGGGTGGTCTATAGGTGAGGCATAGACATAATTGCTTGTTGAAGATTGTTATTATAGTGAGGCCATTTGTACTGGTCAATGAGATTGGTTTGAACATAAGAACATAAGATATGCCATACTGGGTCAGACCAAGGTCCATCAAGCCCAGTATTCTGTTTCCAACAGTGGCCAATCTAGGTCATACGTACCTAGCAGTTTCCCCAAGGGACACAGGTTCCACAATGCTTGTATTGGTTCAAGCATTGATATCCTGGGTCCCTTCTTAATAATGGTTTATGGACCTTTCCTCCAGGAACTTGTCCAAACCTTTTTTAAACCCAGCTACACTAACAGCCTTTACTACATCCTCCGGTAACAAATTCCAGAGTTTGATTACACGTTGAGTGAAAAAATATTTTCTTTTATTAGTCTTAAATAGTTTACCCTGTAGCTTCATTGCATGTCCCCTAGTCTTTCTATATTCTGATAAGGTAAACAATCGATCTACGTTTACCCGTTCCACTCCGTTCATTAATTTATAGACTTCTATCATATCTCCCCTCAGCCGTCTCTTTTCCAGGTTAAAGAGCCCCAACCTTGTTAGCCTTTCTTCATAGGAGTAGCCTTCCATCCCCTTTACCATTTTGGTGGCTCTTCTCTGAACCTTTTCTAAAATCGCTATATCCTTTTTAAGATACGGCGACCAGAATTGCACACAATATTCAAGGTGCGGTCTCACCATGGAACGATATAGAGGCATTATAATATCTTTTGTTTTATTTTCCATTCCTTTCCTTATCATACCTAGCATTCTATTTGCTCTCTTGGCCGCCGCTGCACACTGGGCCGAGGGTTTTAACATGGTATCCACAAGGACGCCTAAATCTTTTTTTTGGGTGGTGGTTCCTAATGTGGAACCTTGCATCGTGTAACCATAGTTTGGGTTGTTCTTCCCTAGGTGCATAACCTTGCACTTCTCCACATTAAATTTCATCTGCCATTTTGATGCCCAGTCTTCCAATTTATCAAGATCCTCTTGCAATTTTCCACAATCCTCCTGGGTTTTAACAACTTTAAATAGTTTTGTGTCATCAGCAAATTTGATAACCTCACTCGTTATTCCACTTTCCAGGTCATTTATGAATATGTCAAAAAGCAGCGGACCCAGCACAGATCCCTGGGGTACACCACTATTCACCTTTCTCCATTGGGAAAATTGGCCATTTAGCCCTACCCTCTGCTTTCTATCTTTTAACCAGTTCCTGATCCACAGTAGTACACTGCCTCCTATCCCATGACTCTTTAGTTTTGCCAAAAGTCTCTCATGAGGGACCTTGTCAAAGGCTTTCTGAAAGTCCAGATACACAATATCAACCGACTCACCTTTGTCCACCTGTTTATTCACTCCTTCAAAAAACATAACAGATTAGTAAGACAAGATCTTCCTTGTCTAAAGCCATGTTGGCTGTCTCCCATTAGGTCATGACTATCTATATGCTGAGTAATTTTATTCTTTATGATGGTTTCTACCATTTTTCCCGGTACTGATGTCAGGCTCACCGGTCTGTAGTTTCCCGGATCACCCCTTGAACCCTTTTTAAAAATTGGTGTTACATTGGCGATCCTCCAATCCTCAGGTATTAGAGATGATTTTAATGATAGTTCACAGATTACTGATAGCAGGTCTGCAATCTCAAATTTCAGTTCTTTCAACACCCTTGGATGTATACCATCCGGCCCAGGTGATTTGCTACTCTTCAGTTTATCTAATAGTTGTAGGACATCTTCCCGATGTATCGATATTTCCTTCAATTCTTCCACACCTTTAAATACCACTTCAGTCGTGGGTAACATCCCTACATCTTCCTCAGTAAAGACCGAAGCAAAGAATTCATTCAGTCTCTCCGCTATCGCCTTGTCGCCTCTTAGTGCTCCTTTAACCCCTTTATCATCTAATGGACCAACTGACTCTCTCACGGGTTTTTTGCTACGAATGTACTTGAAAAGGTCTTTATTTCGCGTTTTTGCTTCCGCAGCAAGCTTCTTCTCAAATTCTCTCTTTGCCTGCCTTATCAATGCCTTGCATTTGACTTGCCAGTGCTTGTGCTGTTTCCAGGTTTCATCATTTGGCTCTTTTTTCCATTTCTTGAAAGATGCTTTTTTGGCAACAACAGCCTCTCTGACCTCAGCTTTAAACCATGCTGGCAATTTTTTAGACTTCCTTCCACTTTTCTTAAAGCGTGGAATACAGCTGGTCTGGGCTTCCAAGATAGTATTTTTCAACAACACCCAAGCTTGATGTACGTCTTTAACCTTTGCAACTGCTCCTTTTAGTTTTTTCTTAACTGTTTTCCTCATTCTATCATAGTCTCCCTTTCGAAAGTTAAAGGGTAGTACTGTGGATTTCCTTACTATCCCTCCTCCACTAATTAAATCAAAGGCGATCATGCTATGATCACTATTGCCAAGTGGCCCCAACACCCTTATCTCTTGCACTACATCTGGTGTTCCACTAAGGACTAGGTCTAATATTGCTTCCCCTCTGGTCGGTTCATGAACCAGCTGCTCCAAGAAGCAGTCATTTATTTCATCTAGGAACTTTATCTCCCTAGCATGTCCTGTTGTGACACTGACCCAGTCGATGCCGGGGTAATTGAAATCACCCATTATTATTACTGCACTGTAACTTTTGCTAGCTTCCTTGATTTCTTTGAGCATTTCATCATCCATTTGTTCATTCTGGCCAGGCGGACGATAGTACACCCCCACTGCCATCGCCTTCCCCTTTTTACATGGAATTTCAATCCATAGAGATTCTACAGCAAATTTTGTTTCTTGCAAAACTTTAATCCTTTCTGATTCAATGCCCTCTCTAACATAGAGCGCAACCCCTCCACCAATTTGATCAGCTCTATCATTTCGATATAGTTTGTACCCAGGTATCACAGTGTCCCACTGGTTGTCCTCCTTCCACCATGTCTCTGATATTCCAATCATATCTGACCTCTCGTTTAGTGCTATATATTCTAACTCTCCCATCTTGTTTTGTAGACTTCTAGCATTTGCATACAAGCATTTTAGAGACTGTATTTTATTCATATTAATTTGGCTATTGGTAGACATGGGTAATTTGGGATCTTTAAGTTCTGTCTGCTCCATACTCGAGGGCATTTGGGCTACTTTACTCTTTTTTGGAACCTCTCTGCTTTTTGTAGTATCCTTCAAGGATACATTCTTCCGAACCATGCGCTCTTGGGCGACTGTCGGCTTTCCCCTATTATCTAGTTTAAAAGCTGCTCTATCTCCTTTTTAAAGGTTAATGCCAGCAGCCTGGTTCCATCCCGGTTAAGGTGAAGCCCATCCCTTCGGAAGAGCCCCTCCTTTCCCCAGAATGTTCCCCAGTTCCTAACAAATCCGAACCCCTCATCTCTGCACCATTGTCTCATCCACGCATTGAGACTCCGGAGCTCTGCCTGCCTATTGGGTCCTGCGCGTGGAACGGGAAGCATTTCGGAGAACGCTACCCTGGAAGTTCTGGATTTCAACTTCCTACCTAAAAGCCTAAATTTAGCTTCCAGAACCTCCCTACCACATTTTCCTATGTCATTGGTACCAACATGTACCAAGACAGCAGACTCCTCCCCAGCACTATCTAAGACCTTATCTAGGTGGCGTGTGAGGTCCGCTACCTTCGCACCAGGCAGGCATGTTACCAGGCGATCCTCACGTCCACCAGCCACCCAGCTATCTACATGCCTAATGATCGAATCACCAACTATAACTGCTGTCCTAACCCTTCCCGCATGGGCACTTGGCCCTGGAGAAACCTCCTCGGTGCGAGAGGGGTTTACATCACCTGGAGGACAGGTCCTAGTTACAGGATCACTTCCTGCCACACCAGGGTGATGCTCTCCTGTCACGTGACCTCTCTCCTCCATGGCAACAGGGATGCTGCCAGACTGGAGGTTGGACTTCAGGACTATATCCCTGTAGGTCTCGTCTATGTACCTCTCTGTCTGTCTTATGTTTTCCAAGTCTGCTACTCTAGCCTCTAGAGAACGGACTCGTTCCCTGAGAGCAGAGAGCTCCTTGCACCTAGTGCACACGTAAGACCTCTCACCAGCTGGGAGAAAATCATACATGTGACACTCAATGCAAAAGACTGGAAAGCCCACATCCCGCTGCTGGACTGCTGTCTGCATCTTAGTTTTAAGTTTGTGTTTAGATCTTTAAGTTCTATATGTACTAAAGGGTGCAATGGATATTTATACCACTAAAACTGTACCTAAGACGTTTAATATACCTTGTTCACCTGAAGCTTAATTAATCTCAGGTCCTTGGTGTATGACTGATTTGGGTAATGAGCTTCACCTGAGAGCACCTCCTGTCTTTTAAGGTGTGCAAGTACCTATAAAGCTGTGATTTTCCCAGGGGAGGGTGGGTGTGGGGAGGGAGGGAGGGATATAACACTTATTAAAAAAGGGCTGCTACACAGTACCTTGTCCTGTGCTGCTGAGGAAAACTATATTCTGATTTGATTTAAATTACAGCTCTTTGCTGCTACTAGGCTCTAACCTATTATGAAATTTAAACTACAAGCTCTCTGCTGGATTCTAAATTTAACCAGAAAGCTCTCTTCTGTGTTTTAATTTGAAACTAAAAGTACTTTGCTGATGCTAGGCCCTGAGTGACTATGAAATTTAAACTACAGCTGTCTACTGGGTATGAAAGGTAACCAGAAAGTTCTCTTCTGTGTTTTTAAATTGAATCTTAAACTGTTGCTACTAGGCCCTGACTGATTTAACAAAAAAATAGTGGGTTCACAGATTAATTAGCTTTAAAAGAAAAAAAATTCCTTTCAGAAAAATTCCCAGAAGTATATACTCACAATTTCAGATTTCTCTCCAGAAGTAACAGCCCCCCTTTCCAGTCCTTCAAGAATTGAATTGTAGACCACTCTTTGCCAGGATAAAGATCCCTCCACCTTTATGTTTGATACAGGAGCAGTTAAATAAGTCAAAATTCTGAGGTTTTAGCTGGTTCAAAAGAATAGTGTCCATTATGGTGAACCAAGACTGTTACACACATAAAATAAAGGTTATAATCCATTAGATAATCAGATAAGATTTGGGTTTTGTTTCTGGCTGACCTTGCATTGATTAGAAAACCCTTTAGGAGTTGTGGTTTGGTTGACTATAGCCTGATGTTGTGGGGGTATGTTGCTGAGGGGGTTGTGTATCAGGTGGAATGGCCACAGTACCTCACTTCATGGTTGCCGTTTCCACAGATAAGGGGAATGTAGCTTGGGGTTGGTTTGAGGCATGATGTTTGCAGTAACTGGGAGAGTAGCAGGAGTGTAGATATCAGGATGAACATGGTGGTACGTGTGCTTGGCATGACTGGAGGTGCAAAAAGCAAAAGGTCACTTTCAGAGTGAAAACACTTATCAAAACAAAAAAAATCACTCCAATCATACCAAAAAAAGAAAAACAAAAAAGTAAGGGATGTCCAAAGCACTCAAAAACAACAGAGACGGAGGGAAGGTCTCAGCACAGCAGGCATCAACCAGAGACTGAGGAAAACCTCACTCTATAGGCCCTGCTACATCAAGGACCGACCCAACCACATCACCATTATATTAAACACAGCTTCATGGCAAGTTGTATTAAACACAGCTCAGAATGAGAAACTCATATCAAAAAGTGAAATTCAGCTCATCTCAAAAATATAGAAATGATTTCCCTTAAACATAATAATCCCTTCTCATTATCGTAATGATCCCAACACCGTACTCTTCGGCACCGAATACGCATTTCGCAGCCAGTGCTTCTTCAAAGGGAAAGCTGAAAACACACTGTGGTCAGACAGATGAACCTTCCACATTGATGATTCAAACGCCCCCACGCCACATTAAAGTCAGACAGGTAAACCTTCAACATTGGCACGGCATTTCCTGTGAGTAGCGCGGTGGCATTTGAACCATCAATGTTGAAGGTTCATCTGTCTGACCACAGTGTGTTTTCAGCTTTCCCTTTGAAGCAGCACTGGCTGCGAAATCTGGTAATCTGGTATCAGCAGCATAGCAAAGGTTGTTGATGAGTCTCCCACCAATCTTCACACCTCTGTTATCTTCATAAAATCCTGCTTCTCTGATGATTTGTTCTGCATATAAATTAAACAGGTAGGGTGAAAGTATGCAGCCTTGTCGTACACCTTTGCTGATTTTAAACCATTCTGTTTCTCCTTGTTCTGCTCGAACTATTGTTTCTTGATCAATGTAAAGGTTGTGCAAGAGAACGAGCAGGTGTTCTGGTATACCCATGCTTCTTAATAAGGCCCAGAATGTTTAATGGTTTACACAATCAAAAGCCTTGCTGTAGCCAACACATATGAATATCCTTTTGGTATTCTTTAGTCTTTTCAAGGATCCATCTCACATCCACAATGTCTTCGTTCATTCCTCACCCTTTTCTGAACCCTGCTTGCACTTCAGGTAGTTCTCGTTCCAGGTATGGTTGTAGTCTCCGCTGAATAATTTCCAATAGACGTTTGCAGCTATATGGGGATAAGAACAATTGTGTGATAATTTCCACAGTCAGTTGGATCACCTTTCTTTAGTATTTATATAAAACACAGATCTTTTCCAATCAGTTGGCCATGATGTTGTCTTCCAAATTTCCTGGCAGAGCCTTATAAGTATAGTAACAGATGCATCAGATTGCTGTAATACGTCTATGGGGATGCCATCAATGCCTGGTGCTTTATTCTTTGATAAGACTTTCAATGCTGCTTCAACTTCTGTCACCACCAATGGTTCCCGATCATAAAGTACAAATTGAAACAGCTTTTGGTCCAGTTTATCTTTATCCCATAATAACTCTATATTCTTTCTCCCTTTTCTCGATGATCTCAGCATCATTCAACATAGATCCTTGAGCATCTTGTAACATTCCAATTCTAGGCTGGAATTTTTTCTTTAACTCACATAGCTTTAGGAAAGATGATCTTGTTCTTCCTCTAATAGTTTCTGCTTCTATTTCCTTGCATGCATCATTGTAGTACTTCTTGTCTTGTCTTGTTGCACATTTGAAATCTGTTGAGTTCTGCAATTACCTCTTTCTCTTCTGGCTTTAACTTCACTGCATTTCTGAGCAATTTTTCAGAGTTTCTTCGGTCATCCATTTTGGCCATTTTTGCTTTTTCAGTTGTGAGGACTGATTCCTGCTGCTTCTGGAGAACACCTGTTACAGGTGAGTAACTACACTTCCTCCAGGACCAAGCAGGAAGTCAGTCCTCACATATAGGACTCCCCAGCTCTAGGCTACCGTGAACCCAGAGCTGATAAATTGGCTCCCTCTCAAGAGCCTCAGCATCCATGATAAGAATTTTCTCGGAGAACGCACCCCGTACGGTAGCCAACACAAGGGCCGGAGGGTAGGAGCTGCCTAAACCTCAAAGAGATTACGGAGTACCGCCTGGCCGAAAACACTGTCCCACCAGGACTCTCTCCAGGCAGTAATAGGCTGCAAAAGTATGGCTTGAAGACCAAGTTGCGGCCCGGCAGATGTCTTCCAACGGAACAGAGCGAAGATGAGCTACTGACGCAGCCTTCGCCCTGACACGGTGGGCCGTGACCCGACCCTGCAAGGGGAGGTCGGCTGCCCTGTATGCCCAGGCGATGCAATCTGCTATCCAAGTGGACAACGTACGCTTGGAGACAGGTAACTCCATCCTATTAGGGTCAAATGAGACGAAGAGCTGAGTAGCGCTTCGATGCTCCCGCATACAATGTATGTAAAAGGACAATGCCCTCTTACAGTCCAGGGTATTCAAGACTGTTTCAGCCCAGCTGGCATGCAGCCTGGGAAAAAAGGTCAGAACCACCACCTCCTGAATGAGGTGGAAAGAAGAGACCACTTTTGGGAGGAACTTGGGATGGGTCTGTAAGACCACCCTGTTCTTATAGAACCGCGTGTACAGTCTATCAGAAACCAGAGCTTGTAGTTCACTCACACGTCTGGCTGAGGTAAGAACCACCAGGAAGAGCGCTTTCCACGAGAGGAAGCGCAAATGGCAAGTAGCCATCGGCTCAAACGGTGGGCGAGTCAGTTGCTGCAAGACCACATTCAAATCCCACTCAGTCACCGGTGGACGAACCGGAGGCTTGAGCAGAAGCAGACCTCTGAGAAATCTGGACACCAAGGGGTGAACCGACAGACTGTCCCTCCACCGGTGAGTGGTGCACAGACAGAGCACTGAGGTGGACCCGAACAGAGTTAGACTTAAGGCCTAGGTCTGACAGGTGAAGTAGATACTGCAGTACTACTGGCACAAGGCAAGAGAAAGGATCTTCATTGCGCTGAGCACACCATACTGTAAACCTACGCCACTTGAGGGCACAGGACTTTCTGGTGGGCTGCCTCCTAGAGGCCAAGACCACCTCCTCAACTTCCCTAGGTAGAAGTAAGGGAGCTAGCACTATCCTTTCAGCAGCCAGGCCATCAGATTGAGGGACCTGAGATTGGGGTGCAGAAGGGAACCCTGCTCTTGAGACAGGAGATCGTGTTGCAGCCCCAGAGGGAACGGGGCTTCCACCGCTAACTGTAGGAGAAGTGGAAACCACAGCTGCCTCGGCCATCTGGGGGCTACCTACCAAGGCCTTGGTCCCGGAGGATCTTGAACAGAGTTCGGGCCACCAGGGGCGTGGAAGGAAACGCATACAGGAGGCCTGTAGACCAAGTGATCAGAAAAGCATCTGCTGCCATCCTCAGAGGATGCGGCTGTCTGGAGAAAAACCTGGGCACCTGACGGTTTAGTGGGCTTGCAAAGAGATCGATGGATGGAAGTCCCCAGCAGAGGAAGATCTGCTGGACCACCAATGGATTAAACTACCATTCGTGGGGCTGGAGAATCCTGCTTAGCTTGTCTGCTAGGAAGTTTTCCTGATCAGGTAGATAAACTGCTTTGAGAAACATGCCTTGTTTGACCGCAAAGGAGCAAAGGTCCAGTACCTCCTGACATAGGAGCCTGTGCCTCCGTGTTTGTTCACGTAGAACATTGCTACCTGATTGTCCATCTGAACTAGGACAGACTGCTGAAAGAGAGCATGGCAGAAGGTTTGCAGAGCTAACCGGATTGCTCGGAGCTCTAAAAGGTTGATCTGCTGTGTGGCCTCCCGAGGGGACCACAGGCCTTGAGTGCACGTGCCCTGGCAATGTGCACCCCAGCCCTTTAAGGAGGCATCTGTCGTCATCACCCTTGTGTGTGCTGGAGTCTGAAAAGGTACACCCCTGAGGAGGTTTGGCAGATGTAGCCACCACTGTAAGGAGTTCAGAAGTCGTCTGGACACCTTTACTCTGTCTCGGAGGTCGCCGGTGGCTTGTGTCCACTGATCTCTCAGGCACCATTGAGCAGCCTGCATGTGCAGACGGGCATTCGGGGTCACCGTAGATGCCATGTGGCCCAGGAGCCACATGTAGTGCCTGGCGGAAACACAAGAATTGCTTTGGAACTGGTTGGCCAAGTCCATAAGTCTGTGGGCCCTGTCCTCGGGCAAGTAAGCTCTCGCCTGCAGGGTGTCTAATCTTGCCCCTATAAACTCTAGGTTCTGAGAGGGAAGCAAAGTGAACTTTGCGTAGTTTATGATAAAGCTCAGATGCTGAAGAAGAGAGACAGTGCAGAGAGTGGCCTGTCAGGCCTCCTGGAGTGACTGGCCCCTGATTAGCCAGTCATCCAGATAGGGGAAGACAAAAATCCCCTGATTTCTGAGAAAAGCCGCCATCACCGCCAGGCATTTGGTGAAAACCATGGGGGCAGAGGTCAGGCCAAAGGGAAGCACTCTACTGAAAGTGGTTTCCTCCCACCACAAATCGGAGATATTGTCTGTGGTCTGGATGGATGAGGATGTGAGTGTAAGCATCCTTTAGATCTAAGGAGCATAGCCAATCTCCCTGCTGGAGGTAGGGCAGAAGTATTCCAAGGATAAGCATCTTGAACTTTTCCCTCTCCAGAAACTTGTTCAGATTTCACAAGTCTAGGATAGGTCTGAGGCCTCCTTTTCTCTTTGGTACCAGGAAGTACCTGGAATTGAAGCCTTGACCTTCCAGGTGGTGTGGCACCGGTTCCACCACCTGTTCCTTTAGAAGACTTGCCAACTCCTGAAGGAGGAGGTCCCTCTGCAGAGGAAGTCTTGGAGGCTCCCCTGGATAGTAGGAGGGGGGTAGCTGATGGAAATGGAGCATATAGCCCTTCTGAACTATGCTCAGTACTCAGGTATCCCCTGTGATGGCTGGCCACCTGTAGGCGTACAGGGTCAACCGACCTCCTGTGCTGAGTGGAGCCACCGGTGGAGGAGAGGCTATGCTGTAGGAGTCAAAACCCCCCTTCCCTGCTGTGCAGAAGCCAGGGCTGGCGGCTTGGGGGTTTTCTGCCTACGGGGCCAATGCCCCTGCCCTTTGGCCTGCTGGCCCTGTTGGGGAGCTGGAGAGGCTTGATACTGAGGGTAGGTTTTGTAGGCAGCACCCTTCCTCAGGAAAAAGGGCTTCTTCCCCAAGCCCTTCTTTTTTTGAGAAGGGGAAAAGTCTTTCTAGACAGCCTTGTCCTGGTGAGAGTCTCAGTCTCGATTTCTTCAGCCTTTTCAGTCATGGGCTTGCTGAATAGGTTGTCACCTCGGCAGGGGACATCAACCAACTTGTCCTGCACCCATGACTCCAGGTCCGATGACTGTAGCCAGGCCCGACGGCGTGCACCGATGCCGGCCGCGGCTACCTGGGCCAAAGCCTTGAAGCCATCATAGGCTGCTCGAGAAATAAACTTCGAGCACTCTCGGATCCCTGTAGACAAGGCTTTGAATCTCTGCAAGGGATCCTCGGAGAGGCCAGCCGAGAACCCGGCAATCTCCTTTGCCAGGTCCCGAAGGTACATGCCCATGTACAGCTGGTAAGTCTGGACACAGCAAGATAGCATAGAGCCCTGGAAACACTTTCTACCGAGGGCATCCAGGTTCCAGGCCTCCCGGCCGGGAGGCACCAAGGAGTGCATCTTTTGACTTTTCAGCCTGTGCAAGACCAATTCCACAACCATGGAGTTGTGTGGTAGCTGTGCCTTCTGGAACCCAGGGCTCTTACGGACTCAATAAATGGAATCGACCCGCTTGCTAAGAACCGGCACCTAGGCCGGTGCCTCCCACATTCAGAAGAGCAGCTGTTCCAGCATCGGAGGAACCAGAACAGTAAAGGCTTCCTTCAGAGGAAAGTCATACTGGAGGGCATCAAGCTCTTCGGCTCGAAGCTCCTCCTCGGCCTCCGCCGGATAGACATACTTGTATACCACCTTATCCTACAATCAAAGTGGTTGCATCACATCACAATTGGGTTACATTTAACATGAGAGTATTTAACAACATTAAGACAACACAATTTGAGGATTACATTTATCATGAAGGTGTCGTGAGTCTAGCTGGGTTGGTTAAGTATTGAGTTTGCAGTGGAGTTTACATTGCATGTCAAAGCCTTGGCCATGTCCCTGACAAAGTCTGAGAACTGGGGAGTCCGACGAGATGCACCGTGTCTGGAAGGTGTCAGGAGACTCCTCGTCCTCCATCTCCCACGCTGACTCCTCCAAGTCGTCGAACGGCTCCGGCCGTGCAGGCCTCGATGCCACCCGCCCGACGCCAAGGACACCGGCATCCATGAACTCGGCCCCGCACGGGAGGTCGAGGGAGACCTCGGCCGAAAATCGACTCGAGGATCGGCTCGGCCTCCGGGGTCGACTTAGACATCGAGGTCACGGTAGTCGGGGCAGATGCACCGGTCAGAGCGGCGATCAATACCCGCTGCTGCTCCATGAAGGCAGCCAGGCTGCTCTCCAGGGCCGTCAACCTGAGACCGAGCTCAGGAGACTCTGCAGCCCCCGACTCGGGCCCCATTGGCATCGGGCCTGACATCGGTTCTCCCAGAGGAGAGTCCACGAGGACAACAGATGTTTCCTGACTCGGGGACTCCGGTGAGGCAGTTTGGTCGGCCGCTCCGACTCTGAGAGCCCAGGACAGCGGTCAGGGCTGTGCGACCTGGCCCTCGAGGATCCAGGTGCCTCCACTGATGCTGCCCTCACGAGCTTCTTCTTCCTTTTGTGCTTCCAGGCAGGAGACCCCCTTTCAGAGGACCCATGACGGCACTCAGGGTCAGATTCCCAAGATGTCGAGGCTTCTGATGAAGTCCGGGCCCTGCCGAACGCGGACTCCGAAAAAGTTGTTTCACTTTGATACTGACGGCTCCGAAGCGCCTTCAACGACATCTTGCCACACGGGCCACAGACCAGCGGGTCATGGTCGGGCTCAAGGCATCGGAGGCAGCAACCATGTGTGTCGGTGAGAGACATAAGTTTCTTACACTGATCACATTTCTTAAACCCGCTGGCAGCCACTGGGGGAAAAAGGGCCCCTGGCAAGGTCAAAAGACAGGGCTGCCAGTGAAAATAACAGAAAAAGCGCGAATGCTAGTCACAAAGGACAAAAACCGAAAAAGAAGTTCCGGGCTCGATACCTGTGTACCGAGCCGAGGCGGGATGGGGAACCGGCGTCGAGCTGGATAAAGGGACGCGAAAAAGCGCAGAAAAATCAACTTTTTATCAGTTGACACGAACTACATCCGTTGGGCTCCGCGGAAAAAGAAAGACTGAGCAAGATGGCACCCTTGGGTGGGAAGGGGACCGCGCATGCACGCTGCATTCCCAAAGGCTTTTTTGAAAGCTGGGGAAATGCTCCGCATGAGGGCTCCGTCGGCGCTGACGTCACCCATATGTGAGGACTGACTTCCTGCTTAGTCCTGGAGAATTTGTATTGCTATCTCCATATGTTATGACTACAACCACCAACCATTTTGATAACTACAGCACAACTCCCCCAACACCCTCCACTGGGGAGTAATTACCTATTCCTTCTTTTCATATAATTAGCATACCCACTGGGCTATGTCTTAATGCAGTGGTTTTGCTCTGGATTTTCTTGTGCTAGCTTGCTTTCTGCATTGGGGAGCAAGACTAGTGTGGGAAAAATCTAGTAAAAACACTTCACTACAGCATAGCATAGTTTGCAGCATAGAGCATGTCTCCCAGCTAGTTGCTCTCTCCAGAGAAATATAATTGGTTCCATAGAAGCAGTCCTACAGGCAGCAAGATTCCATATCTTGACAGCCTCCTGCCAGAGCTAGAAGACCTGAGCCTCCTTGCTTGCTGACAAAGAATATAGGCCGTTGATTGGCTGTATGAATACTGAACACCTTTTCTGAAAGTCATTAGCAAAAGATGTTGAGACCATGGAAGATGTCACAAAATTCCAAGAGATAGATGTGGAAGTTCATTTATGGGATTTGGCACTGACCCTCTTTGTAGAGATGAAGGATATGTGCCTGCATCCAGACATGGAGACAACATAAGTTCATAATAGAGTAGTTGAAAAGATCAACTGGTTGCTAGGGTCCTGGAAATATCCACTATTGGAGGGTATGCCTTATCGGTGGAGAAATCTCCACTTTTGTGGATAATGCCTGGCAAAATTGATTCCAATGGAATTTGAATGTGACAGGAGAGGGTGCATGTACAGTCTCACAAGGCCTGCCATGTGTTCCAATATCTTGGGAATGCTGCATGTGGTCAAGTACATTAGGAAAAGTTAACAAGATGAGTCTTGCTACTCAAAGAGTAAGCAAAAAGAGCCCTGCTGAGTCATGAATGGATCTCTTAGCCTACTTCTGACCAGATAGCAAAACAACCTCGATCCTTGGAATTCGGTTCTAAATAAAGTAGTACACAGACAGAGTTATATAAAAAACAGTACAACTTCAGCTTAAGTGAGGAATTCATAGGTGTGCACACTTGTGCAGGGTCCCACGATTCCACCCCCAGCTAGGTCATTGCACTTCCTTTAATTAGGGAAAGAACTCTTACATTGTACAAATTCAGTTCTACATCATGCTTTATCTATCTAGATGTTCTAGGTCAGAGCAGAGACATTTCTACTCCAGCATTCTAAAAACAAAAGCATTCTCTCTCCTAAATTACAACCTTGGCTTTTATAACTCCAGAATGCTAGACCTTAGACTATCAGAAACATTCCAAGCCATTCTCTATATTAACCCTTTTCAGAGGGCCCTAGTATTCCACTTCAAGTTACTTCCAACAAGTCATATAATTATGAACTAGAGATCCTTCAATAGGTTCAAGGAAGCTTTCTCCATTTATTAGAAAAGTAAAGCTTTGCAGGAGAGAAACCTCAGTCCATAACAACAATGTAGTTACTCACCTGTAACAGGTGTTCTCCAGGGACAGCAGGAATCAGTCCTCACTTATGGGCAACATTGGCACTGACGGAGCCCGCACAGAGCAATTCCCCAGCTTTCAAAGAAAGCCTTTGGAATTACTACCATGCATGCATGGTCCTCTTCTTGCCCAAGGGTGCCATCTTGCTCAGTCAGGTCCCTTAGCTCAAGCTCTACCAATCAGAAGGCAAGGGAAGGATAAAAATCCAGCAACTCATCAGGGGAGGTAGGAGGATAGTGAGGACCGATTCCTGCTGTCTCTGGAGAACACCTGTTACAGGTGAGTAACTACGCTTTCTCCAGGAACAAGCAGGAAGTCAGTCCTCACTTATGGGACTTGCCAGCTACAGGCTAATGAACCTGTAACCAAAAAATGCCTCCACGAGGTCGTGAGCAGAAGCCGATGCCCGAAGAGTAGCCCGAGTCCTCAGGACAAAGCCCTCGATTGCCATGAAGAAGGGTCGGAGGACAGGAGTTGCTTATACCCCGAACAAATTACGCAGCACGGCCTGGCCGAAGGCACTGTCCTGACAGGACTCCCTCTCCAGGCAGCAGTGTGCAGTAAAAGTATTCGCTGAAGACCAGGTAGCCAACCGGCAAATGTCCCAGCACTGAGCGCAGCAAGGCCACTGAAGCTGCCTTGGCTCAGACATCGTACGCGGTGACTCGCCAATCCAAAGGGACACCAGCCTTTGTATGGGCAAAGGCGATGCAGTCCGCCACCCAAATAGAGGGTGCGTTTTGTGACTGCCTGTCCTAGGCAGTTGGGATCGTAGGTCATGAAAAGACAGACAGACTTGCGGTGAGGCTGGGTGTGCTGCAGACAGAAGGCATGAGCCCTCTTGCAGTCGAGTGTATGCAAAGCCGTCGACGCCTGGTTGGCATGGGGTCTCGGGAAGGTGGTTGGGTAAGACTATCTTCCTGGTTGAGATGAAAATCTGAGACCACCTTCGGCAGGAACTTGGAGTGGGTACGGAGGACCCCCTATTCCTATAGAATCTAGAGTAAGGGGCATCAGCCATGAGAGTCTGGAGCTCACTGACCCGGCGGGCCGAGGTCAGAGCTACCAGGAAGACCACCTTCCAGGATAGGTGCCAGAGTGAGCACGTCGCCATCGGCTTGAAGGGTGACCGCGTAAGCTGCATGAGCACTACGTTCAGGTCCCATTCCGCCGGGGGAGGCTGGATGGGTGGACTGGACAGCAAGAGACCCTGCATAAAGCAGGAAACAAAGGGCTGCCCCGAGAGGGGTTTTCCCTTGATGGGAAGGTGGTTCGCAGAGATAGTGCTCAGGTGCACTCTGACGGAATTAGACTTCAGGCCTTCCTTTGAAAGGTGGAGAAGGTACTGAAGAACCCAATGCATGGGGCAGGAAAATAGGCCAATCCTGAGCGTGGCGCACCAGACTGTGAAGTGTCGCCACGAAGGCGTAAGCTCTCGAGGAGGACCTCCTCGACCTCCTCCGGGGCTTGAGAGACCCGCTCAGCTGCCAGGATGTGAGGGATAAGGAGGCGACGTTTGGGTGGAATACCTGCCCCTCCTCCTGCGTTAACAGGCCCAGGGCACAGCCTAGTGGTTCCCACTCCTGCTCTGTCTGTCAACGGAGCCGCCAGTCTTCGGGACGAGAACTTCTGGGAGTAGAAGCCCCGACCTCGAAGGTGCCGAAGCACCTTCTCGACCGCCCACTGGGCAAGAAGGTTGACTAACTCCCGCTGCAGGAAGACCTGGTGCGCAGGGAGTCTAGGAGACTCTGCTGGGGAGGAGAAGCCGGTCCAAGCTTCTGATGACCCTGGCCGGACTTCCCTTGCGCCGGTGTGGTTGGCACGAGGGTAGGCGGGTAGCCACGATAAGGAAGGCCTTTTCT
Organism: Ichthyophis bannanicus; assembly: GCA_033557465.1. Classification (NCBI taxonomy): domain Eukaryota; kingdom Metazoa; phylum Chordata; class Amphibia; order Gymnophiona; family Ichthyophiidae; genus Ichthyophis; species Ichthyophis bannanicus. Next base: position 159,537,729 of record CM066045.1, read on the forward strand.
TAGAAAGAAGGGCTTTTTGGCTTGTTGCTTCTTCCGAGGGAGGGTGGAGGTCTTGCATGAGAGACGGGTTCTGGTGATGAACTCAGTCTCTATCTCCGCAGCCTTGTCTTCCATTGGCTTGCCAAAGAGAGGCTTGCAAAGAGCTGCTCACCGAGGCAGGGTACATCCAGGAGTTTCTCCTGCACCTTCTGCTCCAAGTCAGAGGATTGAAGCCACGCTTGATGACGGGCTCCGATACCCGCGGCCACCACTTGAGCAGAAAACTCGAAACCATTGTAGACTGCGTGGGAGAGGTACTTGGAACAGTCCGCGACAGACTTCAGCAGGGTGCCGAACCTGTTGAGGGGTTCGCTCTTGAGGCCTGCGGCGAAACCCCCGAGCTCCTTTGCCAAGTCGAAGAACATTTATTTATTTATTTTTTAAAATTTATTTGTGCTTATTTACCGCTTTTCATGAATCAAAGTGATTTACAGAGAACTCAAATGTTTGAACATTAAACGATAGAAACATACCCCTATATATAATTGGTATGCCTGAATGCGACAGGAAAGCATGGACCCCTGGGTAGGCCTTGCGGCCTAAGGAATCGAGAGCTCTCGACTTCCTTCCCGGGGAAACCGACGAATGTGACTTCGGGCTTTTATGCTTTCTCATGGCCGATTCCACCACGTGGGGGAACTGGGTTTTCCATAATCCAGGGCCGCATTGTACCCTCTACATGGTGTCGAGGCACTTGCTCACTATGGGAACCGAGGCGGGCGCCTCCCACATGCAGAGTAGCAGCCTAGACAAGATGGGAGGAACCGGGACAGTAAGACTCCCTATGGGGGGGGGGGGGTGGACTCGTACTGTAGGATGTTGAGCTCTTCGGCTCGAAGGTCCTCCTTGGCCTGGGTGGACAGGTTAAGAGCCCGTGACATATCCCGAACGAACACGAGGAAGGTGTCTTCCTTGGGTGGCGAGCACCACTGAAACACAGGAGGAGAGCGGTCCGATAGAAAGTCCCGATGGGCATGTCGCCCTGCCCAGTGGCTGAGGCCGCTTGGAGCCGGAGGCCCTGGATGACCTCGTCCCCTAAAAACAGGAAGGCGAGCGAGACCGACGTCGAGGACCCTCATGAGGCCTATGGATCTCAGGGGTTTCCTGGACAGATTTGGGGGTCCTCTACAGGGGAGCCACAGTCTCATGGTGCGAGTCAGCGAAGCTGGCTGTGAGCACCTGCTGGGAAGCAATGAACGCAGAAACAGTGTGTTCGAGCACCAGCATGTGGGATGCTCACGCGGGCGTGGGGCCCTGTGATGCCGATCCTGGGGTCACCGGGTTGGGCGTCGAGGAAGAGAGGGGGTCCTCACCGGGATGACCCTCAGGAGATCGGGTGCCTCCGTCAGAAGCTTCCGTGTCTGTACGGGGTACCTTGTGGGGCCGCTCCTTGACAGATTCTCGGGAACGCCAAAGAGGACTAAGCGACCGAGCGCAGGAGTGCTCATGCTTCTCGGGAGCCCCCGACAGCGACTTTGAGGCCTTCTCCTTCTTACGCTGCTCTATGTCAGGGGACCCATGGTCGGAGTGCCTCAGAGACCACGGGGCCGAGGCGGGAGATCCCACCGGGTGAGACATGACCGAGGTTGCCACCGGGGACTCCAAGGCAGTCTTTCTGAAAATGTCTTTGGACTTCTGCTTATGACTGAGCAGGACTTTGGAGGACACTTTCTTACAAAGTGAACAGAGCTCCGTATCATGATCCACCCAGAGACACCGCAAGCAACAGTCATGGGTGTCTGTAAGCGACATGTTCTTAGCGCATCTATTGCATTTTTTAAATCCGGTGGCCATAGGGGCAAAAATGGCCCCTTTGAGGGCGAAGACCCACGCGGCCAGCAGTTGGAAGAAAAAAGGGCACGAATCCCGTTAGGCAAAAAAGGCAAAGAAAAAACATCCCCTATAGCTCTAAAAAGGGTAGAGCAGGGGAAGGACGGGTAGAGGACTGGTGCAACCGAAAAATAGGAGGCCAGTAGGCCGAAAACGAAACACTTTTTCCGAGGGACGAGGATGTATGTCCCAAAGGGCTCTGTGGAAAAAGGGAGACTGATCAAGATGGCACCCATGGGCGGGAAGAGGACCACATATGTGTGGTAGCAATCCCAAAGGCTTTCTTTGAAAGCTGGGGAATTGCTCCGCGCAGGCGGTGCCGATGTCACCCATAAGTGAGGACTGACTTCCTACTTGTTCCTGGGGAATATTATGTATCCTGGGGGATGTAGCAGAGATGGTTATGTTGTCAAAATAGAGTCTTACTTCATAGATGAATTGCCAGGGCCAGGCACTTCATGAAGACTCTGGATACTGAGGAGAAGCTGCAATGACAGTACTTGATACTGGTACTGCTCTCTTGAGCATAAAGCAAAGAAACTTCTAGTAGAGAGAATACATCAGAATGTATGCATATGCGGCCTTTAGATCCAGGAAAAATAGCAGCTTGCCTTTGCAGAGGTGAAGCAAGATGTTGGCTAGGGAGTTTATTTTGAATATTCTTTTTTTCAAGAAAATGTTAGCAACCCTTAAAATCTAGGATCGGGGAAAGGCTCTAGATTTTGGGTAGGATGAGGAACTTTGAGCAGCATTCCCTGGCTCTTCTCCTGCTGGATGTCCTTTCTGTTTATTTGAGCTGGCATGAGGTACCATCTCTGCTTCTACGTGAGAAAGGGAAGGGTGAATAAGTTTCAAAATTCAAGTGGGGGGGGGGGGGGGTCGGGGGCAAGTTATTAAAGTTGATCCTTTATCTGTTAGCCAAGATCCTGAGCATCCATCAGCCTGTAATGATGGCTTGCCATCTAGCGTGGAAGAACCAAAAGGCACCTTCTTAAAGATGGGTTGTTAAAAGCTGGAGCAGATTTTTTGGTGGAGACTACAGTGGCAGTAGGCCGATTCCTTCCATGCTGTCATGGCACCTGTTTGTATAGTTGAACCGGCTGGCACCAAGGCTATGGACAAGCATAAGGGCTTGTAACACCTGCTAGCTTGGAGATATTGTGAGAGGACTAGAAAAAGGGACTGTTACTTCTGGAGAGAGATCTGCAACTGTGAGTATATACTTCTGGTAATTTTCTAAAAGGAATTCTTTGTATTAAAGCTAATTAATCTGTGAATCCACTATTTTTGTTAAATAAGTCAGGGCCTAGTAGCAGCAGTTTAAGTTTAAATTTAAAAAAACAGAGGAGAACTTTCTGGTTACATTTCATACCCAGCAGAGAGCTTGTAGTTTAAATTTAATAGTCACTCAGGGCCTAGCATCAGCAAAATACTTTTAGTTTTAAAACACAGAGGGGAACTTTCTGGTTACATTTCATACCCAGCAGAGAGCTTGTAGTTTAAATTTAATAGTCACTCAGGGCCTAGCATCAGCAAAATACTTTTAGTTTTAAAACACAGAGGGGAACTTTCTGGTTACATTTCATACCCAGCAGAGAGCTTGTAGTTTAAATTTAATAGTCACTCAGGGCCTAGCATCAGCAAAGTTCTTTTAGTTTAAATTTAAAACACAGAAGAGAGCTTTCTGGTTAAATTTAGAACCCAGCAGAGAGCTTGTAGTTTAAATTTCATAAGATGTTAGAGCCTAGCAGCAGCAGAATATAGCTTACCTCAGCAGCACAAGAGAGGGTACTGTGTAGCAGCCCTCTTTTAATAAATTATTTCCCTCCCTCCCCACACACACACCCCCCTGGGATAATCGTAGCTTGATAGGTACTTGCACATCTTAAAAGACAGGAGGTGCTCTCAGGTGAAGCTCATTACCCAAATCAGTCATACACTAAGGACCTGAGATTAGTTAAGCTTCAGGTGAACAAGGTATATTACACGTATTAGGTACAGTTTTATTAGTATAACTATCCATAGCAACCCTTAGTAAGTAAAGAACTTTGATCTAAACACAAACTTAAAACTAAGATGCAGACAGAAGTCCAGCAGCGGGATGGGGCTTTCCAGTCTTTTGCATTGAGTGTCACATGTATGATTTTCTCCCAGTTGGTGAGAGGTCTTACGTGTGCACTAGGTGCAAGGAGCTCTTTGCTCTCAGGGAATGAGTCCGTTCTCTAGAGGCTAAAGTAGCAGACTTGGAAAGCATAAGACAGACAGAGAGGTACATAGACGAGACCTACAGGGATATAGTCCTGAAGTCCCACCTCCAGTCTGGCAGCATCCCTGTTGCCATGGAGGAGAGAGGTCACCGGACAGGAGAGCATCACCCTGGTGTGGCAGGAAGTGATCCTGTAACTAGGACCTGTCCTCCAGGTGATGTAAAACCCTCTCGCACTGAAGATGTTTCTCCAGGGCCATGTGCCCATGAGGGAAGGGTTAGGACAGCCGTTATAGTTGGTGATTCGATCATTAGGCATGTAGATAGCTGGGTGGCTGGTGGACGTGAGGATCGCCTGGTAACATGCCTGCCTGGTGCAAATGTAGCGGACCTCACGCGCCACCTAGATAAGGTCTTAGATAGTGCTGGGGAGGAGTCTGCTGTCTTGGTACATGTCGGTACCAATGACATAGGAAAATGTGGTAGGGAGGTTCTAGAGGCTAAATTTAGGCTTTTAGGTAGGAAGTTGAAATCCAGAACTTCCAGGGTAGCATTCTCCGAAATGCTTCCTGTTCCACGCGCAGGACCCAAAAGGCAGGCAGAGCTCCAGAGTCTCAATGCGTGGATGAGACAATGGTGCAGAGATGAGGGTTTTGGATTTGTTAGGAACTGGGGAACATTCTGGGGACAGGAGGGGCTCTTCCGAAGGGATGGGCTTCACCTTAACCGGGATGGAACCAGGCTGCTGGCATTAACCTTTAAAAAGGAGATAGAGCAGCTTTTAAACTAGATATTAGGGGAAAGCCGACAGTCGCCCAAGAGCGGATGGTTCGGAAGAATGTATCTTTGAAGGATACTATCAAAAGAAGAGAGGTTCCACAAAAGAGTAAAATAGCCCAAATGCCCTCAAGTATGGAGCAGACAGAGCTTAAAGATCCCAAATTACCCATGTCTAACAACAGCCAAATTAATATGAATAAAATACATTCTCTAAAATGCTTGTATGCAAATGCTAGAAGTCTAAAAAATAAGATGGGAGAGTTAGAATATATAGCACTAAATGAAAGGTTAGATATGATTGGAATATCAGAGACATGGTGGAAGGACGACAACCAGTGGGACACTGTGATACCTGGGTACAAACTATATCGTAATGATAGAGCTGATCAAATTGGTGGAGGGGTTGCTCTCTATGTTAGAGAGGGCATTGAGTCAGAAAGGATTAAAGTTTTTCAGGAAACAAAATCTACTGTAGAATCTATATGGATTGAAATTCCATGTAAAAGGGGGAAGGCAATGGCAGTGGGGGTGTACTATCGAGCGCCTGGCCAGAATGACCAAATGGATGATGAAATGCTCAAAGAAATCAAGGAAGCTAACAAAAGTTACAGCACAGTAATAATAATGGGTGATTTCAACTACCCCGGTATCGACTGGGTCAGTGTCACGTCAGGACATGCTAGGGAGATAAAGTTCCTAGATGAAATAAATGACTGCTTCTTGGAGCAGCTGGTTCATGAACCGACCAGAGGGGAAGCCATATTAGACCTAGTCCTTAGTGGAACACCAGATCTAGTGCAAGAGATAAGGTTGTTGGGGCCACTTGGCAATAGTGATCATAGCATGATCGCCTTTGATTTAATTAGTGGAGGAGGGATAGTAAGGAAATCCACAGTACTACCTTTTAACTTTCGAAAGGGAGACTATGATAAAATGAGGAAAACAGTTAAGAAAAAACTAAAAGGAGCAGTTGCAAAGGTTAAAGACGTACATCAGGCTTGGCTGTTGTTGAAAAATACTATCTTGGAAGCCCAGACCAGCTGTATTCCACGCTTTAAGAAAAGTGGAAGGAAGTCCAAAAAACTGCCAGCATGGTTTAAAGGTGAGGTCAGAGAGGCTGTTGTTGCCAAAAAAGCATCTTTCAGGAAATGGAAAAAAGAGCCAAACGACGAAACCTGGAAACAGCACAAGCACTGGCAAGTCAAATGCAAGGCATTGATAAGGCAGGCAAAGGGAAAATTTGAGAAGAAGCTTGCTGCAGAAGCAAAAACGCGAAGTAAAGACCTTTTCAAGTACATTTGTAGCAAAAAACCTGTGAGAGAGTTAGTTGGTCCATTAGATGATAAAGGGGTTAAAGGAGCACTAAGAGGCGACAAGGCAATAGCGGAGAGACTGAATGAATTCTTTGCTGCAGTCTTTACTGAGGAAGATGTAGGGATGTTACCCATGACTGAAGTGGTATTTAAAGGTGCGGAAGAATTGAAGGAAATATCGATACATCGGGAAGATGTATTACAACTATTAGATAAGCTGAAGAGTAGCAAATCACCTGGGCCAGATGGTATACATCCAAGGGTGTTGAAAGAACTGAAATACGAGATTGCAGACCTGCTATTAGTAATCTGTGAACTATCATTAAAATCATCTCTAATACCTGAAGACTGGAAGATCGCCAATGTAACACCAATTTTTAAAAAGGGTTCCAGGGGTGATCCGGGAAACTACAGACCGGTGAGCCTGACATCAGTACCGGGAAAAATGGTAGAAACCATCAAAGAATAAAATTACTCAGCATGTAGATAGTCATGACCTAATGGGAGACAGCCAACATGGCTTTAGACAAGGAAGATCTTGTCTTACTAATCTGTTATGTTTTTTTGAAGGAGTGAATAATCAGGTGGACAAAGGTGAGTCGGTTGATATTGTGTATCTGGACTTTCAGAAAGCCTTTGACAAGGTCCCTCATGAGAGACTTTTGGCAAAACTAAAGAGTCATGGGATAGGAGGCAGTGTACTATTGTGGATCAGGAACTGGTTAAAAGATAGAAAGCAGAGGGTAGGGCTAAATGGCCAATTTTCCCAATGGAGAAAGGTGAATAGTGGTGTACCCCAGGGATCTGTGCTGGGTCCGCTGCTTTTTGACATATTCATAAATGACCTGGAAAGTGGAATAACGAGTGAGGTTATCAAATTTGCAGATGACACAAAACTATTTAAAGTTGTTAAAACCCAAGAGGATTGTGGAAAATTGCAAGAGGATCTTGATAAAATGGAAGACTGGGCATCAAAATGGCAGATGAAATTTAATGTGGACAAGGGCAAGGTTATGCACCTAGGGAAGAACAACCCAAACTATGGTTACACGATGCAAGGTTCCACATTAGGAACCACCACCCAGGAAAAAGATTTAGGCATCATTGTGGATACCATGTTAAAACCCTCGGCCCAGTGTGCAGTGGTGGCCAAGAGAGCAAATAGAATGCTAGGTATAAGGAAAGGAATGGAAAATAAAACAAAAGATATTATAATGCCTCTATATCATTCCATGGTGAGACCGCACCTTGAATATTGTGTGCAATTCTGGTCGCCGTATCTTAAAAAGGATATAGCGATTTTAGAAAAGGTTCAGAGAAGAGCCACCAAAATGGTAAAGGGGATGGAAGGATACTCCTATGAAGAAAGGCTAAAAAGGTTAGGGCTCTTTAACCTGGAAAAGAGACGGCTGAGGAGAGATATGATATAAGTCTATAAATTAATGAACGGAGTGGAACGGGTAAACGTAGATCGATTGTTTACCTTATCAGAATATAGAAAGACTAGGGGACATGCAATGAAGCTACAGGGTAAACTATTTAAGACTAATAAAAGAAAATATTTTTTCACTCAACGTGTAATCAAACTCTGGAATTTGTTACCGGAGGATGTAGTAAAGGCTGTTAGTGTAGCTGGGTTTAAAAAAAGGTTTGGACAAGTTCCTGGAGGAAAGGTCCATAAACCATTATTAAGAAGGGACCCAGGATATCAATGCTTGAACCAATACAAGCATTGTGGAACCTGTGTCCCTTGGGGAAACTGCTAGGTACGTATGACCTAGATTGGCCACTGTTGGAAACAGAATACTGGGCTTGATGGACCTTGGTCTGACCCAGTATGGCATATCTTATGTTCTTATGTAGGTACTGTCTTCAGCAGAACGAGGCAGACAGTCTTTGGGCAGAGGGGTTCTGATCTGCTGGCTGTAGACAACTTACACAAAATAGAGTGATAGTCGTTACTGAGAGAAACTGTATCCTTCACTTTCATAAAAGGTTATGAACTAGGCATAGGGTGTCTGCAAGGCGTCGTGCAGATCATCCTGGAAGTCCTGACACTTTAAGCCAAGCCATCCTGTGTGCTCCTGTCATGACAACCACTGCCAGTGCCAACCTAGAGTTTTAGGCGAGGCTAGGTGATTGCCTATGGAGGCAGCTTCCACAGGGTGGCCAAAGAGCAATGACAGTCAAAGCAGAAGAATAGCTCAACAGCCACATGAGCCATCACATTCTTTCTCCTGCAGGGAGAGTGACACACATGTGCATACCAAGCAGTGTTTAATATTTAAAACTATGATGCCCAATTATGCATGTTTTCAGGATTGATATGGGATGGGTGGTACTGGGATGATCATGACTGAAGTATAATTATCAAAAGATGGGAGGGGGGGGGGGGTTAGAGGGGCATAAAGGTTCTCCTAGAGTGTCCACTCTCCTTGTACCAGCCCTGCCATTGTTCAGGAGTCATGGGTGGAGCATATTAGATGATACTGACTCTCCAGCTCTGGCAGAAGAGACAATAGCTGCAGAGGTCTCTAGAGAATGATTTTGCTGAAGCAAGTTATGCTGCTAACACAGCATCTGGAGTTGGTGCGAGGTGATACACAAGTTCAGCATTGTGCTGTGGTAGACTTTCCTTCTTAAGATACAGGGATCCTTCTCCTGGCATGACATTAGGACCTTGGTATGTCTCTTTTCAGAGGGTTACCTCTGCAATAATCGATTAGCAAAAAAGTTGTGGAAGTGTGCGCCCTGGTGCTGTTTGTACTCCTAGTTGAAAAGGGACATTGCGCGTATTTCAACATTTTATTTAAAAACTTGATATACAACCATTCAATTGCTACTTCATCTGTATGACTAGGGGCATCTGAAGTATAGCAATGAACAAAAGGAGATTGCACAGGATCCCTGATATGATAAAGGGACTCTAGGAACATCTGAAGGAACTCAGGCCTCATTAGGCTGTTCCAGTGATTCACAAAGGACAGACCCTCCTCTATCAAAGAGTGTGGGTTCCTGCTAATTCCCCAGATTAAAAGGGAGGAGGGGAGGAGCTGGTTTATGAATATTGAAATTTGATAACAGGTTGCTTGAGTAGTTACCCAACCCCAGGGATTCTTACACACAAGGAGAGGGTGTGGGAAAGTTTTCAATACTGGAGGAGGTTGTTCCGATTACTGGAAGCTAATCTATGGTCTTCACCCAGCATACTAACCGAACAGCAGTTGAAATAGATGGGACACTAAGCTCTTACAATAATTTCTGCATGAGCAGCAGGGCTAATAAAGTATTCAATTATATCAGGAGGTAGGCATTGTCTGATCTCTGTAAAGGATAGGTAGAATCTACAGCAGCATGTCTAGAACTGCAAAGAACTTCAGAAACAGAGGAAGAGGTACATGCTCCTCTGAGTTAGTTGGTCTTCTGTACTTCCTTATACACCACGTTGGAGGCCTTTTCAGGTTCTAGTTTGATGGAGTAAGGACACTGCTTGCCTCCTCAACATCTATCACCTAGAGATGCAGAAGAGGCACAAGAACAATGATGGTGCTTATGCACATGTCTCCCCTCTGTCAAGGGAAGGAGGGACAGCTCAAAGAAAAGAACTATGATACTTTTGAAGAGCTCACTGAGACTGCTGCTTCCACAGACTAATTTGGGTACCTTAGAAGGTAACATTTTACTTATCAGTTAATGTTCTTTCTTTGAGGCCTGCTAGACCAGTCCAGACAAGTGGGTTGTTTTCCCTTACCAGCAGATCAGTGGAGACCAAAAAAAGCCACAGCAATGAAAAGCTCATGCTTCAATAACATCATTCCCCTGATATCCACCTCAGCCACCAGATGTTGCTTTAGTATTCATCCCAAAGCATATCAGAGAAATAGAGCAAGCCTCACACTACCTCAATAGTTGGCAAAAATGAATGATCAACAGTAGAGAATTATGTACAGAAAAACAAAACATAAGGCTACCAGATAATGAACCTGCACAGACAAATATAATCATCAGAGCAGACCCAAAAGGTAATAGAAGAACAGAGCAATACAGTTTGTAAACGGGGGCGCTGGGCGTGAATGTCCACAGTCTTGGCAAAGGCAAAATACTATTATGACTTGCAAAGGATTGTGGGGAATGAGTCCATTCATACCAGAATCAGCCGTTCACAAAATAATGAGTTGTGTTGCTCGAGTGTAAGCAAAGAAAAATATATTTTATTTATGGGGTTAATTCTCCCACACAGATTTACTTGGTAACACAAAAGGACACTTGCTTCAGTATTGTACTTAGGAAAAACAAATCATGATATAAGCAACTGAACTTCTTAAGCAATCAATCAAACAATAAAGACCTTGATGGGAAACAGAAAAGGTCTTTCTGAGGGCTCCTGCTAATACCTTTTAGCAGTGCTCCAAAAGCAAAAACAAAACCCAAAAGTAACCAAAAACGGTTCTTTTTTTCAAGGATAACTTTCTTCTATTTTCACACACAAACAGTAGTTTCCTTTCAGAGCTCACGTGCAACTGTGCATGGCTTAATTACCAATAATTAGCCAGCTGCAAACCCCTTTGCTGGTTCACTTTCTCTACGTGGCTCAAATCCTACCCTAAAGCTTTCTTGTAAACTTTTCTGGGTAGATAAAAGAACAAGTTCCTTTTGATGGTTGTTGTATTTGTGAAAGTATTTTACCACAGCAGCTTATTCAGAGAGCAATCCATGTATTCATTCTGATCATTTAAAATATCTCCTTCAACTATCATAGAATCAATATCATGGTCTGGGCTCAGAGGAATTCCTTAATGGAGCACTCTCAGGACAATACTTGTTTCCCTGCTGTCTTCCAAGTGAAGAGCTAGGGCATAGATCAGTGTTCATATCTGAGCTTCCTTTGTTGTTAGGTTTCCTCTCCAGATATCCTGGCCAGTAAGTAATCCAGCTTTTATGTCCAGCCTTCCAATCAAGATCCCTGGACACTGGGTCTCTCTTCACATACCTTCTTGCACTGGTCTTAGGGCCCCTTCCAAATGCAGCCGTCTCCTTCACAGGTGCCGTCCGGGAATTCCTGGCTCTGTAACCCCACTCCTCTGGCTTCCTCCAGTCCAATGGAGTATGCTTGCCTCTGGAATGACTCCCAACACACGTACTGCTATGGGCTCCTTCTTTAGACCTCCAAGATGTTTTCCTCTTCTTCCTTCCACGTTGATGCTGCTGCTTCCTCTCTCTGTCCTTGAGCTCTGAGTTCCTCAACTGATTCTGTGTAGAATATGTTTTACTTTTAACTTGTTTAGAGGGATACTCCACCCTAGCACAGCTCAGCTGTGCTGAATCAAGCCCTGCCCTTGGAGATGAGTGATTGGGGATTACCTCATAGCTCTCTTGATTGAACACACGTTTCCCCACTTCATCTCTTCTAGAGGCTGTTTGAAACCTGGTGCATTCTGGGACTGGTAGTCTTTTATGAAAACATTCTGTTTTAGTATTTCTACCAGCTAAGACAGGTTGCTTGTTCAGTGCCAATTCACCTCTATTATAGCTCCTTCCTGAACTATGATAAGCTTCCTTATCACAAGTTCCAGGGGCAGGCCCAGGATGGCTCAAATAAAGGACATTTACTAGTAAGTAAAATGTCACCTTCCATCTCATCCTACTAGACTAATCCAGACAAATGGGATATACCCAAAGCTACAACCTGGAGTGGGGGATGAAGGGGGAAAAGAAAGAAGACAGCAGCTCACAAATCTCTTTAGCCAAGGCCATATCTGCCCTTGTGTGGGCATCCAAGCAATAATACTTGACAAAAGTGGAAAGTAAGGCCCTGTTGCTGCTCAAAGAACTTCTGCAGGAGCTACTGCACTTTGCTCCACCCGAGAATGCCTGTACTTAGGTAGAATGGACGTATAAACCCTCGGGCAGCAGCCTGTTCTGTAACCAATACACTGAGGCAAGGCCTCCTCATTCCAGCACCCCAACAAAGTCAGCAGCCACCACTTCACCCTTGCACAGGTAGCAAAACAGAAAAAAATGGTTAAACTTATAAAAGTAATTCATAACATCCAAGTATGGAAGAAGCACACACTGGACAAATCACAAGGTGAAGATCCTTATCCTTCCCCCAGCACTATTCTTTAGAGAAGGGCATGCATAGCCCTGGTTCATGTAAATGGGAGGAAAGCACCTTTGGCAGGAAGGCACAGGATGAAAGGAAACTGCCTCCTTCAAAAAAGACAAATAAGGATCTCAGCAAGACAGAGATCTTAGCAAGACAGAGCCTGCATCTCAGAAATCTGCCTTGCGGAACAAATTGTGAGCAAGACAACAGTCTTAAGCATCAAATCCTTTAAAGTAGCATGCCTCAATGGCTAAAAGAGCACCATCCCGAGTACCAGACACAGATCAGAGGAAGGGATCACACACCAGAGGGGAAGATGCAGATGTCAAACCCCCTAAAGAAAGCATGAGACATTCGAAGAGGTGGTGCCTGCAGGAGCCAGAGCAGGTCTCCAAACTACTCTTGTTGGTTAAACTGGTGACACCAGAAAAATCCTGCCTGGGTAGCGTTTTATACATCAAATCACACACCTCACAGGAAATAGAAGTGGATTAAGATTTAATAGAAGGCAAATGCAGTATTGCCATAGCAACATAATATAGGACAGCAAATAAAGACCAGTATGGTCCATCTAGTCTGCCCAGTAAGGCGGCAGGAATAGGGGCACCTGCCGCTCTGTGCAGGTCACCCACCCCATGCCTTTGTTTAGGGGTGTACCCACCACTTTGTGTAGGTCACCCCTATTTGCTGAGATATGTTTATTTTGATTTTATCCTGTTGCTATAAAGGGATCCACTGTGTCTGTCCCATGCCATGAAAGACGACGTGCTACTGATAGGTGATTTCAATATGCTGGATGTGGATCAGCACATCCCTGCTGCAGTGTCATCTACAAGTAAAGAAATCCTGGATTCTCTACAGTGAGAACTATTCAGGTAACTGGTAACAGAACCCACACGTGATGGGGCCATACTGGACTTAGTGTTTACCAATGGGGAAAGCGTTTGACGTTACAGTGGGAGATCATCTCACATCCAGCGATCACCAGATGGGCATTAGGACTACGGCTGATATAATCCATTCAAAAGCGAGGGTCTTAGACTTTAGGAAAACTAACTTTACCAAGATGGGAAAATACCTCAAAGAGGTATTGTGAATACGGGATGTGAATAGCTGGAGGATGTAGAAAAACAGTGGGCAAAACTTAAAGGGGATATTTTAAGGGCAACAAACTTTGTTAGAAAGATAAATAAATGTAAAAGGAAAAGGAGGCCGCTATGGTTCTCAAAAATAATAATTTAAAAGGTGAAGAAAGAGAAAGGCCTGAACAAAATACAAGAGATCACAGAGAGAGGAAGACAGGCATCTATATTTGGAAAAACAGAAGCTACGTAGCAAAGCAGTCAGGAAAGCAAAGGTACAAAAAGAATAACCAATGCAATAAAATGCGGGGATAAAACATTTTTCAGATATGTTAGTGAGAGGAAGGGCAAAGGTGGTATTGTCCAAATCAAGGATGAAGGGGAGGAATATGCAGAAACAGATGAGGATAAAGCAGAATTGCTTAACAAATATTTCTTTTCTGTGCTCACAAATGAAGGGCCAGGAGCAGGACCTCAGAAAATACCCACAAATAAGAACAGAAGCAATGAGTATCTCAAACGATTTTCAGAAATGACTGTTCGTGAGGAACTAGCTATACTAAAAGTAGACAAAGCTATGGGTCCGGATGGGATACATCCAAGAATACAGAGGGAACTTGGGGACATTCTAGCAGCTCACTGTAACCTTTTCAGTGCTTAGAAACATAGAAATATAGAAACATGATGACAGAAAAAGACCACATGGCCTATCTAGTCTGTCCTTCCATATCAACAACTACAACAGTCCACTTTTTACCTTTAGAGATCCTCTGTGTTGGTCCCATGCTTTTTTGAATTCAGTTACTGTCCTCATCTCTACCACCTCCACTGGGAGACTATTCCATGGATCCACTACTCTTTCCGTAAACAGTGAGGCAGACAGCAGGGCCGTGATCTCTGTCTGAAACACGCTCCTGTGCGCAGGGTCATCTAGAGGCTGAAGCTGAGTGAAATGCAGTCAATATCCACTTTGGACAAACTGCAGCACCCAGGTGTCCGAGGTGATAAGGGGCTACTGGTAGGCAAATTGGACAAGCTGCCCCTGACCTGCAGGGGTACCTTGACTGGCAACAGTCGGCTGGCTATACTCCTGAGCAACCAGCCAAAACCCTGCACCCGGCTTGGGGGGTGGGAGGGGAGGGGCGGGTTGTGCATATGGCTGGGCAGGGAAATACTGGCATCGAGGCAGATAAAAGGCTTTCTTGGCCTGATACTTCTATGCTGAGTCCACGGTCTTTCTGGACAGCCTGGTGATCACCTTCTCCTTTCTCCAGGCTCCTCTGCTTTCTCCTCCATGGATTTGCCAAAGAGGTTCTCACCCCGGCAAGGGCCATCTGTGACCTTGTCCTGGACCCACTGCTCCAGATCTGAAGACTACAGCCACGCCATCTGGTGGGCAGCAATGCCCACAGCCGCCACTATAACCGTGGATTCAAAGGCATTGTAGGTGCCCCGCATCATGAACTTCGAGCAATCCTTGCCATAAGCCACAAGGCCCCAAAAGTACTTGTGATGGTCCTCAGAAACAAGGGTGGCAAAATCCTCTAGGACTAACATGACATCCTTGAGGAACATGTTCATGTAAGTCTGGTAAGTCCTGGCAAATAGCATGGAACCCTGGAAACACTTCGTCCCGAAGGAGTCCAGAGTCCAAGCCTTGAGACTCAGTGGGACCAGGGAGTGTGTCTTAGCACCTTCACATGCTTCAAAACTGATTCCACCACAATGGAATTGTGGGGCAAATGAGGTTTGTCAAACCCCAGGGCCTTCTGGACCCAGTACAAGGAATTGACTGGCGGCTGACAACTGAAAAGGTGAGCAGTGCCTCCCACAGCCACAACAGCAGCCAATGCAGGACATGGTGGACAGGCATAGTCACCACCTACTGGGGGGCTGAGGGGTACTGGAGTAGTTCCAGTTCCTCTGCCCTCTGTTCCTCTGACTTCAGAGAAAAGGGAATGGCCTTGGCCATGTCCTCCGGGGGAGACTTAAGCCATTTGGGTGGAGGCAATGGGTCAGATGGGAGGTCCGGGGACCGAAGGTCTGATGCAGTCAACACCGCCTCATTTCCCATTCAGATGATTTTGAGAGGAAATTGAAATAGTGCTGTCTCCGTTGGCTCCATAGCTTGGAGGAGGGGGGATATCATTGGCCCTCACCCAGCCCGGCATTCCAATGGCAGTGATCCTGAGCCTCAGACTCCGATACACTGGAGGAGGAGATGGTGTCAGCACCTCAGGTGGGGACCACGATGATAGGTGCATCGGGAGACAGCCAGCTGCCCTCCTGGACACTGGGAGTGGACTCTGCCACTCAGGTCAGGTCCTCCCACAGAGGAATATTGGCCGACTGCTTCCAGCCATCACTCAACGCATCGCATCGGATTTGTCCTTGGTCTGATTCTTTTTAACATTTTTGTTAGTGATATTGCAGAAGAGCTGTTGGGTAAGGTTTGCCCCTTTGCGGATAATACCAAAATCTGCAATAGAGTAGACACCCAGGAAGGCGTAGATAACATGAGGAGGGATCTAGGCTAAGACTGAAGAATAGTCTAGAATTTGGCAGCTGAGATTTAATGTTAAGAATTGCAAGGTCATGCATTTGGGCTGGAGCAATCCAAAGGAGTGATATAGCGTAGTCAATCACCTGCAACAGGTGATCTCTGGGAACAGCAGGAATTGAGTCTTCACATATGGGTGATATTGGCACTGATTGAGCCCACGTGAGAACACTCCCCAGCATCCTGCTGCCTTCCCAACTCTCCCTCCTCAGATGGGTTTGTAGCTGAGATAAAAGGAGAGAGAGAGAGAGAGAGAGAGAGAGAGATACAACTCCTAGGGGAGGAGGGTGGGTTGTGAAGACTCAATTTCTGCTGTTCCCGGAGATCACCTGTTACAGGTGGATAACTACGCTATCTCCAGGAACAAGCAGGAATGTATTCTTCACGTATGGGACGCCCTAGCTTGGAAATGCCAGGGAGATGACCCCAGAGAGAGCAGTGACACACAGACTGAAGTGGGTCATGTTTCCTCCCAAGGATCTCTTGTACCGAAACCCGGTATGGGGGGCTAGGAGTTGTTCTAAGTCTGAAAGAGATGCTGGAGAACAGCCTGGCCAAACGAGGCATCCCGACGGGCGTCCTTGTCCAAGCAATAGTGGGCTGCAAAGGTGTGGACAGAGGAACAGGGTGTTTCTTTGCATATTTCATCAAGTGCCACAGAGTGTAGGTTTGCCATAGAGGCAGCCTTGCTCGCACATTGCGTGCTGTGACATGACCTTCAAGAGAAAGTCCTTTACTCTCATAGGTTAAAGAGATACAGTCTGCAATCCACTTGTAGAGTGTTCTCTTGGAAACTGGTAGACTGAGGTGACTGGAATCAAAGGCAACAAAAAGCTGTGAAGCCTTTCTGTGCTGCCTAGTTCTCTAAAGATAAAAGGCCAAAGCACGCTTGCAATCCAGAGTATGCACATTCC
This sequence comes from Ichthyophis bannanicus, assembly GCA_033557465.1. Taxonomy (NCBI): domain Eukaryota; kingdom Metazoa; phylum Chordata; class Amphibia; order Gymnophiona; family Ichthyophiidae; genus Ichthyophis; species Ichthyophis bannanicus. Next base: position 159,554,559 of record CM066045.1, read on the forward strand.
TTTCTGCACTAGAGGCATGAAGCCTAGGGAAAAAACAGGCAGGTAAACAGACTGGTTCAAATGAAAAGGTGAAATCACCTTTGACAAAGTGAGGATGCGTCTTAAGGACTACCTTATCATGGTGGAACAGTGTATAAAGAGGGTCAGCCACTAAAGCTTGGAGCTCACTGATGCGTCTTGCAGAAGTGAGGGCAATTAGGAAGATGACTTTCCAAGAAAGAAACTTCAGGGATGTAGTGGCTAAGGGCGGCTTCATGAGCAGTCCAAGGACAAGATTAAGATCCCATGCCACAGGTGGTGGCCTAATGGGAGGCTTAGTTAAGAGTAGACCTCTCATAAAACGCGCTACAAGCGGCTGAGAGGAGACAAGTTGTCTGTCAAAGGGCATGTGAAAAGCTGCAATGGCACTGATGTGAACTCTTACTGAATTAGTTTTAAGTCCAGAGGATGAAAGGTGGAGGAGATTCTCAAGTAATGCCTCTACTGGAACGGAAAAAGGATTAAAATCCTTTTTTGAACACCAGATTGAGAACCTTCTCCATTTAAAAGTGTAATCACACCCTGTGGAAGGTTTCCTGGAGGTCAGAAGGATATTTTTAACCTGTTGAGAGAGGTTGATATCCTGGAGTTCTAAGCTCTCAGCAGCCACGCCATCAGGTGCAAAGACTGAGGATTCGGGTGCAGAAGCGCCCGTTCTCCTGGGAAAGAAGATCTGGAGCACATCCCAACTCCAGAGGTTTGGACTGAGAGGCGCGTAGCAGCAGTGGCCAGCGTGGGGCTATGAGGATCATATAGCCCCTGTCTCTCTGAAGCTTGAACAGAGTCTTGGGAATAAGGGGAATGGGTGGGTAAGCATATCAGAAGTCGTGACCCCAGTGTAAGTGGAAAGCATCCATCACCTGACTGTTCTGAGCAGGACTTCTGGAACAGAAGCGGGGAAGTTTGGCATTTTGAGATCTATATCTGGGGTTCCCCAGATTTGAAAGATTTGAGCAATTTACTCTGAATGGAGAGACCATTCGTGTGGCAGTAGTACTCGGTAGTTTATCTGCCAGGAGATTCTGCTTGCCAGGGAGATACAGTACACTGCTAATAAGTGTATCGGAAGGCATATGGCAAAGGACCATAGATGTAGGGCTTCGTTGCAAACGCCTGAGAACCTGTTCCACCTTGCTTGTTTACGTAGAACATGGCAACCTGATTGTCCATCTGGACTAGAACTGTTTTGGAGCGGAGGTAGTCCTGGAACATTCTGAGAGCACTGAAGATGGTTCCGAGTTCTAGCAGGTTTATGTGAAGCCGAACCTCCTGCTGAGTCCAAAGACACCGTTTGTTTAGGAATCTTTTTTGAATATTTTATATACAAAGCCATCTATTCCTGTGATTTTAGTTTGACCTTAGGGGGCCTGTGGTTTACTTTTGTCCATGGCCTAGATGATATCTTTAATAACGGAGTTTCTTTAGTTAGTCCTTGAATTTGTGTCATTAAGTCACTATTAGGGTTTATTTTCATCCTCTGTATTAGTGATAGTGCTATGTCTATTGGATTGTCCCCTAAATGCAACATTTAATCCCCCTCCTCCCCCTTTTTTTGTCACAATGGATCGTTTTTTTCGTCACAATGGATTGTTTTGTTGCAATGGATATTCTGCCTTACATTGACTATGACGTTTCTCCTTCCCCTTTTTAAAATTTTTTTTTAAACTTTTACATTTGTCTTTCAGAAGGGTATTATTCTTTGTATTAGTGGCTTCAGGCACATTCATGTGTCTGTGAAGCTTAATGCCACCACACACCGATCAGGTAAAGTTCTCTTTTTTTAATACTCACTCCTGCTTCCAATGGTCCTCCTCATTCCCTTGGTCTCTGTTATATGCAATTTTATTGTGCATCATTTAATTATTTATTCTTTTTATCCTTATGTTTCCTCCATATGTACTTTTTATAACTTTTTTATGCTTGATACTTGATTTTATGTGTCTGTATTCTTTTTAGTGTGCTTCATAATATTTTATTTAACTTATAATTTCTTTTGATGCATTATGTTCATGGTATAGTGCAATTAAGTATTTATAGATGTGTTGATTTTTAACCTTTTTAATGTTAACACGATTTTTATGTTTTAGCCTTTTTTTATATATTGTTTTAATTTTTTATTATCATATTTATTTATATTATGTTTTTTAAATGTTTTTTAGTGTGCCCCGACAACCCCTGACGAAGTATAGCATGAAACACGGTCCTGTGTTGGGTTTAGGCCACTTGTCAAATATACAATAAAGGTGTTGTGTGTGAACCTGCCACTCTTTTGTTTTTCTCAGTATTTTAGTGACTCCATGGCTTTTAAGAATGTTGCAGTTTCTCTGGTGGGTGCGGATGTTAGGTTGTAGTCTCCTAGTGCAACGAGGGGTTTGTCTCTTCTGTTATTTATTTATTTATTTTTTAAAGGGTATTTATATCCTTCCTTACCATTCAATCAAGGCGGTGTACACAGCAAACAATCAATTTAAATTGGCATTTGTGTTCTCATGTGTTCTTATACTGTACAGTGAATGTGTGTGAGTGTGGTAGGTTGATTGGAGTGCGCTAATTACAGCATGAGCTTTTGTACAGTGTTATGTGCAATGAGCATGCAGGTATGTCATTAGTCCGGGTTGGTTATCCCATTATGTGTTCAGGCCGTAGTGCTCTGTGAAGAGCAGTCTTTAGTTTCTTTTGAAAGTTCTTAGGTTCATCTGTTGATCGAAGTTCATAGGGGAGTGCATTCCATATTATAGGTGCCGCCATTGATAGTGCTCTTCGTGCGGTAGACTTGTGCACCTTTGTGTAGTCTTTTGGAGTGTTGATTGTGTCCGATGTGGCTCTCCTCCTAGGTCTTGCGCTGGTGTTGGGTTGTATGAGAGGTTGGAGGTTGAGTGCTGAGTTCCTGTGTTTGATTCTGAATATGTTTAGGATTGTTTTGTATATGATGCGGGAGCTGATTGGGAGCCAGTGGAGGTCTTTTAGTATAGGGGTGATGTGGTCTTGTTTTGATGATCCGGATATTATTCGTGCCGCTGTGTTTTGGGCCATTTGGAGTGGTCTGAGTGACTGTTTAGGCATGCCGATATAGATCGGGTTGCAGAAGTCAAGGATGAGAGTTATTAGGGCTTGACAGACCGTGCGGAAATGATCTTGCGTGACGAGGGACTTGAGGCGTCTGATTATTCTCATCTTGAAGTATGCGTTTTTGGTGGTCCTGCTGATGTGTGACTGTAGTTTTAGCTCTCTGTCGAGCATCACTCCGAGGTATTTCACTTCCTGTTTTAAAGGTATTGTTGTATAGTTGACTTTGATGTAGGGTGGAGGGATGAAGCTGGTGTTTCGTGTGATGAGAAGTGCTTCTGTCTTGTTGTAGTTTATGGTCAGGTTGTTGTCTTGGAGCCAGTTGGACATGTGGTTGAGGTAGTCTATTATTTTGGTGTAGTCAGGGTTGTTGAGGTCGATTGGGGTGTAGATCATGATGTCATCTGCGTAGATTGTGTAATGTATCGTGTTCTTTCATGATGTTGCAAATCGGTTGAATATATAGGTTGAATATTAGCACGGATAGGGCGGAGCCTTGTGGTACCCCTTGTTTGATCTTTGCGGGTCATGAGGTGTTGGAACCAATCTTAACCTGGAACTGTCGGTCTGTTAGGTAAAAGTTGATCTTAGGGTGGTGCCGTTTATTCCAATGCTCTGTAGTCTGGTTAGGAGGATTCTGTGGTCCACTGTGTTGAACGCAGCTGAGATGTCTAGGAAGATCATTAGTGTTCCTTTTTTGTGGTTGTCAATGATTTGGATTATGTCGTTGAATAGATATAAACAGGAGAATTTTGACTCCGTGGTTTGGGCAGAAGCCATGCTGGTGTATGTCCAGTGGGGCATGTGTGTCGATATGGTCCTGGAGTTGGTGTTGTACAGCTTTTTCGATAATCTTTGCCAGTAGTGGTATGCTGAAGATGGGTCTATAGGCTGCCGGGTTGTTCTTGTCTAGTGTGGATTTCTTCAGGATCGGTCTTATAGTAGCTAGCTTCAGTTGGTCTGGCATGGTTCCTCATGCCAGTGAGTTGTGTACTATGTTTTGAATGGTGTGGATGAAGCTTTCCTTCGTTGTCTTAATCCATGTTACCGGGCATGGGTCTGTTGGTGCGGTGCTTGTGTTGAGTGCAGTGATGATGTCTGACAGCTGTCTTGTGGATTGGGTGCTGAATTTATCCCATGTTTTGGTGGGTTTGGTTGGGGTAGCGGTTCTGTTTGTTGTTTGTTGTGGTGTAGAGTCCAGTTTTTCTTGTAGGTGATCTGCGAATGCTTGTGGGTCTATCTGCACTTCTTTTTTAGGGTTGGGCTCATTGGTTAGGTTTTTTTACTATTTCGAATAGTTCCCTTGGTTTGTTGTAGGCTTTTAGAATGATGTTTGTGTGGTGTTCTCTTTTTGTCTGGTTAATGAGTTCATTGTATTTCCTTTGCTTCGTTAGGTATAGTGCCTGGATGGTGGGAGATTTGGAGCGTCTCCAGCGGCATTCTAGCTTTCTTAGATCTCTTTTTGCATTGCGTATGTCTTTTGAGTACCATGGGGTGTGCTGTCTTTTGGTGTTGGATGCTTTCCTTGCTTTTTGTTCATTGGCTTTGGCTGCAGCATTGATTACTCTGTTCCATTTGCTTACTTGCTCGTCTAGATCCTCTGTTTCGGGGTCCAGGTGAGGTAGTGTGTCCTGTAGGAACTGGTCCTTGTCAAAGTTTTTGAATCTTCTATGCACGGGTGGTGTGTCGTGTGGCTTGTTGTGTCTCTCCCCTTGTGGTGTGATTTCTATTTTAATTTTTTGGTGGTCTGACCAAGGTACCAGAGTAACTGTGGGTGTTGAGATGCCACCTCTGTCTAGTAGGTAGTTGGGGGCGAATATGAGCCATGTCTATGTGTTGGAGTGTTGTTCAGTTGAGTGTATTGTAAGGAGTCCATAGCTTGTAGGAAGATTTCTTTGTCCTTGCTGGTAGCAGATCTGAGGTTGAAGTCTCCCAGTAGTAGTAGGGGCTTGTGGTTTGTGTTGACTGCACAGACAGCCTCTAGTGTGGAGGCTATTTCATCTGTTGGAGCATGGGGAGCTCTGTAGATGAGGCAAAGGGCCATCTGTTTTCTACGATGATTGTGTTGCATTGGTCCGAGTTTGGGGAGCTTCGGGGTTTAAGCTTTAGGGTGTTCTTTGCGATGATCAAAACCCCACCTCCTCTCCTGTGTGTGCGTGGGCTGTTGAATGCTGTGTATGCGGGGGGGGGGGGGACGACTAATTGATTGAGGAGTACGTTGTCAGTGGTGGTAAGCCATGTTTCGGTGATGCAGAGGATATCAGGTTGTTGATCTTCGATGTGGTCTGTAATCGTGTTTATTTTGATTTTTTATTGATCTGGTGTTGATGAGCTCTATGGAGGTGGTGTTTGGAGTGTTTGCTGTTCTGGTGTCTCTTTTTAGGTTTGTGTGTGAGTTGGGCTTGTGGTTTGATTGTTTGTTGTGTTTGTCCCTCTTGAGTGCGCTCCAGGTTGTGTGCTGTGAGGGGGTGTAGGTGGGCATGGTTGTTGATAGCCATAGGGTGTTGGTGGGTGGGTAGTGATTGGCTGTGTGCTGGGGGATGAGTTGGGTTAGGAGGAGGCATATCGGCAGGCATATGGTTGTGGCCATGTTGAGTTTGTGTGGAATTACTTAAGGTGTTGTAGCTTTGTTTTTTTTTTTTCTTTTGCTGAAAGGGACCTCTCTCCTGGAGCTTGATACTGTTGATCTCTTGTTGGGCCTTTTTTTTGGGGGGTGGTTGTGGCTGTGTTGTGGCTGCTCCTGTGGCCGTGCCTAAGGGCCATGCCAAAGGGCCTGATGGCTCTCTGTTTTTTAAACTCCTGGCTGGCTGCCCCGATTGGGCAGCTCAGCCTACTGCGTGGGCAGAGCTTCGGGTCCGGCGGCTCGATCCCTCCTGGGAGAGCCGCACGCAGGACAGTGCTGCTGTTGGTGCTGGGGGGAGTCTGGCGGGAGTCCTGCGTCCAATGGCGCTCTGTTTTTTAAACTCCTGGCTGGCTGCCCCGATTGGGCATATTTTTATTGCTGTGGATATTGCGCATATTGTTTCAATTACTGTGGATAGGTGTTTGGTTGTGGTTCCAGGTGGTCTGTATGTGAGGGAGATGGTTAGGTACTTGTTGGCTATAGTGAGTGTATTGGATTCGATTGTGTTAGTGGTGGCGATTGTTTTGAATCTGAAATCCTTTCTGGTAAGTATAAGTACTCCTCCTCCTCTCTTTTGTGCTCTGATGCAGTTAAATGCCGAGTATCCTGTTGGGGTTACTTGATTTAATATGACCTGGTCTGAATCGTCTAGCCAGGTCTCAGTGATGTAACGGGTCTGCTCCTTGTTGGTCACTCCAGGCCAGGGAAGTCCCGACCCCTCATCTGCGGTGTGCTGCTTCAGCTGGCTGGAATCCAGGGGAATAAAACTCACAACCGACACAGAAGGAAAGGTGTGCAAGTTTATTCCAACGTTAGAAGTGCAGTCTAACTTTTATACAGTAGCAAAAACATATATACGTCATAAACCCATCCCAGCAGCATAGCCCTGCACCTGATATTGCTAATTAGCAATCGTACAAACTGGTACCTGTCTCTGTGAAGATCACTGAATCTTGTCTTAGCACAACACATTCCTTTCTATCTAGGTATTCACAGATGGGCCTCATGGTCCCTTTGTATAACAAGAAACTGATTTCCCCTTACAATTCCCCCCTTTGGGCCTGTATAGGCCCACTAGAAGAACATTCGTCCAAGATTGGAGTTGCTTTCTGAACGCGTATAAAGCTTCTAAATGTTATTCATACGTCCAATATTAACTTCCAGTAGTTGGATTAAATAAACAACTGATCTCAGTGTTATTCAGACCAAGTGGACAATGTTTTAATCTAAAATAATCTTCTTTATTTATCAAATGTTTTCTTTAAAAATTCTTCGTTGATCCAAACGTATTATCACTCATTTTTTCTTTCACAACCATCTTCTTAATTACTTTTCTTTTGTAAAACATTATTTCACATATTAAACTTTTTTTGGCACTAATAGACGAATATGAGACACGGTATTTATCTAGGTTTCCACATCAAATTAACGTGATTACATGGAAACGTTACATTGACGATATTTTCCTTATTTGGAAAGGGTCACTAGATACATTGGAACAATTCATATTGTGGCTAAACCATCTAGATAAAAATTTAAAGTTTACTTCACAGTTCCATCAAAATCACATAACTTATTTGGAAGTCACTAAAGGAACACACGGTTGGGAGACTTCAGTCTTTAGAAAATCCACGGACAGAAATACTTTTTTACATTTTTCTAGTCGCCATCCACAACCATTAAAAGAATCCTTACCATTTTCCCAATTTTTAAGATTCAGACGGAATTGTTCTAATGTCCATGACTACAAAAAGCAGGCCAAAAGACTGAAAAAAGATTTTCTAGATAGAGGTTACCCTAAATCAGTAATACAGAAAGCCTATCGAAGGGCTTTATACAATAACCGAACGTTATTATTACAAACAAAATCTGTTAAGCCCACGCAAACATATAATGATGATAGCATTAATTTTATAACGTCATATACTCCATTGAGCAAATCTATTCAACAGTTGTTCCATAAACATAAACATATACTTAAAGTGGTTCCAGGGCTGGAAACCAAACACATAAGATGTGTTTGGAAACGAGCCCGTAATTTAAAAGAATATTTAAGTCCGGCGGTTCTTCCACCGATCGAAAATACAAAGAAACAGGGAATGCATCAACCTTGTGGCACCTGTGACATGTGCGAAGTAATGATGGAAACAACACAGTTTACACATCAAAACAAGACTTATTATCTACACTCAAACACCACTTGTGACTCTGCGTCAGTAATTTATAACATCATATGTCCGTGTGGACTCAGATATATTGGTAAAACAATTCGGACCCTTCGGACTCGTCTGAGAGAGCACAAAAGTAGAATAAAATGTGCTAAATTGGATGCTCCTTTAGTTGCCCATTGCTTAGCTTATAATCACACATTTGCACAACTTAAATGCTTTGTAATTGAACAAATCATCCAAACAATGGGAGCAAGAACGCTAGATGAAACTTTAATATGGCATGAACAACGTTGGATTTTTAAACTAGATACTAAACATCCGGGAGGTTTAAACACTATGATAGAGAGGACAGCATGTGTTTGAATACATTTGTCTCATCGGACATTTGATCATAGCTCCTGATGGAGGGGTACGAACGCTCACTCTAGTAACACACCAGCAAAGATATTAGCTCACTAATCAAACATAGTTCATTTGAATTGGATTTCCTTAATAAAGATAGGTAATAGCTTCTGAAGGACCGACTAACATAAGTTTGAGGCCCATATTTAACATCTGATTTCAACAGTGACTGCTAGATCACATTTAGCTCTTTCAATGGATGATACTCACCTATATTTCAATATCTAAAAGAGCCATCATGGGAGAGAGAGGAGGATAAAAACAGCATGACAGCTAGATTAGACATAAGAGTAAGACGGGAATGTAGGGGTTTCCTTTAAATCAAGTAATTAGCGAGGAGAAAGTTTTCCCTTTAAAAATGGAGTCATATCAATAGTCCGCATGCGCGGCGTCTATTCCATTCAGAATTTACAACGACGAGACGTGGGCAGCAACACACACAGTAAGAAATAATGGTTTTAACACATGTAGTTTGGTTTTAATGTAGTTTTGATGTGATTATGATAGAGAGCTAATGCAGGGGGACATTGTAAGAATGTATGTTTTACTTTTCAGACACTAAGAAGAATCTCCTGACGAAAGTGCGATACTGAAACGCTTTAGAGACGCTGCAGTAGAGCGTCGGGATTCATTTCTATTAGTGCCAAAAAAAGTTTAATATGTGAAATAATGTTTTACAAAAGAAAAGTAATTAAGAAGATGGTTGTGAAAGAAAAAATGAGTGATAATACGTTTGGATCAACGAAGAATTTTTAAAGAAAACATTTGATAAATAAAGAAGATTATTTTAGATTAAAACATTGTCCACTTGGTCTGAATAACACTGAGATCAGTTGTTTATTTAATCCAACTACTGGAAGTTAATATTGAACGTATGAATAACATTTAGAACCACTAGAAGAACAGCCTAAAAATCTACTACAAAATAACTAAACAGGCATTATTAACTGAATATCTGTATGCGGTAGTTCAGGTACATCAGCCACCGTGGAAACAGGTGTATAAGAGTACATAAAAGTGGTGGTGCTCTGTAGGGCCTTCCGACAGCAGCCAAGAACAAATGAAAATATACAACAGAAAAGAACAAGGATTATAAAACCGCTCCATAGGGCAATAATCAGCCCTTTGAGACCAGCCCAAAGGAAGATACATCAGAGAGTAAGCATGAGAAACTGCTGTAGTTGAAGAACAGTATAGAGCAGTATTAGACAGGCTAAAAGCAGAAACAATAAAACAATCTGTAGCATTAAAACTAGAGACAGTTTACAATGGGCAAGGGACCTAGTCATATTCCAAAGAGGGGCGAGTAACACCAATGTTATACAAGAAAGTAGAAAAAGAAACATGGGGCTGGGTGCAGTTTAAATTGTCAAGTACAGTAAACTTCTGCATTTCACACAGATTAGAAGGTACAGTAATGAGACATGTTGAGAGAAAAGCTCCAGCTTGTAGCGAGCTGCGCACACAAAAGGTAAGGCAGTCTGGGCAAGTAGTATTGCCGTATTAACAGTTCCAGAGATGGGCTGAAGGAGGCACCATATGAGTGGTAGGAGGAGTCAACACAGTCTTGTGCGTGATGGTCAGGAGGCTGGAGGGCGGTCTGGAACCGAAGATGTCAGTGAAGACGATACACGCTTGATTCTTGACGCATGGATCCACGAAGGGCAGGAGTCCCACAGGATGGCTGTCCATGTGATGGCGATCACTGTAGTTGGAGGTCCGTAGGGCGGGTCTAGGGTACTGTGCTTGTGAGGTGCTCTGACCTGTACCTGGTCACCAACCTTGAAGGGATATGTTGGTTCGGTACCTCTAAGCCGAAAGCTGCTTTTCTTCAGGAGTCTTTCCTCTCCAGTTGCTAGGGCTTTGGCTGCCCCGGCGTCAGCTACTTCTCATCCTGGTCCTGAAGCCAGATCTATAGATGGAGAATGTTTCCAGCGAGGGCAATGGCTTCAGGATCTTTTAGCCGCCACCTTCACTGTAATTGGTGTTATCAGAAGAACTTGGAACGGTCCCATACTGGAAAAGGGGCTTGTACTGTGCGCTGGTGGTATGTCTTTACCAAAATCCAGTCTCCGGATTGAAAGAAAAGAGCTGAGTCATCCAGCAGAAAGGACTGGACCTGCTGAGCATACCTGTGGAGGGAAGAGAGTTGCCTCTGCTGCTAGGAAATACAAGAGATCAAATGTGAGGCTCAGGAGTATAAAAAGTAAGCAGTCTTCCATATAACAGTTCAAAGGGAGAAAATTTTCAGTCTACTCCTTTAGGGCAATTTGTTTGGGGCTTTTTTTTTGTTGTTGTTGAACAGAGTCAAAGGCAAGACAGTTTAGTGTCTTTACAAAGTTGTTGTTTTTTTTTTTTAAGGTTTCGGAGGTTCCCCCCTTTGTGGGTTGCTGTTTGCATACAACAGCCAAATCCTAAGCAACTCAATGTAACTACTACATTTTGACAAGATGCCCACACTTCCTCAATTGTTCCACAATTTTAGAATTATACCAATTTGTAAAAATTTGTGTAGGTAACTTTCCTCCCTTACCTTCATGTGTCAGGCCAGGACACAGAGGCAAAAAGGGATAAAAGCATCTGAAAAGCACCACATGGCCAGTGTGGGTCTCCCCAAAGCTCATTAGGATGAAAAGTGCACTCAGCCTATCTCCAAGTGTCTATTTCCAATTATTGGGCATATCTCTGGGCTAGATGACTTCCAAAATTGGAGTTAATGGGGATGGCATAATCAATATTGTAGAGTATTCATTGTCAGTTTTCTTTCTAGGTGGATACATCGGATACATCATTTCACATTTCAATTCACCCTCACCATTTTATAATGTTAATCTGAGTTCTCCTTTCCAACATGAATATTCCATCACACTCCTCTCAACACCACTTTTTTTTCCACTTACATCATTCCATCAAACTACATGCATAGGTCCTTCTGTCTTTTTTATACCATACTAGTGTATCCTTATTTGGCAAGGCTGCTAAGAACATCAAACAATTGTTAAAAACTTAGTATTGTTGTAAACAAAAGGTATATATAAAATATAAATGTAGATCCTTTTCAATAAGCATAACAATATGAGTAAACAGTGCTCATTCTAATTAGCAACTGCCTAAACAAAATATAGGTAAAGTCCTTAAAATATAGACTAGTGCTTCACGGCATTTTATAACATCAATCCCAATAGGAAGGAGTATGGCTTCTAACAGAACGGCCACATAATCTCTCAGGTGTGACTAAAGTCTCTCTTATACCCGGGTTCCCAGTGAGAGTGATGTGGAAACTTAAAAATATTTGAGGACTGATCTTATAATTGCAGTGCCCACAAGGATCTGTGCAAGTTACTCACTAATCATGGTGTTTAAGAGATCCTTTTGAGGTGAGAGGCCTAAGAAGGTTCAAGGCATTTGTGGTTGGGCCTCATGATGATACTTCCTCGGGTTCTTCTTGGCCTACTTTCCCCTGCCTATTCATGTCTCTGCCGAGGCATAAATATACAAGGTTCATGTTCTTTAGGCCTTGGGGGTCCTCGAGGAGTCTTAAAGCAGTCAGAATTCCAGTGGCCCAGATCATCACACTCGGAGCAGCACGTTTATTGCCTTTCCCAAGGCTGTAGCCTCACCTTCTGTCTCTCTCTCTCACTCTCTGCTTCTTTTTTTTTCCAAACCGCCCCTGGATCATTGCTGACAAGCAAGACCTTGGTTTGTTTTTTTGTTTTTTTTCCAATGAACTCAAGTTAATGTTGTTGTTTTATTTGTCTAACTTTACAAATATTCTCATATTTCCTGGGAACTAAGCTCCATCTTTCCACTAAATGTGATCTATGTACTTGGGAACAAAGCAATTTCAGATCAGCCTCTTTCCAAAATTCTATAATTTCTGTGTATACTGAACCTCTACATAATGTACTGCTACAAGTATTTTGGTAACATAAGTGCAAGTGTGTAAACTAAAGAAAATTCGTATGTCATAGTGCTACAATATACTGTATTCCTAAAACTGAAATGTTAAAAACTTTCAAAACAAAGTACAATTTTTTTCTCTGGACCCCAACACATAAAATTCAAATACAGAAAAACAGATGAATTTATCCTAAAATCCAATATTGTAATAAATTAAACTGGAAAGATCAATATAGCCAGCACCCATGGTGCTACTGTCCTGTTCATCAGCCATCCGCACCAAGCTAAACAATGCAAAGTAATTAACTTAAATCTTACAGTTCAGGAAACAGACATTCAAATAAGATGAAACTGCAAAAAGGTAAATTCAGAATCATACTTTGTCACATTTAAATTAAAACCTTATACATAATACTTGACTGGTATCAAACTGATCTGAAACAATGAAATTATGTTAAAGCAATTTGCTTAGAGTAACAGTTCAACCTTGATGTTATCTCAAACACAAATAGCAAAGTAAACTGCAGGCTCTCTTGTGTCCAGATTCCTTCAGGCAAATGCAGATTACTATATAGTTGAACAAGAGAGAAAAGTCCTAAATATTAAGAGTTTAAAAAGAAAAAGTTGCTTGAGAATTGTCACTAATTGTGATTGCTATTAAATTCCTATAGTTACAACTCTGTGTTTTGTAATATATGAACAATAATTATGCCCTCTATGAGGTGCTTGCCACAATATATAAAATTCTCTTTTAACTCTAAGTTTGCTTGATAGCATACAGTCAAAGACAAAAACAAACATAACATATTACCTTCTTATTCACGCAAACTTTAATCGTTTTCAAGTTGCAATCTCGTAACTACTGGCTCATACAATCTCGTAATTACTGGCTCAGAATGCCCCATTGTCCTGACAGGGTTCCTCAACCCCTACTTTGAAGGTCAAAGAAAAACAGAATAGCTCCCACCAGACCTTTCTGACATCATCCCAGCCCTTGTACCATCGGCTAGGGGAAGCACAGCGACAGCTGGAGAAAAAGTCTGAGATTTCTCACACGTTGGCATACACCCAGCCAAGCAGATATCAGCTCTCTTAGTTTTAGGCAAAGGTAACTCCACAATACCCTTTATTCTCTCCGGATTTATTTCCTCTTTCCTTCACTTATGAGGTGTCCCAAATACTTAACCTCAAATACTTAACCTCCCTCTTCACAGATTATAGTTTTTGGTTTTTTTTGTTATTTATTTTTATTTTTTTTCTGAACTTAGCAGGCCCAAAACACGTACCTCAAATCTACTACACTGAACCATGTGTGATCATGCAGAATTTTGCTCAACAAGTTATATAAGGGTTTGGGACCACAGGATGCTGGGTCTAGACAATCTTATTCAAATTCCTTAAATGCTGCCCCATCCACTAAAACATATGACAGAGGTTTTTAATTTAAACAGAAGACAAGTCAAAGCTTACAAGTGCTTTCTTAAGAAATTTCACCCTGCATAATGAACTAGACCCTCGGGGTATTTGGAGCAAACCCCTCTCCCTTGATTTCTCCACTTCAGACTTACCAGTCACATAAAGCAACCAAACAAATCCAACAAATCCAAGCAACCAAAACAGCAGGAGGAGGGATACTTTCCTTTGTGCAAAGGAAACAACAGTATTTCATCATTAGCATCTTACAGTTCTTATCATTCTCCCCCTTTTCCTTACCGCGGTCTGTGCACAGAATTACTTAATTGCTGCAGTGCTTGCTTTTAAAGCAACGATTTCCACAATCTGGTTCACAACACCTCTGCGTTTTTCAACTCCGGGACCATTACCAACTAGCAGAGAAAGTACAGTTACTTAACTGTAACAGGGGATCTCTGGGAACAGCAGGAATAAGTCTTCACATATGGGTACGTCGGTACCGACGGAGCCTGCGCGGGAACGCTCCCCAGCGTCCCAAAAAAGGAAAGCTTTTGGGAGCATCCCACAGCGCCTGTGCGCTGCCTTCCCATCTTTCCTAACCGCCTCTCTCCAGTTCGAGTTTTAAAGCTGAGACAAAGAGAGAGAGAGGAAAGGAAAGATAGATAGAGAGATACAACTCCTAGGGGAGGTGGGTGGGTTGTGAAGACTTATTCCTGCTGTTCCCAGAGATCACCTGTTACAGGTAAGTAACTGTGCTATCTCCAGGAACAAGCAGGAATGAGTCTTCACATATGGGGACTCCCCAGCTAGAGATGCCCGGGAGATCCCCAAGGTAGTGAGACCCTGAGAAGGGCTCTACCTCTTCCCATGGATCTCAGGCATCCAACCAGGGATGGAGGGTAGGAGTTGATTAAGCATGGAAAAGGTGTTTGAGAACAGCCTGACCAAACAAGGCATCCCGGCGGGAGTCCTTGTCCAAGCAGTAATGGGCTGTGAAGGTATGAACCGAGGCCCAGGTGGCCACTCGACAGATCTGGTCGATGGACACAGAATTTAGATGAGCCATAGAGGCTGCCATGGCCCTCACATTGTGAGCTGTGACATGGCCCTCCAGAGAAAGGTTCTTACTCTGGTAGGCGAAAGAAATACACTGAGCAATCCAATTTGACAGTGTCCTCTTAGAGACTGGAAGTCCCAAATGAGAGGGATCAAAGGCAACAAAGAGTTGAGAAGACTTTCTATGTTGCTGTGTCCTTTGCAAGTAAAAGGCAAGAGCCCTCTTACAATCCAGGGTATGAAGATTCCTCTCTGCACTTGATGCATGAGGACCTGGAAAAAGGACAGGTAAATATACCTCTTGGTTAAGATGAAAAGGCGAGACCACTTTAGGCATAAAGTGTGGATTGGTCCTAAGGACTACCTTATCATGATGGAACCTTGTATAAGGTGGATTAGCCACTAAGGCTTGCAGTTCACTGATGCGGCGAGCTGAGGTGACTGCAATAAGAAAGATAACCTTCCAGGAAAGAAATTTCAAGGAGGTAGTGGCTAAGGGTTCAAAGGGTGGCTTCATGAGCTGACCAAGAACCAGATTCAAGTCCCATGCCACTGGAGGTGGTCTAATGGGAGGTTTAGTTAACAGAAGGCCTCTCATGAATCTTGCAATAAGAGGATGAGAGGAAACAGGTTGTCCATTGAGAGGCTTGAGAGATGCTGCAATAGCACTGAAATGGACCCTTACTGAATTCATTTTGAGGCCTGCATGGGAAAGATGCAGGAGATACTCTAGTAAAGAATTCAAAGGTATTGCTAGAGGGTTAATACCCTTCTCAGCACACCAAATAGTAAACCTTTTCCATTTAAAAGCATAGGAACGTCTAGTAGAAGGCTTTCTGGAAGCATGAAGGATATCCCTTACTTGCTGAGAAAGATGCCAATCTTGAAGGTCTAAGCCTTCAGCAACCAAGACCTGAGATGGAGAGATTGGGGGTTTGGGTGCCACAACGTTCCCCCCTCCTGAGACAGGAGATCTGGAGCAGACCCTAAGTCCAGGGAGGGAGCTTGGGAAAGATGCAGAAGTAGAGGGTACCACACTTGGCGTGGCCAACGTGGAGCTATGAGGATCATAGTCCCTCGATCTCTCTGAAGTTTGAACAGGGTCTTGGGAATTAGGGGAATGGGTGGAAAGGCGTACAGGAAGTCTTGACCCCAATGAAGGAGGAAGGCATCCCTGGCCTGAACTCCCTGACACGGAATTCTGGAACAGAATCGGGGAAGTTTGGCATTCCACGGACTTGCAAAGAGGTCTATGTCCGGGGTTCCCCAAATTCGAAAGATTCTGACTATCTGGTCCATGTGAAGGGACCATTTGTGTGGAAGCAGAACTCGACTGAGTCTGTCTGCCCAAGAGTTTTGAACGCCTGGAAGGTATACTGCCAGAAGATGAATTTGATGCTCTCTGGCGAAGGCCCACAATCTCAGAGCCTCGTTGCAAAGCGACAGAGAGCCAGTCCCTCCCTGCTTGTTCACATAGAACATGGCTACTTGGTTGTCCGTGTGAATGAGGACTCTCTTGTAGCTGAGCAGGGTATGGAAGACTCTGAGAGCCAAGAAGATTGCTCTGAGCTCTAAGAAGTTGATATGTAGGGAGGTCTCCTGTGGGGACCAAATGCCCTGGGTGGAGAGGTCTTGAAGATGAGCTCCCCAACCCTTTGGAGAGGCATCTGTTGTAAGGATTGCTTGGGGTAACAACTGTTGGAAGGGGGACCCCAGCAATAGATTTTGAGTGGATTTCCACCACTGGAGAGACCAAAAGAGGCGCCTGGAGGTTGCTATTTTGTCTGACAGACCCCCTGATGCCTGGGTCCACTGGGTGGACAAAGTCCATTGAGCTGCCGTCATGTGAAGGCAAGCATAAGGGACCACATGCACAGTGGATGCCATGTGGCCTAGCAGTTGTAACATCTCTTGAGCAGTTAGATGGGTTTTTAACTGAATCTGAGAAGCTAACTGCACTAAGCGTAGGCAACGGGCCTGGGGAAGATAGGCCCTTGCAGTTGTGGTATCCAGCAAGACCCCTATGAACTCTAGGGACTGAGTAGGGGTGAGTTGGGACTTTGGAATGTTTATCACCAGTCCCAGATACTGCAGAACACGCATTGTGCAGGCTAGGGAAGTCTGGGCCTCTGATTGGGATGAAGCTCGGATGAGCCAGTCGTCCAGATATGGGAATACAAATATTCCTAGAGTGCGTAGAAATGCAGCTATTACTGCCATGCATTTTGTGAACACTCTTGGAGCAGAGGCCAAAGGGAAGCACCTTGTATTGATAGTGCTTTCCCTGATAAAGGAACTGAAGGAACCTTGTGTGTGCTGGATGGTTGAGTATATGGGTATACGCATCCTTGAGATCTAGAGAACAAAGCCAATCCTGACACTCTGAAGGAATGGAAGGAGAGTACCTAGAGAAATCATCTTGAATTTCTCCTTGCATAGGAATTTGTTCAATTCTCTGAGATCTAATATGGGTCTGTGAACCCCTGTTTTCTTTGGAATTAGAAAGTAGGGGGAGTAGAACCCTGAGCCCTGTTGAAGAAGAGGTACTTCTTCTATTGCCCCTTGGGCAAGAAGGGTAGAAATCTCTTGACCCAGAAGGTCGAGGAGAGATGTTGGAGAATTGAACTGTCTCACCATGGTGTAAGGAGGAAGGTTCGAGAAATGAAGTTTGTACCCTTCCCTTATGATGGAAAGGGTCCACTGCTCTGCTGTGATTTGCTCCCATCTGGGAGCAAAGTGAGCTAACCTTCCTGGAATGGTGAGAGGCTCTGGTTCTTTTAGAGCCAGAAAGGCTAAGTTCTCTAGCTGCAAGTCAAAGGCCCTGAGGAGGCTGAGGCTGTTGGGCTACAGTAGGCCTTGCAGTCTTAGGCTTGGCCTGTTTAGGTTGTTGACGCTTTGCAGCAAAACGACCATAAAGCTGACCATAAACAGGATAATATCTTCCCTTCTTGGGAAAATATGCCTTTTTGAACAACCTCTTCTGGACAGGATTAGAGGTAGACTTTGAAAGCCTATCCAAAGCAGAATTTTCTGCATCCATTTGAGTGGCCTTTGCTTGCCAATCTTTACCAAACAGGTTTTCACCTGTACAAGGAAGATTTCCTAATCCATCTTAGACCCAGGGTTCCAAATCAGAAGCTTGTAACCAAGCAATTCTGCGTGCACCTATGGCAATGGCCGAGGCTCTGCTGGCCCCCTCAAAAGCGTCAAAGGCTGCACGGTTAGAAAATTTGGAAACATCCTGGGCATGCTTAAGCCAGGTAAGAAAGTCTTCCCTTTTATCTTCTGGAAGAAAAGGGAGGAAAGTTTGCAGATGATCTGTAACTTCCTTCAGAAACATCCCCATATAGAGACTATAGGAGTTGATTCTGGCAACAAGCATACTGGTCTGGAAAAGTTTCCTGCCAAAAGCATCTAAGGTTCTACATTCTCTTCCTGGAGGAGCAGATGAGTGCCTCTTTGCACTCTAACTTTTTCATAGCAGACTCCACCACAATAGAATGGTGAGGAAGCTGAGTTTTATGAAATCCAGGACAAGGAGGGACACGATACATGGTATCCAACCTACGAGAATGAGAAGAGATGGTGAGAGGAGTCTCCCATATGCCTATCATGTGGTCATAAAGGATCTCATGAATTGGCAAAGTGGATGCCTCTTTAGGAGCCTTGGGATATTGCAAAATATCCAATTTTTTGGCTCTAGGCTCTGTCTCAGGGGTTACTGAGATAGAAAGCCCCTTGGCCACTTCCCTTATGAAGTCTTGAAAAGACAAGTCTTCTGGAGGGGACATTCTTCTTTTTGGAGAAGGCGGCTCCTGAGGAAGGAGTACCGATGCTTCGACAGAGGCCTCCGATGCATCAGAGTCTTCGGAGGAATCGAAGTATCGCCTGTCTGGATGCTCCTGTAAAGCCCGATACGCATGCCGGGTGGTATCGACATCGGGAGTTATCGGTACCGATAGGCATCATCGGACAGGGTACCGCTGCAGTCGACACCGAAGCCGATGTCGATGCAACCGGTACCGGCACTGGAACCAATATCGGAGCCGGTACCGACAACGAAGCTTGTTGCGGTACCAGCAGCGTCGCAGCTTGTATGAATGCCGTAATGGCACGCTGCATGGTCAGAACATTCTGATCCATCGACGCCATGAATGTCTGGAGGTCGGTACCAGAAGATTCCACCGGTACCCCAGAACATTGCAACAGGTGATCGGTCGAGGCCGTGCCATCGATGTCAACCTGTGACCCCATAGGAGGAGCTTTGGAAGCCAGAGCTTCCCGCCGGGGTACTTTTGCCGGTGCAGGATCCTCGAGGGCAAGCCCGGAGGCATCTCGATGCTTAGAGGGAGATCTACCCTTCGAGGACCGGCTGGACTTATGTTTGGTTACCTGAGATCCATAGGAGGAAGATGAAGCCCTGGACGACGTTGATGCCACCGAAGCTGCATCAGAGGGAAACAGTGTACTGAGCTTGGCTGCTCGGTTCTGTAAACCTCTTTTAGACATCATGGAGCAGGACGCACAATCCGTGATGGAATGGTCAGGACCCAAACACTTAAGACACCAGTCATGGGTGTCGGTAACAGAGATGGTACCGCTGCACTTAGTGCATTTTTTAAACCCGGAGGCGGGCTTTTCCATGAGGAATTTTTCTGTTAGGCCCAAGGCCCAAAGAAGAAAAAATACACTGAAGTGGAATGGAAAGTATCCTTTTTTTGTTTTTTTAAAGAAAAAGAAAGAAAAGACCGGCGGTACCGGTCCGACGTCGAAGAAGGCAGACGCGCGACCAAAGAAATAAAATAAAATAAAGAACTTCTTCAGCGGTGACAGGAACACGACCTGCTGGCTCCGCAGAAAAGAAGAACTGGAGAGAGGCGGTTAGGAAAGGCGGGAAGGCAGCGCGCAGGCGCTGTGGGATGCTCCCAAAAGCTTTCCTTTTTTGGGATGCTGGGGAGCGTTCCCGCGCAAGCTCCGTCGGTACTGACGTACCCATATGTGAAGACTCATTCCTGCTTGTTCCTGGAGATACCTCTCTGCAGAGGAGGTGGTGAGACTGTTGAAATCAACAGGACGTGTCTTCACACCTCCACTCAGCAGGAGTCACTCTACTGTGGGAAAATCCCGGCGAGCCCCAGCTGTTATTTACACCTTTACCTGTGGCCAATTCACCTTTGGCCAACTTGGCCAATGAGACTCAGAGAGGAATATTGTGAAGCAGGTTAAGAGCTCTTTTAGTATTGTTGTTATTCAGTACATTGCTATAGCAATGGGTGTCTAAATACAGAAACACCCTTTTACATATTTCAGTGACAGTTATACCGTTGAGTACAAAAGTAATTTTTTTTGGTTTGTTTTTTTTCTATTTAGCTTGTCTTCTTACAATATGGCAATAGACACTCTGCAAATAAATAATAATTTACGTTTTAGTATGCCGTTTAACTTTAGGTTTCTGTTCTGTCTGCCTGCCCGTAGCCTTTGAACAACAAAGAATAGGAAGGGAGGGGGAGGGAAGAGAGGAGCATGTGTCACTTAGGCTCTACTATCTCCAGATGCAGCAGGTTACAGCACACATCGAAAAGCATCTAAAAGAATTACTTGTACTTAATTTCAGTATTTATAAAAACAACAAACTGCTAAAAACCTAACAACTCCCTCAGTGATTAGGAGATTCAGAATCTACGGGGAGGGGCCCCAGGGGGTACAGGAGTACAACTGGAATACAAAGTCTGCTTAACAATAGATTTAAACCTAATGAAAACTGGGCTGGTCCCCTTTACCCAGGAACCCCCCCCCCCCTTTTAGCTAAAGAAGACAGGGAAGGCTAGGAAGAATAAAGAGACAAACAAACACTGCTTGTCATTTGCATTCCAGGGACTCTGAGTCATCAGTTTTACCTTCGCCTGTGACGGGGGGGGGGGGGGGGTGGGGGGGAGGTGTTGTATAGGCACAGAGATAAACTAAGCACAGTAAACATGCTAACAGACTTCTTCAGCAGAATTAGCAAATGTCCTGTAACCTATACCAAATCAAAAAAACTCACTCTATTAAAACAAACATCATGCCCTTGATTTAAACAAACACTACGGTTATTTCTTAACAAACCAACATGGTAAGTGTAACCTACACCGACAGCATATGTAAGATGCCTTTTTTAACTGCAGTTTTAAACCTTATCACAACATGTAGCTGCACACGCACTCCCGCGGATTCTGAAGCGGTCCCCTTACCTTGGGACCCCCCATCCTCTAATGAATTCACAACAAACGCACGTCTGGCCACTTGCTTTCTGCACAGTACCCGTCACTAGCGCTATTGCTTCGGAGTACGGCAGGGGCATTTTGCCAAACTCACACAGGCACACAGCCTTCACAGCAACCACAGGTGAGAACAAAAGAAATTTAGCTTTCCCACCGCTTCCCACCCAGGGAACAGGAAAGTCCTATTTACCAATTTACCATGCTACCCAAGCACTAGGGACACCCCCCCGACCCATGGGAGTATGTCAATTCTAATTTAAACCGTGCTCCCAGAGCACACCGTGCTAACTAAGCACAGGGATCCCTGGCCAACGGGAGTATCCGACACTTCTGACACCAAATGTAATGGGTCTGCTCCTTGTTGGTCACTCCAGGCCAGGGAAGTCCCGACCCCTCATCTGCGGTGTGCTGCTTCAGCTGGCTGGAATCCAGGAGAATAAAACTCACAACCGACACAGAAGGAAAGGTGTGCAAGTTTATTCCAACGTAAGAAGTGCAGTCTAACTTTTATACAGTAGCAAAAACATATATACGTCATAAACCCATCCCAGCAGCATAGCCCTGTACCTGATATTGCTAATTAGCAATCGTACAAACTGGTACCTGTCTCTGTGAAGACCAGTGAATCTTGTCTTAGCACAACACATTCCTTTCTATCTAGGTATTCACAGATGGGCCTCATGGTCCCTTTTGTATAACAAGAAACTGATTTCCCCTTACAAGTGATGCATGTTATATCAAGCTTCTTGTCGTGGATTAGGTCAAGGATAGTATTTGGTTTGTTCCTAATAGATCTGGCATTCAGTAGAGCACATCTGATGTTTGCTGATATGATTGGGTTTGTGTGTTCATTATTTGTGTAGTGAGAGGGTGTGTTACGTGTGGCATTGTATGGTTTGTAGGCTGTGTTCTTTGATTGTTGGCGTTCTTTGGATATGTGTGATGCTGGTGTGCATCTAGGTTGGGTGATATGTGGGTTTATCAAGGTTATTTGTTCGTTTAGTCTGATGCCGTGTGTGCAGAGTGCAAACATGTGGAGGAATTAGGGTTGCCAACTTTTTCACTGAGAAAAACCCGACACCTGTGGCTCGCCATGCTCCACCCATTCTCCACCCCTAGTCCCACCCCTGCCCCGCCCCCAGCCCCACCCACAAAAATTACCGAGGATACGTGTAGGCTAACTTCCTTGGTCAGATAATAATTAAACTGGGAACCCCAAAATCCAAACATGAAATGTACAACACTGGAGAAATAAAACTATAAAGTAATTTCCTCTTGCACTAAACAAAAACGCAAAGATATTAGCAATACATACTTCCCAGACCAGACATATTCCAGTTAATAAATTCAAAATAAAAAGTATTTTTCTACCTTCTGTTTGGGCGTTTTATTTTTCAGTTGCAATTGCTCCAGTCACTTTCTTCTGGTTTCTTTGTGTCTTCTGCGAGCTATCCATTTGTCCTTTCTTCTCTTTTAAATGTTTTTCCATTCTCTATTTCTGCTTTAACATACTGATTGTTTCCCTTTTGCTCTTTCCCCCAATTCTTTCCTTATTCCTTTATCATCTGTTTAAATTTCACCCTTCCATTCTCAAGCCCCTCTTACTCTCCCAATACCCGGCCCATCATAGATTTTTCTTCCACACAAAATATTTTTTCCCCTCCATTCTCATTCCCCATCCATTCTAGTCCTCCCCCAAAATCAGTTCCCTTATAGTTCTAGACCCACCCAGCATCCACTCCCTTCTAGTCCCATTCTCCCATGCCCCACATCAGCCCATTTCCAGTCCTATTCCAGCTCATCAGCCCATTTCCAGTGCTAGCCCTCACATCACAGGCCATTTCCAGTCCTAGCCCCCCCCCAATCACAGCCCATTTCCAGTCCAAGTCCCCCATCACAGCCTATTTCCAGTCCTAGGCCCCCCCACCATCACAGCCCATTTGCAGTCCGAGTCCTCCCGCACTATCACAGCCCATTTGCAGTCCTAGCCCCCCTAATCACAGCCTATTTCCAGTCCAAGTTCCCCCTCCCTCCACCATAGCCCATTTCCAGTCCAGGTCCCCTCCACCCCCATCACAACCCATTTCCAGTCCATGTCCCCCACCCATAGCCCTTTTCCAGTCCAGGTCCCCTCCACCCCCATCACAACCCATTTCCAGTCCATGTCCCCCACCCATAGCCCTTTTACAGTCCAGGTCCCCCTCCATCACAGCCCATTTCCAGTCCAAGTCCCCCCCATAGCCCTTTTCCAGTCCAGGTCCCCCCCCCCCCAATAGCCCTTATCCAGTCCAGGTCCCCCCCCCAATCACAGCCCATTTCCAGTCCAAGTCCCCCATCACAGCCTATTTCCAGTCCTAGGCCCCCCCACCATCACAGCCCATTTGCAGTCCGAGTCCCCCCGCATCATCACAGCCCATTTGCAGTCCTAGCCCCCCTAATCACAGCCTATTTCCAGTCCAAGTTCCCCCTCCCTCCACCATAGCCCATTTCCAGTCCAAGTTCCCCCCCCCATAGCCCTTTTCCAGTCCAGGTCCCCTCCACCCCCATCACAACCCATTTCCAGTCCATGTCCCCCACCCACAGCCCTTTTACAGTCCAGGTCCCCCCCATCACAGCCCATTTCCACTCCAAGTCCCCCATCACAGCCTCTTTCCAGTCCTTGGCCCCCCCACCATCACAGCCCATTTCCAGTCCTAGCCCCCCCCCCACCATCACAGTCCATTTGCAGTCCTAGCCCCCCTAATCACAGCCTATTTCCAGTCCAAGTTCCCCCTCCCTCCACCATAGCCCATTTCCAGTCCAAGTTCCCCCCCCATAGCCCTTTTCCAGTCCAGGTCCCCCCCCCCCTTCACAACCCATTTCCAGTCCAAGTCCCCCCCCAATAGCCCTTTTCCAGTCCAGGTCCCCCCCCATCACAGCCCATTTGTAGTCCTAGCCCCCCCCATCACAGCCCCCCCCCCATCACAGCCCATGCAGTCCTTGGCCTCCCCCCCCCCCAACCAGCACCGCGGCTGTCTGAGGGGCTTTAGAGGGAGCCGGGGAAGCCCGCGCGAGGCCCTGGCTCCCTCTGTACAACCGCCAGCGTGAAGAGCCTTTTCCTTCACGCTGGTGGTTGTTTCTGTGAAGCTGCAAATGCTGGGAAAGTTTAAAGGGTATCGCCTTTAACCTTTCCCAGCAATCGCGGCTTCACAGAAACAGCCGCCAGCGTGAAGGAAAAGGATCTTCACGCTGGCGGCTGTACAGAGGGAGCCGGGGCCTCGCGCAGGCTTCCCCGGCTCCCTCTGAAGCCCTCCGGTGTGTGGGCCAGCCCTGGGTGGGATTTTTTTTTACTTCGGGTCGAAAGAAAAGCCGGTCTTTTGCTCTGGCCGCTCCCGATCTTGTGGCCAGAACAAAAAAACGGCTTTTCAAGGGCCGGTTTTGCATCTGCGCCGGCAGCCGGCCTGGCCATGGAAAAACCAGCCAGGCCGGCTGAAAACCAGCAAGTTGGCAACCCTAGGAGGAATGTGAGGTAGGCCATGAAGTAGTGAGTAGTGGAGTGCATTTTATATCTTGTATTTACTGATCTGGGATAGGGTTTGTGGTTTACTGCCCTGGGCTCGACTTGACTTGAGTTGTGTCCTGTAGGTGTAGTTTTGCATTAGTAGTGGTATCTTTACTCTATGTGGTGTGTTACTTATGGTTAGTTTGCAGATCAGTTATGAGGTGGTAGTTAAATTGATGGAGGTAATAGGCTTGTGCAGCGTG
This sequence comes from Ichthyophis bannanicus, assembly GCA_033557465.1. Taxonomy (NCBI): domain Eukaryota; kingdom Metazoa; phylum Chordata; class Amphibia; order Gymnophiona; family Ichthyophiidae; genus Ichthyophis; species Ichthyophis bannanicus. Next base: position 159,579,233 of record CM066045.1, read on the forward strand.
AGTTATTTTATGATCCAGGCTATGTAAATTGGATAGCAAGTTCTATGCAATTAATCTACAAGCAGTTGTTTGTCCAAGCAAGGTATCAGTATTAACAGCATTAATTTATGCAAGCAATAGATTGTCCAGGCAAGATAACAGCATTAGCTATGCAAGCAATGGATTGTCCAGGCAGGTAATGGCAGTAGACTTAACTTACAATCAGTGGATTGTCTAGGCAGGGTATGGCAGCGGATTTAACTTTGATGATGGCTTGAAACACAGCTCTTTGGCCACTGCTTGGTCCACGCCAAAGGGCCCTCTGGCGAGGCCCTCAGGCACGGGCCCGCTTGGCAGTGGCACTCTTTTGAAGTTGATTTCTCCTCCTCCCACAGCCCTGATTGGGCTGGAGTCCCTGAGCGGGAGGGCTTGCCGGCCCGCTCAGGTGCTCGACCCCGATCGGGGGAGCCTGGTGATGGTCGCGGTTCTGTCTCTTTTCCCGCCGGCAGCGGCGCTCTTTTTATTACAAACCCCAAATGTTGAAGAACTTGCTTTGTGCAGTCGAGAGCAGAGCTGGCCTCTGGAGCAGATGATGCTCAGATGAGCCAGTCGTCTAAGTAGGGGAAAACAAATATCCCTAGAGTTCTTAGAAATGCTGCTACTACTGCCATGCATTTTGTGAAGATTCTTGGGGCAGAAGCCATGCCAAAGGATAGAACCCTGTACTGGTGTCTTCCCTGAAAGAGGAAATGAAGAAACCTCCTGTATTCTTTGTGGATAAGGATGTGTGTATATGCATCCTTTAGGTCTAGAGAACATAGCCAATCTTGACTTTGGATGTAAGGGAGAAGTGTTCCGAGAAAGATCATTTTGAATTTCTTTCAGAGCAGATACTTGTTTAATTCTCGGAGGTCCAGAATGGGCCTGTATCCTCCTGTTTTCTTTGGTATAAGGAAGTAGGGGGAGTAGAAGCCCAGGCCTTGTTGGGAAAGTGGCACTTCCTCTGTTGCACCCTGAGCGAGAAGGGTGGTGATCTCCTGGCACAAGAGAGTGGTAAGAGGGGGCCGAGAGCTGAACTCTCTTGGAGTGGAGGGAGGGGGCCTACTTTGGAAGTGAAGTTTGTCACTATGGAAAGAGTCCAATGTTCTGATGTTATCTGGTGCCATCTTTTGGCAAAGTAACATAATCTGCCTGGGATGTTGACTGGCTCTGGAATTTCGAGGGGTAGGATAGCTAAGTTCTCTAGCAGGAAGCTAAAGACCTTGGGGAGACTCTGTCTGCTGAGATGGTTGAGCTCTGAGGGCCTGAGCCTTCCCTTGTTGCTTCAGTAGTTGTTGTCCCTTCTGGGAAGCATGGACCAGACAGTGGACCGCATGGGTGTAAGAAGGAAAAAACGTCTTTTTGTTGAAAAAGGGCTTCTTTACCGTCTTTTTCTTAGCTGGGTTGGCAGTGGTCCTAGAGAGCCTGTTTAGGGTGGCATTCTCGGACTCAAGCTGAGCAGCTTTGTTTTGCCAATCCTTGCTGAAGAGATTTTCTCCCATGCAAGGAATATTCCCCAGCTTATCTTGCACCCACTGTTCTAAATCAGATGCTTGTAGCCAAGCAATCCGACATGCACCGATGGAAATAGCAGAAGTCCTGCTAATACACTCGAAACAATCAAAAGTTGCCCTGTTCATGAACTTGGAAACATTCTGGGCATGTTTAACAAGTGTCAGGAAATCAGCCCTCTTGTTGTTTGGGAGAAGAGGAGCCATTAGTTCCAAATCTTTAGTCATCTCCCGAAGAAACATACCCATGTAGAGTATGTATGAACTTATTCTGGCCGACAACATGGAGGCCTGAAAGCAGACGGCCAAAGGCATCAAGATTAGATGAATGTGTCTTAGCACTTTTAATTCAATGCATTGCCGATTCAACCACCATGAAATGGTGTGGTAACTGCATCTTCTGGAAACCGGGACACAGCAGTACCTAGTACATAGTATCAAGTCTTCGAGAATGTGGAGACACAGTTAATGGTGTTTCCCACATCCTAAGCATGAGGTCATGCATTATCCGATGAATGGGTAGGGTCGTGGCCTCCTTAGTGGCTGCTGGATACTGAAGAATTTCAAGTTCTTCAGCTCTCAGTTCCTTCTTGGAGGTCACCATAATCGAGAGGCCCTGAGCCACATCCCATATAAAGTCTTGAAAAGACATGTCTTCCGGCGGAGACATCCGGCGTTGTGGGGAAGGAGAAGGATCTTCCAGAAGAGCCTCTCCAGTACCGATTGATTCATCAGAAGAATCAGAATCAGATGACTCGAAGTATCGACGGGCCGGGTGCTCCTGCCTGGCCCGACGATGGTACCGATCAAAATCGGAATGCCTCGGTACCGGACCCTCAATGCCAGACACTGACTCCAGGGCTGGCATGGGTGATAGCGTGGAGAGCGGCGCAATGGTCGATGCCAATACCTACGGTACCGGTGGCTGCGGAACTGACTGCAGAGGCTTTAGTGGTACCAAAGCCGCAAGACTCTACTCAATGGCTAGGATACATTGATCCATGGAGCCAGCCGATGCCTGGGTATCGGTACCCAAACAGCAGGCCACGACCCCAGAACACGGCACCAATAGCTCTCCAGAGGTGGATGCCTCGGGAACATCTTGGGACCCCGATAATGCTTTGGAGGCAAGGGCCTCCCGCCGGGACTGCTTGGCCAGTGTATTCTCCTCTAGGGCAATGCTTAAAGCATCTTGATGCTTAGGAGATCTACCCTTTGAGGACCAACCAGTCTTCGAAGACGACCTGGGTTTCGTTACCTAAGATCCGTGGGAGGAAGATGAAGCCCTGGACGACGTCTATGCCAAGGACATTGCATCCGAAGCACAGAGGGTGCCGAGTTTCGCAGCTATATTCTGCAGGCCCCTCTTTGTCATCTTTCTGCAAAGGAGACATTCCGATGGTGAATGGTCTGGTCCCAAACATTTAAGACACCAGTCATGGGTGTCGGTAGCAGAAATGGTACTGTTACATTTGGAACACTTCTTGAAACCACTGGTTGGTTTCTCCATTCTGAGAAAGAAAGGGGCCTAAGGCCCAAAATGGTGCCTAAGCACCTAGAGGGCAAAGACCCTCCAAGAAAACCCTTTTTTTTTTTTTAAACAGAAAATAGAAGAAAGAAAAAGACACCAAAGATACCGGTGCTGGCGTCGACGGGAAGGCAGACGCACCACAAAAGAAAAAGATTTTCTGCGGTGACAGGAAATGTTCCCTGTCTGCTCCGCGGAAAACGAAAAATTGAAGAGGGAGAGTTGGAAAGGCAGGAAAGCAGCAGCGCAGGCGCAGTGGGATGCTCCCAAAAGCTTTCCTATAGGACGCTGGGGAGCATTCCCACATGGGCTCAGTCGGTGCAGACGTCACCCATATGTGAAGACTACATTCCTGCTGGTTCCTGGAGATAGTATAGTACTTCTGTCCACAAAAGAAGAGCGTGACCTAGGCGTGATTGTGTCTGCTGATCTTAAAGTAGCTAAACAAGTAGAAAAGGCAACAGCGAATGCTTGGGTGCATAGGGAGAGGAACAGCCAGCAGAAGAAAGGTGGTGATGGTGCCTCTGTATAAGTCTTTGGTGCGACCTCAGTTGAAGTATTGTGTGCAATTCTGGAAACCACACCTTCAGAAGGATATAAACAGGTTGGAGTCGGTACAAAGGGTGGCTACTAAAATGTTAGTGGTCTTTGTTAAAAAGCATATCAGGACAGACTTAAGGATCTTAATATGCATACTTTAGAGGAAAGGTGGGATAGAGGTGATATAACTGAGATGTTTAAATACGTCTATGGCATAAATACACAGGAAAGCCTCTTTCGATTGAAAGCAAGCTCTGCTACAAGGCGACATAGAATGAGGGTGAAAGGGGATAAACTCATGAGTAATATGTGGAAATATTTCTTTACGGAAGGAGCGGTAGGTGCGTGGAATAGTCTCCCAGTGAAGGCAGTAGAGACTAGGAGTATCTGAATTCAAAAAAGCATGGGACAAATGCAGAAGATCTCTAAAGGAAAAAGCATAGTTACTCACCTCTGACGGAGCCCTGCGCAGAAGCATCTCCCCAGCTTTCAAAGAAAGCCTTTGAGAGATGCCACCACACATGCATGGTCCCCATTCCCACCCAAGGGTGCTCAGTCAGATGACAGAGCTGACAAAAGAAGATGGCCAAAAATTCAACAACAACTCCAAGGGGAAGAGGAAGGATTGCGAGAACTGATTCCTGCTGTCCCTAAAGAAAACCTGTTACAGATGAGTAACTATGCTTTCTCCAGAAACAAGCAGGAAGTCAGTCCTCACCTATGGGACTCCCTAGCTACAGGCTACTGAGAACCGGTAGAGAAAAACACAGCCCAGCTGTGAGCAGTCACAAACAAATCTGAGGACAGAGGACCCCAGTGTCCAGGGAGAACCATGACTCCAGTAGCCTGACCAAGAAGGATAAGAGGGCAGGAGTTGCTTAAACCTCGAACAGATTATTGAGTATACAGCCTGGCCAAAGGCACTGTCCTGTTGGGACTCCCTCTCCAGGCAGTAATGAGCTGCAAAAATGTGAACGGAGAACCAGGTGGCGGCTTGACAGATGTCTGCCATAGGGACAGAGCATAGGCTTGTAATGGAAGTTGTCCTAGCCCTGACATTGTGTGCCGTAACCCAGCGCTTTAATAGCAGCCCAGCCTGGTTGTGGGCGAAGGTGATGCAGTCCGCCACCTGGATAGAGCCTGCTTGGTGACAACTTCCCCTGGATGACTGGGATCTTATGAAACGAAAAGCTGAGAGGCTTTGCGGTGGCCCTGAGGTAGAAGGACAAGGGCCTTTTGCAGTCCAGAGTTTGGAGAATAGCTGACACCTTGTTGACATGGGGTCGAGGAAAGAAGGTGGGAAGTACCACATCCTGGTTGAGGTGGAAATCAGATGCCACCTTTGACAGGAGGTTTGGGCAAGTGCGGAGCACGACCCTATTCTTGTAGAACCTGGTGTAGATTGGCTCGGCCACCAAGGCCTGAAGCTCACTGACCCTACATAGGCAGGGGTGAGCAGGAAGGACACCTTCCAGGACAGGTAGAGCAAATGGCATGTAGCCAAGGGCTCAAGGGGCAGCTTGGTAAGCTGTGCTAGGACCACATTGGGATCCTATTCTGCCAGGGGCAGACAGATGGGAGGCTTAGAAAACAGTAAGCCTTGCATGAATCAAATAATCAGGGGCTGCATGGAAAGAGGCTTGCCCTCTATAGCGTGGTGGTTTGCGGAGAGTGCACTCAGTTGCACCCAGACAGAATTGGACTTAAGCCAAGACTGCGAGAGGTGGAGCAAGTATTGCAGCACCATGTGCACCAAGCAGGAGAATGGGTTGATCCGGTGCTCCATGCACCATAAGGAGAATCTGCGCCACTAAAAGCTGTAGGCCCATCTCATGTAGTCCTTGCGAGAGGCCAAGAGGATTTCCTCTACCTCCCTGGTGAGGTTTAGGGATGCTAAAGTGACCTGTTCAGCAGCCATGCTGTGAGAGGCAAGGATCCACAGGTTGTGGTGGAGAATCAAGCCCTCTTCCTGGGTCAAAAGTACTAGGGGAGCTCCCGAGAGGGACTAGGGACTCCATCGAGAGACAAAGCAGTAGGGGAAACCAAGGCTGCCTAGGCCACCAGAATCATGGAAGCCTCATCTCGCTGGATCTTGTAAAGGATCTGTGCTATCAGTGGTGTGGGGAGATAAGGCATACAGTAGGCCCCCTGACCAGAACATGAGGAAGGCATCTGCCACTATCCAGTCCAGGTACAGGCAGCAGAAACAGTAGCTGAGCGTCAACAGTGCTGGCAAAGAGGTCGAGGTTCAGGGTACCCCACAACCTGAACAGCCACTGTGCCACCCTGGGGTCCAGGTGCCACTCATGTGGTTGGAGGACCCTGCTCAGCCTGTCCTCCAGGGTGTTGTCCTGGCCTGGAAGGTTTGTTGCCCGGAGTATACTCTATCTGCTCGCATATGAGCAGAGGGCTACTGCTTCCTTGCATAGGCGGTAGGAGCCTCTACCCCCTTGTTTGTTCAAGCAGAACATCATGACCTGATTGTCCGTCTGGACCAGCCCTGACTGGTGCTGCAGATTGTGCTGGAAAGCCTTTAGCGCAAGCAAGACGGCCCTGAGTTCCAGCAGGCTGATCTGCTGCTGGCTTTCCTTGGGTAACCATATTCCCTGGGTGTGCAGCTCCTTGCAGTGGGCATCCATCGTGAGGACCCTCTGGGGGGCTCAGGAGTTGGAAGGGCATGTCCTGGTGCAGGTTCTGTGGAGCCAGCCACCAACCTAGTGACTCTGCTAGCTGATGGGACACCAAAACTCTGTCCTGAAGCTGGCCTATGGCCTGGGTCCACTGTGAGCAGAGGCACCATTGAGCCGCCTGCATGTGGAAGCAGGCGTTGGGACCACATAGACCATACAGGCCATGTGATCAAGGTGGCGAGGCATGGACTGCGCTGACAATGTGTTGCAGTGCTGTAAGGGATGAGTCGCCTAGTGGTTGGGGCAAGTTACCTTGGGCCGGAGGGCCAGGGGTTCAAATCCTGCTAAAGGACAGCAACCTTGGGCCGGAAGGACTGGGGTTTCTAGTCCCACAGTTGCTCCTTGTGGCCTTGGGCAAGCCACTTAATCCTCCATTGCCTCAGGGACAAGGGAAAAAAAATTTATTATATTATATATATACACACACACACACAGTACCTGCATGTACACCGCTGAATGTACTGATGAAAAGCAGTATATAAGCCTAAATAAATACCTCGGCTGCTAGGGCCGTGAGGTGATCAGCCCTGTCCAGAGGGAGTAAAGCCTTGGCCTGGAGGGTATCCAAGTGAGCCCCTAAGAACTCCAAGTCTTGTGTTGGAGTGAGGTGGGATTTTGGGTGATTTATCACAAATCCCAGATGTTGAAGGACCTTAGTGGTGCGACCTGTGGCCTGCAGCATCTCTGAGACTGTATCCCCTCTTACAAGCCAGTTGTCTAGGTACGGGAAGACAAAAGGCCCCTTGGAAACGAAGATAAGCAGCCACCACTGCTAGGCATTTGGTGAAAACACTTGGTGCGAAGGCTTGGCCTAAGGGAAGTACCCTGTATTGGTAGTGGTCGCCCCCGACCATGAATCTTAGGTATTGCCTGTGATTGGTGTGGATGAGGATGTGGGTATAGGCATCCTTCAGGTTCAAGGAGCATAGCCAATCTCCCTGCTGGCGGTAAGGCAGCAACATTCCAAGGGAGAGCAAATTGAATTTCTACTGCACCAGGAATTTGTTCAGGTTTCTCAGGTCCAGGATGGGCCTTAGCACTCCTGTTCTTTTTGGGACCAAAAAATACCTATAGTAAAACCTCTTTCCTTTCAGGTGGTGTGGTACAGGCTCCACGGCCCTTCCCCTGAGAAGGCCTGCAAGTTCTTGCATTAGTACAGCCTGGTGCAGGGGAGACTGAAGAGGCTCCCCAGGGAAGAAGGGTGGAGGTAGCTGGTCCATATGGAGGAGGAACCCCTCCCTGACCGCCTGAAGTGCCCATGAGTGTGGTGATGAAGGCCCACCTATGGGCAAAATGAACCAGACGCCACCCTGTCGGGAGTTGACCCTCCAGTGGAAGAGAGGCTTTGCTGAGGGCATCAAATCCCTGACCCAGATGGGGCTGGTGACTGAGGCCCGGGGCCCTTGGGCTTGCATGAGCCCTGGACCACTCCCTTGCCCTTGTGATCCTGCTGAGGAATCTGGGTAGCCGGGTATGGAGGGTAGCCTCGATAGGGTTGGCCCTATTTCGGCCACCTTGTCCTCCATCACTTTCCTTAAGAGCTGCTCCCCGAGGCAAGGGACATCGAGGAGCTTCTCTTACACCCACTGCTCGAGGTCCAATGATTGGAGCCAAGCCTGGCGTCGAGCACCCATGACAGCAGCAACCACCCTCGCACTGGATTCGAAGCAGTTGAAGGCGGCTCGGGACAGATATTTGGAACACTCTCTGATGGGCTTCGTAACAGTCTGGAAGCGACGGAGGTGATCTCCATCGAGGCCAGCTGCGAAGCCTCCGAGTTCCTTAGCTAAGTCTCTGAGGAACATACTGATGTAAAGTTGGTACATTTGTATATGGCACACCAACATCGAGCCTTGGTAGCATTTCCGCTCGAGGGCATCAAGGGCATGGGACTCCCTGACTGAGGGCACCATGAGAGCATCTTCAGGCTCTTCTGCCGGCACATGGCCGACTCGACCACCATGGAGGTGTGGGGGAGTTGCGCCTTTCAGAAGCCTAGCTCTCAAACTCGGTACATTGTATCCAGGTATCGGCTGACAATCGGCACAGATGCCAGGGCTTCCCACACACTGAGAAGAAGCCGGCTGAGAATGAAGGTGACAGGGACCGTCAGGGTCTCCTTTGGTGGTGCCTTTTACTGGAGGATGTCGAGCTCCTCCATATGGGGATCCTCCTCTGATTTGGTAGTGAGGGAAAGCGCTGAAGCCATGTTCCCAATGAACTCGAGGAATAAGGTGTCCTTGGGGTGGAGATCGGTGTCTCGCGGCTGGTGGAGACAGGTCCGAGGGGAGGTCTTGATGGGCCGAGTCTCCGGGGATGTCTTGACATTGGACTCCCAGTCATAGTACGAGGAAGACTAGAAACCCGATGACTCCAATGGTATCATCAGCATCAGTCTTCGGTATCCCAAGGCCAGGGCATGGCCAGAGCCAGAGGCACTCACTTGCAAGGATCTCACCCCAAGGATCGGGAGCGAGAACAAGAACATCACCGAGGATCTGCCAGAGGCGTCTGGCTCTTGGGGATTGCTTTGGCAGCCTGGGGAATCCTCAACATCGATGTTCTTGCGGTCTTGGAGTGAGCACCAGTGGTGCCGGGCATAGACACCTGCTAGGAGGCCGTAAACACAAACGCTACGCTCCAGTGCCAGCATATGAGCTTCCCACCTCGGGTGGCAGCCATTGACACCAACGCGGAGCAATTGGGTCAGGTTTCGAGGAGGAGAGGAAATCCTCGACAGGATGGCTCACAGATCGGGATCTCTTGCTGGAGGTCTCTACCTCAGGTCTGGGTACCTTTCGGAGGCACTCCAGCTCAGACTCCTCGGATGCCCGTCGGGGGCTGAGGGACCGTGCGCGGGATTTCCCATGCTTGTCCACCTCCCAAGGATGAGGCCTTTGAGGTCTTTTTTTCTTCTTATGCTCTTGCTCCAGGGACCCTTACTCAGAGTGTCTGTGATCCTGCTCTGGAACCACGGAGGCCTTACGTGACTCAGAGGATCCATGCAGGGCCTTTGAGCAAGAGGCTACTGGGAATATCGGGGTAGAGTTGGCCTTGTGGAAGATGTCCTACTTAAGCTAGCAGTTCTGGATGGCCTTTGCAGACATCTTACACAGGAAGCATTCCTTCAGGTCATGGTCGGCGCCCAAACACCGGAGGCAATAGTCGTGAGTGTCTTAAAGCCGGTGGCCATTGGGGTAAAAAGGACCCTAGCAAGGTCGAAGACCCTGGACGCAGCCAGTGGTTAGAAAAAGACGTGAAAGCACTTGGATGGAAAAGAACCTAAGAAAAGAGTCTTGAGACCCGATGCCGGAGCAGCGGGGCTCAAAGGAGGGAAAGGAACTGGTGGCAAGCTGGAATAGGTACAAAATGTATGAGAAAAGGGGGGGGGGGCGTGCGGGACAAGACAAACGTCTGTAGGGCTCTATGGGAAAAGGGAGACTGAGCAAGATGGCACTCTTGGGCAGGAAGTGGACCACGCATGCGTGGTGCATCTCATAACATAAGATATGTCATACTGGGTCAGACCAAGGTCCATCAAGCCCAGTAACCTGTTTCCAACAGTGGCCAATCTAGGTCATACGTACTGCGACGCTCCTGCCTGGGCCCTAGAGCTTACAGGCAGGAGTGGCCTTATATAATGTCCCTTGTGAATAAAGGTGGTACTGATCCCTCTGAATGCTGGGATTCGTAGTACACTTGTTTTTTCCTTTAGGGATGAAAGTTGTAGTTGTGACTCGAGTGATAAGGCTTGCAAGAAATTTATTTGTTGTGGGGATATTTTCAACGCATTACAATTCAAAGGTGCATAACGTAAAGGTGCAACTTTCAACATAAAGGTGAAATCAGGAGGTCAGGAAAACAACTGAAATCAAATAGCTTTAACTCAGCTTTACACAGTCACGGTAGCTTCTACTCAGCTTTGCCTCGTGTGGTTGCTTGGGATTATTGCAGCCTCACAGTAACAGCTGTTCTCCTCACAGCGTGGCTTTACAGAAACAGGTGAAAACAATTTGTGAACTTTCACGGCTAGGCAACAGGTATAGCAAACGTTTTGTATTCTTCTCATACAAACTCCAGATGCTTCTTTACACTGTTACTCTCTAAAACAAAGAGCAATCCATTGCACAAGGATCATAACTCAAGGTAGGCACATCATTATCTATCTGCATACATTCATCTGGGCTAAGGCAATTGTTCTCTTCATCAGGTTTCTTATGTTTCCCTGACTTTAGCTCCAGAAATTGCTGAAACACTTTTAGAAGCAATTCAGCCTGTAGCTGCTCTTTAGCTGCTTGATAGTCTCCGGTAAGGGTCACACCCTTCCCCCACTCACTATCTGCACCTGTTGCAGAGTTTGGCTTAGGGAGGTCAGCACAATAAAAGGGTTTCTCCAGCAAGGCATTAAAATTAGGAAATACAGCTTTACCTTTATCAGAGACGTTGGCATAAGAACAGGCACCTTTCTTCCAGGACTCTCTCCTCTCTAGAAACTCAGGAGCCTTATGGCTAGTTCTTCTGCTAGGGGAATTTCTCTCAGAAAAACTTCTTTCCTGTTTTGGTTCCTGGCTTTTATAGCACTGCTCGCCACCAGACAAAATACCTTTTCTCCAAGAGCTGGGTTTGCTAGCCTTCCCACGTTTAGGCTCTACCGTGTAGTAAGGATCTCCTTGAGTGTATATTGGGCTCCAAGGCTTACTGTTCCAGAGTTCTGCCTTCTCCCAGGGTTCTAGCGTTTTTCCCCTTTGATTCCAAGTTCCTCCTGAAGACCAACGTGCACTGGAAGCTGCTTCTCATCTGCTTCGTTTCTTGCTGCTCTCCTTGTCAGCCTTGCTGCCTGCCTTGCCAGCCTTGCTGCCTCCTCTGTCAATCCTGTCTGAGGATTTAAAAAGGGCTTCATTTCCCGGCACTCCCTGTTGTTCCCCTAGGCGTGCCCAATCAGTGCTGAAGCCTAACTCCTCCCCTGGGCTGGGGCTTGTCTTCAGCTCAGCCGATAACTGTGTTTTTTCCAAGTCAGTTTTGGAAATCCTGTGTGTGTCATCCCTTCTATCAGGACTTTCCCTTATCTCCATTTCCTCTGGAGGGGAGTCTTCACCACAGAACCTAACAATTTCCCCCAAAAGACACAGGCTCCACAATACTTGTATTGGGTCAAGCATTGATATCCTGGGTCCCTTCATAATAATGGTTTATGGATCTTTCCTCTAGGAACTTGTCCAAACCCTTTTAAACCCAGCTGCATTAACAGCCTATACTACATCCTCTGGTAACAAATTACAGAGTTTGATTACACGTTGCGTGAAAAAATATTTTCTTTTATTAGTCTTAAATAGTTTACCCTGTAGCTTCATTGCATGTCCCCTAGTCTTTCTATATTCTGATAACGTAAACAATCAATCTACTTTTACCCGTTCCACTCCATTCATTAATTTATAGACTTCTATCATATCTCCCCCCTCAGCCGTCTCTATTCCAAGTTAAAGAGCCCTAACCTTTTTAGCCTTTCTTCATAGGGGTATCCTTCCATCCCCTTTACCATTTTGGTGGCTCTTCTCTGAACCTTATCTAATAACGCTATATCCTTTTTAAGATACGGCGACCAGAATTGCACACAATATTCAAGGTGCGGTCTCACCATGGAACGATATAGAGGCATTATAATATACTTTGTTTTATTTTCCATTCCTTTCCTTATAATACCAAGCATTCTATTTGCTCTCTTGACTGCCGCTGCACACTGGACCGAGGGTTTTAACATGTTATCCACGACGATGCCTAAATCTTTTTCCTGGGTGGTGGTTCCTAATGTGGAACCTTGCATCGTGTAACCGTAGTTTGGGTTGTTCTTCCCTAGGTGCATAACTTTGCACTTGTCCACATTAAATTTCATCTGCCATTTTGATGCCCAGTCTTCCAATTTATCAAGATCCTCTTGCAATTTTCCACAATCCTCTTGGGTTTTAACAACTTTAAATAGTTTTGTGTCATCTGCAAATTTGATAACCTCACTTGTTATTCCCTTTTCCAGGTCATTTATGAATATGTCAAAAAGCAGCGGACCCAGCACAGATCCCTGGGGTACACCACTATTCACCTTTCTCCATTGGGAATATTGGCCATTTAGCCCTATCCTCTGCTTTCTATTTTTTAACCAGTTCCTGATCCACAATAGTACACTGTCTCCTATCCCATGACTCTCTAGTTTTGCCTAAAGTCTCTGATGAGGGACCTTGTCAAAGGCTTTCTGAAAGTCCAAATACACTATATCAACCGACTCACCTTTGTCTACCTGTTTATTCACACCTTCAAAAAAACATAACAGTTAAATGTTGGGGTCCCCGACGAGGTCTGCTCGCAATTGAAGGCCTCATATCCCTTTCGTTGGGTTACAGGTAGCTTACGCTATTTGGGAGTGAATTTAACAGTTGACCGTGCGGCTCTTTATAAGGAAAATTATATCCCACTCCTACAGCAAGTTCGACAGGATCTTGAATCTTGGGCTGGGCTGATGTTGTCCTGGTTTGGGCGCATTGCGGTGGTTAAGATGGTGGTTCTTCCGAAGTTCCTATACTTCTTTCAGGTACTCCCTATCTCGCTCCCGCGGGGAGTTTTGACTCTCTGGCAGGCAATGCTGATGAAGTTTATATGGCGTTTCCGTCGACCCCGCATCGCACGTCGAACTCTATATATGCCGACCCGCCGTGGAGGTATGGGGATGCCCAACCTCCAGTGGTATTACATGGCGGCACAATGTCGTGCGGGAGTGGAGTGGATGGACACTGATACTCCCAAGCGTTGGGTTCAGTTGGAACACTGTCTTTCGGGAGGGGTGGGACTGGGTGATAGGCTGTGGCTCAGTTCTGGAGTGCGAGGGGGTCCACGCTCGGATAATCCCTACATTCTGCACACCCTCCAATGCTGGGACAGGTCCTTTCGATTTTAGCGGACAGAATCGACTCCCCTAGCGCCCATTGTGGATAGCACTCTGTTTCCACCTGGGATGAGCGACCCAGTATTCCGAATGTGGGGGCATAGGGGACTTAGCAGAGCAGGGCACCTGTTTGATGAGGGCCGGCTATGCTCTTTTCGTGCCCTTCAAGATGATTTTGAGCTGCCTGATTGTCATCTCTTCCAGTATACGCAAGCGGTTCATTGGGTGCGGGCCTGGGCTGTTCGCTCTCAGGTTGCTCGTGATCTGTCAGATGTCGAACGCTTGTGTGAAGGGAGCACCACTACGAAAGGCCTTATTGCTGCTTTGTACGCCCAGCTCCAAGAGCGGCACTTGGGAAGCATAGAGAGCAGTGGAACCGTGACCTGACTCTTAATTATTCGGAGCAACGCTGGGAGCAGGTTGAGGGTAGATTGTGGAAGAGCTCGGTGGCGGTTAATGCTCGCGAAACTAATTATAAAATTCTCTACCGATGGTACATGATTCCTGAGCGGATTGCACGTGCATATCCTGGGGCTTCCGCCTTGTGCTGGCGGAATTGCGGGCTGAAGGGCACCTTGGCACACATTTGGTGGTTCTGTCCACGTATTCGCACCTTCTGGAGGGGGATCCAGTATCGCTTAAAACAATTGGTTGGGCTGCACATTCCCAGGGACCCGGGTATCTTTCTTATGCGGGAATATTTCTTTACAGAAAGAGTAGTGGATCCATGGAATAGTCTCCCAGTGGAGGTGGTAGAAATGAGGACAGTAACTGAATTCAAAAAAGCATGGGACCAACACAGAGGATCTCTAAAGGTAAAAAGTGGACTGTTGTAGTTGTTGATATGGAAGGACAGACTAGATAGGCCATGTGGTCTTTTTCTGTCATCATGTTTCTATGCTTCTAAGATATCTGACTCCAGAGAGCAGCAGTGGTGCCAGCGTCTAGTATCGTGGCAGTGTCGGTCAATGTTCTCCGGTTCCATCCGATGCCTGGACCACGAAAGATCCATGCTCAGTGGCAACGGAAATGGTATCAGCATTGGGGATGGTATCGGCACTGGGATCAAGGGCATCGGAACCGTCAGTGCCTGCTGGGACGAAAGCAGTGGAGGCATCAAGGTTGAAGTCAATGGCAGGGTCTCTGGGGCTGAGGGTGTTAGTTGCACAGAGGCTGCCAGCAGAGCTGCTAAGGTTCGTTCTAGAGACAGCATATGCTGGTCTAGGAGGTCGCCTGTGCCTGGTCACCGGATGGAGCAAGACTAGCTGCTATTGTACCGGGGCATGGCATCAAGGGTTCAGCAGAGGTCGAAGCCTTTGGAACATCTCGAATTGGGATGACTGGAATCTGATGAAGTCCGCGATAACTCCCGGTCTGAGCAGGAATGTTCATGGGACCGCTTCCTTGATGTCCTAGGCTTACTGGGAGGGTCTTTGGACTTCCAACTTGGATCTTTTGCGATCTCAGAGGACTCTTGGGGAAGAGGCTTGTCTTTCTTCGGGCATGAAGGAGAGGGGTTTTTGGATCTCTTCTCTCCGTGTTTGGATTCGTTAGAGTCTTAGAGATTGGGGAACTCAAAGACGTCCTTGAAGAGGTCGAGGCCAAGGAAAGGGTGTCTGAGGGGAAGAATTCACCGAACCTTTTGGCTCGGTTCCCTAGGCCCCTTTTAGTCATTTGTTTACACTCTGTAGGGATGTGATCTGGGCCGAGGTATTTGAGGCACCAATTGTGCTTGTTGGTGATTGAAATGGTGCCAGCACACTTTGTGCACTTAAAGCTACTAATGGGCTTCCCCATGTTGTGGGAGAGTGTAGGCCCAAAGGTAGGCCCCAAGGGACAGGGAAGGTCTTGAGGGAAAAGGCCTGTTTTTGTTTTTTTGTTTTTAATTTTTTATATTCTCTTGAAGAGAGGTAGGAAAAGAAAATAAAGGGTAGAAATAGAAATCAGGAGTATCGAGCGATACACGGTGAAGGCAAGGGTTTCTTCAGCAGCGGCAGGAGTTAAACCTGTCGGCTCTGTGGAAAAAGAAGAACTGAGGAGAGTCAGTTAGAAGAGTGGAAAGGCACCAACATATGCAGTGGGCTGCTCCCAAACGCTTTCCTTTTGGTAGCTGGGGAGTTTCCCCACACGGGCTCTGTCTGTACCCGATGTCACCCATATGTGAGAACTACATTCCTGCTTGTTCCTGGAAATGATTACCTTCAAAGACAAGAATTTTTAAGAAGTAGTGGCTAAAGGCTCGAAAGGAGGTTTTGGAAGTTGCGCTAGGACCACATAGAGGTCTCAGGCCACTAATGTGGTTTGATTGCTGACAGATTGATCAGTAGCTTGGACAGCAAGAGACCCCGCATAAATCACTGCACCAAGGGGTGCAAAGAAATAGGATGCCTGTCCACCTGCCTATGATAGGCTGAGATGGCACTGTGAGTTAGTCTTGAGACCATCCGAGGACAAGTGGAGGAGATATTGTAAAAGGAATTCCACTGGGTCAATATGCTTTGGGGTACACCAGAGTGTGAACCTTTGCCATTTGAAGGCATAAGAACATCTGGTAGATGGCTTACGGGATGCAAGTAGGATGTTCTTGATCTTTTGTGGAAGGTAAAGGTCTGCAAAGATCATGCTTTCAGCCGCCATGCTGTGAGACGGAGGGCCTGTGGATTGGGATGGAGAAACATAACATGATCCTGAGAGAGGAGGTTGGGCGCATGTTCCAAACTGAAAGGTAGAGTTTACGCCAGACGAGTCAGCAGAGGAAACCATGGCTGACAGGGCCAGTAAGGATCATAGAGCCTCTGTCGGCCTGCAGCTTGAAATGGGTCTTGGGTATTAAGGGGATGGGCAGGAATGTATAAAGTAGGCCCTTTCCCCAATGGAGAAGGAAGGCATCTGTTGCCTGACTGTGCCGAGAGGGAAGCCTCAAGCAAGATAGTGGAAGTTGTACATTTTCCTAGGTGGCGAACAGATCTATTCTGGGGGGTCTCCTGCATGTGGAAGCTTCAAGATGCCGTTTCCCCGACTTAAAGTCCACTTGTATGGGTGTAGAATACAGCTAAATCTGTCAGCAAGGAGAATGGAGTTCGCCTCGGAGATACACCATCCTGAGATATACAGTGTGCCATGGAGAAGAACCAGAGACCAAGGGCTTCCTGGCAGAGGGGATAGGAATTTGTTCCCCACTGCTTGTTCACATAGTACATGGTCACATGGTTGTTCATTTGGACTAAGCCTCGTTTGCCTGAAAGTTGGGGTTGAAAAACCTGAAGGGCATTCATGAGAACATGTAACTCCAGGAGGTTGATTTGCAACTGAGACTCCTGTGGTGTCCACTGCTCTTGTGTGGTGAGACTGTCTAGACATGCTCCCCACCTGAGTTTGGAAGCATCTGTTAGGGTTCACTGAGGTGGAGGCATCTGAAAGGGTGAACCTCTGAGTAAGTTTTGAGGGTAGCACTACTACTGAAGGGAGTTAAGGGGAGTGGTAATACAGACGTTGTCTGAGAGATGCCTGGTTGCTTGGGTCCATTGAGACAACAAAGTCCACTGGGCTTGCTGCATATGTAGGTGGACATAGGAGATGACATGGATTGTGGAGGCCATGTGCCTCAGAAGGCACAGCATATCTTAAGCTGCCATGGCACCGATATCCCTTAAGCTGTTGGATAACTCAATGAGGCAGGCATTTTTCAGCATTAAATTTCAGCTGCCAAATTCTTGACCATTCCTCAAGTTTAGCCAAATCCCTCCTCATGTTATCTACTCTTTCGTGTTATCTATTCTATTGCAGATTTTGGTATCATCCACTAACAGGCAAACCTTACCAAACAGCCCTTCTGCAATATCACTAACAAAGATGTTAAAAAGAATCAGACCAAGTACAGATCCCTGCGGTACCCCACTGGTAACTTCCTTCTCCTCAGAGCGAGCTCCATTTACCTGTATCCTTTGTTGCCTCACATTCAACCAATTTCTAACCCAGTCACTTTAGGATCCATCCTTAGGGTGCTCAGTTTGTTTATAAGTCCCTTGTGTGGAACAGTGCCAAGGCTTTACTGAAACCTAAGTACACTACATCAAGGGCTCTCCCTCGGTCCAACTCCCTGATCACCCAATCAATCAGATTTGTCTGACAAGACCTCCCTCTAAATAAACCCATGCTGCCTCAGATCCTGCAATCCATTGGACACCAGAAACCTCGCTATTCTCTTTTAGCAGCATTTCCAATAATTTACTCACCACAAAAGGTTAGACTAACTAGCTCAGATTTCACCCTCATCCTTACTTCTGCTGTTGTGAAAAGGGCCCACATGCATCTTTCTCCAGACCTCTGGGACCACTCACGACTCCAGTGAAGCACTGAAAAGGTCAGTCAGTGGAGTCGATAGTACGTCCAAGTTCCTTCAGTATTCTTGGATGTATCCCATCGTTTTGTCTACTTTAAGCTAGCGAGTCCTCAAACAGATTTCTGAAAATCGTTCAAGATCCCAGTCACTTCTCTTCCTATTTGTGGGTGTTTCCTGGGTCCCGCTCCTGGCCCTTCATCTGTGAACACAGAACAGAAATATTTATTTTTGTGTGTTTCTTATACCGCCTTATCAGGGAATCACAGCAGTTTACATTAGGTGCAATAACAACATTATTCCTTAACATTGAACTCAAGTTAGATAAGATTTGACATCAACTTAAGTAATGAACTATATACAATTTCGCTTTATCCTCATCAGCTTCTACATATTCCTCTCTTTCACCAGTGAGTCTACTACTACTTTTGGCCTTCCTCCTCTCACTAACATATCTGAAAAAGCGAAGTTACTTACCTGTAACAGGTGTTCTCTGGGGACAACAAGAATCAGTCCTCACATATGGGTGATGTTGGCTCAGACGGAACTCGCGCAGAAGCTTCTCCCCAGCTTTCAAAAAAAGCCTTTGAGAAATGCACCATGCATTTGTGGTCCCCTCCCTCCCATGGGTGCCATCTTGAATGACATAGCTAAGATGGCAAAAATAAAATGCAGTAAAGAAGCTACTCCAAGGTGAGGAGGGAGGGTTGTGAGGATTGATTACTGCTGTCACTGGAGAACACCTGTTACAGGTGAGTAACTACGCTTTCTCCAGGAACAAGCAGGAAGTCAGTCCTCACATATGGGACTCCCAGCTACAGGCTGCTGAGAACCTGCAAAAACGCCACAGCGACCTGCAAAGGATGAGCCGTGAGCTGCAGCAGTTGAGTCCCTCTGAGAGACTCTTGCAAGAGCCAAGTGTACAGCGGGGAACCAGCACTCCAGTAGCCTGAACACAGAAGGGTTGGAGGGCAGGAGTTGCCTATGCCCCAAACAGATTTTGGAGTACAGCCTGGCCGAAAGTGCTCTCCTGTCTGGCAGTAGTGAGCTACAAAGGTATGGACCGAAGACCAGATGGCAGCCCAGCAGATTTCCGTCACAGGTACGGAATGCAGATTTGCCACATAAGTAGCCATGACCCTAATGTGGTGCGCCTTGACTCGCTGGTCTAGTGGGTTCCCGGCCTGCTCATAAGCGAGGGCAATGCAGTCCGCCACCCAAGTGGACAGAGTTCACTTGGTCACAGGGAGCCCCAGTCGACTGGAGTCATAGGAGACTAAAAGCTGAGGTTCTTTGCGGTGGCCCCGAGTCCATTGCAGAAAGGAGGACAGGACTCTCTTACAATCCAAAGTATGAAGAACGGTCTCCGCCTTGCCAGTGTAAAGCCTTGGAAAGAAGGTGGGGAGCACCACCTCCTCATTGAGGTGGAAGGGGGACACTACCTTCGGCAGAAACTTGGGGTGTGCACAGAGCACCAGCCTGTTCTTGCAGAACCTTGTATAGGGAATCTCTGTGATCAGAGCCTGGAGCTCGCTGACCCTGCGAGCTGATGTGAGTGTGATGAGAAAGACAACCTTCCAGGAGAGGTATCGCAAGTTGCAGGTAGCCAGAGGCTCAAATGGCTGCAAGAGAACCAAGCTGAGATCCCACTCTGCCATCGATGGGCGGACAGGGGGTTTGGATAGCATAAAGCCTTGCAGGAACAGAGATACAAGAGGCTGAGCTGAGAAGGGTTTTCCCCTCAATGGGATGGTGGTGCACTGCAATAGTGCTTATGTGAACTTTGAGTAGAACTTCAGTCCTACCTGTGAAAGGTGGAGTAGATACTGGAGTACCATCTGCACCGAGCAGAATGGGTTTGCCTGCCTCTCTGCACACCAGACGGAGAACAGATGCCATTTAAAGGCATTCACCCTTCTTGTGGAGACCTTGAGGAAGGCCAGAAAGATCACCTCCACATCATGTGGGAGGTTAAAGGGAGCCAACACTACCCTTTCAGCAGCCAAACCGTGAGTGACAGGGACCCAAGGATGGAGTGCAGGAGAGCCGCCCTTCTGTGAAAGTCTGGGGTGCAGCCCAAGGGAATCAGCGATACTGCCGACAGGTAGAGAAGCAGTGGCAACCAAGGTTGCCTGGGCCATTGGGGGGAGGGGCTATCAATATCAGTGATGCCCTGTCGCACTGGACCTTGAAGAGGGTTTCGCGACCAATAGTGTTGGCGGGAAGGTGTAAAGGAGGCCTTCCGACCATGGGATGAGGAATGTGTCTGAAGCCACCCAGGACAGGTGTGGCTGACGGGAGCAGAAGTGGGACAACTGCATGTTGTCTGAGCTGGCAAACAGGTCCACTAGGGGGGTGCCCAAGAGTCAAAACAGCCGGAGGCCACTCTGGGATCCAGGCACCCCTTGTGCAACTGGAGGAACCTGTCCAGCTTGTCTGCTAGGGCATTGTCCTGGCCCGGAAGCAGACCGCCCTTAGGAGCATCCCATTGCATATCACATATGAGCAGAGAACTACCACCTCCTGGCAGAGGGAGTATGACCCCGTGCCCCCTTGCTTGTTCACAGAACACTGCAACTTGGCTGTCCATCTGGACCAGCACTGATTGGTGTTGCAGCTGGTGGCAGAAGGCTCGTAGAACCAGGAATATTGCCTGGAGCTCCAGAAGTGGATCTGTAGCTCCCTTGTGTGCTGAGGTCCCCGCAATGAGCTCCTCAACCCATCAGGGAGGCATCTGTGGTAGACCCTCTGGGGGTTGGTGCCTGGAAGGGCATCACGGCCTGGAGGTGGCAGGGATTCTGCCACCAGCTGAGCGAGTCTGCCAGTTAGCGTGTCACTCCCACCCTGTTATGAAGCCTGTCCGTGACTTGTGTTCACAGAGTGGAGGCACCACTGAGCTGCCCTCATGTGCAAGCGGGCATATGGGGTCAAGTGGACCGTGGAGGCTATGTAGAACAATAGGTGAAGGAGAAGACAAGGATAGTGACTGGCACTGCTGTACCTCTGCGGCTAGCACCCTGAGGTGTCCTGCCCTCTCCTGAGGGAGGAAGGCCTTGGCCTGGAGAGTGTCTAGCCAAGCCCCTATGAACTCTAGGCCCAAGTTGGGGTGAGGTGTGACTTGGGGTAGTTGACTATAAACCCCAAGTGTTGCAGGGCATGGCTGGTGTGCCCGGTGGCGTGGTGCACTTCTGAAGCCACGCCACAGGGCAGCCGTGCCTGCCCTTATGAACCAGTCAGTCATTCAGGTATGGAAAGACGAAGGCCCCTTGGAGACAAAAGTGGGCTGCAATCACGGCTAGGCACTTGAAGATCCTTGGCGATAAAGATAGCCCAAAGAGTAGCACCCTGTATTCGTAGTGACCTCTTCCCACCACAAACCGGAGGTATCTTTGGTGGTTGGGATGGATCAGGATGTGCATATAAACATCCTTCAGGATTAAGGAGTATAGCCAGTCTACCTACTGGAGGTAGGGAAAGAATGTTCCAGGGGAGAGCATCTTGAACTTCTCTCTCACCAGGAATCTGTTCAGGTCCTGCAGGTCTAGGATGGGCCTGAGGCCACCTGTTCACTTGGGAATGAGGAAGTATCTGGAGTAGAAACCTTTGCCCCAGAGATGTTTTGGCACTGGCTCCACCACCTTGTCTTTGAAGAGACCTGTGAGCTCTGTTAGGAGCAGGTTATGGTGAAGGAGGGGTCTTATGGGCTCTCTTGGAAAGTATGCGGGTGGTGTCCTTTGCAGATGGAGGAGGTATCCCTCTTGGACCACTTGCAATACCCAGGAATTGGTGGTGATAGAGGACTACCTGTGGGCAAACAGGGCCAGACATCCCCCTGTGGGCTGTTGAGGACCTCCTGGGGAGAGGTGGTCACGCCCAGGGAGTCAAAAGCTCCCCCCAGGCTGAACAAGCGTCTGGGATTTGGGGGTCTTCTGTTTACAGGGCTGTGCCCCTGCCCCTTGTGCTGCTGGCCTTGCTGAGGGGTCAAGAAAGCTTGGAACTGTGAAGCATTATCAAAGCCTCCTCTTTTCCTCAGGAAGGGCGGCTTCTTTCCCAGAGACTTCTTTCGAGGCTGGACCGATGTCTTTTTAGACAGTCTGGTCCTCATTAGGGACACTGTCTCTATCTCTGCAGCTTTGTCTGCCATGGGTTTCCTGAAAAGATTCTCTCCGATACAGGAGACATAGTTAAGTTTGTCCTGAACCCATTGTTCGAGATCAGACAACTGCAGCCATGCCTAGCATTGGGCCCCGATGCCTGTGGCAGCCACTCTGGCTGAAGACTTGAAGCAGTCGTAAGCTGCTCTGGATAAAAGCTTTGAGCACTCCTTGACTGGGGAGGCCAGAGACTTGAACCTCTGGAGAGGTTCTCAGTTGAGGCCTGCCGAGAACCCAGTGAACTCCCTCGTTAGCTCTTTGAGGTACATGCCAACGTACAGCTGATAGGACTGGACTCTGCACACTAGCATCGAGCCCTGGAAGGCCTTCCAGACAAGGGTGTCGAGGGTTTGGGCCTCCCTACCTGGGGGGGGGGGGGGGGACACCAAGGAATGGGTCTTTTAGCTTGAGTTGTGGGTAAGTTGGGTCTTCTGGAACCCGGGGTCTTGGTATATGGAGTCGAGTCACCTGCTTACAATGGGACTGAAGCCGGTGTCTCCCACATATAGAGGCAGCAGCGCTCAAGGATTGGAGGAAGTAACACCTTGAGGGCTCCTTTGGAGGGGCCTCATACTGGAGGATCTCCGGTTCTTCCATGCGAGGGTCTGCCTCTGTCTTGATGGCGAGCGCCTTAGCCATGTCCTGCAGAAAGTCAAGAAAGGTGACATCCTCAGGTGGGGAATGGCATTGAGATGCCAGGGGAGACAGGTCTGAGAGCATGTCTGTGTATTGCCAATTGTCTGGGGACTCCTCGTCCTCAGTCTCCCAATCGGACCCAAGTCAGAAGTTGATTCTGAGGCTTCGTGGTCACCACGGTCAAGGCCTGAACCCAAGGGCCTGGGACCTCCGGAGGACCTGTGGTTCGAGCCACATGTGCTTGCTGGAAAAGACTGGTGACCTGAGGAACAGGACCGGGACCTTGTCAGACACAGATGGATCTCTCATGGCTGGTGGCACTCAAAGATCTGCTTGACATCCAGGGAGGCTCTTGATGTGGAGGGTCCCGTCATCAGGGCGGATGAACTGGACATGAACCCCCGCTGTTGGGCTGTGAAGGCAGAGATACTGTGCTCCTAGGTCACACCATCCTGGTTCTCCATACCAGTTGGCAATGCAGCCTTCGATGCAGACACAGAGGATTTCAGGTCCAGCATCTGTTGTCGAGAGGGGGGGGGGGGGGAGTCCTCAAAAAGGATGGCCTCAGGCATCCAAGGCAGGTCAGCACATGCAGACGTCTTCCGGGGCAGCTTCTGAGGCTGCTCCCACTCAGATCCTTCAGACTCATGCCAGGGACTGCGGGTGAGGTTTTCCCCATCTTCCTGGACTTGCTCTCTGAAGTGGTCTTAGAGGAATATGACTTCTTACGCCCATCTCTGGGGATTTCCTCTTGGAAGAACCGCAATTGCGGGACTCAGAGGCAGCCAGAGCTTCACTGTGCACTGAGGTACCAGAGGGGGTCCTGGAACGTGGCACCACTGGAGACTGCGTGGGAACGCTCCCCAGCTTCCCAAAAAGGAAAGCTTTTGGGAGCATCCCACAGCACCTGCGTGCTGCCTTCCCGCCTCTCCCAACCGCCTCTCCCCAGTTCGAGTTTTAAAGCTGAGACAAAGAGAGAGAGGAAAGGAAAGATAGATAGAGAGATACAACTCCTAGGGGAGGTGGGTGGGTTGTGAAGACTTATTCCTGCTGTTCCCAGAGATCACCTGTTACAGGTAAGTAACTGTGCTATCTCCAGGAACAAGCAGGAATGAGTCTTCACATATGGGGACTCCCTAGCTAGAGATGCCTGGGAGATCCCCAAGGTTATGAGACCCTGAGAAGGGCTCTACCTCCTCCTATGGATCTCAGGCATCCATCCAGGGAAGGAGGGCAGGAGTTGATTAAGAATGGAACAGGTGTTTGAGAACAGCCTGACCAAACAAGGCATCCCGGCGGAAGTCCTTGTCCAAACAGTAGTGGGCTGTGAAGGTATGAACCGAGGCCCAGGTGGCCGCTCGACAGATCTGGTCGATGGACACAGAATTTAGATGAGCCATAGAGGTGGCCATGGCCCTCACATTATGAGCTGTGACATGGCCCTCCAGAGAAAGGTTCCTACTCTGGTAGGCGAAAGAAATACACTGAGCAATCCAATTGGACAATGTCCTCTTAGAGACTGGAAGTCCCAAATGAGAGGGATCAAAAGCAACAAAGAGTTGAGAAGACTTTCTATGTTGCTGTGTCCTTTGTAAGTAAAAGGCAAGAGCTCTCTTACAATCCAGGGTATGAAGATTCCTCTCTGCACTTGATGCATGAGGACCTGGAAAAAAGACAGGTAAATACACCTCTTGATTAAGATGAAAAGGTGAGACCACTTTAGGCATAAAGTGTGGATTGGTCCTAAGGACTACCTTATCATGATGGAACCTTGTATAAGGTGGATTAGCCACTAAGGCCTGCAGTTCACTGATGCGGCGAGCTGAGGTGACTGCAATGAGGAAAATAACCTTCCAGGAAAGAAATTTCAAGGAGGTGGTGGCTAAGGATTCAAAAGGTGGCTTCACAAGCTGACCAAGAACCAGATTTAAGTCCCATGCCACCGGAGGAGGCCTAATGCGAGGCTTAGTTAAAGTTAGGCCTCTCATGAATCTTGCAATAAGAGGATGAGAGGAAATAGGCTGTCCATTGATAGGCTTAAGGGATGCTGCAATAGCACTCAAATGGACCCTTACTGAATTCGTCTTAAGGCCTGCATTGGAGAGATGCAGGAGATATTCCAATAGAGAATTCAAAGGTAGTGCTAGAGGGTCAAGACCCTTCTCAGTACACCAAATGGAAAACCTTTTCCATTTAAAAGCATAGGAACGTCTAGTAGAAGGTTTTCTGGAAGCATGGAGGATATCCTTCACTTGTTGAGAAAGATTCCAACCTTGAAGGTCTAGGCCTTCAGCAACCAAGCTCTGAGGTGAAGGGACTTGGGGTTTGGGTGCCACAAAGTCCCCTCCTCCTGGGACAGAAGGTCTGGAGCAGCTCCCAAGTCTAGGGAGGGAGCTTGAGAGAGATGCAGAAGTAGAGGGTATCACACTTGGCGTGGCCAGCGTAGAGCTATGAGGATCATAGATCCTTGATCCCTCTGGAGCTTGAACAGAGTGTTGGGAATCAAGGGAATGGGTGGAAAGACATACAGGAAGTCTTGACCCCAGTGAAGGAGGAAGGCATCCTTGGCCTGAACTCCCTGACACGGAATTCTGGAACAGAACCGGGGAGGTTTGGCATTCCACGGACTTGCAAAGAGGTCTATGTCTGGGGTTCCCCATTCTTGAAAGATTCTGAGTACCTGGTCCATGTGCAGGGACCATTCGTGTGGAAGCAGAACTCGACTGAGTCTGTCTGCCCAAGAGTTTTGGATTCCTGGAAGGTATACGGCCAGGAGATGGATTTGATGCTCTCTGGCGAAGGCCCACAATCTTAAAGCTTCGTTGCAAAGCGACAGAGAGCCAGTTCCTCCTTGCTTGTTTATGTAAAACATGGCTACCTGATTGTCCGTATGAATGAGGACTGTCTTGTAGCTGAGCAGGGTATGGAAGACCTTGAGAGCTAGAAAAACTGCTCGGAGCTCCAAGTGGTTGATATGTAGAGAGGTCTCCTGTGGAGACCAAGTGCCTTGAGTGGAGAGGTCTTGCAGATGAGCTCCCCAACCTGTTTGGGAGGCATCTGTTGTGAGGGTTGGCTGGGGCAACAACTGTTGAAAGGGGGACCCCAGCAACAGATTTTGGGTGGACTTCCACCACTGGAGAGACCAAAAGAGGCGCCTGGAGGTTGCTCTTTTGTCTGACAGAGCCCCTGATGCTTGAGTCCACTGGGTGGACAAAGTCCATTGAGCTACTCTCATGTGAAGGCGAGCATAGGGGACCACATGCACTGTGGATGCCATGTGGCCTAGCAGTTGTAGCATCTCCCGGGCAGTTAAATGGCTCTTTGACTGAATCTGGGAGGCTAACTGCACTAGGCGTAGGCAACGGGCCTGAGGAAGATAGGCCCTTGCAGTGGTAGTATCTAACCAGGCCCCTATGAACTCTAGGGACTGAGTAGGGGTGAGCTGGGACTTTGGGAGGTTTACCACAAGTCCCAGATACTGCAGAATGCGCCTTGTGCAGTCCAGGGAAGTCTGGGCCTCTGACTGAGATGGAGCTCGGATGAGCCAGTCGTCCAGGTATGGGAATACAAATATTCCCAGAGTGCGTAGAAATGCAGCTACTACTGCCATGAATTTGGTGAACACTCTTGGAGCAGACCGAAAGGAAGCACCCTGTATGGGTAATGCTTTCCTTGGAAAAGAAAACGGAGAAACCTTCTGTGAGAAGGATGGATGAGGACATGTGTGTATGCATCCTTGAGATCTAGAGAACAAAGCCAATCCTGACTCTGAAGGTATGGAAGGAGAGTGCCCAGAGAAAGCATCTTGAATTTCTCCTTGCATAGAAATTTGTTCAATTCTCTGAGATCTAATATGGGTCTGTAGCCCCCTGTTTTCTTTGGGATCAGAAAGTAGGGGGAGTAAAACCCTGACCCTTGTTGAAGAAGAGGTACTTCTTCTATTGACCCTTGGGCAAGAAGGGTAGCCACCTCCTGACCTAGAAGGTCGAGGAGAGATGTTGGAGAATTGAAATGTCTCACCATGGTGTGAGGAGGAAGGTTTGAGAAATGAAGTTTGTAGCCCTCTCTTATGATGGAGAGGGTCCACTGCTCTGCTGTAATTTGCTCCCATCTGGGAGCAAAATGAGCTAACCTTCCCGGAATGGTGAGAGGCTCTGGCTGTTTCAGAGCCAGAAAGGCTAAGTTCTCTAGCATCAAGTCAAAAGCCCTGAGGAGGCTGGGTCTGCTGAGTTGCAGCAGCCCCTGTAGGCTTAGGCCTGGCCTGTTTAGGTTGCTGACGCTTAGCAGCAAAACGACCTGTAGATGATTGTTGGCCAGAAGCAGGATGGAATCTGCCTTTTTTGAAAAAAGACTTCTTGAAAGGTTTTTTCTTGGCAGGAATGGAGGTGGACTTTGAAAGTCTATCCAAAGCAGAATTTTCTGCATCCATTTGAGTGGCTTTTATTTGCCAATCTTTGCCAAACAGGTTTTCACCTGTACAGGGAAGATTTCCCAAGCCATCCTGGACCCAAGATTCTAGATCAGAAGCCTGGAGCCAAGCAATTCTGCGAGCAGCTATGGCAATGGCCGAAGCTCTGCTGGCACCTTCAAAGGAGTCAAAAGCTGCACGGTTGGAAAACTTTGAAATATCTTGAGTATGCTTAAGCCAAATAAGGAATTCTTCCCTTTTATCCTCTGGAAGAAAAGGGAGGAAAGTGTGCAGTTTATCTGCAACTTCTTTCAGAAACATACCCATATAAAGACTATAGGAGTTGATTCTGGCAATGAGCATACTGGCTTGGAAGATTTTCTTACCAAAAGCATCCAAGGTCCTGCATTCTCTTCCTGGAGGAGCAGAGGAGTGTCTTTTTGCACTCTTTATCCTTTTCATAGCTGACTCCACCACAATAGAATGGTGAGGAAGCTGTGTTTTATGAAAACCAGGACAAGGAGGGACACGGTACATAGTGTCCAATCTACGAGAATGAGGAGAGATAGTGAGAGGAGTCTCCCATAAGTCAATCATGTGATCATGAAGAATCTCATGAATTGGCAAGGTGACTGCCTCCTTAGGAGCCTTAGAATAACCTAAAATATCCATTTAGCTCTAGGCTCTGATTCAGAGGTTACTGAAATAGAAAGCCCTTTAGCCACTTCTCTTATGAAGTCTTGAAAGGACAAGTCCTCTGGAGGAGACATTCTTCTTTTTGGAGAAGAAGGCTCTTCAGGAAGGGCTATGGATACTTCAGCAGACTCCTCCGATGCATCAGAATCTTTGGAGGAATCAAAGTATCGACTGTCAGGGTGCTCTTCCAAAGTCGATACGCGTATCGAGCGGTATCAACATCGGGCGTCATTGGTACCGGTTCGGTACCGATGGGCATCCCTGGACAGGGAACCGCTGCAGTCGGCATCCTGGTCAATGTCGATGCAGTCGGTACCGGTACCGACACTGGTGCCGGTACCGGAGCTGATACCGACAACGGAGTTTGTTGTGGTATCAGCGGCGTCGCAGCTTGAATGAAGGCCGTGATAGCCTGCTGCATGGATAGAACATTCTGATCCTTCGACGCCATGAATGCCTGGAATTCGGTACCGGAAGGTTGCGCCGGTACCCCAGAGCATTCTAACAGGTGATCGGTCGAGGCCGTGCCATCGATGTCAACCTGTAACCCCATAGGTGGAGCTTTGGAAGCCGGAGCTTCCCGCCGGGGTTGTTTTGCCGGTGCAGGATCCTCGAGGGCAAGCCTGGAGGCATCTCGATGCTTGGAAGGAGATCTACCCTTCGAGGACAGCCTGGATTTATGTTTGGTTACCTGAGATCCATGGGAGGAAGAAGCAGCCCTGGAAGACGTCGATGCCACTGAAGCTGCATCAGAGGGAAACAGCACATGGAGCTTGGCTGCTCGGTTCTGTAACCCTCGTTTGGACATCACGGAGCAGGACGAACAATCCAAAATGGAGTGGTCAGGACCCAAAAACATTTAAGACACCATTCATGGGTGTCGGTAACAGAAATAGTACCGCTGCACTTAGTGCATTTTTTAAACCCGGAGACTGTTTTTTCCATGAGGAAAATTCTTTGTGAGGCCTAAGGCCCAAAAGAGGAAAAAACACACTAAGTGAGGGAAAAAGATGTTCATTTTTTTTTTTATAAGAAAAGAAAGACCAGCGGTACCGGTCCGACATCGGGAAAGGCAGACGCGCGACCAAAGAAATAAAATAAAACAAAGAACTTCTTCAGCGGTGACAGGAACACGACTTGCTGGCTCCGCAGAAAAGAAGAACTGGGGAGAGGCGGTTAGGAAAAGCGGGAAGGCAGCGCGCAGGCGCTGTGGGATGCTCCCAAAAGCTTTCCTTTTTGGGAAGCTGGGGAGCGTTCCCGCGCAGGCTCCGTCGGTACCGACGTACCCATATGTGAAGACTCATTCCTGCTTGTTCCTGGAGATATGTCTTATCCCCCCATTTTATTGCATTGGCTATTTCTTCTTTTTTGTATCTTTGCTTTCCTAACTACTTTGCTAGCTTTTCTAAGTTTTTCCAAATATAGATGCATGTCCTCCTCTGATCTCTTGTATTTTATGAAGGCCTCCCTCTTTTTCATCACCTTTTCAGCAACTTCTTTTGATAACCCTAGTGGCTTTTCTTTCACATTTACCTAACAAAGGTTTGTTGCCCTTAAAATATCCCCTATCAGTTTTGAGCACTGCTTTTCTACATCCCCCAGCTGTTCCCATCCCACTAACGACACCTTGAGGTATTGTCCCATCTTGGCAAAGTTAGCTTTCTTAAAGTCTAAGACCCTTGCTTTTGAATGCATTTTATCAGCCCTAATCATAATACTGAACCGCACCTTCTGGTGATCACTAGAATAGAAATCTCCCACTATGATATCAGAAACACTTTGCCCATTGGTAAGCACCAAGTCCAGTATGACCCCTTCACGTGTGGGTTCAGTTACCAGTTGCCACAATAGTTCTAATATCATAAGAAATGCCTTACCGGATCAGACCAAGGTCCATCAAGCCTAGTAAGCACAGTTACTTACCTGTAACAGGTGATCTCTGGGAACAGCAGGAATAAGTCTTCACATATGGGTACGTCGGTACCGACGGAGCCTGCGCAGGAACGCTTCCCAGCGTCCAATCAAAAAGCTTTTGGAAGCATCCCACCACGCCTGCGTGCTGCCTTCCCGCCTTTCCCAACTGCCTCTCCTCAGTTAAGTTTTAAAGCTGAGACAAAGAGAGAGAGAGAGAAGGGAAAGATAGAGATAGAGAATATAACTCCTAGGGGAGGTGGGTGGGTTGTGAAGACTTATTCCTGCTGTTCCCAGAGATCACCTGTTACAGGTAAGTAACTGTGCTATCTCCAGGAACAAGCAGGAATGAGTCTTCACATATGGGGACTCCCAAGCTAAGATGCCTGGAGTCCCAGCATGTTATGGATTGGAACATGCTACTCCTCATATGGCCAGGCATCCTCAGAATGGAGGGAAGGAGTTGAAACAGAAAGGTGCTGTAAAAGACAGCTAACCTAGCATAGGACTGCAGACAAGAAGTCCTTGTGTGGATGACAATTATCATCAAATATATTGAAAATGAAATATTGCAGTATGGACCTCCCCTAACAGGATTGGAAAAAAGTAAGGAGGTTCATGAGATCTACTGGGGATCCAGTAGAGGAACCTCAAGGAGGACCTCACTGTGAAGTGGAGGTAATAAACCTGTTGGAAAAAAACAGTGGAGGTCAGAATCCTGAAAGGTGAGAGGTAACCCCAAGGATCAACTGGGGTAGTACAAAGATGGTAGGCTTTCAGCGGAAGGCTTTATGGAAAAAGCCCAAACTCTTTTGGCTGCAGAGTGGCTCACTCTTAGGAGCAAAAAGAGGAAAGGCTGACCGATTTGGACAAACCGGCCTAGTCCATGTGGGAAGAAGGGGTATGGAAAAAACCTTGTATCCCAAAAAGAAAGGACAGGTGTCTGAGGCGTTAGAGCCTCAGAGTAACTGAAGATCCGCAATGTCTTTCCTAACTGGTGGTAGCTAGGAAAGATACTGGAACATGGAGAGCTTCAGGGGTACTGAACCTTTAAGGTTATGGTAGAAAAGCTGTTAACTACCACGGGAGTGGTTGTGTGTGTAGCACCCCAAACATGCTGGAACAGCATGGGTATGGGTAGAGCCCAACTGTCAGAATCATATAGACACACATATCTATATGAGCATAGACAGTCAGATAGATAAGTATGTAAATACATATCTACCTATAATAAATATCTCGACAGATGCACATATATATATACATATACATATAGATATAGATATATAGATAGACATTTAAGAATATATATCTATAGTGAGATATAGAAGGGCAAAACATATACACACACAAATGACAGACATATATATCTATATCTATATCTATATATATATAGATATGAATATATAGGCCTATATACAAGTGTCTGCAATTAAGCAGAGATATGCCTATAAAAAGTATATTCACATAGATGTGAAGAGGAAAGATTCATCTAATAACAAGAAGGTGGAACCTACTTCAGAAGATATATAGAGAATCTATTCCCCCTGGTTATGATGGAAGGAGTCAGGGGAAAAATCTCCCTGACAAGGAACAGACTAGATTGCTGCAAGAATGCTAGCCAGTGAAATAACCAGGATGGTTACATGAAAAGCAGAGGATAATATCAGTCTGCAGGCAGCAAGTCCTGAGTCCTCCAGAACTCTGGCATGGTAAATGGACAGAAGACGCATAGGAATGAGATACCATGTTGACCTACTTGAGGGGCAAAAAGGGTATCATGCGTTCTATAGCTAAATATGCGCTGTCCATGAAGGATTAGGATACCATGAGGACGAGCTGCAAGGAAAAAAGAGCATATTCCCAGTGGGAATCCTGAGGATCAAACGAGGGAATTGAACAACTCTTTAAGCTTTCACGTAAGAGAAGGCCCATGTCCTTTGTTTTAAAAAGGAGATAGTAGGGTAGGAAGAACCCTTCCAGTCATGAGGGGCATGACTGAGGGAGCCTTTTCCAACCATCTAGGACAGCTGTTTGAGAAAATCCTAATGCTCTCTAGCAAGGGCCCATAGTGGAATGTTTCTCTGTAGGACTGCAGAGAGCATAATGCAGGAGAATTAGGAGATAGAACTGGCTGCTGGAAAAGCCAGTACCTACGTCGACTATGCTGCCAAACCCAAGGGAATTGGAGATGGCAAGAATAGAAAACAATCCGAGAAGCCTGTAGTGATAAGATTTGCCAAGAAAGATGAATCCACTGTCTTGGAGTCACTACTAAGGCCAGAAAAAATGTAGTGGAGAACAACTCTGGATGCTTGTGGAGAAGAACCAGTGGTCCAATCACTAGGGCTCCTGCATGGGCAGCTGCTAGTAAGACAGCAGAAAGAATCTTTCTGTTTAAAAACAGAAAGAACAGACAGAACAGGAGTAAGAAAACTCTGGACCTGTCTGATAAGCTGCCCCAAAGCAAAAAAGAAGAAGGAGTTAACTCAGAGAGGAAAACTCCACACTGGAATAGTGACAAAACTAGAAGGGCTGAAGAGAAGCCCTCCAGTGTAATAGTACCACTCTTACAGAGGAAATGCTTGATAAGAGGGTAGAGAAGATGGAGCTGAATGGAGACTTACAATGTGGTAAGTCTGTAGAAAGGAAAAATTCATGCTGATACAGAAAACTATCGTTTGATAGTTGTTAAACCTCTTTCCCTAGCAGGAAGAAGAGGAGAAAGCTGTGACCTATAGGCATGAACATCCTAAGAGCTCATATAACAGAGAAAAATGGATGTCTTGTGAAAAGAGATCCATGCCTAGAGTTTAGAATGAAAGCAGTGGAAGGCTTCTACTGAGAAGAAGCCAACTACAGGTTCTAAACCCCAAGAGGCACAAAAAATATGTGATTAAATCAGAAACCCTGCGGATGCTGGGTTTGCTGAGCCTGGTGAGAGTTTGGATTCTTCAGACCAGGGCGATGTTTCCCCTGTTTGGGAACATCTGTATGATGGGCAGAAGATGAATAAAACCTTCTCCCCCTAGGGGAAGAAAGTTTGGTAGGACATTTCCTACCTACTGGGAAAGAAGAAGGCGTAGAACAGCCCTTAGAAACAGGTAAGTCAGTGGACCACTGAGTAACCTGACGTAAAGACTCCTTATTGAAGAGATTTTCTCCAGTGCAAGGAGTATTACCCAGTCTTTGCTGTGCCCATTTGTCTAAGTCTGAAGCTTGGAGCCAGGCTCTACGTCGTGCCCCTATAGCTATAGCAGAAGTCCTGCTAACAGACTCAAATGAGTCTAGGGAAGCACGAGTAAGAAACCAAGAGATATTTTGAATATGACTTAGCAGTGAGGAATAGTCTGCACTCTTAGGTTCTGAAAGAAAAGGAGTCAAAAGATGCAATTTCTTTGTGACCTCCTCAAGAGATAGACTCATATAAAAAATATATGAGAGAATTCTTGCTGAAAGCATGGATGTCTGGAAGGTTTGACGTCCAAAGGCATCTAGTGTCTTAGACTCACGACCTGGCGGATAAGAAGAGTGCTTTTTCTTACTATTCACCCGCCTCATTGCTGATTCCACTACAATGGAATGATGAGGAAGTTGAGTCTTTTGAAACCCTGGAGAGGGGGGCACCTGATATAGGAGATCAGTTGCTCTGGAAGGTGGGGGTACCCTTAAAGGTGCTTCCCACATTCCTAGAAGAAGATCCTGCAAGGAATGATGCAAAGGAAGCATTATGTTTTCCTTTGCTTCGGTAGAAACAGAGCCTTGTGTAGGATCATGTCCAGGGATAGAAATGGCAAGTGATCTTGCCATATCCTGGAGGAAACTCTGAAAAGAAGGATCGCCAAAGAGAACCTCCCTTGGACAGGTTAGATCTGAAGAACTAGCCTGGGCACCGAAGGATCTATCTAAGTATATAGGAATATAAGATCCTGCATGGTGCAGTATGGGATCCTTAACGGATGGACGTTGGTACTGGAGGTCAGGACCAGCGACAGTCAGTACCACATCGTCCATGCCAGGTATCGACTCCAAATTTGGTACAGAAGGGAGCGATCCTGTTGAAAGAAGCATGGAAGGAGCTGGCCACGATGCTACTGTGGATACCGGTACCGATACCGGTACCGCTGTCGAAACCGAACCAGACACCGACATCGGAGCAGCAATCAGTGACAGCCCAATCGGTACTGAGGTAACCGAAAGCCTTCGGCAGTCACCCTCGGTACCGAGCGTCCGGTACCGATAGGTGTCGGTACCAAGACTTGTCGGTACCCAGTCTTCCAGACTAGAGATCGATTCCAGACTCGGCATCGAAGGAAGCGAGTCTATCGATGCACGTCTGGAGGGTACCGACGCCGGTACCGATACTGGAAAGTCAGTCTGGAACGTATCCACCGGTCCCGTAGGTACCGAGGATGCCAGACGACGATCCCTGGCGAGGAGTGTTTCGTCCAACACCAGTGCCGATGCCGGGGTATCGGTACTGCTCGAAGCGGATACCACCACCGGGCATGGCTCAGGTATGTTCTGTGAGGGGTGAGCCCCAGGAACAACCTGAAACCCCACATAGGCTTTGGAGGCCGAAGACTCCCGCCGGGGTTTTGAAGCCAATGGGCCCTCGAGGGCAAGGCTGGAGCCGTCTACATGCTGTGCATGAGACCTACCACTCGAGGGTTGGCTAGTCTTAACAGACTGTTTGTGGGTTACCTGATCCTGTGTAGAAGAAGAAATGGTCGGTGCCCTGAAGTTGGAAGGGAACCTCATATCGATGGAAACTCGATGTTGAAAACCTCTTCTCACAATACTGTTGCCCGAGGGCTCCGGAGGAAAAAGGTCAGAACCCAAACAGGTTAGACACCAATTTTGGGAGTCTAAAAATAAAGTTGTACCGTCACAGTTTGAACATTTCTTGGAGAAAGTGGCTGGCGGTTCCATGAAGGACATGGAGAGGCCTAGAAGGCCTGAAAAAACGTAAGACACTCAGAAGAAAAACTATTCCCTTAAAAGGAAAAATTTTACAAGAAAAGAAAAAGAAACACCGGCGGTACCGGTGGCGTCGGGGAAGACAGCCGCGACCACAAGAAAACTAAAGAATTAAAAGAAGAATTTTCTGCGGTGACAGGAGGACGTCCTGCCGGCTCCGCGGAAAAACGAAAACTGAGGAGAGGCAGTTGGGAAAGGCGGGAAGGCAGCACGCAGGCATGCTGGGATGCTTCCAAAAGCTTTTTGATTGGACGCTGGGAAGCGTTCCCGCGCAGGCTCCGTCTGTACTGATGTACTCATATGTGAAGACTCATTCCTGCTTGTTCCTGAAGATTCCTGTTTCCAACAGTGGCCAATCCAGGTCACAAGTACTGCCACCCACCCACTCCCTGGACCTTGAGGGTTAAGGGAGGGGCTGGCCTTGAATGCCCTTGAGGGTTAATGTTGTAGTTGTGTTGGTGCTCAAGTGATAAGGCAAGGCAAAGAATATTTCTTTTTGTGAGGTTTATTTCCCGCTTTCGCAGTTCAAATGCAGATGTAAATGAAATAATATGACACAAAACAAGATGGAGAAACTGAACTTAAACAAGGTTTTTTTTCACTGCTTAACTGAATGTCCATTACTGATCACATTCACCTGTCATGTGATCTCCTTTTCATTAAGGTAACAGAAAACTCCGATACCAGCACTGCTCCTGAATTGCACAGAATATGCTTCCACTTATTCTCTTCAGATAAGCTCTGTTATCACAGCAAACAGTGAGGTAACTTTGCTATTTTCTTACATACAACACTGGCAAGCAAATCACTTAAATGTCCTTTGGAATCATACAAGTAGAGCAATCCATCGGGACTTCCTGTTCTGTAGATGGCAAAGAAATTAAAGGCATTTCTTCTTGCCAGCTGATCAATGGCTTTGCTACGTTCTGAGTAGAAACTGCTCTGCTTTTAAGGAACTCTCTGAATTCAGTGAGAAGTAATTCAGCCTGTGTATTTTCTGAGCTAGGCTGAGCAAATCCTCCTTCAGGTAAATGCTTGTTTATATTTCTTATCTCTAGGCAATTATCAGTGCTTTTACTTGGACAACATTTCAGCGTGCAAGCATTTCCCTTCCCCCACCTATCTCCACATGGCAGTGCCGGGTAAAACGCTTCAGCTGTGTTTAGAGAATCTCCCAGAGTGTTAAAAGGAAAACAGTCAGGCTTTTCTTGGCTTAACCAGTTATTATCAAACTTTCTGCCTTTATCCTGTCTTTCACAATTAAAATTCACTCTTTCTGGCTTTCCACTGTTAAGCTTGCTAGCCGTGCCACACCCACCAGATACCTTGTGCTTGGGCTTCTTCCCGGGTAATTCCTTATCCCTTTGCCTCCTATTCCAAGGTTCTTCTGGGTCCTTTAAACTCCTGAGCTGCAGCCTTGGGTCTCTCAGTGCCTTAGAATTCTTCTGCTTCCAGAAATCTTTCTCTGCCCCTGAGTCTCCCAGCTCCTGTCTGCTCCTTCTTGGATCACAGCTGCTTAGTGGCTCTCTCTCCCACGGTTCCTGTTCCTGGTCATCTGACCTGTCCTCGTCCAGGTGCTTGTGTCCTTCTTCCCTCTCCTGGTGGTCCTCTCTTTGCTTGTCACCTTGCTTCCTTGGCTTCTCTGTTTCTGGGTTTTTAACAAGCTGGCTGAGTGCTGCACTGCCCGCCTCCTGCTTGGGCGTGCCCAATCAGGGACTTGGCTTTTCACCTGCCTTGAAGTGAGGAGTGGTTCCTGATTAGCTCTGCATTCTTTTTTCCTCTCAACAGAGAAAATCCTGCATTCCCCCTGCAGTACCGGCTCTCTCCACCGGATCACTATTAGTTTCTCTTGCTTCATAAGAGCCTGCTACATCACAGTACATGGCAGGTTCCCAAAGAGGCACACAGGTTCCACAATACTTGTCAAGGGGCAAGCAGTGGATTCTCCCTGTAGAGAATCTAGAAACTCCTTACTTCTAGATGACACCGCAGCAGGAAAGCATAGTTACTCACCTATAACAGGTGTTCTTCGCAGACAGCAGGAATCAGTCCTTACATATGGGTTACATTGGCACTGACAGTGCCCTCGCGGAAGCATCCCCCCCAGCTTTCAAAGAAAGCCTTTGGGAGATGCCACTATTCATGCATGGTCACCT
Organism: Ichthyophis bannanicus; assembly: GCA_033557465.1. Lineage (NCBI taxonomy): Eukaryota > Metazoa > Chordata > Amphibia > Gymnophiona > Ichthyophiidae > Ichthyophis > Ichthyophis bannanicus. The sequence goes on from CM066045.1 coordinate 159,615,731, forward strand.
CCCCGCCCAAGGATGCCATCTTGCTCAGTCAGATAACATAGCTAAAAGACGGCAAAAATAAAAGATGGTAAAGGAGCAACTCCAAGGGGAGAAGGGAGGGTTGTGAGGACTGATTCCTGTTGTCCCTGGAAAATACCTGTTACAGGTGAGTAACACTGCTTTCCCCGGGAACAAGCAGGAAGTCAATCCTCACATATGGGACTCCCCAACTACAGGCTACCAAAAGCCCAAAGCAAAAACACAGGCTCCCTCACAGGGAGCCACAAGCAGCAGCAATTAAGCCCGTATCCACACACCACAATAGGATCCCTGTGTCCTATGAAAACCAGCACTCCGGTAGCCTGAACACAGAAGGGTTGGAAGGTAGGAGTTGCCTAAACCCCAAAAAGGTTTTGGAGCACAGCCTGGCCAAAGGCACTATCCAGTCAAGACTCTCTTTCCAGGTAGTAATGGGCTGCGAAAGTATGGACTGAAGACAAGGTGGCAGCCCGGCAGATGTCCACCATTGTGATAGAGTGCAAGTTTGCATCCAAGGCCGCCATGGCCCTGACATGGTGTGCCATGACAAGGCCTTCCAGCGGCAGCCCCGGTGCTCATAAGTGAGGGTAATACAGTCCACCACCCAGTTGGATAGTGTACAATTGGTCACCGCCTCCTCCAGCCTACTGGGCTCGTAAGAGATGAAAAGCTGAGTAGCTTTGCAGTGGTGGCGGCACCCCCCCTCCCCCCCGAGTACGTTAGATGTAGGAGGACAAAGCCCTCTTACAGTTCAAGGTGTGAAACATAGAAACATAGAAATATGACAACAGAAAAAGACCACATGGCCTATCTAGTCTGTCCTTCCATATCAACAACTACAACAGTCCCCCCTTTTACCTTTAGAGATCCTCTGTGTTTGTCCCATGCTTTTTTTAATTCAGTTACTGTCCTCATCTCTACCACCTCCACTGGGAGACTATTCCATGGATCCACTACTCTTTCCGTAAAGAAATATTTCCGCATCTCACTCCTGAATCTATCTCCCTTCACCCTCATCCCATGTCCCCTCGTAGCAGAACTTGCTTTCAAGTAAAGAGGCTCTCTCCCTGAACATTTATGCCACGGAGGTATTTAAACATCTCAATCATATCACCTCTATCCCGCATTTCCTCTAAGGTGTACATATTAAGATCCTTCAGTCTGTCCTCATATGCTTTATAATGAAAACCACTAATCATTTTAGTAGCCACCCTCTGCACCAACTCCATCCTGTTCACATCCTTTTGAAGGTGTGGTCTCCAGAATTGCACACTATACTCCAAATGAGGTCACACCAAAGACTTATAGAGAGGCATTATCACCTCCTTTTTTCTGCTAGCCATTCCTCTCCGTATGCACTCAAGCATTCTTCTAGCTTTTGCCGTCACCTTTTCTACCTGTTTAGCTACTTTAAGATCATCAGACACAACCACGCCTAGGTCCCACTCTTCTTTAGTGGACAAAAGTACTACACCCCTATACTATATTGCTCCCTTGGATTGCTGCAGCCCAAATGCATGACCTTACATTTTTTAACATTAAATCCCAGCTGCCAAATTCTAGACCATTCTTCAAGCTTAGCTAGATCCCTCCTCATGTTATCTACACCTTCCTGGGTGTCTACTCTATTGCAGATTCTGGTATCATCCGCAAAGAGGCAAACCTTACCCGACAGCCCTTCCGCTATATCAATAACAAAGATGTTAAAAAGAATAGGACCAAGGACAGATCCCTGGGGCACACCACTGGTAACATTCTTCTCCTCAGAGTGAGCTCCATTTACTTGTACTCTTTGTCGCCTCCCACTCAACCAATTTTTAACCCAAGCAGTAACTTTAGGGTCCATCCCTAGGGTGCTCAGTTTGTTTATAAGTTGCAATTCCGCTTTATCCTTATCAGCTTCTACATATTCCTCCCCTGCACCCTTGAGTCTGACAATACCACTTTTGCCCTTCCTCTTCTCACTAATATATCTGAAAAATGTCTTATCCCCCCATTTTATTGCATTGGCTATTTCCTCCTCCTTTTGAATCTTTGCCTTCTTGACTACTTTGCTAGCTTCTCTAAGTTTTTCCAAATACAGATGCCTGTCTTCCTCTCTCTGCGATCTCTTGTATTTCATGAAGGCCTCCCTCTTTCTTTAATTTTTCAGCTACTTCTTTCGAAAACCATAGCGTCTCCTTTTCCTTTTATTTACCATTTTAACAAAAAGGTTGGTTGCCCTTAAAATATCCCCTTTTAGTTTGCCCACTGTTTTTCTACATCCCCCAGCTGTTCCCATCCCACTAACGACTCCCTGAGGTATTGGCCCATCTTCGCAAAGTTAGTCTTCCTAAAGTCTAAGATCCTCACCTTTGAATGGATTCTAACAGCCCTAGTCCTAATACTGAACCACACCATCTGGTGATCACTGGATGCAAAATGATCTCCCACTACAACATCAGAAACACTTTCACCATTGGTAAGCACCAAGTCCAATATGGCCCCTTCACGTGTGGGGTCTGTTACAAATTGCCTGAATAGTTCTCCCTGTAGAGAATCCAGGATCTCCTTACTTCTAGTTGATACTGCAGCAGGAATGTGCCAATCAACATCTGGCATATTGAAATCTCCTATCAGTAGCACTTCCCCTTTCCTAGCAATGCTGCATATGTCTTCAATTAACTGTCCACCTCTTCCTCTTGTGAGGGAGGTCTGTATATCACACCAATGCAAATAGATTTCTCTTTCCCTCTTTCTAGTTTAACCCACAATGCCTCCTCTCTTCCTTTTAAGCTCGTAATTCCAAAGCTTTAATAGTAGTTTTTACATATAGTGCCATTCCTCCTCCCCTTCTTCCTACCCTGTCCTTTCTGTTTAAAATATAGCCAAGTATAGTTACATCCCAATCATGGTTTTCTGTGAACCATGTTTCTGTAACTGCCACTAAATCCAAGTCAGCCACTCCCACCAAAGCTTCATCATCAGGGATCGTATTTCCCATGCTACGGGCATTTATACACACTGCTTTCCATATGTTACCCCTGTTACCCATTTCCATAAAGGTATTTAATGTATCACCTACCTGGGGGCTTTCACTTACCTGGGGGCTTTCTTCACCCATCCCCAACGAATCTAGTTTAAAGCCCTCTTCAGTAGATTAGCCAGTCTACTACAGAAGATGGGTTGACCTTTCTTGGACAGATGGATGCCATCTCTGCTCTGCAACCCTTGGAACAGCATCCCATGGTCTAGGAAACCAAAATGCTCTCGATGACACCATCCACGCAGCCATGCATTCATCTCCAGGATGCGAGCCTCTCTGCCTTGGCCTTTACCCTCAACAGGAAGGATTGAAGAGAACACCACCTGTGCACCTAACTGCTTCACCCTCTGTCCCAGAGCCATGAAGTCACTTTTGATACGTTCCGAGGTATACCTGGCAGTATCATTTGTTCCAACATGGATTAGCAACATTGGGTAATAGTCAGTGGGCTTGATGAGTCTCGGCAAACTCTCCGTAACATCTTGGATTTTGGCACCAGGCAGACAGCATACCTCTCTGGACATCAAGTCTGGTCGGCAGATGGACGCCTCAGTACCCCTCAGAAGAGAGTCTCCAACCACCACTACCCTTCGTTTCCTTCTGGTCACTGATTCTGCAACTTTGGGGTACTTGAGCTCTGGTTCTTCCCTTTCCAGGGATGCTTTCACCTCCTCCACTTCCAGGGCTGCATAATGGTTCTTCAATTCAAGGGCTGGAGAAGTTGGATTGGTGATTTTGCAGGCCCTGGTGACTTGTGTCCAACCATCGACATTCTATTGGCACCCATCTTCTCCTGTGCTGGAGAGCTTGGTTGCTGCAAGAAGCATCTCATCAATGTACTTCTCACTGTCTTGAATGCTCCTCAGCCTCGCCACCTCCTCTCTGAGTTCCTCCACTTGTTTCCTCAGAGCTTCAGAATGCAGGCACCCTGCACATGGAACCGGTCCTTCAACTGGCATTAGGACCTCTGTCTGGACCGAGGCAGAAGCTGTAATGGGGGCAACAGCTTTAGCAATACGATTTTTCCCCACCATTGTTCTGTTCGTGGAGCTTAGGTATCTGTTAAAGCAAAAGGACCATCTCCGACTGACTGGAGTGAGGTCTTGGAAACAAGGTAGGGAGTACTACTTCCTGGTTGAGATGGAAGAGAGATACTACCTTCAGAAGGAATTTGGGGTGCGTGTGGAGCACCACTCTGTTCTTGTAGAATCTGGTATAAGGCGCCTCCACCATTAAGGCCTGAAGCTCGCTAACTCTGCGAGTGGAGATGAACGCAACCAGAAATGCCACCTTCCAAAAGAGGTAGCGAAGGTGGCAGGTAACCAGAGGCTCGAAGAGTGGGTGAGTGAGCTGCCCCAACACTATGTTGAAGTCCCATTCAGTTGCCAGAGGGTGAACCGGGCGCTTCAATAAGAGCAGACCCTTAAGAAAGCAGATCACCAACGGCTGGATCTAGAGGGGCTTGCCATCCACTGGGTGGTGGTGTGCTGCCAGGGCATTAAGGTGCACCTGGAGTTAGACTTGAGCCCAGATTGTGAGAGGTGGAGAAGGTACTTTAACACTAGTCCTACTGGGCAGGAGAACGGGTCAGCCCCATGCTCAGTACACCAGGCTGAAAACCTGCACCATTTGAGGGCATAAGCCTTTCCAGTAGAGGCCTTGTGAGAGGCCAGCAGAATCTCTTCCACCTCAACTGAGACACTGAAAGGGGCTAAAATCACCCTTTCATCAGCCACACTATCAGCAACAGGGATCCCAGGTTGGGATGCAGAAGAGAGCCCCCTTCCTGAGACAGGATTCCCAGAGTTTTCCCCCTGGGGATGGGGGTCTCCACCATAAATCAGAGGAGCAATGGGAACCACAGTGACATGGGTCACCGAGGGGCTATCAGGATGAGCGAGGCCCTGATGCAGAGGATCCTGAACAAGGTTTTGGCAATCAGTGGCGTGGGAGGGAAGGCGTACACAAGGCCCACAGACCATGAGGTGAGGAACACGTCTGTTGCCACTCTGGAGGGGTGAGCCTGTCTGGAACAGAAGTGGGGCAACTGGAAGCTGTCTGGGCTAGCAAACAGGTCCATCACCGGTTCTCCCCAGATCTGGAAGAGCTGGTTGGCCACTCTGGGGTCCAGCTGCCTCTTGTGCAGCTGGAGGACTCTGCTCAGCCTGTCGGCCAGATGGTTGTTCTGGCCTGGTAGGTACACTGCCCTGTTGGATGGCATACGAGCAGAAGACCACTGCCTCCCGACAGAGGACACGAGACCCCATGCCCCCGTTTGTTCACATAGAACATTGCCACCTGGATGTCATTCTGGACCAGCACCAGCTGGTGACACAGGTGGTGGCAAAAAGCAGGGAAGCTTCCATGTGAGGACCCTTGAGGAGCTCAGGGCCTGAAAATGCACGCCTGCCACCAGACCAGAGAGTCTGCCAGTTGGCAGGTTTCAGAGACTATCTCGGAGGCGTCCTGTGGCCTGAGACCACTGGTCCCAGAGACCCCACTGTGCTGCCCTCATGTGGAGGTGAACATCTGGATGTGGGTGACGTGGACTGTGGAGACCATATGCCCAAGGCACAGAAGCCGCCGAGCGGACCCAGAGGGACGGTCTGTATGTCCTATGCTGGAGTCCTGAGACGGTCGACTTGGTCCATGGACAAGGCGGCCTTTGACTGGAGTGTGTCCAGCTTTGCACCGATGAACTCGACATTGTGTCGGGAGGAGGTGAGACTTGGGGTAGATTATGACAAAACCCAAGTGCTGCAGAACATGGATGGTGCATGCAGTGGCCTGCTGCACTTCTGAGGCCACGCCTCCCTTTATGAGCCAATCGTCCAGATAGGGGAAGACAAAGACCCTCTGGAGACAAAGGAAGGTGGCCATGACGGCCAGGCATTTTGTGAAGACCCTTGGGGCAGAGGCCAAGCTGAAAGGGAGCACCCTGTACTGAAAATGCCTGCCCCCCACTATGAACTGCAGGTACCACCTGTGATTGGGGTGAATAAGGTCTAAGGAGCATAGCCAATCTCCCTGCTGGAGGTAGAGCAGCAATGTTCCAAGGGAAAGAATCTTGAACTTCTCCCGCACCAGGAATTTGTTGAGGTTGTGCAGGTCAAGGATGGGCCTTAGGCTCCCTGTTTTTTTGGCACGAGGAAGTACCTGGAGTAGAACCCCTTGCCCTTGAGGTGGGGCACCGGTTCTAACCGCCTTGTCCTCAAGACCACCGGCCAACTCTTTCAGTAGAAGGTCTCAGTCGAGGGGAAACCTGAGGGGCTCTCCTGAAAAATAAGGGGGAGGTGTCCGAGTCAGATGGAGGGTGTAACACTCCTTTACCACTCAAAGTGCCCAGGAATCGGTGATGGTCAGACACCTTTGGGCATAGTGGGCCAGACGTCCCCCTGAGGGCTGCTGATCTCCTTGGGGTAGATAGGCTATGCTCAAGGAGTAAAAACCTCCCCCCTGGCTGGGCCAGAGTCAGTGCCTAGGGTTTTGGAGCCTTCTGCTTACCAGAGCCATGTCCATGTCTCTTGGCCTGCTGACCCTGTTGGGGAGCTGGGGAGGCCTGAAAAAGTGGGTAGTTTCTGTAAGCAGCCCCTTTCCTTGGGTAGAAGGACTTTTTACCCAAGCCCTTCCGTCATTCTTTTTTGAGAGCCTGGTCCTCATCATGGGTTTGCCAAAGACATTCTCCCCTTGGCAGGGGACATTGACCAATTTGTCCTGAACCCACTGCTCGAGGTTGGACTGTAGCCAAGCTTTGTGCCGTGCACTGATGCCTGCCGCCGCTACTCAAGCCGCCGACTTGAACCCATCACAGGCAGCTCAAGACATGAATTTGGAGCACTCATGGACTGCCTTGGCCAGGTTCTTGAATCGCTGCAAGGGTTCCTTGGAGAGACCAGCTGAGAACCTGGCAAGTTCCTTTGTCAGGTCTCTCGGGTACATGCCCATATATAGCTGGTAGGCCTGGATGTGGCCGATGAGGTGAGGGCCTCCCTGCCAGGGGCACAGAGGAGTGCGTCTTTTGGCTTTTCAGCCGACACATAGCCGACCACCACCATGGAGTTATGTGGCACCTGTGACTTCTGGAAGCCCGGGCTCCGGTGGACTTGATACATCGAGTTCAGCCATTTGCTCGCCAACAGTACAGATACCGAGGTCTCCCACATCCGGAGCATCAGCCGTTCCAGGATGGGAGAAACAGGAATTGTGAGCGATTCCCTCAGAGGAGCCTCATACTGAAGGATTTCCAACTCATCCGGGTCCTCCTCAGACTGTAGGGAATGCCAGGGCCTTTGACATATCCTTGACAAAATCAAGGAAGCCCATATCCTCCGGCGGGGACCGCCATCGAGGCTCCGAGACGGGAGAGTCAGAAGGGATGTCGCAGGGGCGACAGGTGTTGCATGATCGACAACACCACAATGGAAATGTGTGGAAGTTGACACTTCTGGAAGCCGGGGCTCCACTGGACCTGGTACATGGTGTTGAGGCATCAGCTAACTATGGGTACTGACATTGGTATCTCACATGCGGAGGATCAGCCGCCCGAAGATGGAAGGGACAGGAACTGTCAGGGACTCCTTGGAAGGGGCTTTGTTTTGAAGGATTTGGTGTTCCTCTGTGCAAGGGTCTTCTGACTGCGGTGAGGGACAAGGCTTTCACCACGTCTCGAACAACTCGAGGAATGTGTCATCATCGGGTGGAGACACTGCAGCACCAGGGGAGACGGGTCTGATGGGAGGTCGTGGTAGTTGTGTCTCTGGGGAGGCCTTGTCCTTGGACTTCCAGTCAGAGTAATCTATCGAGGACTGGACAACCAATGGCGCATGCAGTGCAGGGGGTTGGGGCCCCGGTGATCCACGGCAGCTGCTTGGCCAGAGCCGTAAATATTCAGAGGATCTCTCTCCAGAAGAATGGGAGCGAGATAGAGATCCTCGCCGAGGATCAACTGGAGCCTCCGGGCTCATAAGGATAAGCTCGGCAGTCCGGGGTGTCCTTGAGAGCAAGGTCCCCGTGGTCTTGGTGGACATACCAGTGTGGCCGGGTGATGACGCCTACTGCGAGGGGAGGAAGGAAGTAACACTGCTCCAGCATCCTGACTTCCCACTCAGGAATTGCAGCCTTCGATGCAGACACAAGGGTCACTGGATCCGGCATCTGTGAAGAGAAGGAGTCCTCGATGAGACAGGCCTCCGGGGTCAAGGACCTGTTGCTGGAGGCCTCTGTGTCTCTTCAGAGAAGCTCTGCTGGCCACGCCCGCTCTGACTCCTTGGGTTCTCTCCGTGGGCTGGGGACCTGGGGCGGGGCTTGCCAGAGTCCCAGGATGAGGTCCTTGAGGATTTCTTCATCTTTTTGTGTTCCCTTCCCAGAAAATCCTTGTCAGAGTGTCCGCAGAACCGATCGGGACCACAGGGGCTTTATGCAACTCCGAGAATCCATGCAGGACCTTAGAGTGCGAGGCTACCGGGAGAGTCTGACCTGTGGAAGATGTCGCCTTGCTTCTGACAATAATGCTGGAAGGCTTGTGTGGACATTTTTTTAAACATAGCGTAGAGCTCCAGGTCATGGTCAGCCCCTAGATACCGGAGGCAGCTATTGTGTGTATTGATGTTTTTGTGCACCAATCACACTTTTTGAACCCGCTAGCCATTGGGGGAAAGAGTATCCCGGTGAGGTCGAAGACCCTCGATGCAGCCAGCAAAGAGAAAAAGGCACAAACCACCTTGGGGGGAAAAATTCTTAGAACGGGGCAAGAGAGCTTGGAGCGAGAAAGGGACCAGTGCAACCGGAGAAATGAAAAAACAAAACAAAAGGTTTAATGCAAAAGAAAATGAACTTTTTCCAGGGAATTAAGACTGACGTCTGTTGGGCTTCATGGAAAAAAGGAGACGAAATAAGATGGCACCCTTGAGCACAAAGGGGACCACGCATGCGTGGTGGCATCTCCCAAAGGCTCTCTTTGAAACCTGGGGAGATGCTTCCGCGAGGGCTCCGTCGGCACCAAAGCTGCCCATATGTGAGGACTGACTTCCTCCTTGTTCCTTGAGAAAGCAAGAATGCTCACATGGGGGGGGGGGGGGGGTGCGAGGGATCTAACACCTGATAAGGTCAGTGGCTTCAAAGAGCTTGCTCTGAATGGGAAGCTGGAACAAGAAACAATGAACTCTGATAGAGCTTTGCCCAACACCACATAAAAATCCCCTTTTGCAATATAGAAAAAGAATTAGTTTTTAAAAATAAAACACAAAACCCCTTTAAGAGCTCTCAGGCAGAGAGAGATTGTATTTAAAAGCCACACAGCATTACCTTGCTTGCAGTGGAGTCCCTGTTAGGAATACCCTTCTTTAAGATAAAAAATAAAAACTATGAGAGGTATTTTAGAAGCCCTATTCATATTTTTTTTTTATAACTTTATCTTTATTAATTTTCAAGCCAACAATGCAAAACACTAAATATGGCATAACACTAAGTAGGGATACAAAATGAACCCTCCACCCCGCTCCCGCCACAATGTACCACTAATTTCAACACATAAAATATACAATGTATAACCCCCTCCCCCCAACCGTCCCCTCCTGCCAAGATCAACATTTACAGGCTATGAGAACCCTTGTCCCCATTCCCCTCCCCCCTTCCCAACTGTAAGCATTATCGCATCCCTGAAGCTGCTAAATGAGCTATTAATGGTTGCCATTGATGCTCAAACCGCTCCCCCTGATTTCTCCAGAGGGCAGTCAAACGTTCCATATGCACAACTTTCTGTAGTCGAATAATCCAATGGTGGAGAGCTAGAGCTCCCCCCTGTCTCCACCTCCATGCGATTTCACACCTGGCCGCTACTATACAGGTGCGCATGGGTCGGGACCATTTATGCGACAGATTATCGGGCCAGACTCCCAGAAGAAAAAGAGAGGGGCAGAGCTCCAATCTCACCCCAAAAATAAGTGCCATCTGATCCCTGACCCGCGTCCAATAAGAGCCGACCCCTATTCATATTTTAAACATGGGCATCGCATCCACGTAGAAAATACAATCTCAGAAAAATTGTAAGATACACCCATTCTATTCCTATCCAAATCTATCCACCACCCCATTTCAAAGACCCCATTTACTTGCACTCTGTCTACCCCCCTGTTGTGCCACTCTCCTTTGTCCCACAGTATCATACTTCCTGTTGCCTAGCTTCCCCCTGCCCCATCTGTCTATACCCTAGTGTTCCCAGCTGCATTCATGTCCCCTGTGTGTGCCCTCTGCTCCCTGTGTATATTCGTGTGTGTGCCCTCTGCTGCCTGTGTATATTCGTGTGTATATCAGAGTGTGTGTGCAGGTGAATGTGCAGTGCTATTGGGGAAGAATCCCTTGAGTATTGGTGGAGGGAGGCACATGGATGACCTGAATACATTGTTAGCAGTGGTGATGCTGCATGAGGTCTGCAGGGAAAAAAGGAGAGTCACCAGGAGGCACCCATATCAGATAGTCTAAAAGTCCAGGATTCAATTCCTAGACCGCAGGAATGAGCAGTGCCTCACCTGATTCTGCTTTAAGGCAGCTATCCATCATTTCTGCAAGGAACTAGAGCTGCTCCTTCACACAGAGGTGACAGCCTACACCCATCTACCTCAAAGTTCCCACCACAGCCCTCATCTTCCTACCCACTGGCAGTTTCTAGTCTATGCTATATAAATGATTAATAGTAGTAACAGTAAAGCATAGTTACCTGTAACAGATGTTCTCCAGGGACAGCAGGAATCGGTCCTCACTTATGGGTGACGTTGGAACCGATGGAGCCCACGCGGGGTAATTCCCCAGCTTTCAAAGAAAGCCTTTGGGATTGCTGCCACACATGCGTGGTCCACTTCCCACCCAAAGGTGCCATCTTGCTCAGTCAGGTCCCGATAGCTAGAGCCCTACTAAGCAGATGGCAAGGAAAGGATAAAAAAACAGCAACTCTTAAGGGGAGGTGGGAGGGTAGTGAGGACCGATTCCTGCTGTCCCTGGAGAACACCTGCTACAGGTGAGTAACTACGCTTTCTCCAGGAACAAGCAGGAAGTCAGTCCTCACTTGTGGGATTCCCCAGCTACAGGCTACCGAACCTGTAGTTCAAAAATGCCTCCGTGAGGCCGTGAGCAGAAGCCGATGTCCGAAGGAGCCCTCGGTAGCCACAGAAGGGTCGGAGGGCAGGAGTTGCTTATACCCCAAACAGATTACAGAGTACAGCCTGGCCAAAGGCAATGTCCCGGTGGGACTCCCTCACCAGGCAGTAGTGAGAAGCGAAAGTATTCGCTGAAGACCAGTTCGCAGCCCGGTAGATGTCCCTGAGAGGCAATGAGCACAGCGAAGCCACCTTGGCCCAGACGCCGTGTGCGGTGACTCGCCGATCCAGCAGGGCATCCACATTTGCCTGGGCGAAGGCGATGCAGTCTGCCACCCAGATGGAGAGGGTGCGCTTGGTGACTGCCTGTCCCAGGTGGTTGGGATCGTAGAAAACAAAGAGCCGATCGGACTCGCGATGGACCTGGGTGTGCTGCAGGTAGAAGGCAAGAGCCCTCTTGCAGTCGAGTGTACGTAAGACCTCCAATGCCTGGTTGGCATGAGGCCTCAGGAAGAAGGTCGGTAAGACTATTTCCTGATTGAGATGGAAATCCAAGACAACCTCTGGTAAGAACTTGGAGTGGGTACGGAGGAGGGTTCCCATAGAACCTGGTGTAGGAAGCCTCAGCCATGAGGGCTTGGAGTTCGCTGACTTGCTGAGCTGAGGTCAGAGCCACCAGGAAGGCCACACTTTCCAGGAGAGGTGCTGAAGCGAGCACATCGCCATCGGTTCGAAGGGTGATAGCACAAGCTGCATGAGCACGATGTTCATGTCCCACTCTGCCGGTGGAGGCTGCATGGGAAGCTTGGAAAGTAAGAGGCCCCGCATAAAGCAGGAGACCAGGGGCTGCCCTGAGAGGGGTTTACCCTCGATGGGGAGGTGGTTAGCCAAGATGGTGCTCAGGTGTACCCTGACTGAGGTGGACTTCAGCCCCTTTCGAGAGGTGGAGGAGGTACTGGAAAACACAGTGGACAGAGCAGAACGGATCGATCTGGAGCTCGGAGCACCAGATTGAGAAACGCTGCCACTTAAAGGCATAGACTTGTCGAGTCCTTTCTTGACGTGAGGACCCCAGGGCTAAGGAGACCCATTCAGCTGCCAGGATGTAAGGAACAACGAGGCCAGGTTCGGGTGAAGCACTTGTCTCTCCTCCTGCATTAGCAGGCTCGGGGCACAGCCTAGGGGGACTGGAGGCTCGGACGCAAGCTGGAGCAGAAACAGGAACCAAGGCTGTCAAGGCCATGAAGGAGCCACGAGAATCATTGAATCTTGCTCTCGCTGGACCTTGTGGAGGGTCCTCGCAATGAGAGGAGCGGGGGTGGGGAAGGCGTAAAGAAGCCCGGAGGTCCAGTTCAAGAGGAACGCATCCGAGACCACCCTGCTTGGGTGTGGAACTGGTCCGCAGAAGCGGGGAAGCTGCACTTTCACTGGGCTGGGGAACAGGTCCATGGATGTAGTCCCCCACAGATGGAACAAGAGGCTGGCAACCTCCAGATAAAGGTGTCATTGTGTGGGCAGAGGATTCTGCTGATTTTGTCCGCGAGGACATTCTCCTGGCCCGGGAGATAGACCGCTCTGAGGGTCAAGCCCCGGCAAATGGGAAAGGAGCAAAGGAGGACTGCCTCCCGGCAGAGGCGGCGAGAACCCGTTCCCCCCTCCTTGTTTATGTAGAACATTGCTACCCTATTGTCGGTCTGCACGAGCACCGACTTGCCCCCCACGTGGTACTTGAAGGCCCTCAGGGCCCACTGGACCACCCGAAGCTCGAGCAGATTGATCTGCTGCTGTGGTTCCTTGGGTGACCACTGTCCCTGGGTGCGTAGATCACCACAGTGGGCTCCCCAACCCAGTAGGGAGGCATCCATCGTCAGGAGCAGCTCATGCTGCGGGGCCTGGAAGGGCATGCCTCAAAGGAGGCTTTGGGGATCCTGCAACCAATCCAGTGAGCTGTAAAGGCCACGGGAGACCCGGATGGGGTCCCGGAGGTGGCTGGAGGCCTGGCTCCATTGTGCTCTGCGGCACCACTGAGCCGTCCCCATGTGCAAGCAGGCGTGGAGAACAACAAGGACTGAGGCAGCCATGTGCCCCAGGAGGTGCAACATGGCTCGCATCAGAATCAGAGCCCTGCCTTGGACCTTGGCTGCCAAGGCGTGGAGACGATCCGCACGGTCCCGGGGTAGGAAGGCAGTCACCCACTCCATATCGAGGAGTGCGCCGACGAACTCCAGGGTCTGCACCGGTTCAAGGTGGGACTTGGAGTAATTGACCAGGAAGCCGAGGCGTTCGAGGAAGAGGATTGTGCGTGATGCCGCAAGGCATGCTTCCTTGGCCAATGCCCCCATGACGAGCCAGTCATCTAGTTAAGGATAAACGGGCATGCCCTGCCGCTGGAGGAAGGCAGCGGCCGCGGAAAGGTACTTCGTGAAGACCTGAGGGGCAGATGCGAGCCCGAAGGGGAGCACCTTGTATTGGTAGTGCTCCTCCTGTACCTGAAGCGCAGGTACTGCCTGCACTGGGGGTGGACCAGAATGTGAGCGTAAGCATCCCTAAGGTCCAAGGAGCACAGCCAATCACCCCTGCTGGAGGAAGGGCAGCAGGACACCAAGCAATATAGCATTTTGAACTTCTTCTGCACCAGAAACTTGTTTAGGTTCTGAGATCGAGGATGAGGCGTAGACCCCCCATCTTCTTCAGAACAAGGAAGTATCAGGAGTAGAACCCTCAACCTTGGAAAGCGGCAGTACCTTTGACTGCCCGCTGGCTGAGGAGGTTGGTCAGCTCTTGTTGCAAGCAAGCCTGGTGTGAAGGAAGCCGAGAAGGTTCTGCTGGAGAGAATGGAGGAGGGGGCTGTCCAGATGAAGACAGTAACTGTCCCGGAGCACCTGGAGGATCCAGGTGTCAGACGTGATCGAAGCCCATTGGGGGGCGAAAAGGGACAGGCGTCCCACCACCACAGGCAGAAGTGCCGCCGGGGGGCGAGAGACTATGCTTTCGGTGTCAAAACCCCTGAGAAGGTTGGGGTGGTGCCGGTGGTTGGGCCTTGGGCCCTTTAGGTTTGCAATAGCTGTGTGCTTCACTGGCACGCAGGGCAAGGGGGGTCGGTGCAGGGGTGGGCAGGTATCCCCGGTAAGGGAGTCCTTTTCTCTGGAAGAACAGCTTTGTGTACTGTGATGAGGAAGCCCCTCAAGAAGAAATGGAAATAGGAGAAAATCCTGATGAGGTAAACAATACTGCACTGACAAACAGGATTTTCACCTCAGGAATAAAAACACAGCCAGTTGATGATCTAAAGCCACACCTCACCTCAGGGGAGGAGACAGGTCTGTTCACTGATTGGGCACACCCAAGGGAGAGTCAGGGAGTGCAAGGAAGTGAAGGCTTGTTAAATACTCAAGCAATGAGGAGAGAGAGAGAGAGAGGAGGAGGAGCGAGTGCAAGCACGAGGTCAGGAGCAGCAGAAGGGAAAACGTTGGAACAGCTGAGAGAACTGCTTGGAGGAGAAGTCAGCTAGAATCTAAGACCCGAGCAGAACCTGGGAGCACTCAACAGTGGTGCAAGGATTCACCCTGGAGGAAGTCTCACTGCAAGGTAGAGCTTTTGGTTAAGGGAGCCAGCAGGCCAGATACCTGGAATAAGGGCAGCCGGACTCACAGCTGTAAAAGCCAAGACAGTTTCAGAGAAAACTACGAGGAAACTGTTCAGCCTGACATTTACCTGCAAGGCACTGGAAGTAAGGATAAGCAAGCTGAAGTACAAAGCCTGAGAATTAACAGGAGAAAAGGTACCAATGCTTATCTAAAAGACCTTGGAAAAGGTAAAGCTGACATTTCTGGTTATAACCCCTAGTTTAAGAAGTCTCCTGCATATGTTAACCTCTTGAGAACAAACCCAGCATATTCAGCTAATGATAAGTGGGGGAAGGGATTTACCCTTACTGAGAACTGTTCCTTTGACAGAGGCAGGATAGCTGATTACCCTGAGCTGGGAGTCCTAAGTAAACGTTTGTTAGAGAAGGAGGAAGGCTATCAGTCTGAAAACGTTCACAAGCAAGCTGAATTACTTCTAAGTCAGTTCAAGGAATTTCTGGAGAAAAGGGCAGAGCAGAATAATAACCCTGACCAGAATTCCAGCAACTCTGAGGAAGCTATGCAACTGGACGTTTGTCTGCCTTCAGTAGAGCTTGATTCACCTATGGATTGTTCAACTTGTGTAATTGAGAATAACCAGGTTAATGAGCACTGAAAGCTATATGAAGTAATATAGTATAAGGTTTGCCATACCTGCAGCCACTGTGAGAAAACCTTATGCCTTGTTTAATAAGCTTAATCACATGGTAAATTGAAAAGCCGTGCCGTAAGGAAGAGCACCTGTTTCAATTTGCTGAAGGATCACATGATTGCCTAACCTGAGACTAAAGGAACTGTGAAACAGCCAAGTAGAGCTGAGCCGTTTTTGTTGCATCTTTTGTGTGTGTTTATTTTCAACCCTTATGTTGGAATTGGCATTCTTTTGCGTCTGAGATACTGAATCTTGATGCGCTGGAATAAACCCTCTTAAAAATAAATATTCTTGCATGCCTTTTTCTACTCGAGCTACAACTACAACTCAGTCCCACAGGAGGCCAAGCAACTACATATCCCAGAACTCCTGGGGCCAAGTGTTAGAGCTTCACTCCTCAAGGACATTTAATAGGCCGTCCCTACCTGTAAGCTCTTGGGCCCAGGTAGCAAGGACCTCGCAGTACTGCTTCTTCCATGGGAGAGAAGAGGTCTTACGCGAGAGGCAAGTTCGAGTTAGAGTAGTTACTCACATGTAACAGGTGTTCTCCAGGAGCAGCAGGAATCAGTCCTCACATATGGGTGACGTTGGCGCCAACGTAGCCCCCGTGTGGAGCATTTCCCCAGCTTTCTAAGAAAGCCTTTGGGAATGCAGCGCGCATGCACAGTCCCCTTCCCGCCCAAGTGTGCCATCTTGCTTGGTGTGATGACATAGCTAAAAGACAGCAAAAATAGCAAAAAATTAAAGCATATGACTGCAACTCTAAGGGGAGGAGGGAGGGCTGTGAGGACCTATTCCTGCTGCTCCTGGAGAACACCTGTTACAGGTAACTACTCTTTCTCCAGGATCAAGCAGGAAGTCAGTCCTCACATATGGGACTCCCCAGCTTAGGGCTACCGGAGACCCCAAACTGAAACAATGAGCTCCCTCTAGAGCCTCAGCATGCAAGAACAGAATCTTCTCTGATAACACCCCTGAACGGTAGCCCAACATCAGGGCCGGAGGGTAGGAGTTGCCTAAACCCCAAAAAGATTATGGAGTACCGTCTGCCCGAAAGCACTGTCCCTGCGGGACTCCCTCTCAAGGCAGTAGTGGGCCGCAAAGGTCTGGCTTGAAGACCAAGTAGCGGCCCGGCAGATGTTTGCCAACAGAACAGAGTGGAGATGAGCCACTGACGCAGTCCTTGCCCTGACACAATGAACCATAACTCGACCCTCTAGCGAGAGGCCGGCTGCCCTGTAAGCCCAGGCGATACAGTCAGCTACCCATATGGACAAAGTACGCTTGGAGACAAGCCAACCCCAACTTATTGGGGTCAAAAGAAACGAAGAGCTGAACAGCCCTTCGGTGCTCCTGCGTACGGTCAAGGTAGAAGGATAACGCCCTCCTACAGTCCAGGGTATGCAAGACCATCTCAGCCCGGCTGGCATGCGGCATGGGAAAGAAAGTCGGAAGAACCACCTCTTGGTTGAGGTGGAAAGGGGAGACAATCTTAGGCAGGAACTTAGGGTGAGTCCGTAAGACTACCCTGTTCCTATAGAACCTAGTATATGGAGCATCTGATACTAGGGCCTGAAGCTCACTCACTCATCTAGCTGAGGTAAGGGCTACCAGGAACAACGCTTTCCAGGAGAGAAAACGTAGGGGGCAGGTAGCCATAGGTTCAAAAGGTGGACAAGTAAGCCGTTGCAAGACCACATTTAAATCCCACTGAGGGGCAGGTGGACGCACTGGAGGCTTAAGCAAAAGCAGGCCTCTGAGGAAACGAGCCACCAACGGATGGCTTGAGAGACTGTACCTCCACTGAGGAGTGGTGTGCTGAAAGAGCACTAAGATGAACTCTTACAGAATTTGACTTAAGGCCTAGGTTGGACAGGTGAAGCAAATATTGCAGCACCACTGGTACCAGGCATGAAAAAGGATCCTCGTTGTGTTGAGCACACCAGGTAGAGAATCTACGCCACTTAAGGGCATTAGACTTTCTTGTGGACTGCCTCCTAGAGGCCAAGACCACGTCCTCCACTTCCCTAGGCAGCAGAAAGGGCGCTAGAACTACCCTTTCAGCAGCCAGGCCATCAATTGGAGGGACTGGAGATTGGGGTGTAAGAGAGATCCCTGCTCCTGAGACAGGAGATCGGGTTGTATCCCCAGAGGAAGAGGAGTGTCCACCGCAAGCTGCAACAGAAGTGGGAACCACGGTTGCCTCGGCCATCTGGGGGCCACCAGAATCATCGAGGCCCCGTCCCAAAGCACCTTGAACAGTGTCCTGGGCACTAGAGGCGTGGGAGGAAACGCATATAGGAGGCCCATGGACCATGGAATGAGAAACACATCCGCTGCTACTCTGAGGGGATGTGGTTGTCTGGAACAGAACCTTGGAAGTTGACGGTTCAGAGGACTGGCAAAGAGGTCTATGGTTGGTAGGCTCCATCTCAGAAAGATCTACTGAACCACTAAGGGATTCAACCGCCATTCGTGCGGCAGACCGCTTTGAGAAGGATGCCGTGATCGACTGCCCAGGAGCACAGTCTCTGCGCCTCCTGACATAGAAGGCGGGACCCTGTGCCCCCTTGTTTGTTCACGTAGAACATAGCAACTTGATTGTCCGTCTGGACCAACACAGACTGGTGAGAAATGAGATGGGAGAAGGTTCTGAGGGCTAAGACTCCATCTCGATACGAGGTTGTTTTGCAGGCCTCTCTGACTCCAAAGACCCGGGACGGCGCTCGGGGCTATGCGACTTGGCCCTCGAGGAACCAAGTGTGTCCACCGACGACGCCCTCGCGGGTTTTTTCTTCTTGCGATGCTCCTGCGAGGGAGACCCCCTCTCAGAGGAACTTCTGCGCTGCTCAGGGCCGGAGTCCCGAGACGTCGAGGCCTCTGACGAAGTCCGGGCCCGTCTGGACACGGAGTCAGAGAAGATTCTTTCCTTTTGGTGCTGCCGACTCCTCAACACCTTCGAGGACATCTTCCCACACGGACCACAGATCATCGGGTCATGATCGGGTCCGAGGCAGCAGTCATGTGTGTCGGTGAGAGACATAAGTTTCTTACACCCATCACACTTCTTAAACCCGCTGGCAGCTATCGGGGGAAAAAGGGCCCCTGTGAGGTCAAAAGACAGGGCTGCCAGTGAAAAAAGAAAATGGTGCAAACGCTAGTCACTAAAGACAAAAAACGAAAAAAGGAGATCGGGCTCGATACCGATGTATCGGGCCCAGGCAGGAAAGGGATCCGGCGTCGAACTGAAGAACCGGGTCAAAACCAGAATAAAATCTACTTTTTCCTCGGGTGAAAACGAACCACGTCCGTCGAGCTCCGCGGAAAAAAGAAGACTGAGCAAGATGGCACACTTGGGCGGGAAGGGGACCGCGCATGCGCGCTGCATTCCCAAAGGCTTTCTTAGAAAGCTGGGGAAATGCTCCACACGGGGGCTCCGTCGCCGCCAACGTCACTCATATGTGAGGACTGACTTCCTGCTTGGTCCTGGAGAAACAAACTCTGTTTCAATCTCGGCCGCCTTATCCTCCATGGGCTTGCTGAACAATTGTTCACCGAGGCAGGGGGACAATCCAAAAGCCTTTCCTGGACCCACTGCTCCAGGTCTGAAGCCTAGAGCCATGCCTGGCACCGGGCCCTGAAGCCAGCCGCCACCACTTGGGCAGAGGACTCAAACCCATCATACGCGGCGAGAGAGAGGTACTTCAAGCAGTCCGTGACCAACCTCAGGAAGGTCTGGAACCTGAGAAAGTGTTCACCCCCGAGACCTGCGAAAAAACTGCTGAGCTCTTTGGTGAATATCCGCAGGAACATGCCCATGTACAGTTGGTAAGCCTCAATGCGGCACGTCAGCATGGACTGCTGATAGGACTGGCGCCCAAGGGTATCGAGGGCTCTGGACTCCCTGCCAGGCGGGACCGAAGAAAGTGACTTCGGGCTCTTTTGCTTCCGCATCGCTGATCCATTACCATGGAAGTGTGCGGAAGCTGGGTCTTCTGGAACCATAGGTCGCGCTGGACCCTATACATGGCATCAAGCAGTTTGCTCACAATGGGAACCAAGGCAGGCGCTTCCCACATGCGGAGGAGCAGCCGGGACAGAATGGGAGGTACTGGGACCGTAAGAGACTTTCGAGGCGGGGACTCATACTGTAAGATGTTGAGTTCCTCCACCCTCAGTTCTTTCTCAGCCTGCGTGGTCAGATTGAGGGCCTGCACCATGTCCTGTACAAACACCAGAAAGGAAGTGTCTTCTGGAGGCGAACAACTCTGGGAGGTGGGTGGGGATGAGTCAGAAGGAAGGTCCCTGTGGGCGTGGGTCTCCAGGAGGTATCCCCATCTGACTCCCAGCCCAAGAGGTCCGAGAAGGAGTCCAAGTCAGGCTGGTAGCTCTGACCAGAGGCCAAGGCCCACTTGGAGCCGGAGGCAATGGCCTTGGAGGACCTCACTCCCCAAGGAACGAGACGGCGAGCGAGACTGGTGCCGAGGACGCTCACGAGGCCTGTGGCTCTCGGGGGTTTCCAGGGTAGGTTTAGGTACCCCCCCCACACCTTAGGGGGACCTCGTTCGAGGCACAGGCCAGCCATGCTGGGCAGAAGCGCCTGCTGGCAGCTAAGGCGGCAGTAATGCTGAGCTCTAGTGCCTGCAACCGGGACTCCCACGCAGGCGTGGGTTCCTGCGATGTCAATGCCAGGGTTACCAGGTCTGGCGTGGAGGAGAAGGGGTCATCACCACGCAGGCGTGGGTTCCTGCGATGTCAATGCCAGGGTTACCAGGTCTGGCGTGGAGGAGAAGGGGTCATCACCGGGACGACCCTCAGGAGACCAGGCGCCATCGCCGAAGGCCGCCATGTCTGTACAAGATACCTTTTGAGGCCGCTCCTTATCCAACTCTCAGGAACGCCGGGGAGGGCTGAGCGACTGAGCGAGAAATCATTTGTGCTTGTCTGGAACCCGACAGTGACTTCGAGATAGTAGTCTTCTTATGCCTCTTCACCTCAGGGGACCCCTGATCGGAGTGCTGCCATGAATACGGGACCACTGCGGGGAACCGCGTAAGTGGAGGGACAGCTGAGGATGCCACCGGGGGGATTCCGGAGCTGCCTTACAGAGAATGTTGACAGACTTCTGCTTACAACTTAGCAGGGCCTTGGTGGATATTTTCTTACAGAGAGAGCAGATCTCCGGGGTTATGGTCGGCCCCCAGACACAGAAGACAGCAGTCATGGGTGTCTGTGAGCGACATTCTTGGAGCATCTGTCACATTTTTTAAAACAGGAGCTTCTGTCACATTTTTTAAAACCGGTGGCCATTGGGGTAAAAAGGGCCCCTGCTAGGTCGAAGACCCTCAAGGCCAGCAGTTGGAAAGGGCGTGAAAGGGCCCGAAGAGAAAAAATTATCAAAAGGCTGGAAATAAAAAACATCCCTTCACTCAGAGGAACAAGAGTGAAGGGGAGGATGGGAGAGGACCGGTACTACTAGAAGAAAGGGGGCCAGAGACCAAAAACGAAAACACTTTTTCCAAGGGTCAAGAATGTGCGTCCAAAGGGCTCTGCGGAAAAAGGGAGACTGAGCAAGATGGCACCTTTGGGCGGGAAGAGGACCACGCATGCGTAACAGCAATCTCAAAGGCTTTCTTTGAAAGCTGAGGAATTGCTCCGCGCAGGCTCTGTCGGTGCCGACGTCACCCATAAGTGAGGACAGACTTTCTGCTTGTTCCTGGAGAATATATTGACCACTGCAGGTCTCAGCCAGTCTGCTATCTCTCAGTGCATCTCAGTTCCTGAGGATCTTTCTAACCCATACTGCATAATATGTAGCCTTCCCAGAGACTATACAGCACAGGCAGCTAACCATGATCCAGTTCTAGGAGGTGGACAGATTCCCATCTGTACTCTTGGGTCATAGATTGCACCCCATGAGGGAGAGAGGCCACCTACCAAAACAGGAAGACTCCATTTATGCATCCTATCCAAAGTCAGAGTAAGGTGAGCATAGAAGAATGCTTTTTAGGAGGAGGAAGAGCTAGGAACAGGGCCAGCCCGTCCACTGAGCAAGAATGTTTTTGCACAGGGCCCTGCGTTTCAGGGGGCCCAGTGCAAAAAACATTCTGCATCAGCCCAGGTAGATAAAAAAAAAGAAAAAAAAAACGGCTGCTGCTGCGGCAGAATCAAGCATCCCGCGGGGCCTCCCCTGCCTAGCAGAGCCCTCCCTGCAGCATCAGCTCTCTCAGCGTCGGCTTTCAGAGCTGCGAAGGGAGAGCTTCTCTGACCTCTCGTAGCTCTGTTAAGCCTGCCAGTGGGATTAACAGAGCCGCGAGAAAGAGAAGCTCTCCTTTCGCGGCTCTGAAAAGCCCGCGCTTTGGGAGCTGATGCTGCAGGGAGGGCTCTGCCAGGCAGGGGGGACCCCCGCAGGATGCTTGATTCTGCTGCTGCCATGGTGGCAGCGGCAGCCGTTTTTTAATTTTTTTTTTAATCTACCTGGGCTGATGGGGGGAGGGGGTTAGGACTGGTAATGGGCTATGGGGGGGCTAAGACTGGAAATGGGCTGATGGGGGGTAGGACTGGAAATGGGCTGATGGGGGGGTTAGGACTGGAAGTAGGCTGATGGGGGGGGGTTAGGACTGGTAAAGGGCTATGGGGGGGCTAGGACTGGAAATGGGGTGATGGGGGTAGGACTAGTAATGGGCTATGGGGAGGGGCTAGGACAGGAAATGGGATGATGGGGGGGTTAGGACTGGAAGTGGGCTATGGGGGGGCTAAGACTGAAAATGGGGTGATGGGAGTTAGGACTGGTAATGGGCTATGGGGGGGGGCTAGGACTGGTAATGGGCTGGGGGGTTGCTAGGACTGGAAATGGGCTGAGTGGAAGGGGGGGCTTGAACTGCAAATAGCTGATGGGGACGGGGGCTTGGAATGGAAATGGGCTGTGGGGGAGTGGCTAGGACAGGAAATGGGCTGATGGAGGGGCTAGGATAGGACTGGAAATGGGCTGCTGGGGGGTGCGGCTGCCTGGAGCAGAAACGGGGCAACTGGTGATTGCCCAGACTTGCAAATAGGTTCATCACCGGCTGCCCCCAGGTCCGGAAAAGCCAATTGGCTACCCCGCGGTCCAGCTGCCATTCGTGGGGCTGGAGAATCCTGCTGAGCCTGTCAGCTAACCAGTTGTCCTGGCCCGGCAGGTAGACTGCTCAGAGACGAATGCCATGCCGGGCTGCAAATGAGCACAGGTCCAGGGTTTCCTGACATAGGGGACGGGACCCTGTACCACCCTGCTTTTTCATATAGAACATGGCCACCTGGTTGTCCATCTGCACCAAGACAGGTTCGTGGGCCAGGAGCTGCCTGAAAACTTCTAGGACTAGGCAGATGGCACAGAGTTTCAAGAAATTGATTTGTTGGGTCCTCTTGCTCGGGGACCAAACTCCCTGAGTATGGATACCCTGGCAATGGGCCCCCCAGCCCAGCAGGGATGCATCTGTGGTAAGGATCCTCATGTGTAGAGGAGCCTGGAAAGGCATGCCCACCTCCAAGTGATGCGGTTGGAGCCACCAGGTCAGGGACCGTACCAGACACCTGGACATTTTGACCCTGTCCCGGAGGCGCCCTGTGGCTTGAGACCACTGGTCTCTGAGACACCACTGAGCAGTCCGCATATGGAGGCGGGCATGGAATTGTCTTGCTGACACTACAGACCTGCGACAAACTTGTCCTGCCAGAGCCATAAGCCTGCTTGCCCTGTCTGCAGGCAGATAGGCCTTCGCCTGAAGGGTGTTGATTCTGGCCCCAATGAACTCCAGCTGTTGAGTCTGATTGAGGCTGGACTTGGGGTAGTTGATTACGAATCCTAGGTGTTGCAGCACCTGGATGGTGCGAGTTGTGGCCTGGTGGACCTCGATGGGTGAAGTGCCTCTGATGAGCCAGTCGTCGAGATAGGGGAAGACAGACCCCTTGGAGCCTAAGGCGGCAACCACTGCCAGGCACTTTGTGTGAACACCCTGGGAGCCGAGGCAAGGCCAAAGGGAAGTACCCTGTACTGGTAGTGATTGCCCCCCACCACAAAGTGCAGATATTGCCTGTGGCTTGGGTGTATTAGGATGTGTGTGTGTGTGTATATATATCTTTTAGGTCTAAGGAGCACAGCCAGCCTCCCTGGCAGAGGTAAGGCAGCAATATCCCAAGGGACAGCATCTTGAACTTCTCCCTCACCAGGAATTTGAGGAGGTTGTGCAGGTCGAGGATGGGTCTGAGGCCTCCTGTTCTCTTTGGCACCAGAAAGTACCTGGAGTAGAAGCCCCTGCCCTGCAGGTGCTGGAGCACCGGTTCTACCGCCTGATCTTCGAGAAGGCCTACTAACTCCTTCAGAAAGTGGTCCCGGTGAAGGGGAGACCTGAGGGTCTCTCCTGGGAAATGAGGAGGCACCTGGGCTAGGTGAAGATGATAGTCCTCCCGGACCACCTGTAAGGCCCAGGCATCGGTGGTAATGGCTGTCCACCTGTGGGCATACAAAGCAAGCTGGCCTCCTGTGGTCTGCCTGGCTCCTGTTGGAAGAGGGGCCATGCTGCAGGAGTTAAAAAACACTCCCAGGGTGGGCTGGAGCCGGTGCCTGGGGTTTGGGGTCTTTCTGCTTACACGGGCCATACCCCTGTCCCTTGGCCTGCTGCCCCTGTTGGGGAGCACGGGAGGCCTGATAATGGGGGTAACTTTGGTAAGCAGTACCCTTCCTCGGGTAAAAGGGCTTTTTACCCAAGCCCTTCTTGCGAGAAGGGGCAGAGGTCTTCTTGGAGAGCTGTCCCCTCGTCATGTACTCAGTCTCCAGCTCTGCGGCCTTGTCGGTCATGGGTTTGCCAAAAAGATTCTCCCCTTGGCATGGGACATCAACCAACTTATCCTGAACCCATTGTTCGAGGTCCAACTGCAGTCAAGCCTGGCGGCATGCACCGATGTCAGCCACGGCTACCCGGGTCGCCGACTCAAACCCGTCATAGGCCGCTCGAGAAACTTCGAGCACTCACAGACGGCTTTGGACAGGCCTCTGAAGCACTGCAAAGGCTCCTCGGAGAGACCAGCCGAGAACCCGGCGAGTTCCTTCGCCAGGTCTCTCAAGTACATGCCCATGTACAGCTGGTATGCCTGGATCTGACAATTCAGCATTGCCCCCTGGAAGCACTTCCTGCCGAGGGCATACAGGATGTGGGCCTCCCTGCTGGGAGGCACCGAGGAGTGCGTCTTCTGGCTCTTCAGCCTGCGCATGGCCGATTCCACAACCATGGAGTTGTGCGGCAGTTGTGATTTCTGAAACCTAGGGCTCCTCCATTTGCTGATCACCGGCGTCGATGCCGGTGCCTCCCACATAAGAAGCATTAGTCGTTCCAGGATCGGAGGCACGGGTACAGTAAGGCCTTCCTGAGGGGGGGGGGCTCATACTGGAGGATCTCCAGTTCGTCAGCTCAAGGATCCTCCTTGGACTCCGTGGGGAACGCCAAAGCCTTGGACATGTTCCGCATGAAGTCAAAGAACCTCATGTCCTCCGGAGGGGACCTTCTCCGAGGCTCAGATACCGGGGAATCGGAAGGGACATCCCTAGGTCAGCGGGTATCTGGGGACTCATCTTTGGATTCCTATGCCGATGCCTCCGAGGAGGAATAGAGGGGCTTATCAGGCATCGAGGGCCTGGGCGCCAACCGCCCCAATGCCGGCAGGCTCGGCGGCGATGACCTCGGTCCCGAATGGGAGGCTGAGTGAGACCTTGGCCGAGGATCGACTCAAGCCCAAAAGGCCTCGAGGATCAGCTCAGCCTCCGGGGTCGATTTCGATGTCGAGGGCGCGGTGGTCAGGGCGGAGGAACCGGACAGGCCAGCCATCAGCACCTGCTGCTGCTCCATGAAAGCAATGAAACTGCGCTCCAAAGGACTCGAGTCCGGAAGGCTCTGCAGCCACTGGCTCGGGACCCGACACCGGTTCCCCCGGAGGAGAGTCCTCGATGAGGACAGTCGGTACTTGCCTCGGCTGATCCGTCTGCCGACAAGGAACCTTTGCCAGGGGCTCCTTCTCTGAAGATCTGGGTCGGTGCTCGGGGCTCCGCAATAGGCCCCGGGAGGAGCTGGGTCGCTCGGAGCCATCTAGAGACACCGCCTTCAAGGATTTCTTCTTCCTCTTGTGTTCCCCTCAAGGAGGGCCCCCTTTCTCAGGAACCTCGATGCTGCTCGGGCTCGGAATGTTCCCCCCGAGATGTGGAGGCCTCGGACAAGGTCCAGGCTCTTGGACACATGGGGGACTCAAAACAATTCATATCATGCTGCTGCTGGCGGATCTTCAGGGCCTTGGAGGACATTTTCCTACATGGGCCAGAGACCGTCGGGTCGTGGTCGGGCCCGAGGTACCGGAGGCAGCAGTCGTGCGTATCGGTGAGGGACATCAGTTTCACGTACCGATCACATTTCTTAAACCCGCTGGTAGCCATCGGGGGAAAAAGGGCCCCTGCAAGGTCAAAGACTCGTGCTGCCAGTAAAAAGAAAAAAGGCACGAACGCAGCAAGTCAAAACTGACAAAAACCGAAAAGAGAGACAGACTCAATACCGGCGTCGACTGGTCGAAGGAAACAGGAAAAACAAAATCAACTTTTTTGGGGGATACTGTGGACTACGTCCGAAGGGCTCTGCGAAAAAAAGGAGACTGAGCAAGATGGCACCCTTGGGCGGGAAGGGGACCGCGCATGCGTGGTGGCAACTCCCAAAGGCTTTCTCTGAAAGCTAGGGATTTGCTCCGCATGAGGGCTCCGTCGGCGCTGACGTCACCCATATGTGAGGACTGACTTTCTGCTTGTTCCCGGAGAAATGCAATAAATACATCAAAAAAACAATCATACTAAAATCCTTACAAACTCTCTTAACTGTCCCAGAGAGCTATTTGAAATGGTTAAAAACCTAGCAAATCCACAAAATAAAACAGATAATACTCCTATTATCCCACAATCCTTAGCTAACTATTACATCTCTAAATTCACGCTTATATTGGATCTTCCGATACCACTCACAATTAACCCCCAAGCATATATAGCATAACTTCCACACAGTAACCCTCAAGGACCTAGACAGCGTTATCTCCAACATCAATAATACTACATCAACCCATGCCCGGTTAGCTGGATCAAAATCACCCTATTTGATCTAGCCCCACACATCCTTAACAGTCACCTTCTCTCTCACAAAGGGAATCATGCCCAGCTTCCTTAATAGGGCCTCAATTAGGCTGAGTCCGAAAAAAAAGAACCTAGACAACCTATGCCCATCATCATATAGGCCTATCTCTAGCTTACCATTTATGACCAAAATCACTGAAAAAAATTGTGCATTCACAACTACAAGACCATATTTAAGTCAAACGCATCCCTGGACACACACCAATATGGCTTCAGGCCATACTACAGTGTAGAAACCCTTCTCACAGGACTCTGATAACCTGTTAAGTATACGGACAGCCCAAAACAAGTAGCTCTGCTGATATTCTTAGATATTACAGCTGCTTCTGACTCCATCAATCATTCTATTCTCATGGAAAGACTCAAGTGGGGATACATGGCACCACTCATGGTTCCAATCCTATCTTACTGACCGATCTCAACAGGTTAAAATAGGAAACTATATATCAAAATCCTACAAAAACAAAGGGTTCCACAGGGCTCTGCACTTTTGGCTCTCCTTTTCAATATATACTTACAGTCTGCCACATTATACAGGAATGCAATAAAGTATGCAATATATGCAGATGATTTAAGATATACCTCCAGATGGACACAGTCTAGACTTCACTAGCATCAAAACATGCTTTACCAAAGTGTCACAATGGCTGTATATAACCATAATCTCAAAATCAACTTAAAAAAAGACAAAGCAGAGGCACTATTCGTAACAAGGAATCAAAACTTTACTTCCCCCCACCAGAAATAAAAATTGAAAATACAACTATTGCTATAAAGAACAAAATCAGGTATCTTGGCATCATTATAGATACAATACTGAGCCTAATACACATCAAGAGCATAACTACAATAATATATAACAAACTAAGATCCCTAAAAAAAACAAAACTAAGGCCCCTACTAACAACAGGACTTTAGATCAGTCCTCCAAGTACTGACATTGACTTCAGTAATTCCATCCTTCAGTAACTCCATCCTCACATTGACTTCAGTAACTCCATCCTTCAAGGATTCCCAAGACAAACATTTCACTAACTCAAGGTAGCACAACATATTGCTGCTAGCATGGTCAAAGCATGCACATCAGAACACATTACCCCAATTTTATTTGAACTTTACTGGTTACCAATAAATACAAAGCAGAATCAAATATAAAATAATCATGACTACTTTTAAACTGAAAAGGGAGATAGCCCCATCACACTTATCTGAGCTACTAAGCAACCCCTTAAAGAACAGACCAAGGAGGGAGCGGAGCCAACACACCCTACTCATTCCCAACTCCTTTAGAAAAAACTCACAAAAGTAACTAACAGAGCATTTAGCTTCTTAGTCCCTACATTATGGAATTCCCTGCCAGATAGGCTGAGCACTACCACTGACCTAGCAACTTTCATAAAAGACTTCAAAACCCACCTCTTCACGGAGCACTTTGGCATTTCAGAGCCAAAGTATTATTTCCCACGACTCAGACACTTAACTCCAGCCTCACAGTACAACAGATCTTCCTAGACATCAGCCACCCATAAGATAATACACAAAGATATACATTTCCTACCATGGTCAAACTTATATAGCACTATAAGTAAATCCAATGTAGCCAGCTGTAAATCTCACACCACTTATGAATATATATATGCATGTGATACATATAAAAGTCTGTAAATACTCATCTACCTCTAAAATGTAATATTACCTTTAAAAAGCGTAGTTACTCACCTGTAACAGGTGTTCTCCAGGAGCAGCAGGAATCAGTCCTCACTTATGGGTGACGTCGGCGCCGACGGAGCCCTCGCGGAGCAATTTTCCCCAGCTTTCAAAGAAAGCCTTTGGGAATTGCAGCGCGCATGCGCGGTAGTCTTCCCGCCCGAAGGTGCCATCTTAGCCAGTCAGATGACATAGCTAAAAAGACAGCATAAAAATTTGCAAAAAGAACATAAGCAGACGATTGCAACTCCAAGGGGAGGAGGGAGGGTAGTGAGGACTGATTCCTGCTGCTCCTGGAGAACACCTGTTACAGGTGAGTAACTACGCTTTCTCCAGGACCAAGCAGGAAGTCAGTCCTCACTTATGGGACTCCCAAGCTCAAGGCTACCGGAGATCCTAAGCACAAAAATGAGCTCCCTCTAGCTCAGCAGCACAGAAGGATAGAATCTTCGCTGAATTATCACCCACCGGTAGCCCACATCCGGGATGGAGGGTAGGAGTTGCTCAGACCTCAAAGAGATTACGGAGGACTGCCTGTCCGAAAGCACTGTCCCTACGGGACTCCCTCTCGAGACAGTAATGGACCGCAAAAGTCTGGCTCGAAGACCAAGTAGCGGCCCGGCAGATGTCTGCCAGCGGAACAGAGCGGAGGTAAGCCACTGACGTGGCCTTTGCCCGAACGCAATGAGCCGTGACTCGACTTTCTAAGGCGAGTCCGGCTGCCCCATAAGCCCAAGAGATACAGTCCGCAACCCAGATGGACAGAGTACGCTTGGAGACCGGGAGCCCCAATTTATTGGGGTCAAAGGACACAAAAAGCTGCGCAGCTTTACGGTGCTCCCGGGTACGGTCAAGGTAGAAGTTCAACGCCCTTCTACAGTCCAGGGTATGGAGGACCGTCTCAGCTCGGCTGGAGTGTGGTCTGGGAAAGAAGGTTGGAAGTACCACCTCCTGATTCAAGTGAAAAGGGGAGACCACTTTAGGCAGAAACTTTGGGTGAGTCCGTAGGACTACCCTATTCTTGTAGAACCGAGTGTAGGGGGGATCAGACACGAGGGCCTGCAATTCACTTACGCGCCTAGCGGAAGTGAGGGCTATCAAGAACAGCGTTTTCCAAGACAGAAAACGGAGAGAGCAGGTAGCCATAGGTTCAAAAGGCGGACAGGTGATCCGCTGTAAAACCACATTCAGGTCCCAGTCAGGCGCTGGCGGGCGCAGAGGTGGTTTAAGTAGTAGGAGACCTCGGAGAAACCTCGCTACGAGAGGGTCGTTGGAGAGAGGTCTGCCGTCCACCGGCACATGATGTGCGGAAAGAGCACTGAGGTGAACTTTGACGGAGTTGGACTTAAGTCCCAGATTAGAGAGGTGTAGCAAGTACTGTAAGATCACCGACACCGGGCAGGAGAAGGGATCCTGAGACTGTTGGGTACACCAGACTGCAAAGCGACGCCATTTAAGGGCGTAGCATTTGCGGGTAGAAGGCCGTCGCGAAGCCAAGACGACCTCCTCCACCTCTGCCGGCAAGAGGAGAGGAGCAAGGACTACCCTCTCAGCAGCCAGGCCCTGAGGTTGAGAGACCTGAGGTTGGGGTGCAGTAGGGACCCCTGATCCTGGGTGAGGAGATCCGGTTGCACCCCCAGAGGGATTGGATCCTCCACCGCCAGTTGCAGCAAGAGCGGAAACCACGGCTGCCTGGGCCAGCGAGGGGCCACCAGGATCATGAAAGCTTTGTCTCGGAGAACCTTGAAAAGGGTCCGAGAGACTAACGGGATGGGAGGGAAAGCGTACAGAAGGCTCCCCGACCATGAGATCAGAAAGGCGTCCGCCGCCACCCGAAGGGGGTGAGGCTGACGAGAGCAGAAGCGAGGAAGCTGCCGGTTGTGAGGACTGGCAAAGAGATCCACTGTGGGGAGGCCCCACCTGAGGAAGAGCTTCTGAACGATCAAGGGGTCCAGACGCCACTCGTGCGGCTGGAGGACCCTGCTGAGTTTGTCCGCCAGGCAATTTTCTTGGCCCGGGAGATAAACTGCCTTGAGGAGAATGCCGTGACCGACGGCCCAAGAGCAGAGCTTCTGTGCCTCTCGGCAGAGGAGGAAGGAGCCCGTGCCCCCCTGCTTGTTCACGTAGAACATGGCAACTTGATTGTCCGTCTGGACAAGGACGGACTGTTGGGAGGTCAGGTGGGAGAAGGCCTTGAGAGCTAGGCGGATCGCCCTGAGCTCCAGGAAGTTGATCTGCTGAGCAGACTCCCACTTGGTCCAGAGGCCCTGAGTACGTGCCTCTTGGCAATGGGCTCCCCAGCCCAGGAGGGATGCATCGGTGGTCAGCACCCGGGTCGGCTGAGGTGACTGGAAAGGCATTCCCAATACCAGGTTCGGCTGCCGGAGCCACCACCGGATAGACGAGACCAGCGGCTCGGAGACGCGCACCAGGTCTGCTAGGCCGCCCGTGGCCTGTCGCCACTGCTGGCGGAGACACCACTGAGCAGGCCGCATATTCAGGCGGGCATTGGGGGTCACATGGACGGTGGAAGCCATATGGCCGAGCAGTCTCAGGAAGCGCCTGGCGGAGACCAGGGGCTGGCTGCGAAAGCGGTCGGCTAGGTCCATGAGCCGCTGAGCCCTGTCGAGCGGTAGGTACGCTCGCGCGCCTGAGGGGTGTGCAGCCTTGCGCCGATGAACTCGAGATCCTGTGAGGGGAGCAAAGTGGACTTTGCGAAGTTGATGACAAAGCCCAAGTGCTGCAGCAGAGTCACCGTGCGGCACGTGGCGGTGGTGACCTCCTGAGCGGATGCTGCTCTGATGAGCCAGTCGTCGAGGTACGGAAAAACATAGAGGCCGTGAAGCCGGAGATGGGCCGCCACGACCGCGAGACATTTTGTGAAGACTCGCGGTGCGGAGGACAGGCCGAAGGGCAGTACTCTGTACTGGTAATGATTTCCTGCCACCACAAACCTTAGGTATTGGCGGTGGCTTGGGTGGATGAGGATGTGCGTGTAAGCATCCTTTAGATCCAAGGAGCATAGCCAATCTCCCTGCTGGAGGTAGGGCAGAAGGATTCCAAGGGTAAGCATTTTGAACTTCTCCCGCACAAGGAACTTGTTGAGGTTGCGCAAGTCCAGGATGGGTCGGAGGCCTCCTGTTCTCTTTGGTATCAGAAAATACCTTGAATAGAAGCCCTGACCTCTCAGGTGGTGTGGCACCGGTTCCACCGCCTGATCCTGCAGAAGACCTGCTAACTCCTGAAGGAGCAACTCCCTGTGCAGAGGGGGGCGCGGAGGCTCTCCCGGAAAATAGGAGGGAGGGACCTGATGGAAGTGGAGAAGGTAGCCCTCTCGCACGACCTGAAGCACCCAGGCATCTGCGGTGATGCTGGACCACCTGTCGGCGAAGTGAACCAGCCGGCCTCCGGTGCTGGGGGGAACCAGCGGGGGGGGAGAGAGGCTATGCTGAGCGAGTCAAAAACCCCCACCCTGCTGAGCAGGGGCTGGTGGCGCAGGCTTGGGGGCTTGCTGCCTACGGGACCCGTTACCCCGTCCCTTGGCCTGCTGGCCCTGTTGGGGAGCTGCAGGGGCCTGATAATGGGGGTATTGTTTGTAGGCAGCCGCCTTCCTCGGGTAAAAGGACTTTTTTCCCGAGCCCTTCTTTTTCTGGGAAGGGGCGGAGGTCTTCCTAGAAAGCCTGGTCCTGGTGAGAGTCTCAGTCTCAATTTGTGCAGCCTTTTCCGCCATGGGCTTGCCAAAGAGGTTTTCGCCTCGGCAGGGGACATCGACCAACTTGTCCTGTACCCAGGGCTCAAGGTCGGACGACTGAAGCCAAGCCTGTCGGCGGGCACCGATGCCGGCTGCGGCTACTCGAGCCGAGGCTTCAAAGCCATCATAGGCTGCTCGGGACATGAACTTTGAGCATTCCCGAATACCTGTGGACAAGGCTAGGAACCTCCGCAAGGGTTCCTCGGACAAACCAGCGGAGAAGCCGGCTAGCTCTTTAGCCAGATCCCTGAGATACATGCCCATGTAGAGCTGGTAAGTCTGGACACGACAGGCGAGCATAGAGCCCTGGAAGCACTTTTTGCCAAGGCCATCCAGGTTACGGGCCTCCCTTCCAGGAGGCACCGAGGAGTGCATCTTCTGGCTCTTAAGACGATGCATGGCCGATTCCACTACCATGGAATGGTGTGGCAACTGCGCCTTTTGAAAGCCAGGGCTCTTGCGGACTCGATAGATAGAATCGACCCGCTTGCTCAGGACCGGCGAGGAGGCCGGACTCTCCCACATACGGAAGAGTAGTCGTTCCAGCATAGGAGGAACCGGCACAGTAAAGTGCTCCCTCGCGGGAGAGTCATACTGGAGGGCGTCGAGCTCTTCGGCTCGAGGCTCCTCCTCGGGGTCCGCAGGGAAGGCCAAAGCCTTGGCCATATCCCTAACGAAATCCGAGAACCGGGCATCCTCCGGGGGGGACTGCTTCCGAGGCTCGGACTCCGGAGAGTCCGATGGGACACACCGAGTCCGGAAAGAATCAGGTGACTCTTCCTCCTCAGACTCCCAGACCGACTCCGACGAGGACTCGGTGGGGTCGGCTCGGGCAGGGTGCGGCGCCAGCCGCCCCGACGCCGAGGGAGTCGGCGTCGGCGACCTCGGTCCCGAACGGGAGGCCGAGGGCGACCTCGACCGAGGATCGACTCGAGTTCTCATCGACTCGAGGATCGGCTCGGTCTCCGGGGTCGACTTGGACGTCGACGTCCCGGCGGTCGGGGCAGCGACGCCAGCGAAGCCAGCGAGCAGTGCCCGCTGCTGGTCCATGAAGGCAGACAATCTGCTCTCCAAGGCCGTCAACCTGAGTCCGAGCTCAGGCGACCCAGCAGCCCCCGACTCGGGCCCCGACGGCGTCGGGCCCGACGTCGGCTGACGCGGAGGCGAGTCCAGAAGGACAACAGGACTTACCCGGGCAGGCATCTCCGACTCCAGGCGAGGTCGCTTCGGGAGGTGTTCCTTCTCCAAGGACCCGGGGCGGCTGTCGGGGCTATGCGACCTGGCCCTCGCGGAGCCAGGAGCGTCCACCGACGCCGCCCTCGCGGGTTTTTCCTTCCGTCGATGGTCCCCGGAGGGAGAACCCCGGTCGGAGGAGCTCCGTCGACGGTCCGAACTGGAGCCTTTCGACAGTGAGGCCTCCGACGAGGTCCGGGTACGGCTGGGGTCAGCGAAGATTCTTTCGCGCTGATGCCGCCGACTTCTCAACGCCTTCGAGGACAGTTTGCTGCAGGGCCCACAGATCAGTTCCTCGTGATCTGGGCCCAGGCAGCGGAGGCAAAGGTCGTGTGAGTCGGTGAGTGACATATTTCGGTCACACCGACCACACCGCTTAAAGCCACTGGCAGCCATCGGGGGAAAAAGGGCCCCTGCGAGGTCAAAGGACCGGGCTGCCAGGGAAAAAAACGAAAACGAAAGCTGACTAAGTCAGAAAAACCGAAAACCGTTAGAGGACTCGAGACCGGCGTCGCGAGTCCGGGCGGGAAAACGACCGGCGTCGAACCGAAAGAAAAAAGGAAAAATACAGAGGAAAATCAACTTTTACGCGGGGACAAGACGGGGACGTCTGTAGGGCTCCGCGGAAAAAAGAAGACTGGCTAAGATGGCACCTTCGGGCGGGAAGACTACCGCGCATGCGCGCTGCAATTCCCAAAGGCTTTCTTTGAAAGCTGGGGAAAATTGCTCCGCGAGGGCTCCGTCGGCGCCGACGTCACCCATAAGTGAGGACTGACTTCCTGCTTGGTCCTGGAGAATTGACAATATGTAAACACCCACCTGTAAATATGTTAGACATCTTCCTATGCCGTGACACCACTATGTAGTCACCCTTCTGTAAATGTTTTAAGACATCTTACTATGCCGTTACCTGTTAAGACAAGTTATAATGTAATGTTCTTGTTATGCTTGATGCAAACCGCTTTGATTTCTTTGAAAGGCAGTATATAAAACTATTTAATAAATAAAGGAGAGGAGGTTGCAGGTCTCTTCCAAGTCCAAACATAAAAGTAAGTTTCTGATTTCTACTAAGTCATTGGCATCAAAAACCGATACACAGAATAGAAGAAAATCCCAGCATACGCATAAAGACTCCCCTCGGGGTGCTTCCGATGCTGGCCAGCCAAACAGCCCCAGCGGGAGGACCTGTCCTCCAAAGCACAAGAGGGGCTCCAGGACGCTCCCAAAAAAATCAACCTCTGGGGAGCTATCATGCTCTGGGGACTGTGGCTCAAAGCCTCGTCGGTGATTCCACCCAAACATCAACCATCTCCCTGGACCAGAACATGCTGGCTCTCGAGAGGAGTTTGGCTACCTTCCTGGCAACCTCAGTACAACTCCAGCAGTGCAGGCTTCAGCATCCTGCCTATAGCCAAGTGTATCGGCACCGATTCTGGTCCTCAAACCCACTTCATTGAAGCTCCTGAGGCAGATGCCTCCGTTGGAGTTGACAGATACTACTGGTACCCAACAGGCAAAAACTGCCAGGGCTCCAGATTCAGATACCTCTCAGCATTGGTATCTGCATTGAGAAAGCATAGAGGTCATTCACAAGTCCACCGATACTTTGACTCTCTCTAATATTCTGATTCCAGTTCTTCTGACGAAGGATCACTGGATTCGCAGGAACTTCCAGACATCCCTTCAGACCCTTCCCCTCCACAGGTCCCCACCAGAAGATATGTCTTTCCAGTACTTCATACGGGACATGGCAGCAGAACTGGCCATCACAGTAGCCTTGGAGAAGGAACAGAGGGCAGAGAAATTGGAGATACTCCAATACCCTTCTATGCCGAAGGAAGTGGCTACTTTACCAATGAATTGCATCTGGCTCCTTTTACAGTTC
Organism: Ichthyophis bannanicus; assembly: GCA_033557465.1. NCBI lineage: Eukaryota > Metazoa > Chordata > Amphibia > Gymnophiona > Ichthyophiidae > Ichthyophis > Ichthyophis bannanicus. The sequence continues at coordinate 159,650,915 of CM066045.1, forward strand.
CGCCAGTCAGCAATAGCATGTACAGAGTTCGAGTGCCCAGGCTTCCAGAAGCCGCAGCTCCCCCACCACTCTGTGGTGGAATAGATGATGCGCCAAATAAAGCACAAAAAAGTCACTTATTCATAGCTCCGGATAGGGACTCGAGGATACTATGCCTTTGGGCGTTGATGCTTTCAGGCATGCATGTTGACCTCCAGGATAAACTCCTACATGCTATACATGGCCAAGATCCTAAAACATGTCACCAGGGATCTGGAGACATTCGTCCCATGCTTCCTGATGATAGACGGCATGCATTCCAGACACTCAAACAAGGCCAAAATACTTCAAAATTTATTACCATGGCCTCTTTTGATGCCTTTGAGTCAACAAGCAGAGCTTCAACAGTCTGCATTGGGGCTCGCAGCATGGCCTGGTTAGACAGATCTTGAACAGTGTGTGAAGGACAAGCTGGCCAATATCTCATGTATAGGAGAAAACCGTTTTTGGAAAAGGATGGAGAGAAAAACCCGGGGTGATTGAGAGTGAAATCTTCTGTTTCAAATGCCTTTCCAGGAAAACAGCTAAAACGAAGGCTCTTTCCAAGAAACTTTTCAATTCTGAGATGATATCCTTCTTACCCACCTTCAGCTGTCTACCAGTCTTAGCATCCTCAACAGTGGCAGCAGGGTCCTTGCCAACCCAAAAAGCCCAAGGCTCCTAAGCCTCAACCACCGGCTCAGGCACAACCTGCGCCTGGCTTTTGACTCCTTCCTAGAGAGCACTGCCTGCTATGTGGAGGGGCTGGGGACCCTCCAGAGGCAGAGTGGCAGACACTGTTCCTATGCCCCAAGGTGGCACCTTCAGAACAGTGGACTCATCATCCAAAAGGGGTATCTGCTTCACTTCAAAACCTTAACCCCCCCACCAGCTTCACAAGGGACTATCCCACCCATCCGCTTCAAAGCACTCTCTTAAGAGAAGAGGTATCAGACCTATTGTCCCAGGCCAACATAGAAAGAGTTCTTCCTCCTCAAGAAAGGATGGGCTTCTACTCTCCACATTTTCTCATCCCAAACTAAACAGGAGGATTCAGGCCTATCTTGAATCTCAGAGATCTAAACAAGTTCCTGGTCCAAGAAAAATTCAAAATGACTGCCCTCTGAATATTTCCCCCATACCTCCAAAGGCAGGATTGGTTATCTAAAAGAAGGCATACACACATGTACTGATCCATCCTCTACACAGACAATATCTGCGCTTCATGTTTCAAGGAAAGCGCTACCAGTACTGGGTGCTACCCTTTGGCCTAGCCTCCATCACAAGTATTTACAAAATGCATGGCAGTAGTTGCTGTCTATCTTCACACTTTGGGGGTCTTCGTCTTCCCTTACTTAGATGGCTGACTAATAAGGGCAGACTACCCTCAGGGGATAAAACTCTTCATCGAACCATCATCTGGGATTTGTCTTAAACTTCCCAAAGTCTCACCTCACTACAACTCAACGTCCGGAGTTCATTGAAGTGTTCTTAGACACTCAACAGTCCTGAGCTTTTCTTCCGCAAGATCGCAGTGTCTGCCTCATCAAGCTGGCAAAGGGAATGGAAAAGTAAAGCCACGTAACAGCTCTAAAAGATACTACGTCTGTTGGGACACATGGCCTCAACAGTCTATGTCTTCCCCTATGCTCGCTTACACATGCAACAAATCCAATGGACTGCCTTTTCAATGGACGCAAGCAATGGGGCGCCTCAGACAAGATCCACATCACCCCTCAGTTGAGCAAATCTCTTCAGTGGTGGCGTTCCCCACAGAACCTACTTGGTGGGTCACCTTTTCAGATGCCTCTACCATGATGCACCCAGACAACGGATGCCTCCCAGCTGGGTTGGAGAGCTCATCTGAATGACCTAACCTCAGAGTCTGTGGCAGAACAGGAATCTGCTCTGCAGGTCAACCTCCTAGAACTACAGGCCTTCGGCCCAACTTTCAGGGCAACAAATCTTAGTCAGGACAGACAACCAGGTTTCCATGTACTATGTGAACAAACAGGAGGGGGGGGGGAGGATACAGGATCCTATCCCCTACGCAAGGAAGTGCTTCACCTGTAGTTCTTTGCTATCACACACTGCATTCACCTCAGAGCGGCGTACCTCCTCTTGGGGGTTTTCTCCCTCTTGTTAATTGTCGTGGCTGCAGGGTTCACCCCAACATAAGTGTAAAGCACAGGACCCTCTTACAAATAAGGTATCGTGCCACTGAAGTAAAGTAGAAATTTTATTGTCAGGTATGTAATATCACAAGCTTCACATTTAAATAAGGTACAAATTTCAATATCAATACACAGCATCTATAGCAAGCAAAGCACCTGACTCGAGTGTAAAGGGTCCTGAAAAGAGACAAGCACTCCAGTGGAGGTCAGCTAGTGTCTGTCCCTCCATCAGAGTTTCTTTCCTATATTTATACTCATTTTTAGGCTTGTAAAACAGAACTGCTGACAAGCAAGTTTCCTTTCCTCCTTCTTGTTCCCCATTTTCAAGCATATCTATTCCTTAATGTTTTGCCCTCTGCTTTTCCCTTATGGCATCCTGTCTTCTCACCCTCCTGGCAGTTCCTTCACCTTTTGCTGACCCTACATCCTGCAGATTGACTCCAGATATTGATGTTGGTCAACTACATCCTGCCACCTAGTTCTTTTTGTTCCCCTTTGCCTAACCAAGGGGCCCAGGTGGCAGTTTCAGTAACCTTATAGCTTCTAGAGTCGTTAAGGTCAGCACCTCTCGTGTGTCAACTCTATGATTTCAGGATGTTAGCACATTCCATAGTTCAAGCTGCTAATTCTGCAGTTCCAGGGTGAAAAGATCAGCAGGCTGTTTCTTACTTAGGCCTGGAGCTGAAGACGTTAACACAAGATGGAAGACAGTAGTCCAGCTTGAGACAAGGGTACCTGAAAGGAGATTCATTTTCCCAATTCCCGAGCGAGCTCAATGTCCTTGCGGACAGGCTAAGCTGTATCCTTTGTCCACATGAGTGGACTCTACATTGGAGATAACTGCTTGGACCTTCAGAACGTGGGGCCATAGATCTTTTGGGCACTCTGCAGACCACACAACTTCCACTCTTCTGCTCCAGGGCTCCATCCCTGCACAGACAGGACCCAGACGCCTTCCTTCTCCATTGGGAACAGGGTCTGCTCTATGTATTTCCTCCCATCCTCTTGATACCCAAAACGCTGTCCAAGCTACAGGCCAACAAGGGCTCCATGACCCTCATAGCCCTTTTTTGGTCCTATCAACAATGGTTTCTTCTGCTTCTTCACCTTGTGCATACACAACACCTCAGACTCTGATGTGCTCCCGAACTCCTCTCACAGGACCAAGGGATGCTCCTCCATCCCCATCTTCACTCCCTTAACCTAACAGCATGGCTGCTGAAGGGACAGTGCTCACTGACCTCAACCTGCCACAGGAGATCAAAGATATCCTTGTATCACGCAAGGTTTCCACGAGGTGATCTTATGCCTTCAAGTGGCAAAGGTTTGCCCTCTGGCTCCAAAGGGCATTGGCCCCTTTGCTTGCTCAATGGAGTCCCTTCTACAATATCTCATCCACTTGGCCTTGGCAGGTCTGAAGACTAACTCCAATGGTCTGGGACCTCAAAGTGGTTCTCATTCAACTTCTAAAGCCTCCTTTTGAGCCTTTAGCCATCACTTCATTAAAGTTTCTATCTTGGAAAGTAATCTTCCTCATCGCTGTCATGTCAGTTCGCCGCATCAACGAACTACAGGCTCTGGTGACAAATCCGCCATATACTCTGTTCCACCACAACAAGGTGATTCTCTACATTTCCTTCTGAAGGTGGTCTCCTCCTTCCATCTAAACAAGCTGGCAATCCTACCAATGTTCTTTCTGAGACCACACGTGTTTCAGGCTGCAGCAGCGCTACACATCTTAAACTGCAAGCAAGCGCTAGCTTATTACTTGGATAGAATTAAGGCCCAGAGAAACTCAATTATTCATTTCCTCTGATCCGTCACCTTGGGCTACCGGTGACAAAAAGGGCCCTATCCAGATGGAGAGCAGATTACATTTCATTTGCTTATGCACAAGCAGGACTCTCCCTTGAGGGTCATGTTACGTCTCAATGTGCATGCTATGGCAACCTCCATAGCCAATCTCCGCTCAGTGTCCATCCAGGAGATTTGTCTGGCAGCTAGCTGGTCCTCCATTCATACTTTTGCTGCATATTGTCATCTGGAAAGGGACTCCCATTGGAATGCTGTCTTTGGACAAGCTGTACTCCAGCAACTCTTTGGGACTTAAACTCAACTCCTACCATTTGTCCTGGACTTTAAAAGTGACCAGACTATCATTAGGGTGGTATAGCTTCCTGAAATTGAGTCCAATGGGCCACATCATGTCCACACTCTTCGGCTATAAGCTTTAGCCTCAGGGATCACACTGCTCTTCCCCCATGCCAATCTGGTACCTGGGAGCTAGTGAGTCCCATATGTGGACTGCATTCCTGCATGTTGCTGGAGATAGTGCAGTTACTCACCCACTCTCCTTTACTAGGAGTTGTAAGGATAGTTTATTTTCTCTTTTTCTCAGCTACAAACTCAACTGAGGAGAGGGGTTGGGAAGGCTTTCCAATTGGACACTGGGGAGGATTCCCACACGGGCTCTGACAGTACAGACATCACCCATATGTGAAGACCGATTCCTGCTGTTCTCAGAGATCACCTGTTACAGGTGTGTAACTATGCTTTTTTGGTGCTTTTAAGACCACTCATGCTGATTTTCTCAGCCCTTGTTTTATGATCAGTAAACAATTTACAAGAGGGCTTAAGGTTGAGTTTCAATCACTGAAGACGACAGCTGTGGGTATCTGTAACAGTTATGATCCTTGCGCAGCTGGAATACCTTTTGAACACAATGGCAGTTTAAGGGACACGTCACCCAGAAAAACAGATGCAGTGAAATCAAACAGTTTGATTTTGAAAATAACCCGACTGGAATTCAAAGTACCTAAGGAAGCCAAAGCATCATGAAAAAGAAAGGAAACATACAGCTGAAAAGCCTAACAAATTACAGGCAGTGGAGAAGAAAGGTTGCTTACTTGTAACAATACTTCTGGCATGGACTGCAGGATAAAATCAGCCACACAGATGGGTATCATCCTTGATGGCACCAGGTCAGACCTGCTCTCCCAGGGCCCAGAAGAATTTAGAAATCGCTGAGCATGGGCAAGTGAATCCTTCCTGTGTGTCTGTTGCCCCTCCCCTTCCATACCTCCCAGAGTCTAGGTGAGCTTTGCTAAGAATTACAGCCAACATCCAAGGAGGAATACAGAGGCTTCAACCAGAGAGGAGGGAGGAAGAGATTGTATGGCCGATTTATCTGTCCACTGAGAAGCATAATTACAGGTAAGCAACCATATTTTCGCCATGAAAAGGCCAAATATAATCAGCAACAAAGATGGGTGAATCCCAAGTTGAGGGTTGATTTGGTCGGACTAAGAGGGTTCCTTGCAACCAGGGAACCATGCTGCAGTGGGTTGAAGCCAAAGCCAGTATCTCAGGAATATCCAGAAGGGTGGTCCCTAATGGTGACTCCCTCCTCAGAGGGAGGTGGCCATAGTGACAGGTATAGTGACCATAACTGGCTGTTAGTCACATGTGTGATCTAGAGAATTCTTGGTGCCTGCAGTTGTTCAGGGCAACAAGGTGTTCTTTTCGCTCTGTCATGTCATCTCCAGGTTTTTATCAAGGAGCTGTCTTTGGTTGGCTATGGAGGGAAAATGTTCCACTATTTGGAACAAAAAGACAACGATGTTCCTTATCTGGAAGTGTATGGAGCTAAGGTTTGGAGAGAGTTTAGCTGTTTCCATCAAAGACCTCCGCCTGATGTGGCAGCTGTTGCTAGTCAGACCATTTCTTCTGTATGTCCAGGTAATGAAAAGAAGGAATGCTTTATATTTCTTCACCTTTATCCTTTTTTTTTTTTTTTATAAAGTTGGTCACTGAGGCTTGGAGTGGGAGGAAGTATTCAAACTAAAAGGCTGTGCCCGTGTGCTCTCGCATGTTTATGGCTGCAAGACATTCCGGGACCATAGAGTTGATAAGTAGGTGTGGTCCAGAGGGATGTGGTAAGACAATACTCCAAATGGGTTAACTTTGCACATACCCAGTCATGAACTTCAGTCCTGCGTGTGGCATATGACATCAGTTTATCAAATTTTCTGATATTGTGTGCTGTGTTACTTGCACTGTGCCAAAGAGTTCCCTTCTGGAATTCAGAAAGCATTACAAGTATGGGGGGCTATGTGGGGAAGGATGAGTAACATCCACCACTCAACTGTGGGGTGGGAGTAGGATGTTTGTCACATGCCTGGAGGTGTCAGGGGGTGAAGTACTGAGTGGAATGATACCTACCCTTCCAAGCTATGGGTTTTGGGATTTCCCTTTGAGAGGGGATGCAAGGGAAAGGATACATGTAAGTGGAGAAAGTGGTCATGTAAGTGCCCGGTATGACAACCCATGAGAATCCCAGGAATTCAGGCAAAGGGAGCCTAGACCAAGATGGTTGCTGAAGGCTGTCTCGCTGAGCACTTCACGTTTAGAAACATAGAAACATGATGACAGAAAAAGACCACATGGCCTATCTAGTCTGTCCTTCCCTATAAAATCAGAGCAGCTCATGATGGGAAGTGTAAGTGAAACTGGGCAACATGGCCCACAGAGGCATAGCATGAAGGGGAGGGGGTACTTCTGCACACACTGTTGCCTGGCCCAAACCATGACGTCGGTTGAAATGTTGGAAAACGAGAGATATTATTCAAACCTTTAAATACTTAACGAACAAACAAATCTCTTCCAAAGACAGGGAAACTGTAAAACTAGAGGGCATAACATGAAGCTGCAAGGGGTAAACAAAGGCAATATCAGGAAATACTTTTTCACTGAAAGGGTGGTGGATGCTTGGAATGCCCTCTTGATGGAAGTGGTGGGGGCAAATACAGTGACGGAATTCAAAGTGGCTTGGGACACACAGTGGATCCCTTTATAGCAACAGGATAAAATCAAAATAATCACAACTCTTATATTTCAACAAATAGGGGTGACCTACATGGAGCAGTGGGTACACCCTTAAACAAAGGCATGGGGAAGGGTAACCTGCACAGAGCGGCAGGGGCACCTACTCTTACCATATGGCTGGGCAGACTAGATGGACCATATTAGTCTTTATCTGCCATCATATACGATGTTACTATGTAGATGGTAGCTCATAGGATAACTTTGGGCATCTCTTTCATAGACCTCGGGACAAGAGTTGCCTTGCTTGGAGATGAGGACCAAGTGACTGGGATGGTGGAGCCAGGCCTGGTAATAACCAAAGTGTACTGGATTGATAAGGCTTGAGAATGCACAGAGTTCATACCCCATGCTCAAGAGGCACAAAGTAGATCCCAGGAGGGTACTAGCAAGTCCAGGCAAATGGATGGTTTCTGCCTGTTTGCCATAGAGAAATACTCACCATTAGCAGAGATAGCTTGCAGGTAACAGAAGCCTGCCCATCGTATGTAGCTGCTCCTGTGCTTGGGGGGGGGGGGGGGGTGGAACAGCTAGCATTCGTGCTGAAGGCTCATACCCCTTTTTTGGAAGGGAGGAGAGATTCACATTTTGGCCACAAATTGGGGTATGCACAATGCTGAGTTTGCCCAGAGAACAGGTAGCACGGTCATCTCTAATGGCTTATTTGTTGATTTACCACCTTGTTGTTAATCAAGGTGGTGTACAGAACTGGGAGAGGGAACATGGACAAACCTCTGCAGTGCTTGTGGTTGAAAGTGGGGCAGGTAGGTGCTTGTAGCATAAGATGTCCAATTAATTCAATACTCTGCACCTAAGGATCATGGATGCAATGGTTTGGACTGAAAATTCAGTCTAGCAATCACTCTTGACAGCTCTCTGGTTGCCCCAACTCCAAGGAACTGCCTAAGGGAGCTGCTGCAGACAGTTGGGGAAGAAGGAGCAGTGGGATAAACCAGTCAGGCACAGGGCAGTTCCCAGCCACATACGTCAGGTGAGAGTGTCCTCATTTGAAGCTGATCCTGTACATAGTTATGGTTAATTTTCAATGAATATCGTTGCCTTCACTGGAAGGAAGTTGAGCCAGCTGGAGGAGTCAAAGCAATGTATCGTGGAGGAGGCCCCTATGCTAAGCAGGCCTACCCTTTTTGATGCTGGCACAAGGGCCTTTTAAAGCACCACTGATTGCCTTGCCCTCCATAGCAATGTGTGTCCTGCAGCAGTCCATCCCTGTGGAGATGGAAATGCCATGGAAGCAGGTGGGGAGGCCAGCATAGCTGGCTGGTCCATTTGCAGAATAGAGAGTTAAGCAACTTATCCAAGGCTCTGGGGAGTGCCATGGGATTCAAGCCCTGGTCTCTTGCTGCCTCTGACCATGGGGGGGGGGGGGCTCCTTCATCCACAGTATGAATTGAGTCAGAGCCCGGTTCTGGCCCTGGAGCCAGTGATACAGGTTGTTTTTCCTGCACTAACAGTTACAGATGGGTGCTCTATTCAGTGTTGGTTCCTGCCACTCAAGAGATAGGTAGAGTGCAGACCCCACTGTGCAAAGCTCATGACAATGGTATTTTGTGGAGTGACAAGGGTGCAAGTGTACAGTCATTTCAGAGTCCATTTCTGGAATGGGCCCACTCCATTCCCCCCCCCCCCCCGAGACACTTGATAGAACTTTGACATTGGTTCTCAGATGTGGGGGGGAGGGGTCATTTCCTCTGCTTACCACACTTGTTGGACAGGCATGTTGGAGAGGCACTTATGGGTTCAGTTGGTGGTCCTGTAGTCTACCCAATTGACTCTTTTTTGGGGGGTTTTCTTTTTATAGAAGATGGGCTGAAGTGGGATCTCCGTATGCCCTGTGCTCTATTTTCCCTTTTTTTGTATGTTCATTTGACCATGCAAAGCTACTTAGATCGTGGTCCTGGTTAGCAGTGGTATCAACCTCTACCTGCAGAGTAGGGCTGTGTGGGGGAGCCACCCATGATCCCTGATGTCTGCTGATTAAAGCATGGGGAAAAGAGGAGGGGGGGAGAATCCCTCTAGGCAGCAACCATTACTGAGTCCATGGGGGCTATGATGGGAGCGTCCAGAGGTCAAGGGGGCTATGATAGGAACCTTCAGAGGTCAAAAGGGGAGAGAAAGAGGGGGCCCTCCAGACAGCTATGAGGGCACATAACCCCCAAAAACAGGGTCCCCCAAAAGCCATGCAGTCTTGCACAAGCCTCTTTGTTGAGGAGTCTAGCTGAAAACACCCATCTGGGCTTTGGACAGATCTGCTGGTTGGCCCAAGCCGCACAGAGGCTCTAATGTCTGATTGACCTCTAGTGATGGGTTTTGGCATCCAAAGGAGAGCCATGGGACAGTTTTTCTTTTTTTTGTTGGCCAACAGGAGCGCTGAGCTGCCAGTGGCCATGCGGCTGGCATGCTATTTTATTTTTATAAAGGTAGGTAGGTTGCCACGTGAGGAAGCAGTGGTGGAGAACCACCCGATCTGCCAAGGAGCTGGTCCCCAACCTGCAGACAATGCTTCCCTCACCCTTCCAGCCTCGTGAAGCAAGACAGGAATTGGCATGCAATTGCATCGAGGTGGGTGGAGGCCCGCTCTAATCACCTTACATGGACAGTGCCTTTCTGTGCTCACAGTCTGCCCCCCATGATCAGAGCTGGTGGAGGAGGAGGGGGAAGGGGGAGGTGGTGGTCAAGCAGGAATCACTGGAGAATAGCCAGGTCTGAGAAATGTACTTCAGGCAGTCCAGATCATGCTCCTGCATAGGCCGATGGCAGCAGTCTCAAATGCCAGGGTTGGAGAGGCAGAAGACACCACGAGGTAACTGTCTGGCTCTTTTTTTTTTTTTTTTATGTCAGAAGGCCAGGGAAGTTAAAAGTAGGCGGCCAGTCATGTGACCACTATAGGAAAAATCTGGTTTGGTTTCCTCAGCTGGATGTGGTCATTTTGGAGAAACAGGATCTGGCAGGGCATACAAGCTACAAGGGTATTGGAGGCTGATATAGCCCTGTTTGTAAGACATTTCCTGCTCCATATCATCCCTGGAGCATCAGTGCTGAACCCCTTGGAATTGCAGCCACTGAAATAAAAAATTCTCCTTTCATGGGTAAACCTCTGATGTCTGCCGGGCACTGCCCCATGGGAGTTACAGAATACTTAAATAGTTCTCTTGTCACTGAAGAAAGCCCTCAGGGATACAGGGGATTGGACCCCTTGGGAGTTGCGGCTTTGAAATGATTCTCTTCTCACAGTAACATCCTGTGGGTGCCTAGCCTGTGCCCCCTTAAGAGTTTGAACTGCATCATGGTTCTCACTGAGCTTCACTAGGGAATATTAAAACCAAAATTAAGAAATTAACAAAACAACTTTAAAATAAAAAGAGGAACAACAAATTCCATCCTGCTTGGCTGGGAGGATGAATAAAACTGAAGGGAAGGGGCAACATGCACACAAAAGGGGTTCACTCACACATACTCAGAAATGTTCTAAACTTTTCTGGGCTCTAGGAGAGCAAGGATGGTACCCACCTGTGTGGCTGATTTTATCTGGCTTGTCCATGGAGAACATGATGGCAGGCAAGAAAAAAATACTAATTCGGATTTTTTTTTTGCAAGGGTTAAAACACCACACAATGCAGGGAGAGATTCAGAGCTGAAAACATGCATCCACTATCTGCTGGAGAAAGAAAAATACTGGTTCTGCCTCTAGTAGCTCAGGCTGATAATGGCATGTCATCAGAAGCCTGGATAGTGTTTTTTGATTTTTTTTTAATTCAGCCTCAACACATCGGTTGGAAGGGGAATACAACCCACTTGACTGGACTAGAACAATATGGAAGATGAATTAATATAACACCACATATGACGCAGGGAGAATATAGATTCACATCCATGAGGCTCCATGGAAAAAAATGGACTGAGGCAATGCCTCCCTTTATCTCCCTAGCATATCCTACTGTGACACTGATCCAGTTGATACCGGGGTAATTGAAATCACCCATTATTACTGCTTTGTAACTTGTATTTGCTTCCCTGATTTCTTTGAACATCTCATCATCCATATGTTCATTCTGGCCAGACAGTTGATGAAATCATGCCAAAATTAGACCATGATACAACCGATTCCCTAATCAATAATGATGAATGAAAAAATCTCTGCAACTGCACTAGCCCCAGGAATCACAGTAAGACGCTACACCCTTGTGCATATTAATTGAAAACAAAAATAAGTAAAAATAAGATTTAATGGAAATTCCTGTTAATAGCCACATAATACATATGATCTCAGGAGGGGGGGGGGGGGGGTGTTAAACCAAAATCTGGACACAATTTGGCATGGAGTCCACTAATTTCGAGCAGTCTGCAATGATTTTTAGGTCCCTGTATCAGACTTGAATCAGAGCTTGAAAAAACTTCTCCTTTGCATACAGTCCATTCCACAAAGGCAAAGTTTGGAAATGGACCACAGATTCTCTATTGTGTTTAAATTCAGAGAGCTTCTTGGCCAGTCCAGGACCTCCATTTGCTGCTTTTGGGAACACCCCCCCCCCCCCCCAACTTTTCACCAATTTCAGTGTGTGGCATAAGGGCAAGATCCTGCTGAAAGATGCCAGATCCATCAGGAAATGTCTTCTCTAGCTCTGGAACAACTCTTCTTTGGAGAACATCCACATATTGTTGTGAACGCATCATCCCCGACAGGATGCAAGCTGCTGACTCCATAATAACTGAAACACCCCCAGATCATCATCTTTCGGAGGTGTTTCACATTCTGGTTGATGTGGGAATCACAAATCTTTTCTCCAGGTGAACACTGAACATGTTGGCTTCTTTGGCCCTGGACAAAAAAAATGACTAATCACTGAATATTACTTTTATCCAATCTTCTATTTCATAACCTTTGTCAAAAGTTGTTTTTTTCAGAGGTAGTTGTGCTTTTTGACCAACTTCCAAGAGTCACCTGTGAATTGTGGAAGAACTGACCATTATAGCTTTCTCTTCTAAATCTTTTTAATGCGTCGCTTGTCTTCTGAGGGTCTTTTCTACTTTCCCTGCAAACAGTTCTCTCAGCATGGTTTTCCTCTTACAACCACAATTTCCCTTTCATTTAGGAGAGATGGATCATGTCTCCTTTTTAGATTTGATCACACAACTGACGGTTGCGAGACTGACACCAACTATACTTGCTATGTCCTTGTAGGTCTTCCCTGTGTGTTCGTGCAGGGTGACGATCTTAGTGTGTTTTCTGGGTGTCACGTCCATCATGCACAACAGTTGGAGCTTGAACACTTGAAAGAAAATCTGATGCAATGTTGATTGATATTATAGTCACATACACAATAAGTTATTCCTACGTCATGTCATCTATTATGTCATTTAACCCCTAAACCCACAAATAATGATCTCATATGTGATGATTTAACCCAGTTGATTAAGATCAAAATTAAATGCATATACAATTCATAGGCTGAAAAGATTAAAAAATCCCATTTCAATTAATTTGCACAAGGGTGTATTATGCCATCTGGTACACCAGAGTTAAAAGCCCTCAAGTAAGAACTCTGACAACTAGAAAGAAAATGGTAACACTCGCATCCCACATGACCAAAGTGCCTATACAGCCAAAGTAAAAGAACACTGTATCATGCTAAATAAGAGCAAAATTATACAAAAATCATCATGAGCTCCCTGAACCGCCCTAAAGAGCTACTGGATACAGCCCAATCTGATAAAGGACCCTAATAATAAAAAAAAAAAAGAGCATAATGACCTATACCCACAAGCTATGGCCAACTATATGTAAAGTAAAGATCACAACACAGATACAATAGCAACAGAACCAATGACCAAAATCACAGCACTTGGTGTGCTTTTGACTCAGTCTCTCCAGAAAACAATGATATCACCAACCTCACCTCCACATCTCTTATGAACCCATGCCCAGTTTCCTGGATCAAACTGGCCCAATCTGAGATAATATCCATATTACTCAGGATCACACAACATTTTCTAACACGACACATGCCCACTAACCATCTGCTCCATAATAAAGAGTGCCTCAATAGACTCAGCATCTCCAAGCTCCTACAGACTCAACTCTAGGCTACCCTTCTCCTCATGAAGATAATTGAGAAAGCAGTCCAACAAGTTACAAGATTACATTGACCCATTTACTCCATCCTCAACATAGCTGCAGGCCTAAACAGAGTCGACCCTTTTACTACTCGAAAGGCTCATAAAAAGCATTGAAAAACTAAAGCAAGGGTTTATCTTAATATTCTTGGGCATAACAGCCACTTTTGACTCAGTTACAGCATACTAATATCCTGACTACAAAAGCAGAAGAAAGTTTGAGAACTACAGGCCAGGTAAGTCTGACCTCTGTGGCAAGTAAATTATTGGAAACACTGCTAAAACAGAGGACTGTGAGGCTTCTGGAATCCAGTGAATTGCAGGATCCAAGGCAGCATTGGCTTACCAAAGGCAGATCTTGTCAGACAAATCTAATTTGACTGGGTGACCAGATAGTTGGACAGAGAGAGAAAACTAGATGTGGTGTACTTAGATTTCAGTAAAGCCTTTGACACCATTCCACACAGGCAACTAATAAGTTTAGCACCCTAGGGATGGACCCTCAAATGACTGACGGGGATAGAAATTGGTTGAGTGGGAGGGAACGGGTAAATGGAGCTCTGAGGATGCTACCAATGGTGTAACAGAAGGGATCTGGCCTTGGTCTGACTCTAACATCTTTGTTAGTGATATTGTGGAAGAGCTGTTGAGTAAGGTTTGCCTCTTTGCAAAGGATACCAAAATCTGCAGGAGACACCCAGGAAGGAGTAGATAACATGGGGTGGGATCTAGCTAAGCTTGAAGAATGGTCAAGAATTTGGCAGCTGACATTTAATGCTAAAAAAAATAAATAAAAAAAATGCAGGGTTATGTATTTGGGATGGAAAAAATCCAAGGGAACAGTACAATGTAGAGGGTGAAGTACTTCTGTCCACAAAAGAGCAGGACCTGGGTGTGACTGATTCTGATGATCTTAAAGTGCCTGAACAGGTAGAAAAGGCGACAGTGAAAGCCAGAAGGATGATTGGATGCATAGGGAGAAGAATGGCTAGCAGAAAAAAAGGAGGTGATAGTGCCTCTGTATAAGTCTTTGGTGCAACTTCATTTGGAATATTGTGTGCAATTCTAGAAACCACACCTTCAAAAGGATATAAACAGGATGGAATCTGTGCAGAGGGTGGCTACTAAAATGGTTAGTGGTCTTCGTTAAAGCATATGGGGACAGACACAAAGAGCTCAATATGTATACTTTAGGGAAAAGGTGGGATAGAGGATATAAGACAGATGTTTAAATATCTCCATTGCAAAAATGCACAAGGGGACAGGCTCTTTCAATTGAAAGCAAGCTCTGTAACAAGGGAACATAGGAAAGAGGATAGGCTTAGGAGTAAAATGTGGAAATATTTATTTATGGAAAGAGGTAGATGTGTGGCATAGTCTCCCAGTGAAAGAAGTAGAGACGAGGACATTATCTGAATTCAAGAAAGCATAGGACAAACAAAAGTTATCTAAAAGAAAAGGGACTATAGTAGTTGATATAGAAGGGCAAACTAGATCGGTCACATGATCTTTTTTCTGCTGTCATGTTTCTATAATATTGCAACGAAATGGTGGTTCTCTTACCTGAAAGATTGCCAGCAACAAGTAAAAACTGGTTCACAATCAGCATCCTTTCAACTGCAAGTGATCCTCACTCTTATTCAACATTTACCTACAACCTGTATGTTCAATTGTATAGGCCTATGATGTCTGTCTATCACATATATGCAGATGATATGTTATATGCACCTTTCCCCATCGCTAAGCCTCTACCATAGAGCACTAAAACTGCTTCAAGGTGGTAAACTGGCTCTTGGATCACAACATACCCATAAATTATAAAAACCCCCACCAAAGTTCTTTACATTACCAGAGATGCAATCTTCAATCCGCCAAACATAGTAAATGATGGCAGATAAAGACCAGTATGGTCTATCTAGTCTGCCCAACAAGGCGGTAAAAGTAGGTGCATCTGCCACTCCGTGCAGGTCACCCCTCCACATGCCTTTGTTTAGGTGTGTACCCACCGCTCTGTGTAGGTCACTCCTATTTGTTGAGATAAAATCAAAATAAACATAACTATCTCTTATATCCTATTGCTAGAAAGGGATCTACTGTGTTTATCCCATATCATTTTGAATTCTGTCACTGTATTTGCCCCCACCACTTCCATCGGGAGTGCATTCCAAGCATCCACCACCACTGTTCCCTCTAAGCTGTGCGCGTGTGCGCGCGCACACACCTCGCTGAGTGAGCGCACATACTTTACAACAGAGCGCACAAAAATTACAGTTCTGATTCTGATAGAAAACAACAGACGTTTTTAAAATTGAAAAGTTGTGTATTTATGGTTTTCACAAGTCCTACAATATTTTCTAGTGCAATCAATGTGGTGTACATACTGTATTCTGACGTGTAGTCAAATTTTAAAGTATATAACTCCGAGTGTCGTTATGTGGCACACAAAAATTTAACCTTCCTTCAAAAGCTGCACAGCTGATATTTTATGCGCACACAGCCTACAGAAAATTAGAGGGAACATTGTCCACCACCCTTTCAGTGAAAAAGTATTTCCTGATGTTTCAGTTTAGCCCCTTGCAGCTTCATGTTATGCCCTCTAGTTTTACAACTTCCCATCTTTGAAAGAGGTTTGTTTGTTCATTAATACTTGAAGGTCTGTCCCTCCTCACCTCCAGAGTATACATATTTAGGTCTTCAAGTCTCTTCTCATACGTCTTCTGATGCAGGCTCCAAAACATTTTTGTCACCTTTCTCTGAACTGTTTCCAGTCTTTTTATATCCTTTGCGAGATATGGTCTCCAAAACTGAACACAATATTCCAAGTGAGGCCTCACCAGCAACTTGTACAGTGGCATTAGTACCTCCTCCTTTCTGCTGGTAATTCCTCTGTATGCAACCCAGCATCCTTCTGGCTTTTGCCATCGCCTTGTCAGCATACTCACCTGTAACAGGTGTTTTCCAGGGATAGCAGGAATCAGTCCTCTTATGGGTGACGTTGGCACAGACAGAGCCCGCGTGGAGCAATTCCTCAGCTTTCAAAGAAAGCCTTTGGAATTGTTTGCCATGCATGCGTGGTCCTCTTCCCGCCCAAGGGTGCCATCTTGCTCAGTCAGGTCTGATAGCTAGAGCCCTACACTAAGCAGATGGCAAGGGAAGGATAAAAATAGCAACTCTTCAGGGGAGTTGGGAGGGTAGTGAGGACTGATTCCTGCTGTCAATGGAGAACACCTGTTACAAGTGAGTAACTACACTTTCTCCAGGAGCAAACAGGACTAGTCCTCAGTTATGGGACTCCCCAGCTACAGGCTACCAAAGCCCGTGAACAAAAACGCCTTCGCAAAGCCGTGAGCAGAAGCCAACGGATCTGAAGGGAGCCAGAGTCCCTGGGGCCAGCTCTCAGTAGCTGCAGAAGAAGGGTCGGAGGGCAGGAGTTGCTTATACCCTGAACAGATTACGGAGTACAGCCTAGCCAAAGGTGCTGTCCTGGCAGGACTCTCTCTCCAGGCAGTAATGTGAAGCAAAGGTATTCCCTAAAGACCAGGTCACAGCCCAGCAAATGTCTGTCAGAGGCACTGAGCGCAGCGAAGCCACCGAAGCTGCCTTGGCACGGATGCCGTGTGCAGTGACCCGCCGATCCAGCGGGACCCCAGCCTTTGCCTAAACAAAAACGATGCAATCCGTCACCCAGACGGAGAAGGTGCGCTTGGTGACTGCAAGCCCTAGACTTTTAGGATCGTAGGCGATGAAGAGCCTGTTGGACTTGCAATGACCCTGGGTGCGCTGCAGGTAGAAAGAGAGAGCCCTCTTGTAGTCGAGTGTATGCAAAACTGCCAATGCCCAGTTGGCGTGAGTCTCGGGAAAAAAGTCAGTCAAACTATCTCCTGGTTGAGATGTAAATTCGAGACAATTTTCAGAAGGAACTTAGGGTGAGTCTGGAGGACCACTGTGTTCCTGTAGAACCTGGTGTAAGGGGCCCCAGCCATGAGGGCTTGCAGCTCGCTGACTAGCTGAGCCAAGGTCAGCACCACCACGAAGATTACCTTCCAGGAGAGGTGCTGAAGCGAGCACGTCGCCATCGGTTCGAAGGGCAGCTGCCTCAGCTGCATGAGTACGATGTTCAGGTCCCACTCTGCCAGCGGAGGCCGGACAGGGGGTTTGGAAAGAAAGAGGCCCCTCATGAAGCAGGAGACCAGAGGCTGGCCTGAGAGGGGTTATCCCTCGACGGAGAAGTGATTGGCTGAAATGGCACTCAGGTGAACCCTGACCAAATTGGATTTCAGCCCCATCTGCGAGAGGTGGAGGTGGTACTGGAGAACCCACTGGGTGGAACAGGAGAACAGATCAATATGGAACTCCGAGCACTACACAGAGAAGCACCACCACTTGAAGGCATAGGCTCACCTCATAGAATCCTTCCTCGAAGCAAGCAGGACTTCCTCAATCTCCTCTGGGAGGTGCAGAGAGGCTAAAGAGACCCGCTCAGCCGCCAAGCTGTTAGGGATAATGAGCCCAGGCTCAGGTGAAGCACCCATCCCTCTTCCTGTGTCAGCAGACCATGGGCACTGCCCAGGGGGACCAGAGGCTCTGAGAAGAGTGAGTAGCAGCGGGAACCAAGGCTGGCAAGGCCACAAGAGAGCCACGAGGATCACCGAGGCTCAGTCCCGCTGAATTTTGTGGAGTGTCCTTGCCAGGAGAGGAGTGGGGGGAAATGCATACAGAAGCCCGGAAGGTCCAGCTCAGAAGGAACACGTCTGGGTCTACCCTGCTCGGGTGCAGTATCGGCCTGCAAAACGGGGGAGGTGTGCATTCACCAGACTGGCGGAGAGGTCAATGGATGGAGTCTACCAGCCGCAAAACAGATGAAGAACGACCTCTGGACTCAGGCGCCACTCGTGCGGGCGGAGAAACCTGCTGAGTCTGTCTGCGAAGATGTTGTCTTGGCCTGGGAGGTAGACCGCTCTTAGCGTCATGCCCCAGCGCACGGCAAAGGAGCAGAGGAGGACTGCCTCCCAACAGAGGCGGCGGGAGCTCGTACCCCCTTCCTAGTTTATGTAGAACACTGCAACCTCGTCGGTCTGCACAAGCATCAACTTGCCTCGCAATTGGTGCTTGAAGACCTTCAGGGCCAACCAGACCGCTCGAAGCTTGAGCAGGTTGATCTGCTGCAGGGATTCCTCGGGTGACCATTGTCCCTGGGTATGGAGGTTGTTGCAGTGGGCTCCCCAGCCTGACAGTGAGGCATCCATTGTCAAGATGAGCTTGTGTTGCAGAGCCTGGAAGGGCATGCCTCGAAGGAGGCTTCGGGGATTCCACCACTACCCCAGGGAACTGTATAGACTGCAAGAGACCGAAATGGCATCCCGGAGCTAGCCTGAGGCCTGGGACCATTGTGCTCAGAGGCACCATTGAGCCACTCGCATATGCATGCGAGAGTGGGGAACGATGTGCACAGTCATGTGCCCTAGAAGGCGCAGCATGGTTCGCACTGAGACTCTGGATTGGCTTCGGACCTCTGCAGCCAGAGCGGAGGCAGTCCGCGCGCACTCGGGGAAGGAAAGTGGTCGCCCGTTCCGTGTCAAGCAGAGCACCGATGAACTCCAGTGTCTGCACCGGCTAGAGGTGGGACTTCAAGTACTTGATCAGAAAACCCAGATGCTTGAGGACGACTGTGCGCGATGCCGAAAGGTGAGCCTCTGCCGATGCGCCCATGACGAGCCAATCGTCTAGGTACAGGTAGACTGATATGCCCTGCAGCCACAGGTGAGCTGTAGCTGATGACAGGCATTTTGTGAAGATCCACGGAGCAGACGCAAGCCTGAAGAGGATCACTCTGTACTGGAAGTGATCCCACTGCACCCTGAAATGGAGGTACTTCCTGTGCTTGGGGTGAACAGGGATGTGAGCATAAGCATCTGAGGTCCAAGGAGCATAGCCAATCGCCTTGCTGGAGGAAGGGCAGCAGGACGCCAAGCCATAGCATTCTGAATTTCTTTCTCACTAGGAAAATTTTTAGGTTCCTGAGATGTGATGGCCTTCCACTTGGGGGTGAAGAGGGACAGATGTCCCCCCCACCAGCGGGGGTGCTGCTGGGGGGCGAGAGGCTATGCATTTGGCATCAAAACACAGGGGCTGGCTAGGGTGGCGCTGGTGGTTGGGTCCTGGGCCCCTTAGGTTTCCGGTGACCCTGAGCTCCCCCTTTGCCTTGGCCACTGGGCGCAAGGACAGGCGGGTAAGGGTGAGTATCCCCAGTACGGGAGCCCCTTCCTCTGGAAGGGCTTCTTAATGTGCTGCTTCTTCCGAGGAAGGGATAAGGTTTTGCGAGAGACACGGGTGCGGGTCACGAACTCAGTCTCGATCTCGGTCACTTTGTCCTCCAAGGGCTTGCCGAACAGCTGTTTGCCTAGGCAGAGGACATCCAAAAGGTTCTCCTGGAGCCACGCTTGATGCCAGCCGCTGCCACACAGACAGAAGAGTCAAACTCGTCATATGCGGCGCGGGAAAGGTATTTCCAACAGTCCACGACCGATCTCAAGTGTCTGAAAACGAAGGTGGTATTCACCTCCGAAGCCCACGGAGAAACCGCCAAGCTTTTTAGTGAGGTCACGAAGAACATACCCATATATAGCTGGTATGCCTGGATGCAGCATGCTAGCATGGATCCCTGGTAGGCCTTGCACCAGATGGCGTTGAGAGCACAAGATTCTCTAACAGGCGGGGACGAAGAGTGCGACTTCGGACTCTTCTGCTTCCGCACTGCGGGTTCCACTACCATGGAGGTATGGGGAAGTTGGGTCTTTCGAAACCCAGGGCCGTGCTGGACTCTGTACATGGCATCGAGTCTTTTATTGACAATAGGGACCGAAGCAGGTACTTCCCACATGCGGAGCAGAGCCGGGTCAAGATGGATGACACAGGTACCGTGAGAGACTCCCTAGGGGGAGACTCATATTGCAAAACATCTAGTTTCTCTGCCCTTGGTTCTTCTTCAGTCTGCGTGGGCAGATTGAGGGGCTCAAGCAATATCCCGCACAAATACCAAGAAGGAAGTATCTTCGGGAGGCGACCGCCTTTGCGAGGTGGGCAGGGATGGGTCAGAAGGTCGGTCCCTATGGGCACGAGTTTCAGGGGATGTGTCCCCATCCGACTCCCAGCCCAAGAGGTCCGAGGACTCAGTCCCTCCCTTTCCTTTCTAAGATTCTAGAAAAACTTGTTTTCACCCAAATGTCCTCTCACCTTGAAGCCTCCCTCACCCTTCACCCACGACAATCATGTTTCTGTCCCAGTCACAGCACGGAGTCCGTTCTTCTTTCACTTCTAAACGAACCACACACTGCCCACGATCACAGCCTCTTCACTCTCGCTGTCTCTCTTGATCTCTCTGCTGCATTCGACCTTGTTGACCACCGTACCCTCCTCTCACACCTTCAAGATGCCGGCAGAGCCGGCACTGTTCTCCATTGGTTTCATTCTTTCCTTTTTGGTCAATCTTTTTCAGTCTCTACTGGTTCTCTCTCTTCCCCCTCCACTCCCCTTCCCTGTGGTGTCCCCCAGGGCTCTGCCCTTGCTCCCCTTCTTTTTTAACATCTTCCTGGCTCCTCTCGTCCTCTTGGTTCAACAACACAGTGTCTCCGCTCACTATTACGCCGACAATATCTTTCTTCTCTACCACACCGATTCGGTTTCCCCCGATATCACTCCCTTTAATAACTGTCTCTCCTCAGTGGCATCTTGGCTCTCTTCTAATTTCTTACATATCAATCTTTCTAAAACTTCAGCCATTTGGTTTACTGCCGGTAGCCCCGCCCCCTCCCTCACTCCCCTGCTCTCTCCCGTCCCTATCCCCCATCATTACCTCTCTGCGCTACCTCGGTGTGACCCTCGACTCCTCCCTCTCCTTCAAAGCCCACATCTCATCTGTAATTCAGCGCTGCTTTCTCACCTTAAGACAACTTCGATCTGTTTGTCCCTTCCTCTCTTTCACCGCCATGACCACCCTCCTCATCTCCCTTGTTGTCTCACGCCTCAATTATTGCAATGTTTCTTTAGCTGGTCTCCCCCAATCCCAACTTCAACGTCTGCAACGAGTTCACAACACGGCTGCCCGTATCCTCACTTGCTCTTCCCGCTTCGATCATATCACCCCCCCTTCTCATTCGTCTGCATTGGCTTCCGATTTCCTTCCGTATTCTGTTCAAATTCCTTATTTTTATTCACAGGTCCATTCACACTGGCACTCCTTTACCTTGACGATTTGGTCCGCCTCCATACTCCCCACCGTTCTCTCCGCACTATCCACAGGAGTGGCCTAGTGGTTGGGGCAAGGTACTACAGGCCGGAAGGTCAGTGGTTCAAATCCCACTAGAGGACAGCAACCTTGGGCCGGAAGGACTGGGGTTTCTAGTCCCACAGGTGCTCCTTGTGGTCTTGGGCAAGCCACTTAACCCTCCATTGCCCATGTTCCCTGTAAGTATTAGTGTATGTCTCTCATATCCCCTCGTGTTAAATGTATCCCCCAACCGCTTTGACCCGGTGAAAAGCGGGTTATAAATGCAGATAAATAAATAAAATAAATTTAGAATCCACCTGCTCCTCTGCCTTCTATTTCCTTGGTCCCCGCCTATGGAACTCGCTCCCCCCAGACCTCCACCTACAGCCCTCATTTAAAACCTTCAAAGCAAAGCTAAAAACTCACCTCTTCTGTCTAGCCTTTGGCCACTCTCCTCCATGCCCTCCTTCACCACCCCCACGATGATGTTCCCTAAATCTGCTTCTATAATCTAGCTGTAATCCTTACTTCTCACTCTCCTTTCCTGTCATATTATGGCGTTCCTTTCCTAATTTTTCTTCAGCAACCTTTTACTTATTTTGTAAACCGCTCAGACGCTGTTGCGATGGGCGGTCTATTAAGCACCTCAATAAACAAACATCCCCATGTCCGGTGGCCAAGGCCCGTCTGGAGCTGGAGGCACCGACTCTGGAAGACCTCACCCCCAGGGAACAGTATGGCGAGCGAGACCAGTGCTGAGGACCCTCACTAGGTCCATTGCTCTCAGGGGTATCCCAAGGCAGTTTCTGGAACCACAGATGAGGGTCCCTCTCTATCTCAAGGCACAGCCAGCCGTGCTGGGCAAAAGCGCCTGCTGGGCAGCTAGGAAGGCAGAAATACTGCACTCTAGTGCCAGCATATGGGACTCCCACTCAGGAGTGGGTCCCTAGGATGCTGACGCTGGGATTACCGGGTCTGGCATAGAGGAGAGGTCGTACTCAACGGGATAACCTTCAGGAGACCAGGCACCATCACCGGAGGGCTCTGTATATGAACGAGGTACCTTTCGAGGCCGCTCCTTAACTGATTCTCGGGAACACCAGGGAGGGCTAAGGGAATGAGCGCAAGACCACTCACGCTTATTCAGAGCCCCCGACAGTGACTTTAAGGTCTTCTTTTTTCACTGTTTCACCTCGGGCGAACCCTCGTCGGAATGACGCCTGGGACGTGGAGTCACTGTGGGGGACTCCGCAAGTGGTGGATCGGGCTGCCACTGGAGACCCCGGGGCTGCCTAAGGAAAAATGCTGTCCGACTTCTGCTTACAGCTTAGCAAGGCTTTAGCGGACATTTTCTTACAGAGCGAGCAGAGCTCCAGGTGTGGTCAGCCACAAGGCACTGCAGACAACAGTGATGGGTGTCCGTGAGTGACATTTCTGGAGCATCTGTCACATTTTTTGAAGCAGGTGGCCATGGGGCAAACAGAGCCCCTGCGAGGTCAAACGCCCTCGAAGCTAGCAGTTAGAAAAAGGGTGCAAAAAGGGCTTGAAGCAAGAAAAAAAAAAGAAAAAAAGGGGATCCCCTGGCCCATGGCCAAAGCAGGGGCGCAGAAAAAGGGAGACTTGAGCAAGATGGCACCCCTTGGGTGGGAAGAGGACTACACATGCCTTTCAGCAATCTCAAAGGCTTTCTTTGACAGCTGTGGAATTGCTCCACACAGGTTCAGTTGGTGCCGACGTCACTCATAAGTAAGGACCGACTTCCTGCTTGCTCCTGGAGAAGGAGAAATTTCACTTACCGTTAATTTCCTTTCCTGGAATATTGCTAGACCAGTCCAGACAAATTGGTTTCCCCCTGCCAGCGGATTCTGGAGACAGAGAATTATACCAGAGCTCTGATATTGCTGGACTCTGGTGATAGGGCTGTACCCCTAGGGGTCTCCCTCAGTATAATGTAACAAGCTGAACCCAATGGAATAAGGATAACTACCCTGAACTTAGTCCAAAATGGCTCAAATTGAACTATGTACAAAAAAGGTGCTGAAGGCATCCCCAGAATCTTGAACTACACGAGAAACCCCTCGTCAGAAATTTTGAAATCCTGAGACTGACAAAGGGAACATCAGCGGCAACTTCACTGCACCAGCAAAAACTAACTGACAGCCAGGTGGGTCCTGGACTGGTCTCTAGCAGTATTCCAGGAAAGGAAATTAACGGTAAGTGAAATTTCTCCTTCCAACTCATACTGCTAGACCAGTCCAGACAAATGGGCAGTACCCAAGCTACCAACCCTCAGGGTGGGCCCAATGCCGCTGAAAGTACCGCCGCCCCAAAGTGACCCTCTTGCCGGGCATGGATGTCCAATCTATAGTGGCGGACAAAGGTAGACAAGGAAGACAAGGAAGACTAAGTTGCCGCCCGGCAAATGTCGAGAGGAGCCACTTGAGAACGTTCGGCCCAAGATGCAGTTTGAGCCTGAGTGGAATGAGCCCGGAGGCCCTCAGGCACCGGCTTCCCTCGAAGAATGTGCGCCGCCTCAATGGCCGCACGCAACCATTTAGCTATAGTGGACTTCGTGGCTGCACATCCTCGACGAGGACCTGCGAAAAGGACAAAGATGATCCGTCTTACGGAAGGGACTCGTGACCTTCAGATACCGGTAAAGGATTCTTTTCAAGTCCACTGCTCGAAATTCCCTGTAACATCCCGCGCATTGTGATTCTTCAAAGGAAGGCAAGAAAAGAGGCTGATTGACATGGAAGGGCGTAAGAACTTTGGCAAGAAGGAAGGAACCGTCCGAAGAGACACGCCCTCCGCAGAAAAGGAGAGGTAAGGATCTCGACAAGAGAGAGCCTGAAGCTCCGAAATTCGCTGTGCCGAGGTGATGGCTACCAAAAATACTGTCTTTAGAGTCAAATCCTTAAGGGAGCACGCTTTCAGAGGCTCAAAGGGAGGAGCAACAAGAGCTCGGAGGACCAGAGCGAGATCTCAAGCAGGAACAAAGGGATGAATCGGAGGCCGCAGTCTTAACCCCCCCGAAGAAAACGCGACACGTTCACACACGAGGCAATAGAACGTCCTGACACTGGTCCGCGAAAGCAGGACAAGGCTGCCACGTGAACCCGTAAGGTCCCGAGCGCCAAGCCTTTTTCCAGGCCGGCTTGCATGAAGGAAAGCACATCCGAAACACCGCACCGCCAAGGAGACGTGTGACTCTGCGAACACCATGCCTCAAAGAGGCGCCAGATGCGCGCGTATGCCAAGGAAGTTGACGATCGACGGGCTTTGAGCATGGTTGCTACTACACTAGGCGAGTAGCCCTTATGAGCTAACCTACGGCGTTCAAGAGCCAAGCCGTAAGCGAGTAAGAAGCCGGGTCTTCCATGGTGACCGGTCCCTGCTGTAGAAGACCTGGAAAGGATCCGAGACTCAGAGGTGGTGCCCGAGCCAACCTGACGAAATCCGCATACCACGGCCTCCGAGGCCAATCCGGAGCCACCAGAATCACTGGCCCCTGGTGCTCTCTGACCAGCTGGAGAACTTTCCCAATCATGGACCACGGCGGGAAGACATACAGAAGAAGGTGGGTCGGCCACGGCTGCGACAGGGCATCTATCCTGTGCATTCCGCTGACTCGCCAACGGCTGAAGAAAATCGGTGCTTTGGCATTCACCGGTGTGGCCATGAGATCCACCGCCGGCCGACCCAACCTGTGAACAATCGCTCGAAAGGGTTCCGAGGCGAGAGTCCATTCCCCCAGATCCAGAGTATGTCGGCTGAGAAAATCGGCTTTGACATTGCTCATCCCCGCGATATGTTGAGCCGAAAGGGCCTGGAGATGCTTCTCCGCCCACGGGAGGAGAAGACATCTCTTTTGATACCACTGGACATTTTGTGCTGCCCTGACAGAGATACGCCACCATTGTAGCGTTGTCGGACAGGATCCGGACCGATCGATGCAGACGAAAAGGTCGAAACTTCAGCAAGGATGAACGCACAGCTCGCGTTTCGAGGCGATTGATGGACCACCGAGTCTCCCGAGGAGACCAAATCCCTTGCGCCGTGTGCGAGCCGCAATGCGCACCCCAGCCGGAGAGACTTGCATCTGTTGTCATGAACACCCAGTGAGGAGTCTCCAGGGGAACGCCCCTGAAGAGATTTTGCGGCCGGAGCCACCAACGCAGGCTGAGTCTGATCGCGGACTGGAGAGGTAGTCGAACCTGATAGTCCTCCAACACTGGCGACCAGCGAGACAGAAGAGCCGTCTGCAAACTGCGCATATCTGCTCTGGCCCAAGGAACCAGATCGATGGTAGCTGCCATGGATCCCAAGAGTTGAAGATAGTCCCAGGTTCGAGGCGCCTCCTGACCCAGGAAGAGCTGCAGCTGAGACGAGAGTTTCCGGAAATGCTCCAGCGTCAGGAATACCGGCTCCCGGCGAGTGTCGAAGCGAACCCCGAGAAAGTCGATTACCTGAGTCGGCTGGAGGCAGCTTTTGGTGCGATTTATCACCCAACCTAAGCTCTCTAAGAACTGGACCACCCGGATGATAGTTCTGCGCGCTTCCGGTAGCGAGTCGGCCCGAATCAGCCAATCGTCCAGATAGGGATGCACTCTGATTCCCTGCTTGCGCAAGGGCTGCTGCCACCACCACCATTATCTTGGAAAAGGTCCGGGGCGCCGAAGCCAATCCGAAGGGCATTGCGCGAAACTGATAATGTTCCCCGAGCACCGCGAATCTCAGAAAGCGCTGATGTTCGACCCGGATGGGAATGTGAAAATACGCTTCTGCGAGATCGAGCGAAGCGAGGAACTCGCCCTTGCGCACCGCTTGGATGACCGATCGAAGAGTTTCCATGCGAAAATGAGGCACGCGAAGACTGCGGTTTACCCCCTTGAGATCCAGAATGGGGCGAAAGGAACCATCTTTCTTGGGCACCACGAAATATATAGATTACCGACTCAGCCCTCTTTCTGGGGAGGGCACCGGACAAATGGCGTTCAAATAAAGACGACGCTGTAGGGTGCCTTGAATGATAAGCCTTTTCTCGGGAGACCCAGCTGGAGAGACCAGGAAGGCCTCGTGAATGGGCCGTCCACATTCGAGTGCATAACCCCGAGAAACGCTGTCGAGAACCCACCGATCGGAGGTTATCCGTGCCCACTCCGGAAAAAACATTGCCAGCCTACCTCCCACCGGTGGCAATGACCCGAGTGGGCCTCTCGTCCCGTCAGCGGGAGGCGCACGGGGTTCCGGAGAACTTTCACATGCTGGAGTAGGACTCTTGAGCCCTTTCGGGCACCCCAAAACGACTGCGTTTTCTGCCCATAGCGATGGGACGGCCTGGTAGGCCTGGTGGGTTTGAAAGAACTATATCTGCGAGAGTCGGAATTCCTGGAAAAACGCCTAAAAGATTGCGCTCGAGAAGTCCTGCGAGAAGAGGTCTTTGGTCTATCCTCAGGCAACCGTTGAGGCTTAACCTCCCCAAGATCCTTTACGAGCTTGTCAAAGCTCCTCACCAAACAGAAGTTTCCCCTTAAAAGGCAACTTGGAGAGCCTAGCCTTGGAAACCACATCCGCCGCCCACCGTCACAGCTGCAATCGAGCGAGCAGAAAGACGCAGCAAATCATAGGTGTCGGCCAAAAATGCTGTAGCGGACTCCAGGCGACCGAGAGACGAATCTTCCGGCAGGCGTTGAACAAAGCGCAACAAGGCACGGGCTGTCAAACCACCACACACCGTTGCCTGAAGGGCCAGAGAAGAGGAGGAGAAAGCCGTCTTCAGCAAGTTCTCTACCTTCCTGTCCTGCGGATCCTTGAGCGCTGCACCTCCTTCCACTGGCATGGTGGTGTGTTTGGTAACACCCATCACCAAGGCAGCTACCTTTGGATAAGCGAGCTATTGCTCCAGTGCCTCAGGAGACCACACATAACACTATCCCAGGCGACGGGCGTTGCGCAACTGAATATCTGTCGAATCCCATTCCCGGGACACCATCTGTTGTAATTCTGAAGGAAATGGAAGAGACTTTGAAGGCTTACGAATGCCCAGCAAAATGGGATCCGCGTGAGACTGAGGTTGCGAGGGCTGTGACTCAGGAGGATTCGAAAGACGGAGTGCTTCTGAAACCTGCTCAATTAGGGCGGACAACTCTTCCTTCCGAAAGAGTCTGATGTCCTGCGAATCCTCCTGCACTGGAATAGATGAATCAGACGGAGAGTACTTGCCATCCTCGCGACCCGAGGACTTGTCAACTTCAGAGTCCATCTCTTCTTCCCTAAGGAACTGCAGCCCCTTAGGAAGACGACCCCCCTTGAGGCCCGCGGAACTCCGGGATCTCTTGCGGTCTGCAGACGGAGGCAGTGACGCATGCGCCGCGGACAGAGGCTGCGTCGCAGGTGCAGATGACTCCTAATGCCATAGCGCCCAGGCTTGGCAAAACAACGCCAAGAGGGCAAAGCAGGCTGCAAGGGGAGAGAAGGAGCCTGAGGGGTCAAGGGCGGAGCCCCTTGCGCCTGCACAGGGGAGGAGGAAGGACGCGGCCCCTCCAACATGGGCAAGGTAGAAGCCGTCGTCCCCTGAAGGGGCAAGGTAGACGAACACTCCCCAGGATGAACCAAACAGGCTGGACAGAGCTGGTTGCTAAGTTCCTTCTGTTTTTTTATTACAGCCAATGCACCTCTGCCCAGAGGAAGGCATTGTGCCGTTATGCTGAGTTTGCACTGTTTTTTTCTTTTTTGTTTTTTAAGAACGCTGATCACCAAATTCCTCCAAAGCCAGAGTTCATTTGCCCAAACGAGCTGTAGGGAACTACTAGCAAGCAACCTGCCACTGCAACAGGCTAAAAATAAAACCCCCTGATTCCCGCCAAAAACTGGAGGTCCGTGGCGAATTAAAATGGCCGCCGCAAAAAACTGATTCCCACAGAACTACTTAAATTAATGGCGAATTCGGCCAAAAACAATGCAAAAAAGAAAATAAGGGGGAAGAGAAGCAGGAACCGTCTCAGCTTTGACCCTGAAAAGGTAAAATAAAGAAAGGTGGTTTTCTCTGCCGCGGAACGTCAAGAGTCGGGCAGGGCAGGAAAGGCTGTAACTTACAGTTTCGGTGCTTGCCGTAAAGTCAAGGGCTGAGTCAGAATCGGAGTCCCAGGTAACATACCACTAAAATCAGCCTAAGTTAAGACTGTGATTTTAGGCAGCCCCTCCTCCAGCAAACAAGCCCTCGAGGCAAGATGCTGGGAATTCCTTCAAGGAGCGAGCTCAACTGTTAAAGAGACAGGAGCTCAGCTTCAAACACCTAGGCTTCAATTTTAAGATCACCACAGTGAAATTCCAAAACTTAGACTTTGAATCTTAAGGAAAGAAAATAAAATAATCTTTTTGAAGAGGAAAGAAAAAAGGCCACCAGATCTGCTGGAGACAGAGAAATACTGAGGGAGACCCCTAGGGGTACAGCCCTATCACCAGAGTCCAGCCTATCAGAGCTCTGGTATAATTCTCTGTCTCCAGAATCTGCTGGCAGGGGGAAACAACCCATTTGTCTGGACTGGTCTAGCAGTATGAGCTGGAAACACTGTTTCGACACCTTGAGATCCTCAATCAATCATTCCATGGTCCTTCTCCTGGCTCTTGCCCCTTATCGCATACAATTCCCTTGGGTATCTGTTTCCCAAGTGCATGACACTGCACGTCTTTACAATAAATCTTAACCGCCAAGCATTACTGTTCTTCCAGCTTTTGTAGATCTTTCTTCATGTTCTCCATTCCCTCGGAGAGTCCACTCTGTTGCAAATTTTCGTGTCATCTGCAAAAAGACAGACTCTTCCATTTAGTCCTTTAGCAATATCACTCACAAATACATTGAACAGTACCGGTCCTAGGACCGAACCATGGGGGCACACCGTTAATCACCTTCTGTCTGTCAGTCAACCAATTTCTGATTCAGTTCATCACCTTGGGACCCATCCCAAAGCTTTTGAGTTTACTGATAAGCTTCCTATGAGGAACAGTATCAAAGGCTTTGCTGAAATCTAGGTAGATCACATCCATTGCATTCCCTTGATCTAGTTCTCTGGTCACCCAGTCAAAGAACTCAGATTTGTTTGGCAAGATCGTCCTTTGGTTAAAAATCCAGGACACTGAGCTCAAAATTAAGCCACAGGTGCGTTACCTAGGTATAACACTAGACTAGCGATTAACCCTGTAACTGCACATCAGCATGACCACAAAGCTCATATACCATAAGATGAAAATATTACAATACCTACGCCCTCTCCATGATACCTGCGACTTCCGAATAATTTCAGTCCATCATATCACCCAATCGACCGACTCGAAGGCACTTAACCACCACCGATACCAAAATATGCGATGCACCTGCTACAAATAGTTCAGAACACAGCCACCTGCATCCTATATAGTACTGCAGTATCTGACCACATATCACCCATATTAAAAGAACTACACTGGCTCTTGGTAATAACCCGAGCAAAACATTCTTTTATGCACCATCTGGAACTCTCTCCTACCTGACCTTTGCTCCCTCTCAAACATTGGAGACTTTCGCAGCAAATTAAAGACACTTTTGTTTCTGGAGTACTTTGGCTCAGACACACAAGCCTTCCCCCATTACCTACACCATATTCCAACCTGTCTGATCGAACAGGAACTATACTCACGCATGACAGAGCAGCCCATGGACTATACCTGCCCTACAAGCATACGGCATACAGTAGAGCAACCCACAAGCTCTCTGTCCCATGAGACTTCTGCTTCCATACTAATCGTGCACAGTTACCTTGTATTGGTTTCCTATAATTTGCATTGTACAGCTCCTATAATTTACATTGTACAATTCCAGTTTGTTGTAGTATGGTTTTAATTTTTATTTTTAATGCGTTCCACGAAAAATCCAAGTTTTCCATTAAAGTCTGTTCCATGTAAACCACCATGACTAGTAGATACGGCGGTATAAAAGAATTGTTAAATAAAGCTCTGCTCACCATTTTCAAGATAACCCATAACATATCCCCAGAATGCCTCCAGTCTTTCATATGCCTACCACCAAACAACCGAGCCAGAAGAGCTAATGCACAATTACACACTTACTACTCCAAGCCAGAAGCAACCAAATTGTCTGCAACCGAGCTCTCATGCCATGCACCCACACAAGACTTAAGATCCTAACACAGAAATAGCTGATTTTCACAGGAGACTCAAAACCCACCTATTCACTGAATACTTTGGAAGTGAAACATAACACATACAATACTCATGCAAACCCAAATAAGGTTATGTTCTCCTTTCAATTCTGTCCCCACCACCCTGCTGAAAGCGCTCTCACCCCAGTTAAAACATTTACATATTTTCCAAGAGTTCAATGTAATGAAGAAATTAGGCCTTACTTGCTAATTGTCTTTCCTTGAGTACTCTCCGGGCCAGTCCAGGAACAGTAGGGTAGTTAACCTCCTTCAGCAGCTAAGGACTGAATTCTTCAAAGACTTGCTGACAGCCTAACCCAGCTCCCCCTGGTGTCAGAGAGCCAGTCTACCTATGTCAAAGCAGCTCCACAACCAGAACACTAGAGCTAACAAACTGCAAAAGAACTAACCTGGAACTCAGGCACAAACAAATCAACCACCAGTAACTCCACTGTCTTTTTTCCCGCAGGTAACTCCTCTTTTTTCTTTTTTTTTAAATGTACATGACCTCTAAGCGGCTGCTAACACTCATTCCTCCGAGCGCCCTAAGCAAGCCCCCTAGCCAGTTGCACTCCAGAAGAGCCTGCACCCCCTCGAGGCCACAAGACTACTGCAAGCACAACACCGGCTTTATCCGATTCCACCTTGAAGAAATACTGATAGACTAACAGACTGCCTTGTCCTGGGTGGGTCCTGGAATGGCCCAGAGAGTACTCAAGGAAAGAGAATTAGCAGGTAAGGCCTAATTTCTTCTTCCGCTTCGTCTTTCTGGGCCAGTCCAGGAACAGTAGGGCAGTACCAAAGCAGTACCTACCCTCGGGAGGGTCCCAGTAGCCCCGCCAGAACGGCAGACACACCCACTTTCGCATCACCTGCTGCCTGAACATCCAACCGGTAAAGTTTCGCAAAGGTATGCAAGGATGACCAAGCCACCGCCCGACAAATATCTACCGACGGAATCAAAGCCATCTCGGCCCAGGACGTCGCCTGACTTCGCGTCGAATGGGTTCGCAGCCCTTCAGGTGGCAACCTTCCGCTTGCTTGATACGACGCTACTATCGCCTGCTTCACACATCGCGCAATGGAGGCCTTGGACGCAGCCTCCCCTTTCCATGCTCCACCAAACAGCACAAACAACCTATCTGATTTCCTAAACAACTGTCTAAGGTACCTGTGGAGCACCCTACCGAGATCCAAACTCTGCAGGGAAATACCAGTACCATCTGTCTCCATGGCACGAAAGGTAGGCATTGAGATTGTTTGACTCAAATGAAATTCCGACACCACCTATGGTAGAAATGAAGGCACCGGCCGTAATACTACCTTTTCTGCTGAAAACAGAATATAAGGTTCCCTACAGGAAAATGCTTGAAGGTCCGAAATCCGTCTAGCTAACACAACGCTACTAAGAAGGCGGTCTTCCAAGAGAGCTCCCCCAGCATGACCGCCCCCCCATGCTCAAAAGGAGCCCATGTCAACGCCTCAAGCACCAAATTCAAATCCCATGGCGGTACAATCAGTCTCACCGGAGGCCTGATATTCTTGACTGCTCGCAGAAAACGCAGCACATCCGGATGTAGAGATAAACTACAGCCCTGAATCTTGCCCCGGTAACAAGCCAGAGCCGCCAACTGAACCTTTGGAGTGCTAACCGCCAGATCTTTATCTAGGCCCCCTTGCAGGAACAATTTGGTCTTTTTCTTGAACGCGTTCTGAAGTTTCTTCTGTGAAAATTACGTCCAATTACAACTCAAAAGTAAATTAGAATGATTCTCATAATACTTTCTTACCACTGTTAACAGGTCTCAGACTCACATAGCACTCGTCTCAGGACTCTCGTCCGACAGTTTGGTGCTGTGATTATCAACGACCCCAGTGTATTTTCAACAATTGTAATTTAAATTTGTGTGGTACATTAACTGAACTTAAAAGGCTTCACCCAATGTGTTGCTCAACTGGTGAAACGGATCCCGACGCTCTTATCAGGCGCCATTACGGCGTTTCAAAAAAATAACTTTCTTCAGGAGATCCTTCCCCATATTTTTATATTGCTGCCCACGTCCTCTAATCCATAACTCTCTCATTCAGTAGTGGCTCTAAGCTCCAAAAGACGCCGCGCCGCGCCCCCTTGCAGGAACGGCAACACGTCCGATACTGACACTGACAATGGCTGAACTCTGTCTCCTACACCAACCTTCAAAAATGCACCAAATGCAGATGTAAGCCAAAGATGAAGACCTCCTTTTTGCTTGCAGCATGGTAGTAACCACCGCGTCTGCATAGCCTCTACGCCTCGGCCGCTCCCTTTTGAGCCAAGACGTAAGCAAGAAGCGGTCCACCTGCGGCATGAGAATCGGACCCTGGTACAAGAGATTGATCCGACTGGGAAGTCTCCAGGGACTGTCTGCCAGCAGTCGCATGAGATCAGCATACCACGCTCGTCTTGGCCAATCCAGCACTATACGAATCACCTTTCCTTGGTGTCTTGCTATCCTGCGAATGACTCGACCGATCATGGGCCAAGGGGGAAACACAGAGAAGCCCCTCCAACGGCCAGGGCTGCACCAGCCCATCCAGACCCTCCGACATGCGATCCCTGCACCTGCTGAAAAACCGAGATGCCTTGGCATTGTTGAACGTGGCCATCAGATCCATCACTGGCTGTCCCCACTGTTGCGTAATGTCGTGAAATACGGCGTCATTCAGCACCCATTCACCTGGATCCAAAACATGCCGGCTGAGAAAAATCGGTCTGCACAATGTCCTTTCCCACTACATGAGCTGCCGACAGGGCTAACAGGTGGCTCTCCGCCCACAACAGTAATCCTTGACTCTCCACTAACAAGGTTGCACTGCCCGTGCCTCCTTGCTGATTGATATAGGACACAGTCACCACGTTGTCGGAGAACACTCGCACCGCTTTGCCCTATAATAGAGCTCGAACTCCTCCAATTCCAGCCGTACCGCTCTCATCTCGAGCTGATTGATGGAGCAATTGGTCATTTCTGCCGCCCATCGGCCCTGAGCTATCTGAGCCATACAATGGACTCCCCAACTGGAGAGACTGGCATCCGTGGTGAGCAACACCCACTCCGCCATCTCCAATGGCACTCCTGCCCGAAGATGTGTGGGATTGAGCCACCACTGCAGACTGTCACAGACCTCTGAAGGGCAAACCAATCTCAGACTCAGCGGATTCTCCTGCGGAGACCAACGGGACAGTAATGATCGTTGGAGAGGCTGCATGTGGGCTCTGGCCCACGGCACTAGGTACAAGGCCGCCGCCATGGAGCCTACAAGCTGTAAGTATCTCCATCAAAGTCCAAAAATTCACCACCAAACACCCCAAAAATCTTAGAACATTATTTTTGTCGGAGCATGCCGAGGGAGGGTAAGAATTAAAGTCCGACCCTCTCCAGACGGCAGCCTACTTTTATTCGTTTTGGTTCCCCACCAACAGTCAAATATTAAAAATAACACTTATCTTCAAATTGATTTCCAAATTCTTTCATATATATTTTCACCATTGCTAAATTTTCAATTCTTCACACGACGTGCATGTTTCGGGAATGATCCCTGTTTCAAGTGTTTTCTCCGATATAGCTCTAAGCAACAACTGTGACCAAAACGCCATCTTGCAGCTTGAGGTTAACAGTTGATTATACAAGGCAGTATACAGCTGTTTTTCTAAGGAGAACCAGCCAATGAAAAAGGGAAAAACCCCACCAACAGGGGAAACCCTATTGCGATTGGCTGCTAACCAAAAAGAGGCCATTCAAACACCCGATGACATCACAGTAGGCTTATCCAATCAATTTCACGATTCAGTCCCCTTGGGGAAATGGTATTAAGTGTAAAAATCCAGTGTTGCTCACGCCATTGAAGCTTACTCTCACGATTTCCCCCCTGAGGATCCACAGGAATATGATCGCTAATCATCCATCGAAACTCCTCAAAATTATGACAACGGTCCATACAATGAGCTGTCACTGGCGCCGTTAATATTTGCTGGCGGATTCTAGAGGCATGCTCTGCTAACCTCTTCTTAATGGGGCGGATCGTCCTGCCCACATACCACAGGGACAAATAAGCACATAAACCACATAAGACGACAAAGTGGTATTCCATCTACGCTTATAAGTACATGATGTACCCGGATATCGCCATACTGTACCAGATATTGTCATAGGGCAATAAATATAATTTGAGCAGGGGTCATGTCTACCCTCTATTAATGAAGACATAGGTCTGTCGATCAGTGAAGTCGTTTTCATCAATCGGTCTGATAGGTTAGATCCCCGTGAGAAAGCAATCCGTAAAAGCTTATCAAAACATGTAATCATAATATTGGCCAATGTGAATGGAGAATCTTCAAAATCTCCGTTCCATGTAAGGTAAAATACCCCCTACAACATCAGGAGTCGTCGATTCAGATGAAACATATTGTGGATCTAAAAGCCATTCCCTATGAATATGACAAGCTCTACAATAGGCTGTGCGTACCACCGAAACAGGATAGCCCCTATTTAGGAGCCTATGTTGAAGATCCAGTGCATGCCGTTTAAAATCTTGTAAAGAATGGCAAAGCCGTCGTAGTCTAAGGAATTGACCAAATGGTAACCCCCTACGGAGGGGGCCCGGATGAAAACTCCGATAATGCAACAGGCTATTCCGTTGAACTGGTTTGCGAAATAGAGTAGTGATCAAGTTCTCCCCCTCTTTACATACTTGCATATCCAAAAATTCGATCTGACACGAATCAATATGTTCCGTGAATTTTATGTTGACTCGTAGGGAATTCAACCATATCACAAAGCCTTGTAAAGATAACAAATCAGCAGTCCAAATCAAAAAAAGGTCATCTAAGAATCTTTTCCACAGAAGTACATTAGTGAAAAATGGAGATATTCTTATTTGCTTATCTTCCATCTCCGCCATGTTGCTATTGAGGGGGCCACCGTGCCCCATTGCTATTCCAGAAATTTGTTGGTAAAACCTCCCTTCAGACAAAAAGTAATTTTTAGTTAACACCAATCTGACCAATTGTAACAAAAATGAACGAGGGAGACGCTCAGGAGCAAAGATGAAAGAGCTGGCTGGTTCTCCTTAGAAAAACAGCTGTATACTGCCTTGTATAATCAACGGTTAACCTCAAGCTGCAAGACGGCATTTTGGTCACAGTTGCTTTGCTTAGAGCTATATCGGAGAAAACACTTGAAACAGGGATCATTCCCGAAACGTGCACATCGTGTGAAGAATTGAAAATTTAGCAACGGTGAAAATATATATGAAAGAATTTGGAAATCAATTTGAAGATAAGTGTTATTTTTAATATTTGACGGTTGGTGGGGAACCAAAACGAATAAAAGTAGCCTGCCGTCTGGAGAGGGTCGGACTAATTCTTACCCACCCTCGGCATGCTCTGACAAAAATAATGTTCTAAGATTTTTGGGGTGTTTGGCGGTGAATTTTTGGACTTTGACGGCTGAATTTATTCACTACTTTGGGTTTGGGTAGATACTTAGTATCTCCATGCCGTTGGAGCTTTGCTGCGCAAGGCTGTCATCTGTCTTAAAATCTTTTGCACTCTGGCTTCCGGAAGAAATACTGCTCCAAGTTCCGTGTCGAACAGAGCCCCTAAATAGACTAAACATTGTACCAGTGTCAACTGACTCTTTGACCAATTGACCACCCAACCTAGGCTTTCGAGAGGCAAAACAAGGTCAATTCTCCTTGAGCAGCATATAAAGTCTTCTAGAGACCTTTACAAAGAGGCTTTCTACCTAGTGGGCAAGCAACCTGTGAAGCTTTTTCAATAGGTGTTAACACCAGCTGGCAGTTCAAAAGGCCATTTTGAAAGACTCCTTCTATCCAAGCAAGGACTGTTAATTACCCAGGAAGTAGGTCACTGCTTACATCATCAGCACAAGCATAAATAGCTCAACCAGAGCTCTGTGACCCTGTCTTGACGGACTGGAAAGGGGGGCTGTTACTTCTGGAGAGAAATCTGAAATTGTGAGTATATACTTCTGGGAATTTTTCTGAAAGGAATTGTTTTTCTTTTAAAGCTAATTAATCTGTGAACCCACTATTTTTTTTGTTAAATCAGTCAGGGCCTAGTAGCAACAGTTTAAGATTCAATTTAACAACACAGAAGAGAACTTTCTGGTTACCTTTCATACCCAGTAGACAGCTGTAGTTTAAATTTCATAGTCACTCAGGGCCTAGCATCAGCAAAGTACTTTTAGTTTCAAATTAAAACACAGAAGAGAGCTTTCTGGTTAAATTTAGAATCCAGCAGAGAGCTTGTAGTTTAAATTTCATAATAGGTTAGAGCCTAGTAGCAGCAAAGAGCTATAATTTAAATCAAATCAGAATATAGTTTTCCTCAGCAGCACAGGACAAGGTACTGTGTAGCAGCCCTTTTTTAATAAGTGTTATATCCCTCCCTCCCTCCCCACACCCACCCTCCCCTGGGAAAGTCACAGCTTTATAGGTACTTGCACAACTTAAAAGACAGGAGGTGCTCTCAGGTGAAGCTCATTACCCAAATCAGTCATACACCAAGGACCTGAGATTAATTAAGCTTCAGGTGAACAAGGTATATTAAACTTCTTAGGTACAGTTTTAGTGGTATAAATATCCATTGCACCCTTTAGTACATATAGAACTTAAAGATCTAAACACAAACTTAAAACTAAGATGCAGACAGCAGTCCAGCAGCGGGATGTGGGCTTTCCAGTCTTTTGCATTGAGTGTCACATGTATGATTTTCTCCCAGCTGGTGAGAGGTCTTACGTGTGCACTAGGTGCAAGGAGCTCTCTGCTCTCAGGGAACAAGTCCGTTCTCTAGAGGCTAGAGTAGCAGACTTGGAAAACATAAGACAGACAGAGAGGTACATAGACGAGACCTACAGGGATATAGTCCTGAAGTCCCACCTCCAGTCTGGCAGCATCCCTGTTGCCATGGAGGAGAGAGGTCACGTGACAGGAGAGCATCACCCTGGTGTGGCAGGAAGTGATCCTGTAACTAGGACCTGTCCTCAAGGTGATGTAAACCCCTCTTGCACCGAGGAGGTTTCTCCAGGGCCAAGTGCCCATGCGGGAAGGGTTAGGACAGCAGTTATAGTTGGTGATTCGATCATTAGGCATGTAGATAGCTGGGTGGCTGGTGGACGTGAGGATCGCCTGGTAACATGCCTGCCTGGTGCGAAGGTAGCAGACCTCACACGCCACCTAGATAAGGTCTTAGATAGTGCTGGGGAGGAGTCTGCTGTCTTGGTACATGTTGGTACCAATGACATAGGAAAATGTGGTAGGGAGGTTCTGGAAGCTAAATTTAGGCTTTTAGGTAGGAAGTTGAAATCCAGAACTTCCAGGGTAGCGTTCTCCGAAATGCTTCCCGTTCCACGCGCAGGACCCAATAGGCAGGCAGAGCTCCGGAGTCTCAATGCGTGGATGAGACAATGGTGCAGAGATGAGGGGTTCGGATTTGTTAGGAACTGGGGAACATTCTGGGGAAAGGAGGGGCTCTTCCGAAGGGATGGGCTTCACCTTAACCGGGATG
This sequence comes from Ichthyophis bannanicus, assembly GCA_033557465.1. Lineage (NCBI taxonomy): Eukaryota > Metazoa > Chordata > Amphibia > Gymnophiona > Ichthyophiidae > Ichthyophis > Ichthyophis bannanicus. The sequence continues at coordinate 159,689,153 of CM066045.1, forward strand.
GAACCAGGCTGCTGGCATTAACCTTTAAAAAGGAGATAGAGCAGCTTTTAAACTAGATAATAGGGGAAAGCCGACAGTCGCCCAAGAGCGCATGGTTCGGAAGAATGTATCCTTGAAGGATACTACAAAAAGCAGAGAGGTTCCAAAAAAGAGTAAAGTAGCCCAAATGCCCTCGAGTATGGAGCAGACAGAACTTAAAGATCCCAAATTACCCATGTCTACCAATAGCCAAATTAATATGAATAAAATACAGTCTCTAAAATGCTTGTATGCAAATGCTAGAAGTCTACAAAACAAGATGGGAGAGTTAGAATATATAGCACTAAACGAGAGGTTAGATATGATTGGAATATCAGAGACATGGTGGAAGGAGGACAACCAGTGGGACACTGTGATACCTGGGTACAAACTATATCGAAATGATAGAGCTGATCAAATTGGTGGAGGGGTTGCGCTCTATGTTAGAGAGGGCATTGAGTCAGAAAGGATTAAAGTTTTGCAGGAAACAAAATTTGCTGTAGAATCTCTATGGATTGAAATTCCATGTAAAAAGGGGAAGGCGATGGCAGTGGGGGTGTACTATCGTCCGCCTGGCCAGAATGAACAAATGGATGATGAAATGCTCAAAGAAATCAAGGAAGCTAGCAAAAGTTACAGTGCAGTAATAATAATGGGTGATTTCAATTACCCCGGCATCGACTGGGTCAGTGTCACAACAGGACATGCTAGGGAGATAAAGTTCCTAGATGAAATAAATGACTGCTTCTTGGAGCAGCTGGTTCATGAACCGACCAGAGGGGAAGCAATATTAGACCTAGTCCTTAGTGGAACACCAGATGTAGTGCAAGAGATAAGGGTGTTGGGGCCACTTGGCAATAGTGATCATAGCATGATCGCCTTTGATTTAATTAGTGGAGGAGGGATAGTAAGGAAATCCACAGTACTACCCCTTAACTTTCGAAAGGGAGACTATGATAGAATGAGGAAAACAGTTAAGAAAAAACTAAAAGGAGCAGTTGCAAAGGTTAAAGACGTACATCAAGCTTGGGTGTTGTTGAAAAATACTATCTTGGAAGCCCAGACCAGCTGTATTCCACGCTTTAAGAAAAGTGGAAGGAAGTCCAAAAAATTGCCAGCATGGTTTAAAGCTGAGGTCAGAGAGGCTGTTGTTGCCAAAAAAGCATCTTTCAAGAAATGGAAAAAAGAGCCAAATGATGAAACCTGGAAACAGCACAAGCACTGGCAAGTCAAATGCAAGGCATTGATAAGGCAGGCAAAGAGAGAATTTGAGAAGAAGCTTGCTGCGGAAGCAAAAACGCGAAATAAAGACCTTTTCAAGTACATTCGTAGCAAAAAACCCGTGAGAGTGTCAGTTGGTCCATTAGATGATAAAGGGGTTAAAGGAGCACTAAGAGGCGACAAGGCGATAGCGGAGAGACTGAATGAATTCTTTGCTTCGGTCTTTACTGAGGAAGATGTAGGGATGTTACCCACGACTGAAGTGGTATTTAAAGGTGTGGAAGAATTGAAGGAAATATCGATACATCGGGAAGATGTCCTACAACTATTAGATAAACTGAAGAGTAGCAAATCACCTGGGCCGGATGGTATACATCCAAGGGTGTTGAAAGAACTGAAATTTGAGATTGCAGACCTGCTATCAGTAATCTGTGAACTATCATTAAAATCATCTCTAATACCTGAGGATTGGAGGATCGCCAATGTAACACCAATTTTTAAAAAGGGTTCGAGGGGTGATCCGGGAAACTACAGACCGGTGAGCCTGACATCAGTACCGGGAAAAATGGTAGAAACCATCATAAAGAATAAAATTACTCAGCATATAGATAGTCATGACCTAATGGGAGACAGCCAACATGGCTTTAGACAAGGACGATCTTGTCTTACTAATCTGTTATGTTTTTTGAAGGAGTGAATAATCAGGTGGACAAAGGTGAGTCGGTTGATATTGTGTATCTGGACTTTCAGAAAGCCTTTGACAAGGTCCCTCATGAGAGACTTTTGGCAAAACTAAAGAGTCATGGGATAGGAGGCAGTGTACTACTGTGGATCAGGAACTGGTTAAAAGATAGAAAGCAGAGGGTAGGGCTACATGGCCAATTTTCCCAATGGAGAAAGGTGAATAGTGGTGTACCCCAGGGATCTGTGCTGGGTCCGCTGCTTTTTGACATATTCATAAATGACCTGGAAAGTGGAATAACGAGTGAGGTTATCAAATTTGCTGATGACACAAAACTATTTAAAGTTGTTAAAACCCAAGAGGATTGTGGAAAATTGCAAGAGGATCTTGATAAATTGGAAGACTGGGCATCAAAATGGCAGATGAAATTTAATGTGGAGAAGTGCAAGGTTATGCACCTAGGGAAGAACAACCCAAACTATGGTTACACGATGCAAGGTTCCACATTAGGAACCACCACCCAAGAAAAAGATTTAGGCGTCCTTGTGGATACCATGTTAAAACCCTCGGCCCAGTGTGCAGCGGCGGCCAAGAGAGCAAATAGAATGCTAGGTATGATAAGGAAAGGAATGGAAAATAAAACAAAAGATATTATAATGCCTCTATATCGTTCCATGGTGAGACCGCACCTTGAATATTGTGTGCAATTCTGGTCGCCGTATCTTAAAAAGGATATAGCGATTTTAGAAAAGGTTCAGAGAAGAGCCACCAAAATGGTAAAGGGGATGGAAGGCTACTCCTATGAAGAAAGGCTAAAAAGGTTGGGGCTCTTTAACCTGGAAAAGAGACGGCTGAGGGGAGATATGATAGAAGTCTATAAATTAATGAACGGAGTGGAACGGGTAAACGTAGATCGATTGTTTACCTTATCAGAATATAGAAAGACTAGGGGACATGCAATGAAGCTACAGGGTAAACTATTTAAGACTAATAAAAGAAAATATTTTTTCACTCAACGTGTAATCAAACTCTGGAATTTGTTACCGGAGGATGTAGTAAAGGCTGTTAGTGTAGCTGGGTTTAAAAAAGGTTTGGACAAGTTCCTGGAGGAAAGGTCCATAAACCATTATTAAGAAGGGACCCAGGATATCAATGCTTGAACCAATACAAGCATTGTGGAACCTGTGTCCCTTGGGGAAACTGCTAGGTACGTATGACCTAGATTGGCCACTGTTGGAAACAGAATACTGGGCTTGATGGACCTTGGTCTGACCCAGTATGGCATATCTTATGTTCTTATGTTCTTATGAATTCCACCACCTGTGAGGTTGTGTTTACCGACTGTCACTGAGCGGGCACGAATTAGCCAATCGTCCAAATAGGGATGCACTAGAATGCCCTCCTGGCGTAACGCCACCGCTACCACTACCATCATCTTCGCAAAAGTACGTGGTGCTGTCGCCAGACCGAACGGCAACACCCGGAACTGAAAATGCCCCATGGGCACCGCAAAGCGCAAGAACCTTTGATGTTCTGGTCTGATGGGAATGTGTAAATACGCTTCCGTTAAATCTATAGATGATAGTACCTCGCCCGGCCTCACGGATCGTATCACGGACTGAAGAGTCTCCATTCGAAAATGGGGCACCCTCAAACACCGGTTCACATGCTCGAGATCTAGAATTGGCTGAAAAGAACCGTCTTTTTTGGGAACCACAAAATAGATTGAGTATCGACCTAACCTGAACTGGTCTGCTGGAACCGGTACGACCGCTTGGACACAGCAATCGTTGAAGCATGTCGTTTATTGCTTTTGCCTTGGCTGGTGAACCGCATGGAGGCTCTTGCTAGTGGCTGCTCGAACTCCAAAGCATAACCCTCTCGAATGATCTCCAGCACCCACCAGTCTGCAGTGATTGTGGTCCAGACGGAGTGAAAATCTCGTAACCGACCTCCTATTGGAATCTCCGCCTGGACCTTCCTTATTTCATTGTGGTTTCTTAGAGGCATTCGGCTGAGGGCTACCATATCCCTTTCCGAACCCTCGAGCTCCCCAAAAGGACTGCCCTCTTGCAGAAACCGGCCTCTCTGATAAGTAGTGAAGCAACTCCCCCTGCATCTCCGAAAATCTGTCTTGACCCCTCTGCGAAGATCCAGATTTTGGGCCCTTCGGACAATCCTCCGGTAGGCGCCCGCCTTTAGAGTCTCCCAAATCCTTTACGATCTTTTACAAAGCCTCCCCAAAGAGCAGCTTGCCCTTATACGGAAGCTTACTAAGACGTGCCTTAGAAGATGTGCCTGCTGCCCAATTCCTCAGCCAGAGAAATCTCTGTGCAGCTATTATGGAAGCCATAGACTTAGCTGACATCCTTACCAAATCATAAAAGGTGTCTGCTAAATACACCAACACTGACTCTAATTTCGCTCCTTCTGGCACCGCCGTCACCTCAGAATCCAGCGAAGACTCTGCCTGCAGCCACCTAATCGACGCTCTGGAAATATAAGCCCCACAGATAGAGGTCTGCAGTGCCAGCGCACTGGTATCAAAAGCTTGAGTAGCACTTCCAGCTTCCTATCCTGCAGATCCTTAAGAGCCGCTCCTCCCTCTACCGGGATAGTGGTCTTCTTTGTCTCTGCTGACACCAAGGCATCCACCTTTGGCATCCGCAGCAACTCTCTCTCTTAATGAGGAACTGGAGACAGCCGACCTAAAGCCCTTCCGCCCCTCAAGGTGGCTTCTGGGCACTCCCATTCCGGCTCCACCATCTGTTTAATCACCCTGTGGACCGGAAAACACGTCTGCTCTGCCCGAAACCCCTGAAGCAGCGGATCCTCCAGGGGTTCCGCCGGTACTGTTGGCAAAGCAATATTTAGAGCTGAAAGAGCATGAGCAATCAGAGCCCCAAGTTCTTCTTTTCGAAAGACTCTGAAAACATTTGGATCATCCCCTGCCCCCAGCTCACCTTCCTCTAACAACTCTGGCCACAGCTCTCCATCAGGCTCCGAAGGGAGTTCTCCCTCTTCCACCTCCTGAGAAGGCTCTGTGGTCCGCGACCTTCGACCGTTGCTCCGATCGCCAGGCCACCTTTTGAGGTCCCTTCCCCTGGGTTCACCTCTGCGCTGTCCCTCTGAGCTACTCCAGACAGGCTAATAGAAGTATCCTTGCTCTGCAGCTGCTGCAACTTCAAGCAGTACGCCTTATGCAGCCAAAGTATAAAATCGGGAGAAAAAAATTATTGCAAACCTACTGGTGTCTGTCAGTAGAGCGGAGTCCCCAACTAACGTTGGAGCCGGCTTCTTTGATTTTGCCTTTTTTCGTCAGCTTTTCTTGAAGCGTGGGAGAAATGGCAGTGCCTCTGAAAATGGTTACTGTTCCCACCTTTTCTGTAGAGGCCTGCAGCTTTACTGCAGCATTGTGCGCCGGCGATCTGTCCTCCATCCTGCCTAATAACCGCTCTAAATTGCTACCCCGATGCACACAGCACCTACACAGACCCGGCCCGGACAAGCCTCGGCAGCTCCCGCACTGCGCACACGTTGCCGAGCCCGGCAGCATGCGCACAATGTCCACACTGCTCCCCCCGGCTTCCCGACAGTCATGGCTCACTGAAAGGCAAAAACAAAGCTTACCGCACCTGCAGCACTGTAGCCTTTCTCCAACCCACAGACACTGCTGCTAGCAGCCGGGTGAGCTGGATCTCCAGAGGCAGAGGGCTGGACTCTGGGGCTCCCAGTTCCTACCTCGACCTTCCTCCACGGATCTGATCACCGAGGCAGGCTCTGCCTCTGCTAACAAACTGGCAGCTGATCACCGTCTTTCCGTTTTTTGTTTTTTTTTTTTTTAATTACAGGGGCTACCCCCAGCCTCAACCCTGCTAGGGTCAGTAAGGGGATCTATTTTTTTTCTCTCTTTTTGCCCAACTCCTGTTCAAGTCTCCTAAGAGCCAGTCAGAAACACCTCCTTCCAGCTGCTGAGGACTGAAAGACTGGCTCTCTGACACCAGGGGGAGCTGGGTTAGGCTGTCAGCAAGTCTTTGAAGAATTCAGTCCTCAGCTGCTGAAGGAGGTTGACTACCCTACTGTTTCTGGACTGGCCGGGAGAGACGAAGAGGAAGTGTTCTTTGTAAACTTTGTAAGTTAAGTTACCTGTATACTGCTTTGACTAAGAAATGCGGTCTATAAAAACAGTTTAACTTATTATTCATGGAATCACTTACCTTAGCCATTTCCCCCAATCACCTTTGGCTTTTCCTGGTCCATTACATTCAGGTTCTCTTAATTCTCCCACAAACACTTCAGTTTATAAATATCACCCTTAAACTTGCAATCAGAGCCTTGAGTCTTGAAATAAGCTGTGCTGTTTGGAGGGAGACATCTTAAGCATGTGCTATTTATTAAATAAGTTTATTTTACTGCATTTACAAATAAGAGACAATGCACCCAAATAGGAAGAATAAAAAAAAATGTATTTCCTTCTGCTTTGGAGACTGACATTGCAGATACAAAATCCTTTAGTTACTTGGAGGCAGTTCTGAAGGTCAATAAAACCAAAAAGAAAGGAGCATGTGCAGCTGGATTTCTATTGCCTCCTGGGGAAAAATTCCACTTACACAGAACTACTTCTTTAACAAGACAGAGGAGGTCATCTGCAAAACCATGTCAGGCCTCCTTAGTGCCATCAAATTACCATCAAACTTTGTTGTATTATGTGAGTTGAAGTGCACAGTATTCAAAGTTCTTACCCATTGGCTGAACATTTAAGATGTGGGGAGGGGGGAGGGACACAGATCTTGTACAGCTTGTAAACTAGACTGCAGTGCAAAGACCTTGTCAGTGGCTACAAGGAATTACCAACTAGTAAACAGTTATCACATGGCTTCTAGAGACATTGTTTTTGCTCCTATTTCTTATACTATGCAGAAACATGACAATTTTGTCTTGACAAGCATAACATCTCAATGGGAAAACAAAAAAACAAAAAGGCATAAAGGAACAAATAAATCTGACATGTGTAAGCAGTAATTTTCTGGTTCCTTTACACAAATGATACATAGACTAGCTTTTGGTAGCAGAATCTTAGGGATGCTCTCCTCAGTTGTAGGATCCAAAGGCTTATTTGGTCCATTTACAGGGAAGGACTTGATAACTCCAAACCTCACATAAGAATATGATTCAAGAAATAAGGGAAAGTCTACGCTACATCAATTTACACAGTGCTAACTTACAGAAATAAAATCCTACAAATCATGTATCCCCATACACTCGGGGGGTATGGAAGACATGAAAGGACAGTATGAAACAACAAAGACAACCAAGGGGTAATTAACACATTTTCTTAAATCGTTTTAGAGTAGTCCAAGCCTCCCAGATAAAATAAAGGGTAACCAAACCAAGCATATAAAAAACCCAACCTTGACAAACCTTTTTAAAAATGTTTCACATTTGGAATTAGTAGCGAGAACATTGATATTCTCTTCCCCCAGATCACAAAAAGTGGGGTAACCTTTTATCAACTTGATTCTCCATCTGAAAATTCCCTTCTATGCTGTGCCAAAGAACCGACTGTGCCAGCTGGTTTTCGGATAGGTGTACTAAAGTGTCTGCTCCAAGAGCAGCAGAGAGCTCCCTCACTGCACAGGTCATTTTTTAGCTTTTAGTCAGCAGGTAGTCAGTTTTATTTCAGCCCCTTTTAGTCCCTCTAATCTGAGCAGACTTCCAGGAAATTGGAAATACATGGCAGCACAGCTCATTCCAAAAACTATTTTGAGAGACTAGAGTTACTCATAACTGAAAATAAGGGAATCAGTTAAAAAATAAAAAAAAGAGGAGAGAAGATACACTTTAGGCCTGAAGCTCTGCACCTTCTGCACATGCACTCCCCCAAAGAATTAATCTTTAAGTTCCACCAACACTGTACTACCAAGCAATGCTATGTCATGGAACTGGAAAGTGGGTCCCCCTCCCTCATCCTCCGCCAATGCTGCTGCTTTGTTATAGAAAGGGAATGTATTGTAGAGAGGTTCAGTTCCAAACAGAGCAACACTTTCACCATAAGAAGGGGCATGAGACAGTTTCTTAGCCCAATCTGCTGTTCATCTTTGGCGGAGTCCTCTTAAAACAAAACAAAGTTATGCACAAGGGCCGTGATGTCTATATCAATTTAACTAGACCCAGGTGGGCCTACACTAGATGGTCTTCGAAAGTAGCTTCCTGCTGTGAAAATACAGAAGCTGAAAATCCGAGGTGGGGAGGAGACTGGACAGTTGGCAGATGTGTGCACTCTGCTACAAGCCAGAGAACATGGAGCAACACTGTAAAGTTAAGCCTTTATGAACTGAGCCAGGGATGCCTAAGACACTCTGCTGCGGTAGCTCGTCTCTCAGGAATCAGCTCCAACATTGGTACAAGGAAGTCTGTGAATCCAGCTGCTTCCTCTTGGGGCCACTCATATTTCTCCACTAGAACTTCAAAGAGCCCCCAGGGTTTCAACTTTGTTATGTGTTTCAGTTCACCTGCACAATAGGAGACAATAACTAGTGACTAAGAAAAATAAAATTTGCACTTTCATGCATACAAGACTGACTCGTAGCATGTACATTTTTCAGCACCCCTCCCCCACCATTCTTGCCCCTTCCATTTTATGCAGAGGGTCGCAACAGCAATCTTAAGTGTGTCTTGAATTTCCTCACGTAGTGCCTTATACTTTCCTAGTATTAGTGCTGTCCCTCTTCCTCCAGCCCACTCTACCACGTACAATTCTTACAACAGTTGTCTTGCTTGCACACTGAGTGCCAGAACAGCTCAGCTTCTCCCTTTTACCCTACCTCATCTAGAAGACATAGCATAAAATACACCCCTTACTGGGAGCCACTAATACACTCTGCTTCTCTATAAGTGGCCTCGGTGGTGAATCAAGGAGATCCAGAAGCAACACTGAAGAGGACTCCAAAGGCAGCAAGATGCAATAATAATTAGGAGGCAACAGGTGGAGCGCTTTGGAATGCTGGCTAAATACATGGCTTATTTGCAAGTGTTACCTCCTAGCCTCCAACATGTCCTGCATTGAGTGGGCACAGGGCCAGCATCATGGCAGATGCAAGATAGTAAGTGTGCTAGGCAAGTCTTTCAACCTTATACCCTCCACCATAAGATTCATAACACAGGTCTGTGACTAAAAAGCTGCTTGATTATTTTCATCTAATTTCCATGTATTTTGGTGTGCTGAAAACAAATAAAATATTGAAAAAACTCCTAGACGTCATGATTTGCCACAACAAGCAAAATTGTCTTCAAATTTATCAATTTTTTTCAAATTACTATTAATTCACATAAGTGCATTTAAGATATAAAATGCCAAAAAACCTTAAAGGGGTTGTCCGAGTTATGTAAAAAAAAAATATAGCACTGTAAATCTGATGGTCAGCAATATATACATAAGCTAAGCAAGTTTTAAGTCCGTGCTTCTAATGGTAGAAGGGGTTAATCTTTCCTGAAGAATCCAGTGGGAGGGAGACACAGGGCAGATAGCAGCAGCTCCGGTCAGTGCAGGGGGGCGTGGCCAGCACTGTGACGTCTCATGTACAGACACAGAGCTGCTCTCTCCTGCATGCCACACTTGTGCATGAATCATCATCTGGTTCTTGGTTCTAGGCTGTTCACACTTTTTCATCGCAATTCGTGTTAGCTCGTCATTCTTCAACCGTTATGTTATGGCTCTGCGAAAGTGTATTAATTCGCCAGACAGTTTCTGTTTCATCTGTGGTGAATATAGTGTTGAAGCAACAGCAGAATATTACAGACTTTGTGAAAAAAGTATACTTTGCATACTTTGGACTAAAAATTGGAGATCAAGATAAAGTCTGGGCACCTCAAAGTGTGCAAACGGTGTGTTGAGGATCTCCGAAACTGGTTCAAGGGTAAGAAAAAAATCTTTCCATTATGGGACTCCTATGGTATGGCGAGAGCAAAAGAACCATAGTGACGACTGTTACTTTTGCTCATGCGATGTGAAAGGGTTTAATTCCAAATGGAAGCATGCCATTTGTGATAAGGAAGCTTATCATAGCTCAGGTAGGAGCTATAGAAAAGATGATGTGACTGAACAAGCAACCTGTCAGTTCTGGTAGAAGTAAGAAAACAGAGTTTTCACATAAAAGACTACCAGTCCCAGAATGCACCAGGTTTCCAGCAGCCATGAGAGGGGCTGAAGTGAGAAAACATGTGTGCAATCAAGAGAGCTATGAGGTAATCCCTAAGCACTCATCTCAAAGGGCAGGGCCTGATTCAACACAGCTGCGCTGTGTTAGGGAGGAGCACACATTAGAACAGAATAAGAATAGAGCTTATTCTACAGATAACAGCTTCAGGAAAAGATACAGCAACAGCTTCAAGCTCAAGCACCAACATCATCTCGAGAAGCAGAAGCCAAGCCAAGCGGATAGAGAGAGAAGGAAACTCTCTGGAAGGAAGAGAAGAAAGGCCATTGGCAGGTTTGGGAGAGTCCAAGGCAGTACCCATACTGGGAGGTATTCCAAATGCCAGCAGAGTCCATTGGACTGGAGTCAGCCAGAGGAATGGAATGGCAGAGATAGGAATCATCAGGGGCTACCTGGAAGAGAGAAGACTGCACGTGGAAAGGACTTTCAGACCTATGCCAGAAGGTATGTGAGGAAAGATCCAGTGTCCAGGGATCAAGATTGGAAGGCTGGACATCAGAACTGGATTACATACTGGCCAGGCTATACAGAGAGGAATTATGATAGCAGGAGAGGCTCAGGTATGAACACTGATCCAGACCCTATCTATAATAGTGAATGGCAGCAAGGGAATAAGCATTCTCATGATAGTGCCTTATTGAAAGACTCGTCTGTGCCAATGTATGATAGTGACCCTATGCTGATTGATGAAGGGGGAGATACAGCAGATGAAACTATTAATTACATGGACTGTTCTCTATCTAAATGCTATTGCTAGCTTTCTGTGAGCAAACACATCAGCCATCACAAAGAAACCTAACTTTGTTCTTTATTCTACTGCAAACAGCTCTTAAAGCAGGATTTTGGGTTCACACAGTAGCAGCCAGCCAGCTAAAGGGTTTCAGCTGGACAATTGATAGTAATTAAAGCTGCACCTGATTGTGTGTGTGAGCAAGGGAAAATCACTGCTGGAACTGTGTGGAAAATAAGCAGAAGTTAACCTAACAAGCAAAGTTCATTTATTTCTTTGTGCCTTTTTCCTTTGGTAATTATTTGCTAAGAAAACATTAGCTAATTGCCTGACAAGCTGAAGGTTGTTTTCTGATTTGCTTTGTGACTTTATGTTATCCATTTAAACACTGCAAGTAACCTCATTTATATTGCTAACAAGCATACTTGTGCTGGGTGAATTAAACCCCATCAATAAAAAGTATTTTATTGGCTTTACCACTGGTTACACAACTCAATTATTGTCTTCAGCTGTGTTTGAGAGTGAATGAACTACATTACCCACAATACCTTGCAAGAATCATATGAATATATGCATCGTCAAGATTGTGTAAGTTCTCACCCTAGGCAGCCGTCTGACACATTTCATACCCCAATCTTCACTCGGCAATTCGTCCCATCCCCCATGGCACAGATATACCAGTACCCAAGCCCCCTGCTACCTTGGAAGAGATACCTAGCTCCGATGAAGGTGAAGTCATACCTGAACCAGATGACAAATCAAGTTTTGACTTTGAAGATGATACAAGACCAAAATTGTTTTCTCAGGAGGAGATGAATGATTTGGTAAGAGACTTGAATCTTCCCAAAGATGCCGCTGAGTTACTCGGATCAAGGCTGAAAAGCAGGAATTTATTGTTGCCAGGAGTGTCATCTTCATGGTTCAGACATCGTAAAAGGAGTTTGGTTCCTTACTTCGCCCAGGAAGACAAGTTGGTTTATTGCATCGATGTCAAAGGTCTGATGGGTCAATTTAAAATCCAATATGATTCAGAGCAATGGCGTCTTTTTATAGATTCTTCAAAAAGAAGTCTCAAAGCAGTTTTACTCCACAACGGTTTTTACACTTCCATACCTGTAGGTCATTCCGTACACTTGAAGGAAACCTATGAGAACTTGGAATTGGTTCTTCATAAACTTAAATATGAAGACCATGGTTGGCAAGTGTGTGGGGACTTGAAGGTCTTGTGCATGCTGCTCGGGCAACAAGCTGGGTATAGCAAATATCCTTGTTTTCTGTGTCTATGGGACAGTCGAGACCGACAAAATCACTGGACCAAGAAGAGTTGGCAGCCGAGGGTGCTAACAGTCAGTGAAAAAAAATGTCCTCCGAGAAACTTTGGTGCCTTCCCATAAAGTTCTTCTACCACCTCTCCACATAAAATTGGGATTGATGAAGCAATTCGTAAAATCACTTCCAAGAGATGGAGAATGCTTCAAATATTTGGTCACCAAGTTTCCAGGCCTGTCGGAGGCAAAATTGAAGGAAGGTGTGTTCGTTGGACCAGACATTAGAAGGCTTATAGTTGATCAAGAGTTTGTCAATACCATGACGGATCCTCAAAAAGAAGGGTGGATTGCATTTAAAGAAGTCGTACAGAAACCTTTAGGCAATAACAAAGATCCTCACTACAAAAAGATTGTCGGACGAATGCTGAAAGCATTTCAAGCTTTAGGTTGCCTGATGAGTTTGAAAGTGCATTTCCTCCAGTCCCACCTTGACCACTTTTCTGAAAATTTGGGAGCTGTGAGTGAGGAACAAGGTGAACGATTCCACCAAGACATTAAAGAGATGGAAAGGAGATACCAGGGAAAATGGAGCATTACAATGATGGCAGACTACTGTTGGATGCTTCAGAGAGACATTCTAGATGCTACTCCCAAGCGTAAATGCACCAAGAGGAGCCTCACAAGAAAGAAGAATCAAGTTTAGTGTGTGTAGGTGAGCTCATTTCAGTTCAAAAATGGATTTTCATGAACATATTGTAATAAAACTAATTTTATAAGTCTATTTCCATTTATTTTGAGGTATTGCCTTATTTAACATAGTTACCTAAATTGTCAGGAAACGTGATGTCCTATGACAAAATGGAGGTCATTTTCGGATTCAGCGCACCAAAAAACAAAGATTACGTGGAATAACCAAAACAGCTCTCGAAAAAATTTTTTTTGCAGACCTGTGAACCCCCCTCCTCATGAACTTACCACCCTTCCAATCACAATCCTATAAAACTTCTTAACTAGACATCATACTTTTAAAAACATTAAACTTTGCTTTATGTGTATGTGTGCACGCTCTCTTCCTGCAGGTAAAGTTATGCTCATGGCTCTGTGTGGCTACCAGAATCTACTGTTTTGCTTTGACTGTGCTGCTGTTTGCTGGATGCTACCCCCCCAAGTCTTTCCCGATAGTTGCACCAGCCCTGATCAGATATTAAAGGTTCCCAAGATAAACAAGTTAATAGTATTTACCTTTTTTGGTAAAAAATTCCTTGGAGTACTTTCCTGCCATAATAAGTTTGCGTGGTATTTTTCCCAAAAGTTCTATGATCAATGCAATGTGATCTGCAATTTAAACATTTTCAAAAGTAGTAATTAGTATACAGCATCTGTAAAACAAGGAGTACAGGACATTAACAGCATTAATAGAGCCAAGAGTTCAGCTCATGAAGATAACCATGCTAGATGCTTCCAATTCTGAAATTAACATAACTCATCTTCAGGATGAAATGGATCAGGGTAAATAGAACTTTAGTATAGATATTGTGCTGCCCATCAGCTTTGTGCATGCTTGGTGGTCAATTTCTCTCTCAGTTTAGTCCTCAACTTAGCTTTTTTTTTCAGGATATCAAGAACTTGCACAAGATCTCTACACAATGGAGCATAGGTGCCAGCTCTGTGTATGTATGGCACCTCTAAGAGAGCTTCTTCACTGTGTCCAGGAAGGGACGATTGTGGATGCTGAACTAAAACAAACCATTTTGAAAAGTGCTATGCAATTAAGGCAGTATTTGGATATCCTGAAAATTTGATTGTGTGATCCTTGAGGACAGAGCAGATAACCACAAGTCTAAATTAAAGGTGAGAGAAAAGCTATTAGGAGAAAGTGAGTGGGGATCTCTATGTTCCTCACTCTTGTCCCCAGTTTCGCTATGTGTTTTATCCTGCTTAGAGTGTAAGCTCTGACGAGCAGTGTCTCTTACATCTGTGGACAGCGCTGTGTATGCCTTGTAGTGCTATACAAATGCTTAGTAGTAGTAGGAAAGGGGGAAGCAATGAGGTACAACAGTAAGAAACATTCATCTTGCAAGGCTTGGCACCTCTTTTCTACAAGGAACTCAATAAGGGGATAGGTGTCAAACTTATTACATTCAGGAGTGCACTACAGATCAGTGAAATACGGCAAGTAAAAACCACCTCTGACAGATTTGAGCTACTTATTCCCAGGCCAGTTTTTAGCTTTACTCTACTCCTATATTCTTAGCAGTGCAGCACTCTGCAAAACAAAAGTCTTATCCCATTTTTAGGATCTCTTTGAATCTTATCAAGGAATAGAAGCAACAAATCAAAACCAATTACTTCATTTACAAAGAAAACAGCTTTTAAAAAGACTTCTCATTCACATTTCTTGAAGGATTTAACATCTGAACAAAAAAGGTCAAAAGTTAAGGCAAAAAAAGGAAGTTCTATTTTTACATTTAATAATCCTTGACTGTTAAAAGAGTAAATTAGACTTACCTGCTAATTGTTGTTCCTTAAGCAACTCTAGTCCAGTCCCGGAACCATAGAGTTGTGAACCTCCACCAGCAGCTTTGGAGACTGAAAGATGTCATCGCTTTGATGTCACTGGTACTAATAGGCAAGAACCGCCCACTTCCACCAGTATCATTTGACAAAGCCGAGTCAGCAGAGCAAAATAAGTAGATAAGAACAGTCATTGACTCAACTATTGAAAAAATCAGAGGGCCAACGTGAACCCTACCGAAAAAACCGAAGGAAGCTCAGGGAACCGTGCAAAAAAACCCACGAATTCCCGATGAGACAAGGCACTGCTGCGCCAAAAGAAAAAAGAGGGCTCCCCTGAGAAAACCCCAAAGAACCCGAAGCTCCTATCCACTGACTAGTCTTCTTACAGGGATATTGAAAAACTTCAGACTGAAGATCCGCGTAACACACTGGGAGGGATCTGGGACTGGACTAGAGTTCCTTAAGGAACAACAATTAGCAGGTAAGTCTAATTTACTCTTCCTTTGCGTCCCTCTAGTCCAGTCCCGGAACCATAGAGGATGTAACAGAGCAGTGAATATCAACGGGAGGGACCCGCAAGGCCAGCCTGAAGCACCGCTGCCCCAAAACACCCGTCCTCCTGCGCTTGCACATCTAACCTGTAGTGCTTGGCAAAGGAATGCAGCGAGGACCACGTGGCTGCCCTACAAATGTCCACCACCGGTAACAAACTGATCTCCGCCCAAGACGCCGCCTGCGCTCTGGTCGAATGCGCTCGAAGACCCACGGGAACTGTCTTACCCCGAAGTAGGTAGGCGGAAGCGATCGCCTCTTTCAGCCACCGCGAAACCGAAGCCTTAGCCGCCGCCTCCCCTTTGCGCGGCCCGCCGAACAAGACAAACAACCTGTCCGACTTGCGGAAAGATTCCGTCACGCGGAGATACCTCTTGAGGACTCTATGAACGTCCAGGCGATGCAACCTGCCGCCCGACTGCTCATTCTGCTCCTCCGAAAACACCGGAAGCGACACCACCTGATTAAGGTGAAACACGGAAATGACCTTGGGCAAGAAGGCTGGAACCGTACGCAACTGCACGGTGTGACGAGAAAAAGACAAATAGGGCTCCCTACAAGAAAGCGCTTGCAATTCCGAAATTCGTCTAGCGGAGCAAATAGCCACCAAAAACACCGTCTTCAAGGTCAAATCCTTCAGAGAGGCTTTACCTAGAGGCTCAAACGGCGTCGCCACCAAAGCCTCCAGAACCAAATTCAAATCCCACGGAGGAACCACACACCGTCTCGGTGGCCGTAAGAGCAGTGCCACCCGCAGAAAACGCCGAATATCCCCGTGAGAACCTAACGGCTGACCGTGAACCTTCCCCCAGAAACACGAGATAGCCGCTAACTGCACATGCAAAGAACTGGCCGCCAGACCCTTCTCCACCCCATCTTGCAAAAAAGAAAGGATCTGCGGCACCGAGGCTCCCAAAGGACGCAGACAGCGCTCCGCGCACCAAGCTTCGAACACTCGCCACACTTGAATGTACGCCAACGAAGTGGACCGTCTACGCGCCTTCAATAAGGTAGAAATAACCGCTGCCAAATAACCCCTGGCAGTCAACCTAGCCCTTTCAAGAGCCATGCCGTAAGAGAGAATCGATCCACCTGAGGCATGCGCAACGGCCCCTGCATCAAGAGATCTGTCCGCCGAGGAAGTCTCCACGGCCTGTCCACCAGCAACCGCACCAAATCCGCATACCACGGCCTGCAGGGCCAGTCGAGCGCCACCAGAATCACGCGACCCCGGTGCCGCTCTATGCGCTGTATCACTTTGCCTATGAGGGCCCAAGGCGGAAACACAGAGAAGAATCTCCACAGGCCATCGCTGCGCCAACGCATCGAGACCCTCTGGCATTCGCTCTCTCCGCCTGCTGAAGAACCGGGCTACTTTTGCCGACTCGAAACTCACCATGAGATCCATGACTGGAATCCCCCATCGCCGAATCAACAGGGCAAAGACGTCCAGGTGGAGAGCCCACTCCCCCGGATCCACGCTGCGGCGACTTAAAAAATCTGCCTCAACATTGTCCACTCCTGCCACGTGCTGCGCCGACAACGCCTGTAAATTCTGCTCGGCCTAAGACAACAGCAGAGACGCCTCCGCCTCCAGCGATGCACTTCCCGTGCCTCCCTGGCGATTGATATAGGCCACCGTCGTCGCATTGTCGGAGAGCACCCTTACGGGCTCCTGACAAAGGCACTCGTGAAACTCCTGCAGCGCCAAAAACACTGCCCTTATCTCCAACCGGTTTATGGACCAATGCTTCTCTTCGGCCGACCATAACCCCTGAGCAAATCGTCCCTCGTAATGCGCTCCCCAACCCGCGAGACTGGCATCCGTCGTCACTAGTCTCCAGGCCGGAGGATGCAGCAACACCCCCGCGGACAGATGCGCGGGCTCCAACCACCAGCCGAGTTCCCAACGCACCTCCGGAGGACACACCAACCGGTGCGACAATGCATCTCTCTGATGAGACCAACGTCTGAGAAGAGCACTCTGTAACGGGCACATATGAAAGCGGGCCCACTGAACGACATCGATCGCGGCTGCCATGGTACCGAGCAATTGCAAGTACTGCCAGGCCGTCGGTGCCCTGCACCTTAGAAACTGGCGCACGAGCGTCCTCAATTTCAGCGCTCTCTGCTCCGGGAGAAACACCTTCCCTTGCCTGGTCTCGAAGCGCGCCCCCAAGTACTCCAAAACCTGAGACGGAACCAAATTGCTCTTCGCCAAGTTGACCACCCAGCCGAGACTTTCCAGCATCCTTATCACCCGAGCAGTGGCCACCTCGCTTTCCTCGCTGGACTTCGCTCGAATCAACCAATCGTCTAAGTATGGGTGCACTAGAATTCCCTTTGCAGAGCGCTGCCGCCACGACTACCATGATCTTGGTAAACGTCCGAGGCACCATCGCCAGACCGAAAGGCATCGCCCGAAACTGAAAATGCCCCATCGGTACTGCAAACCGTAGGAACCGTTGATGCTCTTGGCGCACCGGGATATGGAGGTATGCTTCCGTAAGATCCAAAGACGTCAGAAACTCGCCTGCTTTGACGGCTGCCATGACGGAGCGTAAAGACTCCATCCGAAAGTGGGTCACGCGAGGACACTGATTCACCCTTTTTAAGTCCAGAATTGGCCGAAACGTGCCTTCCTTCTTGGGAACCACGAAATAGAGTATCGACCGCACCCGTACTGGTCCGCTGGGACGGGTACTACCGCTTTGAGCTGAAGCAGCCGCTGAAGCGTCTCCGCGACGGCCTGCTTCTTTCCCGGTGCCCGGCACGGGGAAAGGACAAAGGAATCTAATACGGGCCGATGTAGCTCCAGAGTATAGCCGTCTCGAATAACCTCCAACACCCACTGATCTGAGGTAATCTGGACCCAGGCAGGGTAAAACTCCCGTAACCTTCCCCCCACGGGCACCACCACCACCTGGGTCCGCTGCATCTCACTGTGATTTCTTATTGGCAGAGGTTTGAAAGGGAGTAAAACCCCGACCGGCCCCTCGGAAACCTCGAAAGCCTTGACCGCGATAGGGGAACCGTCCCCTCTGTGCCTGGCCAAAACGGGAGGACCAAAATCTCCGAAAATCCCTGGAAAGCCCTCTAGACGCTACCGTTCCCCGGCTCTGCTTAGGCTTATCCTCCGGGAGCCGACCCCCTTTGGTCTCCCCCAGATCCTTGACTAACCTGTCCAAATCTTCACCAAACAACAGCTTCCCCCGAAAGGGAAGCTTACTAAGCCACGCCCTCGAAGATCCGTCCGCCGACCAGTTACGCAACCACAGATACCTGCGGCCAGCAACCATGGACGCCATACTCTTAGCCAAACCGCGGATAAGATCGTAATGTATATCCGACAAATAAGCCGTGCCCGACTCCAGCCACGCCAGATCCTCAGCATGGCCGTCCAAATGCTCACCCTGCAACCGCTGGGACCAGCGCAAACAGTCGCGCGCTACCCACGCCCCTGCAATCGAGGCTTGCAGAGAAAGGGCACACACAAAGAACTGCTTCAATAAGGTATCGAGCTTCCTGTCTTGCACATCCTTCAAGGCCGCGGCATCCTCAACCGGAATAGTGGTCTTCTTAGTGACCGCCGACACTGCCGCATCCACCTTCGGAGAGCGGAAAATCTCTCTGTCCTGCTCCGAAAGCGGATAAAGCCGGGCTAAGGTCCTGGTACCACGAAGCGCAGACTCCGGCGAGTCCCATTCTTCCTGAATCATGTTCCGAAAGACTCTATGAACCGGGAATACCCTTTGGGAAGTTCGCACTGCCTGTAACAGAGGATCCTCCAAAGATTCCTCTGTCGTCGGTGCTACCGAGGGCATATTTAACGCCTTAAGAGTCTCAGCAATCAAAGCTGGCAACTCTTCCCGACGAAACACCCGGACAACCCTACTCTGTTGCTCTAAATCAGGGAACTCCCCCTCCTCCAAGACCGCATCCGAGGCCTCCTCCACATCCAAATCAGCCCCCTCTCCCACCTCCTCGTCCAGGCGAGAGGGCGGGCTGTCATCCCGGACCTCTCTGCGTTTCTTGAGAGGCACCTCGTCCTCCTCGGGGAGGAGACCCGAATCTGCCCGTTTAAGCCCCGTAGAGCTACGAGCCGGAGTTACGATACCAGGTTGTAGCAAGGCCAACGCCTTCTGCATCAATGAGAAAAAATCTGGCGGAATCCCGGGAACACCCCCTCCCTGGACCCCTCCGGTCGCCAAAAAAACACTTTCCATCGAGGAAGGGCCTGCCACCGGCTCTGCAAGGGCCAAAGAATGTGGCCTGGACTCCCTGGCTTCTGAGGGGCCCGCTATCTGCTCCTCAGTGGATCCCCCCACAGTCATCTGCATCACCACCGCTTCCAGGGAACACGGTTTACAAACCCCGGACTCCAAGATCTCGCTACGCCGCACCCCGCAGACGAGGCAGCGAGATTTAGCCGGCATCCTGCCCAGAGCCAGAAAAAACTAACCAATCCTGCAGACCAGTAAGTTCCAGGCTTAGTTGTTTTGTCTTTTTTTTTTTTTTTTTAACCACCACAAAGACAGGGGCTAACTAGTAAAATGGAACCCACAGCACCTGAAAACAAAGCTCTGAAACCCGTGGAAGACACTAAGTAAATCGGGCTGTTGAAAACCCGGCTCCTAAAATGGCCGCCGGCAGAACTCCCGCGCAAACTACACGCGGCTGGCCGCAGAGACCCCGAGGTCCTCAGATTCAGCCACGGGGATTCCCCGACTCCCCCCTCTGCTCCGCGGCCGTAGCGCCAACTCGGGAACCCCCTCCGATGCACGCTACTCACCGGAGCTGAAGGAGGGAGAGATAGAGAGAGAGAATCAGCACATCTCCGACGCCGGAGCACAGCCTACACGCGGCGTCAGCTCTGGCGGATTTCAGAGAAGAGAGCAAGGCCTGTTATCTCGCCGCTCCCGCAGCGGTCCCCGAGGCTGTCCTCTGGCCTGAAAGTGCTGCTGCCTACAGAAGCACGCTCTCTGCCTACCTGCTCCTCACCCTTCTTTACTGCGGGTTCGGGAGCAGGGAGGCACCACACAATACTGTTCCCCCCCCCCGTGCTCGTTTAAACTCTGGGGAAAATGCCACAGAGAGAGAAAGAGACACAAGTGAGGGAGGGAAGACAGTGAGAGAAAGAAGGCAACAGGAGCAGCAGGCAAGACCCCTTTAGCAGCAGCAGCAGACCTGAAAACAAAACCAAAAGGTACTGAATCAGATACAAAAAGTAAACTAATAAGAGAAGTTAAAGCTTATACAGGATCTCTCAAAATAAAGCTCTGCTTATTTGTACCCTTCTGAGCCCAGTCCCGGGCTCAGAACCTCCTAGCTGCTTGGAGACTGAAAGTACTGGTGGAAGTGGGCGGGTCTTGCCTATTAGTACCAGTGACATCAAAGCGATGACATCTTTCAGTCTCCAAAGCTGCTGGTGGAGGTTCACAACTCTATGGTTCCGGGACTGGACTAGAGGGACGCAAAGGAAGGGATTTTAATGTGACGAGTACTGAGAACACAACCAAGCAAGGATTTCAAGCTTAGCACCGTGCAAATTTACATGCTCTTCCTGCACAGAAGTAGGTCAAAAAAAGGAACTTGAAATGGCTGCTTTTCCATAGACTGTCTGAAAAACAGCTAGAGAAACGAGCAAAAAAAAGCACAATTTAAAGTGTGCCTGGGGGGAGGGGGGTGTTTCTTTTAGTTAATTTTCATTTAACTTTGAGAACACCCATCTATTCTGAAAGGAAGAGAAAATCCAGCTCAACCTTTTGAAGAGAGATTTTTCTAAGTATTTTTTTTCAGTGGTTCCAAGACAAAGCACAATTGCTTACCTGTAATGGTTTCTCCACAGACAGCAAGATAAATCACACAAGTGGGTGACAATGGTGCCATACGGAGGCCTTGAAGCAGTTACATCATGTGGTAAGACACTGCACTAAGCTTCAACGCATAATATTCTAATCTGAATGCTTTAAAAAACAACAACTTACAATGCAGAAAACTAGCAGCATGGTAAATAAAAATGCATGCAGTCAGAAAATATTGTGCTCTATTGCACATGTTTGAAAGGAAGACTGACATTTTACTCACAATGCAGCAGAATGTGAGTGGAAACTAGCTCATGCAATGACCGAGTCAACTCCAAAAAAGGCCGGCCAGACTCACCATCTGCTAGATCCATCCTTCAAGTTTTCTCTGGGGGCATAATGGGTTGTAGGCCCTGCCCCTGCCCTCCAAACACAGACTTCCCCAGCTCCCAGAGCTATCCGATCATTGCCTGCCCTCCCAAGATTGATGCCTTAAGACTCACTGATTTTCCTGTCACACCTGTCAGCACATGAAGACCATACAAGCTCAGAAGACTTTCTAGAGATTTCTGAGCTATGGAAGGAGGAACCAATCTGCTCCATATCATGGCAACTTCACCTACTTGTGTGGCTGTAAGTACCCTGCTATCCATGGAGAACACAGTAAAACTAAGTTGAAGACCTGTAGCTAAGGCAAACTTCAAAATTACAAGACTTTAAATTTAGGAATATCTTTAGATGTAAGTCAGTGCAGACCCACTGAAACTGCCTACTTTTGAGAAATGAACATGTGTGCATTCATCAGCATACATTTGATCATTTGGGCGCCTAAAAATCTGTGCACATGACAAACAATATCCCATATATTAAAAAGCCCTTAAACATATATAAAAAGTGTCCGACAAAAGCTTTTTTTTTTTAAGACAGCTCGTCAAGCCGCCTCAATTAAGAGTCCTTTGTACTTTATTTAATGCTAACCTGGAAAAAATTTTACGTAGATAATTTCCTTTCCTGGAATCCTGCTAAATCAGTCCAGACTAGTGGGCTGTATCCCCCTGCCAGCGGATGGTGAGAGAAAAACTCCAGCAGCTTTGTGATATCATCCTTGGTATAAAAACCCATCCCCCAAGGGAAGAGAACCAAAACAAGCAGCAGGAAGCACAAAACCAGCCCAAAAATTAGTTCAAACACAAATAACTCTTCTAACAAGCTAAATTGAACAATGTGAAACAGGACCTGCAGGCCAAGGGAGTATGTACATGGCGAGGTACAGCAATGTCACCGATACATAGAGTCTTAGCAAGGCGACAAAACAGTTTAGAGGGGTGGGTTCTGGACTGGTCTAGCAGGAATCCAGAAAAGGAAATTATCGGTAAGTAAATTTTCTGCTTCCAAATACATCCTGCTAGACCAGTCCAGACTAGTAGGGGAGTACTACAGCTAAACCACTTCAGGGCGGGAAGAAAAGCGTAGTTACTCACCTGTAACAGGTGATCTCCGGGAACAGCAGGAATAAGTCTTCACATATGGGTATTGTCGGCACCGACGGAGCCCGCGCGGGGAACGCTCCCCAGCGTCCAATAGGAACGCTTTTGGGAGCGTGCATCCACGCATGCGCGCTACCTTCCCGCCCATCTACTTCCCTCTCTTCAGTTGAGTTTAAAGCTGAGACCGAAGGAGAGAAGTAGATAAAAATAGAGAAAGAGAGACAAAGACAACTCCTAGGGGAGGCAGGCAGGCGGATTGTGAAGACTTCTTCTTGCTGTTCCCGGAGATCACCTGTTACAGGTGAGTAACTACGCTATCTCCAGGAACAAGCAGGAATGAGTCTTCACATATGGGGACTCCCCAGCTGAAAGATGCCTAGGGAAGACCCAGCATGTAGCAAATCTATGTAGATGGGCTATGCTTCCCCCAAGGACCTCAGGCATCCAAGTGGATGGAGGGTAGGAGTTGAACTATGAGTGGAAAAGGTGTTGCAGAACAGCTTGACCAAACAAGGCACCCCGGCGGGAGTCCTTGTCCAGAAAATAATGGGCAGTGAAAGTATGTACTGAGGCCCAATTTGCTGCTTTGCAGATTTCATCAATAGCCACTGAACGAAGGTTAGCTGTTGAGGCTGCCATGGCTCTGACATTATGAGCTGTGACATGGCCTTCAAGAGGTATTCCTTTACTTTGATATGTATAGGAAATACAATCTGCAATCCATTTAGAGAGGGTTCTCTTAGTGACAGGAAGTCCTAAATGGTTAGAGTCAAAAGCCACAAAAAGCTGAGAAGACTTTCTGTGAGGCTGGGTCCTTTGGAGATAAAAAGCTAGAGCTCTTTTACAGTCCAAAGCATGAAGTTTCCTTTCCGCAGAGGAGGAATGAGGCCTAGGAAAGAAAACGGGAAGATAAACTGATTGGTTTAGATGAAAAGGTGAAACCACCTTTGGAAGAAAATGAGGATGAGTCTTAAGGACCACCTTATCATGATGAAACCTCGTATAAGGCGGATCAGCCACTAAAGCCTGAAGTTCACTAATGCGTCTTGCAGAAGTGATGGCAATTAGGAAAATGACTTTCCATGAAAGAAACTCCAGATCCCAAGTAGCCAAAGGCTCAAAAGGTTGCTCCATGAGTACACCTAGAACAAGGTTAAGATCCCATGCCACTGGAGGTGGTTTAATGGGAGGTTTTGTTAGAAGAAATCTTCTCATAAATCTAGAAATAAGTGGTTGAGAGGAAACTGGTTGTCCATCTAAGAGCTTATGAGATGCAGCAATAGCACTAAGATGGACTCTAACAGAATTGGTCTGAAGACCAGAAGCCGACAAATGAAGGAGCTACTCTAGAAGAGAGTCTACTGGTATTGAAGAGGGAGTAAGTCCTCTCTGATAACACCAGGAAGAGAACCTTTTCCACTTAAAAGCGTAAGAGCGTCCTGTGGAAGGCTTCCTGGAGGCCAAAAGAACGTCCTTCACTTGTTGAGACAGGTCTAGATCTTGAAAGTCTAGGCCTTGAGTAACCAGGCCTTGAGATGTAGGGACTGGGGTATAGTAGAGATCCGTTTGTCCTGGGACAAAAGATCTGGAGCACTCCCTAACTCCAGAGGGGTGGCTTAAGAGAGACACAAGAGAAGAGGATACCATGTTTGCCTCGGCCAGGAAGGCGCTATGAGGATCATGCGCCCTTTGTCCCTCTGGAGCTTGAATAAGGTTTTGGGGATTAGAGGGATTGGTGGAAATGCATATAGGTAATCCTGACCCCAGTGGAGCAGGAATGCATCCCTGGTTTGACAGTTCTGTGCTGGAAGTCTGGAACAAAACTGGGGAAATTTGTCATTCTGTGGACTTGCAAAGAGGCTATGTCTGGTGTTCCCCAGGCATGAAAAACCCGAGCAAGATGGTAGGAGTGGAGTGACCACTCGTGTGGCAGGAGTACTCGACTGAGTCTGTCTGCCCAAACGTTTTGAACACCTGGAAGATAGACTGCCAGCAGATGAATCTGATGCTCTCTGGCAAAGGCCCATAGTCGCAGAGCTTCGTTGCATAGTTGCAGAGAGCCTGTTCCGCCTTGTTTGTTGAGGTAAAACATGGCTATTTGATTGTTTGCACCAGAACTGTTTTGTTTATGAGCTGGATGCAAAAGACTTGAATAGCATTGGAGATGGCTCTGAGTTCTAATAGGTTTATATGAAGAGCCGCCTCCTGTGAGGACCAAAGGCCCTGCGTTGACAGATTGCCCAAGTGGGCTCCCCAACCCATCTTGGAGGCATCTGTTAGGATAGCCTGAGGTGGTGGTTGGTGGAAAGGAGAGCCTATTAAAAGGTTTTCTAGAGATTGCCACCAACAGAGAGACATAATCAGGCATGTGGTAACTCTGATCTTGCCTGACAGGCTTCCTGAGGCCTGGGACTATTGGGAAGCTAAGGTCCACTGGGCCGCTCTCATGTGAAGATGAGCGTAAGGTATTACATGGACTGTAGATGCCATGTGACCTAGTAGGCGAAGCATCTGTCGAGCAGTAAGGAAGGTCTGCAGTGCTGCTTGAGATGCTAGCTCGATGATTCGCAGACAGCGTGGTTGGGGCAGGAAGGCCCTTGCAAGCTGTGTGTCCAAGCGAGCCCCTATAAACTCGAGGGATTGAGATGGGGTGAGCTGGGGACTTTGGAAGATTTATGACCCACCCCAAATACTGGCGTATTTGTTTTGCTCGCAGTAGGGCCTGATGAGCTTCTTGAGCTGACTGCACCCGGATGAGCCAATCGTCCAAGTAAGGGAAGACAAAAATCCCCAGGGTCCTAATGAATGCTGCTACTACTGCCATGCATTTTGTGAAGACCCTTGGGGCAGCGGCCAGCCCAAAGGGAAGGACTCTGTATTGGAAATGTCTTCCCTGGACTAGAAACCGAAGGAATTTCCTGTGATCTACATGAATAAGGATATGCATGTAGGCGTCTTTTAAATCTAGAGAACATAGCCAATCTTGCCTGTGAAAGTATGGCAGAAGAGAGCCGAGGGAAAGCATTTTGAACTTCTCTGACTAGATATTTGTTCAGCTCTCCGAGATCTAGGATTGGCCTTAAACCCCCTGTCTTTTTTGGAATGAGAAAATAGGGGGGAGTAAAACCCTGTACCTTGTTGGCATAGAGGAACCTCTTCTATAGCTCCTTGAGCTAGAAGAGTAGAGACCTCTTGCACAAGAGGTCTATGCCTAGAGGTTGAGAGTTGATCTTTTTTACTAGTGTGGGTGGTGGCAAGCTGAGGAAACGAAGCTTGTACCCCAGACCACTATGGACAAAGTCCAGGCTTCTGATGTGATTTGTTGGCATCTTGACAAAATGGCAGATACGGCCTGGAATATTTATAGGTTCTGGGCCTAAAACAGGAAGAATGATTAAGTTCTCTAGATAAAAGTCAAAAACCGTGAGGAGGCTGAGTCTGTTGAGCCTGCTGAGGTTTGGGTTTTCTTTGTGTCGTCTGTTGTTGCCCTTTTTGGGGAACATATGCCTGTTGGGTGGAAGATGGATAGAACTTTTTCTTCTTAGAGAAAAAGGGTTTCTTAAAGGACTTTTTCTTAGCTGGGTTAGCAGAAATTTTTGACAAAGTAGCATCAGTGTCAAGCTGATTAGCCTTAGATTGCCAATCCTTGCCAAAAAGATTTTCTCCAGTGCAAGGAATATTTCCCAGCTTTTCCTACACCCATTCTTCCAAGTCTGAAGCTTGGAGCCAGGCAATACATCGTGCTCCTATAGCTATAGCAGAAGTTCTGCTAATACATTCAAAACAGTCAAAGGTAGCACGATTCATGAATTGAGACATTCTGAGCATGTTTGACTAGTGATGAATAGTCTGCTCTTTTATCCTCTTGAAGGGTTCAAAAGCTCTAAGTTTTTTGTAACCTCCTCAAGAAACATTCCCATGTATAAAATATATGAACTAATCCTTGCTGAAAGCATGGAGGCCTGAAAACATCTACGCCCAAAGGCATCCAGGGTTCTAGATTCACAACCTGGTGGATTAGAAGAGTGTCTCTTTGTACTCTTAATCCGTCTCATGGCAGACTCCACCACCATAGAATGGTGTGGCAGCTGAGTTTTCTGAAAACCTGGACAAGGTGGCACTTGTCAAGGCGTCTAGAATGTGGGGATACTGTTAAAGGCGTTTCCCACATCCTCAACATTAGATCATGTAAGATCTGATGTATAGGGAGCATCGCTGCTTCCTTTGGAGCCAAGGGGTATTGCAGAATTCTTAATTCTTCTGCCCTAGGTTCCTTTTCAGGAACCACTGTAATGGCAAGTGCCTTTGCCATATCATGCACAAAATCGTGAAAAGACATGTCCTCAGGAGGGGACATTCTGCGTTGAGGAGGAGTTGTTGAATCTTGTAGAAGTTCAGCTCTGGTACCGGTGGAGTCATCGGAATCCTCAAAGGGATGAAGCACCGGGTTCTCCTTTAAAAGATGTCTTCGGTACCATTCGAGGTCGGTACCGAAGCGAGTCGGTACCTGATCCCCCATGCTTGAGAGCGATTCTAAACTCGGCATCGGGGGAAGTAAGCCTGCCGAAGCAGGTACCGAGGATACTGGCACCGGTACCGACAGCGATACCGGTGCCTGTGGAACGGTCTTCAGCGACTTTAGCGGTACCGAAGTAGCCAAGAGATTCGCTAGACTGCGTTCAATGGCAAGGATTCTTTAATCCATCACCATTTCCGATGCCAGGGTGTCGGTACCGAGCGAAGCGGCCACAACCCCCGAGCATGGAACAGGAATGTCCATTGAAGCTGAAGCCTCGTGAACATCCTGGAGCCCCGATAATGCTTTGGAGCCCGAAGACTCCCGCCGGGGCTGCTTTGCCGGTGCAGGATCCTCGAGGGCAACGCCAGAGGCATCTCAATACTTAGAAGGAGATCTACCTCTCAAGGACCGGCTAGACTTAGATTTATGTTTAGTTACCTGAGATCCCTGGGAAGAAGTAGAGGCCCTGGAGGACATTGATGCTACTGACATTGTGTCCGATGCAAACAGGGCACAGAGTTGATTTGCTTGATTCTGAAGACTTCTTTTAGTCAGCTTCCTGCAGGAGAGACACTCCGCTGGGCAATGGTCAGGACCTAAACATTTAAGACACCAGTCATGGGTGTCTGTGACAAACTGTGCTGCCACACTTTGAACATTTTTTGAAACCAGTAGCTGGTTTTTCCATGTTGAAAAGTAGAGGGGCCTAGTGGCAAAAATGGCGCCAAGCACCAAGCAGGGGAAAAACCCCTGACTGAAAAACACAAGTTCTGTGTGTGTTTTTTTTTTTTAAAGAAAGAAACACACACTGGTGGTACCGGTGGGCGTCGAACTAAGGCAGGCGCGACCACAAAAAAAATAAGTAAAAGTAGAATTTTCTGCAGTGACAGGGTTCACGTCCTGTCGGCTCCACGGAAAACAAAGAACTGAAGAGAGGGAGGTAGATGGGCAGGAAGGCAGTGCATGCACGCTCCCAAAAGCGTTCCTATTGGACGCTGGGAAGCGTTCCCGCACGGGCTCCGTCGGGGCTGACGATACCCATATGTGAAGACTCATTCCTGCTTGTTCCTGGAGATCAGCTACAGCCAAGACAGAGGCTCAGAAGCATGCTGCTTCTTGTGCTTGAACCTCCAAGCGATAGTTACGTGCCAAAATAGAGAGGGAGGACCAGGTGACCGGCCTGCAAATATCTAGCAGACCTACCAGTGAGTATTCTGTCCACATAGAATGTGCCCCAAGTCTTACAGGCACAGGATGGTTCAATAAAACCTAAGCAGACAATGGGCTAATTGATCCGCTCCTTTTCATGGACCAAAAGCCAGGACAAAAAGGTGATCAGAGAGAAAACGTATTAGTGAGTTTGAGGTAACTATGTAACACCCTACCAATAGGACTGACACCCAAAGACTGCTCCTTAAAAGAAGGATGCACAACCTATTGGTTGACATGAAAATCCAAAACAACCTTAGGCAGAAAAAAGGGCACTGTTCGAATTGTAACCCCTTCCGGGGAAAAAGACAGAAAAGGTCCCTGGCAAAAAAGTGCCTGGAGCTCAGAAAGGCACCGTGCCAAAGTGACTGCTATAAGAAAAACAGTTTTGAGAGTCAAATCTTTGAGAGATGCCCTACAGAGAGGCACAAACAGGGTACAGGTGAGCATGTGAAGCACCAAGGACATTCCCAAGAAGGGATGACTGGATGAATGGGGGGGCCTCAGGGAGCGAACACCTTGCAGAAAACAGGAAACATCTACATGAGATGCAGGAGACCACCCATGGAGAGGCCCCCTGAAAGGCATGTCAAGGCCGCAATTTGAACCTTTAAAGAATTAAAGGCAATACCCTTATCAAATCTGTCTGGAATACCAACCCGCTAAGGGGGGGGGGGGGGGGGAGAGATCTCTTAGAACACCAAGAAGAAAAAAAGACAGACACCAGATCCGAACATAGGCATGTGAGGTAGAAGACAGTCGAGCCCATATTAGAGTGGCCACTGCTTGCGGTGAGTAACCTTTGCAATACAAGTGATGCCGCTCAATAGCCAAGCTATAAGTAAGCAGCAGGATCGTCCATGAGAACTGGCCCCTGAAACAGGAGACACTCAAGGGGTAGGAGTGCCTCCTTCAGGAGGCAGTGACCAGCATACCACAGATGCTGAGGCCAATTCGGGGCCACCAGCACTACCCGGCAGGAGTATAACTATCCGATGGAGTACATGGCCGATTAGCGGCCAAGGAGGAAAGATGTAGAGAAGCTGGTTTTAGGGAAAAGTCTGAACCAGAGCACCTAGGCTGTGAGAGCTCTGCTCCTTTTGACAACTGAAAAAGATTGATGTCTTGGCATTGGAAGAGGTGGTCATTAGGTCTAGAGTTGGATGACCCCACCAACGCACAATGTTCACAAATGCCCACAGAGCTAGCTCCCACTTGCCAGTATCCAGGATAGGACAACTTAGGAAATCCGCTTGAATGTTCTCCATTCCCGCAATGTGCTGCACACAGAGCCAGGAGGATGGATTCCGCCAAGGGAGAAAGACTCATTTCCAGGGCCACTCCGGAACAGTTGATCTCAAACAGGGTGGGACAAGTCACAGTGGTGGAAATTGTCGTAAAGTAGTTGGACACCTCGCCCTGGAGGTGGAAGTGAAAGAAGAGCAGAGCCAGACAAACAGCCCAGGCTTTGAAGCAACTGATAGTCCAAGAGGCTTGAACGGACCAAGATCCCTTTGCTACCCGTCCCTGACAGTGCGCTCTCCAAACTGCAATGTTGGTGTCTGTGGTGATTATCACCCAATGTGGAATTTCCGAGGGAACACCCTTCATGTGATGAGGATAAAGTCACTAGCAAAGACTGCAGCAAACCACTGAAGAAAGGGGTAGAGACTAATTGGATAGTCCTGGGTGGATGGGGACCAGCGCAACTGGAGAGAGTACTGAAGCGAACGCATGTCAGCATGGCCCCAGGGGACTACGCTGAGAGCAGAAGCAATGGCGCAGAGGCGTTGCAGGTAATCCCAGGCAGTGGGAGCTGCCATGCACCAGAAGGCATGGACATGAATGCAGAGCTTTTTGCATCTGTCGTAACAGAAGAATTTGCGACCCACTCGTGTTGGAGCAGACACTAAGGAATTCCAGAGACTGAACTGGGCACAGATTGCTTCTGGCATAATTGACCACCCAGCCAATACTATCCAGAAAGGAGAGGACCCAAAAGACCAAAGAAGTAATCTATTCTTTATTTCACACTTTTTATACCACACCTTTGTTACATCAGGGCTGTTTATGACAACATAAAATGAGAGAATGAGGCCAGAGCAGGAAAAAGAAATACATAAATAGGACAGAGGCATACACGCTAGAGGGGAGGAAGGGATGGGGAGGAAAGGGAGGGAGGTTGACGGCAGCGAGAAAGAGGTGAGTCTTGAGGAGAGATTTATACTTGGGGAAAGAGGGTTCCAGATGGAGGGTAGAAGGGAGGGAGTTCCACAAGGGCGGACTCCTCGAAACTTGTTGCTCTGATAAGCCAATTGTCTAAATAAGGATGAACACTACTATCATCACCTTGGAGAAAGTGCAAGGGAGCTGTGGCAAGACCAAAGGGCAGGGCACGAAACTGATATTGACACAGGACCGCGAAACGTAAATACTGCTGATGATCTTGGCAAAGTGGAATGTGAAAAAATGCTTCCATCAAGTCCAGGGATGCGAGCAATTCACCTGGATGAACAGCTTGAATCACTCTCCACAGGATTTCTATTAGGAACCACAGCACCTGAAGACAGCGATAGACTCCCTTGAGGTCCAAGATAGGACGGAAGGAGCCGGCCTTCTTGGGAATGACAGAATAGTGACCAGAACACCTTTCTGAAGTAAGAACTGGGCATACTGCATTGAGCTGAAGGCAGTGGTGGAGCATCACATGTACAGCCACTGCCTTGGCCGCGGAACCACATGGAGAGATGAGGAAGACATTCAGCATGGGCTTGATGAAGCTGAGAGCATAATCCTATGTTACTACCTCAAGTACCCACCAGTCTGACATTATATCTGTGCCCATTTGTGGGAAAAATACCATAAACATCTGACCACAGGAGGCAATCCTGAATGGACCCAGAAACCAGAAAACTTGGATGAGGAGAAATTGTTCCAGTTGTGGCCGCTACACCGAAAGGACCGAAGCTTAGAACCAGCCCTATTTGAAGAACCACTGGATTTGTCAAAAAACAACGTGGCAGGACGATGAAAATTGGATTTGGGCTTATCCTCCAGCAAACGATGAGGCCTGACTTCTCCCAAAATCCTTCACAAGTTTTTCCAAACCTTCACCAAAAAAGGCAGCAGCACTTGAAAGAAAGCTTGGCGAGACAGGACTTGGAAGCAGCACCTGCATGCCAAAGATGGAGCCACAGCCAATGCTGAGCCACTGTAGCAGCAGCCACAGACCGAGCAGGTTAAGTGCAGCAGATCATAAAAGGCATCTGCAAGAAAGGCAGCGACCAACTAAACGAGGCAAAGCCATATCATCTGGAAAGGACTGAAGCCAGAATAGAGCACGTGCAGCGAGACCTTTGCAGAGGCCTGCAGTGCCAAGGTTGATGACAAGAAAGTAGTTTTTAAGAGGCCCTCCACCTTGCGATCTGTCTGATCATGGACAGCAGAACCACCCTCCACAGGAATGATTGTGCTTTTAGTGACTGCAGTGACCAGGGCGTCTACTTTAAGGAAATGTAACCACTTGTCAAGATCATCCAAAGACCAAACATAAACATGCCCCAAGTGATAAGCGGGGCAGAGACACATCAGGAGAATCCCACTCAAAAGAGACCATCTGTTGTTCCAGGGCAAAGGTAAAAGCCTTAGGTTTCGTGATGCCCATGGTGATGGGGCTCTGCCTGAGGTTTAGAAGTACTACTACTATTCAGCACTTGTAAAGCGCCACGCATGCAGCGCTGCACAGCTGACCTACAAGAGATAGCCAACATACAAGAGACAGAAGCCATGGCGCAGAGGCGTCAGAGGCCCGTCAGAGTCAAGCTCATCGGAGCTTACAAACTAGTTAGAACAAAACATAACTTAGAGCAGTATAGAGCATTAGTCAGTTCTGCGCAAGGTACAGTTTGGTCAGTAGTTTGGTCATAAATGATGACGGGGGTTAGGGTAAGATGAGGAAGGAGTCAGGATCTGAATGCAACAGTGAAGAGGTGGGTCTTCAATCTGGATTTGAAGAGGGCCAAGGAGGATGCCAGGCGCACAGACGCAGGTAGACTGTTCCAGGCGTAAGGTGCAGCAAGGTGAAAGGAGCGCAGTCGGGAGTTCGCAGTGCGTGTGAAAGGCATTGATAGAAGTAATTTGTTAGCGGAGCGCAGATTTCGAGGGGGGATGTAGGGAGAGATAAAGCGTAGTTACTCACCTGTAACAGGTGTTCTCCAGGAGCAGCAGGAATCAGTCCTCACTTATGGGGTGACGTCGGCGCCGACGGAGCCCTCACGGAGCAATTTTCCCCAGCTTTCAAAGAAAGCCTTTGGGAATTGCAGCGCGCATGCGCGGTCCTCTTCCCGCCCGAGGGTGCCATCTTAGCCAGTCTTCTTTTTTCCGCGGAGCCCTACAGACCTCCCCGTCTTGTCCCCGCGAAAAAGTCGATATTTCTTCCTTATTTTATTCTTTTTCCTTCGGTTCGAGGGACAGTGCTTTCGGACAGGCAGGAATCAGTCCTCACTACCCTCCCTCCTCCCCTTGGAGTTGCAATCGTCTGCTTATGTTTTTGCAAATATTTTTATGCTGTCTTTTTTAGCTATGTCATCTGACTGGCTAAGATGGCACCCTCGAGCCGATGCTTCAAAGCCATCATAGGCTGCCCGGGACATGAACTTTGAGCATTCCCGAATGCCAGTGGACAAGGCCAGGAACCTCCGCAAGGGTTCCTCGGACAAACCAGCGGAGAATCCGGCTAGCTCTTTAGCCAGATCCCGGAGATACATGCCCATGTATAGCTGGTAAGTCTGGACACGACATGCGAGCATAGAGCCCTGGAAACACTTCTTACCAAGGCCATCCAGGTTACGGGCCTCCCTGCCAGGAGGCACCGAGGAGTGCATCTTCTGGCTCTTAAGACAATGCATGGCCGATTCCACTACCATGGAATGGTGTGGTAGCTGTGCCTTTTGAAAGCCAGGGCTCTTGCGGACTCGATAGATAGAATCGACCCGCTTGCTCAGGACCGGCGAGGAGGCCGGACTCTCCCACATGCGGAAGAGTAGTCGTTCCAGCATAGGAGGAACCGGTACAGTAAAGTGTTCCCTTGCGGGAGAGTCATACTGGAGGGCGTCGAGCTCTTCGGCTCGAGGCTCCTCCTCGGGATCCGCAGGGAAGGCCAAAGCCTTGGCCATATCCCTAACGAAGCCCGAGAACCGGGCATCCTCCGGGGGGGACTGCTTCCGAGGCTCGGACTCCGGTGAGTCCGAGGGGACACACCGAGTCCGGAAAGAATCAGGCGACTCTTCCTCTTCAGACTCCCAGACCGACTCCGACGAGGACTCGGTGGGGTCGGCCCGGGCAGGGCGCGGCGCCTGCCGCCCCGACGCCGAGGGAGTCGGCGTCGGCGACCTCGGTCCCGAACGGGAGGCCGAGGGTGACCTCGACCGAGGATCGACTCGAGTTCTCATCGACTCGAGGATCGGCTCGGTCTCCGGGGTCGACTTGGACGTCGACGTCCCGGCGGTCGGGGCAGCGGCGCCAGCGAGGCCAGCGAGCAGTGCCCGCTGCTGGTCCATGAAGGCAGACAGTCTGCTCTCCAAGGCCGTCAACCTGAGTCCGAGCTCAGGTGACCCAGCAGCCCCCGACTCGGGCCCCGACGGCGTCCGGCCCGACGTCGGCTGTCGCGGAGGCGAGTCCAGAAGGACCACAGGACTTACCCGAGCAGGCATCTCCGACTCCAGGCGAGGTCGCTTCGTGAGGTGTTCCTTCTCCAAGGACCCGGGGCGGCTGTCGGGGCTATGCGACCTGGCCCTCGCGGAACCAGGAGCGTCCACCGACGCCGCCCTCGCGGGTTTCACCGTCCGACGATGGTCCCCGGAGGGAGAACCCCGGTCGGAGGAACTCCGGCGACGGTCCGAGCTGGAGCCTTTGGACGCGGAGGCCTCCGACGAGGTCCGGGTACGGCTGGGGTCAGCGAAGATTCTATCACGCTGATGCCGCCGACTTCTCAACGCTTTTGAGGACATTTTGCCGCAGGGCCCACAGATCAGTTCCTCATGATCCGGGCCCAGGCAGCGGAGGCAAAAGTCGTGTGTGTCAGTTAGTGACATATTTCGGTCACACTGACCACACCGCTTAAACCCACTGGCAGCCATCGGGGGAAAAAGGGCCCCTGCGAGGTCAAAGGACCGGGCTGCCAGGGAAAAATCGAAAACGAAAGCTGACAAAGTCAGAAAAACCGAAATAAAGTAAGAGGACTCGTGACCGGCGTCGTGAGTCCGGGCGGGAAAAAGACCGGCGTCGAACCGAAGGAAAAAGAATAAAATAAGGAAGAAATATTGACTTTTTCGCGGGGACAAGACGGGGACGTCTGTAGGGCTCCGCGGAAAAAAGAAGACTGGCTAAGATGGCACCCTCGGGCGGGAAGAGGACCGCGCATGCGCGCTGCAATTCCCAAAGGCTTTCTTTGAAAGCTGGGGAAAATTGCTCCGCGAGGGCTCCGTCGGCGCCGACGTCACCCCATAAGTGAGGACTGACTTCCTGCTTGGTCCTGGAGAAGAGGTAGTTAGGGGCCATAAGGTGAATGCACTTATAGGTTAGCAGGAGAAGCATGAATTGGATGCGGGATTGGACAGGGAGCCAGTGAAGCGACCTGAGGAGTAACGTGGGCATGGCGAGGTTGGCAGAAGATTAGTCGAGCGGCGTGATTTTATATAGATTGGAGGGGAAGGAGGTGGCTAGTGGGAAGACCAGCGAGGAGTAGGTTGCAGTAATCAAGGCGAGAGGAGATTAAGGAGTGGATAAGCGTTTTGGTAGTGTGTTCAGAGAGGAAGAGGCGGATTTTGCTGATGTTGTAGAGAAAGCAGCAGGTGGTCTTGGCTATAAGCTGGATATGAGCAGAAAAGGAGAGAGAGGTATCAAAGGTAACCCCCAGACTGTGGGCCGAGGGAACAGGAAGGATAGTGGATCCATCCACATGGATTGAGAGAGGGGGAAGTAGGGTGGAGGAGTTAGGTGGAAAGACAAGGAGTTCAGTCTTGGCCATGTTCAATTTTAATCAGCGATGAGACATCCAGGCAGCGATGTCCAAAAGACAGGCAGCGATGTTGGACTGGGTTGCCGGGGAAATATCAGGTGTAGAGAGGTAGATTTGGGAGTCATCGGCATAGAGATGGTATTGAAAGCCATGGGAGGAGATGAGCATGCCAAGGCCTTGGGTATAGAGAGAGGAGGGGGCCCAAGACAGATCCCTGGGGTACTCCTACATGGAGTGGGGTAGGGGAGGAGGAGGAGCCACCAGAGCATACAATGAATGAGCGATGGGAGAGGTAGGAGGAGAACCAGGATAGTACGGAATCCTTGAAGCCACGTGAGGGTGATGAGGCGAAGGTCGTGGTCAACGGTGTCAAAGGCAGCAGAAAGGTCAAGAAGGATGAGGATAGATTAGAGGCCCTTGGATTTAGCCAGGAACAGGTTGTTTGTGACTTTAGTGAGTGCCGTTTCAGTGGAATGTAGGGGGCAG
Source organism: Ichthyophis bannanicus (assembly GCA_033557465.1). Lineage (NCBI taxonomy): Eukaryota > Metazoa > Chordata > Amphibia > Gymnophiona > Ichthyophiidae > Ichthyophis > Ichthyophis bannanicus. The sequence continues at coordinate 159,724,880 of CM066045.1, forward strand.
AAGCCGGATTGAAGTGGGTCCAGGAGGGCCTGGGAGTTGAGGAAGTCAAGGCAGAGACGGTGGACTGCTCATTCTAATAGTTTGGATATGAAGGGAAGGAGAGAGATGGATCGATAGTTAGAAGGGCATGTGGGATCAAGTGAGGGTTTCTTGAGGAGGGGTGCGACAACAGCGTGTTTGAAGTCAGCGGGGACAGTTGCAGTGGAGAGTGAAAGGTTGAGGATATGAGTGATGGAGGGGACAATGGTGAGGGAGATGGAATGTATGAGATGGGTGGGGATAGGGTCTGAAGAACAGGTGGTGGGTCTGGAGGAGGAAAGAAGGAGTGTGGTTTCTTCGTCAGAGATCGAAGGAAAGGAGGAGAGGGTGGCGGGGGGAGTATGGATGGGGGAGGAGAAATGGGGAGGAGGGAAGGTAGATGAGGGGGTAGGGAATTGGAGGGTAATTTTGAGGATTTTGTCGTGGAAGTTGTCGGCTAGGGTTTGGGCAGAAAGGGAGGGCGGGATTGGGGGAGGGGGGACCTTGAGGAGAGAATTGAGGGTGTTAAAGAGACGGCGAGGATCAGAGGCAAAGGAATTAGTCAGATGAATGTAGTAGTCTTGTTTGGCAAGTGCTAAGGCTGACTGGAAGGAGCCAAGCATGAATTTGAAGTGTAGGTGGTTTTCTGGGGAGCGGGATTTGGACCAGGCTCGTTCGGCAGAACGGGCGCAGATGAATAAGTAACGGATTGTGAGTGAAAGCCAGGGTTGGGGAGAAGAGTAAATTAGACTTACTTGCTAATTGTTGTTCCTTGCGGAACTCTAGTCCAGTCCCGGAACCATAGAGTCGTGAACCTCCACCAGCAGCTTTGGAGACTGAACATCTTCATCTCTTTGATCATCCAGCTATATGCAGCCCCAAGGACCGCCCACACATCAGTACCTATTGACAAAGCATACTAAGCAAAGCAACAAATAAGTAGATATAACACCACAGTGGAAAAAAGGATCCTGACCCTAAAGTTCCCACTACTAGCAAAAATTCTCTTTTTTTTTTCTTTTTCCAATTGCGTAAGAACAACCTCCCGCCTACGGGAAGGCGGACCAGAACGGCCGTGGCGACCCTTGTGCAAAACGCATGCAACAAGAGGCGCCACCGCTCACCCCCAAGATTTGACCCCGAAAGGAAACTAAGGCGTGCTGCAAGCAGAGGAGCTCTGACCGAAAGTATAGAGAACAAAAACCCTGGCAGACTCCTATAATGAATGTACCTTCTTGGCTGGCAGCGAGAACAGATAGACAGGGAGGGATCCGGGACTGGACTAGAGTTCCGCAAGGAACAACAATTAGCAGGTAAGTCTAATTTACTCTTCCTTAGCGTCCCTCTAGTCCAGTCCCGGAACCATAGAGGATGTAACAGAGCAGTAAATCTCAACGGGAGGGCCTCGCTAGTCCAGCCTGAAGCACCCGAGACCCAAACCGCGCATCCGACGCCGCCTGCACATCCAGACGATAGTGCTTAGCAAAGGTGTGCAAGGACGACCACGTCGCCGCCCGACAAATATCCACCGCCGGTACCAAGCTCACTTCTGCCCAAGACGCCGCCTGCGCCCTAGTCGAGTGAGCCCGAAGCCCGACAGGAACCATCCTGCCGTGTAAAAGGTATGCAGACGAAATCGCCTCTTTCAACCAGCGGGAAATGGAAGACTTAGACGCCGCTTCCCCCTTGCGTGGACCGCCAAATGCGACAAACAGGCGATCGGACTTACGGAAGGCCGCCGTTTCCCTCAAATACCGACGAGGAGCTCGACGGACATCCAACGCGTGCAAGGAGTTATCCGCGTGCTTGCCCCATTCCTCGGCAAACACCGGGAGAGACACCACCTGATTCATGTGAAACGCCGAAACTACCTTAGGCAAAAACGCGGGAACCGGTCGCAATACCACCTTGTCGGCAGAGAAAGACAGATAGGGTTCCCTACACGAAAGAGCCTGCAACTCCGAGATCCTGCGAGCTGACGAGATCGCTACCAGAAACACCGTTTTCAACGTCAAGTCCTTCAACGAAGCTTGCGCCAAGGGTTCAAACGTCGAAGCCACCAGAGACCTCAACACCAAATTCAAGTCCCACGAGGGCACTAAAGCCCTGCACGGAGGACGCATAAGCAACACCGCTCGCAAGAAGCGCTTCACGTCCGCATGGGACCCCAATAACTGGCCCTGAACCTTGCCTCGAAAACACGCAAGAGCTGTAAGTTGGACCCTCAACGAACTGGCTGCCAGGCCCTTGTCCACCCCTGCTTGCAAGAAGGAGAGGATCTGAGGAACGGAGGTCCGCAAAGGCCGCAACTCGCGAGCCGCACACCAGCTCTCAAAAATACGCCAGACCCGGACATACGCTAGCGACGTAGACCGACGCCGCGCCCGCAACAAGGTAGCAATGACCTCCGGAGAATAACCTTTGGCTCTCATTCGCGCCCTCTCAATAGCCCGAAAGAGCTCTCTATCAGCCTCCGACAGAGGATACAATTTAGGCAACAGTCTAGCCCCGCGCAAAGCGGACTCTGGACTGTTCCATTCCTCCTGGATCATAGCTTTAAAAACCCTATGGAGCGGAAAGACTCTGTGGGAAGTGCGCACCGCCTGCATCAAGGGATCCTCCAACTTGTCCTCCGCAGTGGCATCTTCCACGGGTATGTTCAATACCTTGAGGGTTTCGGCAATCAGTGCCGGAAGTTCCTCTTTACGAAATACACGCACTATTCTACTACTCTGCTCGTCGTCCAACAACTCGCCGTCTTCTAAATCCTCCGCAGACTCCAGCTCGAGAGCCTCCCCCAGCCCCTCGTGGAACTCATCCCCAGGAGGCGCAGAATCCGCAACACTCGGGGGCCGGCTCTTCTTTTGTGGACCAGTGTCTCCCTCTACTGAAAGTGGACGCTTTAGCCCACGGCGGGGCAGGACCGAGCCTCCCCCCGCCGGCTGCAAGAGAGCCAGAGCCTCCTGCATGAGAGAGAAAAAGGCGGCTGGAACTCCCAGGGATCCCTCCTGGATGCCCCCCGCCAACAGGCGCTCCGGCACTGCAGAAATCCCCGGACCAAGGACCGTCTCTGCCTGCTCTGATGTCCCTTCTGTAGATACAGGTGGGAGATCTGCACTGGAGCCCTCCAGAGGATCCTCCATGCCAGCACCCACAGCAGAACAAGTGGCACAGACTCGGGCTTCCAAATTACTACTTCTACGAATGCCACAGACCAGACACCGAGGACTGGGAGGCATGGCTATGCACACAGCCCTTAGCCAGCAAAGCAGGAACACCTTGCTGAAGCAAACAGAGCAGAAAAAAAATCACGATTTTAAAAGTGCTCAAAAACGCTCCAAATTGCAGGATTAGATAGAGCTGGAGTCAATTAGCTGATATCTGACCAAGAAAAGCAAAAACGAAGCTCCTATCCCTAAAAAAAACACGAAGAAAAACAACTTTGAAAAAAATCCAAAATGGCCGCCAGACCCGATCCCGCCAAAAAAAGGACCAGAAAAAATACCCAAAAGGTCTAAAACACTCCCCAGAGCTGATTCCAGGCCACCCCAAGGCCTCCACCACTGCCTTTAGAAAGAAAAAGCTTCAAACTCTACTCACCCACACACAGGAGTGGAGGGGGGGTCAAAACACAGAGTGCTGTCCAGCGTGCCTGTCACAAGCTCAGAGTAGCAGTTATCAGAGTCAATAACCATTCAGGGCAGCTCGGGGAACCCCTAAATCAGTCAGGGGACCCTCAGAGCCTACTGCTGTATTCAATTGCTGCCTGTAATTGTCTTCAACCTTCTCCTCACCCACCAAGGGGGTTCGGTAGAAAGGAGACCTGTGTCCTGTGCAGCTCCCCTGCTTGTTTGACCTATGGGGAGACTGACAGAGAGAGACAGAGAGAAAAAAACAGATTAGAGAAAGACAGAAGGGACACAGTCAAAGATTTCCTCCACAGCAGCAGCCCAGCACCTAAATTTAGAAAATAATAAAACACTAAAGCTCTGCTTATTTGTTCCTAAGGAGCCCAGTTCTGGGCTCTGACTTCCAAGCTGCTTGGAGACTGAGATACTGATGTGTGGGCGGTCCTTGGGGCTGCATATAGCTGGATGATCAAAGAGATGAAGATGTTCAGTCTCCAAAGCTGCTGGTGGAGGTTCACAACTCTATGGTTCCGGGACTGGACTAGAGGGACGCTAAGGAAGATCATTTAACAGGACGTGGGGTGGAAGGGGCAAGAGTGTCAAGGGCTGAGGATAGTGTAGCATTGTATGAGGATAATGCCTCATCGACGGACTCGGATGATAAAATGGAGGAAAGAGATTTTATTTATTTATTTTAACAAACACTTATATACCGCACCTTCCAATAGATCAGGTGCGGTTTACAAAGAACAATTTGAACAAACAGAAACAAATATAGAGTCTGTTCTTCTTACATGGAACATCAATAAACTATGTGCTGTAGGCTTGTGCCTTAATACATTTAACAAGAACAAAAAGGTTGAACTACTATGTACAAGATACTTTTAGTAGAGTACACTGAGACTATGTACATGACATCAGAAACATTGTGTTTGTATTATATACATTGTAGTGCAGTAGCAGAAAAGCCATCAAGTAGACTTATTGTTACCGTGTCAGGGAGAAAATAATTAACTTTTCATGTGCTGTTGCTTGGTTTGATATCTATAATTCCTTCTGTTATCCACTGTCATTAAGGGAGATGGAAGTAGCTTGAAAGCCATAGTGTGACATGAATAGATGGGTTTTTATTTTCTTACAAAATTACGAGATGGAGAAATGGTGAAGGAGAGAGTCAGGGGATCAATATTATGCAGATTTCTAAATAGGTCGGAGGAGACAGGATGAGGTTGGGATGGCGGGAGCTGTAGATGTAGAGTAAAAGTTAAGAGGTGATGGTCAGATAAGGGAAGGATTGATTTGCGGAAGTTTGAGGGAGAGGAATTGGAGAAGAGTATTAGGTTAAGGCAGTGGCTGTGTAGGTGTGTGGGGGCAGTGGAGCGAAGCTGGAGGTCAAACGAGGCGGTAAGAGTGAGGAACTTTGAGGCATGGGGGTCGGAGGGGTTGTCGACGTGAATGTTGAAATCGCCAAGAATAAGAGTGGGGGAGGAGGGATCCATAAAGGCAGAGAGCCAGGAGTCGAAGTCGGTGAGGAAGGTTGATTTGGAGTAGTCGGGTGGATGATAAATAACCGCTACTCGGAGGGGAAGTGGTGTGAGGAGGGGAAGTGGTGTGAGGAGGCGAATGGAGTGGACTTCGAAGGAGAAGGGGGAGTGTGATTGGGGTGGCAGGAGGGGTTGGAATTGGCAAGAGGGAGAGAGTAGGAGGCCAACGCCACCACCGCAACCAGTAGATCAAGGTGTATGGGAGAATTGGTAGCCCCCATAGCAGAGAGAGGCAATGGATGCGGTGTCATCTGGGGGGAGCCAGGTCTCGGTCAGGGCAAGGAAGTGTAGGGCATTAGAGATGAAAAGATCGTGAATAAAAGATGTTTTTTTAATGACTGAGCATGCATTCCATAGGGCGCAAGTAAACGGGAGAGTGGAGGGGGGGGAGGAGAGGTATATGGATAAGGTTGGATAAGTTACGTGCAGATTTCTTATTATAATAGCGCGGGGGTCTATTTTTAGGGTAGTAGCGAGCTTTAGATGGAGAAGGGTGAGGGTGGGTATGTTTGGGTGTATGTGCTCCCCAAGAGGGATATTTTTTTTGGGGGGGGGGGATGAGGGATAATTTGATGGTGCCAGGTAGGTTATGTGAGGGATTATTTTTGGGGGTAGGGTTGGAGTTGATATTAATGGGTGAGTGATTGTGGGATGACTGGGAGGGAGTGGGGAAGGAGGGAGGAGTGGGATGTGGACGAGATTAGATAGGGTACGTGAGGAACTATTTTTAGAGTGGGAGAGAAATCGGGGGGGGGGGGGAGGGGACCAGGGTTAGGGTTGACATTACCTGATGAGAGAAGGAGGATGAGTATTAGAGAGCGAGGTAAAGTGGAGATAGTATGGCGGAAGCGAGGGTGGGGTTGCCTTAAAGAGAGGAGGGCAGGTTGAATGCGGGGGATAGTGTGGAGAAGCTCAAGAGCAGGTGCTAGGGTAGGGGGCAGAATGGAGGGAGAAGTGAGGAAGGTGGAGAGGGGGGCTGGGTAAGTGCAGGGGATAGTGTGGAGAGGCTCGAAAGCAGATGCTAGGCTAGGGGGGAGAGTGGAGGGAGAAGTGAGAAGGGTAGGTGTTGATAGGCGGGGAGGCAGTTGGAGAGGATGAGGGAGAGAAGGACAATGAGATGTGGGGCCATGGGGGTGGACAGCAGGGTCTGAGCAAACAACAGGTAGCAGTTCTAGGCAATAATGGGTAGCAGTTCTAAGCAACAATAGGTAGCAGTTCTAAGCAACAATAGGTAGCAGTTCTGTGCAATGCTGGGAGCAGTTCTACGCAACACTGGGTAGCAGGTCTAGGCAACACTGGGTAGCAGTTCTGCTGGGGTGCAGGCAGTGAGCAGCAGTTCTGTGCAAGTACTGGGTAGCAGTTCAGTGCAGGCAGTGGGCAACAGGTCTAGGCAAACAGTGGGTAGCGGTTCAGTGCAAACAATGGTTAGCAGCTCTAGGCAGGCAGTAGGTAACAGTACTAAGCAGACAATGGGTAGCAAGTACAAGGCGGGTAATGGAAGAAAAGGTCAATGTCAGCAGTGGGCAGCAAGTCAAGGAAAGTTGCTTGAAGGAAGGTGGTGGTGGCGAGATGGTTGAGGTCTGGAGGAGAAGTGTGGAGGAGCGATCGTGCCTACCCGGATCCAGGGCCGGCTCCAGGCAGCTGTGATGATTAGGAGGAGCAGGGTTCACGGCTCACACCAGAGCGCTCCTGGGCACGCGCCTAAGGGCCACACCAAAGGGCCTCCTGGGGAGGCCCTCAAGCGCAGGACCGCCAGGCGCGATGGAGCACACCGCTTTTAAAGGGCCGCTGCCCTTTGATGTCTCTGGCGGTGGCGTGCTCTTGCTCCTCCGATGGAGCACACCGCTTTTAAAGGGACGCTGTCCTTTGATGTCTCCGGCGGCGGCATGCTCCATCGGAGAATCGTAGAAGAATCCGAAGGTTGTTGCACTTGAAAGTCCAAGATGTGCAGAGCCTCCATAATTTGAGCAATGAGAGCAAAAAGCTCTTCCTTATGGAATAACCGGATATCCTGACAGTCTTCTCAAGGCTCCTGGTAGTCTTCCAAGGCAAGAGCTCCTCCTTCCCAACTGGACTCAGAAGTGATCACCATCTTTTCCTGTAGGGCGCCAGTCCCCTGGAGGAGAGAAGATATCCTTGCCCAGATTTAAAGAAGCTGCACCCAAACTTCAACAAGCACGCTTTCTAGATGGTGGATTAACAGTAGTCAGAGTAGCTGAAGTCCCCAAGCGCCACATATCCCAGGATCTGACAGAATGGCCGCACATACTGGAGAACTTCCTTCACGTCAATTTGTCGAAGACTTCAGCTATATGGTTCACTGCTGGTGCCCCTATCCCCACCCTCACCCCATCCCTGTCTGCTGACCCCATTCCTCTTGTTTCCTCACTGCGCTATCTCGGTGTCACCTTGGACTCGGCATTAACCTTCAAGGACCACATTTCTTCTGTTGTTCAACGTTCCTTCTACACACTGCGGCAACTCCGCACTGTTCGTTCTTTTCTCTCCCCCTCATCTCTGACCACACTGCTTCTTTCTCTTGTCGTCTCTCGTTTAGATTACTGTAATGCATCTTTAGCAGGGTTTCCTCTCACCCAACTCCGTAGGCTTCAACTGGTTCACCACAATGCTGCCCGTCTTCTGACACACTCCTCCCGCTTCGCTCATGTCACCCCTCTTCTTATTCGCTTACACTGGCTGCCCATTCCTTTTCAAATCCAATACAAGATCCTTACCTTTGTGCACAGATCTCTACATACCGGTGTTCCACTTATCTCTCTGATTTAGTCCATTTTCACTGTCCCTCAAAAGCCCTTAGGTCAGTCCATGCCAACCGGCTATTCCTACCGTCCCCTTCCCAGGCACATCTTGAAACTACATACTCCTCTGCCACCTTCTTCATTGGTCCCCGCCTTTGGAACTCCCTACCGTCAGCTCTTCGCCTGGAACTCTTACCCCTCTTTCGAGGCTAAGCTAAAGACCCATCTCTTTTGCACAGCTTTCGATCTTCCTCCCCCTCCCGATATTTAATGGTATTTCTTTCTTTTCTCACTGCCTTATTCTGGCCTCCTCCCTTGCTGCTGTCTCTTTCCTATCAAAAATTGGCGTTCCTTTCTGTTTCCTTTTTCTTTTCAGCAGTTTCCAATTTTAATGTAAACCGCCGCTTGCCTTTTTGGTTTTGGCGGTCTATCAAGTTTTAAATAAAGATAAAGATCAGAGCTGTCAGCTGAAGTCTGCATAGGCTAAATAGAGAGTTGTAGAGTGTGAGCAGGCTGTTCAGGCAACAAAACCGGAGAAAGGACAACTTGAGATCTAGCATCACCCTGAGGTAACCCAGAGGGAGCTAAAACAAGAGACCTAGAAGGGCTACCGGAATCAGGACCTGCAGATGCAGAAGGACCCCCTTGATGAGAACCAAAGGAGGAACACAAACTACCTGTCAAAGTTTTACATTTCTTCCCAAGCAGCGCTGTAGGGAAGAAGGCCTTTTTACAACAGGATAAAAGAAAAAAAAGTCACAGGAAGAGCCAGGGAGCCAAAAATCAGACTCTGAAAAAGAATGGCAGCCGTAGCACAAAATTTATGGTGGGAAACAGCAAAACAGAGCTGGGAAGCAGCTGCCGACTGACTGCGTGAAGAGAAGCAGGAAAAAGGCAACTGCAGAAAACTGCGTACACCGAAAAAAAGGGAAGCACATGCGGTCAAAAGAACAAGATAGCATCAAAAAACAGGGAAGCACATGGGCTCAGAACAAGTTACTGCCGAAAAACAGATCAGGACACTGCTTTAAAAGGGAACCGTGAAAGAAATAGAACACACACTACTCTCAAAGGAGGAAAAAAAGCAATGAAGGAAGGGTCCAGAGAATAAAAACTAACCTCCAACTTCAACAACCAGGTCCGGGGGGGGGGGGGGGGGGGGGTTTTTTAAATTTTAAGAAGTTTGAAAAACAAAAGGCAACTGCCAACTTAACTGACAGAAGTCTTGCTTGTAGAACAGTCAGAACAGAAGGCTGCAACTGCTCCTCATGAGCAGGAACACTTCCCTTCAAAAGTGCTCTACTGGTCCTCTTGACCAGGGGGAGCTCTGAAAAGTGAAGAAATGAAAACTGTCGGCAAAGAAGGGGCACCACAGTGTGCACAACTGCCAAAGACAGCTACACTGACACCAAATCTCTTCTCAGAGAACACCAGGAGCTAGAAGTCCATCATCTACTGAGACAGAAAATACTGACGATCCCTTTGGGAAATGGGTTTATATACCAAAGATGATGTCACAAAGCTTCAGGAATTTCTGTCACACTATCTGCTGGCAGGGGAACACAACCTACTAGTCTGGAATGGTCTAGCAGGATGTATTAGGAAATGAAAGTTTAAAATGCGACGATGTGTCGGTTGTGATGGTGAAACTATTAGAACTTATTTTTAATTTTTTTTAAACAGACTTTGATAGGTTAGGATTAAATAAAGTAAAACAGACTCAACTGAGGTGGCTTGACATGAACTGTCATAAAAAACGTCCGACAAAAGCTTTTTTGTGTTTAAGGGCTTGTTTAATACATGGGATATTGTTTTAGCCACATGGGAGATTGGTTTCCCATAAATTGATCCGAGTGGATAGAATTAAAAATCTATGCAAGTAGCTGCTGCTTTTCCTTTATTAGATTCGTTAGATGTATCTGACTTTATTGAATCATCGCATGATGTGATTGCCACTAGGTCTACTCTTCTTGTGTCCTTTAATTCTGAGCTTGATAAAAACACAGTTATGCATTTGTATTTTCAAAATAAGAACGCTGATTTCTGGGGGGGGGGGGGGGGGGAGTTAACGTGGTCCCTGATGTTTCCAGGCAAACGCAGCTTAGACGCAAGGCTTTCCTTGCTTTAAAGCCCCGCGTCTTGGCTATTGGGGCTACCTTTTTTCTTAAATGTCCCTGTAAATGCCTGGTCACATTAGGGGGGACAAAATATGGCTTTGCTTTTTTTTTTTTTTTTTTTAAAGGCATCTTCTTTGGAAACCTCTCTTAGTAATATCAGTGTTCACAGGGATAAAGCTGTTTTTCTTGACTTTGCTAGCATGTTAGGAATAATTAGAGTTTTAGTATTTTAGGACGTCAGCTCCCCTTATAGCATAATTTGTGTATTACTTTTATTCTTTGGATAGCTGGTATAGACTGTTATTTGGAATCTCCCCAGTATGTGGACTATTGGGTTTTTCATTTTGTTTTTTCTTTAAATATGTATTGTATTGTTTTGGAAATTATTAATAAAAATATTAATACTAAAAATCTATGCAAGTAAATTATATGCAACGTGTACTTACTAATTAATGTGTACAACTAATTTGCACACTTAAGTATGCATTCAATGTGCTCATTTAAAAAAATAAAAATTAACACTGAAAAATTGGGAGAAAGTTTTAATTTTTTAGCAAAGTGCATCCCTAAAATATACCCTATTCCATTTCCTTCATATGAAGCTTGTCCTATCCATAGCATATGAATTGTTGAAGCAATTGATATTCAGATAATTTATTTGAACAGTTTTAGGCATAATTAAGCAGTATTGATATTTAGCCTACTTGAATATTTTGTCTGACCCTTCTGTCCAGGCATCAATCCTATAGTTGCAAGGATTCACCACCTTTTAAGGGCCAGCTGTAAGCAAGAAAGGACTTAGGATCGCCTATCAGGACAAGCATCTGTAACAGGATCCCCATTCCCTGCTGAAACTGAAGAGGTAACCTGCCAACAGCGATAGCATAGTTACTAACCTGTAACAGGTGATCTCCGGGAACAGCAGGAATTTAGTCTTCACATATGGGTATCGTCGGTACCGACAGAGCCTGCGCGGGAACGCTCCCCAGCATCCAATAGGAAAGCTTTTGGGAGCATCCCACAGCGCCTGCATGCTGCCTTCCCGCCTTTCCCAACTGTCCCTCTCCAGTTGAGTTTAAAGCTGAGACAAAAGAGGGAAAGAGAGAAAGAGAGATACAACTCCTAGGGGAGGTGGGTGGGTTGTGAAGACTAAATTCCTGCTGTTCCCGGAGATCACCTTTTACAGGTAAGTAAGTATGCTATCTCCAGGAACAAGCAGGAATGCAGTCTTCACATATGGGGGGGACTCCCTAGCTGCAGATGCCAGGGGGAAGACCCCAGAAGTTGTGTGCCCTTGTGAAGTTGGATGGCATAGTCCTGTGTGAGAGGAAACCAGTTAGAAACATGATCTTTGGAGAGGATGCATGTGTGCCCAATGTCCAGGAAACCAGCTCTAATTGTGGCTGCTATTGAGCCCAAGAACTGGAATGAGACTAATCTAGCAGCTTAGGTTGCCTTCTGCTGGTCAAAAACACCCTGTCCACATGGGCATCGACATGCTTCCAGATATGCCAAGGACTGGAAGGGGACAAGATGACCACATGGTTTACCGGACAGCCCAAGCTCCCAAAAGAGTACTACCCAGGTGGTGGTGTGAAAAGCTACAGCCTTTGATTCTGCCTGAATGAGAGTGTCATCCAGGTATGAGTGTACACAAATGCCATCCCTGCCTAAGAGCTGCTGCTACCACCATTATGATCTTTGAGGTGGTTCTGTGCAGAGTGGAGAAGCCGAAAAGCAGGGCAGGAAACAAAGGGCGTTCCTAGAACTGCAGAACTGTTGCCAAACATCTTGGATGGTACAGTCAAACCTCGGTTTTAATGATTAATCCGTTCTAAGCAGTCTGACTAAAACCAAAACGTACGAAAACCGAAGTAATATTTCCCATAGGAAATAATGTAAATTCAATGTAATCCGTTCCAGACACCCAGCTCCTGTCACTTCTCTCACCTGCCCGATCGTCCACAGGACAGCAAACACACAGATATTGTACTGTAGGGCACTGTAATCTGATCGCTGCCTCCCACATCCATGCAACATCTCCTGCTTACATTGACAGCTACCCTGCTACCTCTCCGAGCCTGAGGGGGCGCTCCAGAGAACAGGCAGGTGGTGGAGAGATCGGGGCCTTCCTCTCTGTGCAATCCTTGCATCTCTGGCTCGAGGATGTTGCTCAGCTGACAATGGCTTCTCAACACGCGATCGGGTGAGTCCGGGGGGGGGGGGGGGGGTAGTGCTGCCGGGACTGGGCGGGCAGACCAGCGCGAGGGTGTAGATTTTCAGATCTGGCAGCACTGGTTCCTGACGAAAACCGAGGCGAACACCGATAACCGAGACAAGATCTGAGTTAGAAAAGACGTCGAAAACCGAAACCAACGAAAACCAGGGCACACGAAAACCGAGGTTTGACTGTAATATGGCCTCTGTCAGGTCCAGAGACATGAGAAACTCCCCCTACCAGACCACCTGGGTTACTGATCCTAGGATCTCATTTCAAAATGAGATATGTCAACAAGCAAAATGGGCCTGAAGGAACGGTTCTTTTTAGGATTGAAAATTGATGGAATACCTTCCTTTCACTCTGGGAAGAACAGGAATAACCCAAAGGTGCAGCAGCCTTCTCCATGGAGGTCTTTATCGCCAACTTCTTGATCACAGAGCCAGAGATCACGAACATGCCTGCAATGGGTTCTTGGCATACTGGAGTGTGCAGAGCCTAATGATAATGACCCAGGCTCCTCCTGGTGAAAGAGGTGGAGCCAGCCCCCAGCTCATCACAGACCAGGGTAGGAAGTACCTGATCAAGGAGGGACAGTCCAGTGCAATGCAGACACACCATGCAAATGTCCACTAAGAGGCTCAACTGGGAAGGTGCCCCTCAGGACAGCTGCCTAGGAAACACTAGTCAACAGTCATCATCTGCTAGGGAAATACTGAAGGGTGCCCTAGCTGCACCTCTCTTAGTACCAATGTCATCACTGAAAGTTTCTAGTTTTTTCTGTCTTTATCTGCTGAGGGCTAAAAGACACTTGCCTGGACTGGTCTAACAGGACAATTTGGAAGTGAAAGTTACTTTACGAGAAATGCAACAATGGTAAAGAGACACTTCAGTTGTATTTACCATTTACCCTAGTCCTCTGTTGTATTGTCTGTCTTGAACAGATTGTAAGTTTTGAGCTGAGACAGTCTTGTGTATGTACAAAGCTATGTATGCTTTGTGGCACTATACAAATAAGTAGTAGTAGTAGCAGCCTATCTAGTCATTTAAGCTGTCTCAACACATCATACATAAACCAGATTCTAACCAGAATTTGTGTCTAGTTTAGTGCAAAATAGGTTTAAAAACCAGAATTTTTGGTTTGTCATTTAGAACTTTAGTAGATAACATTTCCATTTGCTACCAACAAATCAAACATGTAGGTTGTTTAGAAAACAGCTGTTTATCTGTAATATGGAGCACTCTGTAAACAGGAGTATGCAGCCACACTCAGTTGGTGAAGTGCCTATTGAGCCTAGTTGCCTGGGCTCTCCCCTAGTTCAGAGAAGCCTTTAGACCTCCGAGCATGCGTGTGCCCTCCCCACCTGCTTGCCTCCGGCGATGTCAGTTTGTAACATAGCAGAAAGCCGTTTCAGGCAGTATACTGACTGTGAACCATTTGAGTTCCTTTTTTTTTTTTTTTTTTTTTTTAAAGTTGCAGGAATGGAGGTAGGCGAATATGACTGCATACCCCTAGTCTATGAAGTACCCCCATTACAGGTAAGCAACTATGCTGCAACTATGCTTTCTCTGGAAACAAGCAGGGGGATGCAGGCACACTCCGTTGGCTATTCCAGAGCTGAGGGCCGCCTCTGATGTGTCTAAGCTGTGGCCCAAGCGTGGGGAAGGGAGGCAGAGAGAAGAACTGGAATTAGGTTGCATAGAGATTGTGGTGGACTGCCTGTCCAAAAGCAGAGTCTCATGCCCAGGAATGGTCCAAACTACAATATTTGGTGAAAGTATGGAGAGACAACCAGGTAGCTTCTGCTTTGCAGATATCTTTGAAGAAGATGGAAGCCAGGCTAGCTGTGGACACGGTGTGGGGCTCTGAGGTTGTGAGGTCCTATCTGACCAGGGGAATGGAGGTGAGCCTTGTTTTAACGGAGATGCAGTCTGTTATCCAGGCAGCAATGGTCTGTTTGGAGGCTGGTCAGCCTGGGTTACTGGGATTGATGGTGACAAGTTGCAAGGAACAGTGGTGGGATGCAGTGTGCTGAAGGTAAGAGAACTCTTCTGCAGTCCAAAGACTGAAGGGTTTCCTCTGGGGGATCCCATCGGTAGATTTGGAAAGAAGGCAGGCAGCAAGAAGAGTTGATTGATGTGAAAAGCCATTGCAACTTTAGGAAGAAACTTAGGGTGGGTCTGAAGGATGACTGTCATGAAGAAACTGCGTGTAGGGTGGGAATGAACCAAAGCTTGAAATTGCCCAATCCTTTTGACGGTCATCATGGTCACAAGAAATACAGTTTTCCATGTAAAATGCTTGAGGGAGGTGGTCATCAGAGGTTCAAAGAGCATCTTCATGAGCTCAGCACAGACAATATTTAAATTCCAGTCTGGTACCTTTTCATGAATCTGGTTGCTAATGGATGTATAGAAATGGACTGTCCATCAATAGGGGCATAAGAAGCCACGATGGTATCGGATTGAGTTGGTTTGGAGACCAGTAGTGGATAACAGGAGATAGGCCAATACTTGACACAGGGGGCAGTGAATGGGGTCCTGATTTTGGGAGAGCATCCAACCTGCATGCAGAAATCATCTGTGCTGAAAATAGCGTTGCATCGATGGTCTTCTAGAGGCCGTGATGACCATCCAATGACCTGGAAATGGGAATAATGAGTGAGGTGATCAAATCTACAGATGAGAAAATTATTCAAAGCTGTTAAAACTCAAAAGGATTGTGAAAAATTGCAAGAGGGCCTTGATAAATTGGAAGACTAAATTTCATCTGCCATTTGGATGCCAAAAGTGGACAAGTGCAAAGTTATGCACCTAGGAAACCACCCAAACTTTGGTTACACGATGCAAGGCACCACCTTAGAAACCGCCACCCAGGAAAAAGATTTAGGCGTCGTTGTGGATAATACGTTGAAATCCTCCACCCAGTGTGCAGCAGCAGCCAAGAAAGCTAATAGAATGCTAGGAATCATAAGGAAAGGAATGGGGAATAAAACAAAGGATGATATAATGCTGCTGTATCATTCCACAGTTCAACAGTACCTTGAATATTGTGCGTAATTCTGGTCACCAAATCTTAAAGGAAATAGCGGAATTAGAAAAGGTACAGGGAAGAGCCACCAAAATGGTAAAGAGGATGGAAGGATATGCCTATAAGGAAAGGCTTAAAAGGTTAAGGCTCTTCAACTTGAATGGAGTGGAATGGGTTAACGCAGATCAGTTGTTTCAAAAAGTAGAAAGACTAGAGGACACGCAAAGAAGCTACAATGTAACCCATTTAAGACTAATAAGAGAAAATATTTTTTCACTCAACCTGTAATCAAACTCTGGAATTCTTTACCGGAGGATGTAGTAAAAGCAATTAGTGTAGCTGGGTTTAAAAAAGGTTTGGACAAGTCCCTGGAGGAAAGGTCCTTAAACCATTATTAAAGAGGACCTGGGAAATCCACTGCTTACCCCAGGATGAGCATTATAGAAGCTGTGGACTTTGGGTACCTGCCACGTACTTGTGACCTGGATTGGCCACTGTTGGAAACAGGATACTGGGCTTGATTGGACTTTGGTCTGACCCATATGGCATTTCTTATGTTCTTATGTCTGTCTGACAGAGCAAATTCTTGTGCTAGGTTCCTTGCAGCTTCCAAGCTATGAGACAGGCACTTGAGGTTGGGGTGCAGCAGAAGACAGTCGTTCTGGGTTGGCAGCCCGGATGGAGTCCCAGAGGGATCGGTTGTTCCCAGAGCAGGGCTAGGAGATGTAGGAACCAGGCTTTTCCAGGCCAGCAAGATGCTATGAGGATGGTTATGGTTATATTTTATTTGATATACCACAGATCTGTAAACAAACTCTGCGGTTTACAATAGAATAAACACAATAATTAAAATAAATATAAAACAAAAGCATAGCACAAAATAAAAGCAAAAGGAGTAAAGCCATTATATTGATAGGAAAAGGATGAATTAAAAAAACAAAAAAACCCACACCCAAACAAAACTCTGGAGACACATAAGGGGAAAGAAGACAGGGTAGGGATAGGGCCAAGTTTAGGAATGGGCTACTGCCAACTCTTAAGTACTAACATCACTGTCTGCCCAGGGGATGTAATAATTCCAAACGCTATTTCATAAAGCTACATCTTCAATGTCTTTTTCAACTGTTGAAAGATTAATTTTGTGCATACATCAGCTGGAAGAGTTCCATATAACTGGAGCCATGGCAAAGGTGGCCGATTTTATAATTCTCATAATTGACAGTGATGGTTTAAAGACAAAAACTATGAAGCGATTACAGTGCCCTAGCAGTGGCGTAAAAGTGACCAAAGACACTAAGTATTCCGGCGCCATGTTATGAATTGCTTTAAAATGTAAAGATTGCGATCTCGAAAGAACTCTGGACGCTACAGGAAGCCAATGGTGTTGCATGAGAAGAGGTATTACATGGTCAAATCACTTTGCTCGGACCAATGCAGGTATGGCTGAACTCTGCACTGTCTGAAGACATTTTATTTGATATTGTCGAATTCATAGGTAGATTAGATTACAGTAATCCACCTTAGCCATAACAGTTTGCAGAAGAACGGATACTTCTTGGGCTGCTGGGTCAAAAAATTGTTGAACCCTGTGAAAATGTCAGTGCACATAAAAAGATCAGATAACCTGGGCCAAATGTTGAGATAATGAGAGCTGGGAGTCTAAGATGACCCCAAGGTAT
Source organism: Ichthyophis bannanicus (assembly GCA_033557465.1). Lineage (NCBI taxonomy): Eukaryota > Metazoa > Chordata > Amphibia > Gymnophiona > Ichthyophiidae > Ichthyophis > Ichthyophis bannanicus. The sequence goes on from CM066045.1 coordinate 159,741,875, forward strand.
TTTAATAATGTGGGTTGCAGCGTTATAGGTACTCTAATCTTAGGGGTTATTACAGGGATCTGTAATGAATTTTTAAACTATGTTATAGTCTTTGATGGATTTAATTTTAATGAGTTGGAATCCAGCCTAGAGGCTACCTGGTACAGGCACATTAATCTGCGAAATATTCGGTGAGAGTTTGTCAGTAGGAAATACTAGCAAGATAATATCTGCACAAATGTAACAGAACACCCAGACTCTGAATGAGTGTGGTAAGGAGGCTCAAGAGGTCATAAGGTCGAGCCTTGAGGAACCCCACAAGGAAAATTATAGGACAACAGTAAATCTTTAATGTGTACTTTAAAGGAGCGATCCATGAGAAAAGAATGGAACCATGAGAAGACTGTACCTCGAAGTCCAGAGTCATATACAGGTCACGATCCACTAGATCAAATGCGGCTAACAAATCCAGCAAAATTGCTATAACCGCTCTACCCTGATCTCCTGCTTTATAAATTTCCTTTTAAAGTGCAGTCATAATGGTTTTGTTGGGAACCTGATTGTCTAGGATGTAATACATGAACCTGTTCCATGTGTTCAGCAAGTTGAGCAAGAACCAAGCATTCTGTCACCTTGGAGATAAAGACCCATAGATAACCTTCTTAATACCTCTTTGCAGGTCCTTCAGAATAGGTTTAAGCAAGATTTCTTTCCAAGTACTAAATTAGACGAAAGGCTTTAATTGATAATAGCATAATTGGCAATAGTCCCAAGGACTCTCTAGCCAAACAGGTAGAGGGAATCAGGTAAGACAGACATGTAGTCTTATGTATGGAACTCACTACCCTGGATAAAGTTTTCACGGTAACGGTAGTGAAATTAGACCATATATGTATTGAAGCAATAGGAGATGTATCAACTGGAACAGAAAAGGGAGGATGTGCTGGAAGCTGTGGACTTTGGGTACCTGCCAGATTTGGGTGACTATCCACAAAATACCTGGCAAGATCCTCAGCTGAAGGTCCTGACCAGTGCTGTCTATCATCTATCAACTTAAAGGATGACAGCTGGTGAAAAACTGAAAATAGTGCTCTAGCAGAATTAGGAGATGAGTTTATTATAGACTAAAACCAAATCTCTTTGAAATAAGAATTTGGGCTCGATAGCATGAGTAATAGCTCTTAAAATTTTGAAGATGAAAAGCAGACCTGCTTCCTCGCCACCATCTTTCCATAGAACATAAATGTAATTTAGTGAGCCGCAGACCTGCATGGAACCATTTATGAGTTCCGTGTAACGAGCAAGATTGCATCATAGTAGGGGCCACTTTATCAAGGGTATTGTTAAGAAGGTCAAGCCAGGCGGCCCGAGATTCCAGTAGAGGTTTAGCAAAATCCAAAGAGAATAAGGTATCCGCAGCAGGAAAAGCCACTTTGGTTTCCTCAGTAATACGATGGTATGGTCCAAGCATCTCATTACATGAGGTTAGTGGACACCTAGAATGGGAATTTGATTTAAGGGCTGGCTTGGCTAGATCAAATAAAATCAGAGTGTGATCAGGGCAAGGCAGTGAGAGCTTGTTCGGAGGTTAGACTGAGCAAACATGTCCTGAGGTGTGATAAGGAGATCTAGTGTATGACCAGCTATCTGAAGCCTTGTCTTGTTTGATTTTGAGAACATGAGCAATGAGTGGGAAAGGAGGAAAAGCAGAGGTGTCTCTGGGACCAGCTTATGGCAAATGCATCTTGTGTCCAGCAAAGTCAGCTGGGTCAGATGGAACAGAAGAGGGGACACTTGGTATTCTCTACTGATGCAAAAAGATTGATGTCCACTGTGCCCTATGCCACAAAAATACCGTCTAGTGTTGTGGAATCGAAACATCATTTGTGCGGTTCCAGCTGATGGTTCTGCGTGCTTGCCAATTGAGGGATCCTGGCAGGTATGTTGCTCTGGGCGTCATGCTGATGGACAGCGCAAAGGTTCATAGTGAATGGCCTCTCTGCAGAGGGATCCTGCTCTTTCTTGCTTATTGATGTAGATCATCATAACTTGGCTGTTGGTGCAAACCAGGATGACTTTGTATCTTGTCCAGTGTTAGAAGGCAGTCAGAGCGAAGAAGACAGCTTGTAGCTTGAGGACATTGATGTGAAGATGCTGCTCCTGCGGCGACCATGTTGTTTATGTAGAAATCGTTAGGAGGTGCTTTTCCAAACTGTGGGTGGAGGCATCTGTTAGGATGAGATGCCGATGAGGAACCTGGAAGGAGCTTCTGGTGAAGAGATATGACAGGGTGGCCGACCACCAGAGACTGCAGTGAAGTGGTGAGGTAGAATGGATGGCCATGGGAATCTTGCTCTGTAGGGATTCCAATTCAGGCGGAGATGCCACAGTAGCAGATGCTTATATAGGCGTGCCAGTAAGATCACGAACACAAGCAGCCATGTGCACCCCATCAGTTGTAATATGCGGGCAGACAGGTCATAGCTTGGCAAGCTTTTTGCAGAGATCTTGAATGGTCTGTACCCTAGCCTTGGGAAGGAAGACCTTGGCCAAAGGGTAGTCTATGTAGGCTCTGATGAAATTTAGTTGCTGTTGGGGCATAGGTTTGGACTTTTGTACATTGATCAGGAAGCCAAGCATCTGGGGAAGGTTGACTGTGGCTTGAACTGTCTGAGCCACTCTTTCCTTTGAAGCGGCTGAGATGAGCCAATTGTCCAAATAGGGGTAAACAGTGTCCCTGCCTCCTGAGATAAGCAGCAACTATGATCAGACACTTGAAGACATGGAGAGCAGAGGCCAAACGGAAGGAATTTATATTGATAATGCTGTTGAGAAATTGGAAGCAAAGATATTTCCAGTGCTGAGGACGTGTGGGGATGTGTATGTAGGCATCCTTCAAATCCAGAAAGGCTAAGCACCTGATCTCTCCTTAGTGTTAACTTACCATTCCCCCTAGATGTATCCCATGTCTACAATTACTGTGTTGTCTGTCTTGACTATTTTTATTTTATTATTATATTTATTTATTACAGGCTCTTATATACCGCTCTATTCAGCATCAGCGCGGTTCACAGTATAACAGACCAGAACAACAAACTGTTTGGTTTTACATAGAACAGGTCAGAGAACTTGGATAAAACAAGGGGATCAATTACTGTAACTATTTACATGAGTATTTACACGTATATACACGACAGGATTATTCTTAGTTTGGGTAGTAATCGAGATTGGTTGGATGGTCTAGTAATAATGGGGGAAAAGGTGGGATTTGAGTGCTTTTCTGAAAATAGGTAGATCTGTGATAGCCCGGATCTCTGGAGGTAGGGCGTTCCAGCACTTAGAGGCATAGAAGCAGAAGGCTCTGTTAGATGTGGTTGATAGGCATTTTGTTGCTGCTTTAGGGATAGTTAGCACATTAGTTGATATCGTTCTCCTCGATCTATTGGGTGGAACGGCTTGAATGAGGTCAATTAGAGAGGAGGAAGTGATGCTTTTGGTGGCCCTGAAGGTGAGTAATAATGTCTTGAATAATATTCTGCCATGTATGGGGAGCCAGTGGAGTTGCTTTAGGATGGGAGGTATATGATCCCTTCTTGATGCTCCGTGGAGGACTCTAGCGGCGGTGTTCATGGCGAGTTGCAAAGGGTTTAAGGTGGAGTGTGGGAGGCCTTGAAGGATGGCATTAGCAAAGTCGAGGTGGGGTAGGGTTAAGGCTTGAAATATTGTTCTGAAGTCATCAGGATCAAGCAGGGGGCGAAGATGTCGGAGTGTCCGGATCTTGAGGTAGATTGCTCTGACTACGTTAGTTAATCCATGCGTTGGTCCAAGGTGACCCCAAGGTATCGAATGGAAGGTTTTGATTGGAGTTCGGCTTCTTTCACCTTTATATGGGATGGGGGGGGGGTGAAAAGTGGATCCCTAGTGATGAAGAGAACCTCAGTCTTTTTGTGTTGAATTCGGAGGTTCTGGGATAGAAGCCATTCAGACACAGCATCAAAACATTTGGCTAGCGGGGAAAGGTCCATATGGACTGTGGAGAACGGCATGTATAGAAGGATGTCGTCAGCGTATATCAAGCATTCGACCTTGAAGGACCTGATGATATTGCAAACTGGCTGTATATATATATTGAATAGGAGTGAAGACAGGGATTATCCTTGTGGTATGCCTTGCTTTTGGTAGTAGGGCGTGGATGTGGCGGTCCCTGAGGTCACGTACTGCCATCTCTGATCAAGGTATGACTTGCACCAATCCAGAGCAGTGTTGTTGATGCCCTTTTCTTTTAGTCGCCCTATTAAAAGATCATGATGAACAGTCAAAAGCCGCAGCAATGTCCAAAAAGATAAGAGCAAAGCCTTGGCGGATGTTGTCAATACCTGTGATGATGTTGTTGCAGAGAGTGGTAAGGAGGGTTTCGACACCGTGGAACTCTCTGAAGCCATGTTGGCAGTGGTCCAGTGGGGAGGTGGTGTCGATATAGTCCTGTATTTGTCTTTGAGCTTCCTTTTCAATTATTTTAGCTAGAAGGGGTATGCTAGCTATGGGTCTATAAGATTCAACCTTTTGTGGGTCAAGTTTGTGGTTTTTCAAGAGGGGTCTGATGGATGTTCTCTTGAGGGCTGATGGGAAGGAACCGGTTGTAAAAGATAAATTCATCATTCTAGTGATGATGGGGCTGAGATCTTGGCGTAGTTCCTTTATCCAGTGGGCTGGGCAAGGGTCAGTTTGTGCAGTTGTGGTGTTAAGGGCAGCGATGGTGTCTTCAACATGTTTTCTAGATGGAGTGGCGAACATAGGTAGATTCGTTATGCCTACGGTGTCTTGAAAAGGGATTGTTGCAATGTTGCTGGTTTGAAGTAGCTTGGATTGCAGATAATCGGCGAAAGCTTGGGGTTGGATGGGTTCAGGATGTTCTGGTGATGGTTCCTTCGATAAGGTCTTGACTAAATTGAACAGCTCACGTGGTTTATTTAATGATCTTTTCAGCGTTTCGGTATGGAATTGTTTCATCTTGGCCATGACTGACTCTGTGCGCAGATAGGTGAACATTGTAGGCTGCTTGGTCTTCTGAGGAGTGTGAGCGACGCCATCGTTTCTCCAATCTTCTTAGGTGTGTGAGGGATGCTCGTAGGTCAGGGGAGAACCAAGGGGAGGATTTTCTTTTCTTTGGGTTTTTACTCTGGATTGGTTGCAGTGCAATGGAACTGATAGTGCTGTTCCAGGAGGACTAGATTGTAAGCTCTGACGAGCAGAGACCAACTTTTACGTGTGTCTGTGCAGCACTGCATACGTCTTGTAGCGCTATACAAATTTTATTTATTTAGTAAGCACTTGTATACCGCTGCTTCCTACGATCAGCAGCAGTTTACTTTACAGAATCATAATGTATCGTACAATACAGTGAGATTTTTTAGATTTACATTTCGATTAGGCAATGATTTACATAACACAGGAGAATCAATTGGATACAATATACATTTGATTGGGGCACACAAATTTACATAACACAGGAGAATCAGTTGGATACAATATACATTTGATTGGGGCACACAGATCTGGGTATACATTTGATTGCAATAGCGTGGGATGGGCCCAAAATATACAATTTATACATGATTACCTGCCAGTATTCCAAATGCCACCGTGGCAGGCAAAAGTCATCTGGTTGAGGTAGAGTATCGCACTTAGGTCAGGTTGTAGTGGGTCTGAAATAAATGGGTTTTAAGTTTCCGTCTAAATTCACTCAAGTTGTTTGTGAGTCTCAACTCGTGTGGGAGCTGGTTCCAGTGGATTGGTGCTGTATATGTGAATGCCCTATTGCTTGTTTCTGCTTTGACAGTTCTTATGCTGGTCGGAACACATAGAGCGTTGAGATTCATGGTTCTTCTGTTTCTGTTGTGTGGTTGAATAGCGATTAGGTTATCGAGGTAGGATGGTGCGATGTTATGGATGAGTTTAAACGTTATGAGAAGTTTGAAGATGATGCGAGCGGCCACCGGGAGCCAATGTAGTTCCATTAGTACTGGGGTTATGTGGTCTGTGACTTTCTTTTCCATGATGACTCTTGCAGCGACATTTTGAGCCATTTGCAAGATGCTTAGGGTGTTCTTCGGAAGCCCTTGCAGAATGGCGTTGCAGTAGTCCAGGTGGGGAATAATGAGAGCTTGTGCAACAGTCCTAAAGTCAGATTTTTCGAGGATATTGCGAAGCGGTTGCAGAACTTTCAGTTTGTAAAAAATGGCTCGGTTAATTGTTCGGAGGTGTTTATCCATCCTAAGGTTGCAGTCCAGCAGTACTCCTAGATATTTTATTACAGGTTTTGTTTGATATATGTTTTTGTTAAGGGTGACTGTGGTGGGTGGAATGAAGTTAGTTTTCTTGGAGATAAACATGACCTCTGTTTTCTTGTGGTTTATCGAAATGTTTTGTTGGAGCCATGATTGGAGCATGTCAAGGCATTCTTCTAGTGGAGTGAAGTCTGGTTGTGTTATGTCAAGTTGTGTATATAGCATCACATCGTCGGCATAGATGTGGTAATTGATGTTGCACTTTCGAAAGATCTCGCAGACCGGCTTTATATACAAATTGAATAAGAGAGATGATAAGGCAGACCCTTGAGGAATCCCCTGGGTTTGGGGAAGGCCTCAGCTTTATCACTGTTGAACTGAACTTGTTGCATCCTATTGGCTATATATGATGCAAACCATTTTAGCGGGGTCCCTGCTATACCTATGGAGGCAAGACGGTTAAGAGGGTGTTGTGGTGAACTGTATCAAATGCAGCTGAAATGTCGATGAATATAAGTATGAACATAGCTTTTTTGTTTTCGAGACCCCTGAGGAGATTGTCAAGGAGTGCCAGTAGTAGTGTTTCAACTCCGTGATGCTGACAAAACCCATATTGATGCTTATCCAAGGCTTTTCTATCGTCTATGTGATCTTGCAGTTGTTGCTGAACCGCTTTTTCAATTGTTTTAGCTAGGAATGATATGCTTGAGATAGGGCGATATGATGCAGGGTCACTGTTGTTGAGAGATTTGTTCTTTAAGATGGGTCTTATAAGTGATCTCTTGAGATGGGTCGGCATGATACCTTGTTGGAGTGACTGGTTAACAATGTAAGCGATAGGTTTTGCGATTTCCTTCTTAGTTGCTTTTATCCAAGCGGCTGGGCATGGGTCGAGAGGGGAGGTAGTGGTGTTTAAATTAGTTATGATGTTTATGACCTGTTGCTCACCTAATTGCTGGAAGGTGTTCCATTCTGCTGCAGAGTCTGCTTGAGAGACAGTGTTGGTTTCTCGAGGGGTGAGGACTAATGATATGTTTTGATCGATGATTGTGGGTAGCTGAGGGTGTATTAAATTAAAAAAGGTCGTTGATGTCAAAAGGGCATTGAGTCCATTAGACGATAAAGTGATAGTCAAATGGCAGCCCGCATTTGCTGAGACCTTCTGCTACTAAGTAATTATTAACAGCGGTTTTTCTGAAACGGATAATGAAAATGTTACTTGATTATAAGGATTGTATCAAGTCTTAGGAAAGATACATTGTATACTTTCAAGGTGTAGTGCAGAGGTTTTTTCTTATATTGATTATAATCCTCTAGCAAAAGAGACCTTTTACTGTGTTGAATGATTATGGATTGCCAAGCTTCTCTGAAGTGGCAGAGCTGGCCGTCCATGGGCAGTAGTCAAAAGCTGAGAGGTAGCCTTCAAAATGGCAGCTATAGAGAGGTATTGTTTCCTCTGTCGGGGACGCTGGGCATAGAACTGACTGGAGAGGTGCTGCGCTGGCAGTCTGGAGTAAGGTTGGTATCTGTAGCACGGGTAAAATTGCTGGAAATACTGGTAGTGATATGGTCGGCAGTACTTAAAAAATTGGGATTGATGCAGTTGCATGGCAGTCTCTGCTAGCTGGGCTACCAGCTCTGACTGTGGAGGAATGGTCTTTTACTTCTGAAAAAGTCTCTTGCACCTTGGAGCCAAAGACACTATCCCCCTGGCACTGGGCATCTGCCAACCGTTTGTGCAAATCCTCTCTGAGACTGGATACTTTCAGCCAAGCAATGCATATAGCGGAGATGGCAGTGGCCAGAGTGAGCACAGAGCTGTAAGCAACATATGTAGGATGGATTCTGTGATAAAGGGATTTGTGAAGATCAGTGACAAGCTGCTCTGAGTGTTGGACAGAAGGTTCATCCAGCCATAAAAGATCCTGATGGTAGTGAAGAATCTGAAAATGGTGTGCAAGGATCCGCATGGCTAAGGTGGAACTTTGGTAAAAATTTCTAGTCAATGACATCTAGGGTGTTTTTCTTCCCCAGCGCAGTTTGTGTTAGGGATTTAGAGCTCTTGGCCTTTTTCTGCACTCCTTTGACACCACTGACAGATGGGAAAGTTGTTTGTGTTCAAACCCTGGGACCGGCAGGACTTTGTACTTTAATTCAAGGTGACGGGAGGCTGCGTTACTAGAAGTGGGCGTTTTCCAAATGGAGGATGGCAAGTCATGGAGGATTGCAAGTCATGGAGGATTTGAGGAACAGGTAGAACCAGGACTTCTTTGGGTGCACTGCAAACTCTGAGGGTGGACTGGAAACACTTGTTTGTTGGCGTTTGTGAACCGCTGAGGGCAAGTGCCCAAGAGATCTTTTGTAGAAATTTTGGTTAAGAGAGAAGAGGTTCTCTAGGAATTCCTGATATAGAGATAGCATATCTTCATCCGCAATGGAGTCTGTGGCCTCCCAGTAAATGTGGTAGTAGCGTAGGGACACACCCTGTTATCGAGGGGCAGTGGAGGGTGCCAGCTGATGAGAAGAGAGTGAGGGGTAGGAATGAGATGGGCTGCAGGAGCATCAAACATGGTGGTGGGTGAGGCGTGGGTCCCCGTGAGTGGTGCATGACTTGTGGATGCCACAGCCTGCAAGATAGCCAAACTGTCCTGTATGAATCTCAAGGGAGAGGAGTGAGGATTTCGGGCTGGGGACCTCTGCAACACCTGGAGAGGGCTTTCAGGAGTCTGGTAGTAGGGGAATATCCAATGAAGCACATCGGCTTGGTGGGGCTGGTTCTTGGAAGGGGCCCCAGGATGCTTGGCCAAGCCACCAGATTTACCTGAGGGCCTGGAGGCCAGTTGTGGTAGGCTGGGGCTTGAGGTGCTTTGATTTTGCTTTACTCCCTGAATGAGGCAGCTTTGCAGGAGGCTGAGGAGAAGCCTTTTGAAAGGAGAATTCTGGTTGGGGAGGGAGCTGTCTTTGGCAACATGGCTGCTCTCACACTCTGACTGTGCCCGAGCCAGGCCCAATGAGAGGAGTAATACAGCATCACGGCCATGTGGAAAGGAGTGAACACAGGCCTGGGAAGTACTGGTGCTGTACTAGCCAAAGCTGAACTGGAGCCAGTTGATTCGGGGTTTTTTTTGTTGTTTTACTTCCTCCCCCCCCCACCCCCATAATAAAGGCACTTTGCTGAGAAGGGAGGAGCTTGGCTTGCTCAGCATTAAGCAAAAAACCCAAGCTGACATCACCAGAGGCAAGCAAGCAAGAAAGACAAAAGCATGCTCAGAGGTCTAAAGACTTCTGAGCTAAGGAAGAGCCCAGGCAACTGGGTAAAGTAGGCACTTCAGCAGAGTGTGCGCCTGCATCCCCCCCCAGAATACTGTTACACAAACTTGTTTTTTACCTTAAAAGTAAATACTGGTTCTAGCTATGTAACATGTAATATCACTACATCCTTTGATCTGCATCTAAACCAGATTACGGATTACATTACCAACTCTTTGGATTCATCCAAATTTCAAAGTGTTAAGACTAAATTAAAAAATTTGACCCCCAGTGAAGAAAGAAAGGAACATATAAGCAAACATTTCAAAGCCACTTAGTTCTGAAAGCTCTTTAAAAGAGATCCTTATATCTGAATATTTATCACCTCTGTACAACACCATGTAGTAGTGCTGTAAGTATCATTCCAAACATTAACCAATATCATACTTACCTTCATCTCTGGAGTAATCCTCCCCTGTGTGTGGCTCAAAAAGGTAGTCTCCCGTTGCTAATTCAAAGGCCTGTAAAGTAGAGGCGTCAGAAATGTCTACCCATGTTACATTTGACTCAGTGACAAAAAACTATATATAATATATGGCTGGCTAGAATTAGAGGCACCAAGTTCAGCTATTTCAGCCTGTTCTCCAATGCTGAACAGTTTAATAGATCAAACCCAATGGCACAGCTTCAGACTTGCTGCTTTGGTTCTGAACATGTGGTGAAAGGTAGTTACTCACCTGTAGCAGATGATCTCTGTGGACAGCAGAAAAAACAATTCACCACATATGGGTGACATCATCCAACAGAGCCCACAGGAGTACTCCCCAGTTACCTCTCAAACATTTTGGAAGCACATACATGTCATCTTCCCACCTGCTGCTGCAGTGCCATTTTACTTCAGTCTGATACTATAGCACTCCTTGTAGCCTTGGACAAGTCACATAACCCTCCATTGCCTCAGAAAAATTCAAAATCATCAATGTCCTTGTTTAATGTACATTATCAGGTTTAAGTTACAATGTAAACCACTTCGACTGAAATAATAAAGCGGTATTTAAAAACCTGCTAAATAAAATTAATATAGCTATAGTAGAATATAATTCCTAGGGGAGACATGAGGGTTAAGATAACTTCTGCTGTCCACAGAGAACACCTGCTACAAATAAGTAACTATCTTTTTTCCATAGATAAGCAGGAAATAAGTCTTCAGTATGGGACTCCCTAGCTACAGTCTACCTTAAACAAAAAGGGGAATACAAATGTTATCCAACAGGTGAAAAAACTTTTTGTTGGCATGAGGATATGGATATGGAGATAGCATAGTAACTCACCTGTAACAGGTGTTCTCCAGGGATAGCAGGAATCAGTCCTCACATATGGGTGATGCCAACAGAGCCCCGTGCGGAGCAAATCCCCAGCTTTCAAAGAAAGCCTTTGGGAGTTGCTACTAGGCATGCGTGGTCCGCTTCCCTCCCAAAGGTGCCATCTTGCTCAGTCAAATGACATAGCTACAAAAGACAGCATACAAAGAAAAATAATTGGACTGCAACTCCAAAGGGAGGAGGGAGGGTAGGGAAGACTGATTCCTGCTGTCCCTGGAGAACACCTGTTACAGGTGAGTAACTACGCTTGCTCCAGGAACAAGCAGGAAGTCAGTCCTCACATATGGGACTCCCCAGCTACAGGCTACCTTGAACCTATAGCCAAAAAAGGCTCCCTCATCAAGAGTTGCAAGCAGCCGCAATGAAACCCTAACCAGGGAAGTATCTCTCCGGTAGCCTGAGGGTAGGAGTTGCTTAGACCTCGAACAGGTTATGGAGCACAGAGCGGCCGAAGGTGCTGTCCCGTCGGAACTCCCTATCCAGGCAGTAATAAGCTGCGAAGGTCTGACCCGAAGACCAGGTGGCGGCCTGGCAGATGTCCATCGAAGGAACAGAGCGCAGGTGAACTACTGATGCCGCCATGGCCCTGACCCTTGAGCCCTCCAGCGGAAGCCCCGTGCCTCATAAGCATGTGCAATACAGTCCACCACCCAAGTGGACAGCGTACGCTTTGTCACCACCTCCCCCAGCTTACTGGGGTCGTAGGAAACGAAAAGCTGAGGGCTTTCTGGTGACACTGCGTATGCTGGATTTAGAAGGACAGAGCCCTCTTACAGTCCAGGAAATGGAGGACTGCCTCTGCCCGACTGGCATGCGGCCTGGGAAAGGTAGGAAGAACCACCTCCTGGTTGAGGTGAAACGAGGAGACCACCTTCGGAAGGAATTTGGGGTGCGTGCGAAGCACCACCCCATTCTTGTAGAACCTGCTATAAGGCCTCTTCACCACGAGAGCCTGGAGCTCACTCACTTGCCGGGCAGAAGTGAGCGCAACCAAGAATACCACTTTCCGATAGAGGTAACTGAGATGGCACGTGGCCATTGGCTCAAAGGGCGGCTGGGTGAGCTTCCCCAACACAACATTAAGGTTCCATTCGGTCGCTGGGGGACGGACCGGGGGTTTCAACAGGAGCAGGCCCTTTAGAAACCAGGATACCATTGGGTGAGCAGAGAGAGGCTTCTCGTCCATGGGAAACTGGTTCGCTGACGGAGTTGGACTTAAGTCCCATCTCGGAGAGGTGGAGAAGGTATTGCAACACCACAACCACCGGGCAAGAAAAGGGGCCCACCTTTTGCCCAGCACACCATAAAGCAAATCTGCGCCACTTAAAGGTATACATCCATCTAGTAGATGCTCTACGCGAAGCCAGCAAGACCTCCACAACATCCTTCGGAAGGAGGAGCGAGGCTAGAGTCACCCTCTCAGCAGCCAGGCAACCGTGGTTCCCGCTTCTCCTGCAGTTAGCGGTGGAGACGAACCCAAGGAAATGGGGGTCTCCACTGCTAGCTGCAGGAGAAGCGGGAACCATGGTTGCCTGGGCCACCATGGAGCTATCAGGATGACAAAAGTTCTGTCCTGAAGGATCTTGAACAGAATCTTGGAGACCAGAGGCGTCAGGGGAAAAGCATACTGAAGACCCGACCATGAGACTAGAAAGGCATCGGCGGCCACCCTGGCCGGGTGCGGCTATCTTGAGCAGAAACAGGGTAGCAGGTGATTGTCCGGGCTCACAAACAAGTCCATCACCGGTTTCCCCCAGGTCTGGAAAAGCCTGTTGGCCACCACCCCGTCCAGCTGCCACATGTGCTGCTGGAGGATCCTGCTGAGTCTGTCGGCCAGCCAGTTGTCCTGGCCCGGCAAGTACACCACTTTGGAGAATCCCCTGCCGGGTTGCAAAAGAGCACAGGTCCAGCACCCTCCTGACAAAGGGTACAGAATCCCGTACCCCCGTTTGTTCATGTAGAACATGGCCACGGTTGTCTGTTTTAACTAGGACAGTCCTGTGGCCCAGATACTGCCTGAAACCCCTCAGGGTGAGATGGATAGCATGTAGCTCCTTCATCTGTTGGGCATTCTCTTCTGGGAACCACACTTCCTGAGTGCGGTACCCCTGGCAATGGGCTCCCCAGCCCAGCAAGGAGGCATCTGTGGTGAGGACCCTCGAGTGAGGGGGGGGGCCTGGAATGGCATACCTGCCTCTAAGTGATGGGGAGAGAGCCACCAGGTCAGGGACTGTATCAGGCACCTAGCTACTTTGATCTTGTCCTGGAGATGTCCTGTGGCCTGGGACTACTGGTCTCTGAGGCACCACTGCGCAGTTCGCATGTGGAGGCAGGCATCTGGAGTGACATGGACTGTGGAGAACATGTGCCTGAGGTGGCGCAGCAGTTGCCTTGCTGGCACTGTGCAGCTGCGACTCACATGCCCTGCTAGGGCCATAAGCCTGCTTGCCCTGTCTGCAGGCAGAAAGGCCTTCGACTGAAGGGTGTTGATCCTTGCCCCAATGAATTCTAGCTGTTGAGTCAGACAAAGGCTGGATTTTGGGGTAGTTGATTACAAACCCCAGGTGCTGCAGGACCTCGATGGTTCGAGTTGTGGCCTGCTGCACCACGTGGCTGAAGTGCCTCTGATGAGCCAGTTGTCGAGATAGGGGAAAACGAAGATCCCTTGAAGTCTGAGGAAGGAGCAACCACTGCCAGGCACTTTGTGAACACCCTGGGGGCCGAAGCAAGGCCAAAGGGAAGCACTCTGTATTGGTAATGGTTGTCCCCTACCACAAAGCATAGGTATTGCCTATGGCTTGGGTGGATTAGGATTTGTGTGTAAGCATCCTTTAGATCTAAGGAGCACAACCAATCTCCCTGACGGAGGTAAGGCAGCAATGTTCCAAGGGAGAGCATCTTGAACTTCTCCCTCACCAGGAATTTGTTGAGGTTGCGCAGTTTGAGGATGGGCCTGAGGACCATATCCATCACAGATACTCCATAGCTGCTGCCTTCAATGCCTGGGACCCAATCATCAGCCCAACTCTTGTAATTTTTGTTTGTAGATGACAAAAAGAGGCTTTGAAGATCAAGAGCAGCTTGCAAAGCTTTAGAGTCAAAGAATTACAAGAGTTAGGCTGATGACTGGAACCCAGGAATTGAAGGTAGCAGCTATGGAGTATAAGGTCCTTGAGCACCTGGAACATGTCTTAAACCCACTGGAAAGTATTTGTGACATCAGTTGGAAAAATAGCCACAGCAAAATCAAACTGTCCGATTATGAAAATTAAAAAAAAAAAAAGGATTCTCACAGCCAGAGCACCAATGCCTAATGGGACAATGGTGCTGTGGAAAATAAAGGAAACTTTAAGCAGTCAAAAAGAGGGACAAACCGTGATGGCAGGTGGGTTGTAGTGAAAGAAGTAAAAAAAAAAGGCTGATGGAATTCCTAAGGAGGATGAAAAAGTTACCAAAGAAGAAAGTCGCTAATGTGTTCGTTGGGCTCCACAAAAAACAGACTGAAGTAAAGAGACGCTGTGGTGGTGGGCAGGAAGATGACATGCATGTGCAGAGGAAGCTCCCAAAAGCTTCAAGTAACAGCTGGGGATTACTCTTGCGCAAGCTCCGTTGGAAGAGTAGTTACTCACCTGTAACAGGTGTTCTCCAGGAGCAGCAGGAATCAGTCCTCACATATGGGTGACGTCGGCGCCGACGGAGCCCTCGTGCAGAGCATTTCCCCAGCTTTCAAGGAAAGCCTTTGGAAATGCAGCGCGCATGCGCGGTCCCTTTCACGCCCAAGGGTGCCAACTTGCTCAGTCTGACAACATAGCTAAAAAACAGCAAAAAATCAAAATGAAGTATATGACTGTAACTCCAGGGGAGGAGGGAGGGTCGTGAGGACTGATTCTTGCTGCTCCTGGAGAACACTTGTTACAGGTGAGTAACTACTCTTTCTCCAGGACCAAGCAGAAGTCAGTCCTCACATATGGGACTCCCCAGCTCTAGGCTACCGGGAACCCTAAGCTGAAAAATGGCTCCCTCTCAAGAGCCTCAGCATTCATGATAAGAATATCCTCTGAGAACGCACCCGTATGGTAGCCCAACACAAGGGCCGGAGGGTAGGAGTTGCCTAAACCTCAAAGAGATTACGGAGTACCGCCTGTCCCAAAGCACTGTCCCTTCAGGACTCTCTCTCCAGGCAGTAATGGGCTGCAAAAGTCTGGCTTGAAGACCAAGTTGCGGCCCAGCAGATGTCTGCCAACCGAACAGAGCCGAGATAAGCTACTGACGCGGCTTTCGCCCTGACACGGTGGGCCGTGACTCGACCCTGGAAGGAGAGGTCGGCTGCCTTGTATGCCCAAGTGATACAAGCTGCTACCCAAGTGGATAATATACGCTTGGAGACAGGTAACCCCATCTTATTAGGGTCAAAGGAGACGAAGAGCTGAGTAGCCCTTCGATGCCCCCGCATACGTTCTATGTAAAAAGACAAGGCCCTCTTACAGTCCAGGGTAAGCAAGACTGTTTCAGCCCGGCTAGTGTGCGGCCTGGGAAAGAAAGTCGGAAGAACCCCCCTCCTGGTTGAGGTGGAAAGAGGAGACCACTTTTGGAAGGAACGTGGGATGGGTCCGTAGGTCCACCCTATTCCTATAAACCCATGTGTACGACCTATCAGAAACCAGAGCTTGTAGTTCACTCACACGTTTGGCCGAGGTAAGAGCCACCAGGAAGAGCGCTTTCCAAGAAAGGAAGCGCAAATGGCAAGTAGCCATCGGCTCAAACGGTGGGCGAGTCAGTTGCTGCAAGACCACGTTCAAATCCCACTCAGCTGCCGGTGGACGAACCGGAGGCTTGAGCAAAAGCAGGCCTCTGAGAAATCTGGTCACCAAAGGGCGAGTCAACAGACTGTTCTTCCACCGATGAGTGGTGTGCTGATAGGGCACTGAGGTGGACCCGAACAGAGTTAGACTTAAGGCCTAGGTCTGACAGGTGAAGTAGATACTGCAGTACTACTGGCACAAGGCAAGAGAAAGGATCTTCATTGTGCTGAACATACCAAACCGTAAACCTACGCCACTTCAGGGCATAGGATTTTCTGGTGGACTGCCTCCTAGAGGCCAAGACCAACTCCTCAACCTCCTTAGGTAGACATAAGGGAGCTAGCATTATCCTTTCAGCAGCCAGGCCATCAGATTGAGGGACCTGAGATGGGGGTGCAGAAGGGAACCCTGATCTTGAGAGAGGAGATCGTGTTGCAACCCCAAAGGGAATGGCGTTTCCACCAACAATTGCAGCAGAAGTGGAAACCACGGCTGCCTCGGCCATCTGGGAGCTACCAGAATCACCGAGGCCTTCTCCCAGAGAATCTTGAACAGAGTTCGGGCCACCAGGGGTGTGGGAGGAAACGCATACACGAGGCCCGTAGACCAAGAGATCAGAAAAGGATCCGCTGCTATCCGCTGGGGATGTGGCTGTCTGGAGCAGAACCTGGGCAGCTGATGATTCTGTGGACTTGCAAAGAGATCGATGGATGGAAGTCCCCAGCAGAGGAAGATCTGCTGGACCACCAATGGATTCAACTGCCATTCGTGAGGCTGGAGAATCCTGCTTAGCTTGTCCGCTAGGAAATTCTCCTGACCAGGTAGATAAACTGCTTTGAGAAAAATGCCTTGATTGACTGCAAAGGAACACAGGGCCAGTGCCTCCCGACAAAGGAGCCTGGACCCTGTGCCCCCTTGTTTGTTTAC
Source organism: Ichthyophis bannanicus (assembly GCA_033557465.1). NCBI lineage: Eukaryota > Metazoa > Chordata > Amphibia > Gymnophiona > Ichthyophiidae > Ichthyophis > Ichthyophis bannanicus. The sequence continues at coordinate 159,758,501 of CM066045.1, forward strand.
GTAGAACATTGCCACTTGATTGTCCGTCTGAACTAGGACAGACTGGTGAGATAGGGCATGAGAAACTGCTTGTAGAGCTAAGCAGATTGCTCGCAGCTCCAAAAGATTGATTTGCTGCGTGGCCTCCCAAGGAGACCACCGGCCTTGAGTGCACATGCCCTGGCAATGTACACCCCAGCCCATTAAGGAAGCATCGGTTGTCAGCACCCTTCTGTGTGTTGGAGCCTGAAAAGGTACCCCCCTGAGGAGGTTTCGGAGATATAGCCACCACTGTAAGGAGTCCAAAAGTGGTTTGGACACCTCTACTCTGTCTCGGAGGTCGCCTGTGGCCTGCGTCCACCAAGCTCTGAGGCACCATTGAGCAGGCCGCATGTGCAGGCGGGCATTGGGAGTCACATGCACCGTGGATGCCATGTGGCCCAGGAGCCGCAGGTAGTGCCTGGCAGACACATGAGAACTGCTGTGGAATTGGTTGGCCAAGTCCATCAGTCTGTGAGCCCTGTCCTCGGGCAAATAGGCTCTTGCCTGAAGGGTGTCTAGTCTTGCCCCTATAAACTCTAGGTTCTGAGAGGGGAGCAAAGTGGACTTTGCATAGTTTATGACAAAGCCCAAATGCTGAAGAGAGACAGTGCGAAGAGTGGCTTGTCGGGCCTCCTGGGGAGACTGGACCCTGATGACCCAGTCGTCCAGGTATGGGAAGACAAAAATTCCCTGATTCCTGAGATAAGCCACCACCACCGCCAGGCATTTGGTGAAAACCATGGGGGCAGAGGTTGGGGCAGAGGTTAGGCCAAAGGGAAGTACCCTGTACTGAAAATGGTTTGCCTCCCAGCACAAATCTGAGATATTGTCTGTGGTCTGGATGAATGAGGATGTGAGTGTAAGCATCCTTTAGGTCTAAGAAGCATAGCCAGTCTCCCTGCTGGAGGTAAGGCAGCAGTATCCCAAGGGTAAGCATCTTGAACTTTTCCCTCTCCAGAAACTTGTTTAGGTTTCGCAAGTCTAGGAGAGGCTGGAGGCCCCCTGTCCTTTTTGGTACCAGGAAGTACCTGGAGTAGAAGCCTTTCCCTTCCAGGTGGTGAGGCACTGGTTCCACTGCCTGTTCCTTTAGAAGACTTGCCAACTCCCGAAGGAGAAGGTTCCTGTGTAGAGGGAGTCTGGGAGGCTCCCCTGGAAAATAGAAGGGGGGTAGCTGGTGGAAGTGGAGCAAGTAGCCCTGCTGGACTATACACAATACCCAGGTATCCCCTGTGATGGCTGGCCACCTGTAGGCGTACAGGGTCAGCCGACCCCCTGTGCTGAGTGGAGCCACCAGTGGAGGAGAGGCTATGCTTTAAGAGTCAAAACCCCACTCCGTGCTGTGCAGGAGCCGGAGTTGGCGGCTTGGGGGTCTTCTGCCTACGGGGCCCATGCCCCTGCCCCTTGCCTGCTGGCCCTGTTGGGAAGCTGGAGAGGCCTGATATTGAGGGTAGGATTTGTAGACAGCACCCTTCCTCAGGAAAAAGGGCTAATTTCCAGAGCCCTTCTTTTTTTTGAGAAGGGGCAGAAGTCTTCCTGGACAGCCTTGTCCTGGTGAGAGTCTCAGTCTCGATTTCTGCAGCCTTTTCAGTCATGGACTTACCGAAAACGTTTTCACCTTGGCAGGGGACATTGACCAACTTGTCCTGCACCCATGACTCCAGGTCTGATGACTGTAGTCAGGCCTGACGGCATGCACCGATGCCAGCCACGGCTACCCGGGCCGAAGCCTCGAAGCCATCATAGGCTGCTCAAGAGATAAACTTCGAGCACTCTCGGATCCTTGTTGACAAAGCCTTGAACCTCTGCAAAGGTTCCTCGGAGAGGCCAGCTGAGAATCCAGCAATCTCCTTTGCCAGGTCCCATAGGTACATGCACATGTACAGCTGGTAGGTCTGGACACGGCAAGATAGCATAGAGCCATGGAAGCACTTTCTACTGAGGGCATCCAGGTTCCGGGCCTCCCGGCCGGGGGGCACCAAGGACCGCATCTTCTGACTCTTCAGGCAGTACATGGCAGATTCCAGAACCATGGAGTTGTGCGGTAGCTGCACCTTTTGGAACCCAGGGCTCTTACGGACTTGATAAATGGAATTGACCCGTTTGCTAAGAACCGTCACCGAGGCCGGTGCCTCCCACATACAGAAGAGCAACCGTTCAAGCATCGGAGGAACCGGTACAGTAAAGGCTTCCTTCGGAGGAAAGTCATACTGGAGGGCATCAAGTGCCTCGGCTTGAGGCTCTTCCTCGGCATCCGCAGGGAAAGCCAAAGCTTTAGCCATGTTTCTCACGAAGTCCAAGAACTGGGTATCCTCCGGGGGGGGGGGGGGGGGGGGGGGGAGGGACCTTCTACGACGCTCAGACTCCAGTGAGTCCGAAGGGACACACCGGGTCCGGAAGGTGTCCAGGACTCCTCGTCCTCCGTCTCCTACGCCGACTCCTTCGAGGAGGAATCGAGCGGCTCCGGCCGTGTGGGACTCTGTGCCACCCGCCCCGACCTCAGCCCCGCATGGGAGGTCGAGAGGGAACCTTGACCGAGGATCGACTTGAGACTTCATTGACTCGAGGATTGGCTCTGTTTCCGGGGTCGACTTAGACGTCGAGGTCCTGGTGGTCGGGGCAGATGCACCGGTCAGACCGGCGATCAGCACCCGCTGCCTTTCCATGAAGGCAGCCAAGCTGCTCTCCAAGGCCGTCAGTCTGAGTCCAAGCTCAGGAGACTCAGCAACCCCCGACTTGGGCCCCGACGGCATCGGGCCTGACATCGGTTCTCCCGGAGAAGAGTCCACAAGGACAACAGCACTTACGTAACTCAGGGACTCCGGCTCCATGCAAAGTAACTCGGACGGCCTCTCCGACTCCGAGCCTGGGGTGGCAGTCAAGGCTACGTGACCTAGCCCTCAAGGACCCAGGAACCTCCACCGACGCCGCCCTTGCGAGCTTCTTCCTCCTTTTGCGCTCCCGAAGGAAAAAAAGAGTAAATTAGACTTACCTGCTAATTGTTCTTCCTTGCGGAACTCTAGTCCAGTCCCGGAACCATAGAGTTGTGAACCTCCACCAGCAGCTTTGGAGACTGAACATCTTCATCTCTTTGATCATCCAGCTATATGCAGCCCCAAGGACCGCCCACACATCAGTACCTATTGACAAGGCATACTAAGCAGAGCAACAAATAAGTAGATATAACACAGTGGAAAAAAGGATCCTGACCCTAAAGTTCCCACTACTAGCAAAATTTCTCTTTTTTTTTTTTTTCCCCAATTGCGTAAGAACAACCTCCCGCCTACGGGAAGGCGGACCAGAACGGCCGTGGCGACCCTTGTGCAAAACGCCTGCAACAAGAGGCGCCAACCGCTCACCCCCAAGATTTGACCCCGAAAGGAAACTAAGGCGTGCTGCAAGCAGAGGAGCTCTGACCGAAAGTATAGAGAACAAAAACCCTGGCAGACTCCTATAATGAATGTACCTTCTTGGCTGGCAGCGAGAACAGATAGACAGGGAGGGATCCGGGACTGGACTAGAGTTCCGCAAGGAACAACAATTAGCAGGTAAGTCTAATTTACTCTTCCTTAGCATCCCTCTAGTCCAGTCCCGGAACCATAGAGGATGTAACAGAGCAGTAAATCTCAACGGGAGGGCCTCGCTAGTCCAGCCTGAAGCACCCGAGACCCAAACCGCACATCCGACGCCGCCTGCACATCCAGACGATAGTGCTTAGCAAAGGTGTGCAAGGACGACCACGTCGCCGCCCGACAAATATCCACCGCCGGTACCAAGCTCACTTCTGCCCAAGACGCCGCCTGCGTCCTAGTCGAGTGAGCCCGAAGCCCGGCAGGAACCATCCTGCCGTGTAAAAGGTATGCCGACGAAATCGCCTCTTTCAACCAGCGGGAAATGGAAGACTTAGACGCCGCTTCCCCCTTGCGCGGACCGCCAAATGCGACAAATAGGCGATCGGACTTACGGAAGGCCGCCGTTTCCATCAAATACCGACGAAGAGCTCGACGGACATCCAACACGTGCAAGGAGTTATCCGCGTGCTTACCCCGTTCCTTGGCAAACACCGGGAGAGACACCACCTGATTCATGTGAAACGCTGAAACTACCTAAGGCAAAAACACGGGAACCGGTCGCAATACCACCTTGTCGGCAGAGAAAGACAGATAGGGTTCCCTACACGAAAGAGCCTGCAACTCCGAGATCCTGCGAGCTGACGAGATCGCTACCAGAAACACCGTTTTCAACGTCAAGTCCTTCAACGAAGCTTGCGCCAAGGGTTCAAACGGCGAAGCCCCCAGAGACCTCAACACCAAATTCAAGTCCCACGAGGGCACTAAAGCCCTGCACGGAGGACGCATAAGCAACACCTTTCGCAAGAAGCGCTTCACGTCCACATGGGATCCCAATAACTGGCCCTGAACCTTGCCTCGAAAACACGCAAGAGCTGCAAGTTGGACCCTCAACGAACTGGCCGCCAGGCCCTTGTCCACCCCTGCTTGCAAGAAGGAGAGGATCTGAGGAACGGAGGTCCGCAAAGGCCGCAACTCGCGAGCCGCACACCAGCTCTCAAAAATACGCCAGACCCGGACATACGCTAGCGACGTAAACCGACGCCGTACCCGCAACAAGGTAGCAATGACCTCCGGAGAATAACCTTTGGCTCTCATTCGCGCCCTCTCAATAGCCATGCCGTAAGCGAGAATCGAGCTACCTGAGGCATCTGCAGCGGCCCCTGCCAAAGGAGATCCGGCCGAGGAGGAAAGAGCCACGGATCGGCCACACTCAACTGCACCAGATCCGCATACCAAGGCCGACGAGGCCAGTCCGGGGCAATCAGAACCATGGGACCCGGATGCCGTTCGATCCGCTGTACCAGGCGACCCAGCCGAGCCCACGGAGGAAAGACATAGAGCAGCCCGTACCTTGGCTACCTTTGTGCCAATGCATCGATGCCTTCCGACATGCGTTCCCGACGCCTGCTGAAGAACCTTTCGACCTGCGCGGACTCGAAGGTCGCCATGAGGTCCATTATCGGCAGACCCCAACGACGGACCAGCAACGCAAATACCTCGGGATTTTAAGACCACTCTCTGGGGTCTACCCTGCGACGACTCAGAAAGTCCGCCTCCACATTGTGAACCCCCGCGATATGCTGGGCCGACAGACACTGAAGATGCCGCTCTGCCCAATCCAGAAGCAGATCCGCCTCCGCTTCCAACGCCGCGCTGCCTGTGCCTCCCTGGCGATTTATGTAGGCTACCGTGGAGGCATTGTTGGATAGCACCCTGAACGCCGCTCCCTGCAGCCAAGGCTGAAACGCTGTCAGAGCCAACCACACGGCTCTCATTTCCAGTCGGTTGATGGACCACCGGCTCTCCCGCGAGGACCACTGGCCCTGAGCAATCTGGCCCTTGCAATGAGCCCCCAGCCGCTAAAAACTGGCATCCGTCATCAGCAGACGCCAGACGGGAAACTCCAAGGGCATACCGTTCGCCAGAGAGCGCCGACGCAACCACCAGCGAAGGCTGCGCCGAACCTCCAAGGGGCAAACTAACTGACGAGCTAGCGAGTCGGACTGATGACACCATCGACGCAGCAGCGCTTGCTGCAGAGGCCGCATGTGAGCCCTTGCCCACGGAACTACCTCGATGGTCGACGCCATCGTGCCGAGAAGCTGAAGGTATTGCCAAGCCGAGGACGCCCGTCTCGCTAGAAACTGCTCCACCAGCCGCCTCAGGGCCCGCGCTCTGTGCACTGGGAGAAAAACCTTCCCGTTGCCGGTCTCGAAACGTGCCCCCAAATACTCCAAGGTCTGCGAGGGAAGAAGGCTGCTCTTCGCCCGATTGACCACCCAGCCTAACGACTGCAAAACCTGTACAACCCGCGCCGTCGTCCGGAGACTCTCCTCCCTCGACTTCGCCCGGATCAACCAGTCGTCGAGATAGGGATGCACGAGGACACCCTCCTTCCGCAGGAACGCCGCTACCACCACCATGATCTTCGTGAAGACCCGTGGCGCCGTCGCTAGGACGAAGGGCATGGCTTGAAACTGAAAATGGCCCATCGGCAGCGCAAACCGCAGAAATCTATGATGTTCCCGGCGAATGGGAATGTGCAAATAGGCCTCCGTAAGGTCTAGGGACGTTAGGAATTCCCCCTCGCGGACCGCCGCTATGACCGAGCGCAGCGTTTCCATGAGAAAATGCGACACCCGGAGGCACTGATTCACTCTCTTTAAATCCAGGATTGGTCGAAAGGTGCCCTTTTTCGGCACTACGAAGTAGATGGAGTATCGACCGGACCCTAACTGCCCCTCCGGCACGGGGGCGACCGCCCGGAGCCAAAGCAGCCGGGAAAGTGTATCGGATACGACTCGTCGTTTCCAGGGAGCGCTGCACGGGGACATAACGAAGGAATCGAGCACCGGTCGATGTAGCTCGAGCGCATATCCCTCTCGTATCACTTCTAACACCCACCGATTGGATGTGATAGCGGCCCAGGCAGGGTAGAAATCCCGCAGTCTGCCGCCTACGGGAATCACCGCCACCGGAGCCGGCCTCGCTTCATTGTGACTTTTTGGAGACCTGCGCCTGGAAGAAGCCAAAACCTCTACCTGCCCCCCGAAATCCGCGGAAACTCTGTCCGCGCCCCAGATATCTGGAACGCTGGGACTGACCAAAGCGGGAGGCACGAAACCTCCGAAAGGACTGCTGAGACCCCCGGAAGGTGAAGGTCGGCTTCCCCTGCTTGGGCTTATCCTCCGGAAGCCGACCCCCCTTAGAATCCCCGAGATCTTTTACCAACCTATCCAAGTCCTCTCCAAATAACTGCCTGCCCTTAAACGGCAGCTTACTAAGGCGAGCTTTAGAAGAGCCATCAGCCGCCCAATTGCGTAACCAAAGAGAACGACGCGCCGCTAGCACCGACGCCATGCCGTTAGCTAACCCCCTAATGAGGTCATAGTGGATATCCGCCAAATAAGCGGTACCCGACTCCAATCTGGACGCCGCGGCCTCTTGTTCCGCCGACCTGGGCCCCTGGAACTGTTGAGACCAGCGGAGGCAGCCGCGCGCCACCCAGGCCCCGGCCACCGCCGCCTGCATTGACAGGGCAGCAACATCAAACGCCTGTCTCAACAAGCTATCAACTTTCCGATCCTGCGGGTCCTTCAACACCGCAGCACCTTCCACCGGGATAGTAGTCCGTTTAGTAACCGCGGAAAACTGCCGCGTCCACCTTCGGCGAACGAAAGAGCTCTCTATCAGCCTCCGACAGAGGATACAATTTAGGCAACAGTCTAGCCCCGCGCAAAGCGGACTCTGGACTGTTCCACTCCTCCTGGATCATAGCTTTAAAAACCCTATGGAGCGGAAAGACTGTGGGAAGTGCGCACCGCCTGCATCAAGGGATCCTCCAACTTGTCCTCCGCAGTGGCATCTTCCACGGGTATGTTCAATACCTTGAGGGTTTCGGCAATCAGTGTCGAAGTTCCTCTTTACGAAATACACGCACTATTCTACTACTCTGCTCGTCGTCCAACAACTCGCCGTCTTCTAAATCCTCCGCAGACTCCAGCTTGAGAGCCTCCCCCAGCCCCTCGTGGAACTCGTCCCCAGGAGGCACAGAATCCGCAACACTCGGGGGCCGGCTCTTCTTTTGTGGACCAGTGTCTCCCTCTACTGAAAGTGGACGCTTTAGCACACGGCGGGGCAGGACCGAGCCTCCCCCCGCCGGCTGCAAGAGAGCCAGAGCCTCCTGCATGAGAGAGAAAAAGGCGGGTGGAACTCCCAGGGATCCCTCCTGGACGCCCCCTGCCAACAGGCGCTCCGGCACTGCAGAAATCCCCGGACCAAGGACCGTCTCTGCCTGCTCTGATGTCCCTTCTGTAGATACAGATGGGAGATCTGCACTGGAGCCCTCCAGAGGATCCTCCATGCCAGCACCCACAGCAGAACAAGTGGCACAGACTCGGGCTTCCAAATTACTACTAATACGAATGCCACAGACCAGACACCGAGGACTAGGAGGCATGGCTAAGCACACAGCCCTTTGCCAGCAAAGCAGGAACACCTTGCTGAAGCAAACAGAGCAGAAAACAAATTGCGATTTTAAAAGTGCTCAAAAACGCTCCAAATTGCAGGATTAGATAGAGCTGGAGTCAATTAGCTGAAATGCAAAAACGAAGCTCCTATCCCTAAAAAAAAAAAACAAAGAAAAACAACTTTGAAAAAAATCCAAAATGGCCGCCGGACCCGATCCTGCCAAAAAAAAGGACCTGAAAAAATACCCAAAAGGTCTAAAACACTCCCCAGAGCTGATTCCAGGCCACCCCAAGGCCTCCACCACTGCCTTTAGAAAGAAAAAGCTTCAAACTCTAACCCACACACAGGAGTGGAGGGGGGGTCAAAACACTGAGTGCTGTCCAGCGTGCCTGTCACAAGCTCTGAGTAGCAGTTATCAGAGTCAATAACAGAGTAATAACCGCTCAGGGCAGCTCGGGGAACCCCTAAATCAGTCAGGGGACCCTCAGAGCCTACTGCTGTATTCAATTGCTGCCTGTAATTGTCTTCAACCTTCTCCTCACCCACCAAGGGGGTTCGGTAGAAAGGAGACCTGTGTCCTGTGCAGCTCCCCTGCTTGTTTGACCTATGGGGAGACTGACAGAGAGAGACAGAGAGAAAAAAACAGATTAGAGAAAGACAGAAGGGACACAGTCAAAGATTTCCTCCACAGCAGCAGCCCAGCACCTAAATCTAGAAAATAATAAAACACTAAAGCTCTGCTTATTTGTTCCTAAGGAGCCCAGTTCTGGGCTCTGACTTCCAAGCTGCTTGGAGACTGAGATACTGATGTGTGGGCGGTCCTTGGGGCTGCATATAGCTGGATGATCAAACAGATGAAGATGTTCAGTCTCCAAAGCTGCTGGTGGAGGTTCACAACTCTATGGTTCCGGGACTGGACTAGAGGGACGCTAAGGAACTAAAATCAAAATTCCGGACTCGATACCGGTGTACCGAGCCCAGGCGGGAAGGGGAACCAGTGTTGAACCGGATCAGAAAAAAGCCAAAATAGCCGAAAAAAAAATCTACTTTTCCAGGGTGACACGAACTCACATCTGTTGGGCTCTGCGGAAAACGAAAGACTGAGCAAGATGGCACCTTTGGACGGGAAGGGGACCACGTATGCGCGCTGCATTCCTAAAGGCTTTCCTTGAAAGCTGGGGAAATGTTCCGCACGAGGGCTCTGTCGGCGCCGACGTCACCTATGTGTGAGGAATGACTTCCTGCTTGGTCCTGGAGAATGTCGTCATCCATGCGTGAGACTTATTTCCTGCTTGCCCATGGAGAATAAATTATAATTAACATAGTAACATAGTAAATGACGGTAGATAAAGACCAGTATAGTCCACCTAGTCTACCCAGTAATTTGGCAAGAGTAGGCGCACCTGCTGCTCCGTGCGGGCCACCCCTCCCCATGTCTTTGTTTAGGGGTGAACCCAACGCTCCATGTAGGACACCCCAATTTGTTGAGAAATTAGATAGTTCAGTTTATTTTGATTTTATCCTGTTGCTGTAAAGGGATCCACTGTGTCTGTCTCATGCCATTTTGAATTCCGTCACTGTATTTGCCCCCACCACTTCCATCGGGAGAGCATTCCAAGCATCTACCACCCTTTCAGTGAAAGCACAGTTACTTACCTGTAACAGGTGATCTCTGGGAACAGCAGGAATAAGTCTTCACATATGGGTACGTCGGTACTGACGGAGTCTGCCTGGGAACACTTCCCAGCGTCCAATCAAAGAGCTTTTGGAAGCATCCCACCACGCCTGCGTGCTGCCTTCCCGCCTTTCCCAACTGCCTCTCCTCAGTTAAGTTTTAAAGCTGAGACAAAGAGAGAGAGAGGAAAGGAAAGATAGATAGAGATACAACTCCTAGGGGAGGTGGGTGGGTTGTGAAGACTTATTCCTGCTGTTCCCAGAGATCACCTGTTACAGGTAAGTAACTGTGCTATCTCCAGGAACAAGCAGGAATGAGTCTTCACATATGGGGACTCCCAAGCTAAGATGCCTGGAGTCTCAGCATGTTATAGATTGGAACATGCTATACCTAATAACACCAGGCATCCTGAGGACGGAGGGTAGGAGTTGAAAAGAGAAAGGTGCTGTGGAGAACAGCTTAACCTAGCATAGGACTGCAGACAAGAAGTCCATGTGGGGATGACAATTGTCATCAATGATACTGAAATGAAATATTGCAATATGGACCTCCCCTAATAGGATTTCACAAAAGTATGGAGGTTCATGGGATCTACTGGGGAACCCAGTAGAGGAACCTCGAAGAGGACCTCACTGTAGGAAAAAACAGTGGAGGTCAGAATCCTGAAAGGTAACAGGTAACCCCAGTAAGAAAAACTGGGGTAGTACAAAAACGGTGGGCCTTCAGCGGAAGGCTTTAAGACAAAAACCGAACTCTCTTGGCGGCAGAGTGGCTCACTCTTAGGAGCAAAAAGAGAAAGGCTAACCGATTTGGATAAACAGGCACAGTCCTTATGGGGAGAAAGGGTATGGGAACCCCTTGTATCCCAAAAAGAGAGGACAAATGCCTGAGGCGTTAAGCCTGTGAGTAAAGGAAGATCCGCAATCTCTCTCCGAACTGGGGTAAGCTAGGAGAGATATTGGAGCATGGAGAGCTTCAGAGGTACCTAAACCCTAAGGTTATGGTACAAAAGTTGTTGACTAACACAGGAGTGGTTGTGTGTGTAGAACCCCAAACCTGCTGGATAGCATAGGTATGGGTAAGCCCATCTGTCTGAATCATATAGCTATATGAGCACAGACAGTCAGATAGATAGGTATGTGGATACATATCTGTAATAAAATATCTCGACAGATACATATATATATACATACATATAGATATATAGATAGACATATAAAAATATATCTATATTGAGATATGGAAGGGCATAAAATACACACAAAAGATAGATATGAATATGTAGGCTTATATATGGGTGTCTGCAATTAAACAGAGATATGCCAACAGCACGGTATTCACATAGGATATGTGGAGAGGAAAGATTCATCTAACAAGGAGGTGGAACCTACTTGAGAAGATATATAGAGAATCTATTCCTCCTGGTTATGATCTGCAAGGATGCTAGCTAGTGAAATAACCAGGACAGGTACGTGAAAAACAGAGGATAATATGAGTCTGCAGCCAGCAAGTCCAGTGTCTTCCAGAACTCTAGCATGGTAAGTGGACAGAAGACGCAGAGAGATGAGATACCATGTTGACCTGCTTAAGGGCAAAAGTATCATGCGTTCTTAGCATGAGGACGAGCTGCAAGGAGAAAGAGCATATCCCCGATTGGGAATACTATGGACCAAAGCAGGGAATTGGCAACTCCTTAAGTTTTCACGTAAGAGAAGGCCTATGTCCTTTATATCAAAAAGGAGATAGGAAGAGAAGGGAGAACCCTTCTAGTCATGGGAGACATGACTGAAAAGCCTTTTCCAACCATCTAGGATAGCTGTTGGAGAAAAAACCCCATGCTCTCTAGCAAGGGCCCATAGGGGAAAGCTTCTCTGTAGAATTGCAGAGAGCATGATGCAGGAGAATGAGGAGATAGAATTGGCTGCTGGAAAGCCAGTATCTCTGCCAACTATGCTGCCAAACCCAGGAGAAAGGAGATGGCAGAAATAGAAGACAATCCAGAAAGCCTGTAGTGAGATAATCTCCAAGATAGAGGAAAGCACTGACTTGGAGCCACTACTAAGATTAGACAGAATGTTAGTGGAGGACAAATCTGGTTGTTTGTGGACAAGAACCAGTGGTCCAAACAATAAGGCTCCTGCATAGGCAGCTGCTAGCAAGACAGCAGAAATAATCTTACTGTTTAAAAACAGAAAGGACAGACAGAACAGGAGTAGAAAACTCTGGACATGTCTGATAAGCTGCCCCAAAGCAAGATTGAAACAGAGGAGTTAACTCAGAGAGGAAAACTCCGCACTGGAAAGTGACAAAATTAGAGAGGCTGAAGAAAAAGCCCTCCAGTGAAGTAATTCCGCTCTTACAGGGGAAAAGCTTGGTAAGAGGGTGAAGGGAATTTTTTATTTTATTTATTTATTTAACAGCTTTTATATACCGCGCTCTTTAATATCAGTGCGGTTTACAATTAACAATTCTTGCACTAGGCCAGTGAGAACTGCCTAGTGCTTACATAGAACAGGATCAGTAACTTGGAGCTGTAACTGGGTGAACTATTTACATATTCAACCATCAAAGCAGTGGCTGACAGCTGGCTAATGTATAACTCTGTTTGAAAACCGACCCCCATATCTTTCATAGAGCTGTGCAGATTGCCATATAAGGTGAAATTAGGCCTTACCTGCTAATTGTCTTTCCTTGAGTCCCTCCAGTCCAATCCAGAATGAGTGGATCATCTTCCTCCGCCAGCAGCCGAGGATGGAGCATGACAGAATTCCGATCCCACAGTCACAAGAGCTCCCCTCTTCAGCTCCAAAATCCAATATTCTATTGGAGCTGAAGAAGACTTACCAAGTAGTAAGTCTATAGAAGGAAAAAGAGATGCTGGCACAGGAAACTATCATTTGATAGTGGTTAGACCTCTTTCCCTAGCAGGAAGAAGAGGAGAAACCTGTGACCTATAGGCATGAACATTCTGACAGCTCATAGAAATATAGAAAAAATGGAGGTCTTTGGACAGAGATCAATGTCTAGGGGTTAGAATGAAGCGGTGGATTGCCTCTATTGCGAAGAAGCAAACTGCAGATTCTAAACCCCAAGAGTCACAAGCATCTGATGATGACTGATCAGAAACCCTGCGGTTGCTGGGTTTGCTGAGCCTGGTGAGAGGTTGGATTCTTCAGACCAGGACGATGCCTCCCCTGTTTGGGAACATCTGTATGATGGGCAAGTGATGAATAAAACCCTCTCCTGTGGGAAGAAAGTTTTGTAGGACATCTCCTACCTACTGGGACAGAAGGTGTAGAACAACCCCTAGGAACAGGTAAATCAGTGGACAACTGAGTAACCTGACGTAAAGACTCCTTGTTGAAGAGAATTTCTCCAGTGCAAGGTGTATGTTCCAGTCTTTGTTGTGCCCATTTGTCCAAGTCTGAAGCTTGGAGCCAGGCTCTACGTCGTGCCCCTATAGCTATAGCAGAAGTCCTGCTAACAGACTCAAAAGAGTCCAGGGAAGCACGAGAAAGAAACCAAGAGATATTCTGGATATGCATAAGCAGTGAGGAATAGTGTGCACTCTTGGAATCTGGAAGGAAAGGAGTCAAAAGATGTAATTGCTTTGCGACCTTCTCATGTAATTGCTTTGCGACCCCCTCAAGAGATAGACTCATATAAAAAATATGAGAGAATTCTTGCAGAAAGCATAGACGTCTGGAAGGTTTGACGTCCAAAGGCATCTAGTGTCTTAGACTCACGACCTGGCGGATAAGAAGAGTGCATTTTCTTACTCTTTACCCGCCTCATTGCTGATTCCACAACTATGGAATGATGAGGAAGTTGAGTCTTTTGAAATCCTGGAGAAGGGGGCACCTGATATAAGAGATCAGTTGTTTTGGAAGGTGGGGGTACCCTAAAAGGTGTTTCCCACATTCCTAGAAGGAGATCCTGCAAGGAATGATGCAAAGGAAGCATTATGTTCTCCTTTGCTTTGGTAGAAAGAGAGCCCTGTGCAGGATCATGTCCTGGGATAGGAATGGCAAGAGATCTTGCTATATCCAGGAGGAAACTCTGAAAAGAGGGTTCCCCAACAGGAATCTCCCTTGGACAGGTTAGATCTGAAGAACTAGCCTGAGCACCGACAGAGCTATCCAAATATATAGGAATAGAAGATCCTGCACAGTGCAGTGTGGAATGCTTAAGGGATGGTCGCCGGTACTGACTGTCAGGAGCAGCGACCATCATTACCACATTGTCCATGCCAGGTATCGACTCCAAGCTTGGCATAGAAGAGAGCGATCCTGTTGAAAAAAGCATGGCAGGAGTTGGCCACGATGCTACTGTGGATACCGGTACCGATGCCAATACCGGTACCGATGTCGGAGTCGAGCCTGACAGAGACATCGGAGCAGTCATCGGTGACAGTTATATTTATTTATTTATTTACATTTCTTATACTGTATACCGCACTATTTGCGATCAGCGCGGTTTACATAAAACAAAATGGTATCCGACAATAAACAAAAGTCAGGTCATTACATTGAACAGGAACAAGTAACTTGGAGAACAGGGTAAACTATATACATATGCGGAGCATTGAGTAGGGTAACTATATACATGTTAGATGGAGTTATTGGGTACTGATCATACTTGGTGGCTGGGGTTCGGGGCAGTCAGTGAGGTATTTGATAAAGAGAAAGTGTTTCAAGGCCTTCCTGAACTGGCTCAAGTTGGGGATTGCTCTGATGTGTGGTGGTAGGGAGTTCCAGAGACTTGGGGCGCATAGTCTAAAGGCTCTGTTCGATGTTGCTTTGGAGCATTTTGTCATGTCTCTCGGTATCACTAGCATGTTGGCTACTGTGGTGGTTCTTAGCCTGTTGGGTGTGGGTGGTTGGATGAGGTCACATAGTGAAGAGGAGGAGAGCCCCTTGATGGCCTTGAATGTCATCACTAAGGTTTTGAAACTGATCCTGGCTTGAATGGGGAGCCAGTGAAGCTGTTTCAGGAGGGGTGTGATATGCTCTCTTCTTGGCGTTCTGAGGAGAATCCGCGCTGCGCTGTTCATGGCAAGTTGCAGGGGATGTAAGGTGGCCTGAGGGAGTCCTTGTAGGATGGCATTTGAATAATCAAAATGAGAAATGATGAGGGCTTGATAAATGGTGTGGAAGTCGCCTGGTTCGAGTAAAGGGCGTAGGTGTCTAAGGGATCTGATCTTAAAGTAGATCGCTCTTACCGTGTTGGCTATGTGTTGCTTCATGTTGAGGTTCTGATCCAATGTGACTCCGAGATAACGTATAGCTGATTTTACTTGCAATTCGGCGTTGTCCACTTCCAAGTAGCTGGGTGGAGTAAACTCAGGATTTCTGGAGATGAACAGGACCTCCGTTTTCTTGTGTTGGATGCGCAGATTTTGAGAGAGGAGTCATTCGGATATTGCGTTGAAACACTTAGTCAAGGGGGTAAAGTCTGGGCAGTCCAGGGATATTGGCAGGTACAGTAAGACATCATCTCCGTATATCATGCAACTCACATTGAACGATCTAATGATGTTACAGATAGGTTGGATATAGATGTTAAACATAAGTGATGATAGGGAGGATCCTTGAGGAACTCCTTGGCTTTGTAGGAATGGCTTGGATGTGGACCCGTTTGCTCGGACGTATTGCCATCTGCCAGACAGGTAGGATCTGCACCACTCGAGAGCTGTTCCACTAATGCCTTTCTCTCTTAGCCGATCTAGGAGAATTTCGTGGCAGACCGAGTCAAAGGCTGCCGCTATATCTAAAAAGACGAGTGCAAAACCTTGACGTAAGTTGTCAATGCCTGAAATTATGGTGTCAAAAAGAGTTGTGAGTAGTGTTTCGACTCCGTGTGACTCTCTGAAACCATGCTGAGATGAATCTAGAGGGGGGTGGATATCAAAATGGTCTTGTAACTGTTTGTAGACTATCTTTTCAATTATTTTAGCGAGTTCAATCGGTACCGAGATAACCGAAAACCTCCGGCCACTATCCTCGGTACCGAGCCACCGGTATCGATCGGTGTCGGTACCAAAGCGTATTGGTACCGAGTCTTCCAGACTAGAGAGCAATTCTAAACTCAGCAACGATAAGCAAAGCATGGAAGGCACCGACCGTAAGGGTAATGAGGACATCGGCACCGACTTCGGTACCGTGCCTGATACCGGTGAATGAAGGTCAATCTGTGGCAACTCAATGGGCCTCGGGGGAACCGAGTTGCAGATCCGAATCATCGGAACCAAGCCTTCGGTACCGCCGAGAGCCGGTACCAAGGCGAGTCGGTACCCAGTCCTCCAGACTGGAGATCGATTCCAGACTCGGCATCGAAGGAAGCGAGGCCATCGATGCACGTCTGGAGGGTACCGACGTCGGTGGTAGTATCGGTGCTGGTACCGATAATGGAAGGTCAGTCTGGAGTGTATCCATCAGTCCCGAAAGCACCGAGGACGCCAGATGACCATCCCTGGTGAGGAGTGTTTCATCCAACACCAGTGCCAATGTCGGGGTATCGGTACCGCTCGAAGCAGATGCCACCACCGGACACGGCTCAGGTATGTTCGGTGAGGGGTGAACCCCAGGAACAACCTGAAACCCCTGAAAGGCTTTGAGACCGAAGACTCCCGCCGGGGTTTTGAAGCCAGTAGGCCCTCGAGGGCAAGGCCGGAGCCGTCTACATGCTGTGCATGAGACCTACCACTCGAGGGCTGGCTAGTCTTAACAGACTGTTTGTGGGTTACCTGATCCTGTGTAGAAGAAGAAGGGGACGGTGCCCCGAAGTTGGAGGGAAACCGTGTATCGAGGGAACCTCGATATTGAAGACCTCTTCTCACCAAACTGGTGTCAGGACCCAAGCAGGTTAGACACCGACTTCGAGGGTCTAAAAATAATGTTGTACTGCCACAGTTGAACATTTCTTGGAGAAAGTGGCTGGCGGTTCCATGAAGGAAAAAGAAGAGGCCTAAAAGGCCTAAGACACTATGAAGAAAAAATATTCCTTGAAAAAGGAAGATTTTACAAGAAAAGAAAACACCGGCGGTACCGGTGGCATCGGGAAGACAGCCGCGACCACAAGAAAACTAAAGAAATAAAAGAAGAATTTTCTGCGGTGACAGGACGACGTCCTGCCGGCTCCGCGGAAAAACGTAAACTGAGGAGAGGCAGTTGGGAAAGGCGGGAAGGCAGCACGCAGGCGTGGTGGGATGCTTCCAAAAGCTCTTTGATTGGACGCTGGGAAGCGTTCCCGCATGTGAAGACTCATTCCTGCTTGTTCCTGGAGATAAAGTATTTCCTGATATTGCCTTTCAATTTACCCCCTTGCAGCTTCATGTTATGTCCTCTAGTTTTACAGCTTCCCCATCTTTGGAAGAGGTTTGTTTGTTCATTATTTCTCTTTAAGTATTTAAAGGTCTGAATCATATCTTCCCTAACCCTCCTCTCCTCCAAAGTGTACATTAAGTAGATCATTCTTCCACAATGGAAAAGAATTAATGTGCTTGCTAATTTACTATCTGCTGGACATCTGCCCAACTCATGGTCATCCTCTGTCAGAACCTAAATCTGGCCAGAAAGAGTTAAAAAGTTCAGATTTGTTAAACTCACTCAACTGTCTCCCAACATATGCAAGAGTGAGTTAATGCAATGCTCTATAAACAGTCAAAACCTTTAGGGTGCCACAACATACCACTGTGATCAGCTTCTTACATACAAATCTGAATCAAAGAGTTTAAAATGTTAACACTTACCATACAAGCTGTGCTCCAAATGTCAGCTGGTGTGCTATATCCAGAGCCAATCAGCACCTCCAGGGATCGGTACTGCCTTGTTTGAATATCCTCTGTGAAGTGTTTGTGCTTGCCGTGGAAAGAAAAGAAGGAGATGCAGCACATATTCTCTGGAGCTAAAGTTACTTAAATAGCTTGAAAAGGCCAGTACTTTGGTGCGTAAACATGTATAACACTGCTAGCAAGTCAAAGCTGCTTATCTGTAAAAGGGATTCTCTGTAAACAGCAGGGAATACAGCTACACTGAATGGTGACATCTGACAAAGCTAGTGTGCCCAGAGTCTTCCCCCAGTTAAGAGAAGTCTTGAAACTTCGGTGCATGTATCATTCCCACATTTTCATTAACAGGAGAGCTACCTCAATCCTGTAAAGCAAAGTTGATGAGACTGGATGCTTTGTCCATATTCTGAGTACCCCCTCCCCCTTTTTTTTTAATATTTTAAGATGGAAGGGTTAGAGGAAATTGTGTCTACATTCCCTACCGTCTACAGAGAACCCTCATTACAGGTAAGAAACTTCACTTTTTCCCATAAACAGGCAGGGTAATGCAGGCACACTGAATTGAAAGTTCAAAGCTAAGGGCTACATCTATGCTTAATCTGTAACGGTCTGAGTAGACATGTGGTGGAGAGACACGAGTGGGTGTTTTAATGTGCAAAGGTTCCAGAGAACTGCCTGCCTGAAAGCAGAGTCTTGGGCAGTAGTCTGACATAGTGTCACGAAAAAGTACATGGTGAGGCCCAAGTGGCTGCTTTTTGGGTATGTATTGAGGCAGTCCAAAAATTTGCGGCAGAGGTCACTTCAGCTCCAAGTTGATGCCCTGTCCTGGGGGAGGCATCTTTTTGGATGTAACAGAAGGTGAGCTATAGGGTTCATTTTGAGGCTAGTTTACCTGGGTTATTTGGGGTTTTAAGTGGTAAATAACTGATGTTTTCCTTGTGTCATGAAAGTAATACAGGAGCACTTGCCTACAGCACAGCATGTGCAACGAAACTTGTGATTCATCTGTATGTGCAAATGGGAAAAAGATCAGTAGAGCAATAGTAACAGAGTATACGACAGCAGATAAAGACCAGTATGGTCCATCTAGTCTGCCCAGCAAGGCGGCAAGAGTAGGTGCATCTGCTGCTCCACGCAGATCACCCCTCCCCATGCCTTTGCTTTGAGATGTACCCACCGCTCAGTGTAGGTCATCCCTATTTGTTCAGATATAAGAGATAATTATATTTATTTTTATTTTATCCTGTTGCTATAAAGGGATCCATTGTGTCTGTCCCATGCCATTTTGATTTTTGTCACTGTATTTGCCCCCACCACTTCCATCGGGAGGGCATTCCAAACATCCACCACCCTTTTCAGTGAAAAAGTATTTTCTGACATTGCCTTTCATTTTACCGCCTTGCAGCTTCATGTTATGTCCTCTAGTTTTACAGCTTCCTTGTCTTTGGAAGAAGTTTGTTCATTAATACTCTTAAATATTTAAAGGTCTGAATCATATCTCCCCTAGCCCTCCTCTCCTCCAGAGTGTACATATTGAGATCTTCAAGTCTCTTCTCATAAGTTGTCTGACACAGGCTCCAAATCATTTTGGACGCCTTCCTCTGAACTGCTTCCAGCAATGACTGATAGATATGGAATTCAGAGATGACTTTTTTAAGAAACTTGAGATATCTCCTAAGAATCACTCTTATGATAAAATTGGGAATAGAGGATAATGAGCCAGCACTTGAAGCTTGCTCACTCTTCTTGCAGATGATCGACACGAGAAAGATGGTTTTCCAAGTGAGATGCTCGAGGGATACGTGGCCTAGACACATGGCTCAAAATGTGTTTGCATAAGCTGGGCTAAAAAAACAATGCCTCAAGCCAAGAAGGGTGGCTTTACTAGTGTGTTTAGCGTTTAAGACCATTGATCTGTGGAGATGGCTACCCATCATGACTGCAGCCGTGGAAAGTCTATGGCCAAAATGTGAAGCCTAACAGGATGTTTTCATACCAGAATTTGAAAGATGAAGTAGATGAGTACTTTGATGTTGGACAACTTAAAAGGTTTTGATTACGAGCTCTGACCCTGTGAGTGAATCTTGTCTACTTGAGTTAATATGATCTTCTAGTTAAGGGTCAGCTGGCTGCAGGAGGTATAGTTTTTGACTTCTTCAGACAAAGGAATATTTGCCACTCAATTTCCATGAAGTGAGAGGCTCTTCAGGTTAAGATTAAACTCTTTCACCTAAGTGAGGAGGGTTGGTGGCTCAGAGGTCAGGGTGGAGCCACCCACCCGCAACCACCAAAGTAGCCGCCACAAAACACCTACAACACACAGCCTCAGCCCTGCATAGTAGCACTATCAGAAACCCGGGCATGCACATGTATATAGTCACCTAATCTTATAAATAGTAGCTAGGCAGCCCGGTCGCTACTTCACTGCTGCTGACCCGACTGCTTAGCCTGTATTATAGTTACCTAAACGAGTAGCCAAGCTACTGTGTAGCATGTACATAGTTACCCCAGTTAGCCCAAGTTGCTAAACCCTGTTTTTTGTAAGTTCAGTACAGGAGCCGCCTGTAACTGTACAAACCTGCTGTTAACTGTAAACCGAGCTGATTTTAAAAAACGTGGTATAGAAGAGACTTTAAATAAATAAAATAAATAAATAAAGGAAAGACAGGAGAATCAGACTTGTCTGGGCCACTGAGGATCAGTGAGAATGACCTGAGTGTTGTCTGAAATTTTGTAATTCCCTCCTTTTCCATACACTCAGAGGGCAAGTGTATAGGTATATCGTGCACTATCTAACCTGGACTGGAGGAATGGAACATATCACAGTTCTGTTGTGATGAAGAGATCCATCTCTGGAGTTCCAACATTAGGAGAGATTTTAGACTACCTATTTGTCTAGAGACCATCCCATGAGCGTCCACTCTTTCAGCTATCTCGTTTTGCTGGCCTGCTCCCTGCAAGCCATGCTGCAAGCAAGGTATCAGATTTCTGCAGCCAGTAGACAATTGGAAGGAGCCTGAAACACTTCATTTACTGATCTAAAAAAAAGCGTAGTTACTCACCTATAACAAGTGTTCTCCAGGGACAGCAGGAATCAGTCCTCACAAATGGGTGACGTTGATGCTAACGAAGCCCTTGCAGAAGCATTTCCCCAGCTTCCAAAGAAAGCCTTTGGGAGATGCCACCACATATGCATGATCGCCTTCCAACCCAAGGGTGCCATCTTGGTCAGTCAGACGACATAGCTACAGCCGATAAGAAAAGATAGCCAAAATGAAGAGCAACTCCAAAGGGAGGAGGGAGGGTTGTAAGGACCGATTCATGCTGTCCCTGGAGAACACCTGTTACAGGTGAGTAACTACGCTTTCTCCAGGATCAAGCAGGAAGTCAGTCCTCACATAAGGGACTCCCTAGCTCCAGACTACCGACAGCCAGTAGAAAAAGCACAGCCTAGACTTGAGCAGCCACAAATGCATCCGAGGACAGAGGATCCCAGTGTCCAGGGAGAACCATGGATCTGGTAGCCTGAACAAGAAGGGTTAGAGGGCAGCAGTTGCCTAAACCCCGAACGGATTATGGAGTACAGCCTGGCCAAAGGCACTAACCTGTCGGGACTCTCTCCAGACAATAGTGAGCTGTAAAAGTGTGGACCGAAAACCAGGTGGAGGCCTGGCAGATGTCTGCCATGGGAACAGAGTGGAGGCTGGCAACCAAGGTTGCCATAACTCTGACATTATGCACCGAGACCCGGCATGCCAGTAGCAGCCCAACCCTGTTGTGGGCGAAAGTGATGCAGTCCACCACTCAAATGGACAGGGTCTGCTTGGTGACAGCCTCCCACAGACAACTGGGGTTGTATGAGTCAAAAAGCTGTGAGGCTTTACGGTGGCTCTGAGTGCACTGTAAATAAAAGGATAGGGTCCTTTTGCAGTCCAAAGTATGGAGAACGGCCATCGCCTTGTCAGTGTGGGGCCGTGGAAAGAAGGTAGGGGAGTACCTCCTCCTGACTGAGGTGGAAATCCATACTACCTTTGGAAGAAACTTCGGGTGGGTGCGGAGCAGGACCCTTTTCTTCTAGAACCTGGTGTAGGGTGGCTCGGTCACCAGGGCCTGGAGCTCACTGACTCGGCGTGCAGAGGTGAGTGCCACCAAGGCGGCTACTTTCCAGGATAGGTATTGGAGATCGCAGGTAGCCAATGGCTCGAAGGGCAGCTTAGTAAGCAATGCCAGGACCACACGGATCCCATTCTGCCAGGGGCAGATGGATTTGGGGGGGGGGGGGGGGAGTGGGGAGTTTCAAGAGCAGTAAGCCCCTCATGAATCAGGTGATGAAGGGCTGCACGGAAAGAGGCTTGCCCTCTATGGAGTGGAGGTTCGTAGAGTTGGAGTTGGATTGGAGTTGGATTTGAGCCCGGACAGAGAAAGGTGGAACAGGTACTACAGTACCACCTGTAACGGGCAGAAAAATGGGTTCACCTGTTGCTCTGTGCACTATAAGGAGAACCGGCGCCACTTGAAGGCGCACTCACTCATGGAGCCCTTGTGGGAGGTGAGGAGGATCTCTTCCACCTCCTTGGGAAGGTTGAGGGGTGCTAAGGCGACCTGCTCAGCAGCCATGCTGTAAAGGACAAGGATCCCCCAAGTTGGGGTAGAGGATTTGAGCCTCCTCCTGAGTGAGAAGCCCTGAAGAGCTCCTGAGAAGGACCAGGGATTCCATCATGAGACTAAGCAGGAGAGGAAACCAAGGCTGCCTGGGCCATCTTGGGGCCACCAGAATCAGGGAAGCCTTGTATCACTAGGACTTGAAGAGGGTCCGCGCTATCAGAGGCGTGGGAGAGAAGGTATACAACAGGCCCTCCGACCATGAGGAGGAAAGTATCCATTGCCAACCAGGCTGGATGTGGCTGCGGGTTGCAGAAACACAGCAGCTGAGTGTTGGTCAGGCTGGCAAAGAGATCAAGGCTCAGGATGCCCCATAACCTGAAGAGCCACTGTGCTGCCCCAGGGTCCAGGCATCACTCGTGCGGTTGGAGAACCCTGTTCAGTCTGTCTGCCAGGGCATGTCCTGGCCCAGGAGGTACACCACCCAGAGGAGCATACCCCATCTGGTCGCATATGAACAGAGGGCTACTGTCTCCTGGCAAAGGCGGTAGGAACCTGTACCCCCCTGCTTGTTCGGGTGGAACATCGTGACCTGGTTGTCCGTTTGAACAAGCACTGACAGATGTTGTAGACGGTGTTGGAAAGCCTTGAGCACAAGGAAAACTGCCATGAGCTCCAGCAGATTGATTTGCTGCTGGGTCTCCTCAAAAGACCAGATGCCTTGGGTGCGCAATTCCTTGCAATGGGCAGTGCAGCCCAGTTGGGAAGCATCTCTGGGGGACCCTCTGGGGGCTCGGGAGTTGGAAGAGCATGTCCCTCCACAGATTTTGTGAAACCTGCCACCAACTAAAGGTCTTGAAGGACTGGAAAAAGGGACTGTTACTTCCGGAGAGAGATCTGAAACTGTGAGTATATACTTCTGGTAATTTTCTAAAAGGAATTCTTTGTATTAAAGCCAATTAATCTGTGAACCCACTATTTTTGTTAAATCAGTCAGGGCCTAGTAGCAGCAGTTTGAGTTTAAATTTAAAACACAGAGGAGAGCTTTCTGATTAAATTTAGAACCCAGCAGAGAGCTTGTAGTTTAAATTTCATAAGAAGTTCGAGCCTAGCAGCAGCTAAGAGCTATAATTTAAATCAAATCAGAATATAGCTTACCTCAGCAGCACAAGACAGGGTATTGTGTAGCAGCCCTCTTTTAAGAGGCTGTTGCCAAAAAAGCATCTTCCAGGAAATGGAAAAAAGAGCCAAACGACGAAACCTGGAAACAGCACAAGCACTGGCAAGTCAAATGCAAGGCATTGATAAGGCTGGCAAAGGGAGAATTTGAGAAGAAGCTTGCTGCGGAAGCAAAACCGCGAAGTAAAGACCTTTTCAAGTACATTCATAGCAAAAAACCTGTGAGAGTCAGTTGGTCCATTAGATGATAAAGGGGTTAAAGGAGCACTAACAGGCGACAAGGCGATAGTGGAGAGACTGAATTAATTCTTTGCTTCAGTCTTTACTGAGGAAGATGTAGGGATGTTACCCATGACTGAAGTGGTATTTAAAGGTGCGGAAGAATTGAAGGAAATATCGATACATCGGGAAGATGTATTACAACTATTAGATAAACCGAAGAGTAGCAAATCACCTGGGCCAGATGGTATACATCCAAGGGTGTTGAAAGAACTGAAATACGAGATTTCAGACCTGCTATTAGTAATCTGTGAACTATCATTAAAATCATCTGTAATACCTGAAGATTGGAGGATCGCCAATGTAACACCAATTTTTAAAAAGGGTTCCAGGGTTGATCCGGGAAACTACAGACCGGTGAGCCTGACATCAGTACCGGGAAAAATGGTAGAAACCATCATAAAGAATAAAATTATTCAGCATGTAGATAGTCATGACCTAATGGGAGACAGCCAACATGGCTTTAGACAAGCAAGATCTTTTCTTACTAATCTGTTATGTTTTTTTGAAGGAGTGAATAATCAGGTGGACAAAGGTGAGTCGGTTGATATTGTGTATCTGGACTTTCAGAAAGCCTTTGACAAGGTCCCTCATCAGAGTCTTTTAGCAAAACTAAAGAGTCATGGGATAGGAGGCAGTGTACTATTGTGGATCAGGAACTGGTTAAAAGATAGAAAGCAGAGGGTAGGGCTAAATGGCCAATTTTCCCAATGGAGAAGGGTGAATAGTGGTGTATCCCAAGGATCTGTGCTGGGTCCGCTGCTTTTTGACATATTCATAAATGACCTGGAAAGTGGAATAACGAGTGAAGTTATCAAATTTGCAGATGACACAAAACTATTTAAAGTTGTTAAAACCCAAGAGGATTGTGGAAAATTGCAAGAGGATCTTGATAAATTGGAAGACTGGGCATCAAAATGGCAGATGAAATTTTAATGTGGCCAAGTGCAAGGTTATGCACCTAGGGAAGAACAACCCAAACTATGGTTACACGATGCAAGGTTCCACATTAGGAACCACCACCCAGGAAAAAGATTTAGGCGTCATTGTGGATACCATGTTAAAACCTCGGCCCAGTGTGCAGTGGCGGCCAAGAGAGCAAATAGAATGCTATGTATGATAAGGAAAGGAATGGAAAATAAAACAAAAGATATTATAATGCCTCTATATCGTTCCATGGTGAGACCGCACCTTGAATATTGTGTGCAATTCTGGTCGCCGTATCTTAAAAAGGATATAGCGATTTTAGAAAAGGTTCAGAGAAGAGCCACCAAAATGGTAAAGGGGATGGAAGGATACTCCTATGAAGAAAGGCTAAAAAGGTTAGGGCTCTTTAACCTGGAAAAGAGACGGCTGAGGGGAGATATGACAGGTCTATAAATTAATGAACGGAGTGGAACTGGTAAACGTAGATCGATTGTTTACCTTATCAGAATATAGAAAGACTAGGGGACATGCAATGAAGCTGCAGGGTAAACTATTTAAGACTAATAAAAGAAAATATTTTTTCACTCAACGTGTAATCAAACTCTGGAATTTGTTACCGAGGATGTAGTAAAGGCTGTTAGTGTAGCTGGATTTAAAAAAGGTTTGGACAAGTTCCTGGAGGAAAGGTCCATAAACCATTATTAAGAAGGGACCCAGGATATCAATGCTTGAACCAATACAAGCATTGTGGAACCTGTGTCCCTTGGGGAAACTGCTAGGTACATATGACCTAGATTGGCCACTGTTGGAAACAGAATACTTGGCTTGATGGACCTTGGTCTGACCCAGTATGGCATATCTTATGTTCTTATGACTCTGCAAGCTGATGGGACACCAAGACCCTGTCCTGGAGCCTGCCCATGGCCTGGGCCCACTGTGAGTGGAGACGGGCATCGGGGGACAACATGGACTGTGGAGGCCATGTGGCCGAGGCGGCAAAGCATTGACCGCATGAATATGGTGCGACAGCACTGCACCTCGGTCTCCAGGGCCATGAAGAAATCTGCCCTGTCTTGGGGGAGGAATACCGCAGCCTGGAGGGTATCCAGTCGGGCCCCCTATGAACTCCAGGTCCTGAGATGGGGCGAGATGTGATTTTGGGTGATTTATCATAAAATCCAGGTGTTGCAGGACCCTGATGGTGTGGGGCCTGTAGCTTCTCTGTGGCAGTGTCCTCTTTTACAAGCCAGTCATCCAAGTAAGGGAAGACTAAATCTTGACTCACCTGATCTCCTTTGTTTCCATATCATTCCCCCAAGATATATCCCATGTCTATACCTACAGTGCTGTCTTGTCTTGACTAGACTGTCTCTTATATGTCTGTGCAGCGCTGCATGTGTCTTGTCATGCTATACAAATGCTTAGTAGTAGTAGTAGTAGTAGTAGAAGGCACCTTTGAGATGGAGATAGGCCACTACCACCACCAGCCGAGCATTTGGTGAAGACCCATGGGGCGGAGGCCAGGCCAAAGAAGTACCCTGTACTGGTAGTGGTCACCTCCAACCATTAATCTTAGGTACTGTCTGACTGGGAGGGATAAGGATGTGAATATAAGCATCCTTTCGGTCCAAGTAGCATAGGCTATCTCCCTGCCGGAGGTAGGGCAGCAATATTCCAAGGGAGAGCATCTTGAACTTGTCCCGCACCAGGAATTTGTTCAGGTTTGTCAGATCCAGGATGGGCCTTAGTCCACTTGTTCTTTTTGGGACCAGAAAGGACCTGGAGTAATACCCCTTTCCTTTCAGGTGGTGTGCTATGGGCAATACAGCCCTATCCCTGAGGAGGACTGCAAGTTTCTGCATGAACAAAGCCTGGCACAGGGGAGACCCGAGGAGGCTCCCCTGGAAAGAAGGGTGGAGGCAGCTAGTTCAAGTGGAGGAGGTAACCCTCCCTGACTACCTGACGTGCTCACAAATCGGTGGTGATTGGCAGCCTCCTGTGGGCAAAGTGGACCAGACGTCCCCCCACCCCCCGTGGAAGCTGATCCTCCAGAGGGAGAGAGGCTATGCTGGGGATGTCAAAACCCCATCCCAGGCTGGGCTGGACTCTGGGGCCCTTCGGTATGTAGGATAGCCTCGATAGGCTTGGCCCTTTCTATTGGAAGGGGGTTTCTTCCTGAGAAGAATGGAAGACTTCCTTGAGAGTTGAGTCCAAGTCACGTACTCTGTCTCGATCTTGGTGTCCCTCCATGGCTTGCCAAAAAGCTGCTCCCCAAGGCATGGGACATAAAGGAGCTTCTCCTGCATCCCGTGGCCTGAGACCACTGGTCCCAGAGACACCACTGCATCACCCTCCTATGGAGGCGTCTGGGGCGACATGGACCGTGGAGGCCATGTGCCCGAGGAAGCGGAGAAGCCGCCAAGTGGGCACCGAGGAACGGTACTGAATGTCCCATACCAGAGTCCTAAGCTGGTCGGCTCGGTCCCTGGGCAAGGCGGCCTTCGACTGGAGAATGTTGAGCTTTACCCCAATGAACTCCAGGCACTGTGCCGGGAGAAGGTAAGAACTGAGGTAGTTTATGAAGAACCCCAAATGTTGCAGGACCTGGATGATGCGTGCAATAACCTGCTGCACCTCTGAGGCTGTGCATCCCTTTATGAACCAGTCATCAAGGTAGGGGAAGACAAAGACCTCCTGGAGGCGGAGGAAGGCGGCCACAACTACCAGGCATGTTGTGAAGACTCTTGGGGCCGAGGCCAAGACAAAAGGGAGCACCCTGTAATGAAAATGCCTCCCCCCCCCCCCCCACTGTGAACCGCAGGTATTGCCTGTGGTTGGGGTAAATGAGGATGTGGGTATAAGCATCCTTGAGGTCTAAGGAGTGGTCCTAAGGTGTATAGCCAAACTCACTGCTGGAGGTATGGCAGCAAAGTTCCAAGGGAGAGCATTTTAAACTTCTCCTTCACCTGGAATTTGTTGAGGTTACGCAGGTCGAGGATGGGCCTTAGGCCCCCTGTCCTTTTAAGCACGAGGAAGTACCTGGAGTAGAATCTCTTGCTTTTGAGATAGCGGGGCACCGGTTCCACCGCTTTGTCCTCGAGTAGACCTGCCAACTCCTTCAGTAGAAGGTCCCAGTGAAGGGGAGACCAGAGGGGCTCTCCCGGGAAATAAGGGGGAGGTATCTGTGTCAGGTGGAGGAGGTAACCCTCCCTGACTACCCGAAGTGTCCAGGAGTCGGTGGTGATGGTCAACCACCTCTGGGCATAGAGGACCAGACGGCCCCCTGTGGGCTGCTGATCATTTGCCGTGGCCTACGTGGAGCTATGAGGATCATATGACCTCTGACTTTCTGAAACTTGAACAGGGTTTTGGGAATTAGGGGAATGGGTGGAAAGGCATACAGGAAGTCCTGACCCCAATGGAGGAGGAAAGTATCCCTGGCTTGACAACCTCGAGACAGAATTCTGGAACAGAACCGGGGAAGTTTGGCATTCACAGGACTTGCAAAGAGGTCTATGTTAGGGGGGTTCCCCAAATTTGAAAAATTTGGGCCACCTGGTCTGCATGGAGAGACCATTCGTGTGGAAGCAGAACTCGACTGAGTCTGTCTGCCCAAGAGTTTTGAATGCCTGGAAGATACACCGCAATGAGATGAATCTGATGCTCTCTGGCAAGGGCCCATAGTCTCAAAGCTTCGTTGCACAGCGACAGAGAGCCTGTTCCGCCCTGCTTGTTCACATAGAACATGGCTACCTGATTGTCCGTTTGAACTAGGACTGTCTTGTAGCTGAGCTGGGTGTGAAATACTCGAAGAGCAAGGAAGATTGCTCTGAGCTCCAGGAGATTGATATGGAGATAGGCCTCCTGTGGGGTCCAGGTACCCTGGGTAGAGAGGCCTTGCAAGTGGGATCCCCAACCCACCTGTGAAGCATCTGTTAGAGTGGCTTGGGATAGGGGTTGCTGAAAAGGAGACCCCACCAAAAGAATTTTGGGTGACTGCCACCATTGGAGGGACAAAATAAGGCGATATAAGTTTGCTATTTTGTCTGACAGGCAACCTGACGCCTGAGTTCACCGAGTGGATAAGGTCCACTGGGCTGCCCTCATATGGAGGCGAGCATAAGGAACCACATGTACGGTGGATGCCATGTAGCCTAGCAACTGTAACATTTCCCGAGCAATGAGGTGAGGTTTTAGCACTGCTTGGGAAGCAAACTACACAATGCGAAGGAGGCGGGGCTGTGGAAGGTAGGCCCTTGATTGTCTGGTTTTTTAGAAGAGCTCCTATAAACTCTAGGGATTGATTGGGAGCAAGGTTGGACTTTGGGAAGTTTATGACAAGTCCCAAATACTGAAGGATGCACATTGTGCGAGAGAGAGCAAACCTGGCCTCTGGCTCTGAAGGGGCTCGAATAAGCCAGTCATCTAAGTAAGGGAAGACGAATATTCCTAGGGTGCAAAGAAATGCTGCCACCACAGCCATGCATTTTTGTGAACACCCTTGGTACTGAGGCTACGCCAAAAGGAAGAACCCTGTATTGGTAGTGCTTCCCTTGAAACAGGAAGCGAAGGAACTTTTGGTGAGTTGGATGGATGAGAACATGAGTGTACGCATCCTTGAGATCTAGAGAACAAAGCCAATCCTGACTCTGAAGGTATGGCAGCAGTTCCTAGAGAAATCATTTTGAACTTCTCTCTGAGGTCTAGAATGGGTCTGTGTCGTCCTGTTTTCTTTGGAATAAGGAAATAGGGGAAGTAAAACCCTGTACCCCGTTGAGGAATGGGCACCTCTTCTATTGCCCCTTGAGCAAGTAGCATAGTGACTTCTTGACCTAACCGGTCGTTGAGAGAAGTCTGAGAATTGAACTGTCTTACTATTGTAGGAGGGGTATGCTGAGGAAATGAAGCTTGTACCCCTCTGTTACAATAGACAGAGTCCAATTTTCTGCTGTTATCTGACCCCCATCTGGGGGCAAAATGACATAACCTTCCTGAGATGGTGGAGGGTTCTGGGCCGTTCAGGGCCAGGAAGGCAAAGTTCTCTAGATAGGAGTCAAAGCCCCTGTGGAGGCTGAGTCTGCTGAGCCGGTTGAGGCTTAGCTGCTTTTGGTTTCTTTTTTTGCCTAGGTTGTTGGTGCTGTCCCTTTTGGGCAGACTGACCTAAACGATGTCCCTGCTGGGTATAGGAGGGGTAAAACCTTTTCTTCTTCCTGAAGAATGGTTTCTTAGAGGATCTTTTCCTCACAGGATCAGCTGTAGATTTAGACAATCTATCCAAAGTGATAATGTCAGCATCTGAAAATAGGTTTGTACTTATTTTCCTCGATATCGCAGCTGCATTTGACTCTGTTAATCATGAGCAACTCCTCATCCGACTTCATGAAAAGGGGATTCAGGGCTTGGTCTGGGAATGGTGTAAATCCTATTTAGCCGACCGCTGGCAACATGTTCGGATAGGATCTTCAACATCCGATCCATTCCAGCAGCAGCAGGGAGTACTCCAAGGTTCCTCCCTGTCTGCTTTACTTTTCAACGTTTACATGCAACCTATATGTGATATCATCCGCTCATGTAATATACTCAGCCTGATCCATGCAGATGACATCTTGCTGTTCACTCCAATCAACATTATGCATTCTGACCTCTCCCCACTAGTTGATTGTTTTAACGCAATCACCGACTGGCTTCTAACTCAGAATTTACGCATAAACTTTAAGAAAATCGAGGTCTTATTTATCACAAAGAACAAGAGCTTCTCTCCTCCCTCTATCCTGAAGGTGAGAGATAGCGTAGTTACTCACCTGTAACAGGTGTTCTCCAGGAGCAGCAGGAATCAGTCCTCACTTATGGGTGACGTCGGCGCCGACGGAGCCCTCGCGGAGCAATTTTCCCCAGCTTTCAAAGAAAGCCTTTGGGAATTGCAGCGCGCATGCGCGGTCCCCTTCCCGCCCAAGGGTGCCATCTTAGCCAGTCAGATGACATAGCTAAAAAAGACAGCATAAAAATTTGCAAAAAAACTAAAGCAGATGATTGCAACTCCACGGGGAGGAGGGAGGGTTGTGAGGACTGATTCCTGCTGCTCCTGGAGAACACCTGTTACAGGTGAGTAACTACGCTTTCTCCAGGACCAAGCAGGAAGTCAGTCCTCACTTATGGGACTCCCAAGCTCAAGGCTACCGGAGACCCTAAGCACAAAAATGAGCTCCCTCTAGCTCAGCAGCACAGAAGGAAAGAATCTTCGCTGAATTATTACCCACCGGTAGCCCACATCCGGGATGGAGGGTAGGAGTTGCTCAGACCTCGAAGAGATTACGGAGGACTGCCTGTCCGAAAGCACTGTCCCTGCGGGACTCCCTCTCGAGACAGTAATGGACCGCAAAAGTCTGGCTCGAAGACCAAGTAGCGGCCCGGCAGATGTCTGCCAGCGGAACAGAGCGGAGGTAAGCCACTGACGTAGCCTTTGCCCGAACGCAGTGAGCCGTGACTCGACCTTCCAAGGAGAGTCCGGCTGCCCCATAAGCCCAAGAGATACAGTCCGCAACCCAGATGGACAGAGTACGCTTGGAGACCGGGAGTCCCAATTTATTGGGGTCAAAAGACACAAAAAGCTGAGCAGCTTTACGGTGCTCCCGCGTACGGTCAAGGTAGAAGTTCAAAGCCCTTCTACAGTCCAGGGTATGGAGGACCGTTTCAGCTCGGCTGGAGTGTGGTCTGGGAAAGAAGGTTGGAAGTATCACCTCCTGATTGATGTGAAAGGGGGAGACCACTTTTGGAAGAAATTTTGGGTGAGTCCGTAGGACTACCCTATTTTTGTAGAACCGAGTGTAAGGGGGATCAGACACGAGGGCCTGCAATTCACTTACGCGTCTAGCGGAAGTGAGGGCTATCAAGAACAATGTTTTCCAAGAAAGAAAACGGAGAGAACAGGTAGCCATAGGTTCAAAAGGCGGACAGGTGATCCGCTGTAAAACCACATTCAGATCCCAGTCAGGCGCTGGCGGGCGCAGAGGTGGTTTAAGTAGAAGGAGACCTCGGAGAAACCTCGCTACAAGAGGGTCGCTGGAAAGAGGTCTGCCGTCCACCGGCACATGATGTGCTGAAAGAGCACTGAGGTGAACTTTGACGGAGTTGGACTTAAGTCCCAGATTAGAGAGGTATAGCAAGTACTGCAGGATCACCGACACCGGGCAGGAGAAGGGATCCTGAGACTGTTGGGTACACCAAACGGAAAAGCGACGCCATTTAAGGGCGTAGCATTTGCGGGTAGAAGGTCGCCGAGAAGCTAGGACGACCTCTTCCACCTCTGCCGGCAGGAGAAGGGGAGCAAGGACTACCCTCTCAGCAGCCAGGCCATTAGATTGAGAGATCTGAGGTTGGGGTGTAGCAGAGACCCCTGATCCTGAGTGAGGAGATCCGGTTGTAACCCCAGAGGGAATGGATCCTCCACCGCTAATTGCAGCAGGAGCGGAAACCACGGCTGTCTGGGCCAGCGAGGAGCCACCAGTATCATGAAGGCTTTGTCTCGGAGAACCTTGAAAAGGGTCCGAGAGACTAGCGGGATGGGAGGGAAAGCGTACAGAAGGCTCCCCGACCATGAGAGTAGAAAAGCGTCCGCCGCAACCCGAAGGGGGTGTGGCTGACGAGAGCAGAAGCGAGGAAGTTGCCGGTTGTGAGGACTGGCAAAGAGATCCACCGTGGGGAGGCCCCACTTCAGAAAGAGCTTCTGAACTACCAAGGGATCCAGACGCCACTCGTGCGGCTGGAGGGTCCTGCTGAGTTTGTCCGCCAGGCAATTCTCTTGGCCTGGGAGATAAACTGCCTTGAGGAGAACGCCGTGACTGACGGCCCAAGAGCAGAGCTTCTGTGCCTCCCGGCAGAGGAGGAAGGAGCCCGTGCCCCCCTGCTTGTTCACGTAGAACATGGCAACTTGATTGTCCGTCTGGACAAGGACGGACTGGTAAGAAGTCAGGTGGGAGAAGGCCTTGAGAGCCAGGCGGATCGCCCTGAGCTCCAGGAAGTTGATCTGCTGAGCAGACTCCCACGTGGTCCAGAGGCCCTGAGTACGTGCCCCTTGGCAATGTGCTCCCCAGCCCAGGAGGGATGCATCTGTTGTCAGCACCCGGGCCGGCTGAGGTGACTGGAAAGGCATGCCGAGTACCAGGTTCGGCCGATGAAGCCACCACCGGAGAGACGAGATCAGCGGCTCGGAGACGCGCACTAGGTCTGCTAGGCCGCCTGAGGCTTGTCGCCACTGCTGGCGGAGACACCATTGAGCAGGCCGCATATTCAGGCGGGCATTGGGGGTCACATGGACGGTGGAAGCCATATGGCCGAGTAGTCTCAGGAAGCGCCTGGCGGAGACCAGGGGCTGGCTGCGAAAACGGTCGGCTAGGTCCATGAGTCGTTGAGCCCTGTCGAGCGGTAGGTACGCTCGTGCCTGAGGAGTGTGCAGCCTTGCGCCGATGAACTCGAGATCCTGTGAGGGGAGCAAAGTGGACTTTGCGAAGTTTATAACAAAGCCCAAGTACTGCAGAAGAGTCACCGTGCGGCGCGTGGCGTTGGTGACCTCCAGAGCGGACGCTGCTCTGATGAGCCAGTCGTCGAGGTACGGAAAGACATAGAGGCCGTGAAGCCGGAGATGGGCCGCCACCACCGCGAGACATTTTGTGAAGACTCGCGGTGTGGAGG
The DNA here is from genome assembly GCA_033557465.1 of Ichthyophis bannanicus. Classification (NCBI taxonomy): domain Eukaryota; kingdom Metazoa; phylum Chordata; class Amphibia; order Gymnophiona; family Ichthyophiidae; genus Ichthyophis; species Ichthyophis bannanicus. The sequence goes on from CM066045.1 coordinate 159,791,700, forward strand.
ACAGGCCAAAGGGTAGTACTCTGTACTGGTAATGATTTCCTGCCACCACAAACCTTAGGTACTGGCGGTGGCTTGGGTGGATGAGGATGTGCGTGTAGGCATCCTTTAGATCCAAGGAGCATAGCCAATCTCCCTGCTGGAGGTAGGGCAGAAGGATTCCAAGGGTAAGCATCTTGAACTTCTCCCGCACGAGGAACTTGTTGAGGTTGCGCAAGTCCAGGATGGGTCTGAGGCCTCCTGTTCTTTTTGGTATTAGAAAATACCTGGAATAAAAGCCTTGACCTTTCAGGTGGTGGGGCACCGGTTCCACCGCCTGATCCTGTAGAAGACCTGCTAACTCCTGAAGGAGTAATTCCCTGTGCAGAGGGGGTCGTGGAGGTTCTCCCGGAAAATAGGAGGGAGGGACCTGGTGGAAGTGGAGAAGATAGCCTTCTCGCACGACTTGAAGCACCCAGGCATCTGAGGTGATGCTGGACCACCTGTGGGCGAAGTAAACCAGCCGGCCTCCGGTGCTGGGAGGAACCAGCGGGGGGGGGGGGGAGAGGCTATGCTTAAGGAGTCAAAAACCCCCACCCTGCGGAGCAGGGGCTGGTGGTGCAGGCTTGGGGGCTTGCTGCCTACGGGACCCGTTACCCCGTCCCTTGGCCTGCTGGCCCTGTTGGGGAGCTGCAGGGGCCTGATAGTGGGGGTATTGTTTGTAGGCAGCCGCCTTCCTCGGGTAAAAGGACTTCTTTCCCGAGCCCTTCTTTTTCTGGGAAGGGGCGGAGGTCTTCCTAGAAAGCCTAGTCCTGGTGAGAGTCTCTGTCTCAATTTGTGCAGCCTTATCAGCCATGGGCTTGCCAAAGAGGTTTTCGCCTCGGCAAGGGACATCGACCAACTTGTCCTGCACCCAGGGCTCAAGGTCAGACGACTGAAGCCAAGCCTGTCGGCGGGCACCGATGCCGGCTGCGGCCACTCGAGCCGATGCTTCAAAGCCATCATAGGCTGCTCGGGATATGAATTTTGAGCATTCCCGAATGCCAGTGGACAAGGCCAGGAACCTCCGCAAGGGTTCCTCGGACAAACCAGCGGAGAAGCCGGCTAGCTCTTTAGCCAGGTCTCGGAGATACATGCCCATGTATAGCTGGTAGGTCTGGACACGACATGCGAGCATAGAGCCCTGGAAACACTTCTTACCAAGGCTATCCAGGTTACGGGCCTCCCTGCCAGGAGGCACCGAGGAGTGCATCTTCTGGCTCTTAAGACGATGCATGGCCGATTCCACTACCATGGAATGGTGTGGTAGCTGTGCTTTTTGGAAGCCAGGGCTCTTGCGGACTCGATAGATAGAATCGACCCGCTTGCTCAGGACCGGCGAGGTGGCCGGACTCTCCCACATGCGGAAGAGTAGTCGTTCCAGCATGGGAGGAACCGGTACAGTAAAGTGTTCCCTGGCGGGAGAGTCATACTGGAGGGCGTCGAGCTCTTCGGCTCGAGGCTCCTCCTCGGGGTCCGCAGGGAAGGCCAAAGCCTTGGCCATATCCCTGACGAAGTCCGAGAACCGGGCATCCTCCGGGGGAGACTGCTTCCGAGGTTCGGACTCAGGTGAGTCCGAGGGGACACACCGAGTCCGAAAAGAATCAGGCGACTCTTCCTCTTCCGACTCCCAGACCGACTCCGACGAGGAATCGGTGGGGTCGGCCCGGGCAGGGCGCGGCGCCTGCCGCCCCGACGCCGAGGGAGTCGGCGTGGGCGACCTCGGTCCCGAACGGGAGGCCGAGGGTGACCTCGACCGAGGATCGACTCGAGTTCGCATCGACTCGAGGATCGGCTCGGTCTCCGGGGTCGACTTGGACGTCGACGTCCCGGCGGTCGGGGCAGCGGCGCCAGCGAAGCCAGCGAGCAGTGCCCGCTGCTGGTCCATGAAGGCAGACAGTCTGCTCTCCAAGGCCGTCAACCTGAGTCCGAGCTCAGGTGACCCAGCAGCCCCCGACTCGGGCCCCGACGGCGTCGGGCCCGACGTCGGCTGTCGCGGAGGCGAGTCCAGGAGGACCACAGGACTTACCCGAGCAGGCAGCTCCGACTCCAGGCGAGGTCGCTTCGGGAGGTGCTCCTTCTCCAAGGACCCGGGGCGGCTATCGGGGCTATGCGACCTGGCCCTCGCGGAGCCAGGAGCGTCCACCGACGCCGCCCTCGCGGGTTTCACCTTCCGTCGATGGTCCCCGGAGGGAGAACCCCTGTCGGAGGAACTCCGGCGACGGTCCGAGCTGGAACCTTTGGACGCGGAGGCCTCCGACGAGGTCCGGGTACGGCTGGGGTCAGCGAAGATCCTATCCCGCTGATGCCGCCGACTTCTCAACGCTTTGGAGGACATTTTGCCGCAGGGCCCACAGATCATTTCTTCATGATCCGGGCCCAGGCAGCGGAGGCAAAAGTCGTGTGTGTCAGTTAGTGACATATTTCGGTCACACTGACCACACCGCTTGAAACCACTGGCAGCCATCGGGGGAAAAAGGGCCCCGGCGAGGTCAAAGGACCGGGCTGCCAGGGAAAAACCGAAAACGAAAACTGACTAAGTCAGAAAAACCGAAAAGAAGAAGAGGACTCGTGACCGGCGTCGCGAGTCCGGGCGGGAAAAAGACCGGCGTCGAACTGAAGGAAAAAGAATAAAATTATGAAGAAATATCGACTTTTTCGCGGGGACAAGACGGGGACGTCTGTAGGGCTCCGCGGAAAAAAGAAGACTGGCTAGGATGGCACCCTTGGGCGGGAAGGGGACCGCGCATGCGTGCTGCAATTCCCAAAGGCTTTCTTTGAAAGCTGGGGAAAATTGCTCCGCGAGGGCTCCGTCGGCGCCGTCACCCATAAGTGAGGACTGACTTCCTGCTTGGTCCTGGAGAAACAGAGCTCCCTTGCAAATCTGTGATACGCTACCTGGGTGTCACACTTGACCAGCAGCTCAACTTCAAAGAACACAAACACCACCACCAAGTCCATTTACAATAAAATCATGACTTTAAGGCACCTTAGACCTCTGCTGGCACCAGATGATTTCAGAATATTCCAGACACTCATAACACCACATTTTGATTACGCAATCATCATCATGCACGGTCTCCCCAAGAGCACCCTCAACCCACTGCAAATGGCGATGAATGCAGCAGCCCGCATCCTCTGTGGTATATCCAGGAGAGCTCACATAACGCCCATACTTATGGAATTACATTGGCTACCGTTAAACAGTAGGCTCACTTACAAGGCACTACTACTAACCTTCAAAGCAATTAACCTATTATCCACCTCATCCCTCTCCACACTCCTCACCACCACCCCCAACAGGCTGATCAGGTCAGTAGCGGCCAATACGCTAATTATACCAATTGAAGCTACAAAATGCACACAAACAACCAGGAATAGAACCTTCGCCTTCTATGCCACGAGGTTCTGGAATAACCTCCCACCACACATCAGATCAATCAAGGACCTTTCACAGTTCAGGAAAGCCCTTAAACATCATTTGTTCCTCCTACACTTTGCCCACCCTAATCCGACACAACCACTACCTTCACCTCAACTCACGCATGCAGCCCCTAACACACTCATAACCTGACTTATCACAGCATACACACTAACCCTTCCACCATGTACATTTATGACGCACATAGAATATAAGAATTAATGCACCATGAATAACAGATTGTATTTCAAATTTTATTATAAATGGTAAATAGTTTCACACACACCACTGCTGTACATGTATATAGTTTTCCCAGTTTCAGTTCCAAGTTATCTACCCTGTTTCAATGTAAGCATAAAGGCCGTTGTCCGATGCAAATATCTGTTATTTGTAAACCGTACTGATGCTGAAGAGTGCGGTATATAAGAGCTTGTAAATAAATAAAATAAATAAATCTCTCTCATTAGCTTTTTCCTGCCAATTCTTGCCAAAGAGATTCTCTCCTGTGCAAGGTATATTCCCCAGTTTGTCCTGTACCCAGATTTCTAAGTCAGATGCCTGGAGCCAGGCAATTCTACGTGCACCTATGGCAATAGCAGAGGTTCTGCTTATGCATTCAAAACAGTCAAAGGCTGCACGATTCACAAACTTGGAAACATCGTGAGCATATTTAACAAGAGCAAGATAATCTTGCCTTTTATCATCAGGAAGGAGAGGGCTCATAAGCTCTAAGTCTCCTGTGACCTCCTTAAGGAACATTCCCATATACAAGATATAGGAACGGATCCTAGCAGAAAGCATGGAAGCCTGGAAGGATCGACATCCAAAGGCGTCAAGAGTCCTACACACATGTCCTGGAGGATTAGATGGATGCCTTTTTGCAATCTTTATCCGTCTCATGGCTGATTCCACCACCATGGAATGGTGTGGTAATTGAGTCTTCTGAAACCCAGGACAAGGAGGAACTCGATACATGGTGTCGAGTCTTCGGGAATGAGAAGATGTGGTCAGAGGTGTTTCCCACATCCTTAACACAAGATCATGCAAGATCTCATGAATAGGTAAGGTAGCTGTCTCCTTGGGAGCTTTAGGGTATTGTAGGATTTCTAATTCCTTTGCCCTAGGCTCTTTTTCAGGAGCCACTGTGATGGAAAGACCTCAGGCCACACCTCGGATAAAATCCTGAAAGGATATATCCTCTGGTGGAGACATCCTACGCTGAGGAGAAGAGGAATCCTCAGGAAGAAGTACTCTGGTATCGGCAGAGCTTTCAGAGTCTTCAGACTCATCCGAGGATTCGAAGTATCTCCGATCCAGGTGATCGTGCAAGGCACGGTACCGGTACCAATCGAAGTTGGCATCGGAGTGGTCCGGTACCGACTTGTCGATGCTGGATAAAGACGCATGACTCGGTCCCGGTAGAATACCTGCCGATGTTGATGCAGTCGGTGCCGGTACCTGTTGAATTGTCTGAAGTGGTTTCAGGGGCATCGAGGCTGTGAGAAGAGCCGCCAGACTGCGTTCAATAGCCAAGAATCTCTGGTCTATCGACGCTGCCGATGCTTGGGTATTGGTGCCGGATAAAGCAGCCGGAACCCCAGAGCATGGCACCAGTAGTTCTGCTGAGGTTGAAGCCTCGAGAACATCCTGGAGCCCCGGTTAGTGCTTTGGAAGCCGAAGCCTCCGCCAGGGCAATTTTGCTGGTGAAAGTCCCTCAAGGGCAACGCCAGAGGCATCTCGATGTTTAGAAGGAGATCTACCCTTTGAGGACTGGCTAGATTTATGTATAGTTACCTAAGCTCCATGGGAGGAAGATGAAGCCCTGGAAGACGTCGATGCCACGGAGGATACATCAGAGGGAAAAAGGGTGCTAAACTTATCAGCTCAGTTTTGCCAGCCCCTTTTTGACATCATCCCACAGGCAACACACTCAGATAGAATGGTGATGACCTAAACATTTGAGGCACCACTCATGGGTGTCTGTGACGGAGATGGTACCACCACACTTAGAACACTTTTTAAAACCCGAAGCGGGTTTTTCCATTTTGAGGGAAAAAAATTGGGCCTAGTGCCCAAAATGGCACGTGGCACCCAAGAAGAAAATTACTGGAATGAGACGCCAGAAACAAAGATTTTTTTTTTTGAAAAAAGAAAAGAACCACCGGCGATACCGGTATAGCGTAGAAGGAAGGCAGACGCGACCACAAAAAATAAAGTATAAGGGGGGAATTTTCTGCGGTGACAGGATGTGCAACCTCTTGGCTCCGCGGAAAACGAAGAACTGGAGAGGGACAGTTGGGAAAGGCAGCACGCAGGCGATGTGGGATGCTCCCAAAAGCTTTCCTATTGGACGCTGGGGAGCGTTCCCGTGCAGGCTCCGTTGGTACCGACGATGCCCATATGTGAAGACTACATTCCTGCTTGTTCCTGGAGATTATACAAAACACTACTATTAGACTACAGGGAGAACTATTCAGGCAATTGGTAACAGAACCCACATGTGAAGGGGCCATACTAGACTTGATGCTTACCAATGGTGACAGTGTTTCTGATGTTATAGTGGGAAATCAATTTGCATCCAGTGACCACCAGATGGTGTGGTTCAGTATTAGGACTAGGACCGTTAAAATCCATTCAAAAGCGAGGATCTTAGACTTTAGGAAAACTAACTTTGCCAAGATGGGCCAATACCTCAGGAAGTCGGTAGCGGGATGTGAACAGCTGAAGGATGTAGAAAAACAGTGAACAAAACTGAAAGGGGATATTTTAAGGGCAACCAACTTTTTTGTTAAAATGGTAAATACAGGTAAAGACACCACTATGGTTTTCGAAAGAAGCAGCTGAAAAAGTGAAGAAAAAGAGGAGGTCTTCATGAAAAGCGTAGTTAGTCACTTGTAACAGGTGATCTCGGGAACAGCAGGAATTTAGTCTTCACATATGGAATGTAGTCTTCATATAAGGGTATCGTCGGTACCGACGGAGACCGCGCGGGAACGCTCCCCAGCATCCAATAGGAAAGCTTTTGGGAGCATCCCTCAGCACATGCGCACTGCCTTCCCGCCTTTCCAACTGTCCCTCTTCAGTTACTTTTGTAGCTGAATGAAAGGATAGAGGGAGAGAAAGGAAAGAGACAGAGATAGAGACAACTCCTAGGGGAGGTGGGTGGGTTGTGAAGACTAAATTCCTGCTGTTCCCGGAGATCACCTGTTACAGGTGGGTAACTACGCAATCTCCAGGAACAAGCAGGAATGTAGTCTTCACATATGGGGACTCCCTAGCTGAAGATGCCAGGGAGATGACCCCAGGAATCTGCCACCTATAGTGAGGTGGGTCATGCTTCCTCCCATGCATCTCTGGCATCCTACCAGGGTTAGTGGGTAGGAGTTGTATTAAGTTTGAAAGAGATTTTGAAGAACAGCCTGGCCAAAGGCAGCACCCCGACGGGTGGCTTTATATAGGCAGTAGTGGGCTGTAAAGGTATGTACCGAAGCCCAGGTGGCAGCTCGACAAATGTCATTAGACACAGAGTGAAAGTTAGCCATAGAGGCTGACATGGCTCTCACATTATGAGCTGTGACATGGCCTTAAAGAGTGTGACTCTTACTCTCATAAGCAAAGGATATGCATTGTGCAATCCATTTAAATAAAGTCCTCTTGGAGACTGGAAGTCCCAAATGACCAGAATCAAAAGCAATTAAAAAGTTGAGAAGACTTTCTATGTTGCTGTGTTCTTTGTAGGTAAAAAGCTAAGGCTCTTTTACAGTCCAAAGTGTGAAGGTTCTTCTCTGCATTAGAGGCATGAGGCCTCAAAGAATACAGGAAAATACATCGATTGATTTAAATGAAAAGGCGAAACTACCTTTGGCGTGAAGTGTGGATGAACTCTGAGGACAACTTTATCATGGTGAAACCTAGTGTAATGAGGATCAGCCACTAACGCTTGCAATTCACTAATGCGACGTGCAGAGGTGATTGCAATTAGGAAGATGACCTTCCAGGACAAAAACTTCAGGGTAGTAGTGGCTAAAGGTTCAAAGGGCGGTTTCATGAGCTGCCCGAGAACTATATTTAAATCCCATGCCATTGGTGGTGGTTTGATGGGAGGTTTTGTTAACAGAAGACCTCTCATAAATCTGGATATGAGAGGATGAGAGGAAATTGGTTGTCCATTTAAAGGCTTATAGGAAGCTGTAATTGCGCTAAGATAGACTCTTACTGAATTTATCTTTAGACCAGAATTTGATAAATGAAGTAGATACTCTAGTATCGCTTCCAAAGGTATCACCAGGGGGTTTAACCCCTCCTGGGACCACCATATAGTGAAACGTTTCCACTTGAAGTCATAAGATAGTCTTGTGGAAGGTTTTCTAGAAGCCTGAAGGATATCCTTTACCTGTTAGGAAAGGTTGAGATCCTGAAGATTTAAGCTTTCAGCAACCAGGCCGTGAGACGCAGGGACTGCGGATTCGGGTGCCATAGGGTCCCGCTCTCTTAGGAAAGGAGATCTGGAGCACACCCTAACTCCAGAGGCGCAGCTTGAGAGAGATGTAGAAGCAGGGGATACCATGTTTGGTGTGGCCACCGTGGCGCTATGAGGATCATACGACCTCTGTGTCTCTGAAGCTTGACGAGTGTTTTGGGGATGAGGGGACTAGGTGGGAAGGCATAGAGGAAGTCCTGACCCCCAGTGAAGGAGGAAGGCATCCTTTGCCTGGCAATCGTAAGCCGGAATCCTGGAACAGAACCGGGGAAGTTTGGCATTCAGTGGACTTGCAAAGAGGTCTATGTCTGGAGTCCCCCAGATGTGAAATATCTTTGTCACCTGGTCTAGGTGGAGACACCATTCGTGAGGCAGCAGTACTCGACTGAGTTTGTCTGCCCAAAGGTTTTGAATGCCTGGAAGATATACCACGAGAAGGTGGATTTAATGCTCTCTGACGAGGGCCCAAAGTCGTAAAGCTTTGTTGCATAACGACAGAGCCTGTTCCGCCCTGCTTGTTCGCATAGAACATGGCTACTTGATTGTCCATTTGGACTAGGACTGTCTTGTAGCTGAGCTAGGCATGGAATACTCGAAGAGCTAAATAGATTGCTCTTAATTCTAGGAGGTTTATGTGAAGACAAGCCTCCTGTGGAGTCCAGGTGCCCTGGGTAGAGAGATCATGCAGGTGTACTCCCCAACCCACCTGTGATGCATCTGTTAGGGTGGCCTGGAATAGGCAATCACTGGAGACCCCACTAAAAGATTCTCCAGTGATTGCCACCATTGAAGGGACAAGATAAGTCAATGAGAGTTTGCTATCTTGTCTGACAAACGTCCTGTGGCCTGTGTCCACTGTGTGGATACGGTCCACTGGACTGCTCGCATGTGGAGGCGAGCATAGGGAACTACATGAACTGTGGATGCCATGTGTCCCAGTAACTGAAGCAGTTCTCAAGCAGTTAGGAAGGATTTTCCCGCTGCTTGAGAAGCTAGTTGCACTATGCGAAGACACTGTGCCTGTGGAAGGAAAGCCCTTGACTGTCTGGTATCTAAACAGGCTCCTATGAACTCCAGAGACTGGGAAGGAACAAGGTGGGATTTTGGGAAGTTTATTACCAATCCCAAGTATTGGAGGATTCGCACTGTGTGAGACAGTGCAGAGCTGGCTTCTGCACTCGTGGGGGCTCGAATGAGCCAGTCGTCCAAGTAAGCAAAGACGAATATCCCTAGGGTTCGCAGGAATGCAGCTACTACTGCCATGCATTTCGTGAAAACTCTTGGTGTGGAAGCCAGACCAAAGGGAAGAACCCTGTACTGGAAGTGTTTTCCCTTGAAAAGGAATCGTAAGAATTTCCTGTGATCTGGATGGATCAGAATGTGAGTATATTTATGTATTTATTTGTTTTTCATTTGTATACCGCTACTTCCAGCGATCAGTAGCAGTTTACTTTGCACAGCAAAATTGGTTACATATGATAGGAATCAATATTATTTACATTTTCATTATGGAATAATTGTATATACATTTATACATTTTTTATGTAGTTTGAGACATGTACAATTGTGTTTATTAAATTTATAGTAGCAACAAAATAGGTTCTTAAAGCTCTTGTTCATTTGGGTTACGAGGTGTGGTTCATTCTGCATTACCTAAGTTAAGCTATAATGTTCCTGGAAGAGGTGGGTCTTTAGTTTTTTCCTAAAGTCCTGTAGGTCGCTGTTCAATCTCAGTTCGTCTGGTAACTGATTCCATAACGTGGGTGCTGAATATGTGAATGCTCTATTGCTTGTGCAAGCTTTGACAGTTCTGATGTTAGTTGAGACGCAAAGAGTGTTTAAGTTGTGCGTTCTTCTGCTTCTGTTAGGGGGTTGTGTGGTGATGAGGTTGGAGAGGTAAGATGGTTCTACGTTGTGTATTAGTTTGAATGTTGTTACTAGTATTTTGTATCTTATGCGGGCAGTAATGGGGAGCCAGTGTAATTCGATTAGTATAGGTGCAATATGCTCGGTGAGTCTTTTCTTCATGATAATCCTGGCTGTGACGTTTTGCGCCATTTGCAGTATGTTGAGGGTTTTCTTTGGTAGACCTTGGAGAATGGCGTTGCAGTAGTCTAAGTGTGGAGTAATGAGTGCTTGTGTTACTGTTCTGAAATCGGAGTGTTCGATGATGTTGCATAGGAGTTGGATGACCCTTAGTTTATGGAATACTGCCCGGTTGAGCAGTTGAAGATGTTTTTCCATCTTTAGGTTACTGTCGAGAGTTACCCCTAGGTATTTTATCTCATTCTTTATGTTATAAGAGTTGTTGTTTATGGTGATTGTTGAGGGAGGGTTGAAATCTGTTTTTTTGGAGATGTACATTACTTCCGTTTTCTTGTGGTTTATAGACATATTGTTTTGTTGTAGCCAGGTTTGCATTTCATTTAGGCATTCCTCTAGGTGGTTGTAATTCGGGTTGTTCATGTCCAGTTGTGTATATAGCATTAGGTCATCTGCATAAACGTGGTAATTGATCGTGTGGTGATTGATTGTGCAGACCGGTTTTATGTATAGGTTGAACAGTAGGGAGGACAATGCTGAGCCTTGAGGTATTCCTTGAGTTTGGGGGAATGCCTTCGCTTTTTCTTCGTTGAATTGGACCTGCTGCATTCTGTTCATTATATAGGATATGAACCAGTTCAGAGGGGTTCCTGTTATTCCTATAGACTCCAGTCTGTTGATGAGGGTTCTATGGTGTACTGTATCAAATGCAGCAGTTATATCTATAATTATTAGTTATGAACATTTTCTTTTTGTCTTCCAGGCCTTTGAGTAGTTTATCAAGAAGCACGAGTAGTAAGGTTCTGACACCATGAAGTTGGCGGAATCCGTATCGATGATCATCTAGTGCATTTCTGGAGTCAACGAGATCTTGTAGTTGCTGTTGGACTGCCTTTTCAATAGTTTTGGCTAGGAATGATATACTTGAGATTGGCCGGTATGAGGCTGGGTCATCCTTCTTGAGTGTTTTGTTTTTTAGTATGGGTCTTAATGAGGGATTTATTGAGTTCCGTTGGCATTATTCCTTGCTGGAGTGACTGGTTTACTGTGTGTGTAATGTATTGGGCAATTTCCTGCTTTGTTGCCTTGAGCCAGGCTGCTGGGCAGGGATCTAATGGGGAGGTTGTAGTGTTTAGGTTTGAGATTATGTTTATTATTTGCCTGTCCTCCATTTTGTGGAAAGCGTTCCATTCCTTGTTCTTGTTCGTGGTTGTGGTGGGCAGTTTGAGTTCTGGTTTTGGGTGGGATGTGCCGCTGATGGTGGGTTGAGTTTGCTGGCATAGTGGTCAGCTAACATTTGGGCTTTAATAGCGTCGTTGGAGTTATCATCCTGGGAGGTTCTGGTAAGGGATTTAACGAGTTCAAACAATTCTCTGGCTCTGTTCAGTGCCTTGTTGAGTATGTTGGTATGGTGTGTTTTTTTGCAAGGTTGACTTTGACTTTGTATTTGGAGAGGAATGCTAAGTATTCTGCTTTGCGTTCGTGGGTCTTTGTCTCCATTTTTTTTCTAATTTCCTTAGGTCTTTCTTCATTCTGTTTAGAGTTGCGGTGTGTACCAGGGCTCCGTTTTGGTTTTTGTTGTAGTGTTCACATTGTTTGGTGCCTTTGTCTTTAGTTCTGAGATTGCTTCTATCCCTTTATTCCATTGGTTGATTAATGTTTCTAGGTCTGTGTGGTCCGTGTTCATGTGCGTTGCGATGGAACTTAATACGGCTTCTTTGTTGAATTTCTGGAACTTCCTTCATGGTTGCGTTATTGATCCAGTTTGTGGATTGCCAGGTTTGGTGGGTAAGTAAGGTAAATTTTATTAGGTGGTGGTTGGACCATGGAACTTGTGTGATTTGTGGCATAGGTTCTTTGCCTACATCTTGCTGGTCCATTTTGGGTATGAATACCAGATCTAGTGTGTTTCCTTTGTTATGTGTGGCATCATGTATTTGTTTGCATCCTAGTTGGTCCATAGCTTCCAGGAAGGTGCTTGCATGCATAGGTGAGATTGATGCTAAATTGAGGTCTCCTAGGATGATTTGGTATTTTTTGATTGTGGTAGTAGAGATCATCTCTAGCGCGGCCGCCAGGGTTTCATGGTGTGAAGTGGGGGGTCTGTAGATAAGGCAGATTAGTGCTTTGCTCTCTAGTTTGAGTATATCGATACCATCAACAGTGTTTTGCAATGCATTGGTTAGGTGTAGTGAGTCCTTAGCAAGAATTAGGACTCCACCTCCCCTTCTACTGGTACATGGACAGTTGTATATTTTATAGCCAGGCTTGTTTAATTGGTTGATTAGGACTGAGTCAGTGTCAGTGATCCATGTTTCCGTGATGCATAGGATGTCTGGTTTTTCATGTGATGAGATTATGCATAATGTGAATTTTATTTCTTATTGATCTGGCATTTATTAGTAGACAAGTGTATGGGGTTAGAGGCATTTTGTTGGGTTGTGGGTTTGTGTTCTGCTTTATGGTTATTGGTTGATGTGGGTCCTTCGGTTTTAGGTTATGATAGTTGTGTGGCTTGTTGCGGTGCTTGGTGGTTGATACTAGGTCAGGTTGAAGTACAGTGTTAGCATGAGTGGGGTAATGTATATTGTATACTACATGGGTGGGTATTAAGAATAGAGTGTATAGATATAATGGTTGCCATGGGTAGGGAAAATGGTTGTGCGGGTTTGCATTGCATGTACAGGTACATACTGTTAGGCACAGACAAATTAAAAGTATGGTATTAATAAGCTCCATTGTTCTGTGGTTTTCTTGTGGTGCAACTTTATATGTTAGCTTGTGAATCTTTATCGGTTACCGGGGTCCATGCAGGTCAATGTTTTGGTGGTTGTTCCAGCGATTTGTTGTTTGGTGGGTGTATTTTACTTGTGGTCACTGTTCAGGGTTTCATCCTTACACTGGAAAATGCTTTTATTAAAGTAAAAGCTATTGGTTACCTGTGGTCATCAGCGGCTGGTGGGTTCTGGTGTTAGCGAACTCAGCCCTGGTGGGGGAGTTCAAGTTGGGGTGGTTCTGCTGCTTTGGTGTTGATCTGCTGCGTTGGAGTCGTAGTTCAGTGTTGTGGTAACGTGGCTGTTTTGCCTGATCCTAGTGGATGCACTTCGTAGGGGCCTTCGGGTATCGGGCCATGCCAAAGGGCCCTCTGGTGCGGGCCCGCAAAGCACTGGCACGCCTGGTAGCACTGTTTTTTGAAGAGCTGGGGCTGCCCCGATTGGGCAGCAGAAGAGAGCTGGAGCGGCTGGAGGCGGAGTGGATGGTGGCGGCAGCTCAATCACTCCTGGGAGAGCTGCAGGGGCTGAAGGCTCGGGTCGTGCTGTTTTTTGAAGAGCCGAGGCTGCCCTGATTGGGCAGCAGAAGAGAGCTGGAGCGGCTGGAGGCGGAGCTGATGGCAGCAGCAGCTCAATCCCTCCTGGGAGAACTGCAAGGGCTGCATCCTTTAAGTCTAGAGAGCAAAGCCAATCCTGACTTTGAAAGTATGGCAGAAGAGTTCCTAGAGAAATCATTTTGAACTTTTCTCGGAACAGGTATTTGTTCAATTCTCTGAGGTCTAGAATGGGTCTATCCCCCCATGTTTTCTTTGGAATAAGAAAATAGGGGGAGTAGAACCCTGTACCCTGCTGGAGGATGGGTACTTCCTCTATTGCCCCTTGGGCAAGAAGTGTTGAGACCTCATGATTCAGCAGACTGTCTGCAGAGGTCTGGGAATTGAACTGCCTTAGGATTGTAGGAGGGGGCATGCAGTGAAAATGAAGCTTGTACCCCTCTCCTACAATGGACAGAGTCCAATTTTCTGATGTTATTTGGTGCCATCTGTTGGCAAAATGACACAGCCTGCCTGGAATATTTAGGGGTTCTGGACCCCTCAGAGGCAGGAAGGCTAAGCTCTCTAGGAAGGAGTCAAAGCCCTTGAGGGGGCTGATCCTGCGGAGCTGGTTGAGCTCTCGGGCCTTTTGGCTTCTTCTGCTGTTTAAATTGCTGTTGTCCCCCCCCTTTGGGCAACCTGACCGTGAGCTTGGCTTTGCTGGGTATAGGATGGATAAAACTTCCTCTTTTTGCTGAAAGAGGGTTTTTTATAGGGTTTCTTTTTGCCTGGAGTGGCTGTAGATTTTGACAATCTAAGGTGATATTTGCCAGCATCTATCTCATTAGCCTTTTCCTGCCAATTCTTGCCAAAGAGGTTTTCTCCTGTGCAAGGGATGTTGCCTAATTTATCCTCTACCCAAATCTCCAAGTCTGATGCCTGAAGCCAGGCAATCCATCGTGCTCCAATGGAAATAGCAGAGGTCCTGCTGATGCATTCAAAGCAGTCAAAGGCTGAACGATTCACAAACTTGGAAACATCTTGAGCATGCCTGACAAGCGTAAGGAAGTCTTGTCTGTCATCTGGGAGAAGTGGGCTCATAAGCTCCAAATCTCCTGTGACCTCTTTGAGGAACATTCCCATATATAAAATATATGAGCTGATCCTAGCTGAAAGCACGGAAGCCTGAAAAGTTTAATACCCAAAAGCATCAGGGGTCTTGCATTCACGATCTGGAGGATTGGATGCATGTGTCTGCACTTTTCATCCTATGCATGGCTGACTCCACTACCATGGAATGGTGTGGCAGCTGAGTCTTTTGAAATCCAGGACATGGTGTAACTCGATACATGGTATCAAGCCTCCTAGAATGAGATGTGGTCAAAGGGGTCTCCCACAATCTGAGCAACAGATCATGAAGAATTTCATGAATGGGCAGAGTGGCTGCCTCCTTTGGAGCCTTAAGATATTGGAGAATTTCCAATTCCTTTGCTCTAGGTTCCTTTTCAGGAGCTACCGTGATTGAAAGGCCTTTGGCAACATCACGAATAAAATCCTGAAAAGACATGTCCTTCAGAGGCGACATTCTGCGTTGGGGAGAAGAGTCTTCCGGGAGAAAAACTCTGGTACCGGCAGAATTATCAGAGTCATTGAAATCGGAGGATTTGAAGTATCTCTGGTCACGATGTTCATGTAAGGCACGGTCCCGGTATCGATCGAAGTCGGTAACGAGTTGATCCGGTACCGATTTTTCGATGCCCGGCAAAGACGGCATGGGAAGAATTCCCACCGGGGCTGGTACCGTCGGTGCTGGTACCGGTATCTGTGCCAGTACCGGCATCGGTACCGGTGCCCGTTGAACCATCGGTGTCAACGGTACCGCAGCTGTAAGGAGAACTGCAATACTGCAGTCGATAGTGAGGAATCTCTGGTCTATCGACGCTGCCGATGCCTGGGTGTCAGTACCAGTGAAGGCGGCTGGGACCCCTGAGCATGGCACCAGTAGTTCTGTCGAGACCAAGAGAACATCCTGGAACCCCGTTGATGCTTTGGAAGCCGAAGCCTCCCGCCGGGAATGTTTTGCCGGTGTGGTTCCCTCAAGGGCAATGCCAATGGCCTCTCGATGCTTTGCAGGAGAGCTACCCTTTGAGGACCGGCTTTTATGTTTAGTTACCTGAGATCCATGGGAGGAAGAAGAGGCTCTTGAAGACGTCGATGCAATGAACCTGGCATCCTTAGAAAAGAGGGTACCGAGCTTTGCAGCCCGGTTCTGTCTTCCTCTTTTAGCCATTCCCACAGAAGAGAGACACGCAGATGGAGCATGGTCAGTGCCTAAACATTTAAGACACCAGTCATGGGTGTCGGTGACTGAAATGGTACCGCCACACTTAGTGCATTTTTTTTTTTAAACCACTAGCTGTTTTTTCCATCTTTAAGGAAGAATGGGGTCTAGTGCCCAAAATGGCACCTAGCACCAAAAAGAAAAGTTTCTGAAGAGAAACCATTCAGAATTTTTTTTTTTTTTTTAAAGAAAAAAAAAGAACAGGCGGTACCGGTAGGCGTCGTGCAGAGGCAAACGCGACCACAAGAAAACAAGATTAAAGAAGAAATTTTCTGCGGTGACAGGGTTGTGTCCTGTCGGCTCTGCAGAAAATGAAGAACTGAAGAGGGACAGTTGGAAAGGCGGGAAGGCAGCGCGCATGTGTTGAGGGATGCTCCCAAAAGCATTCCTATTGGACGCTGGGGAGCGTTCCCGCGCAGGCTCCATTGGTACCGACGATACCCATATGTGAAGACTACATTCCTGCTTGTTCCTGGAGATTATAAGAGATCATAGAGAGAGGAAGACAGGTAACTACATTTGGAAAAACAGAAGCTAGCAAAGTAGTCAGGAAAGCAAAGATTCAAAAAGAGGAGGAAATACCTAATGCAATAAAATGGAGAGAAGACATTTTCAGATATGTTAGTGAGAAAGAGGAAGGGCAAAATGTGATACTGTCAGACTCAGGGGTGAAAGGGAGGAATATGTAGAAGCTGAGGATAAAGTGGAATTGCTTAACAAATATTTCTGTTCTGTGTTCACAGATGACAAACCAGGAGCAGGACCTCAGTAAACACCCACAAACAGGAACAAAAGTGAGGGGCATCTTGAACAATTTTTAGAAGACTGTGTTCGTGAGAAACTAGCTAAACTTAAAGTAGATAAAGCAATGGAACCGGATGGGATACACCCTAGAATACTGAGGGAACTTGGGGATGTTCTAACAGCTCTACGAACCGACCTTTTCAATGCCTCAGAGTCGGGAGTGGTGCCGAAGGACTGCAACAAAGCACATGTGCTCCTTTAACACAAAAGTGGAAGGATATAGTTGAAAACTACAGGCCGGTTAGTTTAACTTTGGTGGTGAGTAAATTATTGGAAGATAAAATAGTGAGGTTTCTGGAGTCCAGCGGATTACAGGATCCGAAACAGCATGGATTCACCAGAAGCAGGACTTGTCACACTAATCTGATTGATTTCTTTGACTGGGTGACCAGGGAGTAGGACCAAGGGAGAGCCCTAGATGTGATGTATTTAGATTTCAGTAAAGCCTTTGACACCGTTCCTCACAGGTGACTTATAAACAAACTGAGCACCCTAAGGATGGACCATAAAGTTACTGCTTGGGTTAGAAACTGGTTGAGTGGGAGGCAACAAAGGGTACAGGTAAATGGAGGTCACTCTGAGGTTACCAGTAGTGTGCCCCATGGGATCTAGCCTTTGTCTAATTCTTTAACATCTTTGTTAGTGATACGGCGGAAGGACTGTCTAGTAAGGTTTGCCTCTTTGCGGATGATACCAAAATCAGCAATAGATACCCAAGGTATAGATAACATGAGGAGGGATCTAGCTAAGCTTGAAGAATGGTCTAGAATTTGGCAGTTGAGATTTAATGTTAAAAATGCAAGGTCATGCATTAGGGCTTCAGCAATCCAAGGGAACAATATAGTACAGGGGGTACATAAGAACATAAGATATGCCATACTGGGTCAGACCAATGTCCATCAAGCCCAGTATCCTGTTTCCAACAGTGGCCAATCTAGGTCATACGTACCTAGCAGTTTCCCCAAAAGACATGTTCCACAATGCTTGTACTGGGTCAAGCATTGATATCCTGGGTCCCTTCTTAATAATGGTTTATGGACCTTTCCTCCAGGAACTTGTCCAAATGTTTTTTAAACCCACAAGAGAGGAGTGGGACCTAGGTGTGATTGTTTGATGATCTTAAAGTAGCTAAACAGGTAGAAAAGGCAATGGCAAAAGTTAGAAGCATGCTTGGGTGCACAGGGAGAGGAATGGCAAAGCAGGAGGTAAACGTGCCTCTGTATAGGTCTTTGGTGCGACCTCATTTGGAGCATTATGTGCAATTCTGGAGACCGCACCTTCAAAAGGATATAAACAGGTTGGAGTCTGTGCAAAGGTGGCTACTAAAATGGTTAGTGATCTTCATTATAAAGCATATGAGGACAGACTTAAGGATCTTAATATGTATACTTTAGAGGAAAGGTATGATAGAGGCGATATGATTGAGATGTTTAAATATCTCCGTAGCATAAATGCACAGGAGAGCCTCGTTCAATTGAAAGCAAGCTCTGCTAAGAGAGGACATAGGATGAGGGTGAAAGGGGATAGACTCAGGAGTAATATGCAGAATTTTTTTAAAATTAAAACAAAGAGTGGTAGATCCATGGAATAGTCTCCCAGTGGAGGTGGTAGAGATGAGGACAGTGTCTGAATTCAAAAAGGCATGGGGTCCAGACGATGTTCCTTCAGCCAATTCACAGAGCGAGAGCATTTATATCAGTAGGATATCAGAGTAGTCTGTTTCTCTGAGGCAGTAATGACTTCCAGCACCTCTGTGGTTAAAGGAGGCATCTATTGCGGAGGTATTTGGACCTTCCAAGCTGCTAACGAGAAGCTGCAAAGGTTGGGGTGCAGCAAGGTGCCTTGAAACTGCGTGAGCAGAAAAGGGATTCATGCCCAGCGTTTGGGGCCCCTGTATCAACAGGGGATGGTGGTGTGGAAACCAGGCCTGCCATGGCCATTGAGGAGAAAGGAGGATGATTAATGCCTTGTCCTGACAGACCTTGAGAAGAACTTGACTGATGAGTGGTAATGGAGGAAAGGTGTAACACAGGCAATGAGTCCAAGGAATGGTAAAGGCATCATGTGCCCACTGAAGAGAACTTGGTTTTATGAAGCAGGAGCGCCTGCATGAGCATCTGGGTTGTGATGCCGATTCTACTGGCTGGGCAGCTAATTCCCTGACTGTTGATGAATTGTCCTCAACCTCCGAGACTGCTTCTTGTACTTTAGATCCAAAAAGACTCTCCCCCTTGACAAGGCGCATCTGCCAGTCAGCTCCTCACAGAGTCCATATACCCAGAGTCAAGCTGTGTGTCTAGATGAAATGGCTGTGGCAATGGTTCATGCCATCGAATCAAAGGTGTCATAGGTGGTACAAATGATATGATAGAGATTTATGTAAAATAGGGAGCAGTTGAGCTTGCTCTTCTACTGCTAAGGCTGGAAGACAATTCAGCTGCAGGAGGAGATCATGGTGGTAATGCAGGATCTGGAGCGGATATGCTAGAAACCTCATGGCAAGGAGGGTCCTCTGATAGGTCTTCTGACCAACAGCATCAAGTGTGTTTTGCTCTTTTCCATGTGGTGTCTGGAAAGTCGATTTAGAGGACTTTGATTTTTATTTTTATTTATTAATTTTTTAGGACAGCTTCGAATACCACCGATTTATGAGGCGGTTGCTGGTGAGCAAATCCTGGCACTGGCTGTATCTTATATTTGAGGTCAAGTCACCTGAAGGTAGCATGCATTGAGGAGCTTGAGGGTCACTCAGAACTAAGGCCCTAGAAGCTTTCTATAAAAATTTTGGATAAGATCGATCTTCAGGCACATCCGAATGCTCTGGGAGTGGCAGAGGCTCTGGGAATTTCTAATTTAGTCTGCAGCTAGTTTGAGAGTAAGGGACACTAAACAGCAAACAAGTGGCATCCTCTAGTGGTGTGGGTGTCTGTCATGCTATCAGAGGGCAATCTTAGGTTTCCCTGATACCTAAAACCCATGGGCGTGTCCACTGGCATGCTGAGTGCAGGGATCCCAGGATTTGAAGTGACAGCACTGAGGATGACACTGCTATCCTGAACTAACTTCCATAGTAGTGAGAGAAGTGAAGAGATAGTGCTTGTGGTCACTCAGGTAGAGTGAAACCATTTCACCTCTGAGTTTTCCCTGCAAGATCTGTCCCAACTCTGGAGAGAAAAGCAGGCAAGGGCTGAGCTGTCAGTAATAGGGTGCTTAGTCTTACATTTTACCTTATCACTAGAAGCACTGAGTTCTGCCACCATTTTCAGAAGCTGAAGTGAAGGAGTGGAGCCCCTAGAATGAGTATGAAGGCTTTGGGTAGCCAGTGCCAGTAGGGAATCTGCTCCGGACGCGCAGCTGCCCTAGGAAGTCCCAATCATGCCTTGTCTGGGCCCAATGGGGCAAGGGTCAATGAAAGCTGCTGTGCTGAAATTTTAAAATCTTGTTCCTTCAGCATTTAGTGAAAAATGTATGTGCAGGGATGAGAGGGTAGAAAGCATAGTTACTCACCTACAACAGGTGATCTCCAGGGACAGTAGAAATCAGTCCTCACATAGGGGTGACGTTGGCACCAACAGAGCATGCGTAGAGCATTTCCCCAGCTTTCAAAGAAAGCCTTTGGGAATGCCACCACGCATGCATGGTCCCCCTTCCCGCCGAAGGGTGCCATCTTGATCGGTCTGATAACATAGCTCAGGCAAGGATAAAAATCCAAACAGAGGAGTGGGCAACTCCAAGGGGAGGTGGGTGGGTTGCAAGGACTGATTCCTGCTGTCCCTGGAGAACACCCCTGTCATAGGTGAGTAACTACGCTTTCTCCAGGAACAAGCAGGAAGTCAGTCCTCGCATATAGGAATCCTCTGCTACAGGTTACTGAGGACCCGTAGAAAAAA
Source organism: Ichthyophis bannanicus (assembly GCA_033557465.1). Taxonomy (NCBI): domain Eukaryota; kingdom Metazoa; phylum Chordata; class Amphibia; order Gymnophiona; family Ichthyophiidae; genus Ichthyophis; species Ichthyophis bannanicus. Next base: position 159,811,998 of record CM066045.1, read on the forward strand.
AAGCCATGGCAAGCCATGAGCAGAAATTGGTAACCAAAGACAGCTCGAGGGCCCTGGGGTGCCGGAAGACCACATGCTCTAGGTAGCTGCAAAAGAAGGGTCGTAGGGCCAGAGGTGCCTAAATCCAAAACAGATTACAGAGTACAGCCTGACCAAAAGGCATTGTCCCAATGGGACTCCCTCTCCAGGCAGTGATGCGTCAAAGGTGTTAGCCAAGGACCAGGTTGCAGCTCGACAGATGTCCGCCAGGGGCATAAGAGCGCAGTTGTGCCACTGATGCTGCCCTCGCACAGTGTGCTGTGACTCGGCATCCAGCGGTAGCCCAGCCTGAGCCTGGGCAAATGTGATGCAATCTGCCACCCAGAAGGAAAGGGTCCACTTGGTGACCACAAGTCCCAAATGGGCAGGGTCGTAGGAGGTGAAGAGCTGCTCGGACCTACGGTGGGGCCTGCGTGTGCTGCAGATAGAAGGATAGCACCCTCCTACAGTCAAGAGTTTGGAGGATCACTGACGCCCGTTTGGCGTGGGGCTTCGGAAAGAAGGTCAGCAGTAAAATTTCCTGGTTGAGGTTAAAGTCCAAGACAACCTTCGGGAGAAACTTAGGTTGCGATCAGAGAACCATTTGGTTCCTGTAGAAACTCGTGTAGGGAGCATCCGCCGTCAGGGCCGAGGTGAGGGCTACAAGAAAAACCACCTTCCAAAAAAGCGTCCTGCTCGCTTCGGCACCTACTGGCTCGAAGGACAGTTGTGTTAGTCATGAAAGAATGACATTGAGATCCCACTCTGCCAGGGGCAGTCGGATGGGAAGCCTGGAAAGCAACAGCCCACGCATGAAGCGGGAAATCAGTGGCTGGCCTGAGAGGGGTCCACTCTCGACTGGGTGGTGGTTGGCTGAAATCGTGCTCAGGTGGACCCTGAGTTGGACTTCAGGCCCGCTTGGAGTAGGTACTGCAGATCTAGGTGGATGGGGCAAGAGAACGGATCGGCCCATAGCTCTGCGCACCACATCGAGAACAACCACCACTTAAAGATATAAGCCCTAGTTGAGTCCTTGCGCGAAGCCAGCAATATGTTCTCTATCTCCACCGGGAGACTAAGAGGGACTAGCATGACCCGCCCAGCTGCCAAGCTATGAGGGATAGAGACCTCAGGTTCGGATGAAGCAGAAGACCCTCCTCCTGTGTCAACAAGCCCGGCGTGCTGCTGAGGGGAACAGAGGGCTCTGACGAGAGGCGAAGCAGCAGCAGGAACCAGGGCTGCTGAGGCCACTGCGGGGCCATGAAAATCACAGAGGCCCCATCCCGCTGAACCTTGAGAACAGCCCACACTATGAGCGGGGTGGGAGGAAATGCATACAGAAGGTTGCGCATCCATGGCAGCAGGAAGGCGGAGGCTTCCCTGCTTGGGTGGGGAACCGGGCTGCAGAATCACAGGAGCTGCGAATTCGCAGGGCTGGTGAAAAGGTCCAGGACCAGAGTCCCCCAAGCACAGGAACAGCCACTGCGCTGTCTGCGGGCACAGATGCCACTCTTGTGGCTGGAGGATCTGATTCAGTCTGTCTGCCAGAACGTTGTCCTGACCTGGGAAATAAGTAGCCCGCAGAACTATGCCTTGGCAGATTGCTAAGGACCATAAGGCTACCAGCTCCAAGCAGAGGCTATAAGAGCCGGTACCCCCGTTTGTTCATATAGAACATTGCCACCAGTTGTCCGTCTGGACAAGCACCGTCTGATGGTGAACACGGTGCCTGACCGCCCAGAATTCGATGAAGTTGATCAATTGTTGGGACTCCATGAGAGACCATGTCCCTTGCATGCGGAGCTCACTGCCGTGTGCTCCCCAGCCCATTAGAGAAGAGTCCGTGGTCAAGACCAAGTCGTGCTGTGGAGCCTGAAATGGCATACTTTGAAGCAGATTCCGGGTGTCCCGCCTGAAATGGCATACTTTGAAGCAGATTCCGGGTGTCCCGCCACCAGTCGAGGAACTCTGACAGTTGGTGCATGACTGAGACGGCATCATAGACGGCCCGTTGCCTGAGTCCACTGAGTACAAAGGCACCACTGTGCTGCACACATGTGTAGATAGGCGCTGGGGACGATGTGGACTGTCAAGGCCATGTGGCCGAGAAGATGGAGCATCGCCTGGGCCGAAACTGTCGCAGCGCTGGACCATGGAAGCCAGAGCAATGAAGCTGTCTGCCCTGTCCTGGGGAAGGAAGGCCGTCGCCTGCTGGAAGTAGAGGCACACGCCAATGAACTCCAGGGATTGGAACGGAGTAAGGTGGGACTTTGGGTAATTCACCACAAAGCAAAGGAGCGAGGAGCTGGACGGTGCAGGCCATGGCCTGCTGTGCTTCATCGGCCGTCTCCCCTGTAATGAGCCAGTCGTCTAGATAAGGATACATGATGAAGGTGCCTTGCAACCGAAGGTGGGCTGTGGCTACCGCGAGTCACTTGGTGAACACTCGCTGAGTAAATGCGAGGCCGAAGGGAAGCACACTGTTGGTAGTGGTTCCCTTTTACCCTGAAGCGTAAGTATTTTCTATGATTCAGGTGGACCAGGATATGAGCATATGCATCCCGAAGGTCCAAGGAGCATAGCCAGTCGCCCTGCCTGAGGAAGGGCAGCAAGGCGCCAAGGGAGAACATTTTGTACCTCTCCCGCACCAGGTATTTGTTGAGATTTTGTAGATCGAGGATGGGTCAGAAACCACCCGCCTGCTTTGGCACAAGGAAGCAACAAAGGTAGAACCCACGACCTCTGATGTGCAGTGAGACCACTTCCACTGCTTGCTCTTCGAGGAGGTTGGCAATCTCCTCTGCCAAGATGACCTGGTACACAGGGAGCTAAGGGGGCTCTGCGGGGCAGAATGGTGGAGGAAGTCGTTCCAGGTGAAGGAGGTAACCCTCCCAAACAACCTGGAGAATCCAGGTGTCTGAGGTGACAGACTCCCATTGGGGAGCAAAGTGGACCAGGCGCCCTCGCACTGATAGTTGAGTCACCAGAGGGTGAGTGGCTATGCATCTGGCATCAAAAACCTGAGGCCGACTGGGCTGGTGCTGGGGTCTGGCTTTTGGGTCCCTTTGGCTTACGTGGACCCTGGTGGCCGCTCTTGCTCTGTCCACCTTGAGGCAGAAGAGGAGCAGGCGCCGGAGAATAAGGTGGGTAGCCTCGATAGGGGAGACCCTTCCTCTGAAAGAAAGACTTGTTGCTTCTTCTGTGGGAGGGATGAAGTCTTCCAGGAGAGACGAGTGCGGGTTAGGTACTCCATCTCAATCCCCGCCATGTCCTCCATCGGTTTGCCGAACTGTTCTCATGTGGAGACGGGCATTTGGGGTCACAAACCGTGGAGGCCATGTGTCCTAGAAGGCACATAAAGTGCCTTGCTGATATCTGAGACTTGTGGGTGATGTCGTGTTCCAGCTCCAGAAGTCTCTGAGCTCTGCCTTCTGGCAGGTAAGCTTTCACTTGAATGGTGTCTAACCTTGCCCCTATGAACTCTAAGTTTTGAGTGGGGAGCAAAGTGGACTTTGCTTGATTTATGACAAAGCCTAGATGCTGCAGTATGTTGATAGTGCGAGCCATGGCCTGTTGGGCTTCTTGAGGCGATGGGGCCTTGATGAGCCAGTCGTCCAAGTATGGGAAGACAAAATATTCCCTGGTCCCTGAGGAAAGCCGCCACTACTGCCAGACATTTGATGAATACTCTGGGGGCAGAGGCTAGGCTGAATGGAAGTACTCTGTACTGAAAATGGTTTCCTCCCAATACAAATCTGAGATATTGCCTGTGGTCTGGATGTATGAGGATGTGTGTATAAGCATCCTTCAGGTCTAAAGAGCATAGCCAGTCTCCCTGGTGGAGGTAAAGTAGCAATATTCCAAGGGAAAGCATCTTGAACTTTTCCCTCACCGGGAACTTGTTTTAAGTTTTGCAGGTCAAGGATGGGCCTGAGGCCTCCTGTTCTCTTTGGTATCAGGAAATACCTGGAGTAAAAGCCTTGTCCTAGTAGGCTGTGGGGCACCGGCTCCACCACCTGATCCTCTAGAAGACCGGCCAACTCCTGTAAGAGGAGGTTCCTGTGTAGAGGGGGTCTGAGAGGTTCTCCTGGAAAGTAGGAGGGAGGTACCTGGTTGAAGTGGAGCAAATAGCCCTTTTGGACTATTTGTAAGACCCAAGCATCGGTGGTGATTGAAGGCCATCTGTGGATGTAACATGCCAAACTTCCTCCTGTGCAAAGCCTCACCCCTGGCTGGAGAGAGACTATGCTGTGGCAATCAAAAACCCCATACCGGCTGGGAAGGAGCCAGTGCCTGGGGCTTGGGGGTCTTCTGCTTATGCGGGCCATGCCCGTCCCTTGACCTGCTGCCCCTGTTGGGGAGCCGGGGAGGCCTGGTAAGTGGGGTAGTTGCGGTAAGCAGTACCCTTCCTTGGGGAAAAGGTCTTTTTACCCAGGCCCTTCTTTTTGGAAGGGGCAGAAGTCTTTTTGGAGAGTCTTGTCCGGGTCAAGTACTCGGCCTCGATTTCAGCAGCCTTCTCAGTCATGGGTTTGCCAAAAAGGTTGTCACCTTGACAAGGGACATCGACCAACTTGTCCTGAACCCATGGCTCTAGGTCCGACAACATTAGCCACGCCTTGCGTCGGGCACCGATGCCGGCTGCGGCTACCTGGGCCGAAGCCTCGAAGCTGTCATAGGCTGCTCGAGACCAACTTTGAGCACTCTCGAATCCCCGTGGACAAGTTTTTGAAATGCTGCAAGGGTTCCTCGGAGAGGCCAGCAGAGAACCCGGCAATCTCCTCTGCCAGGTCTCGTAAGTACATGCCCATGTACAGCTGGTAGGTTTGGACATGGCATGATAGCATCGAACCCTGGAAGCACTTCCTGCCAAGGGCGTCCAGGTTCCGGGCCTCCTTGCCCCAGGGAGCACTGAGGAATGCGTTTTCTGGCTCTTGAGCCTGTGCATAGCCAATTCCACAACCATGGAGTTGTGCAGCAGTTGTGCCTTTTGGAACCAGGGCTCTTGCAGACTTGATATATGGAATTGACCCACTTGCTGAGAACTGGCATCAAGGCTGGTGACTCCCACATGCAGAGCAGCCGTTCCAACATCGGGGGAATCGGTACCGTAAAAGCTTCCCAAGGAGGAAAAATCATACTGGAGAGCTTCGAGCTTTTCAGCTCGAGGCTCCTACTCGGTGTCCGCCGGGAATGCCAAAGCCTTGGACATGTCCCTGACGAAGTTCGAGAACCAGGTATCCTTGGGGGGGTGGGAGGGGGGGGCCTTCTCCGAGGCTCGAACCCCGGCGAGTCCAATGGGACACACCGAGTCCGGTGGGTGTCCGGGGACTCTTCATCTTCCGTTTCCCGTGCCGAGTACTCTGAAGAGAAACGATGGGCTCTAGCCGTGTGGGCTTTGATCTCGACTGCCCCGACACAGAGGGCACCGGTGTCGACGACCTCAGTCCCGAACGGGAGGTCAAGGGAGACCTTGGCCGAGGATCGACTCGAGCTCGAAGAGTCTCGAGGATCGGCTTGGCCTCTGGGGTCGATTTGGACGTCGAGGTCCCAGTGGTCGGGGCAGACGGACCAGTGAGACCGGCCATCAGTGCCTGCTGTTGCTCCTCCATGAATGAACACAATTGCAAGGCTGCTTCTCACATCAACGACCCAACTCTATGTGCCTTTAATAGTACTTTACAAAAACTTTTTTATCTTTTTCTATATTCATTTTTTATAAAAAACTTTTTAAGAATTTATGACATCTCATGCGCTTGTCTCTTACGGGGTGTTACAAATCTTCCTCGGGGGGAGCATCGTGTTGCAGAGATGCTTTAAACTTTTGTCTCACAAGACATACTTTCTCCAAAGTTATTGATCTCTAACAAACACTTATCTGATTTATCAGCTGTTGAATGTTGTTTCTGCAACTCCGAGGAGACTGTCACTCTTAACAACTGTTACTGAAGTCCTTATTGCCTGAAATAATCAACTTCCAAGTCCCAACGCCGTTCATCTAAGGCGCCCAAGAGTTTCACACACTCAATTTCATCAGGGGATCTTCACCCACACTCGGGACTTCCTCTGCAAACATGTAACAAAGAATTATCATGCTTTTACCTTTCCTCAAGCAATCAATAAAATGTTCCTACGAATTACTGTATCTTACTATGGCAGCTGAGATAATGACAAAAGAAAGAAATGTTACCCATTCAGATGTTGCTATTAACGTAAAGAGACGGACTTTGCTCCACACTGAGTTTTTCTCCAAAAGCAAAAAACGCCGCGCATGCGGCTTGACACTACTCACAGTGCTCTTATAGGCTACTACTTTAGCTCCTCCCGCCATTCATGGGAACGGAAAGGAATAATGGGAACCTCATTAAATCCCCTTTAAACACATAGCGACCAGTCAAGGGACGCATTGAGTCCATGAGGTTTTACAGTGTTAAGTTTGAAGATCCATTGCTGTTCTTCCCGAATTAACTGTTGTTCCTTAGTGTGCATGCCCCGTGTCTGTTGAACCCGATCTATGGCATACACTCGAAGATGATCAAAGGTATGGTTTTTATCAAGGCAATGTGGCACCAGCGGCGCAGTCAGGACCCCATTGGAAAATCTACTACGATGTTCAATTATCCTCTGTCGAAGTGGCCGACTTGTTTGGCCCACATAAAGTAACTGACAAGGGCACTGAAGAATATAAACGACATAGTCTGAAGAGCAATTTGTGGCATGCCTCAATTTATACTCCACTCCTTTATGCTCAAATTTTTGTAATTCTAATGTTATCCTGCAAATGCTACACAAACCGCATTTTGTATGCCCCCGTCTCTCAGCTGCATCATCCAGAGATCGAGGAGAACGAAGGCGAGATGGACTCAATTGTTCCTTCAGATTAATACTTCTACCCCAGACGCACCAAATGTGTTTGTTCCCCAATCCTGGGGTTTGCCTCAGAATGTGGCTATATTCCCTAATGATTTTCTGAATCGAAGTACTCAAGGGAGAAAAACGGGTGACTAAATTCACTGTGTTGACATCAAGCTTCTGACGTGACTGCCTACTGTTGGTATTGGAAGATAATAATAGCCATCGATCATTGTACAGAGCTCGGGTGTAAGCCCGTTTCACTACCATCTGAGGATATCCCCGGGACAAAAAGTTCTTAATCAAACGTTTAGATTGTACCCGAAAATCTGAAACCTCAGAACAATTTCTCCTATATCGCAGAAATTGGGAAAATGGTAATCCCTCCTTCAAAGGTCGCGGATGTACACTTCAAAGGTCGCGGATGTACATACGTAGAGACTGGCTCCAATGGTCTCTACGTATGTGGATTCATTTCTACGTCCATTGTTAGTACATTTACCGTCATATCTCAGGGATACAACGCATTTTCTGAATGTTTTGGAAGAGTACTCACAGTGGGCTGTCACTGGTGGCACCATTTTGGTAACTTTAGATGTAGTGTCGTTGTACACGAGTATCCCCCAAGTGGCAGCGTTACAAACAGTGGAACATTTTTTAAAACAGCGAGATGACATCACTGATGAGACACTTAAAATGTTACTACAACTAGCACGACTTGTCATATTTCAAAGTTTTTTTCACTTTCAGGATGTTATTTACCAGCAGATAGCCGGAGTGGCTATGGGCGCGACATGCGCCCCCTTCTATCGCCAACTTGTATATGGCTCTTTTTGAGGACCATTGGCTGAAATTGTCGCCTTATGTTACCAATATCATTATATGGCGTAGGTTCATTGATGATATTTTTCTATTGTGGAAAGGTGAGGAAAAGGATTTGCTTCTTTTTTTTTTGATTGGCTGAATGCATGTGATCCATGTATTAAATTCACCATAACACATCACACTACGACTAACATTTCTGGATTTGCAAATTCAGAGGGGTATTTCAGGTTGGATAACTTCGGTGTTTATCAAGCCCACCGACAGAAATACATTTTTACATTTCACCAGTGTACATCCGCGACCTTTGAAGGAGGGATTACCATTTTCCCAATTTCTGCGATATAGGAGAAATTGTTCCGAGGTTTCAGATTTTCGGGTACAATCTAAACGTTTGATTAAGAACTTTTTGTCCCGGGGATATCCTCAGATGGTAGTGAAACGGGCTTACACCCGAGCTCTGTACAATGATCGATGGCTATTATTATCTTCCAATACCACCAGTAGGCAGTCACGTCAGAAGCTTGATGTCAACACAGTGAATTTAGTCACCCGTTTTTCTCCCTTGAGTACTTCGATTCAGAAAATCATTAGGGAATATAGCCACATTCTGAGGCAAACCCCAGGATTGGGGAACAAACACATTCGGTGCGTCAGGGGTAGAGGTATTAATCTGAAGGAACAAATTGAGTCCATCTCAATTGGAGTGGAGGAGTAGCCTAGTGGTTGGGGCAAGGTACTTCAGGCCAGAAGGTCGGGGGTTCAAATCCCACTAGAGGACAGCAACCTTGGGCTGGAAGGACTGGGGTTTCTAGTCCCACAGGTGCTCCTTGTGGTCTTGGGCAAGCCACTTAACCCTCCATAGCCCATGTTCCCTGTAAAATAGTTATCTCCAAGTTATAATGCCCTGTTCAATGTAATTTCAGTTTGTTCAATGTAAACCACACTGATGCAGAATAGCGTGGTATAAGAGAATATAAAATAAATCTCGCCTTCGTTCTCCTTGATCTCTGGATGATGCAGCTGAGAGACGGGGGCATACAAAATGCGGTTCGTGTAGCATTTGCAGGATAACATTAGAATTACAAAAATTTGAGCATAAAGGAGTGGAGTATAAATTGAGGCATGCCACAAATTGCTCTTCAGACTATGTCGTTTATATTCTTCAGTGCCCTTGTCAGTTACTTTATGTGAGCCAAACAAGTCGGCCACTTCGACAGAGAATAACTGAACATCGTAGTAGAATTTCCAATGGGGGCCTGACTGCGCCGCTGGTGCCACATTGCCTTGATAAAAACCATACCTTTGATCATCTTCGAGTGTATGCCATAGATCGGGTTCAACAGACACGGGGCATGCACACTAAGGAACAACAGTTAATTCGGGAAGAACAGCAATGGATCTTCAAACTTAACACTGTAAAACCTCATGGACTCAATGCGTCCCTTGACTGGTCGCTATGTGTTTAAAGGGGATTTAATGAGGTTCCCATTGTTCCTTTCCGTTCCCATGAATGGCGGGAGGAGCTAAAGTAGTAGCCTATAAGAGCACTGTGAGTAGTGTCAAGCCGCATGCGCAGCATTTTTTGCTTTTGGAGAAAAAATCAGTGTGGAGCAAAGTCGTCTCTTTACGTTAATAGCAACATCTGAATGGGTAACATTTCTTTCTTTTGTCATTATCTCAGCTGCCATAGTAAGATACAGTAATTCGTAGGAACATTTTATTGATTGCTTGAGGAAAGGTAAAAGCATGATAATTCTTTGTTGTTACATGTTTGCAGAGGAAGTCCCGAGTGTGGGTGAAGATCCCCTGATGAAACTGAGTGTGTGAAACGCTTGGGCGCCTTAGATGAACGGCGTTGGGACTTGGAAGTTGATTATTTCAGGCAATAAGGACTTCAGTAACAGTTGTTAAGAGTGACAGTCTCCTCGAGGAGTTGCAGAAACAACATTCAACAGCTGATAAATCAGATAAGTGTTTGTTAGAGATCAATAACTTTGGAGAAAGTATGTCTTGTGAGACAAAAGTTTAAAGCATCTCTGCAACACGATGCTCCCCCCGAGGAAGATTTGTAACACCCCGTAAGGGACAAGCGCATGGGATGTCATAAATTCTTAAAAAGTTTTTTATAAAAAATGAATATAGAAAAAGATAAAAAGAAGTTTTTGTAAAGTACTATTAAAGGCACATAGAGTTGGGTCGTTGATGTGAGAAGCAGCCTTGCAATTGTGTTCGTTTTTGGACCTTGCATTCAGCTGCGACGTTTTATACTGAGACCCCGGTGCCTAATGATAGTATTTTTCTTGGTTCCTTTTTGGTGAAAGTTCAAGCACATATTTCTATTAATTCACTGGTGAACTGCTTGAAATATACTGACCATATTTATTAGGCTCCTCCATGAAGGCAGACATACTGCGCTCCAAGGCCATCATCCTGAGATCGAGCTCAGAAGACTCCGCCAGCCTTCGGCTTGGGTCCCGACGCCGTCGGGCCCTGATGCCGGTTCTCCCGGAGGGGAGTCAACGAGGACAACAGCAGTTACCTTCCTCGGCGTCTCCGGCTCCATGTGAGGTACTTTTGCAGGGCGCTCGGGCTGCGAGGACCTGAGGCAGCAGTCAGGACTCCACGACTTGGTCCGCTAGGGTCCAGGCCGATCAGAGGCATCCAACGACGACGCCCTCGCAGGTTTCTTCTTCCTCCAGTGTTCCTGCGAGAGAGACCCACGCTCAGAAGACCCACGACGATGTTCGGAGTCAGACAGCTCCCGAGACATCGAGGCTTCTGACGAGGTCCGGACCCGAGTGGATTCGGATAATGAGAAAATCCTTTCACACTGATGCTGCTTACTTCTACATGCCTTAGAGGACATTTTGCTGCACGGGCCACAGGCCTTCGGGTCATGGCTGGCGCCGTGTGTTGGTGAGAGACATTAATTTTTTATACTGCTGATCACACTTTTTAAACCTGCTGGCAGCTATTGGGGGAAAAAGGGCCCCTGTGAGGTCGAAAGACCGGGCTGCCAGTGAAAAAAAGAAAAAAAAAAAAGCACGAACGCTTGTCACAAAGGACAAAAATGAAAAATAAGGCCGGACTCGATACCAGTGTACCAAATCTGAGGCGGGACGGGGAAAGAGTAATTACTCACCTGTAACAGGTGTTCTCCAGGAGCAGCAGGAATCAGTCCTCACATATGGGTGACATCGACGTCAATGGAGCCCCTGCGGAGCATTTCCCCAGCTTTCCAAGAAAGCCTTTGGGAATTCTGGCACGCATGCGCGGTTCCCTTCCCACCTAAAGGTGCCATCTTGCTCAGTCAAATGACATAGCTAAAAACAGCACACAAAAATGCAAAAATAAACTATATACAACTGCAACTCCCAGGGGAGGCAGGGAGGGTTGTGAGAACTGATTCCTGCTGCTCCTGGAGAACACCTGTTACAGGTGAGTAACTACTCTTTCTCCAGGACCAAGCAGGAAGTCAGTCCTCACATATGGGTGACTCCCTAGCTCTGGGCTACCAAGGAACCCAAGCTGAACAAGAGAACTCCCTCTAGTCCCAGCATCAAAGAAAGGCTTTTCACTGACAAAACCTCCACCAGTAGCCCAACAGAGGGCAGGAGTTGCCTAAACCTCAAAGAGATTCCGGAGTACTGCCTGGCCAAAAGCACTGTCCCTACGGGACTCTCTCCAGACAGTAATGGGCCGCAAAGATCTGGCTTGAGGACCAAGTTGCAGCCCTGCAGATGTCCACCAATGGTACAGAGCGGAGGTGAGCCACTGAGACAGCCACTGCCCTGACACGATGGGCTGTGACCCGACCCTGCAAAGGAAGGTCAGCAGCCTTGTAAGCCCAGGTGATACAGTCAGCTACCCAGGTGGACAAGGTATGCTTGGACACAGCCAACCCCAAATTATTAGGGTCAAAAGAGACGAAGAGCTGAGTAGCCCTTCTATGCCCCTGCGTACGGTCAAGGTAGAAGGATAAGGCCCTCCTACAGTCCAGGGTATGCAGAACTGCCTCAGCCTGGCTTGCATGAGGCCTAGGAAAGAATGTTGGAAAAACCACCTCTTGGTTAAGGTGGAAAGAGGAGACAACATTGGGGAAGAACTTTGGATGAGTCCTAAGGACTACCCTGTTCCTACAGAAGCGGGTGTAAGGCCTATCACAGACCAGGGCCTGAAGCTCACTCACTCGCCTGGCCGAGGTTAAGGCTATCAAGAAGAGTGTCTTCCAGGACACGAAGCGGAGTGGACAAGTAGCCATCGGCTCAAAAGGTGGGTGAGTCAGTTGCTGCAAGACCACATTCAACTCCCACTCAGGAGCAGGAGGACTGATTGGAGGCTTGAGCAAGAGCAAGCCTCTGAGAAACCGGGACACCAAGGGGTGAACCGACAGAGAATGTCCTTCCACCAGTGAGTGGTGAGCTGCTAGAGCTGAGAGGTGGACCCGAACAGAATTGGACTTAAGTCCCTGATTGGATAAGTGCAGTAAGTACTGAAGCACTACTGGTACAGTACAGAAGGATCTTCTGTACGCAGCTGACACCACACAGAAAACCTTTTCCACTTCAGAGCATAGGTTTTCCTAGTGGACTGTTTCCTAGTGGCTATAACAACCTCCTCAACTTCCTGAGGTAGGCCCCAGGGAGCCAAAACTACCCTTGCAGCCTGCAGGCCATCAAATTGAGAGCTTTGAGATTGGGGTGCAGAAGGGAACCCTGATCCTGAGAGAGAAGGTCGGGTTGCAACCCCAGAGGCAGTGGGGGATCCACCGCCAGCTGAAGCAGAAGTGGAAACCAAGGCTGTCTCGGCCACCTGGGAGCCACCAGCAGGACCGAGGCCTTGTCCTGAAGAATTTTGAAGAGAGTTCGGGCCACCAAGGGCGTGGGAGGAAACGCATACAGGAGGCCCGGAGTCCAGGGAATCAGAAAAGCATCTGCTGCTATCCGCAGAGGATGCGGTTGCCTGGAGCAGAACCTTGGCAGCTGTTTGTTCAGTGGACTGGCAAACAGATCTATGGATGGAAGTCCCCATTTCAGGAAGATCTTCTGAACCACCAAAGGATGGAGCTGCCACTCGTGGGGCTGCAGAATCCTGCTCAACCTGTCGGCTAGGTAGTTTTCCTGGCCAGGTAGATACACAGCCATGAGGAGCATGTTGTGTCTGAGAGCAAACAAGCAAAGTTCCTGTGCTTCCTGACAAAGGAGCCTGGACCCAGTTCCGCCCTGCTTGTTCACGTAAAACATGGCTACTTGGTTGTCTGTTTGAACTAGGACAGACTGACGAGCCAGGGTTGGAGAGAAAGGCTGGAGGGCGAACCAAATAGCCCTGAGTTCCAGTAGATTGATTTGCTGTGTGGCTTCCCAGGAAGACCACAAGCCCTGGGTGCACTTGCCCAGACAATGAGCTCCCCAGCCCTGCAGGGAGGCATCCGTGGTCAATACCACTGTGAACCCAGGAACCTGAAAAGGTACCCCTTGCAGCAGATTGGGTGGGTGCAGCCACCAGCGGAGGGAGTTCAGAAATTGTCTGGACAACCTTATCCTGTCTCTGAGGCAGCCTGTGGCCTGTGACCACTGAGACCGAAGGCACCACTGTGCAGGCCTCATATGGAACACACTTGAAAAGAATTTGTGCAAGTTCCTCGAGGAACTTGCACAAATTCTTTTCAAGTTAAGTGTGTTTCACTTTATTATTTGAAATTTTATTAAAAGGACTGAACCGAGTGGAGGGCATGGTTTATATTGTCTGCCCCTTTCCGGTGGAGTCCGACAAAAGAAAAATGTTTTTTGAAAAAGATTCATGCTGAGGATTAGTGATTTTTGTCTTCTTGAGTTTTAATTGTGATCACTAACATTGGGACTTTGGAGTTTTGATCTCATATGGAGCCTGGCATTGGGAGTCACATATACTGTCGAAGCCATGTGGCCAAGAAGCCTCAGGCAGAGTCTGGCAGAGACCAGAGACCTGCTGAGAAACTGGTTTGTTAAGTTGATCAGTCTTTGGGCTCTGTCTTCTGGCAAGAGCGCTTTTGCCAGCAGAGTCCAGCCTTGCCCCTATGAACTCCAAGTTCTGGGAGGGGAGCAAAGTGGACTTTGCGAAGTTTATTACAAACCCCAGGCTTTGAAGAAGAGCAATAGTTCTGAGGGTGGCTTGACGGGCCTCCTGGCATGTCTGACCCCTGATGAGCCAGTCGTCCAGATAGGGGAAGACAAAGATTCCCTGATTTCTCAGGTAGGCCGCTACCACTGCCAGGCATTTGGTAAAGACCCTGGGAGCGGAAGTGAGGCCAAAAGGTAGTATTCTGTACTGATAATGGTTTCCTCCCACAATGAACCTGAGGTACTTTGTGGTCTGGATGAATGAAGATGTGAGTGTACGCATCCTTTAGATCTAAGGAGCAAAGCCAATCTCCCTGCTGGAGGTAGGGTAGAAGTGTTCCAAGAGTAAGCATCTCGAATTCTAGGAATTTGTTGAGATTTCTGAGGCCTAGAATAGGCCGAAGGCCACCGGTTCTTTTGGGTACCAGGAAATACCTGGAGTAGAACTCTTGACCCTGTAAGTGGGGAGGCACAGGCTCCACTGCCCTGTCCACTAACAGACCTTGAAGCTCCTGAAGGAGAAGATCTGTGTGCAGGGGAGGCCTTGGAGGTTCCCCTGGAGAGTATGGAGGCGGCAGCTGTTGGAAGTGTAGCAGATAGCCCTTGTGGATTATGCTTAACACCCAACTGTCTCCAGTGATGAGTGGCCACTTGTGGGCAAACAGGGCAAGGCGACCTCCTGTGCAGGGTTGGGAGAGCAGGGACGGAGAGGCTATGCCTAAGGAGTCAAAAACCCCCACCCTGCTGAGTGGGATCAGAGGCCGGAGGATTGGAAGTCCTCTGCCTATGGGGCCCATTACCTTGCCCCTTGGCCTACTGACCCTAAGGAGCAGCTTGGGCGGCCTGGTACTGTGGATACTGTTTGTAGGCAGTGCCCTTCCTCGGGTAAAAGGGCTTTTTACCCGAGCCCTTCTTTTTGTGAGAAGGGGTAGAAGTCTTTCTAGACAGCCTTGTCCTCGTGAGGTGCTCGGTTTCGAGCTGTGCGACCTTCTCTGTCATGGGCTTGCCAAAAAGGTTCTCACCTCGGCAAGGGACATCGACCAACTTGTCCTGAACCCATGGCTCGAGGTCCGATGACTGCAGCCATGCCTGGCGTCGAGCCGCGATGCCGGCTGCCGCAACACGGGCCGAAGCCTCGAAGCCATCGTAGGCAGCATGGGACATAAACTTGGAGCATTCCCGGATCCCCGAGGACAAGGACTTGAACCTCTGCAAGGGTTCCCCGGAGAGACCAGCGGAGAACCCAGCCAGCTCCTTGGCCAGGTCTCGCAAGTACATGCCCATGTACAGCTGGTAAGACTGGACACGGCAAGCAAGCATCAAGCCCTGGAAGCACTTTCTACCAAAACCATTGAGGTTCCTGGCCTCCCTGCCAGGGGTCACCGCGGAGTGCATCTTCTGACTTTTCAGGTGATGCATGGTCGATTCCACCACCATGGAAGGTGTGGTAGCTGTGCCTTCTGAAAGCCAGGGATCTTCCGGAGTCGATAGATAGAATCGACCCGCTTGCTTAGAAGCGGCGCCGAGGCCGGTGCCTCCCACATCCGGAAGAGGAGCCATTCCAGCATCGGAGGAACCGGAACAGTAAAGGCCTTCTTCGGAGGAGAGTCATACTGTAGGGCCTTGAGCTCCTCGGCTCGAGGCTCCTCCTCGGGGTCCGCAGGGATAGCCAATGCAGTGGCCATATCCCGGACGAACTCCGAGAACCGGGTATCCTCCGGGGAGGGGGGGGGGGATCTACTCCGGGGCTCCGACTGCGGTCAGTCCAACGGGACGCACCGAGTCCTGAAGGTGTCATGGGACTCCTCGTCCTCCATCTCCCAGGCGGACTCATCCGATGCGGAATCTGGGTCCGACCGCGCGGGGCCTGTGAGCACCCGCCCTGATGCCGAAGGCACCGGCGTCGACGCCCTCGGTCCCGAATGGGAGGTCGAGGGAGACCACGACCGAGGTCGACCTCGAGCCTTCATGGTCTCCAGTATCGGCTCGGACTCCGGGGTCGACTTCGACACCGATGTCCTGGTGGTCGTGGCAGATGCACCAGACAGGCTGGCCATCAGTGCCCGCTGCTGTTCCATGAAGGCAGACAGTCTGCTCTCCAAGGCTGTCAGCCTGAGACCCAACTCAGGAGACTCAGCAGCCACCGACTTGGGCCCCGGCGGTGCCGGGCCCGACATCGGCTCTCTGGGAGGAGAGTCCACGAGGACTACAGGACTTACGTGTCCAGCAGACTCCGGCTCCACTCGAGGTACTTTTGGAGGCTTCTCCTGTTCCACGGGCCCGGGGTGATGGTCGGGGGTCTGAGACCTAGCTCTCGAGGAGCCAGGGACCTCTTCCGACGATGCCCTCGTGAGCAGCTTCTTCCTCTTTTGTTCCCGGTCAGGGGACCCCCTGTCCGAGGAGCCCCGACGGTGCTCGGGATCAGATTCCCGAGATGTCGAGGCCTCAGACGAGGTCCGGGTCCGCCCGGAGGCCGAGTCGGAGAAAAGCCTTTCCTTTTGGTGTTGACGACTTTGAAGCGCCTTGGAAGACATTTTCCCACATGGTCCGCAGATCTTAGGATCATGGTCAGGACCGAGGCACCGAAGGCAGCAGTCGTGTGTGTAGGTGAGGGACATTAGTTTCTTGCACCGATCACACTTTTTGAAACCACTGGAAGCCATCGGGGGAAAAAAAAAAAAAAAGAGTCCCCGCGAGGTCAAAGGACCGGCCTTCCAGGGAAAAAGAAAAAAAGGGCGCGAACGCCAGCCACGAAGGGCAAAAACCGAAAAAATAAGAGCGGGTTCGATACCGGTGTACCGAAACCTGCGGGAGGGGAACCAGCGTCGAACCAGAGAAAAAATAGCGAAGGAATCGTGAAAAAATTTAACTATTTTCCGGGAGGACTAGGACACACGTCCAATGGGCTTCACGGAAAAAGAGAGACTGAGCAAGATGGCACCTTTAGGCGGGAAGGGAACTGCGTATGCGTGCCTGCATTCCCAAAGGCTTTCTTGGAAAGCTGGAGAAATGCTCCACAAGGGCTCCATCAACGTCACCCATATGTGAGGGCTGATTCCTGCTTGGTCCTGGAGAACCGGCATCGAACTGGGCCGAAGAAAAAAATCTTTTGGAGTTCTGACACACTTTTTCCGCGAGGGAAGTTGGACTACGTCCGTTGGGCTCCGCAGAAAAAGGGAGACTGAACAAGATGGCACCCTTGAGCGGGAAGTGGATCGCGCATGCGCTATGCAATCCCAAAGGCTTTATTTGAAAGCTGGGGAATTGTTCCGCATGAGGGCTCTGTCGGCATCGACGTCACCCATATGCGAGGACCGACTTCCTGCTTGTTCCTGGAGAAAGCGTAGTTACTCACCTGTAACAGGTGATCTCCGGGAACAGCAGGAATTTAGTCTTCACATAAGGGGTATCATAGGTACCAACGGAGCCTGCGCGGGAACGCTCCCCAGCGTCCAATAGGAAAGCTTTTGGGAGCATCCCTCAGCACATGTGCGCTGCCTTCCCGCCTTTCCAACTGTCCCTCTTCAGTTAAGTTTGTAGCTGAGTGAAAAGGATAGAGGGAGAGAGGAATGAGACAGAGATAGAGAGAACTCCTAGGGGAGGTGGGTGGGTTGTGAAGACTAAATTCCTGCTGTTCCCGGAGATCACCTATTGCAGGTGAGTAACTACACTATTTCCAGGAACAAGCAGGAATGTAGTCTTCACATATGGGGACTCCCTAGCTGAAGATGCCAGGGAGATAGCCCCAGGAAGGTGCCACCCTGGAAAGGTGGAAATCCTTCCTCCCATGGATCTCTGGCATCCCACCAGGGTTAGTGGGTAGGAGTTGAATTAGGTCTGAAAGATTTTGAAGAACAGCTTGGCCAAAGAAGGCATCCCGATGGGAGGCTTTATCCAGGCAGTAGTGGGCTGTGAAGGCGTGTACCGAAGCCCAGGTGGCTGCTCGAAAAATGTCATCGATAGACACAGAGTGGAGATTAGCCATGGCTCTCACTTTATGAGCTGTGACAAGGTTCTGAAGAGGAAGACCCTTACTCTCATAAGTAAAGGACATGCATTGGGCAATCCATTTAGATAAAATTCTTTTGGAGACTGGTTGTCCCAAATGACTAGGGTCAAAAGCTATAAAAAGTTGCAAGGACTTTCTATGTTGCTGTGTTCTCTGTAGGTAAAAGGCTAAGGCCCTTTTACAATCCAAAGTATGAAGGTTTCTTTCTGCATTACAGGCGTGTGGCCTCGGAAAAAATACAGGAAGATAAATTGATTGATTTAAATGAAAAAGCGAAACCACCTTTGGCATAAAGTGTGGATGAGTTCTAAGAACAATCTTATCATGGTGAAACCTAGTATAAGGAGGATTAGCCACTAAAGTTTGCAGTTCACTAATGCGACGTGCAGAGGTGATTGCAATTAAGAAGATGACCTTCCAGGTCAAAAACCTAAGGGTTGTAGTGGCTAAAGGCTCAAAAGGCAGCTTCATGAGCTGCCCGAGAACTAGATTTAGATCCCATGCCACCAGTGGTGGCTTAATGGGAGGTTTGGTTAACAGAAGACCTCTCATAAATCTGGATATGAGTGGATGAGAGGAAATTGGTTGTCCATTCAGAGGCTTATAAGAAGCTGCAATTGCACTAAGATGGACTCTTACCGAATTGGTCTTTAGACCAGAATTCGATAAATGAAGGAGATACTCTAGTATTGATTTTAAGGGTATGCCAAGGGGGTTTAATCCCTTCTTGGAACACCATATAGTAAAACGTTTCCACTTGAAGGCATAAGATATTCTTGTGGAAATTTTCCTAGAAGCCTGAAGGATATCCTTTACCTGTTGGGACAGGTTGAAATCCTGGAGGTCTAAGCCTTCAGCAACGAGGCCGTGAGATGCAGGGACTGGGGATTCGGGTGCCATAGCGTCCCGTTCTCTTGGGAAAGGAGATCTGGAGCATGCCCTAACTCCAGAGGTGAAGCTTGAGAGAGATGAAAAAGCAGGCGATACCACACTTGGCGTGGCCATCGTGGCGCTATGAGAAACATATGACCCCTGTCTCTCTGAAGCTTGAAGAGTGTTTTGGGGAAGAGAGGAATGGGTGGGAAGGCATAAAAGAAACCCTGACCCCAGTGAAGGAGGAAGGCATCCCTAGCCTGACAATTGTGAGCCGGAATCCTGGAACAGAACCGGGGAAGTTTGGCATTCAGTGGACTTGCAAAGAGGTCTATGTCTGGAGTGCCCCAGAGATGAAATATCTGCCATCTGGCCCAGGTGGAGGGACCACTCGTGAGGCAGCAGTACTCGACTGAGTCTGTCTGCCCAAAGGTTTTGAATGCCTGGAAGATATACCACTAGAAGGTGAATTTGATACTCTCTGGCGAGGGCCCACAGTCATAAAGCTTCGTTGCATAACGACAGAGAGCCTGTCCCGCCTTGCTTGTTCACATACAACATTGCTACTTGATTGTCCATCTGGACTAGGACTGTCTTGTAGCTGAACTGGGAGTGGAATACTCGAAGAGCTAAACAGATTGCTCTTAATTCCAGGAGGTTTGTGTGTAGACCAGCCTCCTGTGGAGTCCAGGTTCCCTGGGTAGAGATGATTCAGGTGTGCTCCCCAACCCACCTGTGATGCATCTGTTAGGGTAGCCTGAAAAAGAGGTTGATGAAAAGGAGACCCCCATTGTCAGATTTTCTAGGGATTGCCACCATTGGAGGGATAAAATTAGTCATTGAGAGTTTATTTTGTCCGATAAATGACCTGTGGCCTGTGTCCACTGTGTGGATAGGGTCCACTGAGCTGCTCGCATGTGGAGGCGAGCATATGGGACTACATGAACCGTGGATGCCATATGTCCCAGCAACTGTAGTAGCTCTCGAGCAGTTAGGGAGGATTTCCCTGCTGCTTGGGAAACCAGTTGTATTATGCAAAGATACCGGGCCTGTGGAAGAAAAGCCCTTGCCTGTCTGGTATCTAGACAGGCTCCTATGAATTCCAGGCATTGGGAAGGATCAAGTTGGGATTTTGGGAAGTTTATTACCAATTCCAAGTATTGAAGGATTTGCATTGTGCGAGACAGTGCAGTGCTGGCCTCTGCAACTGTAGGGGCTCGAATGAGCCAGTCGTCTAAGTAAGGGAAGACGAATATCCCCAGAGTTTGTAGAAATGCAGCTACTACTGCCATGCATTTGGTGAATACCCTTGGTGCTGAAGCTAGACCAAAGGGAAGAACCCTGTACTGGAAATGTTTTCTCCCAAAAAGGAATCGTAAGAATTTCCTGTGATCTGGATGGATCAGAATGTCTACAGAGCAAAGACAATCCTGGCTTTGAAGGTACGGCAGAAGAGTTCCTAGAGAAATCATTTTGAAGTCTCTCAAAACAGGTATTTGTTCAATTCTCTGAGGTCTAAAATGGATCTGTCCCCTCCTGTTTTCTTTGGAATAAGAAAATAGGGGGGAGTAGAACCCTGCACCCCGTTGAAGAATGGGTACCTCCTCTATTGCCCCCTTGGGCAAGAAGTGTTGAGACCTTGTAATCTAACAGATTGTTTGCAGAGGTTTGAGAATTGAATTGCTTTAGAATTGTAGGAGGGGGCATGCTGTGAAAATGAAGCTTGTACCCCTTCTCCTACAATGGACAAAGTCCAATCTTCTGCTGTTATCTGATGCCATCTGTTGGCAAAGTGGCATAAACTGCCAGGGATATTGGGGGGTTGGGGACCCCTCAGAGGCAGGAAGGCTGAGCTCTCTAGGAAGGAGTCAAAGCCTTTGAGGGGGCTGAACCTGCAGAGCTGGTTGGGCTCTGGGGCCTTTTGGCTTCTTTTGCTGTCTAGTTTGCCCCTTTTGGGCAACCTGACCCTGAGATTGACTCTGCTGGGTATAGGAAGGATAAAATTTCCTCTTTTTGCTGAAAGTGTGTTTTTTATAAGACTTCTTTTTGGCTGGAGTGGCTGTAAATTTTGACAATCTATCAAGAGTAGTATTGTCAGCATCTAACTCATTAACCTTTTTCTGCCAGTTCTTGCCGAAGAGATTCTCTCCCATGTAAGGAATGCTGCCTAACTTGTCCTGTATCCAAGTCTCCAAGTCTGATGCCTGAAGCCAGGCAATCCGTCCTGCGCCAATGGCAATAGCAGAGGTTCTGCTGATGCATTCAAAGGCTGCACGATTTACAAACTTGGAGACATCTTGAGCATTCTTAATTAGAGCAAGAGAGTCGTGTCTCTTGTCATCTGGGAGAAATGGGCTCATAAGCTCCAAATCTCCTGTAACTTCCTTGAGGAACATTCCCATATACAGTATATATGAACTGATCCTAGCTGAAAGCATGGAAGCCTGAAAAGTTTGGCGCCCAAAAGCGTCCAGAGTCCTGCATTCATGACCTGGAGGATTGGATGCATGCCTCTTTGCACTTTTCATCCTATGCATGGCTGACTCCACCACCATTGAATGGTGTGGCAGCTGAGTCTTTTGAAATCCAGGACATGGTGGAACTCGATACATAGTATCAAGTCCCCTAGAGTGAGGAGATGTAGTCAGAGTTGTCTCCCACATTCTGAGCATTAAGTTATGCAGAATTTCATGGATGGGCAGAGTGGCTGCCTCCTTTGGAGCTTTAGGATATTGGAGAATTTCCAATTCCTTTGCTCTGGGTTCCTCTTCAGGAGCCACTGTGATTGAAAGGCCCTTGGCCATATCACAAATAAAATCCTGAAAAGACATGTCCTCTGGAGGTGACATTCTGCGCTGGGGAGAAGAGGGATCCTCTGGGAGAAACCGTCTAGTACCAGCAGAATTGTCAGCGTCTTTGGAATAGGAGGATTCAAAGTATTCCTGACCACGATGCTCATGCAAAGCACGGTCCCGCTATCGATCGAAGTTGGTACCGAGTTGATCTGGTACCGATCTGTCGATTCCAGCCAAAGATGGCATGGGAAGAATTCCCACAGGGCCGGTACCATCTGTACCGGTATCGTCGGTACCAGTACCGGTGTCTGTACTGGTGTATGTACCGGCTTTGGTGTCGGTGTCGATGTCAGTACCGGTGCCCATTGGACCAACGGTACCACAGCTGAGAGAAGAGCTGTGATGCTGCGTTCAATAGCAAGGAACCTCTGTTCTATCGATGCTGCCTATGCCTGGGTATCGGTACCGGTGAAAACGGCCGGAACCCCTGAGCATGGCACAGGTAGTTCTTGCGAGGTCGGGGCCTCGAAAACATCCTGAAGCCCCATTGATGCTTTGGAAGCCGAAGCCTCCCGCCAGGGCTGCTTTGCCGGTGTTGTTCCCTCAAGGGCAATGCCAACGGCCTCTCGATGCTTAGCAGGAGAGCTACCCTTTAAGGACAGTCTTTTATGTTTAGTTACCTGAGATCCATGGGAGGAAGAGGAGACCCTTGAAGATGTCGATGCAATGGATCTGGCATCCGAAGAAAAGAGGGTACTGAGCTTCGCAGCCCGGTTCTGTCTTCCTCTTTTAGTCATCCCCATACAGGAGAGACATTCAGATGGAGAATGTTCAGGCCCTAAACATTTAAGGCACCAATCATGGGTGTCAGTGACAGAAATAGTACCGCCACACTTAGTACATTTTTTAAAACCACTAGTTGGTTTTTCCATGTTTTAGGAATATGGGGCTAGTGCCCAAAATGGAGCCTAGCACCAAAAAAGAAAAGTTTCTGAAGAGAAACAGCTCAGAGTATAAGGTTTGGGGGGTTTTTTTTGGAAAAGAAAAGAACCGGCGGTACCGGTAAGCGTCGTGCGGCAGGCAAACGCAACCACAAGAAAACAATTTTAAAGATGGAATTTTCTACGATGACAGGGTATGGATCCTGTCGGCTCCGCGGAAAACGAAGAACTGAAGAGGGACAGTTGGAAAGGCAGTGCGCATGTGCCGAGGGATGCTCCCAAAAGCTTTCCTATTAGATGCTGGGGAGCGTTCCCACGCAGGCTCCGTCGGTACCGATGATACCCCATATGTGAAGACTACATTCCTGCTTGTTCCTGGAGATACTGACTTATACGGGAATTTTCTCGGCTGGCTACTGGCACATGCTTGGAGGTCCAAAGGACTAATAGAGGAGAGTCCAGCTCATGGGCGCTGTCAGGGACAGCACCATGAAGTGTGCCTGTATCCCCCTGCTTGTCTGCAAAGACAGATTATACTTGCTTGTCCATGCAGAAGGAAAAAATAAATAAAAAGTAGTGCTGGAAAATAAAGTGCAGCTGAGCAGACAGCCAATTTCAGGTGGTTAAGGCTAGGGAGTGGAGGAGGGCTGTCTCTATAAGAAATGTTGATGAAACAGACTGAGGCAACAATCAATGGGAATGACATGAGCAGCAAAGTCTCAAAAGACAGAGCACGAGGTATACTGGCTTTGTCTGATGACTATACCATTCTGTGTGTCTACACTGCACTGCTTATCTACAGAGACACTTTTGGGAGGGGGGGAAGAACAGGTCACTATAGATTCTGAACATGAATTTGCACAGTCTTAATGAGAAGCCTCTATCAAATGATAAATTTAGGGAGAAATAGATCACACTCCAACACCAGATAGCTAGGGAAGGTCACCCATGAATGGTGCAGCCACATGGAAGCTTACTTTCTATTCTATTAAGACTTCTACCACCAACCTCTCCTAAAAGGGAACCAACATGTATCTCCCCCTCAGTCCAGCACTTGTCTTGCTTACCACCTTTGAAAAGCCTTGAACTTAGCATGCATAAATTGCAAAAGTCCCATTACAATTTACCAATGTTACAATTTTATTTATTAAGAGGAATCAAGTGCTTCCAGATAGTATCAAATTTACTTTCTGAAGCAGCACCACATCCTTGTTACAGGTCAGCACTTGTGTCAAAATAGCAGAGGCCTACTTAGACAAGGACCAATCACCAGCAGGGCAGCAGGATTTATTTTTTATTTTTGACCCAGCAGTTTCTTCATGCTCCATTGGATTTTCAGCTCAAATCAGAACCCACGGTAGAATCTGGAACCATAAGCCTTCATTTATAATTACCCCTGATTTCTTATGTCCCCTTTCAATTTACTTTAATCTACTCATTACAGTGTTTCTTTACACATAGAACATTACAGCATAATAGAGTAGTCACTCACCTGTAAAGCACAGTTACTTACCTGTAACAGGTGATCTCTGGGAACAGCAGAAATAAGTCTTCACAAATGGGTACGTCGGTACCGATGGAGCCTGCGCGGGAACGCTCCCCAGCGTCCCAAAAAGGAAAGCTTTTGGGAGCATCCCACAGCGCCTGCGCGCTGCCTTCCCGCCTTTCCTAACCGCCTCTCTCCAGTTCGAGTTTTAAAGCTGAGACAAAAAGAGAGAGAGGAAAGGAAAGATAGATAGAGAGATACAACTCCTAGGGGAGGTGGGTGGGTTGTGAAGACTTATTCCTGCTGTTCCCAGAGATCACCTGTTACAGGTAAGTAACTGTTCTATCTCCAGGAACAAGCAGGAATGAGTCTTCACATATGGGGACTCCCCAGCTAGAGATGCCCGGGAGATCCCCAAGGTTGTGAGACCCTGAGAAGGGCTCTACCTCCTCCCATGGATCTCAGGCATCCAACCAGGGATGGAGGGTAGGAGTTGATTAAGCATGGAACAGGTGTTTGAGAACAGCCTGACCAAACAAGGCATCCCGGCAGGAGTCCTTGTCCAAGCAGTAATGGGCTGTGAAGGTATGAACCAAGGCCAAGGTGGCCGCTCGACAGATCTGGTCGATGGACACAGAATTTAGATGAGCCATAGAGGTTGCCATGGCCCTCACATCGTGAGCTGTGACATGGCCCTCCAGAGAAAGGTTCTTACTCTGGTAGGCGAAAGAAATACACTGAGCAATCCAATTTGACAGTGTCCTCTTAGAGACTGGAAGTCCCAAATGAGAGGGATCAAAGGCAACAAAGAGTTGAGAAGACTTTCTATGTTGCTGTGTCCTTTGCAAGTAAAAGGCAAGAGCCCTCTTACAATCCAGGGTATGAAGATTCCTCTCTGCACTTGATGCATGAGGACCTGGAAAAAAGACAGGTAAATATACCTCTTGGTTAAGATGAAAAGGCGAGACCACTTTAGGCATAAAGTGTGGATTGGTCCTAAGGACTACCTTATCATGATGGAACCTTGTATAAGGTGGATTAGCCACTAGGGCTTGCAGTTCACTGATGCGGCGAGCTGAGGTGACTGCAATAAGAAAGATAACCTTCCAGGAAAGAAATTTCAAGGAGGTAGTGGCTAAGGGTTCAAAGGGTGGCTTCATGAGCTGATCAAGAACCAGATTCAAGTCCCATGCCACTGGAGGTGGTGGTCTAATGGGACGTTTAGTTAAAAGAAGACCTCTCATGAATCTTGCAATAAGAGGATGAGAGGAAACAGGTTGTCCATTGAGAGGCTTGAGAGATGCTGCAATAGCACTCAAATGGACCCTTACTGAATTCATCTTGAGGCCTGCATGGGAAATATGCAGGAGATACTCTAGTAAGGAATTCAAAGGTATTGCTAGAGGGTTAATACCCTTTCTGAGCACACCAAATGGTAAACCTTTTCCATTTAAAAGCATAGGAACGTCTAGTAGAAAGCTTTCTGGAAGCATGAAGGATATCCCTTACTTGCTGAGAAAGATGCCAATCTTGAAGGTCTAAGCCTTCAGCAACCAAGCCCTGAGATGGAGAGATTGGGGGTTTGGGTGCCACAACGTTCCCCCCTCCTGAGACAGGAGATCTGGAGCAGACCCTAAGTCCAGGGAGGGAGCTTGGGAAAGATGCAGAAGCAGAGGGTACCACACTTGGCATGGCCAACGTGGAGCTATGAGGATCATAGTCCCTCGATCTCTCTGAAGCTTGAACAGGGTCTTGGGAATTAGGGGAATGGGTGGAAAGGCGTACAGGAAGTCTTGACCCCAATGAAGGAGGAAGGCATCCCTGGCCTGAACTCCCTGACACGGAATTCTGGAACAGAATCGGGGAAGTTTGGCATTCCACGGACTTGCAAAGAGGTCTATGTCCGGGGTTCCCCAAATTCGAAAGATTCTGACTATCTGGTCCATGTGAAGGGACCATTCGTGTGGAAGCATAACTCGACTGAGTCTGTCTGCCCAAGAGTTTTGAACTCCTGGAAGGTATACTGCCAGAAGATGAATTTGATGCTCTCTGGCGAAGGCCCACAATTTCAGAGCTTCGTTGCAAAGCGACAGAGAGCCAGTCCTTCCCTGTTTGTTCACATAGAACATGGCTACTTGGTTGTCCGTGTGAATGAGGACTGTCTTGTAGCTGAGCAGGGTATGGAAGGCTCTGAGAGCCAAGAAGATTGCTCTGAGCTCTAGAAGTTGATATGTAGGGAGGTCTCCTGTGGGGACCAAATGCCCTGGGTGGAGAGGTCTTGAAGATGAGCTCCCCAACCCTTTGGAGAGGCATCTGTTGTAAGGATTGCTTGGGGTAACAACTGTTGGAAGGGGGACCCCAGCAACAGATTTTGAGTGGACTTCCACCACTGGAGAGACCAAAAGAGGCGCCTGGAGGTTGCTATTTTGTCTGACGGACTTCCAGATGCCTGGGTCCACTGGGTGGACATAGTCCATTGAGCTGCCCTCATGTGAAGGCGAGCATAAGGGACCACATGCACAGTGGATGCCATGTGGTCTAGCAGTTGTAACATCTCTCGAGCAGTTAGATGTTTTTTTTAACTGAACCTGAGAGGCTAACTGCACTAAGCGTAGGCAACGGGCCTGGGGAAGATAGGCCCTTGCAGTTGTGGTATCCAGCAAGGCCCCTATGAACAGAGACTGAGTAGGGGTGAGTTGGGACTTTGGAATGTTTATCACCAGTCCCAGATACTGCAGGACACGCATTGTGCAGGCTAGGGAAGTCTGGGCCTCTGACTGGGATGGAGCTCGGATTAGCCAGTCGTCCAGATATGGGAATACGAATATTCCTAGAGTGCGTAGAAATGCAGCTATTACTGCCATGCATTTTGTGAACACTCTTGGAACAGAGGCCAGACCAAAGGGAAGCACCTTGTATTGATAGTGCTTTCCCTGATAAAGGAACCGAAGGAACCTTCTGTGTGCTGGATGGATGAGTATATGGGTATACGCATCCTTGAGATCTAGAGAACAAAGCCAGTCCTGACTCTGAAGGAATGGAAGGAGAGTACCTAGAGAAATCTTGAATTTCTCCTTGCATAGGAATTTGTTCAATTCTCTGAGATCTATTATCCAACAGCAGTTCAGGAAGTCTCCGATAGGCTTGCAAAATTTGTGCCTTATGTTGAAAGTTGAGCACTCTTAGGATAACCACACGTGGTCGGCCGCCATCTTCCCGCCGGGGCCCCATGCGGTGTGCTCGCTCGATCCTAAAACGGCCACGCAGCTCTGCAAGGCCTAGTGCCTCCGGCAGCCAGGTTTCCAGAAAAGGGAGCAGCTCCCGTTCTGCCTTTTCCTCTCCGATCCCCAAGAGGCGCAGGTTATTACGCCTTGAACGATTTTCAAGGTCGTCCAGTTTCTGCTGCATCTCCTGCAAGAGCCGTGCCTGTTTAAGCAGCTCACGTTCGCGGCACCCATCGTCGCTCTCGAGGCTGGTGACTCTGTGCTCCAGCTCATCCACCCGCTTTCCAAAATCCGCCAAGGAATCCTCCACACTGTCAAGCTTCTTCAGAAGCAGATCGAACTTCGGCTCTAAAAGTTTGACCACTTCCTTAGCGAGTTCCGCGGGGGCTGAGTCTATGCTCTCACCCCCGGGAGAGGCAGGCTGTGCCGTCGCCGACGTGGAAGGCCCGGCTTTAGAGAGTTTCTCTCGCTCCCGTTTCGGCACCGGAGGCATAATGGCAAAAAGCAAGTGCCGGGTGCTGGAGCAGGCAGCTTCAGGTACCGATTTCCCGTGTCAGGGAGGATTGGGGAGGCAAATTGCAGATTTTAACGCAGTTTATTGCCTGAGGCTGCCCCGGAGCGAGCGAGAAGGCGTCCACGCTCACTCACGCATCACGTGACCAATTCTCTGAGATCTAATATGGGTCTGTAACCCCCTGTTTTCTTTGGAATTAGAAAGTAGGGGGAGTAGAACCCTGAGCCCTGTTGAAG
Source organism: Ichthyophis bannanicus (assembly GCA_033557465.1). NCBI lineage: Eukaryota > Metazoa > Chordata > Amphibia > Gymnophiona > Ichthyophiidae > Ichthyophis > Ichthyophis bannanicus. Next base: position 159,839,866 of record CM066045.1, read on the forward strand.
AAGAGGTACTTCTTCTATTGCCCCTTGGGCAAGAAGGGTAGAAATCTCTTGACCCAGAAGGTCGAGGAGAGATGTTGGAGAATTGAACTGTCTCACCATGGTGTGAGGAGGAAGGTTTAAGAAATGAAGTTTGTACCCTTCCCGTATGATGGAAAGGGTCCACTGCTCTGCTGTGATTTGCTCCCATCTGGGAGCAAAGTGAGCTAACCTTCCTGGAATGGTGAGAGGCTCTGGTTCTTTTAGAGCCAGAAAGGCTAAGTTCTCTAGTTGCAAGTCAAAGGCCCTGAGGAGGCTGAGGCTGTTGGGCTACAGTAGGCCTTGCAGCCTTAGATTTGGCCTGTTTAGGTTGTTGACGCTTTGCAGCAAAACGACCTGCAGAAGATGTCTGCTGACCATAAACAGGATAATATCTTCCCTTGGGAAAATATGTCTTTTTGAACAACCTCTTCTGGACGGGATTAGAGGTAGACTTTGAAAGCCTATCCAAAGCAGAATTTTCTGCATCCATCTGAGTGGCCTTTGCCAATCTTTGCCAAACAGGTTTTCACCTGTAGAAGGAAGATTTCCTAATCCATCTTGGACCCAGGGCTCCAAATCAGAAGCTTTTAACCAAGCAATTCTGTGTGCACCTATGGCAATGGCCGAGGCTCTGCTGGCCCCCTCAAAAGAGTCAAAGGCTGCACGGTTAGAGAATTTGGAAACATCCTGGGCATGCTTAAGCCAGGTAAGAAAGTCTTCCCTTTTATCTTCTGGAAGAAAAGGGAGGAAAGTTTGCAGATGATCTGTAACTTCCTTCAGAAACATCCCCATATAAAGACTATAGAAGTTGATTCTGGCAACAAGCATACTGGCCTGGAAGATTTTCCTGCCAAAAGCATCTAAGGTTCTACATTCTCTTCCTGGAGGAGCAGATGAGTGCCTCTTTGCACTCTAACTTTTTCATAGCAGACTCCACCACAATAGAATGGTGAGGAAGCAGAGTTTTATGAAATCCAGGACAAGGAGGGACACGATACATGGTATCCAACCTACAAGAAAGAGAAGAGATGGTGAGAGGAGTCTCCCATATGCCTATCATGTGGTCATAAAGGATCTCATGAATTGGCAAAGTGGCTGCTTCTTTAGGAGCCTTGGGATATTGCAAAATATCCAATTTTTTGGCTCTAGGCTCTGTCTCAGGGGCTACTGAGATAGAAAGCCCCTTGGCCACTTCCCTTATGAAGTCTTGAAAAGACAAGTCTTCTGGAGGGGACATTCTTCTTTTTGGAGAAGGCGGCTCCTGAGGAAGGAGTACCGATGCTTCGACAGAGGCCTCCAATGCATCAGAGTATTCCGAGGAATCGAAGTATCGCCTGTCTGGATGCTCCTGTAAAGCCCGATACGCATACCTGGTGGTATCGACATCGGGAGTCATCGGTACCGATAGGCATCATCGGAGAGGGTACCGCTGCAGTCGACACTGCAGCCGATGTCGATGCAACCGGTACCGGCACCGGAACCGATATCGGAGCTGGTGTCGGAGCCGGTACCGACAACGGAGCTTGTTGCGGTACCAGCGGCGTCGCAGCTTGTATGAATGCCGTAATGGCACGCTGCATGGTCAGAACATTCTGATCCATCGACGCCATGAATGTCTGGAGGTCGGTACCGGCAGATTCCACCGGTACCCCAGAACATTGCAACAGGTGATCGGTCGAGGCCGTGCCATCGATGTCAACCTGTGACCCCATAGGAGGAGCTTTGGAAGCCGGAGCTTCCCGCTGGGGTACTTTTGCCAGTGCAGGATCCTCGAGGGCAAGCCTGGAGGCATCTCGATGCTTAGAGGGAGATCTACCCTTCGAGGACCGGCTGGACTTATGTTTGGTTACCTGAGATCCATAGGAGGAAGAAGCAGCCCTGAACGACGTCGATGCCACCGAAGCTGCATCAGAGGGAAACAGTGTACTGAGCTTGGCTGCTCGGTTCTGTAAACCTCTTTTAGACATCATGGAGCAGGACACACAATCCGTGATGGAATGGTCAGGACCCAAACACTTAAGACACCAGTCATGGGTGTCGGTAACAGAGATGGTACTGCTGCACTTAGTGCATTTTTTAAACCCGGAAGCGGGCTTTTCCATGAGGAAGTTTTCTGTTAGGCCCAAGGCCCAAAGAAGAAAAAATACACTGAAGTGGAACGGAAGTATTCTTTTTTTTTTTTTTTAAGAAAAGAAAGAAAAGACAGGCGGTACCGGTCCGACGTCGAAGGCGGCAGACACGCGACCAAAGAAATAAAATAAAATAAACTTCAGCGGTGACAGGAACACGACCTGCTGGCTCCGCGGAAAAGAAGAACTGGAGAGAGGCGGTTAGGAAAGGTGGGAAGGCAATGCGCAGGCGCTGTGGGATGCTCCCAAAAGCTTTCCTTTTTGGGACGCTGGGGAGCGTTCCCACGCAGGCTCCGTCGGTACCGACGTACCCATTTGTGAAGACTCATTCCTGCTTGTTCCTGGAGATCAGGTGTTCCTCCAGGAGCAGCAGGAATCGGTCCTCACATATGGGTGACATCAACGTCGATGGAGCCCTTGCGGAGCATTTCCCCAGCTTTCTATGAAAGACTTTGGGAATACTGCACGCATGCGCGGTCCCCTTCCCGCCTAAAGGTGCCATCTTGCTCAGTCAAATGACAGCTAAAAAACAGCACACAAAATGTAAAATAAACTATGTACAACTGCAACTCCCAGGGGAGGAGGGAGGGTTGTGAGGACTGATTCCTGCTGCTCCTGGAGAAAGCAGTTACTTACCTGTAACAGGTGATCTCTGGGAACAGCAGGAATAAGTCTTCACATATGGGTACGTCGGTACCGACGGAGTCTGCACGGGAACGCTTCCCAGCGTCCAATCAGAATGCTTTTGGAAGCATCCCAACACGCCTGCGTGCTGCCTTCCCGCCTTTCCCAACTGTCTATCCTCAGTTGAGTTTGAAAGCTGAGACAAAGAGAGAGCAAGAAAGGGAAAGATGGAGAAAGAGAAATAGCAACTCCTAGGGGAGGTGGGTGGGTTGTGAAGACTTATTCCTGCTGTTCCCAGAGATCACCTGTTACAGGTAAGTAACTGTGCTATCTCCAGGAACAAGCAGGAATGAGTCTTCACATATGGGGACTCCCCAAGCTGAGATGCCTGGAGGGAGTCCTGGCATGTAGCGAATGTGGAGAGAGCCATGCTACTCAGAACCTCAGGCATCCTGGGAATGGAGGGTAGGAGTTGAATCATAGGAAAGGTGCTGTGGAACAGCTGGACTAGAACAGGACTTCTATGGAGAAAAATCCTGTATAGATGACCCTTGGTAGTAAAATATTGGATGCAATATTTTAATATAGACCTCCCTTGGTGGTATTGTAAGAGTCTATTGAGGTGCAAATGGATCTGTTAGAAGAGCCAGTAGAAGATCCTCAAGGGTTACCTCACTGTGAAGTAGAGGTAATAAACTTTAGGAACAACAATTGGAGGTCAGAACCCATCAGGGTGAGAATAGCCCCAGGGGAAAACTGGGGTAGTACAATGAGATAGGGCTTCAGCAGGAAACGCAGAAGGTACTGTTAGACAAAGCTTAAGCCCTTTTGGTCGAAGGATAGCACAATGCTAGGACCAAAAGGAAATAAGTCTGACCGATTTGGACTGACAAAAGAAATAGTCCCTGTGGGAGAGAAGGGGTATGGAGAACCCTATATTCGATCCCAAAAAGAGGACAGCTTTAGATTAACTGAAAATCCACTATGTCTTTCCAAATGAGGTCAATTGGGAAAGAAAAGGTACCTGGAGTTCGAGAGGTAAGGTACCTGAAAGGTTATGGTAAGAAAAACAACAACAAAAAATTGTTAAGTACCACAGGGAGTGGTTATATGTGTAAAAACCTAAGCATGCTGGAACAGCATTGACAGGGGTAGTGCACATCTGTCAGGGTCATATAGGAATATATAGCTATATGAACCTAGACAGAGAGATATCTCAACAGGAGTATATATGTATATAGACATATATAAACAGAGATATACTTGGGCGTAAGATACCGAGATACACATACACACACATATATACACATACACACATATATATGTAGACATATAGACACAGGTCTCCATGTGGTTAGATGGAGACATGGATATATAACTAGATCCCCATAGGGATATGGGAATAGAGAGAAGAGTCATCTGATAGCAAGAAGGGAGGTACCTGCTTGAATAGATGTATAGAGCATCTTCTTTCCCTGGTTATGATTGACAGAGTCAGAGGAATGGTATCCCTGACAAAGAGGAGTCTAGATTCTTTTAAGAATTCGAGCTCTTGAATAACCAGGATGGGCTACGTGAAAAATGCAGAGGATAGCTTCAGTCTGCAGGCAGCAAGTGCAGATCTCTGTAGAAATGCAGTATGGTGAATAGATAGAGGACGCCCTTCCCTTTTGCCGGATAAGGGCAAGATAGATATCAGGCGTCCCTGAGCTGCAACTGAAAGAAAGCTATCCCTGGCGAGAAGACCGAAGGAGATATGGACCAAGCCAGAGAATTGGCCATTCCTTGGGTTTTCACATAATGTAAGGCCTGTGTTTTCTGTCTCAAAAAGAGATTTTAGACGAGATGGTAAGGGTAGGGAAACCCAACCAGACATGGGAACATGACTGGGTGAACCTCTCCTAACCATCTAGGCCTATCTGCTAGACAAGATACTAATGGCTCTCTAGCAAGGGCCCACAGTGCAAAGCTACTCCGTAGAGTTGCAGAGAGCATGTTGGAGGTTGGTTGGAAGAAAAACCTGTCTGCTCAAAGCCAGTAGGTTATTTAAACTATTCTGCCAAAACCAAGGGAATTGGAGATGGCGAAGAATAGAAGTCAACCAACAAATCTGTGATGATAGAGTTTTCCAAAAAGGTTGATAACCTGTTTTGGGTCTAGCAATGAGGCTAGAAGGAATGCTAGTGGAGGACAAACCCTGGTTGTGTGGAGAACAGAACCAGTGGGTTGACCACTAGGAATTGCTGCATTTGCAGTAACTATCAGGGCAGCAGAAAAAAATTGTCTTTTCCGTTGTTTTAACTTGGAAAAAGTAGTAACAGACATAAGCAGAATAAGAATATGAAGAAAAAGGGGCTTACCAGTATAATAGAACCCCTCCTACAAACTAAATGTTGTAGCAAGAGGGGGGGTAAGAGAGTTGAAGAGACTGACTATGTAGGAAAGTAAGCTCTGTAAGCTCTAGAAAGTAAGATGATACATGGTAGTACAGAGGAAAAACTGTCTTTTGATAGTTGTCACATCTCTCTCTCCAAGAAGGAGGAAGAGAAACTGTTAACTATAGGCATGATCATCATAAAGACTCTTAGAGCAGAAAGAAAGGATGTCTCGTGAAGAGAGATCCCTGAGAATTTAGAAAGAAATTAGAGTGGATGCTTTAAGTGAAAAGAAGCAGACTGCAACTCTAACAGGAGATATTGTGATAATCTGAAACCTTGCGACTGCTGGGTTTGCTGAACCTGTTGAGGTTGTGGTTTCTTTGGGCCAGAGCGATGATTCCCCTGTTTGGGAACATCTGTATGATGGGTAGAAGGATAAAACTTTTTCCCCTTAGGGGAAGAAAGTTTGTTAGCAAATTTCCTACCAACTGGGAAAGAGGAAGGCGTAGAACAGCCTCTAGAACCAACAATGTCAGTGGTTAACTGAGCAACTTGGAGTAAAGAGTCTTTGTTAAAAAGATTTTCTCCAATGCAAGGAGTATTTCCCAGTCTTTGTGCCCATTTGTCCAAATCTGAAACCTGGAGCCAAGCTTTACGTTGTGCTCCTATAGCTATAGCAGAAGTTCTGCTAACAGACTCAAAGGAGTCTAGGGAAGCACGAGTAAGGAACCCAGAGATATTTTGAGCATGACTAACCAGTAATAGTCTGCTCTTTTGGACTCTTGGAGAAAGGCGGTCAAAAGTTGTAATTTCTTTGTGACCTCTTCAAGAGATAATCCCATATAAAAAATATCTGAGAGAATTCTTGCTGAAAGCATGGATGCCTGGAAGGTTTGGCGACCAAAGGCATCTAAAGTCTTAGACTCACGACCTGGCGGATAAGAAGAGTGCTTTTTAGTACTCTTAATATGCCTCATTGCTGATTTCACAACAATGGAATGATGAGGAAGCTGAGTCTTTTGAAAACCTGGAGTGGGGGGCACCTTATATAAAAGATCAGTTGCCCTAGAAGGTGGGGGTACCGTTAAAGGAGCTTCCCACATTCGTAAGAGGAGATCCTGCAAGGACTGATGCAAAGGAAGCATGATGCTCTCCTTTGCACTCCCGGGAATATACAGGGATTCTGTATTCCCTTGTGCAGGATCCTGTCCAGGTATAGAAATGGCAAGTGACTTTGCCATATCAAGCACGAATGCTTGAAAAGAACAATCCCCAGAGGGAAGTCCTCTAGAAAGAGGAGTATCGGCTAAATCTGCTGAAGAACTAGCATTGGCACCCAAGGATCTATCCAAATTTAGAGGAATAGAAGACCCTTAGGGGTGGAGTATCAGATCCTTAGAGGATGGTCGCCGGTACCGCAGGAGGTCGGGACCAGCCACAGTCGGTAGCGCATCGTCCATGCTAGGGATTGATTCCAAACTCGGTACCGAGGGAAGTGAGCCTGATGAAGGAAGCATGGAAGGTACTGACAGCGATGGTAATGTAGATACCGGTACCGACTCCAGTACCGTATCCAATACCAGTGGAAGAAGGCCAGCCGGTGACAGCTCTAACAGTATCGACAGAACCGAGAGTGTCGAACATGGATCATCGGAACCGTGCCTTCGGTACCGTCCAGTGTCGGTACCAAGGCGAGTCGGTACCCAGTCCTCCAGATTGGAGATCGATTCCAGACTCAGCATCGAAGGAAGCGAGTCTATCGATGCACATCTGGAGGGTACCGACGTCAGAACCAGTACCAGTACTGGAATCGATACCGATACTGGAAGATCGGTCTGCAGCGTATCCAACGGGCCCGTAGGTACCGAGGACGCCAGACTACTATCCTTGGTGAGGAGTGTTCCATCCAACACCATTGCCAATGCCGGAGTACCGGTACCGCTCGAAGCGGATGCCACCACCGAGCATGGCTCAGGTATGTTCGGAGAGGGGTGAACCTCAGGAACAACCTGAAACCCCAAACAGGATTTGGAGGCCGAAGACTTCCACCAGGGTTTTAAAGCCAGTGTATTCTCGAGGGCAAGGCCAGAGGCATCTCTATGCTGTGCATGAGATCTACCACTCGAGGACTGGCTAGTCTTAACAGACTGTTTTTGGGTTACCTGATCCTGTGAAGAAGGGGTGGTCGGAGCACTGAAGTTGAATGGGGACCGCATATCGAGGGGAACTCGATGCTGAAGACTTCTTCCCACTATACTGTTACAGGAGGGACACTCCAGAGGAAAATGGTCAGGACCCAAGCAGGGTAGACACCAATTATGAGTGTCTAAAATAAATTTTGTACCGCCACAGTTCAAACATTTGTTAGGAATAGTGGCTGGCGCTTCCATGAGGAAAAAAGGGGTAGGCCTAGCAGGCCGGGAAAAACCCCGTCAGGCACTAAGGGGGAAAAATATTCCCTTAACAGGAATATGTTTGAAGAAAAAAGAAAAGAAACACCGGTGGTACTGGTGGCATCGGGGAAGGCAGCCGCAACCACAAGAAAACTAAAAAAAATAAAAGAAGAATTTTCTGCAGTGACAGAAGGACGTCCTGCCGGCTCCGCGGAAAAACGAAAACTGAAGAGAGGCAGTTGGGAAAGGCGGGAAGGCAGCACGCAGGCGTGTTGGGATGCTTCCAAAAGCGTTCTGATTGGACGCTGGGAAGCGTTACTGCGCAGACTCAGTCGGTACCGACGTACCCATATGTGAAGACTCATTCCTGCTTGTTCCTGGAGATCACCTGTTACAGGTGAGTAACTACTCTTTCTCCAGGACCAAGCAGGAAGTCAGTCTTCACATATGGGCGACTCCCTAGCTCTGGGCTACCAGGGAACCCAGGCTGAACAAGAGAACTCCCTCTAGTCCCAGCATCAAAGAAAGGCTTTTCACTGAAAGAACCTCCACTGGCAGCCCAACAGAGGGCTGGAGTTGCCTAAACCTCAAAGAGATTCCGGAGTACTGCCTGGCCAAAAGCACTGTCCCTACGGGACTCCCTCTACAGGCAGTAATGGGCCGCAAAGGTCTGGCTTGAGGACCAAGTTGCAGCCCTGCAGATGTCTGCCAACGGTACAGAGCGGAGATGAGCTACTGAGGCAGCCATTGCCCTGAACCGATGGGCCGTGACCTGACCCTGCAAGGGAAGGTCAGCCGCCTTGTAAGCCCAGGTGATACAGTCAGCCACCCAAATGGACAAGGTACGCTTGGACACAGCTAACCCCAAATTATTAGAGTCAAAAGATATGAAGAGCTGAGTAGCCCTTCTATGTCCGTGCGTACGATCAAGGTAGAAGGATAAGGCCCTCCTACAGTCCAGGTATGCAGGACTGCTTCAGCTTGGCTTGCATGAGGCCTAGGGAAGAATGTTGGAAGAACCACCTCCTGGTTGAGGTGGAAAGAGGAAACAACCTTTGGAAGGAACTTAGGATGAGTCCTAAGGACTACCCTGTTCCTATAGAAGCGAGCGTAAGGCTTGTCACAGACCAGGGCCTGAAGCTTACTTACTCGCCTGGCCGAAGTTAGGGCTACCAGGAAGAGCATTTTCCAGGAGAGGAAGCGGAGAGGACAAGTAGCCATCGGCTCAAAAGGTGGGCGAGTCAGTTGCTGCAAGACCACATTCAACTCCCACTCATGGGCTGGAGGACGGACAGGAGGCTTGAGCAAGAGCAAACCTCTGAGAAATCGGGACACCAAGGGGTGAACCGACAGAGAGTGTCCTTCCACCAGTGAGTGGTGAGCTGCTAGAGCTGAGAAGTGGACCCGGACAGAATTGGACTTAAGGCCCTGATTGGATAAGTGCAGCAGGTACTCAAGCACCACTGGTACAGCACAGGAGAAAGGATCTTCTGTACGCAGCTGACACCACACAGAGAACCTCTTCCATTTCAGTGCATAGGTTTTCCTAGTGGACTGCTTCCTAGAGGCCAGGACGACCTCTTCAACTTCAGGAGGTAGGCCCCAAGGAGCCAAAACTACCCTTACAGCTTCCGGGCCATCAAATTGAGAGATCTGAGATTGGGGTGCAGAAGAGACCCCTGGTCCTGAGAGAGAAGGTCGGGCTGCAACCCCAGAGGTAGTGGAGTGTCCACTGCTAGTTGAAGCAGAAGTGGGAACCAAGGTTGCCTCGGCCACCTGGGGGCTATCAGAAGGACCGAGACCTTGTCCTGTAGAATCTTGAACAGGGTTCGGGCCACCAGAGGCGTGAGAGGAAACGCATACAGGAGGTCCTGGGACCAGGAAATCGGAAAAGCATCTGCTGCTAGCTGCAGAGGATGCGGTTGCCTGGAGCAGAACCTGGGCAGCTGTCTGTTCAGAGGACTGGCAAATAGATCTATGGATGGAAGTCCCCATCTGAGGAAAATCTTCTGAACCACCAAGGGATGGAGTTGCCATTCGTGGGGCTGCAGAATCCTGCTCAACCTGTCTGCCAGGTAATTTTCCTGGCCAGGAAGATAAACCGCCCAGAGAAACATGTGCCTGAGCGCAAACAAGCAACGGTCCTGCGCCTCCTGACAAAGGAGCCTGGACCCAGTGCCGCCCTGTTTGTTCACATAAAACATGGCTACCTGATTGTCGGTTTGTACTAAGACAGACTTGTGTGCCAGGGTTTGAGAGAAAGTCCTGAGGGCTAAGCGAATAGCCCGCTGTTCCAGCAGATTGATTTGCTGCTTGGCCTCCCAAGGAGACCACAGGCCCTGGGTGCACTTGCCCAGACAGTGTGCTCCCCAGCCCTCCAGGGAGGCATCGGTGGTCAACACCACTGTGAACCCAGGTGGCTGAAAAGGCATCCCTTTCAGTAATTTGGGGGGATGCAGCCACCAACGTAGGGAGTGCAGGAATGGTCTGGACACCCTTACTCTGTCGCTGAGGCTCCCTGTGGCCTGCGACCACTGAGTTCTGAGGCACCATTGCGCAGGCCTCATATGAAGCCTGGCATTGGGTGTCACATGTACTGTCGAAACCATGTGGCCAAGAAGTCTCAGGCAGAGCCTGGCAGAGACCAGTGACTGCTGAGAAACTGGTTTGCCAAGGTTATCAGTCTTTGGGCCCTGTCCTCTTGCAAGAAAGCTTTTGCCTGCAGAGAGTCTAGCCTTGCCCCTATGAACTCCAAGTTTTGGGAGGGGAGCAAAGTGGACTTTGCGAAGTTTATGACAAACCCCAGGTGTTGGAGTAGAGAAATCATTCGGAGGGTGGCTTGCCTGGCACGTCTGACCCCTGGTGAGCCAGTCGTCCAGATAGGGGAAGACAAAGATACCCTGATTCCTTAAGTAGGCTGCCACCACTGCCAGGCATTTGGTAAAGACCTTGGGAGCGGAGGTGAGGCCAAATGGCAGCACTTCTATACTGATAATGGATTCCTCCCCACAATGAACCTGAGGTACTTTCTGTGGTCTGGATGAATGAGGATGTGAGTGTACGCATCCTTTAGATCTAAAGAGCATAGCCAATCTCCCTGCTGGAGGTAGGGCAGAAGTGTTCCAAGAGTAAGCATCTTGAACTTCTCCTTCTCTAAGAACTTGTTGAGATTTCTGAGGTCGAGAATAGGCCTGAGGTCCCCTGTTCTCTTTGGTACTAGGAAGTACCTGGAGTAGAAACAGTGACCTTGTAGGTTGGGAGGCACAGGCTCCACCGCCTTGTCTCGCAACAGACCCTGAAGCTCCTGCAGGAGGAGGGCTGTATGGAGAGGAGGCCTTGGAGACTCTCCTGAAAAGTAGGGAGGAGGCAACTGATGAAAATGAAGCATGTAGCCCTTGTGAACTATGCTTAAGACCCAGTTTGTCTCCTATAATGGGTGGCCACCGGTGGGCAAACAGGGCTAGTCGACCTCCTGTACAGGGATGGGACAGCAGAGACAGAGAGGCTATGCCTTGGGAGTCAAAACCCCCCACCCTGCTGAGTGGGAGCAGGAGCCGGAGGCTTGGGGGCCTTCTGCCTACGGGGCCCATGTCCCTGACCCTTGGCCTGCTGACCCTGTGGGGGAGCGGGGGAGGCCTGGTAAGGTGGGAACTGTTTGTAGGCAGTCGCCTTCCTCGGGTAAAAGGACTTCTTACCCGAGCCCTTCTTATGTGAAGGGGCAGAAGTCTTTCTAGACAGCCTTGTCCTCGTGAGGTGCTCGGTTTCGAGCTCAGCAGCCTTCTCGGCCATGGGCTTGCCAAAAAGGTTCTCCCCTCTGCAAGGGACATTGACCAACTTGTCTTGAACCCATGGCTCGAAGTCCGATGACTGCAACCATGCCTGGCGTCGAGCCGCGATGCCGGCTGCCGCAACACGGGCCGAGGCCTCGAAGCCATCGTAGGCTGCTCGGGACATGAACTTAGAGCATTCCCGGATCCCCGAAGACAAGGACTTGAACCTCTGCAAAGGTTCCCCGGAGAGACCAGCAGAGAACCCAGCAAGCTCCTTTGCCAGGTCCCGCAAGTACATGCCTATGTACAGCTGGTAAGACTGGACACGGCAAGCAAGCATCGAGCCCTGGAAGCACTTTCTACCAAACGCATCCAGGTTCTGGGCCTCTCGGCCAGGGGGCACCGCAGAGTGCATCTTCTGGCTTTTCAGATGATGCATGGCCGATTCCACCACCATGGAATGGTGAGGGTAGCAGCGCCTTCTGAAAACCAGGGCTCTTACGGAGTCGATAAATGGAATCGACCCGCTTGCTTAGAACCGGCGCCGAGGCCGGTGCCTCCCACATCCAGAAGAGGAGCCGTTCCAGCATCGGAGGAACCGGCACAGTAAAGGCCTCCTTCGGAGGAGAGTCATACTGGAGGGCCTCAAGCTCTTCGGCTCTGCCTCGGGGTCCGCCGGGATCGCCAAAGCAGTGGCCATATCCCGAACAAACTTCGAGAACCGGGTATCCTCCGGAGGGGATCTACTCCGGGGCTCAGACTGCGGTGTATCCGACGGGACGCACCGAGTCTTGAAGGTATCGGGAGACTCCTCGTCCTCCGTCTCCTAGGCGGACTCGTCCAAAAAGGAGTCGGGCTCCGACTGTGCGGGGCCCAGCAGCACCCGCCCTGACGCCGAAGGCACCGGCGTTGACGCCCTCGGTCCCGACCGGGAGGTCGAGGGTGACCGTGACAGAGGACAACCTCGAGTCTTCATGGTCTCGAGTATCGGCTCGGTCTCCGGGGTCGACTTCGACGTTGACGTCCCGGTGGTCGGAGCAGATGCGCCAGCGCGGCTGGCCATCAGCACCCGCTGCTGATCCATGAAGGCAGACAGTCTGCACTGCAAGGCTGTCAGCCTGAGACCCAGCTCAGGAGACTCAGCAGCCGACTCGGGACCCGGCGGCGCCGGGCCCGATGTCGGCTCCCTGGGAGGAGAGTCCTCGAGGACAACAGGACTTACGTGTCCAGCAGACTCCGGCTCCACTCGAGGTACTTTTGACGGCTTCTCCTGTTCCACGGGCCCGCTTCTTCCTCTTTCGCTCCCGCTCGGGGGACCCCCTCTCCGAGGAACCCCAACGATGCTCGGGGTCAGACTCCCAAGACGTCGAGGCCTCAGACGAGGTCCGGGCCCGGCCGGATGCTGAATCAGAGAAAAGCCATTCCTTCTGGTGCTGACGACTTTGCAGTGCCTTAGTGGACATTTTCCCACACGGTCCACAGATCTTAGGATCATGATCAGGACCGAGGCAGCAGTCGTGTGTGTCGGTGAGAGACATTAGTTTCTTGCACCGATCACACTTCTTAAACCCACTGGAAGCCATCGGGGAAAAAAGAGCCCCCGCGAGGTCAAAGGACCGGCCTTCCAGGGAAAAAGAAAAAAAGGGCGCGAACGCCAGCCACGAAGGGCAAAAACCAAAAAATAAGATTGGGCTCGATACCTGTGTACCGAACCGGCGTAGAACCGGAGAAAAAAAAACGAAGAAATCGCAGGGATTCGAAGAAAAAATCTAACTGTTTTCCAGGTGAACTAGGACAAACATCCGACGGGCTCCACGGAAAAAGAGAGACTGAGCAAGATGGCACCTTTAGGCGGGAAGGGGACCGCGCATGCATGCAGTATTCCCAAAGGCTTTCATAGAAAGCTGGGGAAATGCTCCGCAAGGGCTCCATCGACGTCACCCATATGTGAGGACTGACTTCCTGCTTGGTCCTGGAGAATAGAGCGCTTCTGAAATTCAATCATGGGCCCTAAACCAGATCATTAGATGTTAATATGTCATAACAGATTCTACTCCACCCTTTACAGGACTGTGAAAACCTCTGCAGAATTTGCAGCTAATGAGCAAAAGATCTAAGCCAGGAACTGAACTCAGAACCAGCACACACAGCACTGGATTGTGAACCACCAGGCCAGCTTGGAGCTGAATGTAATCTACTTGGGCAGGCAGTCTCAACACTAGTTCTATGAAGCAGGTAGTTAAGAGTAGCTACTCACCTGTAACAGGTGTTCTCCAGGAGCAGCAGGAATCAGTCCTCACATATGGGTGACATCGGCGCCGACGGAGCCCTCGCGGAGCAATTTCCCCAGCTTTCAAAAAAAGCCTTTGAGAATTGCAGCGCGAATGCGCGGTCCCCTTCCCGCCCAAGGGTGCCATCTTGCTCAGTCTGATGACATAGCTAAAAGACAGCAAAAAAATTAGCAAATACGAAATGATAGGACTGCAACTCCAAGGGGAGGAGGGAGGGTTGTGAGGACTGATTCCTGCTGCTCCTGGAGAACACCTGTTACAGGTGAGTAACTGACTTCCTGCTTGGTCCTGGAGAAAGAGTAGTCTTCACATATGGGACTCCCTAGCTTAAGGCTACCGGAGAACTCATGCGGAAAAATGAGCTCCCTCTAGCTCAGTAGCACAGAAGGAAGGAATCTTCTCTGAAAACACCCCCGACCGGTAGCCCAACACCAGGGCTGGAGGGTAGGAGTTGCCTAAACCTCGAAGAGATTATGGAGGACTGCCTGACCGAAAGCACTGTCCCTGCGGGACTCCCTCTCCAGGCAGTAATGGGCCGCAAAAGTCTGGCTTGAAGACCAAGTAGCGGCCCGGCAGATGTCTGCCAACGGAACAGAGCAGAAATGAGCCACTGACGCAGCCTTCGCCCTGACACGATGAGCCGTGACTCGACCCTCCAACGAGAGGCCGGCTGCCCCATAAGCCCAGGCGATACAGTCAGCAACCCATATGGACAAAGTACGCTTGGAGACAGGCAACCCCAACTTATTGGGGTCAAAAGAAACGAAGAGCTGAACAGCCCTCCTATGCTCCTGCGTACGGTCAAGGTAGAAGGACAAGGCCCTCCTACAGTCCAGGGTATGCAGGACCATTTCAGCCCGGCTGGTGTGCGGCCTGGGAAAGAAGGTCGGAAGAACCACCTCCTGGTTGAGATGAAAAGGAGAAATCACCTTTGGAAGAAACTTAGGGTGAGTCCGAAGACTACCATATTCCTGTAGAACCTAGTGTAAGGAGGATCAGACACTAGGGCCTGCAGTTCACTAACACACCTAGCAGAGGTAAGGGCTACCAAAAACAAGGTTTTCCAGGAAAGAAAACGAAGAGGACAGGTAGCCATAGATTCAAAGGGCAGACAGGTAATCCGCTGTAAGACCACATTCAGATCCCATTCAGGGGCTGGTGGGCGCAAAGGAGGCTTAAGGAGAAGGAGGCCTCGGAGAAAACGAGCCACCAAAGGGTGGTTGGAAAGAGGCCTGCCATACACCGGTGCGTGATGCGCAGAGAGAGCACTGAAGTGGACTCTTACAGAGTTGGACTTAAGGCCCAGATTGGAGAGGTAAAGCAAATATTGCAAGACCACTGCCACCAAGCAGGAGAAGGGATTCTCAGACTGCTGAGCACACCACACGGAGAACCGACGCCACTTAAGAGCGTAGGACTTCCGGGTGGAGGGCCGCCTGGAGACCAAGACGACCTCTTCCACCTCCCGAGGCAGCAGGAGGGGAGCAAGGACTACCCTTTCAGCAGCCAGGCCATCAGATGAAGGGACCGGAGGTTGGGGTGTAGGAGAGTCCCCTGATCCTGTGACAGGAGATCGGGTTGAAACCCCAGAGGAAGAGGAGTGTCCACCACCAGCTGCATCAGAAGCGGGAACCAGGGTTGTCTCGGCCACCGGGGAGCCACTAGGATCATCGAGGCTCTGTCTCTGAGAACCTTGAAGAGCGTCCGAGACCCCAGTGGCATGGGAGGAAAGGCATACAAGAGGCCTGTGGACCATGGAATCAGAAAAGCATCCGCCGCTACCCTTAGAGGATGCGGTTGTCGAGAGCAGAATCTGGGAAGTTGCCGGTTCAGAGGACTGGCAAAGAGATCCATGGTGGGGAGGCCCCACTTGAGAAAGATCCGCTGAACCACCAACGGGTCTAATCTCCACTCGTGTGGTTGGAGGATCCTGCTCAGCTTGTCTGCCAGGTAATTTTCTTGACCTGGGAGATAGACAGCTTTGAGGAGGATGCCGTGAAGGACGGCCCAAGAGCACAGTTTCTGTGCCTCCTGACAGAGAAGGAAGGAGCCTGTGCCTCCTTGTTTGTTCACGTAGAACATTGCAACTTGATTGTCCATCTGGACCAGCACAGACTGGTGAGAAGTGAGGTGGGAGAAGGCTCTCAGAGCTAGGCGGATGGCTCTGAGCTCCACAAAGTTTATCTGCTGCGCAGACTCCCAGGGAGTCCAGAGGCCTTGAGTACATGTCCCTTGGCAATGTGCTCCCCAACCCAGGAGAGAAGCATCGGTGGTTAGCACCTGAGCAGGCGGAGGAGATTGAAAATCCACTCCCAGCACCAGGTTCGGCAGATGAAGCCACCACCGCAGAGAAGAGACCAGCAGGTCGGACACCTGTACTGAGTCCATCAGGCTCCCCGTGGCCTGATGCCATTGAGTGCAAAGGCACCACTGAGCAGGTCGCATGTTCAGGCGGGCATTGGGGGTCACATGGACCATGGAAGCCATATGGCCGAGCAGTCTCAGAAATTGCCTGGCAGAGACCAGGGAATTGCTGTGAAAATGGCTGGCGAGATCCATGAGCCTGTGGGCCCTGTCTAGAGGCAGGAAGGCCCGCGCCTGAAGTGTGTTCAACCTGGCGCCTATGAATTCGAGATTTTGAGAGGGGAGCAAAGTGGACTTTGCGAAGTTTATGACAAATCCCAAGTGCTGGAGCAGAGTCACAGTGCAATGAGTGGCCTGAGTGGCCTCTTGGAAAGACTGGGCTCTGATGAGCCAGTCGTCCAGGTATGGAAACACAAAAAGGCCTTGAAGTCTTAGATAGGCCGCCACCACTGCTAGGCACTTGGTGAACACACCCTGGGGGCTGAGGATAAGCCAAAGGGCAGTACTCTGTACTGGTAATGATTTCCTCCCACAACAAACCTGAGATATTGTCTGTGGTCTGGATGAATAAGGATGTGAGTATAGGCATCCTTTAGATCTAAGGAGCATAGCCAGTCTCCCTGCTGGAGGTAGGGCAGCAGGATTCCAAGGGTAAGCATCTTGAACTTTTCCCTTGCCAGGAACTTGTTGAGGTTTTGCAAGTCCAGGATGGGTCTGAGGCCTCCTGTTCTTTTTGGTATCAGAAAGTACCTGGAATAAAAGCCGTGACCTCTCAGGTGTTGGGGCACCGGTTCCACAGCCTGTTCCTGAAGAAGACTTGTTAACTCCTGAAGGAGTAAGTCCCTGTGCAGAGGGAGTCTTGGAGGCTCCCCTGGAAAGTAGGAGGGAGGTACCTGGTGAAAGTGTAGAAGATAGCCTTTCTGAACTATATGAAGCACCCAGGTATCTGATGTGATGGCTGACCACCTGTGGGCAAAGTGGACCAGCCTGCCTCCTGTGCTGAGAGAAACCAGCGGAGGGGAAGAGGCTATGCTGACGGAGTCAAAAACCCCCACCCTGCTGAGCAGGGGGGTGTTGTGGGCTTGGGGGCCTGCTGCCTATGGGACCCATTACCCCGTCCCTTGGCCTGCTGACCCTGTTGGGGAGCTGCTGAGGCCTGATAATGAGGGTGGTGTTTATAGGCAGCCGCCTTCCTCGGGTAAAATGGCTTTTTCCCTGAGCCCTTCTTCTGAGAAGGGGCAGAGGTTTTTCTGGACAGCCGAGTCCTGGTCAGAGTCTCGATCTCGATCTGTGCAGCCTTTTCAGCCATGGGCTTGCCAAAGAGGTTTTCACCTCTGCAGGGGACATCGCCTCCGTCTCCCAGGCCGACTCTTCGGAGGAGGAATTGAGCGGCTCCGGTCGGGCGGGCACCGATGCTCTCCGCCCCGACGCCGGCGTCGACGACCTCTGTCCCGAACGGGAGGCCGAGGGAGACCGTGACCCAGGATCGACTCGAGCTCGCATGGACTCGAGGATCGGCTCGGTCTCCGAGGTTGACTTGGACGTCGACGTCCCAGTGGTCGGGGCAGATGCACCGGCGAGGCCAGCGATCAATGCCCGCTGCTGGTCCATGAAGGCAGCTAAACTGCTCTCCAAGGCCATCAACCTGAGTCCGAGCTCAGGAGACCCAGCAGCCCCCGACGGCGTCGGGCCCGACGTCGGCTCCTTCGGAGGTGAGTCCACGAGGACTACAGTACTCACGTGTCCAGGAGACTCCATCTCAAGAGAAGGATGTTTCGAAGGCCTCTCCGACTCCGAGGACCCGGGACGGCTATTGGGGCTATGCGACCTGGCCCTCGAGGAACCAGGAGCGTCCACCGACGCCGCCCTCGCGGGTTTCTTCTTCCTATGATGTTCCCGGGCAGGAGACCCCCGCTCAGAGGAACTCCGACGATGCTCAGGACCGGAGTCCCGGGACGTCAAAGCCTCTGACAAGGTCCGGGCCCGGCCGGACGCGGAGTCAGAGAAGATTCGTTCTTTTTGATGCTGCCGACTCCTCAACGCTTTTGAGGACATTTTGCCACACGGACCACAGATCATTGGGTCATGATCGGGTCCGAGGCAGCGGAGGCAGCAGTCGTGTGTGTTGGTAAGAGACATAAGTTTCTTACACCGATCACACTTTTTAAACACGCTGGCAGCCATCGGGGGAAAAAGGGCCCCTGCGAGGTCAAAAGACAGGGCTGCCAGTGAAAAAAGAAAAATGGCGTGAACGCTAGTCACGAAGGACAAAAACCGAAAAAATAAAGAACGGACTCGATACCGGTGTAGCGGGTCCGGGCGGGAAAAAGATCCGGCGTCGAACCAAGAAAAGAATAGTAAATAAAATCAACTTTTTCTGCGATCACAAACAGCGTCTGTAGGGCTCCGTGGAAAAAAGAAGACTGAGCAAGATGGCACCCTTGGGCGGGAAGGGGACCGCGCATGCGCGCTGCAATTCCCAAAGGCTTTCTTTGAAAGCTGGGGAAATTGCTCCGCGAGGGCTCCGTCAGCGCCGACGTCACCCATATGTGAGGACTGACTTCCTGCTTGGTCCTGGAGAATAAACATTAAGCAAATCACATCCAAGCATGTGGCAGATTTCTTCCAGCAACTATATCAAGTTGCATGGCCACAACACATCTTGCACCTGCAGCAGATCTTGAAGCAGATAGTCAAAGACACTTATTGTAAGCAAAGTTCAACAGATTCATTAATTGGTGCATTCTACTATGAGTAGCCCACGCAAACTGCCAGTTTTGCTACCAACATCAACTACCCTTTATAGCCCCTAGCCAAATCTATCATTAATTCTACTTCAAACACATCTATACTGCCTGCAGGCTGATAAAAATAGTGACTTACCACCCAGCACGCATTTCCAAGGTCTGCTATCTTGACTTTCAGTTTATCTGCATTCAGAGGATCTAAAGGATTCAGAAGAAGATTTCCAGCAGTGGATTTACCTGCAAAATGCAGAGCAAATATAACTGATCACAAATTCTACAGATACAATTACCTGAAAGTTAGTACTACAGCCCATCTATCACCTCCCCTATGTGATTACAGGACACCTATAGACCTGTCACAGTAGATCATCATCAATTTATTCTAGTAGACCTTGTGGACTGCATTTCTAAACTCCATTCTGGTCAATTTGCAAGCGTACTAAAAACTATTTGTAAACTGCTGCTGTCAGGTAAACTATTACTTAAAAGGACATTTTTGAATACTTTGTGCAAGGTAATGCAGTGTTTCCCTGTAATCCAAAACTACCACATGGACTACTAGTGAGTGTCATGTGCTTCTTCCTCCTCCAAACCATGAAAGTCTCTATTCCTTCTGCGACAGCTAAACAAATTGTATGAAACGTTAAACCTCAGACAGCCCAACACTCAAAGTGAGATCCATCTGCTAGCAGGTAGCAAAAGCATAAAAAAACAAAACAAAACTTATCTACTCATGTTTTCAGTTATACAATAAAAGAGCCAGATGTTATAAAGGATTGCTATGGGGAAGAATGAAGGCAGAACAATTATCTATTTATTCAGCTGCTAGTCAACAGCAAGTCACTGCTTACCCATATTCAGCAACATTACTTAACTAGATAGTACCACTGAATATGTTTACAATTACCAAAGTTAAGATCTGGGTCCGGTACTTAAAACAGTGGCCACCCTAGCTGAAAATCAGGCCCATTACTGGGAATTAAGGGAACAGATTTAAAATGTAAAACAAAGCAAAAAGGAAGCTTGACGTGTATGGGGCCTATAATCCAAGTAGGAAGTTTCAGAGTCATCCATGGTACAGTTCTATGGAGGTACTAGGCATCCCAGGCTCTTCAAAGAAAAAAATATGAAGGAAACAAGACATTGTTCAAGTCACAAATAACATGTTTCCTAATATGGCAGAGCAACTTGTTACTACCTTTTGATTCAGGACTATGTTCATCCTCAGAGGGAATCTCTGCTTGGATATTTTCTTTTAACTGGTTGATGTCTTCATTGCTGCAAAATGACTGAGCCTCCCTGGGAGCTGACAGGCACACCCCAGATTCTGGTGCCTCTGAAATTAAGGGTTCACAAGAGTTCGTTTCCTCCTCTGGCATGGTCTGGGAGTCCCCATTCCACTGGTTGTAATTACAGCTCACATGATCACCTTGCTCCGGGTGCAGGGGAAGGATATCAGAGTCATTCGCATTATTATGGTCTTCATCCTTCTGCTCCACTTCTTGCTGTTTGCAGTCTGAACAGATACTGCTTTCTACCAGTCCATTGCAATTCATTTCCATCTTGCATCCCTCAGCATTGCCCTCCATCACTACATTCTGGCCATCAGTAATTAAATCCCTTTCTAGAAAAAAAAAGAGAAATGATCAAGTAATCTAATAACAGGACAAGAGGTGATGTAAAAGTAGTAAGAGGTAGTTCATAACTAGATGAGTTCAGGATTGTGGGAAGACAGTAAATTCTGGAGATTTCTATACAAAGTATCAGATTTACCAACACCTGGCCATCTATAGGCTCAAGGGCCTGTGCCCAATTCAATTCTCATTTCCTCATCTTTGAAAGCTCCTCTGGAAGAGGGCAATCTACAATATCAGCCTGTAACATTAAGTGTGGGATGGCAGATAAAGACCAATACAGTCCGCCTAGTCTGTCCAGTAAGATGGCTAGAGTGGTACAATTTAGTTATAGTTATATTATTCTTACCCCATGATCAGCATCATAATGCTTTTGAAAGAGATACTCTGATGTTTAGTCTAACCACCCTTTGGTTAAAGCTCTTGTAACATACAAGACTCTGTTCCAGTTCCACAGATTCCTACCTACAATCTCCACAGCTACTTTATTCTGGGGGCACTGTGGTTCAGGTGTAGCAAGAGGTGCCTCTGCTGTTCCCTCCTGTTCCTGCTGGATGGGGCAGGATTCTCTCTCCATCTCCTCAATCTCTTGGATGCGTTTTTCTAGCAGCTCTGCTTGACGCTTCTGCTTTTTCTTCAGTTTCTTCTTTTTATTCTTGGACATTTTAGTTGTCTACAGCAGACAAATGGGGAAAGACACTGCTGTATTTGAGAAGGGATATAATTTAACAGCATTTCAGCAACCATTCAATGCTGAAAAGAAAGACCTTCTGGACTGACTTTACTACAGCAAGAAAACCCCAATATGAAAGCCCA
The DNA here is from genome assembly GCA_033557465.1 of Ichthyophis bannanicus. Classification (NCBI taxonomy): domain Eukaryota; kingdom Metazoa; phylum Chordata; class Amphibia; order Gymnophiona; family Ichthyophiidae; genus Ichthyophis; species Ichthyophis bannanicus. The sequence continues at coordinate 159,861,030 of CM066045.1, forward strand.
GGAGAAAAGAAATGACAGAAATACTCTCAAAGTCCAATCAGGGCTTATATTCTCTCTCGTATCTCTCAAATAGAGAGAGCAGAACTAAAAAAAGAGAAGTAAAAAGGGAAGCTTTCTCACGAGAAGCGACTAATCAAACAGTTGAAGCCTGAAGCTTTGAAATTTGCTACAATAAAGCAAATAGTCTTCCTTTCATAATTACAGCATCTGTCAATGAAGCCAAAGATTTGTCCTCGGTTCTACCACAAACACTAAACTTGACATTTTCCTCATACTTACTAGTTTGGGCTGGGGGGCAGTACTCACTGAAAGAGAAAGGAAAATAAGTTAATGCCCTGCATCTCAGAAGCAAAAGACTACAAACAGCCACTAAACATGTACTGAAAAAAACGAAGGCATGAGCTAGTAACTGTGCAGGCCATAGGGTTGCTGTGTTGGGATCAGCAGGCTTCATCTATACAGAAGCCATCTGGGTAGGTGTTGGCAGGATGGTGGTGGCTGGGTACTATCTGGCTTTTTATGCCATGACTGAACAAGTGCTTTGCTGGTTCAAAATTATGTACAAGATCCTGTATGCTCATCTACCCAGGATGATTAACAAGAGGGGAAAAATAAAACCCAAACCACCGAGTAGATCAGGAACAATATCCTACAAGCACTAACTTCTAAAGCTGGCATTTTATCAGTAATGGACGACAGGCGTAATTTGAAAGAAAAATGGACCAACCAGTCCTCTCAGAATACTTCCATTTGTATATACATAGAATATAAATCACTAACAATTCATAAAGCATAGTGATGTTTAACACTACATGAAGCCACCAAATGTTACACTTTTGCATCCGGAGGCAATATGTTTAGTGAGAACCTTGTGGGAGGGTTGGGGGAAGTGATTTCTCCTCTTTCATTGCCCCCAAGATCCTTCCTCTAAGAGACTGTCGTGTAGCATCTATAGCAGCAAGAGAAGTTGATCAGGAGCTTTTGGGTAACAGCACTCATAAGCCTCCCAATGACTTGTTTCTTATGTTGCTATACCACAGAGTGTGCTAGCTGAAGATCATTTATTTAACAGGGATATTGATAACTTGGATTCCTCTGAGGTAATGGAGGGTTAAGTGACTTGCCCAAGGCCACAAAGGGTGCTAATGGGACTCTAACCCTGGTCTCTGGTTCCCAAGCTAGTGCTCTAACCATTAGGCTACTCCTCCATTCCCAGCTACTCCATCATGCAGCTTTATTTGGATTCATAATAGCAGCTGGACTAGATTATAATCAAGTTTGTAGACAGCATGGAAAACTGCCTACATCACCTGTGCCAAAATGTAGGCTTGGTACATTACAAGAAGGACAACCAGGATCATATTCTTAACTTAAGAACTTACAGGCTGATGCAGAAAGCTGGTGCTGGAGTCGCATGCTATTAGCTGTGCATGCATTTTCGTAGCATGCCGATAGCACGAGACTTCAGCACCAATATGCAGCAAAGGATGTGTATGCAAATGAGCTGTGCGCAAAACTTTGGCATAAAGTTGAAAGGAGGGGAGCCAATGCATGCACAGACTTGCTACAAGTGGTCATGTATGCATGCACATAAATGTCAAACACTCACGTTATACACACAGGACGTGCAGGTTCTTTTGGCGCTCAACCCATAACAAACACTTTCGCCAAAATTTTTTTTTAATGAAATCACAAAGAGACCTAACAGTAAATGGAGAATGATATAAATGAATCCAAAAAACACACGAGAGATTTCTTCTTGAACACCAAATTTTCAAATTTACGCTGAATAGATTGACGCAGAAATTTTTCACATCAAAGGTAGCTGTTCACTGATACATACCCCGAAACAGTCTTTCCCTACATGTGCAAGATGTTTAAGCCACCTCAGATCAGGCATACAGATACTAGCACTCCTGCTTCTTATGTATTCCTCGTCATGTTTGTCTGCATTGGGTGCAGACCTTATTACCATACCATTTTAATACGCACAGCTCATTTGTGTATTTAAATACGCTTGCCTTACTGTGTGCGCATACGTTTCCTTTGCTGTTTACACACGTGTCAATCTCTTCTGCATTTGGTGTAGTGGAACTTGTGCATATAAATTGTGTTATCTGCACGTAAAGGGCACATTAGTCTTTCTGCATCAGACTGTTTGTCCAGCACGAGACGAAAGCAACACTAAACCAATATGAGGAGGAGGAGATACCACCATTTATCCAACAGTATCTGCTAGCTGGTCAGTATCATGGCACTTGACATCTTTATAGTTAAGAAAATCTGCTCCAAACTGTGGGAAGTGTGAGAACCCATGTGCAGATGATCTTCAAATGACAGCTTTAAAGAAGATACATCCTTTTCTGCACAAAAAGCGTAGTTATTCACCTGTAACAGGTGATCTCTGGGAACAGCAGGAATTTAGTCTTTACATATGGGTGACATCTGTACCGACAGCCTGTGCAGGAACGCTCCCCAGCATCCAATAGGGAAGCCTTTGGGAGCATCCCACTGCACCTGCATTGCTGCCCTCCCGCCCTTGGAACTCTCCCTCCTCAGTTGAGTTTGTAGCTGAGATAAAAGGAGAAAAAAGAGAAACCTTACAACTCCTAGGGGAGGAGGGTGGGTTGTGAAGACTAAATTCCTGCTGTTCTCGGAGATCACCTGTTACATGTGAATAACTATGCTATCTCCAGGAACAAGCAGGAATGTAGTCTTCACATATGGGACTTCCTAGCTCCCAGATGCCAGAGAAATTACCTCAGAATCGGCAGATTTGCCTCAGAATAGGCATCAAGAGGTCACAGATCCTCCATGGAGGCCTGGCATTCTTAAATTCTAGGACAAAGGGTAGGAGTTGCCCTAAGTCTGAAAGAGGAGCTGGAGTACAGCCTGACCAAACATGGCATCCTGGGAGTAATGAGCAGAAAAGGTATGCACTGAAGATCAATTAGCTGCTTTGCAAATTTTGTCAATGGCCACAGACCGTAGGTTTGCAGTTGAGGCGGGCATGGGATAGTCTTGCCCCATCATAAGCAAATGAGTTGCAGTCTGCTATCCAAGTGGACAGAGTACTTTTAGAAAACTGGGAGACCCAAGTGACTAGGGTGAAAGGAAATGAACTGTGAAGCTCTATAAGGATGTTCGAGTTCTTTGAAGGTAAAAATCTAAGGCACGCTTGCAGTCAAGGGTGTGCAAGGTTGCCTCTGCCCTAGAGGAATGCGGACTAGGGAAAAAGACAGGAAGGTAAACTAATCGATTAAGATGGAAAGGAGACACCACCTTTGGCATGAAATGGTGGGCGAGTCCTAAGGACAACCTTATTATGGTGGAACCAGGTATAAGGTGGATCTGCCAACAAAGCCTGAAGCTCACTAATGCATCTAGCCGAAGTGAGGGCTACTAGGAAGATGACCTTCCATGAGAGAAACTTTAGTGAGGTTGTGGTTAAAGCAGGAATGGGCAAACTACGGCCTGGCGGACCTTTTAATCCGGCCCGCAGACGCGTGCGGAAATAGAAACTACAGGAGTAGTAGCGCGTTGGCAGAGCGTAACAGCCGCCTCGGATATGCCGAAGCGAAAGAGAAACACTCAAGCTTAGAGCGTGAATAAGGGCCGGAGGCTTTACTTGTTTTTAAAATCATCCATAGGCGTCAGAGAGGGGGGCGGGTGGGGGGGCAGAGGGGCCGTGACCCCACACTAAAACTTTGCTGCTCCGATCGGGGCTTCGTTCCACAGGGAGCCGATCTCCTGCGGGCAGAAGCCGGGAAAGGCCAGCGATCGCGACCTGGCAAGCAGCAGGCTGCCGGCGGGCAGAAGAGCGCTGCGATCGCAGCACAGATCCCTCCTGTCGGCCCGCGGGAGATCGGAGGGGAAGACAGGTCCGCTGGCCCAGGGGCGGAGCTTCCCCTCCGGACACAGCCTTCGGACGCCTCTGAAATCAGCCGAAGTCGGAACACTTGGCCCCACTGCTCTCTGATTGCTATCTCTTCAATGAAAGGTAAAGCTGTCTATGTCCCACGTCACCCCAAAGACAAACGTCCTCTCCCAGTGCCTGCCAAGCGATTGGGGATCAGGAATTGCACACGCTGAATTCAGAGAGTCCCCCAGGAGCCCCTACTCACCACCGTGTGCTCTGGCAGAAACCAGTCCCTGCTGAGTAGAAGCGCTTCCTTTTCACCTGCTCCCGGCTTCGGCGTTTTTGTATGTATAGGTAAGTGCATCTCGGGCACGAATCACTCTGTTGGAATGTGCACTGACTGACTATAAACTTCTCTCATTTTATGAAAGAAATACATTGCATAAAAGTTTTGTAAAATAACTCTTTTTATGCTTTTCTACCTTAAATTAATCTAAACATTTAATGTTACAAATTTAAATTTAATTTATATTAATTCACACATACACACCGTCCATCTACTCTTGGTCCGGCCCCCGGGTCCAATATATGAACCCATTGCGGCCCTCGAGTCAAAAAGTTTGCCCACCCCTGGGTTAAAGGTTCAAAAGGCAGCTTTAGGAGCTGCCCTAAGATAACATTAAGATTTCATGCCACCGGAGGTGGTCTGATGGGAGGCTTGGTTAATAAAAGTCCTCTCATGAAATGTGCCACATGTGGCAGTGAGGAGATAGGCTGCCCATCCAATGGATGGTGAGAAGCAGCAATTGCACACTGAGGTGAACCCTCACCAAGTTTGTCTTGAGACTAGAATAAAAATAGATGTAGGAGATACTGAAGAGAGACCCTCTATAGGAGCTGAAAAGGGATTAAGCTCCTTCCGGGAACACCAGGTGGAGAACCTATGCCACTTGAGTTCATAAGAATGTCTGGTGGACGGTTTTTTGGAGGCTAGCAAAATCTCCTTCACTTCCTGAGTCAGGTTAAAACTTTGTAAGACTACGCTTTCAGCAGCCAAGTCAAGAGATGGAGAAACTGTGGATTGGGATGGAGTAGCATCCCTTCCTCCTGGGAGAGGAGATCGGGAGCTGACCTGAGACTCAGGGGGCGAGTCAGAGAGACGTAGCAGGCAATGAAACCACGGCTGACGTGATCAGCACGGGGCTATGAGAATCATTTTGCTCCTGTTCGCCTGAAGTGTGTTTTGGGAATCAGGGGTATGGGAGGAAAGGCATACAGGAAAGCCAGACCCCAGTGAATGTGGAAAGCATCCATCTGCTGTATGCCGAACATCAGGGTTCTGGTGCAGAAATGAGGAAGTTTTGCATTTTGCGGCATGGCAAAAATATCTACTTCTGGAATTCCCCAGGTCCAAAAGATGAAGGAGGTTGTCTGCGGATGGAGGGACCATTCGTGTGGAAGAAGGATCAGACTCATTCTGTCCATTAGGACATTTTGCTGTCCCAGGAGGGATACCACTTGGAGGTGTATCCGATAAGCAATGGCAAAAGACCAAAGCTGGAGGAGCCTCCTGGCAGAGGACCCAAGATCTTGTTCCTCCCTGTTCACATAGAACATGGTTACCTGATTGTCCGTCTGGACAAGAACTCTGTGGCCCTGTAGGAGTTGTTGAAATGCCTTGAGGAACATTAAAGATAGCACGAAGCTCTAGAAAATGTATCTGGAGCTGAGACTCCTGCTTCATCCACAGGCCCTGAACGGGCTCCCCAACCCAGTTTGGAGGCATTCATTGTCAGGATGCACTGATGTAGAGGCATCTGAAAAGGTGACCCTAATGAGAAGATTTGTTGGGGTACACCACCATAGAAGAGACATGGCGAGCAGGTCTGTCACTTGGATCCAGGTCCTTGAGGGCCCCAGAGACCTGTTTCCACTGTAATGCAAGGATTCACTGCACTGTTCGCATGTGCAACCGGGCTTATGGGACCACATGTACTGAGGAGGCCATATGGCCTAGAAGTTGTAGCATCTCTCTGGCTGAGAGATGGTCCCCGAGCCGAACCTGAGATGCAAGCTGTACTAATCGAGTACAATGGTCCTGGAGTAGAAATGCCCTTGACTGTCGAGTTTCTAGAAGAGTTCCTATGAATTTTAGTGTTTGGGTGGTGACTAATTGAGATTTTGGAAGATTCATCACAAAATTCCAGATCTTGCAGTACCTGAATTGTACGAAGGAGGGACAGATGAACCTCTTGTGAAGTAGCTGCCCTTATTAGGTAGTCATCTAAGTAAGGGAAGACAAATATTCCAAGAGTCCTTAGATATGCGGCTACAACCACCATGCACTTTGTGAAAACTCTTGGGGCAGGGGCGAGTCCGAAGGGAAGAACTCTGTATTGATAGTGATCGCGCTGGAAGATGAAGCGTAGATCCCTCCTGTGTTCTGGATGAATGAGGATACGAGTATACGCTTCTTTTAGAACTAGAGAAGCGAGCCAGTCCTGACTCTGGAGAAAGAGTAGTTACTCACCTGTAACAGGTGTTCTCCAGGAGCAGCAGGAATCAGTCCTCACATATGGGTGACATTGACGCCGATAGAGCCCCTGCGGAGCATTTCCCCAGCTTTCTATGAAAGCCTTTGGGAATACTGCACACATGCGCGGTCCCCTTCCTGCCTAAAGGTGCCATCTTGCTCAGTCAAATGACATAGCTAAAAAACAGCACACAAAAATGTAAAATAAACTATGTAAAACTGCAACTCCCAGGGGAGGAAGGAGGGTTGTGAGGACTGATTCCTGCTGCTCCTGGAGAACACCTGTTACAGGTGAGTAATTACGCTTTCTCCAGGACCAAGCAGGAAGTCAGTCCTCACATATGGCTGACTCCCAAGCTCTGGGCTACCAAGGAACCCAGGCTGAACAAGAGAACTCCCTCTAGTCCCAGCATCAAAGAAAGGCTTTTCACTGAAATAACCTCCACCGGTAGCCCAACGGAGGGCTGGAAGGCAGGAGTTGCCTAAACCTCAAAGAGATTCCGGAGTACTGCCTAGCCCTGTCCCTACGGGACTCCCTCTCCAGGCAGTAATGAGCTGCAAAAGTCTGGCTTGAGGACCAAGTTGCAGCCCTGCAGATGTCTGCCAACGGTACAGAGCGGAGATGAGCTACTGAGGCAGCCATTGCCCTGACACGATGGGCCGTGACCCGACCCTGCAAGGGAAGGTCAGCCGCCCTGTAAGCCCAGGTGATACAGCCATCCATATGGACAAGGTACGCTTGGACACAGGTAACCCCAAATTATTAGGGTCAAAAGAGATGAAGAGCTGAGTAGCCCTTCTATGTCCTTGCGTACGGTCAAGGTAGAAGGATAAGGCCCTCCTACAGTCCAGAGTATGCAGGACTGCTTCAGCCTGGCTTGCATGAGGCCTAGGGAAGATTGTTGGAAGAACCACCTCCTGGTTGAGGTGAAAAGAGGAGACAACTTTAGGGAGGAACTTTGGATGAGTCCTAAGGACTACCCTGTTCTTATAGAAGCAGGTGTAAGGCCTGTCACAGACTAGGGCCTGAAGCTCACTCACCCGTCTGGCCAAGGTTAAGGCTACTAGGAAGAGTGCCTTCCAGGAAAGGAAGCGGAGAGGACAAATAGCCATCGGCTCAAAAGGTGGGCGAGTCAGTTGCTGCAAGACCACATTCAGCTCCCACTCGGGGCTGGAGGACAGAGAGGGGGCTTGAGCAAGAGCAAACCTCTGAGAAACCAGGACACCAAGGGGTGAACCGATATGGAGTTTCCCTCCACCAGTGAGTGGTGAGCTGCTAGAGCTGAGAGGTGGACCCGAACAGAATTGGACTTAAGGCCCTGATTGGATAAATGTAGCAGGTACTGAAGCACCACTGGTATAGTATAGGAGAAAGGATCTTCTGTACGCAGCTGACACCACACAGAAAACCTCTTCCACTTCAGAGCATAGGTTTTTCTAGTGGACTGCTTCCTAGAGGCCAGGACGACCTCTTCAACTTCAGGAGGTAGGCCCCAAGGAGCCAAAACTACCCTTGCAGCTTCCAGGCCATCAAATTGAGAGATTTGAGATTGGGGTGCAGAAGAGACCCCTGGTCCTGAGAGAGAAGGTCGGGCTGCAACCCTAGAGGTAGTGGAGTGTCCACTGTTAGCTGAAGCAGAAGTGGGAACCAAGGTTGTCTCGGCCACCTGGGGGCTACCAGAAGGACCGAGGCCTGGTCCTTCAGAACTTTGAACAGGGTTCGGGCCACCAGAGGAGTGGGAGGAAACGCATATAGGAGGCCTTGGGACCAGGATATCAGAAAAGCATCTGCTGCTAGTCTCAGAGGATGCGGTTGCCTGGAGCAGAACTGGGGCAACTGTCTGTTCAGGGGACTAGCAAAGAGATCTATGGATGGAAGTCCCCATCTCAGGAAGATCATCTGCACTACCAAGGGATGGAGCTGCCACTCGTGAGGCTGCAGAATTCTGCTCAACCTGTCTGCTAGGTAATTGTCCTGGCCAGGGAGATAAAACGCCTTGAGCAATATGTTGTGCCGGACAGCAAACAAGCAAAGGTCCTGCGCCTCCTGACAAAGGAGCCTGGACCCAGTGCCTCCCTGTTTGTTCACATAAAACATGGCTATCTGATTGTCTGTCTGCACTAAAACAGACTGGTGAGCCAGGGTTTGAGAGAAAGTCTTGAGGGCTAAGCGAATAGCCCGAAGCTCTAGTAGATTGATCTGCTGCTGGGCCTCCCAGGGAGACCACAGGCCCTGAGTGCACTTGTCCAGACAGTGTGCTCCCCAGCCCTGTAGAGAGGCATCGGTGGTCAATACCACTGTGAACCCGGGTGGCTGAAAAGGCATCCCTTCCAGTAAGTTGGGGGGATGCAGCCACCAATGTAGGGAGTGCAGGAATGGTCTGGACACCCTTACTCTGTCTCTGAGGCTCCCTGTGGCCTGCGACCACTGAGTTCTGAGGCACCATTGCGCAGGCCTCATATGAAGCCTGGCATGGGGTGTGACATGCACTGTCGAAGCCATGTGGCCCAGAAGCCTCAGGCAGAGCCTGGCGGAGACCAGTGACCTGCTGAGAAACTGGTTTGCCAAGGTCATCAGTCTTTGGGCTCTGTCTACTGGCAAGAAAGCTTTTGCCTGCAGAGAGTCTAGTCTTGCCCCTATGAACTCTAAGTTTTGGGAGGGGAGCAAAGTGGACTTTGCGAAGTTTATGACAAACCCCAGATGCTGTAGCAAAGAAATCGTTCGGAGGGTGGCTTGCCTGGCCTCCTGGCAAGTCTGACCCCTGATGAGCCAGTAGTCCAGATAGGGGAAGACAAAGATACCTTGATTTCTCAAGTAGGCCGCCACCACTGCTAAGCATTTGGTAAAGACTCTGGGGGCGGAGGCGAGGAAAAATGGCAACACCCTGTACTGATAATGGTTTCCTCCCACAATGAACCTGAAGTACTTTCTGTGGTCTGGATGAATAAGGATGTGAGTGTACGCATCCTTTAGATCTAAAGAGCATAGCCAATTTCCCTGCTGGAGGTAGGGCAGAAGTGTTCCAAGAGTAAGCATTTTGAACCTTTCCTTCTGTAAGAACTTGTTGAGATTTCTGAGGTCAAGAATAGGCCTGAGATCCCCTGTTCTCTTTGGTACTAGGAAGTACCTGGAGTAAAACCAGTGACCTTGGAGGTGGGGAGGCACAGGCTCCACTGCCTGGTCTCTTAACAGATCCTGGAGCTCCTGCAGGAGGAGGGCTGTATGGAGAGGTGGCCTTGGAGGCTCTCCTGGAAAATAGGGAGGAGGCAACTGATGAAAATGAAGCAGGTAGCCCTTTTGGGCTATGCTTAAGACCCAGTTGTCCCCTGTAATGGATGGCCACCTGTGGGCAAACAGGGCTAGGCAACCTCCTGTGCAGGGATGGGACAGCAGAGACGGAGAGGCTATGCTTTGGGAGTCAAAAACCCCCACCCTGCTGAGTAGGAGTAGAGTAGGAGCAGGAGCCGGAGGCTTGGGGGCCTTCTGCCTACAGGGCCCATGTCCCTGCCCCTTGGCCTGCTGACCCTGAGGGGGAGCGGGGGAGGCCTGGTAAGTTGGGAACTGTTTGTAGGCAGTAGCCTTCCTCGGGTAAAAGGGCTTTTTACCCGAGCCCTTCTTCTTGTGTGAAGGGGCAGAAGTCTTTCGAGACAGCCTTGTCCTCGTGAGGTGCTCGGTCTCAAGCTCAGCAGCCTTCTCGGCCATGGGCTTGCCAAAAAGGTTTTCACCTCGGCAAGTGACATCGACCAACTTGTCTTGAACCCATGGCTCGAGGTCCGATGACTGCAGCCATGCCTGGCGTCAGAGCTGTGATGCCGGCAGCCGCAACCCGGGCCGAGGCCTCGAAGCCATCGTAGGCTGCTCGGGACATGAACTTGGAGCATTCCCGGATCCCCGAAGACAAGGACTTGAACCTCTGCAAAGGTTCCCTGGAGAGACCAGCAGAGAACCCGGCAAGCTCCTTTGCCAGGTCCCGTAAGTACATGCCCATGTACAGCTGGTAAGACTGGACACGGCAAGCATCGAGCCCTGGAAGCACTTTCTACCAAACGCATCCAGGAACCGGGCCTCCCTGCCAGGGGCACCGCGGAGTGCATCTTCTGACTTTTCAGACGATGCATGGCCGATTCCACCACCATGGAATGGTGAGGTAGCTGCGCCTTTGGAAAACCAGGGCTCTTACGGAGTGGATAAATGGAATCGACCTACTTGCTCAGAACCGGCGCAGAGGCTGGTGCCTCCCACATCCGGAAGAGGAGCCATTCCAGCATCGGAGGAACCGGCACAGTAAAGGCCTCCTTCGGAGGAGAGTCATACTGGAGGGCCTCGAGCTCGAGGCTCCTCCTTGGGATCCGCCGGGATCGCCAAAGCAGTGGCCATATCCCGCACGAACTCCGAGAACCGGGTGTCCTCCGGAGGGGACCGACTCCGGGGCTCAGACTGCGGTGAGTCCGACGGGACGCACCGAGTCTTGAAAGTATCAGGGGACTCCTCATCCTCCTTCTCCCAGGCGGACTCGTCCGAGGAGAAGTCGGGCTCCGACCGCGCGGGGCCCGGCAGCACCCGCCCCGACGCCGAAGGCACCGGCGTCAACGCCCTCGGTCCCGATCGGGAGGTCGAGGATGACCACGACCGAGGACGACCTCGAGCCTTCATGGTCTTGAGTATCGGCTTGGTCAACGGGGTCGACTTCGACGTCCCGGTGGTCGGGGCAGATGCGCTAGCAAGGCTGGCCATCAGCACCCGCTGCTGATCCATGAAGGCAGACAGTCTGCACTCCAAGGCTGTCAGCCTGAGACCCAGCTCAGGCGACTCAGCAGCTACCGACTCGGGCCCCGGTGGCGCCAGGCCCGACGTCGGCTCCCTGGGAGGAGAGTCTTCGAGGACAACAGGACTTACGTGTCCAGCAGACTCTGGCTCCACCCGAGGTACTTTTGACGGCTTCTCCTGTTCCAGGGGCCCGGGACGGCTGTCGGGGGTCTGAGACCTAGCCCTCGAGGAGCCAGGGACCTCCTCCGATGCCGCCCTTGCGAGCCGCTTCTTCCTCTTTCGCTCCCGCTCGAGGAACCCCCTTTCCAAGGAACCCTGACGATGCTTGGGGTCAGACTCCCGAGACGTCGAGGCCTCAGACGAGGTCCGGGCCCGGCCGGAGGCCAAGTCGGAGAAAAAAAAGAGTCCCCGCGAGGTCAAAGGACCGGCCTTCCAGGGAAAAGGAAAAAAAAGGGCGCGAACGCCAGCCACAAGGGCAAAAACCGAAAAAAATAAGATTGGGCTCGATACCGGTGTACCGAACCCAGCGAGAAGGGGAACCGGCATCGAACCGGACAAAAACCGCGAAGAAATCGCAAGGAAGAGACGAAAAAAATCTAACTATTTTCCGGGTGAACTAGGACACACGTCCGAAGGGCTCCACGGAAAAAGAGAGACTGAGCAAGATGGCACCTTTAGGCGGGAAGGGGACCGCGCATGCGTGCAGTATTCCCAAAGGCTTTCATAGAAGGCTGGGGAAATGCTCCGCAGGGGCTCCATCGGCGTCGATGTCACCCATATGTGAGGACTGACTTTCTGCTTGGTCCTGGAGAAAAGGTAGAAGGGTTCCTAGTGAGATCATCTTGAATTTCTCACAGACTAGAAAGCGTAGTTACTCACCTGTAACAGGTGTTCTCCAGGAGCAGCAGGAATCAGTCCTCACTTATGGGTGACGTCGGCGCCGACGGAGCCCTCGCGGAGCAATTTTCCACAACTTTCAAAGAAAGCCTTTGGGAATTGCAGCGCGCATGCGCGGTCCCCTTCCCGCCCAAGGGTGCCATCTTAGCCAGTCAGATGACATAGCTAAAAAAGACAGCATAAAAATTTGCAAAAAACTAAAGCAGATGATTGCAACTCCACGGGGAGGAGGGAGGGTTGTGAGGACTGATTCCTGCTGCTCCTGGAGAACACCTGTTACAGGTGAGTAACTACGCTTTCTCCAGGACCAAGCAGGAAGTCAGTCCTCACTTATGGGACTCCCAAGCTCAAGGCTACCGGAGACCCTAAGCACAAAAATGAGCTCCCTCTAACTCAGCAGCACAGAAGGAAAGAATCTTCGCTGAATTATTACCCACCGGTAGCCCACATCCGGGATGGAGGGTAGGAGTTGCTCAGACCTCGAAGAGATTACGGAGGACTGCCTGTCCGAAAGCACTGTCCCTGCGGGACTCCCTCTCGAGACAGTAATGGACCGCAAAGGTCTGGCTCGAAGACCAAGTAGCGGCCCGGCAGATGTCTGCCAGCGGAACAGAGCGGAGGTAAGCCACTGATGTAGCCTTTGCCCGAACGCAATGAGCCGTGACTCGACCTTCCAAGGAGAGTCCGGCTGCCCCATAAGCCCAAGAGATACAGTCCGCAACCCAGATGGACAGAGTACGCTTGGAGACCGGGAGCCCCAATTTATTGGGGTCAAAAGACACAAAAAGCTGAGCAGCTTTACGGTGCTCCCGCGTACGGTCAAGGTAGAAGTTCAAAGCCCTTCTACAGTCCAGGGTATGGAGGACCGTTTCAGCTCGGCTGGAGTGTGGTCTGGGAAAGAAGGTTGGAAGTACCACCTCCTGATTGATGTGAAAAGGGGAGACCACTTTTGGAAGAAATTTTGGGTGAGTCCGTAGGACTACCCTATTTTTGTAGAACCGAGTGTAAGGGGGATCAGACACGAGGGCCTGCAATTCACTTACGCGTCTAGCGGAAGTGAGGGCTATCAAGAACAGTGTTTTCCAAGAAAGAAAACGGAGAGAACAGGTAGCCATAGGTTCAAAAGGCGGACAGGTGATCCACTGTAAAACCACATTCAGGTCCCAGTCAGGCGCTGGCGGGCGCAGAGGTGGTTTAAGTAGAAGGAGACCTCGGAGAAACCTCGCTACGAGAGGGTCGTTGGAGAGAGGTCTGCCGTCCACCGGCACATGATGTGCTGAAAGAGCACTAAGGTGAACTTTGACGGAGTTGGACTTAAGTCCCAGATTAGAGAGGTATAGCAAGTACTGCAAGACCACCGACACCGGGCAGGAGAAGGGATCCTGAGACTGTCGGGTACACCAAACGGAAAAAACGACGCCATTTAAGGGCGTAGCATTTTCGGGTAGAAGGTCGTCGCGAAGCTAGGACGACCTCCTCCACCTCTGCCGGCAGGAGAAGGGGAGCAAGGACTACCCTCTCAGCAGCCAGGCCATTAGGTTGAGAGACCTGAGGTTGGGGTGTAGCAGAGACCCCTGATCCTGAGTGAGGAGATCCGGTTGTAACCCCAGAGGGAATGGATCCTCCACCGCTAATTGCAGCAGGAGCGGAAACCACGGCTGTCTGGGCCAGCGAGGGGCCACCAGGATCATGAAGGCTTTGTCTCGGAGAACCTTGAAAAGAGTCCGAGAGACTAGCGGGATGGGAGGGAAAGCGTACAGAAGGCTCCCCGACCATGAGAGTAGAAAAGCGTCCGCCGCAACCCGAAGGGGGTGTGGCTGACGAGAGCAGAAGCGAGGAAGTTGCCGGTTGTGAGGACTGGCAAAGAGATCCACCGTGGGGAGGCCCCACTTTAGGAAGAGCTTCTGAACTACCAAGGGATCCAGGCGCCACTCGTGCGGCTGGAGGATCCTGCTGAGTTTGTCCGCCAGGCAATTCTCTTGGCCTGGGAGATAAACTGCCTTGAGGAGAACGCCGTGACTGACGGCCCAAGAGCAGAGCTTCTGTGCCTCCCGGCAGAGGAGGAAGGAGCCCGTGCCCCCCTGCTTGTTCACGTAGAACATGGCAACTTGATTGTCCGTCTGGACAAGGACGGACTGGTGAGAAGTCAGGTGGGAGAAGGCCTTGAGAGCCAGGCGGATCGCCCTGAGCTCCAGGAAGTTGATCTGCTGAGCAGACTCCCACGTGGTCCAGAGGCCCTGAGTACGTGCCCCTTGGCAATGCGCTCCCCAGCCCAGGAGGGATGCATCTGTTGTCAGCACCTGGGCCGGCTGAGGTGACTGGAAAGGCATGCCGAATATCAGGTTCGGCCGCTGAAGCCACCACCGGAGAGACGAGATCAGCGGCTCGGAGACACGCACTAGGTCTGCTAGGCCGCCTGTGGCTTGACGCCACTGCTGGCGGAGACACCATTGAGCAGGCCGCATATTCAGGCGGGCATTGGGGGTCACATGGACGGTGGAAGCCATATGGCCGAGTAGTCTCAGGAAGCGCCTGGCGGAGACCAGGGGCTGGCTGCGAAAACGGTCGGCTAGGTCCATGAGCCGTTGAGCCCTGTCGAGCGGTAGGAACGCTCGTGCCTGAGGAGTATGCAGCCTTGCGCAGATGAACTCGAGATCCTGTGAGGGGAGCAAAGTGGACTTTGCGAAGTTTATAACAAAGCCCAAGTACTGCAGAAGTCACCGTGCGGCGCGTGGCGTTGGTGACCTCCAGAGCGGACGCTGCTCTGATGAGCCAGTCGTCGAGGTACGGAAAGACATAGAGGCCGTGAAGCCGGAGATGGGCCGCCACCACCGCGAGACATTTTGTGAAGACTCGCGGTGCGGAGAACAGGCCAAAGGGTAGTACTCTGTACTGGTAATGATTTCCTGCCACCACAAACCTTAGGTATTGGCGGTGGCTTGGGTGGATGAGGATGTGCGTGTAGGCATCCTTTAGATCCAAGGAGCATAGCCAATCTCCCTGCTGGAGGTAGGGCAGAAGGATTCCAAGGGTAAGCATCTTGAACTTCTCCCGCACGAGGAACTTGTTGAGGTTGCGCAAGTCCAGGATGGGTCTGAGGCCTCCTGTTCTTTTTGGTATTAGAAAATACCTGGAATAAAAGCCTTGACCTTTCAGGTGGTGGGGCACCGGTTCCACCGCCTGTTCCTGTAGAAGACCTGCTAACTCCTGAAGGAGTAATTCCCTGTGCAGAGGGGGTCGGGGAGGTTCTCCCGGAAAATAGGAGGGAGGGACCTGGTGGAAGTGGAGAAGATAGCCTTCTCGCACGACTTGAAGCACCCAGGCATCTGAGGTGATGCTGGACCACCTGTGGGCGAAGTGAACCAGCCGGCCTCCGGTGCTGGGAGGAACCAGCGGGGGGGGAGAGAGGCTATGCTTAAGGAGTCAAAAACCCCCACCCTGCGGAGCAGGGGCTGGTGGTGCAGGCTTGGGGGCTTGCTGCCTACGGGACCCGTTACCCCGTCCCTTGGCCTGCTGGCCCTGTTGGGGAGCTGCAGGGGCCTGATAGTGGGGGTATTGTTTGTAGGCAGCCGCCTTCCTCGGGTAAAAGGACTTCTTTCCCGAGCCCTTCTTTTTCTGGGAAGGAGCGGAGGTCTTCCTAGAAAGCCTAGTCCTGGTGAGAGTCTCCGTCTCAATTTGTGCAGCCTTATCAGCCATGGGCTTGCCAAAGAGGTTTTCGCCTCGGCAAGGGACATCGACCAACTTGTCCTGCACCCAGGGCTCAAGGTCAGACGACTGAAGCCAAGCCTGTCGGCGGGCACCGATGCCGGCTGCGGCCACTCGAGCCGATGCTTCAAAGCCATCATAGGCTGCTCGGGACATGAATTTTGAGCATTCCCGAATGCCAGTGGACAAGGCCAGGAACCTCCGCAAGGGTTCCTCGGACAAACCAGCGGAGAAGCCGGCTAGCTCTTTAGCCAGGTCTCGGAGATACATGCCCATGTATAGCTGGTAGGTCTGGACACGACATGCGAGCATAGAGCCCTGGAAACACTTCTTATCAAGGCCATCCAGGTTACGGGCCTCCCTGCCAGGAGGCACCGAGGAGTGCATCTTCTGGCTCTTAAGACGATGCATGGCCGATTCCACTACCATGGAATGGTGTGGTAGCTGTGCTTTTTGGAAGCCAGGGCTCTTGCGGACTCGATAGATAGAATCGACCCGCTTGCTCAGGACCGGCGAGGTGGCCGGACTCTCCCACATGCGGAAGAGTAGTCGTTCCAGCATGGGAGGAACCGGTACAGTAAAGTGTTCCCTGGCGGGAGAGTCATACTGGAGGGCGTCGAGCTCTTCGGCTCGAGGCTCCTCCTCGGGGTCCGCAGGGAAGGCCAAAGCCTTGGCCATATCCCTGACGAAGTCCGAGAACCGGGCATCCTCCGGGGGGGACTGCTTCCGAGGTTCGGACTCAGGTGAGTCCGAGGGGACACACCGAGTCCAAAAAGAATCAGGCGACTCTTCCTCTTCAGACTCCCAGACCGACTCCGACGAGGACTCGGTGGGGTCGGCCCGGGCAGGGCGCGGCGCCTGCCGCCCCGACGCCGAGGGAGTCGGCGTCGGCGACCTCGGTCCCGAACGGGAGGCCGAGGGCGACCTCGACCGAGGATCGACTCGAGTTCGCATCGACTCGAGGATCGGCTCGGTCTCCGGGGTCGACTTAGACGTCGACGTCCCGGCGGTCGGGGCAGCGGCGCCAGCGAAGCCAGCGAGCAGTGCCCGCTGCTGGTCCATGAAGGCAGACAGTCTGCTCTCCAAGGCCGTCAACCTGAGTCCGAGCTCAGGTGACCCAGCAGCCCCCGACTCGGGCCCCGACGGCGTCGGGCCCGACGTCGGCTGTCGCGGAGGCGAGTCCAGAAGGACCACAGGACTTACCCGAGCAAGCAGCTCCGACTCCAGGCGAGGTCGCTTCGTGAGGTGCTCCTTCTCCAAGGACCCGGGGCGGCTATCGGGGCTATGCGACCTGGCCCTCGCGGAGCCAGGAGCGTCCACCGACGCCGCCCTCGCGGGTTTCACCTTCTGTCGATGGTCCCCGGAGGGAGAACCCCTGTCGGAGGAACTCCGGCGACGGTCCGAGCTGGAACCCCTGGACGCGGAGGCCTCCGACGAGGTCCGGGTACGGCTGGGGTCAGCGAAGATTCTATCCGCTGATGCCGCCGACTTCTCAACGCTTTGGAGGATAGTTTGCCACAAGGCCCACAGATCATTTCTTCATGATCCGGGCCCAGGCAGCGGAGGCAATTGTCGTGTGTGTCAGTTAGTGACATATTTCGGTCACACTGACCACACCGCTTGAAACCACTGGCAGCCATCGGGGGAAAAAGGGCCCCGGCGAGGTCAAAGGACCGGGCTGCCAGGGAAAAACCGAAACGAAAACTGACTAAGTCAGAAAAACCGAAAAAGAAGAAGAGGACTCGTGACCGGCGTCGCGAGTCCGGGCGGGAAAAAGACCAGCGTCGAACCGAAGGAAAAAAGAGTAATTATGAAGAAAAATCAACTTTTTCGCGGGGACACGACGGGTACGTCTGTAGGGCTCCGCGGAAAAAAGAAGACTGGCTAAGATGGCACCCTTGGGCGGGAAGGGGACCGCGCATGAGCGCTGCAATTCCCAAAGGCTTTCTTTGAAAGCTGGGGAAAATTGCTCCGCGAGGGCTCCGTCGGCGCCGACGTCACCCATAAGTGAGGACTGACTTCCTGCTTGGTCCTGGAGAAACTTGTTTAGGTTTTTGAGGTCTAAGATGGGTCTTTACCCTCCATTTTCCTTTGGTATGAGAAAGTAGGAAGAATAGAACCCCATCCCTTGTTGGGATGTTGGAACCTCTTCTATGGCACACTCTGACAGAAGAGAGGTTATCTCTTGCTTCAGGAGAGGAGTGGGGGCTGAATATGATATTCCCCCACTAGAGTGGAGGGGGGGGTATGCTTTGTAAATGTAGCCTGTACCCTTCTCTGACTATGGTTAGGGTCCACTGCTGAGGTGATAAGATGCCACCTGTGGAAATAATGACAGTCTGCATGCTATGTGGAGGAGGTGGGGGTTCTCCAGAGGCAGGAGGAAGTCAAAAATCAGGTGCAGATTGGATCTGTGCAGCTGGTTGGGATTTAGAAGCCTGTGGCCTTTTCTGTTGCTTGTGAGGCTGTTGCCTCTTCTGGGTACCCCGCGCTTGGTATTGAGAAGGCAGGAGGTAAGAAGGGTAAATAATGTTGTTCTTACCATAGAAAGCTTTCTTTGCAGCTGCTTTTTTCTTGGTAGGGGTGGCAATAGCTTTGGAAAGTCTACTGAGGGTAGTATTCTCAGACTGAGAAGTCTTATCTCACTAATCCTTTCCAAACAGGTTCTCACCATTACATGGAGTATTACCCAGCTTGTCTTGAACCCATTGTTCAAGGTCTGATGCCTGAAGCCAGCCAATCCTACGTGCATCTATGCAGATAGATGTTACTCTGCTAGTGCATTCAAAACAGTCAAAGGTTGCCCTATTGACTAACTCTGACTGTCATTATTGCGATTTTTTCATTTGACTAATGTAAGATAGTCTGCCCTCTTATTAACCGGGAGGAGTCATTAATTCCAGATCCCTAGTTACCTCAAGGCACATACCCATGTACAGTATATATGAACTAATGAGGACTGAAAGCATGGAGGCCTGAAAGCATCACCGCCCAAAGATATTGAGGGTTCTCGATTCCCTGCCTGGGGGATTGGAGAAGTTGTCTTATAACTCTTAATTCAATGCATAGCCGATTCCACTACCACTGACTTTCCGATACATGGTATTGAGTCGCCTAGTATGGGGAGAAATGGTGAGGGGCGTTTCCCACATCTGGAGCATAAGATCCTGGAGTATACGGTGAATAGGCAGAGTAGCCGCCTCTTTAGGTGCTGTAGGGTATTGGAGGATCTCCAATTCCTCTGCTCTGGGTTCTCTTTCTCCAATGTAGGAGTAATGGATAGGCCCCTAGCCATACCCTTGATAAACTCTTGAAAAAACACATCTTCGGGAGGGGACATGTGCAACTGTGGCTACGGTGAAGGTTCCTCCTGAGGACTTCGCATTTCTCAGGTACCGATCGATTCATCATCCGAAGAATCGGAATCAGTAGAATCAAAGTGTCAGTGGGAGTGATGCTCCTGCTCTTGTAAGCTCCGGCACCGATCGAGATCGGTATTGGCCCAAGAGACTTGCTGTACCGGTACCTCGGAACCAGGAATGGAGGGCTGGCATAGGTGGAAGTGTGTTGAGCGGCATTAAACTCAATGCAGACTGCATCGGCAGTGTTGATAGTACCGGTACGGTCCTGACCAGTACCAATGCTGCTAACAGAGCCGCTAGACTCCGCTCAGTGGCCAGTATACGCTGATCCATATAGTTTACCGATGCCTGGATATCTGTACCAGAAGTATGGGCTACTGTCCCAGAGCATTGCACCAGGAGCTCTCCTGAGGCCTCAGGAGCATCCTAGACCCCTTTGGTGGCTTTGGAGGGGAGGTCCTCCTACCAGGGTTGTTTGGCTGGTCAATCCAACTCCAAGGCAAAGCTCGAGGTATCTTTATGTTTAGATAGAGATCCACCCTTGGGAAGATGGCCTGTCTTCAAGGAAGACTTGTTTCGATACCTGAGATCCATATGAGGAAGACTATGCCCTCAACGACATCGAAGCAAGTGAAACCACATCTGAGGCAAAGAGGGAGCAGAGTTTTGCAGCCCAATTCTGTAGGCCTCTGACAAATTTCTGCATAGGGGACATTCAGATGGTTGGTGATCTGGGCCGAGGAATTTAAGTCACCAGTCATAGGTATCAGTAGCAGAGATAGTACTATCACACTTAGAACATTTCTTAAAACCACTAGCAGGTTTTTCCATTGTGCCAGTAGACTGGATGGAAGGCCTAAGATCTAAAATGGCATCGATACGCCTGAAAGGAAGGTTTTTTTTTTTTTTTACAGAAAGAAATAGAATCAAATATATCGATTCTGGCATCGATGGGAAGGTAGACGCAGCCACAAAGAAAGAAGAAATGTTCTGCGGTGACGATTTGCTTCCTGTTGGCTCCGCGGAAAATTCCAAAGGTAGAAAGGCAGCAATGCAGGCGCAGAGGGATGATCTCTAAAGCTTTCCTATTGGACACTGGGGAGCGTTCCCGCGTGGGCTCAGTCGGTACAGACGTCACCCATATGTGAAGACTACATTCCTGCTTATTCCTAGAAATTAATCTAATACGTCAGAAACTAGTAGGTAGAATGATCAAGCTGCTGGGAAGGCAACATACATGGTTGAAGCCAATGTATATACTAAGACGAAAAACAGAAGGGGGAGAAAAGTCTGAAAAAAAACTTCACCACAGAATGGTATGTTGAGTACAGGATTACATGATATCCGAAATAAATACTTAATACATCATGCTGTTGATGAATTGCACAACAAACATTATATAAGGTTCTCTCCAATACTCAAGTTTTATATATTTAAAACTATATCCAGTAAATTTAAAATACACCTAAATAGTGATTTTAACAGAAGGTTCCAAGAGCATTATTGGAATCTGAAGATCTCAGTCAATGGAAGCTAACTTTATATCTTTTCTCTTTACAAAGAAGCACTCTTGTAAACAAGTAGGTCTTAAGTTTCCATAATTTAAAGACATGCAAAAATGCCCTCTGATGAAGGTGAAAGTTTTACTTAGCCACAATTTCCCTTCCAGTCCAGACAAGTGGGTCTTGTCCCCATCAGCAGATGGAGAAACACACACAGAAACTTTCAGTGACATCACTGGTACTAGTGCAGCGAGGGACATGCCTCAGTATTCACTTGGCAAAGCACAACCACCAATGGCTAAGAAATAGAGAGAGCAGCAAACCCAGAAGCCAACACAACTTCTATAATAACTGGAGGTTAAACAAGGAGGCTGAGTAACCAATTTTCAGAGCTTCCACCTTAGCTCATCGCTAAGGCCTACACCATTCTGCACAGGGATAATACACTTGGTAAGTGCTGGCAGCGGTGCATCTACCTTCAGAAATCCCAAACAGCTATCCCACCAACAAGAAGGGCTATATAGCCTATTCATGACCTTTTGATCCACTTAGGGCAGGGGTGGGCAATTCCGGTCCTGGAGGGCCGCAGACCAGTCAGGTTTTCATGATATCCCTAATGAATATTCATGGACCTATTTCCATACAATGGAAGGCAGTGTATGCAAATAGATGGCATGAATATTCATTAGGGACATCATGAAAATCTGACTGGTCTGCGGCCCTCCAGGACCAGAATTGCCCACCCCTGACTTAGGGGAATGTCAGCAAAATCCTGCTCAGCAGAAACAATGTTCTTTGCAGCCGCAGAAAACAGGTATTGGAGAGCTTATGGAGACCCTCCAGGATGGTATCTCCCTCAGACTTGTCCACCCCCCACCCCCTCCAGGCATCTCCACAAGCTGGAGAGGAGGTATGTGCATAGTCAAGGCAGAAAACCCATTTTACTTACACTGACGGACAACCGGGGAGTCCTACAGATGCTTTTCCAGGAAAACTAGCTTGCCCTTTTCTAGGATTGAAGTGCTTCCAGAGGGCTAAAGTCCTGACTACGAAAGTGTTTTTGGGGGGGGGGGGGGGGGAGCAGGGGTCCCTTGCAAGATAGCGAAGAATGATCACAGGCACGAACTTGCCAGATGTCTCCACCACGACAGGCAAAAAGGGATGGAGACTACTGCTGTGGACCACTGCTTCCACCTTTGAGGCTCCTATCAATAGACGCATGGAAGACTGGCCAACTATGAGGGAGACTCTTGTCAAGGCCACTGTCAATCCACCTGACAGAGTTTGCAACCAGTTGCTGCAGGCATGCTTTTGCGAGACAGTGGCTCTTTACCTCAGCATAAATCTGCGGTCCAAACTACCACAGATGATGCCAGCTGCAGCAGCTAGAAATGCAGCTGTCCCATACAGCAGTGTGCAAACAGGCTCAGGAGTTTGGGAAAGCATACAGTTCTAACAGTCTCCCCTTGGCCCTGACAGCTAGCAACACGACTGTCCAAGTCAGCAGGTGAAGTGATGCAAATAGGCCCCAGAGCACAGAAAGTGTGCACAGATTTAATGGCCTCCCTCTCAGGAAGGTTCAACTCAGACTGCTAGTACCCAAGATGTTAGGGGCAAGGGTCCTGAGGTGAAGTTAGTTCTTACCTACTAAACTGGCTTTCGAGTACCTTCTGTCCAGTCCCAACCTGTGGATTCTCAATCCTCACCAGCAGCTTAGAGACTGGGTATCTCAATATTAGTGATGTCATGATACATAGCCAGCTGGGCGCACCACCATCCTTCAGTATCCTATTGACAAAGCTGACTCACAGGAGCAATAAATAAAATTAAACACATCCATCAACTGAAACTATCTTACAAATCTCGGGGGAAAAAAACCCAAACAAGGGTGAGACTGCTGCAGCAAACTCCTACAGCCAGCCTCAAAAGGTTTTCTACGTTCTTCTCATACTGAACCCTGACCTCTTTAGGCCAAGGCATTTTTCTCTTCCAGGTGTAGGCAATGCCCTATGATTGACCATGGTGAACCCTACATACAGCTACGAACCCCAGTTATATCAACTTAGTCTGGACCCCGGCCACTATACACAGATTGTCTTCTTCAGGTCCGTGATCACACCATCTTATTCCAAACTAATTCAGGGTGAGTCCAGGACTGGACGAGGTATTCCAGGAAAGCCAATTAAAGGTAAGAACTAATTTCACCTTCCTTTTCATCCCTCCAATCCTGTCCCAACCTGTGGGATGTACCATAGCAGCACTAACAGGAGGAACCTGCAAACCCAGTCTGCAGAACCGCTCCAGACCACACATCCCCCACAGCCTGCTCATCCAACCAATGATGCTTCACAAATGTATGCAATGGATGACCAGGTTGCTGCTTTACCAATCTCCACCAGTGGAATTGAACTAGCCTCCCCCATGAGGCCACTCATGCTCTGGTTGAATGCACTCTCAGCCCATTCAGCAATGCTCTCCAATGCAACAAATATGCCAAGGAGATAGCCTCAATTTCCCATTGTGTGCAGGAGACCTTCGAAGCCACCTCCTCCTTCCGGGGCCCTCCAAATAGCACAGAAAATCCGGTTTCCGAATCTGTTCTGTCATCCACAGATAGCAGTGAAGCACCTACTGCATGTCCAGCAGGCACAGCAAAGGGTCGTCCATCTCTCCCTCTACTCCTGCAAAAACCGGTAGAGTCATTGACTGATTCATATTCAACACTAAAAGTACCTTGGGCAAGAGGAACCAGTCGCAAGACCTTTTTCCTTGCTGATAGAAAGGAATGGCTCCCAACATGACAGTGCCTGAAGCTCTGAAATTCTAATCGCCGAACAGATAGCCACCAAAAAGACCATCTTCAACGACAAGTCCTTCAAGATGCAGGCCCATAAGGGCTCAAATGACACCTCTGTTAACACTGACACCACCAGATTCATGTCCTACAACAGAACTACTAACCTCACCGGAGAGTAAACATGCTTCACCGCTTGTAGAAACCTAGCCACATCTGGATAGGTTCTCAGTGACACCCCTTGGACCTTACCATGATGGCAAGGTGATCGCCGCTACTTGCACTCGAAGCAAACCGCATGCTAGACCCTTCTCCAACCTGGCATGTAGGAAGATGAGAATGTCTGGTACCAAGGTGGAGAGGGCTGACCACCCCTGTCCACACACCAAGCTTCAAATACTCTCCACACACATACGTAAGACAGGGTAGTAGACCGTTTGTGTGCCTTCAACAAGGAGGGATGACCTATTGAATAACCTCGTTTTCGCAACCAAGCCCTCAAAAAACCAGGCCGTAAGTAAGAATAGATTCATCTGAGGCATTTGAACTGGACCCTCTACCAGTAAGTCCAATCGGACCGGAAGACGCCATGTAGTGGCCACCATCAACCTCACCAGGTCGGCATACCACGGCCTCAGAGGCCAGTCAGGGGCATTCAGGATCCCCATTCCCTGATGACCCTCGATTCGTTGTACCACTTGTCCTATGAGCACCCATGGAGAAGAGAGAGCAACCCGACCACAGGCCAGAGCTGCTCCAGGGTGTCCAGGCCCTCCGACATCTACTCCTTCTGAAGAAGAAATGCGCCTTCGCCGACTCCAACATTCAATGAGATCCTTAGCAGCGGGCCCCAACGCCTCACCAGCAGCACAAACACCTGCATGTTGAGCATCAATTCTCCAGGATCCAGATCCAAATGAGGTAGTCCACTTCTACATTCCCTTTCCTGCTACATGGGCCGCTGACAGGGTGATTAAATTATCCTCTGCCCATTCCAGCAATGAGTCACCTTGCTTTCAAGGTGCACGCTGCTTGTGTCGGCTTGACGGTTGATGTAGGCCACTGTCACCGCTTTCCCTGCATGGAAAGAACTGAACCTCTGAAGCGCTAGAAACTCTGCTCACATCTCCAATCGGTTGATCAACCATGTGCTCTCCTCCGGGGACCAGCAGCCCTGCACAATCTGTGCCTTACAATGAGCCCACCATCCGGAGAGGCTGGCGTCTGTCGTCAATGGCACCCAATGGGGACTCTCCAGCAGCATCCCTGCCAGAATCTTTTGCAACTGCATCCAAAGGGCCCTCTGGACTCCCCCCGGACAGGGTAACTGCATTAAGAGTGTCACTTGTGCCATCCATCTCAACACTCTCTGCAACAGTCATGTGGGCTCACGCCCATGGCACCAAGACAATGACAATGCCATGGACCCCAGTACCCACAAATAATGCCATACCATCCATACGCTCAGCCACAGAAACTGCTGTATCTGATCCTGTAAAGTGTGCTTTCTGTTTAACAGTAAGGACACCCTGCCCTTGTCAGTTTAAAAACAGAGCCCCCAGGTACAGCAGATCTTGAGACAGCTGTAGGCAACTCTTGGCATAATTGACAACCCAGCCCAGGCCCTGCAGAAACTTCCCCACCCTGGTTATGGCCTGCATGCTCTCCTCTCTGGACTTTGCTTGGATGAGTCAATCATTAAGGTAGGGGGGTGAACCAACATCCCTTCCTGTCTTAGTGCGGATGCGATCACCACCATGATTTTGGTGAAAATCCTTGGGGCTGTGGCCAGACCGAAAGGCAAAGCTGCAAACTAAGTGCCCCATGGACACCGCAAAGCACAGAAACTGTTCATTTTCTTGGCGAATGGGGATATGCAAGCACTCCTCTGTGAGATTTAACAAGGTCAGAAACTTGCCCTTTCGACTGACCACAGAGTTTCCATGTGAAAATGGGGAACCTTCAAGGAGCAGTTTACCCATTTTAGATCTAAGATGGGCCTGTAAGTGCTCTTTCTTGGGCACCACAAAGTATATCCAGTTTCGACCTAACCCGCACTGGTCTTGTGGTACCTCTTCCATGGCCTTTAATTCGAAAAGTTGCAGTAGTGTCATGTACCGCTTTTACTTTGCAGGGAGATTGTATAAAGGTCTCCGGCAGAGTTCAGGCAAAATTGAGCGCGTACCCTTCTTTAACAACCTCCAACATCCAGCGGTCAGGTGTGATCTGGGCCCAGCTGGAGTAGAAGTCCCAAAACTGACCCCCCACAAGAACCACCCCTGCCTGGGTCTCTCTCATTTCATTGAGACTTTTTGGCTGTTGAGGCGGCAGCAGCGTAAAACCCTCCCTTGGATCCTTGAAACCACGAAAAGGCTGTCCGAGACTGAAATGGCCCCACTGGTAGGGAGCAAATCGCACCGCCCAGAACTGCAGGAAATCCCACAGCTGGTCTCAAGAGAGTCGATGGTTGCAATGGTTTATTTATCCTCTATACATTGCTGGAACACAGCACTCCTGCTGAAACCGCCTTCCAGCTAAGGACTCAGAGCAGGACTACGCAAAGGGGAGGTAAGCTCCTCTCCCCGCTGCCGACTTCACAGCTAAGTGCCACCAGGCTCCCCACAAACTGTTTCACTCCAAGGAGCGGCCCGTGCCTGGTGGGCCACGCCAAAGGGTCCTTAGACGTGACCCTTGGAGTGGACCCTGGAGTATTCACCTTAAGGAGGACACAACCTGACCAGACCCAAGGTAATCAACCTTCATCTCTGCAGCGACATATTATGCATTACCTTCCGCTGGACTGCCTAAATAAGCTTGACGACCCTCAACGCTGTGTACTTGGACTGTAGGGCTGGTGCCCCTGCAATTCTGCGCTTGCAGATCTCCGGCCTGCTCAGCAGCTAAAGCCTGAACCAAAGCTGATCAAACAAGATGGTTTCCTGCTAAAATTTTGCTGTGTTCAGCCACAGACTTGACCTTCAAACAGCTGCTTGCCAAGAGTTTCTATGTGTGCATACTGAAACCATTGTTCTTGGCCAATTCACTGCCCACATGCAAGAACATCTGCTTCTCCAGTGCTTATCTATAGATGGTTCTACTGGCCTTGGACACTTGTAACTATGCCCAGAAACTACATACTGTTTCCTCCGCATGACATCTTACTATGGATCCTTTGTCTGCAAGAAAGATGCCTGTAACCTACTTCCTGATTCACTGAGAACACCTTGGTCTTGTGTCAACCAATCACCGGACCTAGGACGGAGACTCATCACAATAAATAATACAGTCTGTGCAGAAGAACTTTGGTCCCTTTTGCTATTTTGTGCCCTGCTTACCTGGTTTCTGCTACCTGATATGCCTGCAAGACAGACACTACACGTATGTGTTAGGCCGTTCTCCTAAGAACTGAGATAAGACTTTCACAGATACCTCTGGTTCTGTGTTCTTCCGCGGCTCGCCTCCGAAAGGGTTGTAGCCTGCGTTATCTAGCTTAGCTGCCTCCTTGGACTTGTGCTGCTCCAGAGTCTCCAGACCCCAGCCACCAGAGTGCCAGACGAAGCTAAGGTACAGTCTCTCTCTCCTCCTCCAGATGGGCAATGGTTAGCTAGAAACTTATTCCATAACTTCTCAGTGCAGAGCGAATCAGTGACTTCTGGTTACTAATTGGTGATTTATCACTGTCTAATTGTAATTCTGTGTCGCAACAAACTGCTACCTCATGTTTCTAATTATATATCTTTAGCTATATGTTTGTATATTTTTCTACCTGGCTGTTCATAATAATAAAATATAATATGTTATACATATCTACAGACCAGACTTCTTTCGTGGCTCATTACCAGCATAATTCATAGAACTTTGGGCTGGGTATCAGTAGCTAATTCCCCCTGGACATAACAGAGCCTAACTTATTTTTGTGCTACTAACAATCCCTACAGGAGCCCTCTGCACGAAAGCTCACCATGACAGCCTCCCACCACTTCCTCACCTCCCTCCTCTTACTGAACCTACTCCTTTACTACACGCAGGCCACTCCCCCCTCCCCCCCAAAAACCATGCTACTGCTAACTCCTACCACGCTGCATTACTATCCAACCTGGCAGACCACAGACATCCCAGCAGGAAACACCGCACTCTCTTACGCACTATCACCACAACACACCCGAGTACATGGCACAACCATACCATTCCCACATACCCCAATCAGCACAGAAGCAATCAATGCTAGATCACTCAGGAATAAAATCAACACTCTGTCCGACCACCTCCAAGCCCATTAAACTGACATCTTGTGCATCACAGAGACCTTGCTATCCACCACCGATCAGGTCATTCTCAATCAGGTTACACCACCCACACACAGCATTCAACTGCCCATGCATGCACAAATATGGTGGGAGTGTACTAAACCTAGCAAGAAACCATCTGAGATTCAAAATCCTGGCAACAGCAAGTACAGATCACTGCAACCAACCATCAGAGAACATACATATTGCCATTGGCCTCACTTAAAGGGCCTCTAACACCACTACTGACAAGCTCTCCACAACACACTAATCAGGGTATGCAGCTAACTCCCCCCACAAGCCTCTGATTGTACTCAAACTTTAATTTAAAAACCAACCTCCGCCACAGAGGTAGAAACCTTCCTTACGAACATGGACTCACTACAATACACTCAGCTCCTCACTGCTCCCACACACTGCCTAGACTCCACCTCATACCTCATCTTTGCACCAAAACAACTTCTGAAACACAACAATGTATCACCAATGATAACCACGATATCCTGGTCTGACAACCACATAATATAACTCACCATGCACATCCTCCACAAACACACAGGAGGAACAGCTCCACCCAGGAAGATTCAAGAGCTTCATCAAGGATCAATTCCTCCACGAAACCCTTCCTAATTTAAACCAGGACCTCAAATATCCAGACAATATAACAGATAACGAACAGGGGATGGGAGGCTCTATCATCAACTGTAGGAGAGGCAGGAACCATGGCTACCTGGGCCATAGAGGCACTATCAAGATGAGCGAGACCTTGTTACAGAGGGTCTTAAACAAGGTTTTGGCGATCCACAGCATAAGAGGGAAGGCATACACAAGACCTTCCGACCATGAGACCAGGAACGTGCCCACCGCCACCCTGGAGGGGTGGGGCTGCCAGGAGCAGAAGCAAGGCAACTGAAAGTTTTCCAGGCTGGCAAACAGGTCCATCACAGGTTCCCCCAGAGCTGGAGAAGTCGACTGGCTACCCTCGGATCCAGCAGCCACTCGTGCAGCTGGAGAACTCTGCCAAAAGGTTTCCTGGCCTGGCAGGTACACTGCCTGCAGGAGGATACCCTGCTGGATTGCGTACAAGCAGAGGGCCAGTGCCTCCTGAGAAAGGGTACAAGACCCCATGCTCCCGTTTGTTCACGTAGAATATCGCCACCAGGGTGTCCATCTGGACCAGCACCGGCTCGTGACGCAAGTGGTGACAGAAGACTTTCAAGGCTAGGCTTATGGCTTGGAGCTCTAGGAGGTTGATCTGCTGGGTGCTCTCGCCTGGTGACCAATTGCCCTGAGTGCGGAGATCTCTACAGTGGGTTCCCAGCCGAGCAAGGAGACATCCATGGTGAGGATCCTTGAGGGGCTTGGAACCTGAAAAGGCATGCCTGCCTCGAGTTGCTGGGGAGACTGCCACCAGGTCAGAGAATCCGCCAACTGACGGGTCACAGAAATTCTGTCTCTGAGGCAGCCCTTGGCCTGAGACCACTGGTCCCAGAGACACCACACTGCGCCACCCTCATGTGGAGGTAAGCATCAGGGATGACGTGGACCATGGAGGCCATGCGCCCAAGGAGGTGCAGGAGAAGCCGAGCAGGTACTGAGGAATGCTCTGTATGGGCCAGGCCAGAGTCCTGAAACGATCAGCTCAGTCCCTGGGCAAGAAAGCCTTCGACTGGAGAGTGTCGATCTTCACCCCAATGAACTCCAGATACTGCGTCGGGATGAGGTGAGACTTGGGGTCGTTTATGACAAAGCCCAAGTGTTGCAGATCCAGTATGGTGCATGCGGTGGCCTACTGCATGTCTAAAAGGCCATGCCTCTCTTTATGAGCCAGTCGTCTAAGTAGGGAAAGATGAAGACCCCGTGGAGGCGGCGGAAGGCAGCCATGACCACCAGGCATTTTGTGAAAACTCTTGGGGCAGAGGCTAAGCCGAAGGGGAGCATCCCGTACTGAAAATGCCTGCTCCCCCACTACAAACCGCAGATACTGCCTGTGGCTGGGGTGAATGAGAATGCAAGTATAAGCATCCTTGAAGACTAAGGAGCATAGCCAGTCTCCCTCCTGGAGTTAAGGCAGCAATGCTCCAAGGGAGAGCATCTTGAACTTCTCCCTCACCAGGAATTTATTGAGGTTGCGCAAGTCGAGGATGGGCCTCAGGCCCCCTGTACTTTTTGGCACGAGGAAGTACCTGGAGTAGAACCACACCCTGGATCACCTGTTACAGGCAAGTAACTATGCTATCTCCAGGAACAAGCAGGAACGTAGTCTTCACAAATGGAGACTCCCCAGCTGAAAGATGCCAAGGGGTGACCCCAGCAAGCTGCGAACCCAGGTGAGATGGGTCATGCTTCCTTCCATGGACCTCTGGCATCCAAACCGTGGATGGTGGGTAGGAGTTGTGTTAAGTATGGAAGAGATGCTGGAGAACAGCCTGGCCAAACGAGGCAATCTTGGGAATCCTTGTCTAAGCAGTAGCGGGCTGTGAAGTTGTGTACCGAAGCCCAAGTGGCTGCTTTGCAGATGTCATCAACAGACACAGAACGAAGGTTAGCCGGTGAGGCTGCCATTGCTCTCACATTGTGAGCTGTGACATGGCCCTCGAGAGAAAGTCCTTTACTCTGATATGTATAGGATATGCAATCTGCAATCCAATTTGACAGAGTTCTTTTGGAAACTGGAAGTCCCAAATGACTAGAGTCAAAAGCCACAAAAAGCTGAGAAGATTTTCTATGCAGCTTAGTAGTTTGGAGATAAAAGGCTAAGGCTCTTTTACAATCCAATGTGTGAAGATTCCTTTCCGCACTAGAGGCATGAGGCCTAGGGAAGAATATAGGAAGATAAACCGACTGGTTTAAATGGAACGGCAAAACCACCTTTGGCAAAAAGTGAGGATGAGTCCTGAGGACTACTTTATCATTGCTGGAGCCTTGTATAAGAAGGGTCAGCTACTAACGCCTGTAGTTTACTAATGCGCCTTGCAGAAGCAATGGCAATTAGGAAAATAACTTTCCATGAAAGAAACTTTAGGTCTGAAGTGGCTAAAGGTTCAAAGGGCGGTTTCATAAGCTGACTAAGAACAAGATTCAGATCCCATGCCACCGGTGGTGGTTTAATGGGAAGTTTTGTTAAGAGTAGGCCTCTCATATATCTTGATACAAGTGGATGAGAGGAAATAGGTTGTCCATCGAAAGGTTTATGAAAAGCAGCAATAGCACTAAGATGGACTCTCACTTTAGACCAGAAGTTGATGATTGGAGGAGATACTCTAATAGTGACTCTACAGGTACCAAAAAGGGGTTAAGTCCCTTTTGTGAACACCAGAGAACCTTTTCCACTTAAAAGCGCAGGAACGTCTTGTGGAAGGTTTTCTGGAAGCCAGAAGGATATCCTTTACTTGTTGAGAAAGGTTAATATCCTGGAATTCTAGGCTTTCAGTAACCAGGCCCTGAGATGTAGGGACTGGGGATTGGGATGCAGTAAGCATCTGTCCTCCTGAGACAGAAGATCTGGAGCATTCCCCAACTCCAGAGGAGTGGTTTGAGAGAGATGCAGAAGAGGATACCACGTTTGTCGTGGCCAATGTGGAGCTATGATTATCATATGACCTCTGTCTCTCTGAAGTTTCAATAAAGTTTTGGGAATGAGGAAAATGGGTGGGAAGGCATAGAGGAAGTCCTGTCCCAAGTGGAGTAGGAAAGCATCTCTTGCCTGACAGTTTTGAGCCGGAATTCTGGAACAGAATTGGGGAAGTTTGGCATTCTGTGGACTTGCAAAGAGGTCTATATCTGGTGTTCCCCAGATTTGAAACACTCAAGCAAGCTGGTATGAGTGGAGGGACCACTCGTGTGGCAGCAGTATTCGACTGAGTTTGTCTGCCCATAAGTTTTGAATGCCTGGAAGGTAAACCGCAAACAGGTGAATTTGTAACTCCTGGTGAGGGCCCATAGTCGCAAAGCTTGTTGCGTAGCGACAGAGAGCCTGTTCCGCCTTGCTTGTTCACATAGAACATAGCTATCTGATTGTCGGTTTGGACCAGAACTGTTTTGTTGCTGAGATGGCTTTGAAAGACTTGAATAGCATTGAAAATGGCTCTCAGCCCTAGGAGGTTTATGTGAAGGAAAACCTCCTGTGGGGTCCAAAGACCCTGAGTGGAGAGATCATGCAAGTGGGCCCCCCAGCCCATCTTGGATGCATCTGTGGTCAGGGTGGTTTGGCATAGAAGCTGCTGGAAAGGAGAGCCTACAAGGTGGTTTTCCAGGGACTGCCACCACTGCAGGGACGAAATCAGACGGGTGGTGATTCTGATTTTATCTGTTAGTCGACCCGAGGCTTGTGACCACTGAGAGGAAAGGGTCCACTGAGCTGCTCGCATGCGGAGGCAAGCATAGGGAACCACATGGACAGTAGATGCCATGTGTCCCAGCAGTTGAAGCATCTCCTAAGCAGTTAGGAATACTTTCATAGATGCTTGAGATGCCAAATGTATTATACATAGACAGCGTGGTTGTGGCAGGAAAGCCTTTGACTGCCGTATGTCTAGACGAGCCCCTATGAACTCGAGAGATTGAGGGGGCGAGATGAGATTTTGGGAGGTTTATGACTAGTCCCAAGTATTGAAGAATTCTCATTACTCGAGAAAGAGCAAAGCTGGCCTCTGGAGCCGTCCATGCTCGAATGAGCCAATCGTCTAAGTAAGGGAAGACAAATATTCCCAGAGTCCTCAAATGCTACTACCACTGCCATGCATTTTGTGAAGACTCTTGGAGCAGAGGCTAGTCCAAAGGGAAGAACTCTGTACTGGAAGTGTCTTCCTTGGACCAGGAATCAAAGGAATTTCCTGTGATCTGAGTGAAGAAGAATATGCATGTACGCAATCTCTTAGATCTAGAGAACACAGCCAGTCCTGACTTCGGAGGTATGGTAAAAGTGTTCTGAGGGAGATCATTTTGAACTTTTCTCGCACCAAATATTTGTTTAATTCTCTGAGGTCTAATATAGACCTGAAGAGAGGCTAAAAAGGTTAGGGCTCTTTAACCTAGAAAAGAGGCGGCTGAGGGGAGATATGATAGAGGTGTATAAATTAATGAATGGAGTGGAACAGATAAACGTGGATAAATTGTTTACGCTATCAGAATATAGAAGGACTAGGGGGCATGTAATGAAGCTACAGGGTAAACTATTTAAGACAAATAGGAGAAAATATTTCTTTTCTCAACGTGTAATCAAACTCTGGAATCTGTTACCGGAGGATGTAGTAAGGGCTGTTAGTATAGCTGGGTTTAAAAAAGGTTTGGACAAGTTCCTGGAGGAAAGGTCCATAAACCACTATTAAAAAGGGACCCAGGATATCAATGCTTGGCCTAGTACAAGCACTGCAGAACCTGTGTCTTTTGGGGAAACTGCTAGGTACGTATGACCTAGATTGGCCACTGTTGGAAACAGGATACTGGGCTTGATGGACCTCGGTCTGACCCAGTATGGCATTTCTTATGTTCTTATGTCCCCCTGTCGTCTTTGGAATAAGAAAGTAGAGGGAGTAAAATCCTGTCCCCTGTTGGGGAATGGGCACTTCTTCGATTGCTCCTTGAGCTAGAAGTGATGTGACCTCCTGCCACAAGAGGTCGGTGGCAGGGGCCTGAGAATTGAACTGCTTTACTACTGTAGGTGGGGGCAAGTTGAGAAAATGAAGCTTGTACCCCAGTTCTACAATGGACAGAGTCCAATTTTCTGATGTTATTTGTTGCCATCTTTTGGCAAAATAGCATAGTGTTCCTGGAATGGTCAAGGGTTCTGGACCTTTTAGGGGCAGAATGACTAAGTTCTCTAGACAGAAGTCAAAGACCCTGAGGGGGCTGGGTCTGTTGAGCCAGTTGAGCTTTTTGAGCTTGCGGCTTTCTTTGCTGTTCTGTTGTTGCCCCTTCTGGGGAACATGAAGAGGACAGTGAGTTTGATGGGTGTAAGATTGGTAAGGCTTCTTTTTCTTACTGAAAAAGGGTTTTTTAAAATATTTTCTTCTTTGCTGGGTAGGCTGTAGACTTTGACAATCTGTTTAAAGTAGTATTGTCAGATTCAAGATGATTAGCCTTGTCCTGCCAGTCCCTGCCAAAGAGATTTTCTCCTGTGCAAGGAATGTTTCCCAGCTTTTCTTGCACTCACTGTTTTAAGTCTGATGCTTGAAGCCAAGCAATACAACGTGCTCCTATGGATATAGCAGAGGTTCTGCTAATACATTCAAAGCAATCAAAGGTAGCACGGTTCATGAATTTAGAGCCATTCTGGGCATGCTTGACCAGAATAAGGTAGTCTGCTCTTTTATCCTCTAAAACACAAGGACTAAGGAGCTCTAAGGTTTTTGTGACTTCTTCCAGGAACATTCCCATATAAAGAATGTAGGAACTGATCCTGGCTCCTAGCATGGAGGATTGAAAGCATCGACGACCAAAAGCATCGAGAGTCCTGGATTCACGGCCTGGAGGATTAGAAGAATGTGTTTTAGCACTCTTGATCCTTCACATGGCCAATTCCACTACCATTGAATGCTGTGGTAACTGAGTTTTTTGAAAACCAGGACAACTTGGCACTCGGTACATAGTATCACAGCGTCGGGAATGTGAAGATATTGTTAAAGGAGTTTCCCACATTCTCAACATTAGATCATGTAAGATCTTGTGAATGGGAAGCATTGCTGCTTCCTTGGGAGCCATAGGGTATTGTAGAATTCTTATTTCTTCCGCCCTAGGTTCTTTTTCTGGAATCACAGTGATTGCAAGACCCTTTGCTAAATCACGTATGAAATCCTGGAAGGACATATCCTCTGCAGGAGACATCCTGCGTTGAGGAGAAGGAACTGAATCTTCTAATAGATTCGCTCTGGTACCGGTAGAATTGTCAGAGTCATCGGAATCAGAAGACTCAAGCAACGGTGGCTCCTGTAACGCATGGTATCGGTACCGCTCGAAGTTGGTACCGAAATGTCTCGGTTCCTGATCCCCGATACCCGAGATCGGCATGGGGGGGAATCAGTCCTGTCAAAACAGGTACTGTCAGTACCGATACCTGTTGAACCGTCAGTTGCGGTCTTAGCGGTACCGAAGCTGCTAAGAGGGCCGCTAGACTGCATTTCATAGTGAGGATTGTGAAAGTGTTTCTGATGTTGTAGTGGGAGATCATTTTGCATCCAGTGATCACCAGATGGTGTGGTTCAGTATTAGGACTAGGGCTGTTAGAATCCATTCCAAGGTGAGGATCTTAGACTTTAGGAAGACTAACTTTGCGAAGATGGGCCAATACCTCAGGGAGTCGTTAGTGGGATGGGAACAGCTGGGGGATGTAGAAAAACAGTGGGCAAAACTGAAAGGGGGTATTTTAAGGGCAACCAACCTTTTTGTTAAAATGGTAAATAAAGGCAAAAGGAACAGGAGACCGCTATGGTTTTCGAAGGAAGTAGCTGAAAAAGTGAAGAAAAAGAGGGAGGCCTTCATGAAATACAAGAGATCACAGAGAGCAGAAGACAGGCATCTGTATTTGGAAAAACTTAGAGAAGCTAGCAAAGTAGTCAAGAAGGCAAAGATTCAAAAGGAGGAGGAAATAGCCAATGCAATAAAATGGGGGGATAAGACATTTTTCAGATATATTAGTGAGAAGAGGAAGAGCAAAAGTGGTATTGTCAGACTCAAGGGTGCAGGGGGGGAATATGTAGAAGCTGATAAGGATAAAGCGGAATTGCTTAACAAATATTTTTGTTCTGTGTTCACAGATGAAGAACCAGGAGCAGGACCTCAGAAATCACCCACAAATAAGAACAGAAGCGAGGGACATCTTGAACTATTTTCAGAAGACTGTGTTCGTGAGAAACTAGCTCAACTTAAAGTAGACAAAGCGATGGGACCGGATGGGATACACCCTAGAATACTGAGGGAACTTGGGGACGTTCTAGCAGCTCCACTGACTGACCTTTTCAATGCCTCGTTGGAGTCAGGAGTGGTGCCAAAGGACTGGAGAGAGGCTCATGTGGTGCCTTTACACAAAAGCGGAAGTAAGGATGTGGTTGAAAACTACAGGCCGGTTAGTTTAACTTCGGTGGTGAGTAAATTATTGGAAACGCTGCTGAAAGAGAAAATAGTGAGGTTTCTGGAGTCCAGCAGATTACAGGATCCGAGGCAGCATGGATTCACCAGAGGCAGGTCTTGTCAGACAAATCTGATTGATTTTTTTGACTGGGTGACCAGGGAGTTGGACCGAGGGAGAGCTCTAGATGTGGTGTATTTAGATTTCCGTAAAGCCTTTGACACTGTTCCTCACAGGCGACTTATAAACAAACTGAGCACCCTAGGGATGGACCCTAAAGTTACTGCTTGGGTTAGAAATTGGTTGGGTGGGAGGCGACAAAGAGTACAAGTAAATGGAGCTCACTCTGAGGAGAAGGATGTTACCAGTGGTGTGCCCCAGGGATCTGTCCTTGGTCCGATTCTTTTTAACATCTTTGTTAGTGATATAGCGGAAGGGCTGTCGGGTAAGGTTTGCCTCTTTGCGGATGATACCAAAATCTGCAATAGAGTAGACACCCAGGAAGGGGTAGATAACATGAGGAGGGATCTAGCTAAGCTTGAAGAATGGTCTAGAATTTGGCAGCTGGGATTTAATGTTAAAAAATGTAAGGTCATGCATTTGGGCTGCAGCAATCCAAGGGAGCAATACAGTATAGGAGGTGAAGTACTTTTGTCCACTAAAGAAGAGCGGGACCTAGGCATGGTTGTCTCTGATGATCTTAAAGTAGCTAAACAGGTGGAAAAGGCGACAGCAAAAGCTAGAAGGATGCTTGGGTGCATACGGAGAGGAATGGCTAGCAGAAAAAAGGAGGTGATAATGCCTCTGTATAAGTCTTTGGTGCGACCTCATTTGGAGTATGGTGTGCAATTCTGGAGACCGCACCTTCAAAAGGATGTGAACAGGATGGAGTCGGTGCAGAGGGTTGCTACCAAAATGATTAATGGGCTTCATTATAAAGCATATGAGGACAGACTTAAGGATCTTAATATGTACACCTTAGAGGAAAGGCGGGATAGAGGTGATTTGATTGAGATGTTTAAATACCTCCGTGGCATAAATGTTCAGGGAGAGAGCCTCTTTCAATTGAAAGCAAGTTCTGCGACGAGGGGACATGGGATGAGGGTGAAGGGAGATAGATTCAGGAGTGATATGCGGAAATATTTCTTTACGGAAAGAGTAGTGGATCCGTGGAATAGTCTCCCAGTGGAGGTGGTAGAGATGAGGACAGTAACTGAATTCAAGAAAGCATGGGACCAACACAGAGGATCTCTAAAGGCAAAAAGTGGACTGTTGTAGTTGTTATGGAAGGACAGACTAGATAGGCCATGTGGTCTTTTTCTGTCGTCATATTTCTATGTTTCTATGATTCTGTGATCCATCGCTCCTGCCGATGCCTGGGTGCCAGTACTGGTGGAAGCGGCTACAACCACAGAACATGGCACCAGTAGTTCCGCAGAGGTGGAAGCCTCTGGAACATCCTGGAGCCCTGTTAATGCTTTGGAGCCCGAAGACTCCCGCCGGGGCTGTTTTGCCAGTGAAGTATCCTCGAGGGAAACGCCAGTGGTATCTCGATACTTTGAAGGAGATTTATCCTTCGAGGACCGGCTAGTCTTAGAAGACTTAATTTTGGTTACTTGAGATCCATGGGAGGAAGGCGCCAATGCAACTGACAATGTGACGGCGGCGAAAAGGGTACCGAGTTTTGCAGCTCTATTCTGCAGGCCCCTTTTGGTCATCCTCGTGCAGGAGACACACTCCGTTGGACAATGTTCAGGACCCAAACATTTTAGACACCAATCATGGGTGTCGGTGATGGAAATGGTACTGCCACATTTTGAGCATTTTTTGAAACCACTAGCTGGTTTCTCCATGCTTGAAGAAAAATGGTCCTAGTGCCCAAAATGGCACCTAGCACTAATAACGGGGAAAGATCCCTGAAGAAAAAAAAAGTTTTTTGTTTTGTTTTTTTAAGGAAAGAAGAAGAGAACCGGCAGTACCGGTAGGCGTCGAATGAAGGCAGACGCTACCACAAAAAACAAGAAATAAAAGTAAATTTTCTGTGGTGACAGGGTACCATGTCCTGTCAGCTCCGCAGAAAACAAAGAACTGAAGTGAGAGGTACAGAGGCGGGAAGGAAGCAGGCATGCCCTGTGGGATGCTCCCAAAAGCTTTCCTATTGGACGCTGGGGAGCGTTCCCGCGTGCGGGCTCAGTCGGTACCAACGATACCCATATGTGAAGACTACATTCCTGCTTGTTCCTGGAGATCAGCTGTTCTCCAGTGACAGCAGGAATCAGTCCTCACATATGGGTGACGTTGGCACCGACAGAGCCTACATGGAGCATTTCCCCACTTTCAAAGAAAGCCTTTGGGAATGCTACCATTCTCATGCGTTGTCCCCTTCCCACCCAAGAGTGCCATCTTGCTCAGTCAGATGACACAGCTTAGGCAAAAGAAAAATAATGTAAAGGAGGCAACTCCAAGTGGAGGAGGGAGGGTTGTGAGGACTAATTCCTGCTGTCCCTGTAGAATATCTGTTACAGGTGAGTAACTACGCTTTCTCCAGGAACGAGGAAGTCAGTCCTCACATATGAGACTCCCTAGCTCCAGGCTGCTGGGGATCCAACTACAACAGCAGCAACGGTGACCTGAAGAAGGCCACGAGTTGCAGAGGGCGAGTCCCTACCAAAAGACTCTGCAGACCCAAGTGTCCAGCATCACCATAACTCCGGTAGCCTGAACACAGAAGGTTTGGAGGGCAGGAGTTGCCTATAAACCGAGGATGCTTTGGATTACTGCCTGGCCAAAGGCACTGTCCCTCCGGGACTCACTTTCTAGGCAGTAGCTAGCTGCAAATATATAGAAACATAGAAACATGATGACAGAAAAAGACCACATGGCCTATCTAGTCTGTCCTTCCATAACAACAACTACAACAGTCCACTTTTTACCTTTAGAGATCCTGTGTTGGTCCCATGCTTTTTTGAATTCAGTTACTGTCCTCATCTCTACCACCTCCACTGGGAGACTATTCCATGGATCCACTACTCTTTCCGTAAAGAAATATTTCCGCATATCACTCCTGAATCTATCTCCCTTCACCCTCATCCCATGTCCCCTCGTAGCAGAACTTGCTTTCAATTGAAAGAGGCTCTCTCCCTGAACATTTATGCCACAGAGGTATTTAAACATCTCAATCATATCACCTCTATCCCGCCTTTCCTCTAAGGTGTACATATTAAGATCCTTAAGTCTGTCCTCATGCGCTTTATAATGAAGCCCATTAATCATTTTAGTAGCAACCCTCTGCACAGACTCCATCCTGTTCACATCCTTTTGAAGGTGCGGTCTCCAGAATTGCACACCATACTCCAAATGAGGTCGCACCAAAGACTTATACAGAGGCATTATCACCTCCTTTTTTCTGCTAGCCATTCCTCTCCGTATGCACCCAAGCATTCTTCTAGCTTTTGCCGTCGCCTTTTCTACCTGTTTAGCTACTTTAAGATCATCAGACACAACCACGCCTAGGTCCCGCTCTTCTTTAGTGGACAAAAGTACTTCACCTCCTATACTGTATTGCTCCCTTGGATTGCTGCAGCCCAAATGCATGACCTTACATTTTTTAACATTAAATCCCAGCTGCTAAATTCTAGACCATTCTTCAAGCTTAGCTAGATCCCTCCTCATGTTATCTACACCTTCCTGGGTGTCTACTCTATTGCAGATTTTGGTATCATCCGCAAAGAGGCAAACCTTACCCGACAGCCCTTCCGCTATATCACTAACAAAGATGTTAAAAAGAATCGGACCAAGGACAGATCCCTGGGGCACACCACTGGTAACCTCCTCAGAGCGAGCTCCATTTACTGGTACTCTTTGTCGCCTCCCACCCAACCAATTTCTAACCCAAGCAGTAACTTTAGGATCCATCCCTAGGGTGCTCAGTTTGTTTATAAGTCGCCTGTGAGGAACAGTGTCAAAGGCTTTACTGAAATCTAAATACACCACATCTAGAGCTCTCCCTCGGTCCAACTCCCTGGTCACCCAGTCAAAGAAATCAATCAGATTTGTCTGACAAGACCTGCCTCTGGTGAATCCATGCTGCCTCGGATCCTGTAATCCGCTGGACTCCAGAAACCTCACTATTTTCTCTTTCAGCAGCGTTTCCAATAATTTACTCACCACCGAAGTTAAACTAACCGGCCTGTAGTTTTCAACCACATCCTTACTTCCGCTTTTGTGTAAAGGCACCGCATGAGCCTCTCTCCAGTCCTTTGGCACCACTCCCGACTCCAACGAGTCATTGAAAAGGTCAGTCAGTGGAGTTGCTAGAACGTCCCCAAGTTCCCTCAGTATTCTTGGGTGTATCCCATCCGGTCCCATTGCTTTGTCTACTTTAAGTTGAGCTAGTTTCTCACGAACACAGTCTTCTGAAAATTGTTCAAGATCTCCCTCGCTTCTGTTCTTATTTGTGGGTGTTTTCTGAGGTCCTGCTCCTGGTTCTTCATCTGTGAACACAGAACAAAAAGTATTTGTTAAGCAATTCCGCTTTATCCTTATCAGCTTCTACATATTCCCCCCCTGCACCCTTGAGTCTGACAGTATCACTTTTGCCCTTCCTCTTCTCACTAATATATCTGAAAAATGTCTTATCCCCCCATTTTATTGCATTGGCTATTTCCTCCTCCTTTTGAATCTTTGCCTTCTTGACTACTTTGCTAGCTTCTCTAAGTTTTTCCAAATACAGATGCCTGTCTTCCTCTCTCTGTGATCTCTTGTATTTCATGAAGGCCTCCCTCTTTTTCTTCACTTTTTCAGCTACTTCCTTCAAAAACCATAGCAGTCTCCTGTTCCTTTTGCCTTTATGTACCATTTTAACAAAAAGGTTGGTTGCCTTTAAAATACCCCCTTTCAGTTTTGCCCACTGTTTTTCTACATCCCCCAGCTGTTCCCATCCCACTAACGACTCCCTGAGGTATTGGCCCATCTTCGCAAAGTTAGTCTTCCTAAAGTCTAAGATCCTCACCTTGGAATGGATTCTAACAGCCCTAGTCCTAATACTGAACCACACCATCTGGTGATCACTGGATGCAAAATGATCTCCCACTACAACATCAGAAACACTTTCACCATTGGTAAGCACCAAGTCCAGTATGGCCCCTTCACGTGTGGGGTCTGTTACCAATTGCCTGAATAGTTCTCCCTGTAGAGAATCCAGGATCTCCTTACTTCTAGATGATACTGCAGCAGGAATGTGCCAATCAACATCTGGCATATTGAAATCTCCTATCAGTAGCACTTCCCCTTTCCTAGCAATGCTGCGTATGTCTTCAATTAACTCTGTCCACCTCTTCCTCTTGTGAGGGAGGTCTGTATATCACACCAATGCAAATAGATTTCTCTTTCCCTTTCTAGTTTAACCCACAATGCCTCCTCTCTCCCTTTTAAGCTCTGTAATTCCAAAGCTTTAATAGTAGTTTTTACATATAGTGCCACTCTTCCTCCCCTTCTTCCTACCCTGTCCTTTCTGAATAAAGTATAGCCAGGTATAGTTACATCCCAGTCATGGTTTTCTGTGAACCATGTTTCTGTAACTGCCACTAAATCCAAGTCAGCCACTCCCACCAAAGCTTCAACTTCAGGGATCTTATGAAATGAAGACCATTTGGCTGCCTTACAGATTTCTTGCACCGACAATGCGCAAAGGTTGGCCTCTGACGTGGCCATAGCCCTTACGCAATGAGTAGTGATCCAGAGAGAGACCAGCCCATTCATAAGCCAGGGCAATGCCAACTGCCACCCAAGTAGACAGGGTTCACTTGGTCACAGTTAGCCCCAGTCTGCTCAGGTCATATGAGATAAAAAGCTGAGGAGCTTTTCGATGGCCTGTGGTCCTCTGTAGATAAAAGGACAGGGCCCTCTTGCAATCCAGGGTATGCAGGACGACCTCCTCCCTGCCAGCGCACGGCCGTGGGAAGAAGGTGGGGACAACCACCTGATTGAAGTGAAAAGCAGACACCACCTTTGGGAGGAATTTCGGGATGCATACAAAGCACCACTCTGTATAGGACCTGGTATAGGGCAGGTCCACCACCAGGGCCTGCAGCTCGCCTACTCTGCGAGCAGACAAAGCCACCAAGAAAGCCAGGAGAGGTATCTCAAGTGCCAGGTGGCCATAGGCTTGAACAGTGGCCTGGTAAGCTGGAAGATCACTACACTGAGGTCCCATTCCACTGCCGGAGGGCGGAGAAGGGACATGAATAGCAGGAGGCCCCTGAGGAATCTGGAGACCAAGGGCTGGCCCAAGAGGGGTTTCCCCCTCTATAGGGTGATGGTAAGCCGCTATGGTGCTGAGATGCACACTCACTGAATTAGACTTCAAGCTCGAGTGTGAGAGGCAAAGTACTGCAGCGCAAGCTTTACCCGACAGGAGAATGGATTCTCATTCCCTTCTGCACACCAGACTGAGAATCTCCTCCACTTGAAGACATAAGAACTTCTACTGGATGGCTTCCGGGAGGCCAGGAGGATCTCCTCGACTTCACCTGGAAGGTTGAAAGGGGCCAGTGCTACCTTTTCAGGAGAGAAAAGCCAATCCAAGAGAAGTGGGCAGCGAGTCCACACAAACCTTTATTAATTGTCCTTAAAATAGCGGCCAAAAACCCTACACAGGCCGTGTTTCGTATTATACTTAATCAGGGATTATCAAGGCACACTACAAAATCATAAAAACATGAATAAATAAATGAATGCATCAATAAATAGATAATAATGAATGAATAAATTATAAATAGTAACATCCTGGATTAAAAACGCAAAACGTGTATAAACAATGTAATAAATAATGTAAAATCATGTAATATACATATTGTTAACCAACATATCAAAATGACAACCAAGATGAACAGTATCAATAAAAAGGTTCATAAAACGAACATATAGATAAACCTATTCGATAAAAATATTGCAATAAAAACATACAAAGTAGAAGAGCAAATGCATACTATAAAGGACATAAAAACATAATCCACACAGGGAAATGAAAAGATGAGGAAGAAACTAATCTGGAGTATCAAGGAGCAGGAGAAATTAGAGAAACACAGAGGAGGAGTGAATCGGAAACATTTACCTCATCGTTGTGTAATTGCACCACAAGAAATGCCACGGCAAACTTAAAGGGTGCTATAGAACTACCCATAGTTAAACAGCCATGGTATACTGTATAAGACAATTAAAAAATAAATATATGCAAAAAAAAGGGAATACTCCGAGGACTTACTCATTATTAACAACACTAATGCTTCAATAAAAAGATAAATGTGTACAACAAACTACTTTCAAACTAATTAGTGTCTGAAACCTCTGCCTTTATAATAAATAATACTTAAGTAATGCAAGGCGTTACCTGAAACTGTCACAACTTTATATACTTGTATGGTATGTGCAAAACCGGCTGCAAAACCCATTATAACATCCCTTATCAGAAAATTACGTGCAGATATTGATAACATGTACATTTTAATAAAAATTGTAATAAGGGGTGGTCAACGATGTATGCCCATCAAAATTAACTCAGCTGTAAAAGAACAATCCGTGGCCAGTGTGAAAAAACAATGCAAAAAACAGCTTACCACTCTTATCGCAGAGGAATAATGAAAAATCTTAAAAGGGAAAACCTTTCAAAAGATAAACAACGTATAAGAGGCAGAGAATAAACAAGGCGGCAAACCTCCATTGTGATTAAAAAGTACCTGGCAAATGAATAAACCTTGAAGAGGCGATGCAGCAAGCAGCGTGTCAGTATCCCAACTGTATTATCAATCGGAGACGCCAACGCATGCGCAATTTATAAAAACCGCCCGAAGCGGGGGAAAGTGAAACCACGACGTAGAAACTGCATAAACAGAATAATCCAGCCGATCGGACCTTAATTATATTGTGTACATCAAACAGGGACTGTCTCATAGTTGTTTGTGAGGATCTGAACACATATCACGATTGAAAATATTAAAAATATTAAAAAATAAAAAACAAGAGATCCAAAGAAAATAAAACCGCCGAACTAAAAAGGCTAATGTCAGTGATGCTGAGCGATGCCCAGAAACTATCACAACTTCATATACTTATACGATATGTGTAAAAATAAGCTGCAAAAACATTGTAGCATCCCTGATTATAAAGTAGCTTGCAGATCATGACGACATATGTACTTAAAAAATATGTAATAAGTGGTCAGCGGTGTACACACATCATAATTAACACAGCCTTGAAAGAACAATAGTATAAAAAACCATAGTGTAAAAGCAGCTTACCACTCTTATCACAGAGAGGTAATGAT
Organism: Ichthyophis bannanicus; assembly: GCA_033557465.1. NCBI lineage: Eukaryota > Metazoa > Chordata > Amphibia > Gymnophiona > Ichthyophiidae > Ichthyophis > Ichthyophis bannanicus. The sequence goes on from CM066045.1 coordinate 159,905,124, forward strand.
GAACTTAAAAGGACCCTTCAGAAAATTAGGAGTATGAATGAGAGGCAGGGAAATGACAGGAAAGCAAACTGCAGGTGTAATTTAAAGAAGTAGGTACCTGGCAAATGAATAAACCTTAAAAAAGGCAATATGGCAAGCAGCAGATCAGTATCCCTGTTGCATTGTCGATCGAAGACACAAACCGCCTGCGTAATTTATAAAAAACGAAGCAAAGGAAAGTGAAATCTCGACGTGAAAACAGCATAAACAAGATAATCTTGCCAATCAAACCTTATGTCTATTATGTACACTAAAACAGGGACTGTCTCATATTTATTTAGGAGGAGTAGGACTCATGTCATAATTGAAATTATTAAAATGCTCAAAGATAGAGCCAAGTGTGTATTGTAAACCGGCATAAATGTAACCATCACGTGACAAAAAACACCACCGAACCATGGAAAACAAAATAAAAACTAAAAAAAGAAAAAGTAAATTACAAAAAGACAGATAGATCTCTTTCTAGGTTCAGGCCATGGGGGGACATAGAATCCAGTTGATAAATATATCTCTGTTCTAACTGCAACATGGTCTTGTTAATGTCTTCTTATACAGTATACCATGGCTGTTTAACTACGGGTAGTTCTATAGCACCCTTTAAGTTTGCCGTGGCATTTCTTGTGGTGCGATTACACAACAATGAGGTAAATGTTTCCGATTCACTCCTGCTCTGTGTTTCTCTAATTTCTCCTGCTCCTTGATACTCCAGATTGTTTATACATGTTTTGAGTTTTTAATCCAGGATGTTACTATTTATCAATTATTTATTCATTATTATCTATTTATTGATGCATTCATTTATTTATTCACGTTTTTATGATTTTGTAGTGTGCCTTGATAACCCCTGATGAAGTATAATACGAAACACGGCCTGTGTAGGGTTTTTGGCCGCTATTTTTTGTAGGGATGGACAGATAAAGGGATACCAGAATCCCCAATATGTAATTGAAGATGGATGACTTTCTTGATACAAAATGTGTTTAGAAGTTTGACTTCTCACCTACTTTCTTAAATAGAATAGGATGTCATGATCATGAGTTCTCTGTGTAACCGTCTTTAAAATAGATGGAACAGTGTTAACTAAGCATAACGCCTATGAACTGTGCAACCATAGTTCATTGTACAGTCAGTTGGAAGTCCCTGCTGACAACATAATTTTTGTAACTTTTGCACTTATAGCTAATTTTGCCATAATTAAGTGAAATTCATCTAATACACTGTAATCAGATCTTACTCTGTAAAAAGAACTTAGGCGACACCTTGTGTTATTTCATGGTTATAATAAATGATTGTTACTTCCTCTTTTTCTCTAATAAAAAGGAGCTTTTAGGAGGAAGAATTTGAATTCGGCAGGTGTGGAATTATGCCCGTCCATATACCGCTTGCTGTCTTCCCTCTGAGCTCAAAGAAAATAGCACTTTGTGTGTGTGTGATTGTGTTCTGTATTACTCTCTGCCTGGACCAGAGACCTAAAGAGCCGTGGTATTGTGGTCAGATCATGGAGTTTTCTTCAGTTGGTGCTGGACTCGGATCTCTGTGTTCCTTCAGTAGTTGGAAACAGCAGACAAGTCTCAAGGACACAGGCAGTGGTTGCCGTGAGTATACTAAAGTATTGACAGATATCTGTGTGTATATTGTGACTGTAATGTAAAGTCGGTAAGGTTAATTAGAGATCTCAGTTAGATAAGTGGAGCGAGAAGGCTCGTGATATAGGGCAGAGGAAAAGGAAGCCCTAATTGTGAAATGAGGCGCAAGTTTTGGTGAAGCGCCCTTATGTTAATATTCGATGACTGCCAGTAACCACAGTTTGCCATTCCTCCTTTGTGGAACATTTCAGTGGGACAAATTGAGTTGATTACAGTATGAAATATGATTAGATTTAAGCAAATGTCATACCAGTCATGAATGGTTTTGTGGCAGTTTAAGGCTAAAAAGTGCAGCAAGCACTCTGTGTTTTGAAAAATGTAATAATCAAGTGTTTAGGATGAATAGTGTAAATATAAAAGAAACGGAAGCTTACAGGGACAAACTTAAGTCATTGTTTTATGAAAAAAATAGAAGTTTTGAAGGACTAATTTTCATGTCATAACTTTAGTATGAAGTTTGTTTCCTCTAATTTCGTGGACAATTAATAAAAGCTTGTGTGGACTCGCTGCCCACTTCTCTTGGATTGGTTTTTCTCTGCTCACTTGTGTGGCAGTACTGCTGTTTTTTTGCTTGGTGGACTACCTTTTCAGTAGCTACACTGTCAGCGTTAGGGACCCCAGGTTAGGGTGAAGCAAGGAGCTCCACTCTTGAGACAGGAGGTCTGGGTCCTGGCCTTGGCCCAGTGGCACCAGGGTTGCCACCGACAGGGCGAGGAGCAGGGGAAACCAGGGCTGCCTGGGCCACCTGGGAGTAATCAGGATTACTGAAGCATGCTTGCTCTGGATCTTGTCAAAGCACTTGGCTATCAGAGTGGTCGGCAGGAATGCAAAAGCAGGCCTTGTGCCCAGGAGATCAGAAATGCATCTGACGCCACCACCACCACTCTCCTTTTGGTGTGGCTGAGGAGAGCAAATTTTAGCAGCTATGAGTTGGCCGGGGAAGCAAACAGGTACAAGCCAGGGTCTTCCCCAAAGGTGGAAAAGCCTCTGGTTACCCTGGGGTCCAGGCACCACTCGTGAGGCCAAAGGACCCTGCTGAGGTTGTCCGTCAGGCAGGTGTCCTGGCCTGGTAAGTACACCACCCTCAGGAACATATGGTTGTGCACTGCCTCCTGAGAGAGGAACTATGAGCCTGTACCTCCATGTTTGTTCACATAGAATATGGCAATCTGACTGTCTGTATGAGGACCGGGAGGTTGCTCAACTGGCGGCAGAAGGCCTGAAGGACTAGGAAGATGGTCCTGAGCTCGAGGAGATTGATATGCAAGAGTGATTCCTCTGGGTACCAAGTGCCCTGGCCCTCGCAACGCATGCCCAAGCCCAAGAGGGAAGTGTCTGTCGCCAGGCCCCTCTGAGGAGTCTGTGCCTGGAAGGGCATCCCTGCCCTGAGGTGATGTGAAGACTACCACCAGGTGAGGAAGGCCGCCAGCCGGTGGGTGACCTTCACCCTGTCCCTCAGCCTGCTTGTGGCTTGCTTGCATCCACTGGAAACTGAGGCACCACTGGGCTGCCCACATGTGCAGGCAAACCAGAGGCACAACGTTAACTGCTGAGGCCATGTGGCCTAACAAACAGGCGAGCTGGCTCAGGCCTGCAGCAGCCCTGCACTTCCTTTGCCAGCTGCATCAGGCAGTGGGATCTTTCCATAGGGAGAAAGACCCTGACCCATGGAGTGTCCAGCTGGGCCCCTATGAATTCAAGGTCTTGAACCAGGGAGAGGTTGGACTTGGGGTAGTTTATGATGAATCCCAAATGCTGCAAAGTGTGGATAGTGAGCCTTGTGACCCAACTGGCCTTGAGAGGTGTGCTGCCTCTGATGAGCCAGTCGTCCAGGTAAGGAAAGACATGGGCCTCTTGGAGGCGCACATGGGTGACAAACCGCCAGGCATTTTGTAAAGACCCTTGGAGAGGAGGTGAGGCCAAACAGTAGTACCCTGTATTGGTAGTGCTGCCCCCTACCACAAATCTCAGGTAATGCCTTGGGAGGGGTGGATCAGGATGTGGGTGTAAGCATCCTTAAGATCCAAGGAGCAGAGTCAGTCTCCCTGGCAGAGGTAGAGCAGTAGTGTTCCAAGGGGGAGCATCTTGAACTTCCCCTGAGGAACTTGTTCAAGCTGCGCAGATCCAGAATGGGCTGGGGGCCCCCTGTTCTTTTTGGGACAAAGGAAATACATTGAGTAGAATCTCTACCCCCAGAGGTGTTGGGGTACAGGTTCCACTGCCCTGTCCCTGAGCAAGCCAGCAAGTTCTGTGGCGAGCAAGGCCTGGTGGAGGAGAGGCTGTGATGGCTCTCCTACGAAGAGGTCTGGAGGGTTCTGCTGTAGATGGAGGGAGGAAATACCCCATCTTCACCACCTGCAGGACACACTAGTCTGTGGTGATGCTGGCTCATCTGTGGCAAGAGGCCAGTTGACCCCGCTGTGGGCTGAGGTGGGACTCCCAGGGGAGGGGAGGCCCAGTCCAGGGAGTCAAAAGCTTCCCCTCGGTTGGGCAGGAGCTGGTGCCTGGGGCTTGGGAGCCCTGGGCCTGGGTCCCTGGCTTTTTGGTTGTGAGGCCCGGAGAGGCTGCCCCGAGTAAGGCTGGTAGTGGTCGGTCTGGGGGTGGCCCTTTTTTCCTGAGGAGGGTTGATGTCTTTTTGAACAGCATCTGCCGGGTCACTACCTCTGCCTCAATTTCCGCAGCCTTATCAGAATCTGTTTCCCCGAACAGGTTCTCACCATTGCAGGGGACATCTATCAGCTTTTCCTGTATCCACTTTTCCGGGTCCGAAATCTGTAAAAATGCCTGGCACTGGGCACAGATGCCAACAGCTGCAATCCTGGCTACAGATTCAAACCAGTCATAGGCAGCCCAGGAGAGGAATTTGGAACAGTCCCAGAGGCCTGCCACTAGGGACTGGAACCTTTGCAAAGGTTCCCCGGCGAGGCCCGCCAAGAACTCCAAAAGCTCCTGTATCCAGCTCTTAAAGTACATCCCTATGTATAACTTCTTCTATGCTTATATTTGGCACCTGAGCATGATGCCCTGGTAGCCGTCGGGAAAGAGTAGTTACTCACCTGTAACAGGTGTTCTCCAGGAGCAGCAGGAATCAGTCCTCACATATGGGTGTCATCGGCGCCGATGAAGCCCCAGCGGAGCATTTCCCCAGCTTTCCGTGAAAGCCTTTGGGAATGCTGGCATGCATGCGCGGTTCCTTTCCCGCCTAAAGGTGCCATCTTACCTCAGTCAAATGACATAGCTAAAATCAGCACACAAAAATGCAAAACAAACTATGTACAACTGCAACTCCAAGGGGAGGAGGGAGGGTTGTGAGGACTGATTCCTGCTGCTCCTGGAGAAGACCTGTTACAGGTGAGTAACTACTCTTTCTCCAGGACCAAGCAGGAAGTCAGTCCTCACATATGGGTGACTCCCTAGCTCTGGGCTACCAGGAACCCAGGCTGAACAAGAGAACTCCCTCTAGTCACAGCATCAAAGAAAGGCTTTTCAAGGACACAACCTCCACCGGTAGCCCAACAGAGGGCAGGAGTTGCCTAAACCTCAAAGAGATTCCGGAGCACTGCTTGGCCAAAAGCACTGTCCCTACGGGACTCCCTCTCCAGACAGTAATGGGCCGCAAAAGTCTGGCTTGAAGACCAAGTTGCAGCCCTGCAGATGTCTACCAAGGGCACAGAGCGGAGATGAGCCACTGAGGCAGCCATTGCCCTGACACGATGGGCCCTGACATGATGGGCCCTGACCCTACCCTGCAAAGGAAGGTCAGCTGCCTTGTAAGCCCAGGTGATACAGTCAGCCACCCAGATGGACAAGGTACGCTTGGACACAGCCAACCCCAACTTATTGGGGTCAAAGGAGACGAAAAGCTGAGTAGCCCTTCTATGCCCCTGCGTACGGTCAAGGTAGAAGGATAAGGCCCTCCTACAGTCCAGGGTATACAGGACTGCTTCAGCCTGGCTAGCATGAGGCCTAGGGAAGAATGTTGGAAGAACCACCTCCTGGTTGAGGTGGAAAGAGGAGACAACCTTAGGAAGGAACTTGGGATGAGTCCTGAGGACTACCCTGTTCCTATAAATCCGGGTATAAGGTCTATCACAGACCAGGGCCTGAAGCTCACTCACTCGCCTAGCCGAGGTGAGGGCTATCAGGAAGAGAGTCTTCCAGGAGAGGAAGCGAAGAGGGCAAGTAGCCATCGGCTCAAAGGGTGGGCGAGTCAGTTGCTGCAAGACCACATTCAGCTCCCACTCAGGAGCAGGAGGACGGATGGGAGGCTTGAGCAAAAGCAAGCCCCTGAGAAAGCGGGACACCAAAGGGGTGACCGGACAGAGAATGTCCCTCCACCAGTGAGTGGTGAGCTGCTAGAGCTGAGAGGTGGACTCGAACAGAATTGGACTTAAGTCCCTGATTGGACAAGTGCAGTAAGTACTGAAGAACTACTGGCACAGTACAGGAGAAAGGATCCTCTGTACGTAGCTGACACCACACAGAAAACCTCTTCCACTTGAGAGCATAGGTTTTCCTAGTGGACTGTTTCCTAGAGGCTAGGACAACCTCCTCAACTTCCTGAGGTAGGCCCCAGGGAGCCAAAACTACCCTTGCAGCCTCCAGGCCATCAAATTGAGAGCTTTGAGATTGGGGTGCAGAAGGGAACCCTGCTCCTGTGAGAGAAGGTCGGGTTGTAACCCCAGAGGTAGTGGGGAATCCACTGCCAGCTGAAGCAGAAGTGGAAACCAAGGCTGCCTCGGCCACCTGGGAGCTACCAGCAGGACCGAGGCCTTGTCCTGAAGAGTCTTGAAAAGAGTTCGGGCCACCAAGGGCATGGGAGGAAACACATACAGGAGGCCCTGAGACCAGGACATCAGAAAAGCATCTGGTGCTATCCTCAAAAGGATGCGGTTGCCTGGAGCAGAACTTGCAGCTGCAATTTGGATTACCAGCAATATTTCATATATATTTCTTAATCTGTTGAACTATTTATCTCTTCTTTTCCCACCTGTAGTCTCAGACCAGTATAGCGCTCATGACCACTATTCAAGTGAGAAGCAAATAGCGCTTTAATTGCATCAATGACTACCGCGGCGTTTTTTTGATCCAGTAGAAGACACTGCGAGACGCGGGCAGCAACAATCAGTGAGCAAGACAGATGGACATAAAATTCTCCTGAAGAAACTCCGAAAAGGAGTGAAACGCTAAAAGAGGCGCCGAGGGAGGCGTAGAGAAAGATCAAGATAATGTTTTTATAAAGTTGAGAAAGATCAAGCGAAGTTCGAGAACCACTGAAACACAGTGGATAAAAGATAAGCTTATTTAATAGCTTTTATGCTTGTTCAATAGCATTTTGGAAACACATTGGTGGTGGAATACTGGTGATATTGATTGCAACAAAAACAAGGTTATTCTGCACAAAAAGAAAACTTTCCCGGTAGTCATTGATGCAATTAAAGCGCTATTTGCTTCTCACTTGAATAGTGGTCATGAGCGCTATACTGGTCTAAGACTACAGGTGGGAAAAGAAGAGATAAATAGTTCAACAGATTAAGAAATATATATGAAATATTGCTGGTAATCCAAATTGCAGCTGCATGTTACAGTGAAGTAATTCATCATTATTTTTATAACAGTTTTAATACTCCGAAAAGACCAAAATAATTCTTGGAGCAGAACTTGGGCAGTTGCTTGTTCAGTGGACTGGCAAAGAGATCTATCCAAGGGAGACCCCACTTCAGGAAGATCTTCTGAACGACCAAGGGATGCAGCTGCCACTCGTGAGGCTGCAGAATTCTGCTCAACCGGTCGGCTAGGCAGTTCTCCTGGCCTAGAAGGTACACCGCCTTGAGAAGCATGTCGTGCTTCAGGGCAAAGGAACAAAGGTCCTGAGTCTCTCGACAAAGGAGCTTGGACCCAGTCCCGCCCTGTTTGTTCACATAAAACATGGCTACCTAGTTGTCTGTTTGAATCAAGATTGAGCGGTGAGCCAGGGCCGGAGAAAAAGCCTTGAGAGCTAAGCGGATAGCTCGAAGTTCCAGGAGATTGATTTGTTGGGCTGCCTCCCAGGGAGACCAGAGGCCCTGAGTGCACTTGTCTAGACAATGAGCACCCCAGCCCTTCAGAGAGGCGTCGGTGGTGAGGACCACCGAGTATTCTGGCATTTGGAAGGGCATCCCCTTCAGCAGATTGGGTGGATGTAGCCACCAGCTGAGGGAGGTCAAAAGGGGTCAGGACACCTTTATCCTGTCTCTTAGGCGGCCTGTGGCTTGAGACCACTGAGTCCGAAGGCACCACTGTGCAGGCCTCATATGGAGCCTGGCATTGGGAGTGACATGCACTGTCAAAGCCATGTGGCCCAGAAGTCTGAGGCAGAGTCTGGCGGAGACCAGGGGTTTGTTTAGAAACTGTGTGGCCACGTCCATCAGCCTTTGGGCCCTGTCTTCTGGCAAGAATGCCTTTGCCAGTTGAGAATCCAACCTTGCCCCTATGAACTCCAAGTTCTGGGAGGGGAGCAAAGTGGACTTTGCGAAGTTTATGACAAAGCCCACATTTTGAAGCAGAGCAATGGTTCTGAGGGTGGCTTGTCTGGCTTCCAGGGACGTCTGACCCCTGATGAGCCAGTCGTCCAGATAGGGAAAGAAAGATGCCCTGATTTCTCAGGTAGGCCGCTACAACTGCCAGGCACTTGGTAAAGACCCTGGAAGTGGAGGTCAGGCCAAAAGGTAGTACTCTGTACTGATAATGGTTTCCTCCCACCATGAACCTGAGGTACTTTCTGTGGTCTGGATGAATGAGGATGTGAGTGTACGCATCCTTTAGATCTAAGGAGCATAGCCAATCTCCCTGCTGGAGTTAGGGCAGAAGTGTCCCAAGAGTAAGCATCTTGAACTTCTTTCTCTAGGAACTTGTTGAGGTTCCTGAGGTCCAGAATGGGTCGAAGGCCACCGGTCCTTTTGGGTACCAGGAAATACCTGGAGTAGAATCCGTGACCTTGCAAGTGGGGAGGCACAGGCTCCACCGCCCTGTCCACCAACAGACCATGAAGCTCTTGTAGAAGGTGGTCTTGTGTGCAGGGGAGGCCTTGGAGGCTCCCCTGGAAAATATGGTGGAGGCAGTTGGTGAAAATGGAGGGCATAGCCCTTGTGGACTATCTCCAGCACCCAACTGTCCCCGGTGATAAGGGGCCACTGGTGGGCAAAGAGGGCGAGGCGACCTCCTGTGCAGGGTTGGGAGAGCAGTGGAGGAGAGGCTACGCTCAAGGAGTCAAAAGCCCCCACCCTGCTGAGTGGTAGCAGAGGCCTGGGGTCCTCTACCTACGGGGCCCATTACGCTGGCCCTTGGCTTGCTGACCCTGGGGGGCAGCTTGGGCAGCCGGATACTGAGGGTACTGTTTGTAGGCAGTGCCCTTCCTCGGGTAAAAGGACTTTTTACCCGAGCCCTTCTTTTTATGTGAAGGGGCAGAGGTCTTCCTCGACAGCCTTGTCCGGGTAAGGTGCTCGGTCTCGAGCTGAGCGGCCTTCTCGGTCACGGGTTTGCCAAAAAGGTTCTCACCTCAGCAGGGGACATCGACCAACTTGTCCTGAACCCATGGCTCGAGGTCCGATGACTGCAGTCACGCCTGGCATCGAGCCGCAATGCCGGCAGCCGCAACTCGGGCCGAAGCCTCGAAGCCATCGTAGGCGGCGCGGGAAATGAACTTTGAGCATTCCCGAATCCCCGAGGACAAGGTCTTAAATCTCTGCAAGGGTTCCCCGGAGAGACCAGCAGAGAATCCGGCCAACTTCTTGGCCAGGTCTCGCAAGTACATGCCCATGTACAGCTGGTAAGACTGGACACAGCACAAGCAAGCATAGACCCATGGAAGCACTTCCTACCGACGCCATCGAGGTTGCGGGCCTCCCTGCCGGGGGGCACCGCAAAGTGCATCTTCTGGCTCTTCAGACGATGCATGGCCGATTCCACAACCATGGAATGGTGTGGTAGCTGTGCTTTTTGGAAACCAGGGCTTTTGCGGAGTCAATAGATGGAATCGACTCGCTTGCTCAGAACCGGCGTCGAGGCCGGTGCCTCCCACATCCGGAAGAGGAGCCGTTCCAGCATCGGAGGAACCGGGACAGTAAAGGCCTCCTTTGGAGGAGAGTCGTACTGTAGAGCATCGAGCTCCTCGGCTCGAGGCTCTTCCTCGGGATCGGCAGGGATAGCCAAGGCAACGGCCATATCCCGGACGAACTCCGAGAACCTACTGTCCTCCGGAGGGGGATCTACTCCGGGGCTCAGACTGCGGTGAATCCAACGGGGTGCACCGAGTCTTGAAAGTATGGGGAGACTCCTTGTCCTCCGTCTCCCAGGCGGACTCAACCGAGGAGGAGTCAGGGTTCGACCTCATGGGGCCCCGAGGCACCCGCCCTGACGCCAGGGGCACCGGCGTTGACACCCTCGGTCCCGAACGGGAGGTCGAGGCAGACCTCGACTGAGGACGACTTCGAGCCACGAGGGTCTCGAGTATCGGCTCGGTCTCCGAGGCTGACTTCGAAGTCGACGTCCCGGTGGTCGGGGCAGATGCACCAGACAGGCTGGCCATCAGTGCCCGCTGCTGCTCCATGAAGGCATACAATCTGCACTCCAAGGCTGTCATCCTGAGACTCAGCTCGGGAGACGCAGCAGCCACCGACTCGGGCCCCGGTGATGCAGGCTCTCTGGGAGGAGAGTCCACGAGGACTACGGGGCTTACGTGTCCAGCAGACTCCGGCTCCACGCGAGGAACTTTGGCAGGCTTCTCTTGGTCCACAGGCCCGGGACGGTGGTCGGGGGTCTTAGACCTGGCCCTCGAGGGACCAGGGAACTCCTCCAACGCCGCCCTCGCGAGCCGCTTCTTCCTCTTGTGTTCCCGGTCGGGGGACCCCCTGTCCAAGGAGCTTCGACGGCGCTCGGGATCGGAATCCCGAGATTGAGGCCTCAGACGAGGTCCGGGCCCGGCCAGAGGCAGAGTCCGAGAAAAACCTTTCCTTCTGATGCTGTCGACTTTTGAGTGCCTTGGAAAACATCTTCCCGCATGGCACACACGACTTGGGGTCATGGTCAGGGCCGAGGCACCGAAGGCAACAGTCGTGTGTGTCGGTGAGACATAAGTTTCTTACACAGATCACACTTTTTGAAACCACTGGAAGCCATCGGGGAAAAAAGAGCCCCTGCGAGGTCAAAAGACCGGCCCTTCCAGGGAAAAAATGAAAAAAGGGCGCGAACGCCAGCCACGAAAGGCAAAAAACGAAAAAGAAATAAACGGGCTCGATACCAGTGTACCGAACCTGGCGGGAGGGGAACCGGCGTCGAACCGGAGAAAAATAGCAAAAAATCGCCAAAGAAAAAATCACTTTTATCCGGGAGAACAGGACACACGTCCAGTGGGCTTCTCGGAAAAAAAGAGACTGAGGTAAGATGGCACCTTTAGGCGGGAAGGGAACCGTGCATGCATGCCAGCATTCCCAAAGGCTTTCATGGAAAGCTGGGGAAATGCTCCGCTGGGGCTTCATCGGCGCCAATGACACCCATATGTGAGGACTGACTTCCTGCTTGGTCCTGGAGAACTGAGGAGTAGGTCTTGACTCTTCAGTTTTTGCATGGAGGACTCCACCACCATCGAGTTGTGGGGAAGTTGTGGCTTATGGAACCTGTGGCCCTTCTGGATGCAGTAGATGGAATCTAGGCACCAAATTACCACTGGCACCGAGGCTGGGGACTCCACATCCTGAGGAGCAGTCTTTCGAGGATGGGTGGAACTGGCACCATAAGTGTCTCTTTGGAAGGGGACTCACAATGTAGGATATCAAGCTCCTTGGTGCGCAGGCCTTCCTCTGACTCAGTCTGGATCAAAAGAGCCCGGGCCATGTCACCAACGAAGTTGTGAAGGGCCTTGTCCTCAGGCAGGGAGTGGCGTTGAGGCTCTGGGGAGACTGCTTAGAGGGAACGTCCCAGTGTCCGGTGGTCTCTGGCAATGCCTCGTCCTCAGTCTCCCAATCGGAGCCCAAGGGCATCGAAGAGTCAGCCCATGGGGCAACCCCAAGGAACTGGGCCCCCCTTGAGGAGCTGGTGTCAGATTACTGGAACTCGCCAGGGAGGACCAGATCCCCGAGAAGCGTGATCAAGACCTCGATCGATGATTAGGACTTACCTGAGGCCGGTGGCGCTCGGTGCCAAGTTTGACAACTGGAGGCTTCCCTGAGGTCGGGAGGTGTGGTGTCGGGGCAAATGCCAGGGGACCCGACATCAATGCCCGTTGCAAGGCCAAGATGGAGGAGAGGCTCTGCTCTATGTCTGCCATGTGGGACTCGAGGCCTGATGGCTGTGCAGCTCCCAGCATGGACACCAAGGGTCACAGGTCCAATGCTGGCACTCTGGAGAGAGCATCCTCTAGGACTATAGGCTCACGGGTCCAGGTGCAGTCTCCACTGGCTAAGGACTCTTGTCTTGAGACTGAGGGCGGTACTCTGAGTTGCCCAAGTTCTGGCGAGGGACTTTGCCAGGTTTCATAGGAGGCACCTCATTCAGGACCAACTTTTTAGGAGGGTCCGAGGCTGCACTGGAGGAACTGCCACAGGACTGAGAGGATGTCTGGACCTCTCGCAAAGGGTCAGCTTTGGGGCTTGGTGATGGGGAAGCCAGGGAAGAGTCAGATCTTGGAAACAGCTTCCCCTGCAACTCAGATCACCTATTTGTTTAGGGGTCACGGCTTGGCACCGGTCATAAGTGGAATTATCATGGTCCGGGCCCAGGCAGCAGATGCAGCAGTCATGAGCATCAGTGATGGAGATAGTCTGACTGCAGCGGTCGCATTTCTTGAACCCACCGGGTCACATGGAGGGAGAACACTTGGCCGGTGTCGAGGACCCCCGGGGAAAAAATGGCACAAAGGACAGTCAAGGGAAAACCTCGAGAAAAAGGAAAGAAAGGGGGACCCAAGACCAGCTCCAGAGTTGCCACCTCGAGGCGGGAAGGAGACCGGTGCAGTACCAGAGGAAGAGAGAGAGGTTTGGTGCTTTTTCTATGGAAAAAGAGGACTACATCTGTTGGGCTCCATGGAAAAAAAAAGGAGACTGAGCAAGATGGCACCCTTGGGCGGGAAGGAAATCACACATGCATTGTAGCATTCCCAAAGGCTGGGGAAATGCTCCACGTAGGCTCCCGTCAGTGCCAGCGTCACCCATATGTAAGAGCCGACTTCCTGCTTGTTCCTGGAGAAGGGAGACTCCCTCCAGCAAAAGAAGATCTGGCCGACAGCCTAATGCCACTGGTGGTGCCACTGACAGGGAGAGTAGCAGGGGAAACCAGGGCTATCTAGGCCACCTGGGAGCAACCAGAATTACTGCGGCATGGTTGCTCTGGATCTTGAAAAGGCACTTGGCTATTAAATGGGTTGGTGGGAAGGCATAAAGCAGGTCCTGCGACCATGAAATGAGGAAGGTATCCACTGCCACTGTGTTGAGATGGGGGCAGAATTGAGCAGAATCTGGGAAGCTGTGCATTGTCCAGGGAAGCGAACAGGTCCAGCCAGGGTCTGCCCCAAAGGCAGAAAAGCCTCTGTGCCACCCAAGGATCCAGATGGAACTTGTGTGAGCAAAGGAACCTGCTGAGCCTGTCTGCCAGGAGGCTGTCCTGGCCCGGCACGTACACTGCTCTGAGGAGCATGCTGTTGTGCACTGCAAAGGAGTGGGATGGCTATCACCTCCTGACAGAGGGAGTAGGCACCTGTGTCTCCCTGCTTGTTCACATAGAACACGGCAACCTGATTGTCTGTCTATATGAGGACAGAGGTTGCTCAGGAGGTAGCGGAAGGCCTGTAGGGCCAGAAAGATGGCCCTGAACTCGAGGAGGTTAATTCGTAACCAAGACTCACCCGGGGACCAGCTGCCCTGTGCAATGGCCCTCACATTGTGTGTCCCAGCCCACCAGAGGCATCGGTTAGGATCTTTTGTGGTGCTTGGAAAGGCAACCCTGTCCTGAGGTGTTGTGGGGACTGCCACCAGTCGAGGGAGGCTGCCAATCAGTGGGTAACCTTTACCCTGTCTCAGCTTGCCTGTGTCCATTGGGATCTGAGGCACCAGTGGGCTGCTTGCATGTGCAGGGGAGCCCAGGGCATGATATGAACCGCTGAGGCCATACGGCCTAACAAGGAGGAGGAGAAGGCAGACTGACAATGACCTGTAGCTTTGGACCTTCTCTGCTAACTGCATCAGGTACTCTCTATTGGGAGGAAGGCTTTGACCTGCAGAGTGTCCAGCTGGGCTCCTATGAACTCCAGGTCTTGGGGTAGTTGATGACAGAATATAGAAAGACTAGGGGACATGCAATGAAGCTACAGGGTCAACTATATAAGACAAATAAGAGAAAATATTTTTTCACTCAATGTGTAATCAAACTCTTGAATTTGTTACCAGAGGATGTAGTAAAGGCTGTTAGTGTAAGCTGGGTTTAAAAAAGGTTTGGACAAGTTCCTGGAAGAAAGGTCCATAAACCATTATTAAAAAGGGATCCAGGATATCAATGCTTGATCCAATGCAAGCATTGTGGAACCTGTCTCTTTTCGGGAAACTGCTAGGTACGTATGACTCAGATTGGTCAGTGTTGGAAACAGGATACTAGGCTTAATAGAAACATAGAAATATGACGACAGAAAAAGATCACATGGCCTATCTAGTCTGTCCTTCCACATCAACAACAACAATCCCCTTTTTTCCTTTAGAGATCCTCTGCGTTTGTCCCATGCTTTTTTGAATTCAGATACTGTCCTCATTTCTACCACCTCCACTGGGAGACTATTCCATGCATCCACCACTCTTTCCATAAAGAAATATTTCCGCATATCACTCCTGAATCTATTCCTCTTCACCCTCATCCCATGTCCCCTCGTAGCAGAACTTGCTTTCAATTGAAAGAGGCTCTCCCCCTGTGCATTTATGCCACAGAGGTATTTAAACATCTCAATCATATCATACCTCTATCCCGCCTTTCCTCCAAGGTGTACATGTTAAGATCCTTAAGTCTGTCCTCATATGCCTTATAATGAAGACCACTAACCATTTTAGTAGCCACCCTCTGTACCAACTCCATCCTGTTTATATCCTTTTGAATGTGCGGTCTCCAGAATTGCACACCATACTCCAAATGAGGTCGCACCAAAGACTTATACAGAGGCACTATCACCTCCTTTTTTCTGCTAGCCATTCCTCTCCGTATGCAACCAAGCATCCTTCTAGCTTTTGCTGTCGCCTTTTCTACCTGTTTAGCTACTTTAAGATCATCAGACATAACCATGCCTAGGTCCTACTCGTCTTTAGTGGACAAAAGTACTTCACCCCCTATACTATATTGCTCCCTTGGATTGCTGCAGCCCAAATGCATGACCTTACATTTTTTTTAACATTAAATCCCAGCTGCCAAATTCTAGACCATTCTTCAAGCTTAGCTAGATCCCTCCTCATGCTATCTACACCTTCCTGGTGTCTACTCTATTGTAGATTTTGGTATCATCCACAAAGAGGCAAACCTTACCCGACAGCCCTTCCGCTATATCACTAACAAAGATGTTAAAAACAATCGGACCAAGGACAGATCCCTGGGGAACACAACTGGTAACATCCTTCTCAGAGTGAGCTCCATTTACCTGTATTCTTTGTTGCCTCCCACCCAACCAATTTCTAACCCAAGTAGTAACTTTAGGGTCCATCCCTAGGGTGCTTTGTTTGTTTTTAAGTCGCCTGTGAGGAACAGTGTCCAAGGCTTTATTGAAATCTAAATACACCACATCTAGGGCTCTCCCTCGGTCAAACCCCCTGGTCACCCAGTCAAAGAAATCAATCAGGTTTGTCTGAAAAGACCTGCTTCTGGTGAACCCATGCTGCCTCGGATCCTGTAATCCTCTGGACTCCAGGAACCTCACTATTTTATCTTTCAGCAGTGTTTCCAATAATTTACTCACCACTGAAGTTATACTAACCAGCCTGTAGCTTTCAACCACATCCTTACTTCCATTTTTGTGTAAAGGCACCACTTGAGCCTCTCTCCAGTCCTTTGGCACCACTCCTGACGCCAACGAGGCATTGAAAAGGTCAGTCAGTGGAGCTGCTAGAACGTCCCCAAGTTCCCTCAGTATTCTAGGGTGTATCCCATCCCGTTCCATCACTTTGTCTACTTTAAGATGAGCTAGTTTCTCACGAACACAGTCTTCTGAAAATTGTTCAAGATATCTCTCACTACTGTTCCTGTTTGTGGGTGTTTTCTGAGGTCCTGCTCCTGGTTCTTCATCTGTGAACACAGAACAGAAATATTTGTTAAGCAATTCCGCTTTATCCTCATCAGCTTCTACATATTCCTCCTCTTCACCCTTGAGTCTGACAATATCACTTTTGCCGTGCCTCTTCTCACTAGCATATCTGAAAAATGTCTTATCCCCCCCATTTTATTGCATTGGCTATGACCCAGTATGTTCTTATGACGGCAGATAAGGACCAGTATGATCCATCTAGTCTGCCCAGCAAGGCGGCAAGAGTAGGTGCACCTGCCACTCCATGCAGGTCACCTCTCCCCATGCCTTTGTTTAGGCGTGTACCCACCTTTGTTCAGATATAAGAGAATTATTTTGATTTTATCCTGTTGCCATTTTGGATTCAGTCACTGTATTTGCCCCCACCATGTCCATCAGGAGGGCATTTCAAGCATCCACCATCCTTTCAGTGAAGTAGTATTTCCTGACATTGCCTTTCATTTTACCCCCCTTACAGCTTCATGTTATGCCCTCTAGTTTTACAGCTCCCCCGTCTTTGGAAGAGGTTGGTTTGTTCATTTAAAGGTCTGAATCATATCTCCCGTCCCTCCTCTCCTCCAGAGCGTACATATTGAGGTCTTCAAGTCTCTTCTCATATGTCTTCTGATGCAGGCTCCGAATGATTTTGGTCACCATCCTCTGAACAGCTTCCAGCCTTTTTATATCCTTTGAGAGATATGGTCTCAAACTGAACACGATATTCCAAGCGAGGCCTCACCAACGACTTGTACAGTGGCATTAGTACCCCCTTTCTGCAGGTAATTCCTCTCTGTATGCAACCCAGCATCCTTCTGGCTTTTGCCACTGCCTTGTCACACTGTTTCGCCACCTTGATATCCTCAGAAACAATCACTCCGAGATCCTTCTCCTGATCCGTGCACAAACTCTCGCCCCCAATTCCCTTGGATTTCTGCTTCCCAAGTGCATGACACTGCACTACATCACACTAAATCTTAACTGCCAAGCATTAAACCATTCTTCCAGCTTTTGTAAATCCTTCATGTTCTCCAGTCCCTCAGGGGGGGTCCACCATGTTGCAAATGTTTGTGTCATCAGCAAAATGATAGACTTTTCCCTTCAGTCCTTCAGCAATATCACTCACATATATTGAGCAGTACCGGTCCCAGGACTGAGCCCTGGGGCACACCGCTAATCAGCTTCCTTTCATCCAAGTGTGTTCCATTTACAGTCACCTTCTGTCACCTGTCAGTCAACCAATTTCTGATCCAGTTCACCACCTTGGGACCAATCCCCAAGCTGTTCACTTTATTGATAAGCCTCCTGTGAGGAAAGGTATCAAAGGCATTGCTGAAACCTAGTTAGATCAAATCCAACACATGCTCTTGATCTAGTTCTCTGGTCACCCAGTCAGAGAAATCAGATTTGTTTATAGCAAGATCGTTCTTTGGTAAAACTATGTTGTCTCCACTATTTGCTCTATCAGGAGTGCCTCTATCACGTTTCCTGCCACTGAGGCAATGCTTACTGGCCTGTAGTTTGTCACTTCTTCCCAAGTGCCATTTTTGTGAAGCCTAACATCTACAGGGTGTGAATTGTAAGCCTCGTGGCTTGGCTGGCCTAGAGGGCCATGCTGCCTCTGATGAGCCATTCGTCCAGGTAGGGGAAGACGTGGGCCCCTTGGAGGTGCACAAGGGTGGCCACAACCGCTAAGCACTTTGTGAAGACCCTTGGAGAGGAGGCGAAGCTGAATAGCAGTACACCCTGTACTGGCAGTGCCCCCCCCTGATTCTCAGGTACTGTCTGTGGGAGGGATAGACCAAGATGTGAGTGTACACGTTCTTGAGATCCAAGGAGCAGAGCCATTCTCCCTGGCGGAGGTAGGGTAGTAGTGTCCCAAGGGAGAGCATCTTGAACTTCTCCCTCACCAGAAACTTGTTCAAGTTGCACACGTCCAGGATGGGCCAGAAGTCCCCTGTTCTTTTTTGGGACAAGGAAATACCTTGAGTAGAACCCCTTTCACCAGAGGTGTTGGGGTACAGGCTCCAATGCCCTGTCCCTGAGTAAGCCTTGAGTTCTGCGACAAGCAAGGCCTGGTGAAGGAGAGGCCGTGATGGTTCTCCTAGGAACACGTCTGGAGGGTTCTGCTATAGATGGATGTGGTAACTCTCCCTCACCTGCAGGACCCACTTTGTCTATGGTGATGCTAAACCAGTTGTGGGCAAATGAGGGCAGCTGACCCCCTGTGGGCCGAGGTGGGACTCCGGGGGGGGGGGGGAGGGGCCCTGCCAAGGAAGTCAAAAGCATCCCCCCTGTTGGGTGGGGGCTGGTGTCTGAGGCTTAGGGGCCTTGGGCTTCTGGGGCTCATGCCTCTGGCTTTTAGGTTGTGAAGCCTGGTGTGGCTGCCCCGAGTAAGGTTGGTAGGGCCCGGCCTGATGATAGCCCCTTTTCTGCCCCAAGAAAAAGGGCCTTTTCCCACCAAGGATTTTTTTTTTTGGAGAGGGTCAAAATCTTCCTGGACAGCCTTTGCCAGATCACTACCTCTGCCTAGATTTCAACTGCCTTGTCCAACATCAGTTTCCCGAAGAACAAGTTCTCACTATTGCAGGGAGCATCCACTTTTCTTGCACCCACTGCTCAAGGTCAGAGGTTTGTAATCATGCCTGGTGCTGATGCCAGCAGCTGCCACCCTGGCCATAGACTCAAACCTGTCATAGGCAGCCCTAGAGAGGAATTTGGAACAGTCAAGGATGCCTGTCACCAGGGACTGGAACCTCTGCCAGGGTTCCCTGGCAAGACCTGCCAAGTACCCCAAGAGGTCCTGAATCAGGCCTTTTAGGTGCATTCCCATGTACAGGTCATATACCTGGATATGGCACCTGTGCATGGCACCAGATGGCCCAGGCCTCCCTGCCGGGGGGGGGGGGGGGGCGACCGAAGATTATTCTTCTGGCTCTTCAGTTTCTGCATGAAGGACTCAACCACCATGGTGTTGTGGGGGAGTAGCTGTTTATGGAAGTCGGGGCCCTTCCGGATGGGTGTCCAGGCACCAACTGACCACGGCATAGAGGCTGGGTTCTCTCAGCCCATTAGCTACTGCTAGGGGCAGAAGTTGAAGTGTCACAGAGCAATAGGTCAGTCAAAGACAAAGGGTACAAACCTGCTACCTTCCCCTGAAAGCCAGTTCCAAAACCTACAGAGCTGCCATATCACCTAAGACCTTAAGAGGGCATGGTTGAGAAAAGATGAATCTTCCAGAGAATCCAACTTGTCTTTGCGGAAACCACTCCATCCTCAGACTTACCTTGTGGCCATCAGAAAGTAACTGGAGTTCGGACAACACCCATAGGGGAAGGCTAGGCTTGCAGAAGAATGGAGGAGCACAAGGGCCGCGACCTTTCCAGCTGCTTATGAAAAGTGCTCAGAGGCCCGGCTGTGAAAAGTCCCCCTTAGTTTGAAGCTGCTTTAATCATAGCAGCAGAGCCTGCCAACAAATTCAATGGTGACATTTCCCCACTGAAATCAATGGAAGAAAATATGGGATGGGGAGAAGGGAGAACTGCAAAAAATAGAAAGAACAAAGCAGAAAGGACAGCAAGAGGGAAGTCTGAACTGAACTTAACAACCCACTTTAGGGACCTCATGGGCCTCTCTTCTGGCCCACAAGTGCTAGAGCTCCATAACAGCATGGAGACAGGGCAGCTGTCCGTTCCAAGAGATGTGGGAATACCTGCACTCAGAGCAATCACACCCTTCATGGCTCAATCAAAGGCCTTTACACCAAAGTGTGGTCGAGGAAAGACAGGCCTATTTTCACTGATGTACCAGTCCACATACTTTTCCATCTGCTGGAGGCAGACACTACAGACTTCTGTCAGAGAAAATGGAAACATTTCACTTACCGCTAATTTCCTTTCCTGGAAGACTGCTAGACCAGTCCAGACAAGTGGGTAGTGCCCCCCTGCCAGCAGATATTGGAAACAGAGAAAGTACCAGAAGATTGACTGCCTCAGCCCTGGTACCTGTAGCCTTACCCCTAGGGGGTCGCATTCAGTATACGTTCACAAAGCAGAAATAGCCCATGAAGCCCATGCCAACAAAAAGCTAAGAACGCCATGCACAAGTTGTGCAAGTATGGACAAGCGCCAAGAGCACAACTATATACAAAATGTCCCGCAAAGCAGGAGGCGAGTCAAGACGTAAGCTAAGCTGTAATTCTGTATGTTGCACGGCCAAGAAGGCTGTCAGAAAGCACCGAATGGGGAGGGTCCTAGACTGGTCTAACAGTCTTCCAGGAAAGGAAATTAACGGTAAGTGAAGTTTCTCCTTCCAGGTCATTCTGCTAGACCAGTCCAGACAAGTGGGAAGAACAATGGCTACTCCAACCCTGGGCGGGACAAAAAGTGAAATTAGACTTACCTGCTAATTGTTATTCCTTGAGTAACTAGTCTAGTCCCGGACCTCTGGGGTTTGTGCTCCTCCTCCAGCAGCTTTGGAGACTGAGAAAACGTCATCCTCTTGTGATGACACCAGTATATCCTGCCAGGATCCGCCTCCTCACTCCAGTAACCTACTGACAAAGCAAACTCACCGGAGAAACAATTAAGTAGCAAAACTACTACCAGCACAACTAACTAGGAATCTAGAACCTCTTTTTATTCATTTTATTCATAATTTATTTTATTTTATAATTTATTTATTATTTTAAACAGAAATTAACTACTACCAACTGCCCTTTACTCTAAATGAACACTTATTAAGAATTCTGAAGGCCTGCTCCCCTCCTTTCAGGGAGGATATTGACCCAACTAATCCCCATGCCGTGAAGCGTAGTACTCTTACCTGTCATCTCTTGTTTGCTTCAGGCACTAGCCCACATAAAATCAGGGAGGGATACGGGACTAGACTAGAGTTGCTCAAGGAACATCAATTAGCAGGTAAGTCTAATTTCACCTTCCTTATTGTCCCTCTAGTCTAGTCCCAGACCTCTGGGGATGTAACAGCAGTGAAAGCAATCAATGGGAGGGACCGGATAGACCAGCCTGAAGCACTGCTGATCCAAACCTGGCATCCCTTTCCGCCTGAACATCCAGACAGTAATGCTTAACACAAAGGAATTCAAGGAAGACCAGGTGGCTGCCCAACAAACTTCCACCGGTGGCACCAACCGGAACTCAGCCGCGTGCGCTCTAGTGGAATGAGCCCTGAGCCCTTCTGGCACCGCCTTTCCATTTAGGATATACGCGGATGCTATGGCCTCTTATCCACCTGGCAATAGACGCCTTCGATGCTGCCTCTCCTTTCTTCGGCCCCCCAAACAAGACCAACAGTATCTGACCTGCGGAACTCCACCGCCCTACGAATATACCTTTTTAAAAGGCAATGTCAGGAAATACTTTTTCACAGAAAGGGTGGTGGATGCTTGGAATGCCCTCCCGATGGAAGTGGTGGGGGCAAACACGGTGACGGAATGCAAAATGGCATGGGACAGACAGTGGATCCCTTTACAGCAACAGGATAAAATCAAAATAAACCGAACCATCTAATTTCTCAACAAATAGGGGTGTCCTGCATGGAGTGCTGGGTTCACCCCTAAACAGGGACGGGGGGGAGGGGTGGCCTGCACAGAACGGCAGGTGCACCTACGCTTGCCATCATGCTGGGCAGACTAGATGGACCATGATGGTCTTTATCTGCCGTCATTTACTATGTTATGTTAAAGCCCGAACATCCAAAAGGTGAAGCTGTCCTGCGAACGAACCCTCCAGTTTTTCGCTGAACACTGGCAATGAAACTGCCTGATTCACATGAAACGCTGATACCACCTTGGGCAAAAAGGACAGTAACGGCCTCAAAACCACCTTTGCATCATAAAATGTCAAAAAAGGTTCCCTACAGGACAAAGCTTGTAACTCAGAGATTCTTCGTGCTGAGCAGATAGCTACCAGAAACACCACTTTAATGTAAGATCCTTTAACGATGCTCTCGACAGCGGCTCAAATGTCTCTTTATGCAAAGCCTGCAATACGAAGGGGAGATTCCACTTAGATACTAACTGCGTACGTGGCGGCCTCAAAATAGACACCGCCCTTAAAAACCTCTTGACGTCTGGATGGCTACCTAGGCTTTCACCTCCTATCTTTCCCCTATAACAGGACAATGCTGCTACTTGTACCCGCAAGGAAGCTGCCACCAGGCCTTTGTTCAAACCATCTTGCAAAAATGCCAGCACCAGCGGAACAGACGCCTTCAACGCCTCGAACTGTCGTTCCACATACCATGCCTCAAACACCCGCCAGATCCTAACATATGCTAGAGAGGTATATCTTTTTCTTGTCTGCAAAGTGGCAATCACCCACGCGGGATAGCCCTTCTTCTTTAACCTAGCCCTCTCAACAGCCAAGCCGTAAGCGAGAACCGATCCACGTGAGGCATGTGCAGAGGACCCTGAGACAACAGATCTGCCTGAGAGGGTAGGCGCCATGGCTTCTCCACTAAGTCTCCTCAGGTCCGCGTACCAAGGCCACCTTGGCCAATCCGATGCTATCAGAATCACCTGTCCCTTGTGCTGTTCTATGTACTGCAGCACTCTTCCTATTAGCACCCAAGGTGGAAACACGTACAGGAGCTGCTCCTCCGGCCAAAGCTGGATGAGAGCATCCAGGCCTTCCGACATCCTTTCGCTTCTTCTGCTGAAGAAATGATTTACTTTTGCAAAGTGGAATGTCGCCATGAGATCCATTACTGGTGTTCCCCAACGCTGCAACAACATCTCGAACACTTCCTGATGAAGAAACCACTCCCCTGGGTCTACCTTCACCCGACTCAAGAAGTCGGCCTCTACATTGTCCACTCCTGTTACATGTGCCGCCGACAAAGCCAGTAGATGTGCTTCGGCCCAAGCGAACAGGTGCTCCGCCTCGGTCTCCATCGGGACACTGCTGGTGCCCCCTTGGTGATTGATATATGCCACTGCCGTCGTATTGTCTGAGAACACTCGAATGGCACCCCCGTGAAGATAAGGTCAAAACTCCTGCAAGGCTAGTGCCACCGCTCTCAATTCCAACCTGTTGATTGACCAGCCTTTCTCGTCAACGGACCACTGACCTTGGGCAAACCTTCCTTGGAAATGAGCCCCCTAGCCCAAGAGGCTGGCATCTGTCATTAGGGTAACCAACAAGGCGTTTCCAACGGCATCCCCTTTTCCAGGCACCCCGCTCGTAACCACCATTGAAGAGCTGTCCGCGCCTCTAGTAGACATGGTAGCCTGCGCGACAAAATCCTCTTGATGTGATCACCTCCGGAGCAACGCCCTCTGTAACGGTATCATGTGCGCTCTTGCCCATGGAACGAGCTCCAGGGTCGCCATCATAGTCCCGAGCAACTGCAGATAATGCCATGCCGTGGGAGACGTTCTGCTCAGAAATTGCTTGACCAGCCTCCGCAATCCCTGAGCTCGTTGCAGCGGCAGAAACACTCTTCCTGTGTCCGTATCTAACAGGGCTCCCAAATATTTTAACTGCTGCGACGGCACCAATTTGCTCTGTCATATTGACTACCCAACCGAGATTGTGCAGAAATGCTACCACTCTGCCCGTAGCCGATCCACTTTCAGCTCTGGACTTTGCTCAAAAAAACCAGTCTAGATAAGGATGCACTAGCACCCCCTCCATTCGTAACGCTGCCGCTACTACGACCATCACCTTGGGGAACGTCCGTGGTGCTGTAGCTAGCCCGAACAGCAATGCTCGGAATTGAAAATGTCCCAGGGGCACCGCAAACCTGAGAAACTTTTGTTGTTCCTGCCGAATAGGAATGTGGAAGTACACCTCCGTCAAGTCGAGGGAAGTAAAATTCCCCTTTTCTTACTACCACGATCACCGACCTCAGAGTTTCCATACGAAAACGAGCCTAAAATCGGCCGAAAAGTCCCCTCCTTTTTCGGGACCATGAAGTAAATGGAGTACCGACCGCAGCCGCACTGGTCTGGAGGCACTGGCACCACTGCATTGAGGTCGAGCAGTCTCTGTACCGTCTCCTGCACCGCGACACCCTTGGCCAGCACCTTGCACGGCGACTGTACAAAAGAATCCGTTACCGGCCGCTGCAACTCCAACGCATAACCTTCTCGAATGACCTCCAGCACCCACTGGTCTGATGTAATCTGGATCCAGGCAGGGTAAAAATCCTGTAGCCAACCCCCTACGGGCACCAGATCTCCCTGGGTCCCCCTGACTTCATTGCAACTTCCGCAGATTCGCGGATGAGGAAGAGGCCCCAAAACCTCGAAACCCCTGGTTTCTATTGGAAAAACGTCCCCTCTGCGTTTGATTGAACCTTGGAAAACGGAACAGACGAAACTCCCTCTGCTGTCCCTTGGATGAGGGAGTCGACCGTCCCTGCTTCTGCTTGTCTTCAGGAAGTCTACCACCCTTGGATTCCCCCAGATCCTTCACTAGCTTGTCTAAATCTTCACCAAACAGGAGCTTTCCCCTGAATGGAAGCTTACTTAACCAGGACTTAGAAGAACCATCTGCTGCACAATTGCGCAGCCAAAGGTATCGTCGAGCCGCTACAACCGATGCCATGCTCTTGGACAACCCACGAATGAGGTCATAATGGATATCCGCCAGGTAAGTTGTTCCTGACTAAAGCCTGGCCGGCCCCCCGGCCATATCTACACCCTGCTCATCTTTAAGTCCTTGCGACCAGCGAAGGCAGGCTCTCGCCACCCACGCTCCACAAATAGCCGCCTGAATTGATAAAGCATTGACATTGAAGACCTGCTTTAACAAGGTATCTAGTCTCCTGTCGTGGGTGTCTGAGCGTTGCACTTCCTTCTACAGGAATAGTAGTCTTCTTTGTAACCGCCAAGACGGCGGCATGCACCTTCAGAGATTTAAACAATTCTCTATCCTGATCCACCAGCGGGTAAGGACGTCCCATAACTCTGGACCCTTTTAATGCCACCTCTGGCATATCCCATTCTTCCTGAATCATCTCCCGCAGCACCCTGTGCACAAGAAATGCTAGGATTCTTCAGAAAAACCTGCAGCAACGGATCTTCCAAAGCTGTATCCTCCGCTGTACCCAGCGCCGGCATATTAAGCGCCTTTAATGACTCCACAATGAGCACCGGTAACTCATCTCTCCGGAACAGGTGGACCAACCTAGCCTGGTCTTCCCTGTCCGTGATCTCTCCTTCCTCCAAATCGTTGTCTAAGCCCCCGTCGGGATCTCCCTAGTCAGAGTGAAGTCCCTCCGAGGCTACGGACTGATCCTTCTGGTCCTTCTCCATCCTGGCCCTCTTAGCCAGGCTTCCCACTGCTCCTACACTCAGAGGGGGGATCCAGGTTTCTTCTCCTCCTGTTCCCCGTCTCTGGATCCGGTTACTGGATCCTGCCGCCCAATGCTTGCTGAATGAGCGCAACAAACTCCAAGGAAAAGATAACTGCTAGTCCACCCGGCACGGACGTCTGCGGAAAGGAGATATCTGGAGCCGAAGGCGGCCCTGCTACCGGTTCCCTCAGTGGCACTTCTAGCGCCCCTGGGTCCTGCCGAGGCCCTGGGGGTCCCTGCACGACCACTCCCCCTTTCCAGGGTGTGCTCCATTGCCTCTGCCTCCTGAGTGCACCCTCTACAGACTCCAGTTTCCGATACCGACCCCCTTCAAGTTCCGCAGACTACGCACTGCGGTCTAGAAAGCATCTCCCTGGAGCGGTTACCCCTTGTGTCACCCTTGAGCCAACCGTGACAGCAAGAGACCAATTACCTGTTTTAGACACTTTTTTTTTTAAAATTAGAACGCTTCCACTAGGATCCCCTATATAGTAAATGAAATTTAAACACTAAAATGCTGCTTTACGCCGCAAGTATGAGGCCCTGAATGCTCCGAATCAGCCCCCCCCCCCCCGCGATTCCCGCGCAGCCGCCATGCGATAGGCCCACTGCAGCCAACGCGGCTCTTTTTCTCCTCCCACACGTGCTCCTCAGCGATCCGGCGCACGCCCCCGGCAGAAGTACCGCTCCTTACCTCCTGCAGACTGAGCTCTCTTCCACCCGCTCACCCAGCCTGAATTGTCCTTCAGCGTCGGGAGCCGGCTAGCCTCCGGAAAATAGCAAGACAGCCTTTCACACCAGCGGGTCAAGTCCTGGCAGGCTTTTCAGCGCTATCAGGCAGAACTCCTGAAATGCACCTGACTGACTGAAAACTCTCCCGGTCCCTCGCCCTTCAGAAGTGGGTCTAAGACCGGAGTCCTGCTGCTACACTGGATGGCTCCGTTGGCACAGTCAGAGCTTCCCAAATTACCACAATTAGTAGAAAAGACCGGTAAGGGAAAAGGGGGGGGGGGGGGAGGAGAGGAGGCATCAGTGCAGCCTTAAAGGCACAAAACACACTGAAAATTAAACTTTCCTTTTCTCTCTCTTTTCCTTTACCAATTAGTGACAATTGAAATCTAATGCCTATTTCCTTAATTGTTTCTCCAAAGTGAGCCCAGACCTCCAGGCTCAATCCTCCAGCTGCTTGGAGACTGAGTTAACTGGAGTGAGGAGGCGGATCCTGGCAGGATATACTGGTGTCATCACAAGAGGATGACGTTTTCTCAGTCTCCAAAGCTGCTGGAGGAGCAGCACAAACCCCAGAGGTCCGGAGCCATCTCTACAACTGTGGCCCCAAAGCACACCTGGAGATTAAGGTGATAATGGCATGCAAAAGTAGACAATGAGGACCAGGTGGCTGTCTGACAAATGTCTAGGGGGGACAGAAGAGACTGCTCCATCCACAAAGTTGCCTGCGCACATGTAGAATGAGCCTGAAGCAATTTGGGCACTAGTTTACCATGGAGAATGTGCGCAGATTCAATAGTGTGCCGAATCCAGTGTGAGAGGGCCTACAAACACCACAAAAAGGTGATCTGACTTCCAAAAGGAATTAGTAACTTCAGGTATCTGCAGAGTACCCTACGAACATCCACCACGAGAAGACTGCTGTTCGCACCCACACTCTGCTCCTACAAAAAGGAGGGGGAACAAGATTGCTTGATTTATGTGAAAAGCCATAAGCACTTCAGATCATCCCCTAATTTTTGCCCAAAAGGATACCCCTTCTGGAGAAAAAGACAGTTACTCACCTGTAACAGGTGTTCTCCAGGAGCAGCAGGAATCAGTCCTCACATATGGGTGACGACGGCGCCAACGGAGCCCTCGTGCGGAGCATTTCCCCAGCTTTCAAAGAAAGCCTTTGGGAATGCAGCGCGCATGCGCGGTCCCATTCCTGCCCAAGGGTGCCATCTTGCTCAGTCTGACGACATAGCTAAAAGACAGCAAAAATCAAAATAAAGTATATGACTGCAACTCCAGGGGAGGAGGGAGGGTCGTGAGGACTGATTCCTGCTGCTCCTGGGGAACACCTGTTACAGGTGAGTAACTACTCTTTCTTCAGGACCAAGCAGGAAGTCAGTCCTCACATATGGGACTCCCCAGCTTCAGGCTACCGGGAACCCAAGCTGAAAAATAAGCTCCCTCTAGAGTGTCAGCATCCGTGAAAGCGTAGTTACTCACCTGTAACAGGTGTTCTCCAGGAGCAGCAGGAGTCAGTCCTCACATATGGGTGACGTCGGCGCCGACGGAGCCCTCGCGGAGCAATTTTCCCCAGCTTTCAAAGAAAGCCTTTGGGAATTGCAGCGCGCATGCGCGGTCTCCTTCCCGCCCAAGGGTGCCATCTTAGCCAGTCTGATGACATAGCTAAAAGACAGCATAAAAATTTGCAAAAAAACTTAAGCAGATGATTGCAACTCCAAGGGGAGGAGGGAGGGTTGTGAGGACTGATTTCTGCTGCTCCTGGAGAACACCTGTTACAGGTGAGTAACTACGCTTTCTCCAGGACCAAGCAGGAAGTCAGTCCTCACATATGGGACTCCCAAGCTTAAGGCTACCGGAGACCCTAAGCACAAAAATGAGCTCCCTCTAGCTCAGCGGCACAGAAGGAAGGAATCTTCACTGAATTATTACCCACCGGTAGCCCCCATCCGGGATGGAGGGTAGGAGTTGCTCAAACCTCGAAGAGATTTCGGAGAACTGCCTGTCCGAAAGCACTGTCCCTGCGGGACTCCCTCTCGAGGCAGTAATGGACCGCAAAAGTCTGGCTCGAAGACCAAGTAGCGGCCCGGCAGATGTCTGCCAACGGAACAGAGCGGAGGTAAGCCACTGACGTAGCCTTCGCCCGAACACAATGAGCCGTGACTCGACTTTCTAACGAGAGTCCGGCTGCCCCATAAGCCCAAGTGATGCAGTCAGCAACCCAGATGGACAGAGTACGCTTGGAGACCGGGAGCCCCAATTTATTGGGGTCAAAAGACACAAAAAGCTGAGCAGCTTTATGGTGCTCCCGCGTACGGTCAAGGTAGAAGTTCAATGCCCTTCTACAGTCCAGGGTATGCAGGACCATTTCAGCTCGGCTGGAGTGTGGCCTGGGAAAGAAGGTCGGAAGTACCACCTCCTGATTGATGTGAAAAGGGGAGACCACTTTTGGAAGAAATTTTGGGTGAGTCCGTAGGACTACCCTATTTTTGTAGAACCGAGTGTAAGGGGGATCAGACACGAGGGCCTGCAATTCACTTACGCGTCTAGCGGAAGTGAGGGCTATCAGGAATAAGGTTTTCCAAGAAAGAAAACGGAGAGAACAGGTAGCCATAGGTTCAAAAGGCGGACAGGTGATCCGCTGTAAAACCACATTCAGATCCCAGTCAGGTGCTGGCGGGCGCAGAGGTGGTTTAAGCAGAAGGAGACCTCGGAGAAACCTCGCTACGAGAGGGTCGCTGGAAAGAGGTCTGCCGTCCACCGGCACATGATGTGCTGAAAGAGCACTGAGGTGAACTTTGACGGAGTTGGACTTAAGTCCCAGATTAGAGAGGTAGAGCAAGTACTGCAAGATCACCGACACCGAGCAGGAGAAGGGATCCTGAGACTGCTGGGCACACCAAGCGGAAAAGCGACGCCATTTAAGGGCGTAGCATTTGCGGGTAGAAGGTCGCCGAGAAGCTAGGGCGACCTCTTCCACCTCTGCCGGCAGTAGAAGGGGAGCAAGGACTACCCTTTCAGCAGCCAGGCCATCAGATGTAGAGATCTGAGGTTGGGGTGTAGCAGGGACCCCTGATCCTGTGTTAGGAGATCCGGTTGAAACCCCAGAGGGAACGGATCCTCTACCGCTAATTGCAGCAGGAGTGGAAACCACGGCTGTCTGGGCCAGCGAGGAGCTATCAGGATCATGGAAGCTTTGTCTCGGAGAACCTTGAAAAGAGTTCGAGAGACTAGCGGGATGGGAGGAAAGGCATACAGAAGGCTCTTCGACCATGAGAGCAGAAAAGCATCCGCTGCTACTCGAAGGGGATGCGGCTGACGAGAGCAGAAGCGAGGAAGTTGCCGGTTTTTTATTTATTTATTTATTTAACATTTTTTATATACCGCACTATTCATCATCAGTGCGGTTTACATTGAACATCAACATACCTGTCAATCCATGACTGATCTAGGTTTACAGATAACAGGGAAGATAAACTGGGAGTTAACTGGGGAATAACTATCTACATAATTATACATAATTATATATACATTGAATAGGTTACATCACGTTTTGATATTTGATAAGAATATAGTGTATTCACATTTTGATCCTTTGTTCTGGATTGTTTCTATGTGTAGTAGTTATCTGAGTGATGCGGGAGACGGATTCTATTGTGTGTATGGTAGCTTGAAATGTAAAGTGAATAGATAGTGCTTGATGGACTTTCTAAATTGGGTGATATCCCTGATTGATCTGATGTTTGGAGGTAGTTTGTTCCAGCACTTGGGGGCATAGGACACAAAAGCTCTGTTAATAGTTTGTTGTGTCCATTTTGTGGAGATACTGGGAGTAACTAGTGTGTTTTCTGCTACTAGTCTCCTGGGTCTGTTGTTTGGTGTGTGGGTGATGAGATTTGAGATCGATGCAGGAGATAATTTATTAATAGCCTTGAATGTGATGAGGAGGGTTTTGTATGTTATTCTGCAGTTTATCGGAAGCCAGTGCAGATCGATCAGTATTGGTGTTATATGATCTCTTATAGAAGCTCCAGATAGGATGCGGGCTGCCGCGTTCATCGCCAGTTGAAGTGGATTTAGTGTATTCTTGGGGAGACCATGAAGGATGATATTCGCATAGTCGAAATGCGGTGTGACTATTGCTTGGAAAACTGTGCGGAAGTCCTTGGTCTCCATCATTGGTTTCAGGTGGCGCAGTGTTTTTAGTTTGTAGTAAATTGACCTTACTGTGTTCTTTATGTGCTCTTTAAGATTGAGTTGTTGATCGAGTATCACACCGAGGTACTTTATGGAGGCTTTGATGGGGAGTTCTGCATCTCTTACTGTGAGGGTGGTCGGCGGAGCAAATTGCTTGTTTCTTGTTGCTATGAGTACTTCGGTTTTCTTGAAGTTTATTCTCATGTTTTGATTGAGGAGCCAGTCGGTTATTGCATTGAAACAATTGATTAGTGGAGAGTAGTCAGGATTTGATATATTGATTGGTGTGAATATTAGCACGTCATCTGCGTATAATAAGCAAGATATATCGAAATCTCTGGTGATTTGGCAGATTGGCTGCATGTATATATTAAAAAGCAATGCAGATAGAGATGAGCCTTGAGGTACTCCCTGTTTCTGTTTGAAGGGTTCAGATGTAATGTTGCCTGTACGGACCTGTTGCCAGCGCTCATCTAAGTAAGATTTGCACCAGTTCCAGGCTTGGTTGCGGATGCCTTTTTCGTGGAGTTTAGCTAGCATGATCTTATGGTCGACTGAGTCGAATGCCGCTGATATGTCCAGAAAAATCATTGCAATGGCCATGTGAATGTTGTCAATCCCACAGATGAGTTTGTTAAGTAGTGAAGTCATGAGTGTTTCTGTTTCGTGAGCTTCTCGGAATCCGTGTTGGCATGGGTCCAACGGGGCTGCTGTGTCAATGTGGTGTTGGATCTGCCTCTGAGTTTCCTTTTCAAGTATCTTGGCTAGGTAGGGAATGCTGGAGATTGGGCGGTAGGATTCTTCCTTCGTTGGGTCCATCTGGTTGTTTTTTAGCAGAGGGCGAATTGATGTTTAAGGGCGGTAGGGAAGATGCCAGTTAGATAGGAGATATTTGCGATCTTAGCTATGTAAGGGCTAAGCTCGGTACGTAAGGTTTTGATCCAGTGTGCTGGACATGGGTCATTTGGTGCTGTGGTGGTATTTATAGTAGCGATAATTTCTTCGATGGTTTTTCTTGATGGTGGTGAGAATTTATCGAGTGAAGCTTGGGCCTGTGGGAGTTGGATTAGTATTTGTGATGACGTTGTGTTCGCCTTGACCATTTTGGCTTGGATGAAATTAGCATATAGTTGTGGTTGTATGGATTCTTGATGTGGTGGCGATGGATCTTTGGTTAACGTTTTTACTATATTGAAGAGATCGTGTGGTCTGTTTAGTGTTTTGCTGAGAATATTGGAGTGGAATTCTTTCCTTGTAGACCAAGTTAGTTCGCGATGCTTTTTGAGTTGGGTGAGATACTCTTCCTGAATCTGGTTGTTGTGGGTGTGTCTCCATTTTCTTTCTAACTTCCTCAGTTGGAGTAGAGATGTACGTAGATCTGAAGAGAACCAAGGGGCATCCTGCTTTTTGTTGGAGCGATTCATGGGTGGGAGCTTCTTGTACATGCTTGGTTGATGTGCATATTGATAGAGAGTGTCATTCCAGTTAGAGATCAGCTCATTTAGATTGTCTGTTGGCTTGGATAGTTTTGGCAACGCTTGCTTAGTGAGGGTCTCTACGTCTAATGGCTTAAATCGCCCTGCGTTTGTTGTTGAGGTGACTGGCTGGGTGAGCGTGTTTGAATTTGTTGGAATCAGGAATAAGATCAAGCTATGGTCTGACCAAGGGACTGGGATAATAGATGGTTTGGTGCAATTTTTTAAGCTTGAGAATGCTGATGGAACGAATATCAAATCGAGGATGTTCCCTTGTTTGTGTGTGGGGTTGTGCACGATTTGTTTGTATCCAAGGTCTGTCATGGCATCGAGGAATGTACTGGATAAGTCGTGATGTAGAGAAGCGAGGTTAAAATCACCTAACAGCCAGTTTGGTTTGTTGGGGTTGTCAGGATTGCAGGCTAAGTTTATTATATTTGAGAGATCTTCTGATACTGCAGTTGGTGCTGAGTAGATGAGATTTATAGAGTTGCTTCTATTCGCGATAGTTAAGGTGTCTAGATGTTGGGAGCTCCTGGTTATGGACACTCGGTATTGCAACTCTGACTTTGCTATTATGAGGACCCCTCCACCTCTTCTATTATCTCTGTTACAAGCGAAGAGTGAGAAATTGGGGGGGGGTGATTTGGTTAATTAGCACGGTGTCTGAGTCAGAGAGCCATGACTCAGTGATCATTAGGAGGTCTAAATTGTAGTTGGATATCAGGTCTGTGATGGCAGGCCATTTGTTGCGCACAGACCGTGCGTTGATGAGTGCACATCTCAGCTCGTGTTGCAGGTCGTCTTTGTTGGTCTTTTTGTTAGTAGTGGTTTCCAGTGTTATGTAGAGCAGGCGTGATTGTCTCTTGTGTTGAAGGTTTGGGTAAGGTTGATAATAGCTGTAGTGATGTTTTCTATTTGATCCTAGGAGTGCTGGAATGGGGTTATGATCATGGATGTATGAAACAGAGTCATGTATGGTCATGGCAATAGTGTATAGAAAAATAAACGTTAGGGTTGAGGTAGTCATGATTATCTTTTGGTGTAATAATGGAATGTTATGACAACAGTAATAATGGAATGCTACTGGCAACAGTAGTAATGGAATGCTATGATAGCAGTAATACTTAGATGCTTAGATACTGGCAACAATAATATTTAGATACTGGCATAATACTTAGATACTGGCAACAGTAGTAATGGAATGCTACTACAACACAGTAGTAAAGGGATGCTATGATAACAGTAATACTTAGATACTGGCAACAATAATAATTGAGTGCCACAGGGAAGATGAGAGTAGTTATGAGATATGGTGCAATCACATGGTTAGTCTGTATACTTGCTGTGGTTGTGAGTTGCTTAGAGAGGCCTGAGTTCACGTCTGGGTTCAGTTGTAGGCAGAATGTTGGTTTCTTGGTGAGGCGGCAGAGGGTTGAGTGAGGCAGGCGTCGGGTCACCGGTGTGTTGCTGCGGTTGAGAGGACTGGCAAAGAGATCCATCGTGGGGAGGCCCCACTTCAGGAAAAGTTTCTGAACTACCAAGGGATCCAGGCGCCACTCGTGCGGCTGGAGGATCCTGCTGAGTTTGTCGGCCAGGCAATTTTCTTGGCCTGGGAGATAAACTGCCTTGAGAAGAATGCCGTGGCTGACGGCCCAAGAGCAGAGCTTCTGTGCTTCTCGACAGAGAAGGAAGGAGCCCGTGCCTCCCTGTTTGTTCACGTAGAACATGGCAACCTGATTGTCTGTCTGGACAAGGACAGACTGGTGAGAAGTCAGGTGGGAGAAAGCCTTGAGAGCCAGACAGATTGCTCTGAGCTCCAGGAAGTTGATCTGCTGAGCAGACTCCCACGTGGTCCAGAGACCTTGAGTACATGCCCCTTGGCAATGCGCTCCCCATCCTAGGAGAGAAGCATCGGTCGTCAGCACTTGAGCCGGCTGAGGTGACTGAAAAGGCATTCCGAGCACCAGGTTCGGCCGATGAAGCCACCACTGTAGAGAAGAGGCCAGCGGTCCGGAGACGCGCACTAAGTCGGCTAGGCCGCCCGAGGCTTGTTGCCACTGCTTGCGAAGGCACCATTGAGCAGGTCGCATATTCAGGCGGGCATTGGGGGTCACGTGGACGGTGGAAGCCATATGGCC
The DNA here is from genome assembly GCA_033557465.1 of Ichthyophis bannanicus. Classification (NCBI taxonomy): domain Eukaryota; kingdom Metazoa; phylum Chordata; class Amphibia; order Gymnophiona; family Ichthyophiidae; genus Ichthyophis; species Ichthyophis bannanicus. The sequence continues at coordinate 159,938,962 of CM066045.1, forward strand.
GAGTAGTCTCAGGAAGCGCCTGGCCGAGACCAGGGACTGGCTGCGAAAACGGCCGGCTAGGTCCATGAGCCGTTGAGCCCTGTCGGGAGGCAGAAAAGCTCGTGCCTGAGGAGTGTGCAGTCTTGCGCCGATGAACTCGAGATCCTGTGAGGGGAGCAAAGTGGACTTTGCGAAGTTTATGACAAAGCCCAAGTACTGCAGAAGAGTCACAGTGCGGTGTGTGGCATTGGTGACTTCCGGAGCGGACGATGCTCTGATGAGCCAGTCGTCGAGGTACGGAAAGACATAGAGGCCATGAAGCCGGAGATAAGCCGCCACCACCGCGAGACATTTTGTGAAGACTCACGGTGCGGAGGATAGGCCAAAGGGCAGTACTCTGTACTGGTAATGATTTCCTGCCACCACAAACCTTAGGTATTGGCGGTGGCTTGGGTGGATGAGGATGTGCGTGTAGGCATCTTTTAGATCCAAGGAGCATAGCCAATCTCCCTGCTGGAGGTAGGGCAGAAGGATTCCAAGGGTAAGCATCTTGAACTTCTCCCTCACGAGGAACTTGTTGAGGTTGCGCAAGTCCAGGATGGGTCTGAGGCCTCCTGTTCTTTTTGGTATCAGGAAATACCTGGAATAAAAGCCTTGACCTCTCAGGTGGTGGGGCACCGGTTCCACAGCCTGTTCCTGAAGAAGACTTGCTAACTCCTGAAGGAGTAAGTCCCTGTGCAGAGGGAGTCGTGGAGGTTCTCCCGGGAAATAGGAGGAAGGGACCTGGTGGAAGTGGAGAAGATAGCCTTCTCTTACGACTTGAAGCACCCAGGCATCTGAAGTGATGTTGGACCACCTGTGGGCGAAGTGAACCAGCCGGCCTCCGGTGCTGGGAGGAACCAGCTGAGGGGGAGAGGCTATGCTGATGAAGTCAAAACCCCCCACCCTGCTGAGCAGGGGCCGGTGGTGCAGGCTTGGGGGCTTGCTGCCTACGGGACCCGTTACCCCGTCCCTTGGCCTGCTGACCCTGTTGGGGAGCTGCGGAGGCCTGATATTGAGGGTAGTGTTTATAGGCAGCTGCCTTTCTCGGGTAAAAGGACTTCTTTCCCGAGCCCTTCTTTTTCTGGGAAGGGGCGGAGGTCTTCCTAGAAAGCCTAGTTCTGGTGAGAGTCTCCGTCTCGATTTGTGCAGCCTTTTCAGCCATGGGCTTGCCAAAGAGGTTCTCACCTCGGCAGGGGACATCGACCAACTTGTCCTGCACCCAGGGTTCAAGGTCAGACGACTGAAGCCAAGCCTGTCGGCGGGCACCGATGCAGCCACTCGAGCCGATGCTTCAAAGCCATCATAGGCTGCTCGGGACATGAATTTGGAGCATTCCCGAATACCAGTTGTCAAGGCCAGGAACCTCCGCAAAGGTTCCTCGGACAGCCCAGCGGAGAATCCGGCTACCTCTTTAGCCAGGTCTCTGAGATACATGCCCATGTAGAGCTGGTAGGTCTGGACCCGACAAGCAAGCATAGAGCCCTGGAAACACTTCTTACCGAGGCCATCCAGGTTACGGGCCTCCCTGCCAGGAGGCACCGAGGAGTGCATCTTCTGGCTCTTAAGCCTATGCATGGCCGATTCCACTACCATGGAATGGTGCGGTAGCTGTGCTTTTTGGAAGCCGGGACTCTTGCGGACTCGATAGATGGAATCGACCCGCTTGCTTAATACCGGCGACGATGCCGGACTCTCCCACATGCGGAAGAGTAGTCGTTCCAGCATGGGAGGAACCGGTACAGTAAAGTGTTCCCTGGCGGGAGAGTCATACTGAAGGGTGTCGAGCTCTTCGGCTCGAGGCTCCTCCTCGGGATCCGCAGGGAAGGCCAAAGCCTTGGCCATTTCCCTGACGAAGTCCGAGAACCGGGCATCCTCCGGAGGGGACTGCTTCCGAGGTTCGGACTCAGGTGAGTCCGAGGGGACACACCGAGTTCGAAACGAATCAGGTGACTCTTCCTCTTCAGACTCCCAGGCCGACTCCGAGGAGGAATCGGTGGGGTCGGCTCGGGCAGGCGGAGGCGTCGGCTGCCCCGACACCGAGGGAGTCGGCGTCGACGACCTCGGTCCCGAACGGGAGGCCGAGGGTGACCTCGACCGAGGATCGACTCGAGCTCGCATGGACTCGAGGATCGGCTCGGTCTCCGGGGTCGACTTAGACGTCGACGTCCCGGCGGTCGGGGCAGAGGCGCCAGCGAGGCTAGCGATCAGTGCCCGCTGCTGGTCCATGAAGGCAGATAGTCTGCTCTCCAAGGCCGTCAACCTGAGTCCGACCTCAGGTGACCCAGCAGCCCCCGACTCGGGCCCCGACGGTGTCGGGCCCGACGTCGGACCCCTCGGAGGCGAGTCCAGGAGGACTACAGGGACTTACCCGAGCAGGCAACTCCGACTCCAGACGAGGTCGCTTCGGGAGGTGCTCCTTCTCCAAAGACCCGGGACGGCTATCGGGGCTATGCGACCTGGCCCTCGCGGAGCCAGGAGCGTCCACCGACGACGCCCTCGCGGGTTTTACCTTCCGTCGATGGTCCCCGGAGGGAGAACCCCTGTCGGAGGAACTCCGGCGATGGTCAGAGCTGGAACCTCTGGACGCCGAGGCCTCCGACGAGGTCCGGGTACGGCCGGGATCAGCGAAGATTCGTTCCCGCTGGTGCCGCCGACTCCTTAACGCTTTGGAGGACATTTTGCTGCAGGCCCCACAGATCAGTTCTTCGTGATCTGGGCCGAGGCAGCGGAGGCAATTATCATGTGTGTCAGTGAGTGACATATTTCTGTCACACTGAACACACCGCTTGAAACCACTGGCAGCCATCGGGGGAAAAAGGGCCCCTGCAAGGTCAAAGGACCGGGCTGCCAGCGAAAAACCGAAAAACAAAACTGACCAAAATTCAGAAAAACCGAAAAATAACAGAAGGACTCGCAACGGCGTCGCGAGTCCGGGCAGGAAAAAGACCGGCGTCGAACCGAAGAAATAGAAATAAATCACTAAAATCAACTTTTTCAGCGGGGACACGACGGGTACGTCTGTAGGGCTCCGCGGAAAAAAGAAGACTGGCTAAGATGGCACCCTTGGGCGGGAAGGAGACCGCGCATGCGCGCTGCAATTCCCAAAAGCTTTCTTTGAAAGCTGGGGAAAATTGCTCCGCGAGGGCTCTGTCGGCGCCGACGTCACCCATATGTGAGGACTGACTTCCTGCTTGGTCCTGGAGAAAGAATCCTTTCTGAGAACACCCCCAGTACTGTAGCCCAACAAAAGGGCCGGAGGATAGGAGTTGCCTAAACCTCAAAGAGATTACGGCATACCGCCTGTCCGAAAGCACGGTCCTTACAGGACTCCCACTCGAGGCAGTAGTGAGACGCAAAAGTCTGGCTTGAAGACCAGGTAGCGGCCCGGCAGATGTCTGCCAACTGAACAGAGCGGAGGTGGGCTACTGATGCGGCCTTCGCCCTGACACGGTGGGCCGTGACTCGACCCTGCAAGGAGAGGCCGGCTGCCCTGTACGCCCAGACGATACAATCTGCTACCCAAAGGGACAACGTACGCTTGGAGACAAGCAACCCCAGTTTATTAAGGTCAAAAGATACGAAGAGCTGAGCAGCCCTTCGATGCCCCTGCGTACGGTCTATGTAAAAGGACAACACCCTTCTACAGTCCAGGGTATGCAGGACTGTTTCAGCCCTGCTGGCATGCGGCCTGGGGAAGAATGTTGGAAGAACCACCTCCTGATTGAGGTGGAAGGAGACGACAACCTTCGGAAAGAACTTAGGGTGAGTCCGCAAGACCACCCCATTCTTATAGAACCGTTGAGTACGGTCTATTAGAAACCAGAGCTTGTAGTTCACTCACATGCCTGGCCAAGGTAAGAGCCACTAAGAACGCCTTCCAGGAAAGGAAGCGTAAATGACAGGTAGCCATTGGTTCAAACCGTGGGCAAGTAAGTTGCTGCAAGACCACATTCAAATCCCACTCAGTGGCTGGTGGACGGATCGGAGGCTTGAGCAGAAGCAGGCCTCTGAGGAAGCGGGACACCAAGGGCTGGCCCGACAGAGATTGGCCCTCTACCTGTGAGTGGTGTGCCGATAGAGCACTGAAGTGGACCCGAACAGAGTAGGATTTAAGGACTAGGTCCGAGAGGTGGAGCAGGTACTGCAGCACCACTGGAACCAGGCACGAAAAAGGATCCTCCTGGCGCTGAGCACACCAGGTGGAGAACCTACGCCACTTGAGGGAATAAGATTTCCGGGTGGATTGCCTCCTAGAGGCCAAAACCACCTCTTCCACTTCCTTAGGAATAAGAAAGGGGGCTAGAATTACCCTTTCAGCAGCCAGGCCATCAGATTGAGGGATTTGAGGTTGGGTTACAGGAGAGATCCCTGATCCTGAGATAGAAGATCGGGTTGCACCCTCAGGGGGAGTGGAGTGTCCACCGCCAACTGCAGAAGGAGTGGAAACCAATGTTGCCTCGGCCATCTGGGGGCTACCAGAATCACCGAGGCCTTATCCTGAAGAACCTTGAACAAGGTTCGGGCCACTAGAGGCATGGGAAGAAACGCATACAGTAGGCCCGTAGACCAAGAGATTAGAAATGCATCTGCTGCTATTCACAGAGGATGCGGTTGTCTGGAACAGGACCTGGGTAGCTGACGGTTCAGTGGACTCACAGAGATCGATGGTTGGAAGACCCCATCTTAGAAAGATCCCTTGGACCACCTGAGGATTTAAATGCCATTCATGAGGCTGTAGAATCCTGCTCAATCTGTCTGCCAGGCAATTTTCCTGGCCAGGCAGATAAACTGCCTTGAGAAACATGTTGTGTTTGATTGCCAAGGAGCACAGGGCCTGTGTCTCCTGACACAGAAGTTTGGAGCCTGTGCCCCCTTGCTTGTTCACGTAGAACATTGCCATTTGATTGTCTGTCTGAACTAAGACAGACTGGTGAGAGAGGACATGAGAGAAAGTCTGTAGGGCTAAGCAGATAGCTCGCAACTCCAACAGATTGATCTGCTATGTGGACTCCCAAGGAGACCAGAGGCCCTGAGTGCAAGCCCCCTGGCAATGTGCACCCCAGCCCTGAAGGGAAGCATCGGTTGCCAGCACCTGTGTGTGAGGAGGAGCCTGAAAAGGCACCCCCTGGACCAGGTTCGGGAGATGCAGCCACCACCGTAGGGAGGCTGCCAGCAGTTTGGACATCCTTATCTTGTCTTTCAAGTCGCCTGTGGTTTGCACCCACTGAGCTCTGAGGCACCACTGAGCAGGTCGCATGTGCAGACATGCATTCAGAGTTACATTGACCATGGATGCCATGTGGTCCAAGAGCCTCAGGAATTGTCTGACGGAGACCAGAGAACCGCTCTGGAACTGTTTGGCCAAAGCCATCAGTCTGCGGGCCCTGTTCTCAGGCAAATAAGCCTTTGCCTGAAGGGTGTCGTCTTGCTCCTATGAACTCCATGTTCTCTGAGGGACACAAAGTGGACTTCGCAAAGTTTACAACGAAGCCTAGATGCTGGAGTAGAGAAACAGCGCGAAGGGTGGCCAGTCTGGTCTCCTGTGGAGAATGACCCCTGATGAGCCAGTTGTCCAGGTATGGAAAGACAAAGATGCCCTGGTTTCTGAGATAGGCCGCCACCACCGCCAGGCACTTGTTGAAAACCCTGGGGGCGGAGGTGAGGCCAAATGGAAGTACTCTGTATTGAAAATGACTTCCTCCCACTACAAATCTGAGATATTGTCTGTGGTCTGGATGAATGAGGATGTGAGTATAAGCATCCTTCATGTCTAAGAAGCATAGCCAATCTCCCTGCTGGAGGTAGGGCAGCAGTATTCTAAGGGTAAGAATCTTGAACTTTTCCTTCTCCAGGAATTTGTTGAGATTTCGCAAGTCTAGGATGGGTCTGAGGCCTCCTGTCCTTTTTGGTACCAGAAAGTACCTGGAATAGAAGCCTTGTCCTATCAGGTGGTGAGGCACCAGTTGCACCACCTGCTACTGTAGAAGACTTGCCAACTCCTGAAGGAGGAGGTTCCTGTGCAGAGGGAGTCTTGGAGGCTCCCCTGTAAAATAGGAGGGAGTAACTAGTTGAAGTGGAGCAAATAGCCCTTTTGGACTATGCTCAGTACCCAGGTATCCCCTGTTATGGCTGACCACCTGTGGGCATACAGTGTCAGCCGGCCTCCTGTGCTGCGAGGAGCCAGCTGAGGAGGAGAGGCTATGCAGTGGGAGTCAAAACCCCGCTCCCTGCTGTGCAGGAGTCAGAGCTGATGGCTTGGGGGGTTTTCTGCCTACGGGGCACATGTCCCTGCCACTTGGCCTGCTGACCCTGATGGGGAGCTGCAGAGGCCTGAAATTGAGGGTAGGATTTGTAGGCAGTAGCCTTCCTCGAGTAAAAGGGCTTTTTCCCCGAGCCCTTCTTCTTCTGAGAAGGGGCAGAAGTTTTCCTGGACAGCCTTGTCCTGGTGAGAGTCTCAGACTCGAGTTCTGCAGCCTTTTCAGCCATGGGTTTGCCAGAAAGGTTCTCACCTTGGCAAGGGACATCGACCAACTTGTCCTATACCCATGGCTTGAGGTCCGATGACTGTAGCCAGGCCTGACGGCGTGCACCGATGTCGGCAGTGGCTACTCGGGCCGAAGCCTCGAAGCCATGTGCTGCTCAAGAGAAACTTTGAGCACTTTCAAATCCCGGATGACAAAGCCTTAAACCTCTGCAAAGGTTCCTCGGAGAGGCCAGCTGAGAACCCGACAATCTCCTTTGCCAGGTCTTGGAGGTACATGCCCATGTACAACTGGTAAGTCTGGACACGGCAAGCCAGCATAGAGCCCTGGAAGCACTTTCTACCGAGGGCATCCAGGTTCCGCGCCTCCCGGCCGGGAGTCACCAAGGAGTGCATCTTCTGACTCTTCAGACGATGCATGGCCAATTCCACAACCATGGAGTGGTGCGGTAGCTGTGCCTTCTGGAATCCAGGGCTCTTACGGACTCGATAAATGGAATCGACCTATTTGCTGAGAAACGGTGCCGAGGCTGGTGCCTCCCACATGCGGAAGAGCAGCCATTCCAGCATCAGAGGAACCGGTACAATAAAGGCCTCCTTAGGCGGAGTGTCATACTGGAGGGACCTCGAGCTCTTTGGCTCGAGGCTCTTCCTCAGGATTCGCGGGGAAGGCCAAGGCTTTGGCCATGTCCCGCACGAAGTCCGAGAACTGGGTATCCTCCGGTGGGGACCGTCTCCGAGGCTCGGACTCCAGTGAGTTTGATGGGACGCACCGGGTCTGGAAAGGGTCCGGGGGACACCTCGTCCTCCGTTTCCCACTCCGACCCCTCTGAGGAGGAATCGAGCGGCTCCGGCTGGGCGGGCACCGATGCCATCCATCCCGATGCCGAGGGCACCGGTGATGACCTCGCCCCCGAGCGGGAGGCCAAGGAGGACCTTGGCCGAGGATCGACTCGAGATCACATCGACTCGAGGATCGGCTCGGCCTCTGGGGTCGACTTGGATGTCGAGGTCCCGGTGGTCGGGGCAGATGCACTAGTCAAACCGGCAATCAGTACCCGCTACTGCTCCATGAAGGCAGTCAAGCTGCTCTCCAAGGCCGTCAACCTGAGACTCAGCAGCCCCCAACTCGGGCCCGACGCCATCGGCTCCCCCAGAGGGGAGTCTACAAGGACAACAGCACTCACGCGACTCGGGGACTCCGGCTCCACTCAAGGCAACTTGGCAGGCCTCTCCAACTCTGAGGACCCAGGACGGCGGTCGGGGCTATGCGACCTGGCCCTCGAGGAGCCAAGAGCATCCGACGCCACCCTCGCGGGTTTCTTCTTCCTTCTGTGTTCCCGAGAAGGAGACCCCCTTCCAGAGGAGCCTCGCTGGTGCTCGGGGTCGGACTCTCGAGATGTCGAGGCCTCTGACGGTCCAGGCCGGCCAGACGCGCTGTCAGAAAAGAGTCTTTCACGCTGATGCTGACTCCTCAACGCCTTAGAGGACATTTTGCTGCACGGGACATAGACCACTGGGTCATGGTTGGGCCCGAGGCAGCAGTCATGTGCGTCGGTGAGAGACATCAGCTTCTTACACTGATCACACTTCTTGAACCCGCTGGCAGCCATCGGGGGGAAAAAGGGCCCCTGCAAAGTTAAAAGACCAGGCTGCCAGTGAGAAAGAAAAAAGCACGAGTGCTAGTCATGAAGGACAAAAACCGAAAACCTAGCTCCGGGCTCGATACCGGTGTACCGGGCCCAGGCAGGAAGGGGAACCGGCGTTGAACCGGGCAAAAAACACGAATTCAACACAGGAAAAATCAACTTTTTACCGGGTGACGACACACGTCCGTCGGGCTCCACGGAAAAAAAGACGACTGAGCAAGATGGCACCCCTGGGAGGGAAGGGGACAGCGCATGCGCGGTGCATTCCCTAAGGCTTTCTTTGATAGCTGGGTAAATGCTCCGCACGAGGGCTCCGTCGGCGCTGACATCATCCATATGTGAGGACTAACTCCCTGCTTGGTACTGGAGAAAGAAAAGAATCCCGACAGGAAAGCACTTGGTAGCTCAAACCTACTGTGCCAAGGTAATGGCCACGAGGAAAGTGGGCTTTAACGACAAGTCCTGTAGGGTTACCTGCTTCAAAGGCGCAAAGGGTGGATGCATGATGCTCTTGAGCATTAAGGAGAGATCCCAGGTGGGGACCATCAGGCGCAGTGGAGGAGGCAGGGCCCACACCCCCCAGAGGAGGCGACTGACATCCACTATAAGTCGCTGGAAACAGTTAAGTGTGGAAACCTGGACTCTAAGGAAGCCTAGGGCAAGGCCTTATTCGAATCCATCCTGCTGAAAAGCCAAGACATCTGGAATCTGCACGCACCAGGACGAAAGATTCCGTTGGGTACACCAGTACTCAAATAGGTGCCATACCTGGGCATATGCTATGGAGGAGAAGGATCTTCATGCTTTAAGGATGATAGTTACCACCCTACCAGAATATGCTTTTTGAACTAGGCGTCGCCTTTCAAGAGCTAGGCCGTGAGTAAGGAGCCAGATCATCCAATATGATCGGGCCCTGCCAGGAGACCCCAATGGGACCAAAGGGCTAGGGGTGTTGCCTGTAGGAGTCGTCCAGAACTGCATACCACAGGTACCGCAGCTAGGTGGGTGTGACCAGGGCCACCAACCTGAGGGCCTAGATACGTTGGAGAGCACAGCCAATCAGCAGCCATGATGGGAACAAGTAACAATTGGTTGGAAGGCCACTCCTGGCCCAACACATCCAACCCGTGGGAGCCGTGTTCTCGCCATCTGCTCAAAGCAGCACACATCTTAGCGTTCACTGCTATCGCCATCACGTCTAGGCTGGGCTGGCTCCAAGCAGAGACAATCCTGTGGAATGCCCACAGTGCAAGCTTCCACTCCGAGATTGAAGGAAGTCTGCTTGCATGTCGTCCATGCCTGCAATATGCTGTGCAGAGCGCGTTTCCGGATGCTGTGCTGCCCAGGGAAACAACAGCCATTTCCTTGGCCGCCCCTGGATATTTCGTGTCCCCGTCTGTTGAGATAAGCCACTGTTGTGGCACTGTCGCAGAGGATCCTGTCTGATTGCGAAGCCGTGGCAAAAAGGCCTGCAGGGCAAGCCGAATTGCCCGTGCTTAGAGGCATTTGATTGGCCAGGTGGATTCTTCAGAGTTCCAGGACCCCTTGAGCTGTCTGTGCCAAACAATATTCCCCCCCCCCCCCCCAAGCCTGCAAGGCCGGTATCAGTCATCACCAGAATAAAGTGTGAGGTCTCCAAGGAAACACCCTACAAAAGGTCTGGGGATAACCACCATCACAGGCTGGTGTGAAGGGAGCGTGGAAAATAAAGTTGAATGTCGTACTGTTGTGAGACTGGGGACCAGTGGGATAAGAGAAAGGATTTTAACAGCCGCATGTGTTCCCAAGCCCAGGGAGCCACCTCTACCATGGCCGCCATGCCTCCCAGAAGGAGAACTTGTAGACGCATTCCGAAGTTAGACAAACTTTCCCCTGCTGTGTGTCAAAGTGAGCCCCTAGAAAGTCCAGTGACTGAACAGGCTGGACGCAGCTCTTGGCATGATTTACCACCCACCACTGGCTTTCCAAGAAGGCAACCACTCGGGAGATGGACTGCCAGGCCTTGTGCGATTTTGCGTGGAAGAACCAATCGTCTAAGTAGGGGTGAACCCAAATCCCTTCTCTCTAAAAGGTAACTGCTACTACCACCATAACTTTGGAGAAAGTATGGGGGGCCGTGGCAAGTCCAAATGGAAGAGTGTGGAACCGAAATTGTTTTCCTAACACCACAAACCAGAGAAATCGCTGCTGGTCCTCACGGATGGGGATATGGAAGTAAGCCTCTGTCAAATCGAGAGAGGCTAGAAACTCCTTTCAGAACTGCTTGAATGAGTGACCGCAGCATTCCCATATGGAAATGCGGCACCCAAAGGGATTGGTCGACTCCCTGGAGATCCAGGATGGGCCTGAATGAGCCATCCGTTTTTGGAACGAAGTAGAAGATTATTAGCGACCGGAATGCCATTCCAAAAGAGGCACCAGGCAAATGGTCTGCAAATGCAGAAGTCGCTGAACTGTAGCATGTACAGTGGCCCACCAGTGATGGGACCGCACAGAGAAATCAGGAAAATATCCCTGATGGACTCCCAGCATTCGAGGACATAGCTGTGCAGACAATGTTGAGCACCCATTGATCGGTGATCATTTGCATCCATTCATGGTAAAACAGGGCCAGCCGGCCCCCCCACCAGAGTGATCCCAGAGTGGGGATAAGGCCCGTCAGCAGGCCAAACGATTGGGGCCAGAGAATTTGGCAAGCATGGAATAAGGTTCTCTATTCCGCCTGAGACTCCGAAAGGGCTGTGGTTTTGTGCCTTGGCAACCTGCTGAAGCAGTGCCGGAAGACCATCCAGGCCTATAATGCCTGAAGTCCAGGAAACGTGTCCAAGAGTCAGAAAAAGTACCTATACTGCGGAGCCGGGTTTTAGGCTTGTCCTCTGGCAAGCACTGGGGTTTGACCTCACCCAAATCCTCTATGAGCTTTTCAAGGTCCTCACCAAAGAGGAGCCTACCCTTAAAGGGCAGCTTTGCTAGACTAGCCTTGGACACTGCATCCACTGACCTTTGTTGAAGCCAGAGAAAGTGGCAAGCCATGGTACTGCTGCCACAGAGCAAGAAGCCAGCCAGAGCAGATCATAAAGAAGATCGGCCAGAAAGGCAGTGACTGATTCAAGACAGGCAGGATCCAGCGTAGTAGAGCGAGTGCTGCTAGGCCTCTGCAGGCGGACACTTGTAGAGCCAAGGAGGAGAAGGAAAAACAGTCTTTGAAAGACCCCCACCTTATGATCTTGTTGATCCCGGAGGGCTGCTCCATCCTCCATGGGAATGATGGGATGCTTAGTGACTCCTGTCACAAGAGCATTGACCTTAGGATATTGTAGCCACCTGTCTAAGTCAGCCTGGGAGCAGAGATATCAATGGCAGAGGCATCTGGCTGTACAGAGAGAGGCCTTAGGAGAATCCCATTCCAGGGAAACCATCTGCTGAAGTTCAAGAGGGAAGGGAAAGACCTTGGAGGGCTTTCAAATGCCCATGAGGATAAGGTCTACCTGTAATTTCCTTGGCCTGGCTCTTGCTCAGGCTCAGAGAGGCAGAGAGCATTTACTACCTGGGCAACCAAAGAGGGCAGGAGTTCTTTGTGAAAGAGACAAACATCCAAGGCATCTTCCTAGACCTCACTATGATCCTCAGAAGACCATTCAATGTCATCCTGGTCAGAATCGACCAGATTGTCGCAGCCAAAGGAGAATCCCCCTCAGCAGCTGGAATGGAGCACCAATCGCCAGAAGCCCAAGTGATTTCCTTGGAGGGACGCCCCTATCCCTAGCAGGCCAGATCATCCCATGGGTGCTTCCGGGCTACGGGAGGTCTTTCAGGTACCAAAGCCTCTGCAGGATGGGGCCAGCTCAGATCTCCACAGCTTCCAGGCCTGTGTAAAGAGAGCCATGAATTGCCCTGAATCAATGTCTGCTACAGGCAGCCGGAGACACCGTCTGCTGAGGCAGTAGGAGCAGCCGGGGACACCGTCTGCTGAGGCAGTAGGAGCAGCCGGGGCTGGGGCATCTGCCGAGTGAGAATGAGCATGATGGTGTCTATGGATGGTACATACGGGGCCAAATCTGAAGGAGAGGAACCACCCGGTGCCACTGTAGCCAAACTGCTGCTGAAGGCTACAGGATCACACAGAACACACAGTCTGTCAATAAGGAGGAGAAATTAGGCCTTACCTGCTAATTGTCTTTCCTTGAGTTCTCTCCGGGCCAGTCCAGGGTACCTTCGGGGTGTTGTCAATCCCCTTCAGCAGCTGAGGACTGAAAACTAAAGTTTTTGCTGACAGGGTATAGCCACTCCCCCTTGAGACAGCTCTCCAGTCTTTCCTAGCAAAGCAGCGTAACAGTGAAACGTCAAAGAACATAAAAATCAAACAACAAAATCCAACAGCTATACCATACGCCCACTGCATCTGTCCCTGCTCCGCCTATCCACCTGCGCCTGAGAGGAACAGAATATATCTCTTCCCTTGAATCCTGCACTTCATTAAGTTTCTCCTATTTTTTTCTTTTTTTTTTAAAGAACCTCCAAGGACAGCGAAGGAAGCCCCAAATAGCACATCCACCAGAGTAAAAGCAAGTCTCCTTGAACTGGAGGATGCGACACCTCTAGTATAACCACCTCGAACTCTGTGATAAGATTGGGTGGGTCCTGGACTGGCCCGGAGAGAACAAGGAAAGACAATTAGCAGGTAAGGCCTAATTTCTCTTTCCTATTCGTTTCTCCGGGCCAGTCCAGGGTACCTTCGGGCAGTACCAAAGCAGTGCCTAAATTCGAGAGGGACCCGCGAGCCCCGCTACAACGGCCGAGGCCCCCACTCTCGCATCCTCCCGGGCTTGCACATCCAACCTATAATGTTTCGTGAACGTATACAGAGAAGACCACGTTGCGGCTCTACAAATATCTACCGGCAGAACCAAAGCCAACTCCGCCCAAGAAGCGGCTTGCCCCTGCGTAGAATGAGCCTTGAGGCCAACTGGAGGCCATTTATCTCCTGCCTCATACGCAACCACTGCCTGCTTCATCCATCGAGCAATCGATGCCTTAGTAGCCGCCTGCCCCTTTCGTGGACCTCCAAACAGAACAACCTGTCCGACTTCCTAAAAGATCGTGTGGCCCTAAGGTAAGGGAGGAGTAGCCTAGTGGTTGGGGCAAGGTACTTCAGGCCGGAAGGTCGGGGGTTCAAATCCCACTAGAGGACAGCAACCTTGGGCCGGAAGGACTGGGGTTTCTAGTCCCACAGATGCTCCTTGTGGTCTTGGGCAAGCCACTTAACCCTCCATTGCCCATGTTCCCTGTAAGTATTAGTGTATGTGTCTCATATCCCCGCGTGTTAAATGTATCCCCAATTGTGTTGTGACCGCTTTGATTGAAGGATAAGGCGGTATACAAAACTGTTTAAATAAATAAGGTACCTCTTCAAAACTCGCCGCAGATTCAACTTCCGCAAGGATCTGTCCATCGGGGACCCTGGAAGATCAGCAAAGGAGGGAAGAGCAACCGACTGATTAACGTGGAACGAAGACACTACCTTGGGCAGAAATGAAGGCACCAGCTGCAGGAGTACTTTTCCTGCCAAAAACTGGAGATACGGCTCCCTGCAAGAAAGAGCTTGCAGATCGGAAATCCTCCACGCCAAACATAAAGCCACCAGAAACGCGGTCTTCCACGATAACTCCCTCAAGCCCACCGACGAACCTGACTCAAACGGAGGACGAGTTAGCGCTTCCAGTACCAAATTCAAGTCCCACGTCGGTACCACTTGCCGCACCGGCGGCCTGATTATCTTCACCGCTCTGAGAAAACGCACCACATCCGAATGCGACAAGCTCCTATGTTGCACAGGTCCCCTATAGCACGCTAAAGCAGCTACCTGAACTCGTAAGGTACTAAGAGCCAACCCTTTCTGCAAGCCTTCCTGAAGAAAGGACAAAATGTCAGGCAAGGCCGCCGAAAAAGGATGAACACCATGTTGCGCACACCAAAACTCAAACATCCGCCATATGCGAACATACGCTAACGACGTCGATCTTCTCTTAGACTGCAACATCGTTTGCACCACCGCCAACGAATATCCTTTGCGACTCAACCGTTCCCTCTCAAGATCCAAGCCGTAAGCAAGAAGCCATGCACCTGCAGCATGAGAACGGGACCCTGACTTAGGAGATTGCACCGAGTCGGTAATCTCCAAGGGGAGTCGACTAGAAGACGCTTCAGATCCGCATACCACGGCCTTCTGGGCCAATCCGGCACAATCAGAATCACTAGACCCCTGTGGCCTGTGATACGCTGAACGACTCGACCGATCATCGGCCATGGAGGAAACACGTACAGCAGCTCGTCCAATGCCCAAGGCTGAACCAGACCATCTAGTCCCTCCGACATTTGTTCTCTGCGTCTGCTGAAAAACCGCGATGCCTTGCCATTGCTGCACGTGGCCATGAGATCCATCACCGGCTGCCCCCAGCGAATCGTAATGTCGTGAAAAATCGCCACGTTCAACTCCCACTCTCCGGGATCGAGAACATTGCGACTGAGATAGTCGGCCTGTACATTGTCCTTTCCAACCACATGCGCTGCAGACAAGGCCACCAGATGGGTCTCTGCCCAGGACATTAAAGACTGACTCTCCGCCAACAGAGCACTGCCCGTACCCCCCTGGCGATTGATGTACGATATGGTCACCGCATTGTTGGAGAAGACCCGCACCGCTCTGCCTTCCAGGAACGGAGTGAATCTGAGCAGAGCAAGCCAAACCGCTCTGAGCTCCAAGAGATTGATCGGAAGCGCCGCCTCCTAGGTCCAGAGCCCTTGAGCCACCTGAGCTTGACAATGAGTGCCCCAGCCTGACAAACTGGCGTCTGTCGTCACCAACATCCAATCTGGAACCACTAATGGAACTCCTGCCTGAAGATGAGCCGGCACTAGCCACCAACTCCTACTGCCCCGCACCACGTCCGGACAGAACAGCTTCCTTGATAAGGGATGAAGTTGTGGAGACCATCTGGACAGCAAAGTGTGCTGCAAGGGACGCATGTGTGCCCTGGCCCAGGGCACCAGATCCAAGGCCGCCGCCATGGACCCCAAGAGCTGCAAATACCTCCATGCTGAGGGAGCTTGGAGCAGTAGAAACGCTCGCACCCGAGTCAAAATCTTTAGCATCCTGCCCTCCGGCAGGGATACCAAACCCTGGGCTGTGTCGAACTCTGCTCCCAGATACACCAGCCGGGACTGCGGCTGTAGCTGACTCTTTGCACGGTTGATTACCCAACCGAGCTAATCCAGGGGCTGCACCACTTGAGAGGTAGCCGCGACCGACTCCTGCCGAGAACTCGCCCTGATCAAACCAATCGTCTAGATAAGAATGGACTTGAATACCCTCCATCCTTAAGGCCGCGGCGACGACCACCATCACCTTTGTAAATGTTCGCAGCACCGTTGCCAAGCCGAACAGCAACGCCCGGAACTGAAAATGTCTTGCGGGAACCGCAAACCGCAAAAAACGCTGATGATCTGGTCTTACTGGGATATGCAGGTAAGCTTCCGTGAGATCTATTGACGAGAGGAACTCCCCCGGCCGAACGGACCGAATCACAGAACGAAAAGTCTCCATCCGAAAATGGGGAACCCTCAAGGCCCAGTTTACATGCTTGAGATCCAGAATCGGACGAAAAGATCCCTCCTTTTTGGGAACCACAAAATAAATCGAGTATCGACCTGATCCTAACTGGTCTGAAGGAACCGAAACAACCGCCTGCAGCTGCACTAAGCATAGTTGGGTGTCTTCTACCGCTTGTCTCTTGGTCCCGAGACCACAAGGGGAAACTAAGGCGGCTTCCTGAAGTGGACGAGCGAACTCCAGCGCATACCCGTCTCAGATGATCTCCAGCACCCACTGGTCTGTAGTTATTGTGGTCCAAGCAGAGAGAAAGTCCTGTAAGCGATCCCCTACCGGTATCTCTACCTGGACCTGCTGACCTTCATTGCGGCTTCTTTGTGGCAGTTTGCTGGGCATTGAAATAGCCTCTAGCAAAACCTCTGGAGCCTCGAAAGGGCTGACCCCGAGGAACAAAACGCCCTCTGGGATAGGGAGAAAAACGAGCTCCCCTAAATCTATGAAATTCTTTTCCTTGCCCCCGCTGGGTAGAAGATTGAGGGCTTTAGGCCGATCCTCCGGCAACCGACCCCCCTTGGAATCTCCCAAATCCTTTACTATTTTCTCCAAGGCCTCCCCAAAGAGCAGCTTGCCCTTATAAGGGAGTTTACTGAGCCGTGCTTTTGAAGATGCATCGGCCGACCCATTCCTTAGCCAAAGGAACCTCCGAGCCCCAATCAAGGATGCCATGGACTTTGCCGAAATACAAACCAAGTCATAAAAGGCATCCGCCAGATAGGCCGCTGCCAATTCCAACTTTGCTCCCTCTGCGGAGGACTCCCCCATAGCATCTGAAGGCGACCCCCCCCCTGGAGCCAACGGATAGAAGCCCTAGACACATAAGCACCACAGATAGAAGCCTGTAGAGCTAACGCACAAGAATCAAATGCTTGTTTGAGCAGCCCTTCTAGCTTGCGATCTTGCAGATCCTTAAACGCTGCGGCGCCCTCTACCGGAATCGTAGTCTTCTTCGTCACCGCCGCCACTAGGGCATCCACCTTGGGCATCTTCAGCAACTCCTTTTCCTCTTGTTGAACTGGATAAAGGCGACTCAGAGCTCGACCTCCCCTTAGAGTCGCCTCCGGACATTCCCACTCAGACTATCATTTGCCTAATTACCCGGTGAACCGGAAAACAACGTTGCTCCGTTTTAAAACCTTGCAATAAGGGATCCACCAGCGGCTCCTGTTCAGCCGCAGGAAGAGGAATATTCAAGGCAGCCAAAGATTGCCCAATCAGTGCCCCTAATTCCTCCTTTCGGAAAACCCGAAACAGATTTGGGTCCTCGCCCGGAGCTAGTTCCCCCTCTAGCTCACCGGACCAAGGATCAAAACTGGCTTCTGAAAAAACCTCTGTGTCACTGCTTGTCTGAGAACCTGGCAGAAGTTGCTCCAAGTTCCCCATGACAGTAGCTGAGGTAGCCCCCGCCTGAGAGGGACCCTCTCCAGGGTCTAACTTAGTTTCCTCAAGCCTAACCCCTTCCCCAAGACTGGGAGACAAAGGATCCCTGCTGACTTGGGAAACCTTCAGTGTGTAAGCCCTACGCACAGCTAAAATGAAATCCGGAGAAAATAAGGCAGCCAGAGACTCCTGAGCTTCAGGAAACTGGCGCTGTTCTTTCACAACAGAGGGAGTCTCTTTCATCGACTTCACCTTCCTCTTCCCTTGCTTGTGCTGCCTCGCGGGAGAAATGGCGCTGTCCCCTAAAATGGCCGCCGTTCCCGCCTGTTCTACCACGCCGTGAGGCTTCTGAGCCTCGACCTTGCCTTCCATACCGCTGAAACTCTAAACGCGCTAAAAACTGCACGTTGACTAGAAAAAAAATCACCGACAAATAAACCGCTCTACAGAGGCACAGACACACGCAGCTACCCCGGGTACCGATCTAAACAACTAAAACTGACTTGAGTGCAGTCCTGACAGCTCCGATCCTCTGAATCCCGCTGCTAGCGGGAAGAGAAGAATCGCTCCTGCAGACAACAGGTGGGTGAAACCTGGGGCTCCCAGGACCAACTCGTCTGCAAAACGGAGTCGGTTCACTCAAGAAGACAGGCTCTGCCTTTGTGAACGCCGCCCGAATCGGCAGCCACAAACTAGTTTCACTCAGTTTTTTTTTTTTTTTTTTAAGAAACTTAATTGAAAATAACCCAAGGGAAGCGATATCTAAAACAATAGAGAGGCAACAGCTCTGCTAGAGCCAATCCTTCTCAGGAAGTCTGCAAATTAACATTTCAGCTGCACTGTCCAGGGATCCTGTCAGCTATCCACGTCCTGTTCAGCTGCTGAGGACTGAAGACTGAAGAGCTGTCTCAAGGGGGAGTGGCTATAGCCTGTCAGCAAAAACTTTAGTTTTCAGTCCTCAGCTGCTGAAGGGGATTGACAACATCCCGAAGGTACCCTGGACTGGCCCAGAGAAACGAATAGGAAAATTGCGTTTGTGGCTACATGCTACACCATTGCAAGGTGGATGTCATGGCTGGTTTGGATCACCAAATGCTGAAGGCAGAAGCACCCACGGAGGCTCGTGGAGAAAATTAAAAGTAAAGAGCCGTGCTTTCAAAATGGCCACCGCGATGCACAGAGAGGCACGTGGTTGGCTCAGTCTGCAGGAAGAAAAGGCACAAATAGTAAAGATGTTGACCAAAGAGATACCGGGGACCCGATCATGCTGTCATTTTCTGCCTGATTCTTCCATCCTATAAACGATGGCCAGGACCTGCTGCCGTTATTTGGAGCCCCGGGGGGGGGGGGGGGGGGGGGGGGTTGAGGAAAGAGTACAGTCAATGCAATCGCAGAAGTCTTCAGGGAAAAGCCAACTCACAGAAGTCACAGAAGACTAACAGCCACCATCAGGGAATTCTCATGCACATTCTTTAATTTGAAAAAACAAAGCTGATGATCCTGGGCATCTGATGAGCTTGTTAAGCTTTGGAAGGCTCCCCCCTTGTACTGAGCTCTACTGGCCTACTGACCAGGAACTGGTTCCCCCCACCCCATCAAGGGAAGCTAAACTGGTCCTCCTGACCAGAAGCTTCAACCTCACAAAGCAGTGGAGAAACACAAGAGGGGCACCTCCAGTATGCCCTAGATACATCTGCTGGTAAAAAAAAAAAAAATCAATAACCTATAAACTCAAAAGCAAGTCACCCTCAGAGTGTCTGCAATGAGGAGATGAAAAACACAACCATCATCTGCAGGAGACAGAGAAATACTCAAAGCAGCCCTTAGTGGTAAGGCTAAAGGTACCTGGGTTGGGGCAATCTTCTGGTACTTTGTCACCAACATCTACTGGCAGGGGGACACTACCCATTTGTCTGGGCTAGTCTAGCAGGATGACCTGGAAACCAGGTGATGTCATCACTGAAAGTTGCTCTAGTCTGCTTCCACCTGCTGACAAGACATAATCTACTCATGTGAATGGTCTAGCAGGACGATAACGAAGGTGACGCTTCCTGTCGTTACCTGCGAAAAAATGCTCTTCTGCAGGCCGACTGAAGGCAACAAGCCCTTGCTGCTGCAAAATGTCAAGGATTCCTCAGGGGCACTAATCTGCTTCCACTATGCCCCTCCGACATGTCACAATCAAGACAGCAGTGGCTGTGGCCAGTTATGACCCTTGCTGTTCACCGAGAATGCCTCTGCTGCCAAAAATGAAAGTTGCAGAGAGAACTCCTAACCAGCCAGAGTGAGCACAAGGCCACCGCAACAGGAAGGCAAGCTAAAGTCTATCTTCCCAGGCCCAGCCCTAACTCCATTCTCCTCCCTGCAGCTATCAGACTTAATCCAAAGCCTGAGGCAGCCTACCCACATCTGCCTTTGCCTTGGCAAGGCAGAGGGCCTGGCTCACAAAATTACAATTCCCCTCAAGAGAGCTGTCTGTGCTTCTCTTAGGGATGGTACTTTTTTTTTAAAATTCTTTCTTCAAGGAGCTTGGTGGGGGAGGGGTAGATGGAGAGGCTTGAACCAAAAAAAAAACCCTCCCCTAAGAATGGATCTCATCTACACTACTCCCTGGTTCAATTGGCCAGCCTTAGCTGGTGGGAAGCCTAGACCTCAGCCAACTCAACTAGTGGGATAGACTCAGCTGTGTCCTGTAAGCAGACTGAAAGGGGCTCCATTGGGAGAAGCATTCCATAGACTGGTGTCTCAGGAACCCTCAAAACCACCCAAACAGGGCTGTACTGGGGGAACAGCAGCCCTGAGGCTGTCAGCTCAGGAGCTCCAAAAAGAAGAGATATAGCTGAACCAGTCCAGCAATCATCATCTGCTGGGGACAGAGAAATACCGAAGGGTCTCCCTAGCTGCACTAATCCTTCTACCAATGAGGTCACTGGAAGCTTCTAATTTGTTTTCTGTCACCATCATCTGCAGGAATGGGTGTGGGGGGAGGGGGCATAACCTAATTGTCTGGACTGGTCTAGCAGGATGTGCTGAAATGTTACTTTCTGAAAGCTCAAGAAAGGTCTTAGCCTAGAACAGACGAGGTTCACCTGCAGAACCAGATGGTGGGGGAGCCCCAGAGCGCTGCCATTCAGTGGCTTCAGCGGCAAGTCTGCGCACATATTGCTCATTCACACAGAGGAGGATGTTTTCTGGCTTTATGTCAGTGTGGATTATCTGACACTTTGAATGCAAGTAATCTAGACCTTGCAGCACCTGCAAAAAAACAAAACAAAACAGCACACAAAATGGTGAGAAGAGGAAGACTCACAAGGACTGGAATTCACCTGCCTTCTAGAGTACCAGATGACCCTTATAAGCCAAACACTATTTAAACTAGTAGATAAACTGCTTAATGGAGATTCTCTCCAATCCAGATGCTCCCTACCTCACCTTCACTGCATTAAAGCAAAAAGTTCAAGGTTGGATTTAAACAGCTTTTTGTGCAAGTCTCCTCCCCCTCACCTCTGGATATATACCAGTTCTCCCATCCCCAAGTGTTAAGTGGAACAGACAGCTGATTTCAAGCACTCAGCACTATTTAACTGCATATAAAGGAAAACAGAGTTACTTACCTGTAACGGAGTTCTCCGTGGACAGCAGGATAAGTCAGCCACACCTGGTGACGTCATCCGACGGCGCCATGACGGAAGTGCTCTCTAGCTCAGAAGCTTCTGAGCATGTGTGAGGTGGCCCCACCTCCCCGGCCCGTGCTTAGCCCGGTCAGTGAGTGACTAGCTATGCGCCTGCGGCTAGGGCGCAGGCCACCCTCATACAGGGGAGGTGGGTGGGATCGTGTGGCTGACTTATCCTGCTGTCCACGGAGAACTCAGTTATAGGTAAGTAACTGTTTTCTCCTAGGACAAGCAGGATGTGTCAGCCACACCTGGTCTCCCCCAAGCTATGCGTTGAACGCTGTGGAGAATGAGGGAGGCATGCGACAGAACAATAATACAGGTGTTTATTGTGAACACAACTGAGGGAGGCATGCGACGGAACAATACAAGTGTTTATTGTGCAACACAACTGGCATACAGAGTAAAGTGCAACACTCGTAGGCGATGTGCCATGAGGTAGAATAAGATCAACCGTGCAATAACATGCAATGAGGTAGAATACATCAACACTGCAAACACAACAAGCAGTGCAAAACATCAACTGCACAAACTAGCAGAGTACAAGCTCGTATCGAGTCCCCATGTTCAGCACCGGGACAGAGAGACCCGAGTAGCTGCCCCGTGAGGGCTGGAGCTGGTCAGCTGGTCCGGCTGGGTCCCAACCGTCGTAGGTGCTGAGGCCGCAGACAGAACTGCTCGGCCAAAAGAGCTGTCGGCCTCCGCGTGGAGGTCAAGGCAGTAGTGCTTTTGGAAGGTGAGTTGAGAGGACCAGGTGGCAGCTTTGCAGGTCTCGCTCACTGGGACCCTCTGCGCGCTGGCGAGAGAGGTGGCTAGTGTGCGGAGCTGGTGTGCACTTGCCTAGTTTGCTGGGAGGGCGCCCGCCTTTTGCAGGCAGTAGGCGACGCAGGCGGATATCCAATGGGAGAGTGCGCGCTTGGTGACGGGTCGCCCTGGTCTGTTAGGGTCAAATGACATGAAGAGCTGGGTCCCCCGTCGAACGGCGGACGTCCTGTCGATGTAGATGCGCAGGGCTCGGACGCAATCCAGGGAGTGAAGTCGCTGCTCCTCGGACGAGGAGTGCGGAGCCGGAAAGAAGGAGGGCAGCTCCACTGACTGGTTGACGTGAAAAGCAGAGGCGAACTTAGGTACAAACCTAGGGTGGGTCCGGAGGGATGCCCTGTTATGGTAGATCTTCGTGTACGGTAGGTGAGCCACTAGGGCCTGTAGTTCGCTAACCCTCCTCGCTGAGGTAATGGCGATGAGGAAGTGTGTTTTCCAGGACAGGTATTTTCCACCCGCCATGGGTACGTGCTCGAACAGCTCCTGCGTGAGCTGTTGCAGGACAACATTGAGGTCCCAGGAAGGTAGTGGTTTCCTAACAGGGGGTTGCAAATTCCTGAGGCCTCTCATGAAGCGCGTCACGATGGGAAGGGTGGCGATGGAGCCCGTGACTGAGTCGCTTCGGAGTTCGTGCAGAGACGCAATGGCTGCAAGGTGTACCTTGATGGACTGCGGTTTTAAGCCAAGGTTGAAGAGAAAGGAGAGGTACTGCAGGACTGTGGGCACGGGGCAAGAGGCTGGTTGGACTCCTTGGCCTGCGCACCATATACTGAAACGTTTCCACTTAAGGCTGTATGACTTTCTAGTGGATGTTCTCCGGGAAGCCAGGACAATATGCTGCACCTCCGAGGTTAGGTGGAGGTCATTGAGGTTTACCCTTTCAGCCTCCAGGCTGTCAAGGCAAGTGTCTGGAGGTTGGGATGCCAAGTTCTGCCATCGTTCTGGGTGAGCAGGTCTGGTCGCATCGGTAATCGAACCGGTGGTTCTTGGGAGAGCTGCAGCAGCAGGGAGAACCACATCTGTCGTGGCCAGTAAGGGGCAATCAGAATGATGTGCGCCTTGTCCTTGATGATGCGCTGTACCGTGGCTGTCATGACAGGGGTTGGAGGGAAGGCGTATGCCAATTCTCAATCCTCCCAGGGTACGGCAAACGCATCCGAAGCCACTCTCTGGCGCGACGGGCGCTTGGAGCAGAACAATGGGCATCTTGTGTTGACTTCGGTCGCAAAGAGGTCGATCTGGGGAGTTCCCAAACGCTGGAAGATGTTCCCAGCCACCTCCTCGTGAAGCGTCCACTCGTGGGGTTGGAGCTGCCTGCTCAGTCTGTCCGCTAAGGCGTTCTGGTCCCCAGGGAGGTAAGTCGCCTGTAGAAAGCAATTGTTGGTTAGCGCTAAGGACCAGGTCTCGAGGGCCTCCTTACATAGAGAACGTGATCCTGTGCCCCCTTGTTTGTTGATGTAGAACATGGTCACCTGGTTGTCTGTCTGTACCAAGACTGACTTCCCTGCCAGGTGAGACATGAACGTTTGTAGGGCATACTTGACTGCCCGAAGCTCGAGAACGTTGATGTGGAGGGATTGTTCCGCTCTGGTCCAGGCTCCTTGTGTGCTGAGATGCAGCAGGTGGGCCCCCCCACCCCGTGGAGGAGGCATCCGTGGTAAGGATGAGTTGATAGTCGCGGGGTTGTAGATCCTTGCCTATTGAGAGGTTGGCTAGGTCCGCCCACCAATGCAGGCTCTGGACAACTTTGGTTTTGGTCGGGATGCGGGTGGTAAGTGATTGACAGAATTGCTTCCAGTGTGTCTGAAGGTGCCACTGGAGGGTGCGCATGTGCAATCTGGCCAAGGGCAGGACCGAGGTCGTCGCTGCCATGTGACCCAGAAGGCACAGGATATCGTGGGCCATGGTCTGTTTTGCTGCTGACACCTTCTTGGCCAGGTGAATGATGACCTTCATCCGGTGCTCGGGAAGGAAGGCCTTGGAGGCACCGGTGTCGATTATCACCCCGATGAATTCTGTATGTTGAATAGGTTCCAACCGGGACTTCTCCTTGTTGAGAAGGAAGCCCAGTCTGGCTAGTAGGGCTGTCTCGCGCGCTGCTTATCCTCAGCTCGGGGGCAGAGGGCGCCGACAGCAGCCAGTCGTCCAAGTAGGGGAAGATGACGACGCCTTGTCTGCGTAGGTGTGCAGCGGCCACTGCTACACACTTTGTGAAGACTCTGGGTGCCGGGGAGAGCCCAAAAGGAAGGACACAATATTGGTAGTGGCACCCCAGTGCTATGAACCTCAGGAATCGCCTGTGAGGCGTGGACTGGAATGTGAGAGTAAGCGTCCTGCAGGTCCAGAGTAGCCATCCAGTCCCCTGCTTTGATGAGGGGAAGAATGGAGTTTAGCGAGTACATCCTGAACTTCTTCTTTGTGATGAAGTTGTTCAGCTTGCGGAGGTCCAGAATTGGGCGGAGGCCACTGGACTTCTTGGGGATAAGAAAGTACCAGGAGTAGAAGCCAGTGTTGATTTCGCTGGGGGGCACCCGTTCTATCGTCCAGGCCAGGAGAAGTTGCTGCAGAAGGTCTGGAAGCAAAGTTTCCAGATGCAGTGGAGGCTGGCTGGTGGGCTGCGTGCGCTGCCACGGTGGGGAGGAGAAGCGTAAGTGGTAGCCCGACTGGATGATCTGGATGACCCACTTGTCCGTGGTGATCTCCTGCCATACCGACAGGAAATTGGACAAGCGGCCCCCCACCGGTAGAGCTGTCGTAACACTCAGCACAGGGCCCAGCCAAGTTGAGTTGTCAGAAAGAAGAGGTGTTCTTACCGAACTGCTGGGGGTTCGCCTGTTTGTTTGCGCTCCCTCGGTTGCTGCCTCTGAAAGGACGATTTATTGTAGGTCTGCTTGAATTTCGGTGCTTGCCACTGTCGGTTGGAGCCGTAGTATCTTTTGGAAGAGGAAAATGGCTTGCGGTAGTAGCTCCCTCTCTGTGACCGGGAGGGGCATTCAAGTCCGTCCGCCGCTAGTGTCTAAAGTGGTGCAGTCCTCTTTTAGAGCGTTCACTGTGTCTGCGACCTTGTCTCCAAACAGGGAGTCACCCGTGCAGGGCGCGTCAGCGATCCTGTCATGGGTACTGTCCGATAAACCGGATGCATGGAGCCATGCCCAGCGGCGGGCCGAAATGGCCGTGCCCCCAGTCCAGATGGCAGTGTCAAAGGCATCAAAGGCTGTGCTCATCAGGGGCTTGCTGCATTCGGCAAGCTCCTGTAGCGTGGCTGAAGCTGCTACCTGTGATTCCTTGGGAAGGGTATGCAGCTGGCCTTTGAGATCTGCCAGGAGGGCGTCCTGGAATAAGACGTGCTGGAACTGATGTGCTGATATCTTGTCACTGAGCATCGCCCCTTGAAAAACTTTCCTCCCCATGTCGTCAAGGAGCTTGGGGTCTCGGCCTGGTGGGTGGTTAGCCTGCGTACATGCAGACGTAGTTCTTTTAAGCGCCGATGCCACCACAATCAACTGGTGGGGCAGATGAGACTTGTCGAATCCTGGTGCCATGTGGAGGAGGTATTTTGCTGTCTAGGCGTCTGGCGCAGGCCTGGCCGGAGGCAGGAGACTGCCAGAGGGTAGACTGCTTGTCTTTCAGTTTCCGGTGGAGGGGAAGAGCCAGAGCTGGTTTAGGGCCGTTGAGGTATTTCATGACCTCCGGATCCTTCTCGTCGGAGGCTTCCTCAGTGGTTAGACCCAGCTTGGTCACAACCTTCCTCAGGAATTTGGGGTAGGTAAGGTCTTCAGGTACCTGTGTAGGTGGCTCCTCAGGTTCATTTGGCGTGGTCTTGGAAGTGGGCGAATCTGGCCCCCTCCCCTCTACGTCGCTCCCTCCTGAGTCCAGGGCAAGCACCGGAGAAGGAGTCCGCACTCTGGGAGGTGTTTGGTATGGTGACCGTGGGGAGAGGGACTGCTCAAGGCTAGGTAGGGCTACTGCTGGTGGTGGCATGTCCATAGAGGCTACTCACTCGTGGTCCAGACGCAGAGGTGCCGCCTGATCCACAAGGCGAGTCAGCAAGTGCAGAATGGCTGCAGAGGTGCTAGATTCTGCAGAATGGATGCTCCTGTGACCTCTGCTGGAGTCAGAACTGGATCGCCTGCTCTTCTTGCAGCCGCGGGAAGAGCCGCTGTCAGCACTCCTCCCGCTGGAGTAGGAACGTCTGTCCCTGTGCCTGTCTTCCACATCTGTACCGTGCCTCTTGTGTTTTTTATGCACGTGGGCACTCTTGCTGCTGCCGCGCCGATTGGAGGCTTTCCGGCTGTCAGAGCAGTGTTTATGACTGCCGCGGCAGTGATCTCCCTCGGCGCGGTCTTCAGTAGCACGCCGGTGATCCCCTTTGGCACGGGCTCCCGCAGCGCTGGCTCGAGGAGAGGGCTGTCGGCGCTGATCCGGAGCGGTTGGAGGACCCGCTCTGACCAATCAGGGCAGAGTGGGAGTGTCTGGAGGCGGAGCCCGGTGGGGCCATGTGGGCGGCGCCATTTTGGCTTGAAGCATGGGAGCCGCATGGCAGAGGAGAAAGTCCCGAGAAGTTGTCTGCCATCGTGGGGCTTACCCTGTGCACCGTGGCGGCAGCGGGGGAGGTCGGCTTCTCCGTGGAAGGTGACGCGTTGGATCCCCAGCATAAGCGATCAGGAATGGAGGCTTTATGAGGCGCATTCCCTGTCGCTGGCCTGTGCTGCTCCAAAGTTCCAGCTTGTGCAGGAGATGTTCGTGCTGATTCAGATGAAGCCAGAAAGTCTTTTAAGGAGTGGCCTCTGTTTCCTTGCCCTGGGGGACATGCGAGTGCAGCTGGAACAGTCTTTGACCTCGTGAGACGCTCCGAGGCATCGCTGGTGAGTGTCTAACGTTCATCTTACGATTGCATTGTAGGCATTTTTTTTTAAAACCCGGTTTGGGCAAACTGTAGCTGTGATCATAGCAGAGAGCTGAAAATCTGTCTTGAGGCAAAGGCAGAAGAAGAAAGACTGACCGGGCTAAGGGCGGGCTGGGGAGGTGGGGCCACCTCACACATGCTCAGAAGCTTCTGAGCTAGAGAGCACTTCCATCATGGCGCCGTGGGATGACGTCACCAGATGTGGCTGACACATCCTGCTTGTCCTAGGAGAAACCATCATGTTCAAAGTTTAAAGGGACTTTCCAGGCAAAATTAGCTTTAGACCCAGGTGAACTGCTGATGAATGGAGTTCTCCACTGCTTCTGGAATTGACCATGAGCTACTAGTGTATTTAAAGTGCAATATACATTTGCCTGAGATAGTAACATAAGATGATCCCACCAGCAGTTGCAACCCTTTTCAGAGCATCTCATTCAGAAGTCACTTAGTAAGTTCTGAGCCTATTTAATTCTAATTCTAATATAGACTTCTATAAAACTAATCTCCCATACTAAGTGATTCAGTGAGGTCTAAGAGAAGATTAATAAATCACTGAATTCAATTAAAAGAAGGTGGAATTAGGTCTTACCTGCTAATTACCTTTCCTTGAATCTTCTCCGGGCCAGTCCAGGGTACGTTAGGGTTGTCAATCCCCTTCAGCAGCTGAGGACTGAAAGAAACTTGAAACTTTGCTGACAGGTTAAGCCACTCCCCTTGATGACAGCAAACCAGTCTTCTCCTGACAAAGCAGAATCTAAAAGACATAACTCAGAGAACTAATAAGACTGCACATTCCCCAGCATCAGACAGCGCAATACATGAAGCAAGTATAAGAACGAAAAGAGAGAAACAGCGATAAAACGGTAATTCGTTTTTGAATTTTTATTATTTTTATTATTTTTTTTTAATCTTATTTTTTTTTTTTAAACAAGGTAATAAGAAAACCGAGGAATATGCCTCCTTGCAGACGGCCAAGGAGCCCCTAGTTCCAAAAAACCAAGGAAACTCCACGCGTTCTCTTAGGCGCCAGGAGACGGAACAACAGACACTGAAGACGAAAGAAAGGGTGGGCCCTGGACTGGCTCGGAGAAGATTCAAGGAAAGGTAATTAGCAGGTAAGACCTAATTCCACCTTCCTTATCACTTCTCCGGGCCAGTCCAGGGTACGTTAGGGCAGTACCAAAGCAGCACCTAAATTCGGGAGGGACCCGCAAGACCGGCCACCAAGGCCGAAGCCCCTACATTCGCATCCTCTCTAGCATGAACATCCAACCGGTAATGTCGAGCACAAGTATGGAGAGAAGACCAAGTCGCTGCCCTGCCGGAGGAACGAAAGCAAACTCCGCCCAGGAAGCTTGAGCACGAGTGGAATGAGCCTTGAGCCCTGGCAGCGGAAGCTTCCCGCCGCCTCATACGCCGCCACAACAGCATTCTTTTTTTTTTTTTTATTTAATCTTTATCATTTTACATATTGTAAAAAGCAAAATATACAAGAAAAAATAAATGGAAAAAGTCTGACACAGACATTCCCACAATACAATAAAGATCACATAGTTGAATCATAATATCAATGAAACACATCTAGGAGGCACTACAAAGAAATTAACAATAAGCCCATTAGCCACCCAGTAAACCTCAAAGGTCCCAAAGGTAAAACAAAAGAAAACATTAAGAAACCACTAAAGAATTCCCCTTCAAAAATTCCAACAAATGTTCAACTTCGCCAAATATATACCGCTTCCCATGATGCAAAACATGACAGTTACATGGAAACTTCAGGAAAAATTTAGCCCCGAGAGCCACCACCCGTGGACGGACCTCCAAAAAGGCTTTCCGTCTCAATTGGGTGGCCCTAGAGACATCTGGAAACAATTAAATAGAATGGCCACAAAACTTTTCATGCTTTTTCTTGAAATAAGCCCTAAAAATTTTCTGCTTGTCCAAATCAGAAACTAATGAAACCAAAAGAGTTGCTCTGGTGGGTATCTCATCATGAGATGACTCTAAATAGACAGATAAATCCATCAGGGGAGAGGATTTCCCACTACCCTGTAATCCCTCAACCCTATCGATAAGTCTATTTGAGTCCTTCAGCGGCAAATAATATATACTCGAAATCCCAATAGCATCAACATCAGATAGAAGCAAAACTTTTTTCAAATATTTCTTTAACAAAATCATTGGGTCCACATAATGAGTACAAGGAAAGTTTAGGAAGCGCAGGTTCTTAGCTCGAAGGGAGTTTTCCAAACCTTCATCCTGACGACGTAATAAAGTAACATCTTTAACCAAAGTTTGCAAAACCCCCTGAGTGAAAGAATCCTGCGCTTCACTCAGAGCAACTCTATTTTCTAAGTTAACCAATTTAACCTCCTGGTCAGACAATTTATTAACCGTTTCTTTAGAAAAAGTAGAAAGTTTTTTGAATGAATTATCAAACAGAAGCTCCATGCGAGATAACTTAGTCCAAACATCTTTTAAAGAGACATCATCCGGGGGAGCCGGCATCTCGACAGACTCAGGAAAAACCACAATAGACGGAAGTGAAGGAGACAAGTCAGGGAGAGGAGATTCCAATCGTAAAAACGATGATGATAACACCGGTTTCTCACCCTCAGACTGAACTTGTTCCAATAAGGAGGGGATTTTAAACTCAGTACCTTTGGGTAAAACCGTTGAGGATAAATTAATATCTTGCGGGGACATCAAGGAAGAAGGAGTACTCACGGTAGAAACATCCACCGGGTCATTAGCCACTACAAGGGCATCTGATGTTATCCCTCCAGATCTTAGATGAACATCCATCGGTCCTGTGACTTTCACGGCTTTCGACTGGATCGGAGGGGGCTTCTTCTTCCGTTTCCCCATCAGCGATTACTCGAACCGCCTCGTGCGCCGAAGGGGCGCCAAAGGGGCGTGTCCTGCCCCTTTGGCCACGCCCCTTCGGACACGCACCACGGACACGCGCCCGCTAACGCGTCCCGCGTAGGGGGGGCAGACTGATATAGCCCCAGTAAGACAGCGTCCCCAATCAGAGAAGCTGCAGCAGGTCACCGGGCAGGCAAATGAACCACACTGAAGTCAAACAGGAAGTAAGTAAGCGCCTCGATATCCCGCGTAGGGGGCAGACTGATATAGCCCCAGTAAGACAGCGTCCCCAATCAGAGAAGCTGCAGCAGGTCACCGGGCAGGCAAATGAACCACACTGAAGTCAAACAGGAAGTAAGTAAGCGCCTCGATATCCCGCGTAGGGGGCAGACTGATATAGCCCCAGTAAGACAGCGTCCCCAATCAGAGAAGCTGCAGCAGGTCACCGGGCAGGCAAATGAACCACACTGAAGTCAAACAGGAAGTACGTAAGCGCCTCCCACAACAGCATTCTTAACCCAACGAGCAATAGAGGACTTAGAAGCAGCTTGACCCTTTTTTGCGCCCGCAAACAGCACAAATAATCTATCCGATTTGCGAAAGGATTTCATGACCTTCAGGTAATTGCGTAAAACACGCCCCAAATCAAGCTTTCGGAGCACCCGATCTATGGGAGAATCCGAGAGTTCTGAAAACACCGGCAACGCCACAGACTGGTTAACATGGAAGGCAGAAACCACCTTAGGCAGAAAAGAAGGGACAGTACGCAACAGAACTTTCTCTGGCAATAAAAGTAGATACGGCTCCCGACAAGAAAGAGCTTGCAAATCGGAAATCCTCCTAGCCGAACATAAAGCGATGAGAAACGCCGTTTTCCAGGTAAATTCACGCAAGTTGTCCACAGACGCCGAAGCAAAGGGAGATCGTGCCAACGCTTCCAACACTAGATTCAAATCCCAAGGAGGCACTACCCGGCGAAGAGGACGACGAATAAGTCGAGCTGCCCGAAAAAAACGCTGGATATCTCTATGTGAGGACAGTGACCGAGCCTGCACTGGGCCACGAAAGCAAGCCAGAGCCGCCAAATGTACCTTCAGCGTACCGAGAGCTAAACCCTTATCCAGGCCACTTTGAAGAAACAACAGTAGTTGTGGCAAAGCCATGGACATGGGCTGAAAACCTCTTTCAGCGCACCAGTGTTCAAACACGCGCCAAATTCAAACATATGCCAAGGAGGTAGAAGATCTCTTAGACCGCAACAGGGTGGCAACCACCGCATCCGAGTAACCCTTGCGCCTCAACCGAGTCCTTTCAAGAGCCAAGCCGTAAGCAAGAAGCGATCCACCTGTGGCATGAGCACCGGTCCCTGATGCAACAAATTGATCCGAACGGGAAGACGCCAAGGAGAAGCTACCAACAGTCGCAGCATATCCGCATACCAGGGCCGTCGAGGCCAATCCGGAGCAATCAGAATCACCGAGCCTCGGTGAAGCGCTATCCGTTGAATGACGCGCGATAACATCGGCCACGGAGAAAAAAACGTACAGAAGAGCCTCTGCCGGCCATGGTTGAACCAAGGCATCCAGGCCCTCTGACATGTGCTCCCTGCGCCTGCTGAAAAAACGAGGCGCCTTCGCATTGGACAGGGTCGCCATAAGATCCATCACCGGCCGACCCCAGCGGAGGGTGAGATCGTGAAAAACCGCCACGTTTAACTCCCATTCCCCGGGATCGAGAACGTTGCGACTGAGATAATCCGCTTGTACATTGAACTTGCCCGCGACGTGCGCCGCTGACAGGGCTACGAGGTGAATTTCTGCCCAAGACATCAACTCCTGACACTCTACCATCAGAGACGAGCTCTTGGTGCCCCCTTGACGATTGATGTAAGAAACCGTCACCGCATTGTCGGAAAAAACTCGAACCGCCTTCCCCACAATCAAGCCATGAAACTGCAGAAGGGCGAGGCGGACGGCTCTCAGCTCCAACCGATTGATCGACCACAGCCTTTCTTCTGTGGCCCAAATGCCTTGCGCCACCTGAGACAGGCAGTGAGCTCCCCAGCCCGAAAGGCTGGCGTCCATGGTCACCAGAACCCACGGCGGATCCTGCAACGGCATGCCGGCATGAAGATGTTCGGGATCTAGCCACCAGTGCAAACTGCGACGAACTGGAACCGGGCAGCTCAGCCTTTGGGAAAGGGGATGAAGCTGCGGGGACCACCGGGAGAGCAACGCCTGCTGCAGCAGTCTCATATGGGCCTTGCTCCAGGGAACGAGCTCCAAGGCTGCCGCCATGGACCCCAGCAGTTGTAAATAGGTCCACGCTGACGGAGCCGGATCCCCCAGAAAGGCTCGCACTTGGTTCACCAGCTTCTGGATTCTGTGTTCGGGCAAAAACACCGATCCGCGATCCGTATCGAATAGAGTGCCGAGATAAAGAAGATGCTGCACCAGCTGGAGATGACTCTTCTCCCGGTTGATGACCCATCCTAGACTCTCTACCAACTGCACCACCTTTGCCGTCGCCGCCACTGAGACCTGAAAAGAGTCTGCGCGGATAAGCCAATCGTCGAGATACGGGTGAACCCGAATACTCTCTTTGCGCAGGGCTGCCGCTACTATCACCATCACCTTGGTGAATGTACGAGGAGCAGTTGCGAGTCCGAACGGAAAAGCCCGAAATTGGAAGTGACCCATAGGAAGGGCAAACCGTAAGAAACGCTGATGATCGGGGCGAATGGGAATATGCAGATACGCCTCCGTGAGATCCAGCGCTGAAAGGAACTCCCCCCGGCTGTACTGCTCGAATGACCGCCCTTAAGGTTTCCATCCGAAAGTGCGGCACCCGGAGACAGCGGTTGACGTGCTTGAGATCCAGAATAGGCCGAAAAGAGCCCTCTTTTTTGGGAACCACAAAATAAATGGAGTATCGACCGAATCCGTACTGGTCGCGAGGAACCGGAACCACTGCTTGCAGATGCAACAGGCGTTGCAGAGTGTCCACCACGATTTGAGCCTTCGGACCCTACGGACACGGAGACATTACAAAGGCGTCCGGCAATGGGCAAGCGAAGTCCAGCGCATAGCCGTCCCGAATCATCTGCAGCACCCATTGGTCAGAGGTTATCGCGGTCCAGGCCGCCAAGAAGTTCAGTAGGCGACCTCCCACAGGAACTGGAGCCTGGACCAAGAAACCTTCATTGCGGCTTCTTACCGGAGGAGGGCTGGGAACCAAAATAGGACCTTCCAAATCCTCTAACACCGCGAAAGGAAGAACCGCGCGCTTCGAAACGTCCCCTAGGATAGGGAAGAAAACGAGCTCCACGGAACCTACGAAAATCCATTCCGTGACCACGCGGAGCCGACCCTCCTCGAGATAGTTTAGGACGATCTTCCGGTAAGCGACCTCCCTTGGAGTCCCCAAGGTCCTTAATCTTTTCCAGCGCTTCACCAAAAAGCAATTTGCCTTTATACGGAAGCTTGCTAAGACGCAATTTAGAGGAAATGTCCGCAGCCCAATTGCGCAACCAAAGAAAACGTCGAGCCGCCACCAGTGAGGCCATAGATTTCGCCGCAATCCTTATCAAATCATAGAAGGAGTCCGCCAGATAAGCTGCCGCGGATTCCAATTTAGCGCCCTCCAAAGTAGAAGCGTCTGCCTGCGGAGCAGAAACTTCCCCTTGCAACCACCGGATAGAAGCTCGGGACACATACGCCCCACAGATGGAAGCCTGAAGAGCCAGAGCGCTGGAATCAAAAGCCTGCTTTAGAAGCCCCTCCAGCTTCCGATCCTGTAGATCTTTAAGAGCCGCTGCTCCCTCTACAGGAATAGTGGTCTTTTTAGTCACCGCTGACACAAGGGCATTCACTTTTGGCAACTTCAACAATTCTTTCTCCTCCTGAGGAACTGGGTAGAGACGAGTCAAAGCCCGAGCACCTCTCAGGGAAGCTTCTGGGAACTCCCATTCAGATTCAATCATCTGTTTGATAACGCGGTGCACAGGAAAACAGCTTTGTTCTGATTTAAACCCTTGTAACAAGGGATCCTCTAAGGGCTCTTGAGAAACCGAGGGCAAGAGAAGGTTCAGAGCAGACAACGATTGTGCAATAAGAGCACCAAGCTCCTCCTTGCGGAAGACCCTAAAAACATTTGGATCCTCCCCTGGGGCAAGTTCGCCCTCCTCCAATAACCCTGGATCAGAATCCAGGTCTTGCTCTGGAAATAGCTCTCCTTCCTCTAAACCCTGGGGTCAGGGACCTGCTGACCGAAAAGATCCATCCCAGGGCGAGCAGAGAGGTCCCCTTGAGAAGGACCCTCCCCCGTGGCTGTGGAATTCTGCCCTGGCTGGGGTACATCGAAAAACCCAGGCAGAGCAGCATCTGACTGAGAAGCTTTCATAGCAGAGTCTGGCTGAGCAGTTTTCAGTAGGAAGGCATTATGAAGAGCTAAAATAAACGCGGGGGAGAAAACAGAAGAAAAATCTACCTGAGCCTCAGGAACCCTCTGAGATGACTGCACGGGAACGGGAGTCGGCTTAGCCGACTTCGATTTACGCTTCCCCGACTTGATTGAGCCCGCGGGAGCTAGCAGCGGCTCCTTCAAAATGGCTGCCGTTCTCGCCTTATCAGAAGTCGCCGCAGCGCTGGGGCCTTCTGAGGAGAGCTTACCTTCCATGAAGAACCGCACTAAACTAAACCAGGCACGAGACCCGAAAAAGAAAACAAAAAGCCAAAAAATCTAAACGGAACGCGAGTAACGCCGACGGACTCCCCGGCCCGCAGTTTCAGCTCACCTGAAAGAACACGCGGTGAGAAACCGTTTCCCCTCACACCCGCAGCTAGCGGGAGACACCGGGGCTTGCCTGGCCGGCACCGCAGAGGGTAACTGGGGCTCCCAGAACCAATCTGCAGGAGAGCAAATTTCCCCGGAGAGAAGGCAAATGCTGCACAGCTTCTTCGCTGCCCCCCACTAAAGCGGGGCAGGCAATACAGAGCACAGTGAGTAGAATCAAAGGCAAAGATAAAGGCAATTTAAACAAAACTAAACTAAAGATGCTCCGGGGAATATAGCAGCTTAGAAACACTGCTAGAGCCACGCGCTAATACCGATACAAGAGGCAAAAAATAATAAAAGACCGAAATCTTCACAAGAACTGTCAGCAACAATCCTCTTCAGCTGCTGAGGACTGAAAGACTGGTTTGCTGTCATCAAGGGGAGTGGCTTAACCTGTCAGCAAAGTTTCAAGTTTCTTTCAGTCCTCAGCTGCTGAAGGGGATTGACAACCCTAACGTACCCTGGACTGGCCCGGAGAAGTGATAAGGACAATTTAATTTTAAATTCTGTTTTAAGATTCAAACCACCATACTTTCAAATTTTTCCTATAAAGTAAAACCGTGAAACCTTTTATCCTCACAGCTGCTTTGTGTTAGTGTAAACCTCGTCTTACAACTCATTCCTTTACTAGAAAGGAAAAGAAAGAATCCTGATACCTGTAAAAGCATAGACTTTGTCATTAACATAAGATACAAGATTAGAAAACAGAAATGGAACAAAATCATGAAAACATTTATGCAGTAAAACATAAAAATTAAGAATCATCCTTTGAGGCATCCTGAGCCAATGTAAATTATATAATAATGGAGTAATCAAAGTCTACCTTGGGACTCAAAAAAAATAATTTGAGCTGCTGTGTCCTGACAAAATTGTAATCTCTGTAACTGATGTTAACAGCAATTAACACTAAGTTACTATAACCTAAAATACTAAAATAGTGCTCTGTACCAAAACTTGGAAAATGTTCATAAGAAAAATAAGGCTGAAGTTGTTTTAATTACCTCATCCTAAAAAAGGGTTTAGAAATCATTGCATTCGTTTGTGCCTCAAAAGATTAGATTCCCATCCAATAGTACCCTCAATACCTGCAAAACTGGTTCAATGTTAAGATCTAGCTGAGTTAAAGCCTCATTTAGTAAAATGGAAATGGGTTTATCATTTAGACAAAACCTTTATTTTTGATACTGTAACTGAAAAGTCTCTGCCCATCCACCCAATTTATCCACCCATTATTTATGACTGCATAAAAATCCATGGTTTGCGGAGGAAAAGACAAAAGTATAGTAATATCAGCATATCTATAGTATTTAAACTCTACACTACCAAAAAAACAACCCAACAAAATCATCAATATATTAAAAAGTATAGGAGAAAGTGGAGATCCTTGTGGAATCCCACATTCTGACCTCCATTTCCTTGAATAATCCTCCCAAAGTTGAACTTTATATTCAATTAAAAAAAACACCCCCCCCCCCCACCCACAAACAGACATATATGACCCCAGAGATCCCCAAAACATCTAGAATAGCCAAAAGCGTATCATGGTCTGCTACATTAAATGCAGCACTTAAGTCAAAATGCATAAAAACTGCAGATTGTCTCTTAGCCGGAAAGCACAGTTACTTACCTGTAACAGGTGATCTCCGGAACAGCAGGAATTAGTCTTCACATATGGAGTTCGTCGGCGCCAACGGAGCCCGCACGAGAATGCTCCCCAGCATCCAATCAGAAGGCTTTTGGGAGCATCCCTCGCGCCTGCGCGGTAGCTTCCCGCCCTTCCCACTGCCTCTCCCCAGTTGCGTTTCATAGCTGAGACAGAAGGAGAGGAGAGGAAGGAAGAGAGAGAATTACAACTCCTAGGGGAGGTGGGTGGGTTGTGAAGACTAATTCCTGCTGTTCCGGAGATCACCTGTTACAGGTAAGTAACTGTGCTATCTCCAGGAACAAGCAGGAATGAGTCTTCACATATGGGGACTCCCTAGCTGAGGGTGCCAGGGGAGATCCCAGAATGCGCGCCCCTGGACAGGGCGGCATCGCCCAACCTGGATCCCCGGCATCCCCTGAGGGATGGAGGATAGGAGTTGAGAAGAGTTGCCAAGGCACAGCAACCGAAGACTACAGGTGGAGTCTTCAAAACCACGTCAGACATCATTAAACCTTTAATGATCTAGCACAATCTAGAGCTTACCTACTGGATTGTAGAAGGCAGAGCTGCGACGGGTACTGTAGATGCAGTAGCGAAGTCTTCAAGGGAACTTCACCGCAGAGAGGACGAAGTTCCCAGTCCGGGCGGGCTGGAGACGCAGGTGTCTACCGGCACCGGAAGGACGGCAGGTCTTCACAAGGAGCTCTAAGAGAAGCTGAGAACTCCAGTAGGAGCAGAGTCCCCAATCCGGAGGACTAAGCAGAAGACTGACCGATCTGGGAGAACCCAGCCCGGAGAAGAACAGGAGTGTACCCCGGGATACCGAGGGTTACACCGTCTACCCTAGCCGGCAAGGGATAGGAAGACATAGGGTTCGAAAACCTCCAGACAAGGAGGCGTAAACCAAGGGGCTGTTGACTTCACAGAAAGTTTAAGCATAACCGGTACGAGCACCCGAGCCGCAGAACGCAGGCAAGCGGACCGGCCGGACCCCGTAAGAAACAACAAAACGTCAGTATCGACAACTGGGAGATAGTCGGTAAGACACAGGGCGCTATAACATTTCTCAAAAGCGCCCACCTGTACCGATATATATCCAATAACAGGTATAGATGTATATCGGGCTATAGGTGGGCCAGGGAACGCCCACCCAGGTTACTAAACCGGTAAGCAGGGGACATGCACACGTGAGAACGATACTGCCAACACGGACCGGCCCTTGATCCACAGGAGGGCGCCCACCTGGAAGGTGGCGGGGGGAGGGCCATCCAAAGTGATGGGCCGATGTGCGTGGTGCAGGGCAGATCGGCGAGAGTAGCAGTATGGTTGCGTGACCGCCCGATCAGTTGGGGAGGAGCACATCAGGAGTACGTAGGCCCCTGAGGCGTCCACCTGACAGCCACGCAGAAAAACGTGTCCTCCGTACCACAGGGAAGGCAGGAGGATAGAAAACCCTATAGCCACGGTGTGACCGTGGGGGTCATCTCCGGCATATATAAAAGAACCCCTCGGGGGTAGGGCCCATGCCCTCCGCCGCTCCGAGGAGTGCAGGGAGCGGAGCCGGGGATCGACATGGGTCAGTGGGACTCCTGTCCACCGTAATCTGACAGACCCAGGGGTTTCTCTGCGAGAGCGGAGACCCAGACCAGAGGGCGGGGGTGGTCCGGCCCTGTCGAGGATTCGTTCGGGCCATGCTCGGAGAGTAGCGGCCAAGGCCTACACTGTGAGAAGGAGATTAGGTGCGCGATCCCCTCAATCCGGGGGAACCAGGCAGAGGGGAATTCGAGGGACGTACCCGAGGGTAAGTCCTAAGAAGACTAGCATGGCCCTGAGGAGCCAGGCTAACCTAGTGTGGGAAGGGTCCCCCCCCCCCGGGGGAGGGGGCGCCATACCTCCAATCAAGCGGCCGAACCACTTGTCATACTGAAAAGAACCCCAGTGTAGAACTGGACAGTAACTTCTGGTAAGAGGAGTTAAGCGCAAACTGCCGCATACCGGAGCCTAGGGCTGCTTGGCATGGCCAGCCTGGCGCGAGCCCTGGCACTGCCGACCGGTGTGAGATGTCCCTGGCATGGGCGCACCCGGCAGGTGGGCAGAGGGATGAAACTTCCTCTTCTTCGGAAAGGAGGGTCGGGAAGGACATTTCCTACCCCCGGGAGAGGGGGAGGGCTGCGGGCGGCCAGCGCCAAACAGGTCGGCGGAGCACTGAGCAACCTGACGCAAAGCCTCACCATTGAAGAGGTTCTCCCCGGTGCACGGGGAATTACCCAGATTATGTTGTGCCCAGCTGCACAAGTCGGAAGCCTGCAACCAGGCTGTACGATGCGCCCCTATGGCGACAGCAGAGCGCCTGCTAACTGACTCAAAAGAGTCCACGGCAGGACGAGAAAGAAACCAAGAGATATTCCTGCAATGGTAAAGCAGCAAGGAATAGTCAGGGGCCCGAGGGGCCGACACAAAGGGAGACAAAAGAGATAACCTCTCGGTGACCTCCCGAAGCGCCAGGCTCATATAGAAAATATATGAGAGAATCCTGGAAGCCAACATGGACGTTTGGAAGGTTCGCCGCCCAAAGTTGTCCAGAGCCTTAGACGCACGATTCGGGGGGCGGGAAGAGTGCTTCTTCTTGCTTCCGACCTTCCTCAGGGCCAATTCCACCACAATGGAATGATGGGGAAGCTGATGCGTCTGGAAACCCGGAGAGGGGGGCACCCGATACAGGGCATGCATGGCTGTAGGCAGCGCCGGTACCTGTAAGGGCGAGCGCCAAATCCCGAGCAGGAGATCCCGCAGGGAGGGATGTAGAGGAAGCATTATGGCTGCCTGTTCCGCCGAACCCGGACTTAGCGAAGGGCCCGGGATAGGAATGGCGAGCAAGTCCGCCATGTCAAGGAGTTAGTCCTGAAAGGGCGGCTCTCCCAGAGGGGCTATTCCTGGGGAGGCCGAGGTGGAGAGGCCCGCTTGAACACCAGGGGACCCACCGTGCTGGTGCACAGGAGGAATCGCTCTAAACCAGGGGTCTCAAACTCAAATTGCTTTGAGGGCCAAATGAGGACTTGTAAAGTAACCCGGGGGCCGCATAAGACGCGGGGCCTCATTTGCATAAGGGACCTCATTTGCATAAATATTTGCATAATGTTACCATACACTAACTTTTAGTAAACATGCCTCTTTAATGAGTATGGATAAAGAAAGACTAAAAGATTTAGAAACAAGAAGACAATAATTAAACTGGAAACCCCAAAAAGCCAAACTTGGAATGTACAACAACACTGTAGAAATAAAACTATAAATTAATTTCCTCTTGTACTAAACAAAGCGCAAACATTAATGATGCACATTTCCCAGAGCTGACATATTCCAGTTAATAAATTCAAAATAAAGAGATATTTTTCTACCTTTTGTGCATTTTTTTCAGTTGCAATTGTTCCAGCCACTTTCTTCTGGTTTCTTCATGTCTTCTGCTAACTCTCCATCGTCTGCTTCCATTTGCCCTTTCTTCTCTCCTAGTTTTTTTTCCATTCTCTCTCTACATCTGCTTTAACATACTAATCTTTCTCCTTTTTCTCTTTCCTCATTCCTATTTCATCCACTCAAATTTTACCCCTCCATCCTCAATCCCCACTTACTCTCACAATACCTGGCCAATTGTAGATTTGTCTTCTCTCCCAGACAAAATATTTTTCCCCTCTCCATTTCACTTTCCCAGCTCCATCCCATTCTAATCCTCCCCCAACATCAGCTCCCTTCTAGTTCCAGCCCCACCCAGCATCCGCTCCCTTCTAGTCCCTGCATCAGTCCATTTCCAGTCCTATCCTAGCCTCACCATCAGCCCATTTCCAATCCTAGCCCCCCATCAGCCCATTTCCAATCCTAGCTCCCTCCCCTCACAGCCCATTTCCATTCCAAGCCCCCCTCCCCATCAGCCATTTGCAGTTCAAGCCCCCTTCCACTCAGCCCATTTCCAGTCCTAGCAACCCCCCCAGCACATTACCAGTCCTAGACCCCCCATAGCCCATTACCAGTCATAACCCCCCCTGCCAATAGCCCACTTCCAGCCCTAACCCCCATTACCCCATTTCAGTCAGCCCCTCCATAGCTCATTACCAGTCCTAACTCCCCCCATCAGCCCACCTCCAGTCCTTCCTAACCCCCACCTGCCCATTTCCAGTCCTAGCGCCCACCATAGCCCATTTACAGTCATATTCCCCCCCTGCCCAAAGCCCATTTCCAGTCCTACACCGCCCCTCCCAATAGCCAATTTCGAGTCATAACCCCCCCTGCCAATAGCCCTTTTCCTGTCATAACCCCCCCGCCAATACCCCATTTCCAGTCCAACCCCCCCCCCGCCAATACCCCATTTCCACTACTTCCCCCCCCCCCCTCCCAAAAGCCCATTTACAGTAATACCCCCCCTGCCAAAAGCCCATTTCCAGTCATACCCCCCCCCCCCCCAGGTAAATAAAAAACAACCTGGCTTCTGCTGCTGGCTTCTGCTGCAGCAGAAAATCA
This sequence comes from Ichthyophis bannanicus, assembly GCA_033557465.1. Classification (NCBI taxonomy): domain Eukaryota; kingdom Metazoa; phylum Chordata; class Amphibia; order Gymnophiona; family Ichthyophiidae; genus Ichthyophis; species Ichthyophis bannanicus. The sequence goes on from CM066045.1 coordinate 159,979,422, forward strand.
GCTGTCCCGCGGCCCCTTTCCCTCTGCGCGAGAGCCCTGAGTGTGCTTCCTCTGCGGCATGCTTTTTAAGCCGCGAAGAGAGTATTTCCCTCTCGCGCGGCTTAAGCCTATTCACTTTTCAAGCCTCGCGAGAGGGAAATACTCCCTTCGCGGCTTGAAAAGCACGCCGCAGAGGAAGCACATTCAGGGCTCTCGCGCAGAGGGGAACGGGCCGCAGGACAGAGCAGCAGAAGCCAGTTTTTTATTTTTTTTAAATTGACCGTCGATTCTGCCGTTGCCACGGCGGCAACGGCAGCAGCAGAAGCCGTCGCGGGCCGCACAACCTTCTCCCGCGGGCCGCGTGTTTGAGACCCCTGCTCTAAACAGAGGAGGGTACTGACAGTCCCAATTCGAGGCAGTTTGTACTGCATCGTCAGAGCCCGGGATTGATTCCAAGCGGGGCATCGAAGGGAGCGACATCCCCGACGGGCCCGCGGGACTCGGCCTCAGCCCCGGGGCAATCCGCAAGGGCGGCTGGAGTGGTGCCGAGGCAGCTGGAGAGCAGGCGAGCGCAGCACTGCGCCGTCGGAAGAGACCGGGGTCGGATCCGAAATGCGTCGGAGCCACACTTTCCAAACTGGAGATCGATTCGAGGCTGGGCATCGAACCGAGCGACGCCTCCTTAGGGGGCCCCGGTGTCGGCGGCAGCGCCAGTGCTGCCACTCCCGAGGGCAGCGCCAGTGCTGCCACTCCCAAGGGCAACGAGGGCTTCCCAGGCCGAAACTCGGCGAAGAGGGAAACACCCGAAGTCGGCTCCGATGTCGGGCGAGAGGCCCTTCTAGACGCCGGGGTTCTTCCCGCGCCTCTCTTATTGAGCGGGAAACCCTTACGGGGCGTACTACGCGGCCACGAGGGTACCCAGGTAACCCGCCGACGAGCCCCGGCGGGGAGCGAGACGCACAGCCCCGGCTCCGCAGCACTTCTTTGGGTCGACTCGACCGAAGGTCCCGGGTCCCGCGGGCAAACTCTAGGGACGAGTGGAGCACTCGACGCCCGCGTAGATGCCGGGAGGTCGGTGGTGTCCGGGGGAGGCCCCGGCCCCGCGCAAGATGGGGGTGCCGACCCGCCCGACCGGGATAGATCGATCGGCTCCGCCGGTGGAGTCCGGTGGCGACCCCTGGCGAAGAACGGGGCCCTCGTTCCTGAGACCGCCGCCGGAGGGGCGGAGCCGCTCAAGGCCAGTACCGCCCCCGCGGAAGCCAGGGACGAGTCAATCGGCACTGACGGAACCGAGGGCACCCGGTGCCGATCCCCGGCAGGGAGTGGATACACTGACTCCGAGGACTTGGTCCCGCTCGAAGCGGTCACCACCTCCGCGCATGGCAGGGGTGTGGGCACGCCATACCGGGTCAGGTTGGTCCGACGATCCCCGGTGAAGAGTGGAACACTCGACACCGACGCCGGCGCTGGGGAATCGGCACCGCCGAAAGCGGGTACCGCCCCCGCGCAGGGCCGGGATGTCGTAGAGCCAGACTGGGTCAAGTCGATCGGCCCCGAAGGCACCGAGGACACCAGCTGACAGTCCCTGGCAAAGAGTGGAACACTCGACGCCGGCGCCGATGCCGAGGGATCTGCAGCGCTCGAAGCGGGTGCCCCCCTCGGGCATGGCTCGGGAATGTTCTGTGAGGAGCGAACCTCAGGAACAACCCGAAACCCCGTTGAGGCTCTGGAGCCCGAAGACTCCCTCCGGGGTGTAAGGGACTGGAGGGGGAGGCCGGAGCCGTCGTCATGCAGTGCATGAGACTCACCCCTCAAGGCTCGGTTAGTCTTAACAGACTGTTGTTGGGTTACCTGATCCTGGCGAGGAGAGAAAGCCGACGACCGCACCTCAGAGGGACAGACGTCATCGAGGGACACTCGAAACAGGGAGGGTCTTCTCCCGACGCTGAAACCCGGGGAACCGGGGGAGAAAGGGTCAGGGCCCAAACAGGAGAGATACCAGGCGTTGGAGTCGAAGAGGAAGACAACGTCTCCACAGTGGGGGCACTTCTTAGGGGAAGAAGGCTCCATGCTGGAAAGCCCGGTAGGCCTCAGAATAACACGAGGAGGATGCTCCTCGAAGGAAAATAAGGAAAACAAAAAAGGAAAAAAAGGGAGGCACCAGCGGTGCCAGAGTCAGCGGGGAAAAAAAAAAACCCCGCGACCACAGGAAACAAGAAAAAGAAGAAAGGTTTCTGCGGTGACAGGAGGTACGTCCTGTCGGCTCCGCGGAAAAACGAAAAACTGGGGAGAGGCAGTGGGAAGAGCGGGAATCTACCGCACAGGCGCGAGGGATGCTCCCAAAAGCCTTCTGATTGGATGCTGGGGAGCATTCCCGTGCGGGCTTCGTCGGCGCCGACGAACCCCATATGTGAAGACTCATTCCTGCTTGTTCCTGGAGATTATTAATATCTGAAACCAGGAAACACAATAAGATGTGTTATGGAGAAATTTTCACTTACCATTAATTTCCTTTCCCGGAATCCTACTAGACCAGTCCAGACTAGTGGATTGCCACCTCCTGCCCGCAGACGATGGAAACAGAGATCATACCAGAAGCTTAAAGTATCACCACCCCTGGCACTTAACCCAGGACCCCAGAGTTCAGCTTCAGTATGAGTGTAAGAAGCATGACTTCTAAAAACAATACCCAGCCAAGAGAAACTACACCAGCCAGATAGCAGTTTATACATGCCAATGATGCATGTCTGATGCGTTCCAACAATGCTCTCCAATGACGTGTTCCAAATCACAGCTGGCACCAGGAGGCAAAGAAAGGCAGGAAGATGCTTGCGTTTCAAAGGGTCTCTCTCCTGTGTTAAAAGGAAAGATAGCATTCCAACCGAACAGTCCACCGCAGCCAGAGGGAGCCAGGGCACTGAAGTTGACTGTGACCACACACCCAGTGCAGGGGGAAAGTGCAAAGTAGGAACGTCCTGAGCAGATAAACAGTCAGTTGGAAACTGTGGCGCACAGCACTCGACAGATCTCTGAGCCAGTAGGAGAGATGGAGAAGAGAGAGAGAGAAACTCCCAGTACCACAATGTGAAGGTCTGGACAGTTTGTCAGCTGTCTCTGCTGTTGTAGGCCAACTACACTGCAAGCCCTGCCGAAGCATTCAGTAATGCTCTGAACTTAGTGACCTGCTCCATGCGAGCAGGGAACGCTTTCCCCCCTTCCAAGAAGCTTACTGATTCTCATGATCCGAAGCAATTCCTGGGGATAAAAGCCAGGCAATGCCAAGAAAGCACCACATTGCCAAACATGGACCTCTGACACACAAGAGCAAACTTGACTAGGCAGACAGAGTGAACCGTCAAGAGCAAGAGAAAGGAAGTCCACCATCTGCTGGAGACAGAATAATGAAGCTGATGCCTAGGGGTCCTGAGTTAAGTACCAGGGGTGATGTCACGCAAACCTCTGGCATGTTCACTGGGTCCATCGTCTGCTGACAGGGCGTGGCAACCCATTATCTTGGACTGGTCTAACAGGATGAGATGGAAGAGCTCTCCGGAATCAAAAGTCATGTAAACAGTTAAAGTTATATAAATGTACTAGTTTAGCCATTAATCCTTCCATCACTTTTGCCACTAAAGGTATGCTCAAACAGAAAAAAAACACACCATGGAGGTCAATCACAACATCAATATCAAAAAAGATAATCACACAAGAATAGCAGATAACTCAATTACTTTTTTTGTGGGATATTCCATCAGGAGAGGAGAATACCACTCTCGTATGACCTGAACATGCTTTTATTCATTTTTAGTTCCAAAGAAAACTCATGAACCTATCTGGTTCTTTGCCAGTGCTCCTGTCGAGTTTTGGCATCAGAAGAAAAATCAAATCTCCACACGACGTGCACGTTTCGAGCTACTGCAAATGAATTTTCTTCTGATGCCAAAATGCAACAGGAGCATGGGCAAAAAAACAGAAAGGTTCATGAATTTTCTTTGGAACTAAAAATGAATAAAAGGATGTTTAGGTCATATGAGAGTGATATTCTCCTCCCGACAGTAGATCAGACAAAAAAAAGTAACTAAAGGTATGCTAGCAATAGGATGAAAATTTGCAATCCATGAGACTAACCATTTTATCCTTTGGAATGGGAACAAGGATTATATCCATTTCTCACAGATAAATACCCTTAGACAATAAATCCACTATAATCTTATACATCCAAACCTTAAAAAAAAAAAAACACCTTGTAGAGCATTAACAAGCCCCCACCTGTTGGCCCTACCCGTGGAACATTAAGGAAATTATATCCCAGGGTACATATTTCATATATCAAAGGGTTATTTTCTGAACTAACCAAGACTCTGTTATAAACAAAAAAAACAGGGTCCCTTATGAATTAAATCCCACAGAAGAGATATTTCGTTCTCTGGGAACAAACAGAAAGTCGGTCCTTACATATGGGTGACTTTGGCACTGATGAGACCTCATGGAAGCATCTCCCCAGCTTTCAAAGAAAGCCACTGGGAAATGCACCATGCATGTGTGGTCTCCTTTCCACAGTCTCCTTTCTTTCACGGAGCCCTCCATCTGTCCCAGAAAAAGTGGAGTTTGTTTTATACCTTTCTGTTCTGTTTGCATACCCGTTCCTTTCCGGCCCCCAAGCCAGCTCACTTCTGCATCGTTCCTCAGGTTTGTTCCTTCGTTTTTGCTTTTTTGTTTGAGGTATTCCTCGATTAGCATTCGTGCCTTTTTTCAGCCAAAGGCCTCAGATTCCTGCCGCACGGCAGGAACCCCTTTTCACCCAATGGCCTCCATTTGTTTCAAGAAATGTGATTAGGTACTACAAGATGATGTCCCTCACCGATCCGGCATGACTGATGCCTCTGGTGCCTTGGCCCAGAACATGACTTGGACTGCAAATCATGCAAGACCATGACCCTCAAAGGCCCTTAAGAGTCATCAGGAAAAAAGTTTCCTGAAGTGACTCCGCGCCAGAGTCTCCGGTGACACCTAGCTCCAAGGCCTCCCCATGGTACCTCAGTGCCCCATGAGTCCCACGGCCACAGTTCCTCCGAAAGGCAATCCCTGGAGGTGGAACACAATAAATCAAAGTCCTCGAAAACCGGAAAATCCCACTCCAAGTCCTGCAATTCCTGGCATGAGTCAGAGGAGTCTGAGCAGGAGTGGCCCTTCCAGCTGCCCTGAAAGGAATCGCCAGTACCCACCAACCGGCCTTGCACACTCAAGGCCATCATTGTTGAGAACTCCCCCTCGACGGAACCAACACCGGATCCAAAGCCCTCTGAGTCTACATCGAAGGCTGCGAAACAAACTGGCACGGAGACCAGGACGGTGGCCTTATAGCGCAGTATTTCTGCTCTTGTGACCCAGCAGCAGATGTTCATGTCAGCTTCATCTGGCCCGACGACGGGAACCTCAACCTGGAGGACCTCCCTGGAAGTCAAACCGATCCTCAAGCACCACTGGCATCAGACAAGGCCCCAGTCCTCTCTGGCAAGCACATGTAGCTCAGACCGCAGGTCCTCCAAAGGCCCTGGACCCCTCTGCTCAGACCTCGGATTGTGGTGACCACGAAGTCTCTGAAATGACCTCTGACTTCCAGTACAAATGGGAGACAGGGGACGAGGAGTCTATGGACATGCGTCCCCTCCCCCCCCCCCAACATCCCGACACCTTTCCCCACCAAAGGATATTGCCTTTCTTGACTTTGCATGGACATGGTAGGGTGGCTCTCCATCAAGGAAGAGGCGGAGGATGACCTGTACAGAGGAACTGGAGATCCTCCAGTATTAGGCCCAGCTGAAGGAGGCCTTCATGGTGCCTGTTCCATTGATCCTATAATGCCTCCTTCTCTGCATATGGGAGATAATGGCATTAGTGCCCATTGTCAGCATGCAACTTGACTCCATGTACTGAATCGGCCAAGGCCCTGGGTTCCAGAAAGCCCAACTTCCCCACAACTCAATAGCCATTGAGTCCACCATATGCAGACTCAAGATCCAAAAGACCCATTCCTTGGTGCCCCCCAGCAGAGAGGTATGGACCATGGACGCCCTTGGCCGAAAGGCCTTTCAGGACTTGATGCTGACATGTCGGGTCCAATCCTACCAGCTCTACATCAGCATATACTGTAGAGCTGTCAAAGGAGCTCTGTGGGTTCTCAGCAGGCTTTGACATGGAACCCCTCTAGAGGTTCCTAGCCTTGGCAGTGAGAGTGCTTGAAGGCCCTGGCTCGAACAGCTTACAACTGCTTTGAGTCATCAGCCAGGGTGGCCGTAGCCAGCATCGGGGCAGACACCAGGCATGGCTGTAATTGTCTGATCTCAAACAATGGGTTCAGGACAAGCTTATTGATGTCCCCTTGCATCGGAGAGAACCTCTACAGGAAACCCACTGTAGACAAAGAAGCAGAGATCGAGATGAGTTCCTAATGAAAACAAGATTCTCAAAAAAGACCTTTGTGCAGCCCCGCAAGGAGGCCATGGGAAAGGAGCCCTTAAAAGGATGGTTTGGCAGCACCTCACAGTTCCAAGCCTTCTCGGCCCCACAGCACAGCCAACAGCACATGAGACAGGGGCATGGGCCCCGTAAGCAAAAGACACCCAAGTCCCAGGCACCAGCCCCAGCACAACCTGGGGGGAGCTTTTTACTCCTTGGGTGCAACCTCCTCTCCCCCTAGGTCGTCCTCTACAGCCCACAGGGTGGCAGCTGGCCGTTTGCCCACAGGTGGCCCATCACCACCAGCAATACCTGGGTCTTGCAAGTGGTCAAGGAGGACTACCTTTGCCACCTGCATCAGACACCACCCTCATACTTTCCAGGAGAGCCCGTAAGATCTCTCCTCCAGTAGACACTGCCCTTCACCGAGATCTACTACTACTAACTACTATTCAGCACTTGTAAAGCGCCACGCACGCAGCGCTGCACAGCTAACCTACAAGAGGTAGCCAACATACAAGAGACAGTTCCTGCCCGTCAGAGTCATGCTCATCGGAGCTTACAATCTAATTAAAATAGTACAGAGCATTAGTTAGTTCTGCGCAAGGTACGGTGTGGTACAGTCTGGTCTATAGTTTGGTCATTTATTTATTTATTTTATTTAACATTTTCTTCTATACCGCGCTATTAAAATCAGCGCGGTGTACATCGAACAAGAATACTGCAATGTATACAAATAACATTGAGTTTACAAATAACAGGGAATTGAACATGGGGGAGAAAACGGGGAAACTAAATACATATTAACTCAAACTATGTACAATGCTCTAATGTAACTGGGTGTTGCATTAGTTTTGTGAAGGTTGGTAGGGTTTGGGGGACTACCTATTATTTGTGGTGTTGACGTGCAGGGGCGACTGGTGTGTGGGGGAAGTTTGCAGGTTGTTAGTTGTGCTTCTATCGCTGGAGGTTTCTGAGTAGCATTTTGTGAACAGGTGGAGCTTTATGGCTTTTCTAAATAGGATGAGGCTTTTTATTCCACGGATTTCGTGGGGGAGTGCATTCCAGTTTGACGGGGCAAATAATGAGAAGGCTCTGTTGGAAGTAGCTTTTGTGGTTGATGGGGTTAGGGTAAGATGAGGATGGAGTCTGGATCTGAATGCAACGGTGAAAAGGTGGGTCTTCAACCTGGATTTGAAGCGGGCCAGGGAAGATGCCTGGCACAGACGCAGGTAGGCTGTTCCAGGCGAAAGGTGCAGCAAGGTGAAAGGAGCACAGTCGGGAGTTCGCAGTGCGGGTGAAAGGCATTGATAGAAGTAATTTGTTAGCGGAGTGCAAATTTCGAGAGGGGACGTAGGGAGAGATAAGAGATAAGAGGTATTGAGGGGCCATAGAGTGAATGCATTTACAGGTCAGTAGGAGAAACTTGAATTGGATGCGGAATTGGACAGGGAACCAGTGAAGCGACTTAAGAGGAGTAATGTGGGCATGGCAAGGCTGACAGATTAGTCGAGCAGCATGATTCTGTATGGATTGAAGGGGAAGGAGTTGACTCACAGGGAGACCAGCGAGGAGTAGGTTGCAGTAATCAAGGCGAGAGGAGATAAAGGAGTGGATAAGCGTTTTGGTAGTGTGTTCAGAGAGGAAAGGGCAGATTTTGCTGATGTTGTATAGAAAAAAGTGGCAGGTCTTAGCTACAAGCTGGATATGAGCAGAGAAGGAGAATAAGATAACCCCTAGATTGCGGGCAGAGGGGAACAGGAAGGATAGTAGATCCATCCACACGGACAGAAAGGGGGAAGGGGGGGAGGGGCTGGGTGGAAAGACAAGGAGTTCAGTCTTGGCCATGTTCAGTTTCAATCGGCGATGAGACATCCAGGTAGCGATGTCCGAAAGACAGGCAGAGATCTTGGACTGGGTTGCCGGAGAAATGTCAGGTGTAGAGAGATAGATCTGGGAGTCATCGGCATAGAGATGGTACTGAAAGCCATGGGAGGAGATAAGCGCTCCAAGGCCTTGGGTCTAGAGAGAGAAGAGGAAGGGGCCCTGGGGTACACCAACATGGCGCGGGGTAGGGGAGAAGCATACACTGAGTGAGCGATGGGAGAGGTAGTGGAGGAGTGGCCTAGTGGTTGGGGAAAGGTACTTCAGGCCGGAAGGTCGGGGGTTCAAATCCCACTAGAGGATAGCAACCTCGGGCCGGAAGGACTGGGGTTTCTAGTCCCACAGGTGCTCCTTGTGGTCTTGGGCAAGCCACTTAACCCTCCATAGCCCATGTTCCCTGTAAAATAGTTATCTCCAAGTTATAATGCCCTGTTCAATGTAATTTCAGTTTGTTCAATGTAAACCGCACTGATGCAGAATAGCGCGGTATATAAGAGAATGTAAATAAATAAAATAAATAAATAAGTAGGAGGAGAACCAGGATAGTACAGAGTTCTTGAAGCCAAGCAAAGAGGGTGGTGAGGAGAAGGTTGTGGTCAACGGTGTCAAAGGCAGCAGAAAGGTCAAGGAGGATGAGGATAGAATAGAGGCCCTTAGATTTAGCGAGGAACAGGTCATTGGTGACTTTTGTGAGTACCGTTTCAGTGGCATGTAGGGGACGGAAGCCAGATTGTAGTGGGTCCAGGAGGGCCTGGGAGGTGAGGAAGTCGAGGCAGCGACGGTGGACTGCTCATTCTAATAGTTTGGATATGAAGGGAAGGAGAGAGATAGGTCGATAGAAGGGCACATGGGACCAAGTGAGGGTTTCTTGAGGAGGGGTGTGACAACAGCATGTTTGAAGTCAATGGGGACACAGTTGCAGTGGAGAGTGAAAGGTTGAGGCTATGAGAGATGGGAGGGGACAATAGTGAGGGAGATGGAATGTATGAGATGGGTGGGGATAGGGTCTGATGAACAGGTGGTGGGTTTGGAGGAGGAAAGGAGAAGGTGGCAGGAGGAGTAAGGATGGGGGAGAATTGGGGAGGAGGGGAGGTAGATGAAGGGGTAGGGAATTGGAGAGTAATCTTGTGGATTTTGTCGTGGAAGTAGTTGGCTAGGGTTTGGGCAGAAAGGGAGGGTGGGATCGGGGGTCCTTGAGGAGAAAATTGAGGGTATTAAAGAGATGGCAAGGATCAGAGGCAAGGGAATTGGTCAGATGAATGTAGTAATCTTGTTTGGCAAGTGCTAATGCTGACTGGAAGGAGCCAAGCATGAATTTGAAGTGTAGGTGGTCTTCCGGGGAGCGGGATTTGGACCAAGTTCATTCAGCAGAACGGGTGAAAAGCCAGGGTTGGGGAGTAGATCGTTTGACAGGACGAGGGGTGGGAGGGGCAGGAGTGTCAAGGGCTGAGGATAGTGTAGCATTATATGAAGATAATGCCTCATCGACGGACTTGGAGGATAAAATGGAGGAGAGAGAAGGAGAAATGGTGGAGGAGAGAGTCAGGGAATGAATATTATGAAGGTTTCTAAATAGGTCGGAGGAGACAGGACAAGGTTGGGACAGCGGAAGCTGAAGAGTAAATGTTAAGAGATGATGGTCAGATGAGGGAAGAATCGATTTGCGGAAGTTTGAGGGAGAGGAATTGGAGAAGAGTATTAGGTCAAGGCAGTGGCCGTGTAGATGTGTGGGGGCAGTGGAACAAAGTTGGAGGTCGAACGAGGAAGTAAGTGAGGAACTTTGAGGCATGGGGGTCGGAGGGGTTGTTGATATGAATGTTGAAATCGCCAAGAATAAGAGTGAGAGAGGAGAGATCCATAAAGGCAGAGGAGCCAGGAGTCGAAGTCGGTGAGGAAGGTTGATTTGGATTTGTCGGGTGGGCGATAAATAACAGCTACTCGGAGATGAAGTGGTGTGAGGAGGCAAATGGAGTGGACTTCGAAGGAGAGGGGGGAGTGTGATTGGGGTGGCAGGAGAGGCTGGAATTGGCAGGAGGGAGAGCGTAGGAGGCCAACACCACCACTGCGACCAATGGATCAAGGTGTATGGGAGAAAGGGTAGCCCCCATAGCAGAGAGAAGCAATGGATGCGGTGTCGTCTGGGAGGCAGCCAGGTCTCGGTCAAGGCAAGGTGGTGTAGGGCATTAGAGATAAAAAGATCGTGAATAAAAGGTTTTTTTTTTTTAATGACTGAGCATGCGTTCCATAGGGTGCATGAAAACGGGAGAGTGGGGGGGGGGGGGAGAGGGACATGGATAAGGGTAGATAAGTTACGTGTGGATTTCTTATCAGAGTAGTGTGGGGGTCTATGTCTAGGGTAATACCGAGATTTAGAGGGAGCAGGGTGTGGGTGGGTATGTCTGGGTGCGTGTGCTCTCCAAGAGGGACATGAGGGAGGGGAAATGAGGGGTAAGTTGATAGTATCAGGTAGGTTATGTGAGGGATTATTTATGGGGGTAGGGTTGGAGTTGATATCTAAGGATGAGTGATTGTGGGATGAATGAGGGAGGGCGGAAGGAGGGAGTAGCGGGATGTGGATGAGATTAGATAGGGTACGTGAGGAACTTTTTTTTAGTGTGAGAAAGAAATCGGGGGGGGGGGGGGGGCAGGGTTGGGGTTGATATTACCTGATGAGAGAAGGAGAATGAGTATTAGAAGAGCGAGGTAAAGTGGAGATAGTATGGCAGAAGCGAGGGTGGGGTTGCCTTAAAGAGAGGGGGCTGGTTGAATGCAGGGGATGGTGTGAAGAGGCTCAAGAGCGGATGCTAGGCTAGGGGCAGAATGGAGGAAGAAGTGAGGAGGATAGGGGGGGAGGCAGTTAGGGAGGATGAGGAAGAGAAGGACAATGAGATGAGGGGCCATGGTACTGGGCAGCAAGAACAGAGCAAGCAATGGGTAGCAAGCTCTAGGCACACAATGAGAAGCAAGTAATAGGCAAACAAGCAGGCGGTGGATAGCAGTTCTATGCCCAGCTATGGATAGCAGTTCTATGCCCAGCTATGGATAGCAGTTCTATGCCCAGCTATGGACAGCAGTTCTATGCCCAGCTATGGACAGCAGTTCTATGCCCAGCTATGGACAGCAGTTCTATGCCCAGCTATGGACAGCAGTTCTATGCCCAGCAATGGACAGCAGTTCTATGCCCAGCAATGGACAGCAGTTCTATGCCCAGCAATGGATAGTAGTACAATGAAGGCAATAGGAGCAATACTAAGCAAGCAGTGGGTAGCAGTTCAATGCCAACAATGGGTAGCAGTACAGTGCAGGCAGTAGGTAGCAAGTTCAAGGCGGGTAATGGGAGGAAGATCAGTGCCAGCAGTGGGAGGCAAGACAAAGAAGAGTTACTTGAAAGTACCGGGGTGGAGCTCGTGAGATGGTTTGGTCAGGAGTCGATGTGTGAAGGAGCGATTGAGCCTGCTCGACACCGGCAGCTACGGAGCACCAGAGCTCAAGCCGGAGCACCCCCAGGCACGCACCTAAGGGCCATGCCAAAGGGCCCGCCAGGTGAGGCGCGCCCAATGGCGCCTTCTTCTTAAGGCTGCAGATGGGCGGCGTGGAGAGCGGTGTGCAGCCCGCGCCCGATGGAGCCCTCCTCTTAAGGCTGCAGATGGGCCGTGTGGAAAGCCGCTTGCAGCCCGCACCCGATGGCGCCCTCTTCTTAAGGCTGCAGATAGGCGGTGATCGCAGGTCTCCAAAGACAAGGCAGTGGAGCCAGTGCTGAAACATCTCTGGGGCACCAGCTTCTACTCTAGCTACTTCCTCGTCCAAGAGAATAAGGGGCTGCAGGCCCATCCTGGATCTGTGGGATCTGAATAGGATCCCGATAAGGGAAAAGTTCAAAGCTCTCTCCCTTGGAACATTAATGCCATTCCTCCAGCAGGGAGATTGGGTCTAAGGAGCATACACACATCCTGATCCATCCCAGCCACAGAAAATACCTCTGATTTATGGTGAGAGGGGAGCACTAACAATACAGGGTGTTGTCTTTCGGGCTGGACTCATCACCAAGGATCTTCACCAAGTGCCTTGCAATGGTTGCAGCCCACCTCTGTCTCCAAGGGGCCTTCATCTATCCTTACCTGAAGGACTGGCTCATAAGGGGAGAGGCACAGCTGCAAAGATGCAATGCGCCACAGGGCACACCAATACCCTGCAGCATCTGGGTTTGTCAACTACCCCAAGACTCACCTCTCTCTAGCTCAATACCTGGAGTTTATAGGTGCTCAGCTATGACACCCTTCAGGCCAAGGCCTTCCTACCTCAGGAGAGGTCAGATCACCTCAGGGGGCTAAGCCGCAGAGGAATAGAAAGGGGTTGTGCTCTATGTTAGAGAGGGCATTGAGTCAATGGACACAAGCCACAGGCAGGCTCCGGGACAGAGTAAGAGCGACCTGAAAGGTGGCAGACTCTCTCGGATAGTGGCAGATCCCTTCTCACCTTCAGGCCGATCTGCCCTTCAAAGCACCCACACCCCAGAAGGTCCTCACCACAGACACCTTACTGGGCAGGGAAGCGCACTGCGAGGGCCTCCAGACGCAAGGCAGCTCATCCCAGATGCAAATTGATCTGCTGGAGCTTCGGGCAATATTTTTTGGCTTTCCGAGCCTTCTATCACTGGCTGCACCACCATTCGCTGCCCCACCATTCGACAACCAAGTAACAATGAAGGTAGTGGACCTCACGCGCCACCTAGATAAGGTCTTAGATAGTGCTGGGGAGGAGTCTGCTGTCTTGGTACATGTCGGTACCAATGACATAGGAAAATGTGGTAGGGAGGTTCTGGAGGCTAAATTTAGGCTTTTAGGTAGGAAGTTGAAATCCAGAACTTCCAGGGTAGCGTTCTCCGAAATGCTTCCCGTTCCACGCGCAGGACCCAAAAGGCAGGCAAAGCTCCAGAGTCTCAATGCGTGGATGAAACAATGGTGCAGAGATGAGGATTTTGGATTTGTTAGGAAATGGGGAACTTTCTGGGGAAAGGAGGGGCTCTTACAAAGGGATGGGCTTCACCTTAACCGGGATGGAACCAGGCTGCTGGCATTAACCTTTAAAAAGAGTGGTTACTCACCGGTAACAGGTGTTCTCCAGGAGCAGCAGGAATCAGTCCTCACTTATGGGTGACGTCGGCGCCGACGGAGCCCTCGCGGAGCAATTTCCCCAGCTTTCGAAGAAAGCCTTTGGGATTGCAGCACACATGCGCGGTCCTCTTCCCGCCCAAGGATGCCATCTTGCTCAGTCGAATGACATAGCGGAAGACAGCAACCATAAGAATGACTGCAACTCCAGGGGAGGAGGGAGGGTAGTGAGGACTGATTCCTGCTGCTCCTGGAGAACACCTGTTACAGGTGAGTAACCACTCTTTCTCCAGGACCAAGCAGGAAGTAAGTCCTCACTTATGGGACTCCCTAGCTTAAGGCTACCGGAGACCTCAAGCTGGAAAAAGAGAGCTCCCTCCAGCTCAACCGCACAGAAGGAAGGAATCTTCTCTGAATACGAATCCGGCCGGTAGCCAACATCGGGGCCGGCGGGTAGGAGTTGCCTAAACCTCAAAGAGATTGTGGAGGACTGCCTGTCCGAAAGCACTATCCCTGCGGGACTCCCTCTCCAGGCAGTAATGAGACGCAAAAGTCTGGCTAGAAGACCAAGTAGCGGCCCGGCAGATGTCTGCCAACGGAACAGAGCGGAGGTGTGCGACAGACGCCGCCTTCGCCCGGACACGGTGCGCCATGACTCGACTCTCCAAAGAGAGGCTGGCTGCCCCATACGCCCAGGCGATGCAGTCAGCTACCCAGAGGGACAGAATACGCTTCGATACAGATAACCCCAACCGATTGGGGTCAAAGGAAACGAAAAGCTGGGCAGCTTTCCAATGCTCACACGTATGGTCCAGGTAGAAGGACAAGGCTCTTCGACAGTCCAGGGTATGCAGAACAGTCTCAGCTCTGCTGGTATGTGGCCTGGGAAAGAAGGTCGGAAGAACCACCTCTTGATTGATGTGGAAAGAGGAAGCCACCTTAGGAAGAAACTTAGGGTGAGTCCGTAAGACAACCCTATTCCTGTAGAACCTAGTGTAAGGGGGCTCCGACACTAGGGCCTGTAGTTCACTAACGCGCCTAGCGGAGGTGAGGACTACCAAGAAGAGAGCTTTCCATGAGAGGAAGCAGAGGGGGCAGGTAGCCATGGGTTCAAAAGGCGGGCAAGTGAGCCTTTGTAAAACCACATTGAGGTCCCAGTCAGGAGCCAGAGGGCGCAACGGGGGCTTAAGCAGAAGCAGGCCCCTGAGGAAACGCGCCACCAAGGGATGCGAGGAAAGGGGCTGGCCCTCCACCGGCGAATGATGTGCAGAGAGAGCACTGAGGTGGACTCTGACAGAGTTGGACTTGAGGCCTAGATCGGAGAGGTGCAGCAAGTATTGCAGTACCACTGACACTAGGCAGGCGAAAGGGTCCTCAGAACGCTGAGAACACCAGACGGAGAAGCGACGCCATTTGAGTGCGTAAGACTTCCGGGTAGAAGGTCGCCAGGACGACAGCTTCCACTTCCGGGGGGAACGAGAGCGGGGCCAGGACTACCCTCTCAGCAGCCAGGCCATCAGGTGAAGGGCCCGGAGGTTGGGGTGCAGAAGAGTACCCTGATCTTGGGAAAGAAGATCGGGCTGAAACCCCAGAGGGAGAGGGGTGTCCACCGCTAACTGCAGGAGCAGAGGAAACCAGGGTTGCCTCGGCCATCGGGGCACTATCAGGATCACGTAGGCCCCGTCCCGGGCAACCTTGAATAGCGTCCGGGACACCAGCGGCGTGGGAGAAAAGGCATACAGTAGGCCTGTGGACCACGAAATGAGGAAAGCATCCGGGGCCACTCTGAGGGGATGCGGATGCCGAGAGCAGAACCGGGGGAGCTGCCGGTACAGGGGACTAGCAAAGAGGTCCACGGTGGGGGAACCCCACCGGCGGAAGATTTGCTGGGCAACGCCGGGGTTCAACCTCCACTTGTGGGGCTGCAAGACCCGGATCAGCCTGTCGGCCAGGCAATTCTCCTGCCCGGGCAGGTAAACAGCCTTGAGGAGGATGTTGTGGTCGACTGCCCAGGAGCACAGTCGCCGGGCCTCCTGACAGAGCAGGAGGGAGCCCGTGCCCCCCTGTTTGTTCACGTAGAACATGGCCACCTGATTGTCCGTCTGCACCAGTACGGACTGGCGAGAGGTGAGGTGAGAGAAGGTCCGCAGAGCTAGGCGGATCGCCCGCAGCTCCAGGAAGTTGATTTGTTGAGCCGCCTCCCAAGGAGTCCAAAGGCCTTGAGTGCGCGCTCCCTGGCAATGCGCTCCCCATACCAAGAGAGAGGCATCGGTCGTCAGCACCTGGGAAGGTGCGGGAGACTGAAAGGGCATACCCCGTACCAGGTTGGGCAGGTGGAGCCACCACTGCAGAGAGGAGACCAGGCGGTCGTAGATCTGTAGAAGGTCCGCCAGACCTCCTGTGGCCTGATGCCATTGAGTGCGGAGACACCACTGGACAGGCCTCATATGCAGTCGGGCGTTCGGCGTGACATGGACCGTGGAGGCCATATGACCGAGCAGCTGCAGGAACCTTCGGGCCGGAACCGGAGACGCACTGTGGAACCGGCCTGCCAAAGCCATGAGCCTGTCGGCTCGCTCCCGAAGCAAGAAGGCACAAGCTCGCAAAGTGTCGAGTCGAGCTCCTATGAACTCGAGATCCTGAGAGGGGAGCAACGTGGACTTCCCGACGTTTATGACGAAGCCCAAGTGCTGAAGCAGAGCCACCGTACGCTGTGTGGCCTGAGCGACCTCTGGGGCCGACTGCGCCCGGACGAGCCAGTCGTCCAGGTAAGGAAAGACGAATAGGCCCTGAAGCCTCAGGAAGGCCGCGGCCACCGCCAGGCATTTTGTGAACACCCTGGGGGCGGAGCACAAGCCGAAGGGCAGCACGCGGTACTGATAGTGTTTCCCGGCCACTACAAATCTGAGATATTGTCGGTGGTCCGGATGAATCAGGATGTGAGTATAGGCATCCTTTAGATCCAAGGAGCATAGCCAATCTCCCTGCTGGAGGTAGGGCAGCAAGATTCCAAGGGTAAGCATCCTGAACGTTTCCCGCTGCAGGAACATGTTGAGGTTGCGCAAGTCCAGAATGGGTCTGAGGCCTCCCGTCCTCTTTGGGACCAGGAAGTATCTGGAGTAGAACCCCTGACCCCACTGAGGTTGGGGCACTGGTTCCACAGCCTGCTCCTCCAGCAGACCCTGCAGCTCCTGAAGGAGTAAGTCTCTGTGCAGAGGGGGGCCTCGGGGGCTCCCCCGGGAAATAGGGGGGAGGCACCTGGTGAAAATGCAAGAGGTAGCCCCTTTGAACCACCTGCAGCACCCAGGAATCGGATGTTATGGCTGACCACCTGTGAGCAAAGTGGATCAGCCTGCCCCCCGTGCTGAGCAACGGGTGCGGAGGGGGAGAGGCTATGCTGGCATAGTCAAAAACCCCCACCCTGCGTGGCAGGGGGCTGTGTAGCGGGCTTGGGGGCCCGCGGCCTACGGGGGCCATTCCCCTGACCCTTAGTCTGTGGTCCCTGAGTGGAAGCCGCTGGTACTTGGTATTGAAGGTGGGATTGCTTATAGGCAAGCACCTTCCTCGGGTAAAAAGGCTTCTTCCCTGAACCCTTCCTCTTCTGCGGGGGAGCGGAGGTCTTTCGGGACAGTCGAGTCCGAGTGAGAGTCTCGGACTCGAGTTACGCAGCCTTATCGGACATGGGCTTGCCGAAAAGGTTGTCACCACAGCAGGGGACATCAACTAACTTGTCCTGTACCCACCCATGGCTCGAGGTCGGATGACTGGAGCCAGGCCTGTCGGCGGGCACCGATGCCGGCTCCAGCTACTCGGGCCGACGCCTCGAAGCTGTCGTAGGCCGCCCGAGAAAGGAACTTCGAGCACTCTCGAATACTATCGGACAAGGCCAGGAACCTCTGCAAAGGTTCGTCGGAGAGACCAGCAGAGAACCCGGCGAGCTCTTTCGCCAGGTCTCGGAGGAATATGCCCATATACAGCTGGTATGTCTGGACTTTGCAGGCAAGCATGGAACCCTGGAAGCACTTCCTACCGAGGGCATCCAGGTTATGGGCCTCCTTACCCGGGGGCACCAAGGAGTGCATCTTTTGACTCTTAAGCCGATGCATTGCCGATTCCACAACCATGGAGTGGTGTGGCAGTTGCGCCTTCTGGAACCCGGGGCTCTTGCGGACTCGATAAATCGAATCGATCCGCTTGCTTAACACCGGTGTCGAGGCCGGGCTTTCCCACATGCGGAAGAGCAGCCGCTCCAGCATCGGAGGGACCGGCACAGTAAAGGCCTCCTTTGGGGGAGAGTCGTACTGGAGTGCCTCAAGCTCTTCCGCGCAAGGCTCCTCCTCTGGATCCGCGGGGAAAGCCAAAGCCTTGGCCATATCCCGCACAAAATCAGAGAAGCGCGTATCCTCCGGAAGGGATCGCCTTCGAGGCTCCGACTCGGGCGAGTCGGAGGGGACACACCGGGTCTGAAAAGAGCCGGGCGACTCGTCCCCTTCCGTGTCCCAGTCCGACGCCTCCGTGGAGGAATCGAGGGGCTCCGTGCGGGCGAGGGTTTGTCCCGACGCCGGCGTCGACGACCTCGGTCCCGAACGGGAGGCCGAGGGAGACCTCGACCGAGGATTGACTCGAGCACGCATCGACTCGAGGATCGACTCGGCCGCCGGGGTCGACTTGGGCGTCGACGTCCCGGTGGTCTGGGCAGATGCACTGGCGATGCCGGTCATCCAAACCCGCTGCTGGTCCAAGAAGGCAGAGATACTGCGCTCCAAGGATGTCAATCTGAGGTCAAGCCCAGAAGACCCGGCAGCCACCGACTCGGGCCCCGACGGCGTCGGGCCCGACGACGGTTCCGTATTGGAGTCCAGGAGGACAATAGTACTCACATGCGGCTCCACCTCGAGTCGAGGAAGTTTAGAAGGTCTCTCCGCCTCCGAGGACTCGGGGCGGCTGGCGGGGCTATGCGACCCGGCCCGCGAGGGACCAGGTGCATCCTCCGACGACGCCCGCGCGAGTTTCCTCTGCAGACGATGCTCCCGGCCAGGGGACCCCCGCTCAGAGGAACTCCGACGGAGCTCGTGGCCGGAGTCACGAGACGTCGGAGCCTCCGACGAGGTCCAGGCCGGACTCGGGGTCAGCGAAGATTCGGTCCTTTTGCGATTGCCGACTCCTCAGCGACTTGGAGGACATCTTGCCACACGGACCACAGCTCCCAGAGTCATGGTTGGGTCCGAGGCAACGGAGGCAGAAATTATGCGTGTCTGTAAGAGACATTAATTTAGAACAATGATCACATTTTTTGAACCCGCTGGCAGGCATCGGGGGAAAAAGGGCCCCCGCGAGGTCGAAAGACCGAGCCACCAGGGGTGGAAAATAAGTGGCGGGAACGCCAGTTAAAAATTGAAAACAAAAAAGAATTGTGAACGGACTCGATAAGGAAAAATCGAGGCCGGGCAGGAAAAGGACACGCGAACCGAGAAAACAACAAAGAATTAATCAACTTTTTCAGCGGTGGTAACAAACTACGTCTGTAGGGCTCCGCGGAAAAAAGAAGACTGAGCAAGATGGCATCCTTGGGCGGGAAGAGGACCGCGCATGCGCGCTGCAATCCCAAAGGCTTTCTTCGAAAGCTGGGGAAATTGCTCCACGAGGGCTCAGTCGGCGCCATCACCCATAAGTGAGGACTGACTTCCTGCTTGGTCCTGGAGAAAAAGGAGATAGAGCAGGTTTTAAACTAGATAATGGGGAAAAGCAGACAATCACCCAAGAGCGCATGGTTCGGAAGAATGTATCCTTGAAGGATATTACCAAAAGCAGAGAGGTTCCAAAATAGAGTAAAGTAGTCCAAATGCCCTCAAGTATGGAGCAGACAGAGCTTAAAGATCCCAAATTACCCATGTCTACCAATAGCCAGATTAATATTAATAAAATACAGTTTCTAAAATGCTTGCATGCAAATGCTAGAAGTCTAAAAAATAATATGGGAGAGTTAGAATATATAGCACTAAATGAGAGGTTAGATATGATTGGAATATCAGAGACATGGTGGAAGAAGGACCAGTGGGACACTGGGATACCTGGGTACAAACTATATCGTAATGATAGAGCTGATCAAATTGGTGGAGGGGTTGCGCTTTAAGTTAGAAAGGGCACTGAGTCAGAAAGGATTAAAGTTTTGCAGGAAACAAAATTTGCTGTAGAATCTCTATGGATTGAAATTCCATGTAAAAAGGGAAAGGCGATGGCAGTGGGAGTGTACTATTGACCGACTGGCCAGAATGAACAAATGGATGACGAAATGCTCAAAGAAATCAAGGAAGCTAACAAAAGTTACAGCACAGTAATAATAATGGGTGATTTCAATTACCCCAGTATCGACTGGGTCAGTGTCACAGCAGGACATGCTAGGGAGATAAAGTTACTAGATGAAATAAATGACTGCTTCTTGGAGCAGCTGGTTCATGAACAGACCAGAGGGGAAGCCATATTAGACCTAGTCCTTAGTGGAACACCAGATTTAGTGCAAGAGATAAGGATGTTGGGGCCACTTGGCAATAGTGATTATAGCATGATCGCATTTGATTTAATTAGTGGAGAGGGGATAGTAAGGAAATCCACAGAACTACCTTTTAACTTTCGAAAGGGAGACTATGATAAAATGAAAACAGTTAAGAAAAAACTAAAAGGAGCAGTTGCAAAGGTTAAAGACTTACATCAAGCTTGGGTGTTGTTGAAAAATACTATCTTGGAAGCCCAGAACAGCTGTATTCCACGCTTTAAGAAAAGTGGAAGGAAGTCCAAAAAATTGCCAGCATGGTATAAAGGTGAGGTCAGAGAGGCTGTTGCCAAAAAAGGATCTTTCAGGGAATGGAAAAAAGAGCCAAACGATGAAACCTGGAAACAGCACAAGCACTGGCAAATCAAATGCAAGGCATTGATAAGGCAGGCAAAGGGAGAATTTGAGAAGCTTGCTGCGGAAGCAAAAACGCATAATAAAGACTTTTACAAGTACATTCGTAGCAAAAACCTGTGAGAGTGTCAGTTGGTCCAGTAGATGATAGAGGGGTTAAAGGGGTACTAAGAAGCGACAAGGCGATAGCGGAGAGACAATTAATTCTTTGCTTCAGTCTTTACTGAGGAAGATGTAGGGATGTTACCCATGACTGAAGTGGTATTTAAAGGTGTGGAAGAATTGAAGAAAATATTGATACATCGAGAAGATGTATTACAAATATTAGATAAACTGAAGAGTAGCAAATCACCTGGGCCGGATGGTATACATCTAAAGGTGTTGAAAGAACTGAAATATGCGATTGCAGACCTGCTATTAGTAATCTGTGAACTATCATAAAAATCATCTGTAATACATTGGCAATCCTCCAATCGTCAGGTAACGCCAATTTTTAAAAAGGGTTCCAGGGGTGATCCAGGAAACTACAGACCGGTGAGCCTGACGTCACTACCGGGAAAAATGGTAGAAACCATCATAAAGAACAAAATTACTCAGCATGTAGATAGTCATGGCCTAATGGGAGACAGCCAACATGGCTTTAGACAAGGAAGATCTTGTCTTACTAATCTGTTATGTTTTTTTGAAGGTGTGAATAAACAGGTAGACAAAGGTGAGTCGGTTGATATAGTGTATCTGGACTTTCAAAAAGCCTTTGACAAGGTCCCTCATCAGAGACTTTTGGCAAAACTAAAGAGTCATGGGATAGGAGGCAGTGTACTATTGTGGATCAGGAACTGGTTAAAAGACAGAAAGCAGAGGGTAGGGCTAAATGGCCAATTTTCCCAAAGGAGAAAGCATAGTTACTCACCTGTAACAGGTGATCTCCAGGAACAGCAGGAATTGAGTCTTCACATATGGGTATCGGTACCGACGGAGCCTGCGTGGGAACGCCCCCCAGTGTCCAATAGGAAAGCTTTTGGGAGCATCCCACAGCGCCTGCGTGCTGCCTTCCTGCCTTTCCCAACTCTCCCTCTCCAGTTGAGTTTAAAGCTGAGAGAAAAGAGAGAGAGAAAAATACAACTCCTAGGGGAGGAGAGTGGGTTGTGAAGATTAAATTCCTGCTGTTCCCAGAGATCACCTGTTACAGGTGAGTAACTATGCTATCTCCAGGAACAAGCAGGAATGTAGTCTTCACATATGGGGGACTCCCTAGCTGCAGATGCCAGGGAGAAACCCCAGAGGTTGAGTGCCCTTGTGAAAGGGCTTCACTTCCCCCCATGGATCTCTGGCATCCTATCAGGGATGGTGCGTAGGAGTTGATTAAGTATGGAACAGGTGTTGAACAGCCTGACCAACAAGGCATCCCGGCGGAAGCCCTTGTCTAAGCAGTAATGGGCTGTGAAGGTATGAACCGAAGCCCAAGTAGCTGCTCGGCAGATGTTGCCAATAGAGACAGAGTGAAGATGAGCCATAGAGGCTGCCATGGCTCTCACATTATCAGCTGTGACATTGCCTTCCAGAGGAAGATTTACACTCTCATAGGCAAAATATATACACTGTGCAAACCAGTTGGACAGTGTTCTTTTGGAGACTGGAAGTCCCAAATGACTAGGATCAAAAACAAAAAGTTGAGGACTTCCTATGTTGCTGTGTCCTTTGTAAGTAAAAGGCCAGAGCCCTTTTACAATTAAAAGTATGAAGATTCCTTTCTGCATTTGAGGCATCAGGCCTTGGGGAAGAATACAGGAAGGTAAACCGCTTAGTATAAATGAAAAGGTGATACCACCATTGACATAAAGTGTGGATGAGTCCTAAGGACTACCGTATCATGATGGAACCTTGTATAAGGAGAATCAGCCACCAATGCTTGCAATTCACTGATGCGATGTGCTGATGTGATTGCAATAAGAAAGATGACCTTTCAGGAAAGGAATTTCAAGGAGGTAGTGGCTAATGGTTCAAAAGGCGGTTTCATAAGCTGCCCAAGAACCAAATTTAAGTCCCATGCCACCAGTGGTGGCTTAATGGGAGGCTTAGTTGAAAGAAGACCTCTCAGAAATCTCACTATGAGAGGATGAAAGAAAATAGGTTGCCCATTTAGATGCTTGAAAGAAGCTGCAATAGCACTCAAATGAACTCTCACTGAATTGTTCTTAAGCCCTGCATTAGATAAATGAAGGAGATACTCCAGTAATGATTCCAGAGGTATCGCAAGAGGGTTGAGACCCTTCTGCGAGCACCATATGGTAAACCTTTTCCACTTGAAAGCATAAGAGTGTCTTGTGGAAGGCTTCCAGGAAGCATAAAGGATAGCCCTTACCTGCTGAGAAAGGTTAAGACTGAAGTTCTAGGCTTTCACAACCAGGCCCTGAGATGCAGAGACTGGGGATTGGGATGCCACAGCATCCTGTCCTCCTGAGAAAGGAGATCTGAAGCAGATCCTAACTCCAGAGGCAGAGCTTGAGAGAGATGTAGGAGCAGAGGGTACCACATTTGCCGTGGCCAATGGGGAGCTATGAGAATCATATGACCTCTGTCTCTCTGAAGCTTGAACAGGGTTTTCGGAATTAGGGGAATGGGTGGAAAGGCATATAGGAAGTTCTGGCCCCAATGGAGGAGGAAAGCATCCCTGGCCTGACAACCTTGAGACAGAATTCTGGAACAGAACCGGGGAAGTTTGGCATTCAGCGGACTTGCGAAGAGAACTATGTCCAGGGTTTCCCAAATTTTGAAAATTTTGGCCACATGGCCTGCATGGAGAGACCATTCGTGTGGAAGCAGAACTTGACAGTCTATCTGCCCAAGAGTTTTGAATGCCTAAAAGATACACTGCAAGGAAATGAATCTGATGCTCTCTGGCGAGGGCCCATAGTCGCAAAGCTTTGTTGCATAGAGACAGAGCCTGTTCTACCCTGCTTGTTCACATAGAACATGGCTACTTGATTGTCCGTTTGAACTAGGACTGTCTTGTAGCTGAGCTGGGTGTGGAATACCTGAAGAGCAAGGAAGACTGCTCTGAGTTCCAGGAGACTGATATGTAGATAGGTCTCCTGTGGAGTCCAGGTACCCTGGGTAGAGAGGCCTTGCAGGTGGGCTCCCCAACCCACCTGTGAATTATCTGTTAGAGTGGCTTGGGGTGGAGGTTGCTGAAAAGGTGACCCCACCAAAAGGTTTTGGGGTGATTGCCACCATTGGAGGGACAAAAAAAAATCTGAGTTTGCTATTTTATCTGACAGGCAACCTGACGCCTGAGTCCATTGAGTGGATAAAGTCCACTCGGCTGCCCTCATATGGAGGCGAGTATAAGGAATCACATGCACGGTGGATGCCATGTGGCCTAGCAACTAACATTTCCCGAGCAGTGAGGTGAGGTTTTAGCACTGCTTGGGAAGCTAACTGCACAATGCAAGGCCAGCGGGGCTGTGGAAGGTAGGCCCTTGTCTGTCTGGTATCCAGCAGAGCTCCTATAAACTCTAGGGACTGAGTGGGAGCAAGGTTGGATTTTGGGAAGTTTATGACAAGTCCCAAATACTGAAGGATGCGCATTGTACAAGAGAGCGCAACCCTGGCCTCTGGCTCTGAAGGGGCTCGAAAAAGCCAGTCGCCTAAGTAAGGGAAGACGAATATTCCTAGGGTGCGAAGAAATGCTGCCATCACAGCCATGCATTTTGTGAACACCCTTGGTGCTGAGGCCAGGCCAAAAGGAAGAACCCTGTATTGGTAGTGCTTCCCTTGAAATAGAAAGCAAAGGAACTTTCGATGAGTTGGATGGATGAGAACATGTGTATGCATCCTTGAGATCTAGAGAACAAAGACAATCCTGACTCTGAAGGTACGGCAGCAGAGTTTCTAGAGAAATCATTTTGAATTTCTCTTTGAACAGGAATTTGTTGAATTCTCTGAGGTCTAAAATGGGTCTGTCCCCTCCTGTTTTCTTTGGAATAGGGGGAGTAGAACCCTGTACCCTGTTGGAGAATGGGTACCTCTTCTATTGCCCCTAGGGCAAGAAGCACAGTGACATCTTGACCCAAATGGTCACTGAGAGAGGTCTGAGAATTGAACTGTCTTACCACTGTAGGAGGGGGCATGCTGAGGAAATGAAGCTTGTACCCCTCTCTTACAATAGACAGAGTCCAATTTTCTGTTGTTATCTGACCCCATCTGGGGGCACAATGACATAACCTTCCTGGAATGGTGGAAGCCTCTGGCCGTTCAGGGCCAGGAAGGCAAAGTTCTCTAGATAGGACTCAAAGCCCCTGTGAAGGCTGAGTCTGCTAAGCCGGTTGAGGCTTAGCAGCTTTTGTTTTTCTTTGCCTAGGTTGTTGCTGCTGTCCCTTTTGGGCAGACTGACCTAAACGATGCCCCTGCTGGGTATAGGAGGGATAAAACTTCTTACTGAAGAATGGTTTCTTGTAGGATTTTTTCCTGCCAATTCTTGCCAAAGAGATTCTCTCCTGTGCAAGGAATATCCCCTAGTTTATCCTGTACCCAGAGTTCCAAGTCAGATGCCTGGAGCCAGGCAAATCTACGTGCACCTATGGCAATAGCAGCGGTTCTGCTTATGCACTCAAAGCTGTCAAAGGCTAGACGATTCACAAACTTGGAAACATCCTGAGCATGTTTGACAAGGGCAAGGTAATCCTGCCTCTTATCGGGAAGGAGAGGGCTCATAAGCTCTAAATCTCCCGTAACCTCCTTAAGGAACATTCCCATATATAATATATAGGAACTGATCCTAGCAGAAAGCATAGAAGCCTAGAAGGTTCTACGTCCAAAGGCGTCAAGAGTCCTACACTCACGTCCTGGAGGATTAAATGCATGCCTTTTCGCACTCTTGATCCTTCTCATAGCTGATTCCACTACCATGGAATGGTGTGGTAGCTGAGTCTTCCGAAACCCAGGAAAAGGAGGAACTCGATACATGGTGTCGAGTCTTCGAGAGTGAGGAGATGTGGTTAGAGGTGTTTCCCACATCCTTAACATGAGATCATGCAAGATCTCATGAATAGGTAAGGTAGCTGCCTCCTTGGGAGCTTTAGGGTATTGTAGGATTTCTAATTCCTTTGCCCTAGGCTCTTTTTCAGGAGCCACTGTGATGGAAAGACCTCGAGCCACATCTCAGATAAAATCCTGAAAGGACATATCCTCTGGTGGAGACATCTTATGGTGAGGAGAAGAGGAGTCCTCAGGAAGAAGTACTCTGGTATCGGCAGAGCTTTCAGAGTCTTCAGACTCATCCGAGTATTCAAAGTATCTCCGATCTGGGTGATCACGCAAGGCACAGTACCAGTACTGATCAAAGTCGGCATCGGAGGAGTCCGGTACCGACTTGTCGATACCAAATGGATAAGCATGACCCGGTCCTGGTAGAATACCTGCCGATGTCGATGCAGTCGGTACCAGAGTCGGTGCCGATACCGGTTGAATTGTCTGAAGCGGTTTCAGGGGCATCGAGGCCGTGAGAAGAGCCGCCAGACTGCGTTCAACAGCCAAGAATCTCTGGTCTATCGATGCTGCCGATGCTTGGGTATCGGTACCGGATGAAGCAGCCGGTACCCCAGAGCATGGCACTAGTAGTTCTGCCGAGGTTGAGACCTCGATAACACCCTTTGCTCACCGTATGCTCTCCCAGGAGGGATTGAGCCTCTGCAGCATCGAGCCACTCATCTCCATCGGCTGCCCAATTGGGGCAGATCGGGCTGTTAAGGAGTGTGCAAGCAGCAGGACAGTCCCTTTACTCACCGTGTGCTCTCCCAGGAGG
The DNA here is from genome assembly GCA_033557465.1 of Ichthyophis bannanicus. Taxonomy (NCBI): domain Eukaryota; kingdom Metazoa; phylum Chordata; class Amphibia; order Gymnophiona; family Ichthyophiidae; genus Ichthyophis; species Ichthyophis bannanicus. The sequence continues at coordinate 160,005,562 of CM066045.1, forward strand.
AACTGAGCCTCTGCAGCATCGAGCCACCCCCATCTCCATCGGCTGCACAATCGGGGCAGATCGGGCTGTTCTTAAGGAGTGTGCAAGCAGGCGCACCCGCGCCAGAGGGCCCTTCGGCATGGTCCAGAGAGAACGGTCCGTGACTTTTCAGACTACACTTCAGCCTTAGCCCGTCATCAGCACGTCAGGAACAGTGTAACGCATAATCGACCTCCACGACCACGACCCCACTACTACGGAGGCCCAAGCACCGCAACAGAAATCTCAAGGTAACTCGCGGTGTGAGAGACCCTAGAACCATTGTTATACTGCCTGTATTTCATAATAGCCGTCGCTACAATTACCTAGCCGTTCCCACCGTTCTTTCAGCTGTTAAAAGTGTGACTAATTAATTTTTTCTGCATCCTGTCTGCTGAATCAAAGTAGCGTTACTGTGAATGTAACTATTGAGGCAAAGTAATTTTCTCATACTGGTGATTGTGATACAGAGATGAAACAAAGTACTTTTACTGTAATGAGAGCACTGAATCAAAGTATCTTCCCCATATCGATAATTATGACACAAAGTAACTATCAATTCAACAGTTAAACATTGTAGGCTCTTTTACCTATAAGTTCAGCCCTAAGCTATCCTGATTCCAGCATACATTACGCCTGCCAGTGCCCACAACCCATATACCCGGCCTCTTCCCACTTCTAATACCCTTCTTGTTACAACTTAAGCAGTCTCTGGGAGACCACTTCGGTCACCTTAGACTGACAGCACACATCAACAAAACATGACTATATCCTTACTAACCCTCACAACAATCTACTTACTTACCATTACCAATGCCATCTATGACTAATGCACTCACGCATGACCACAACCCTATCCCCCTAATTCATAGCACGAGTAAGAAATGCTACCGCAATCATTACCAACCACAACCAAACTACTACAAGAGACAGGCACGCTTGTTCTACATAGCACTAGAGCATGCAACAAACTCAAAATTTAACAAACCATATGTACGCCATAACCTCAGGTGCACACTTATTAATGCATGCTCGGCCCGTAATAAATGGCCAGCCATTACTGACCTAATAACCAATCTAAACCTAGATATTCTAATGGTCACTGAAACATGGCTCTCGGACACTGACACTGTTCTACTAAATCAACTCACCCCTCCTAACTTCTCAATCTTCACATGCAACAGGGCTAACAGAAGAGGAGGTGGTGTCTTCATACTAGCAAAAACCGAACTCCAATACAGAATCAGCTTAGCCAGCAGCTCACAACATCTTCACACACTCACCATATCTAACAAATCCAACTCTATCAACCTCATCTATAGGGCTCCAAGCTCCTCAGCAGACGAACTCTCCAACATACTTGACTTAGCATGTAATCCTGAAAATCCAAACAAACAAAATTGGCTGATGGGTGACTTTAACCTCATCTCCATCCAACCCAGCATAGCTAACACCTTCCTCGAGGCAATGGATAACCTCATCTTCAAGCACATCATAAATGATCCCACCCACCAGAGGGAATTCTCTCGATCTGGTATTCGCCCCCCCCCCCCCCCCCCGCAGTCACAAGCAAGAAGTGCCTACTTGACCTCTCCATCACACCTGTCCCCTGGTCAGACCACAGCCTAATAACCTTTCAGATGCCATCACAACTGGAACAAGCTACACGCAGCCGACGAAATACACTAGCATCTGCAAATCCTACACATTTCAAACCATTCGATAAGGAAGAGATTACTAAGCTTGCTCTCCCAAGACTCGCTCAATCACCACCCAACCTGAATGACATGGTTGCTAATTGGAACGACACCCTTAACTTGTACGCCCAACGACCACCCTCCAACAATCAATCAACATCCAATAACCGCTGTGGAAAAAGGCATACAGCACCATGGTTCTCTCCTGAGCTAAAGACTTCCCTGCTCCACCTGAGAAAGCTTGAGAGAAAATGGCGTCGCACCCATAACACTTCGGACCAAGCCACATACCTAGACCACTTGAAGACTCATCGTGAAGCAATATGGGACAAGATGAAAGAGTTCCACTCTGATCTACTTAGCCGCTCGCTAAGCAAATCACGCGATCTCTTCAATTTGGTAAAATCCTTAACGAACCAGCACCACCGCAACAAGAACATATACAACTACAGTTATATACCACCTATATTCAATCCAAAGGCGTCAAAACAATAACATCCACCATACCAGAACCTACCCATGCACCTCAGTACCAGAATCCACTCAAGCTTTCACCTCCATCCGTGAAAAGCATTGAAGAAATTACTGCCTCCATTAACACCACCACCGCACCAAATGACCTATGCCCTGCATACTGGATCAGATCAATGCTATCTGAACTCAGCCCAATCATAGCTGCGATAGCAGACCTGTCCTTCTCAACAGAAATATTCCCACCTGCTCTTATGCAGACATCCATTTGACCACTTTTAAAGAACCACCAGATGGACCCAAAGAAGGAGGAATCTTACCGGCCGATCTCCAGCATCCCACTGCTAGCCAAAATTCTCGAGAAGGTGACTCAGACAGATCCAACAACATATAGACACCTCATCCCCCTAGACCCTTGCCAACATGGTTTTAGGGAAGCTCATGGAGTGGAAACCCTCCTGACCTCCCTAATCAACACACTCATCAGTGAGATAGACAGCACCAAAAAAGGCGTCGCTCTAATCTTCCTTGACATTGCCGCTGCGTTTGATTCAGTCGACCATGACCAACTCTTAGCTCGACTCCACAACAAAGGAATCCAGGGTCTTGCATGGGATTGGTGCAAGTCCTACTTAGAAGAACGATGGCAACAAGATCGGATCGGCCACAACACATCTGAACCTTTTCGGCAAAAGCAAGGAGTACCCAAAGGCTCCTCCCTATCTGCGCTGCTCTTTAATATATACATGCAACCAATTTGTGAAATCACTCGCTCATTCGGCATGTCCTGCCTCCTCTATGCAGATGATGTGCTGATATTCACACCTATCAACATCACCCTTCCCGATTATACAGCCTTAGTCGATTGCTTCAACGCAATAACAGACTGGCTTCTCAATCAGAACCTACGAATAAATTTCAAAAAACCTGAGGTCCTAATTGCCACAAAAAACAAACTTCTCTCCCCCTCCGACCCTAAAAGGGAGAGACGCAGAACTTCCAATCAAACCAAACATACGTTAACTTGGTGTGACATTAGATCAGCAACTGAACTTCACAATGCACATAAGCTGCACTGTAAAGACCATTTACTACAAGATCAAGACCATACTGAGACCAAACTGAGACCCATGTTGGATACAGAGAATTTCCACACAATATTCCAAGCGTTAATTACACCCCACTTCGACTACGCAAACATTATACTCCACGGACTTCCCAAGAATACCTTAAACCCGTTACACTTAGCCATGAATGCTGGCGCTTGCGTCCTGTGCGGAGCCTCAAGGATGGACCACATAACTCCCATCCTTAGGAAAACTACACTGGCTGCCGATAAGTAGCAGGATCTCCATACAAAGCCCTCCTCATCACGTTCAAATCCATTAATAAGATATCTCCCCCCTCAATCGCAGACTTACTCACTCTCACTCCTAACAATAGATCTAGGAGAACATTAGCTGCCAATGCCCTAATTATCCCAAAAGAAACCATAAAATGCACACAATCAACTAACAGAGCATTCGCGTTCTATGCCCCCAGAAGCTGGAACAACCTACCCCCCAGCATCAGATTGATCAGTGACCTCAGGCAATTCAGGAAAGCCCTCAAGCACCATTTATTCCTGGAGCACTTCTCACAACCAAACGACTCACCTACTCCCTCCTCACAAACCAACCACCTAATATGAATTGCAAAAAAGATTAAGTCACATAACAAGTAATACATACCAGACAGTTTTGTAATCCGGCAGCTGTACTGCCTCTGTTGTACATTATTGTAAATAATACCAAGCTATTTAAATGTACATAGTTACCCCAGTTCAACTCCTTGTTACGTCCCTTGTTTTATGTAAACTCAGGTCAGATATGTTACTGTCCTAGAGTCAAATTGTTAACTGTAAACCGCACTGATAATAAAGGGCGCGGTATAGAAGAGCTGTTAAATAAATAAATAAAACCTGGAGCCCCATTAGTGCTTTGGAAGCCAAAGCCTCCCGCCGGGGCAATTTTGCCGGTGAAAGTCCCTCAAGTGCAACGCCAGAGGCATCTTGATGTTTAGAGGGAGATCTACCCTTTGAGGACCGGCTAGATTTATGTTTAGTTACCTGAGATCCATGGGAGGAAGATGAAGCCCTGGAAGACGTCAATGCCACAGAGGCTGCATCGGAGGGAAAAAGGGTGCTAATTTTAGCAGCTCGGTTCTGCCGGTCCCTTTTCGACATCATCCCACAGGCAACACACTCCGAAATAGAGTGGTCAGGACCTAAACATTTGAGGCACAACTCATGGGTGTCGGTGACGGAGATGGTACCGCCACACTTGGAACACTTTAAAACCCCAAGCGTGTTTTTTCATTTTAAAGGAAAAATTTGGGCCTAGTGCCCAAAATGGCACATGGCACCTGAGGAGAAAATAACTTGAAAAAACTCCAGAAGAAAGGTTTGTTTTGTTTGTTTTTTTGGAAAAAAATAACGAACCACCGGCGGTACCGGTGTAGCGTCGTATGAAGGCAGACGCGATCACAAAAAAGAATAGAAGGGCATTATTTTCTGCAGTGATAGGATGTGCGACCTGTTGGCTCTGCGGAAAACAATGAACTGGAGAGGGACAGTTGGGAAAGGCAGGAAGGCAGCACGCAGGCACTGTGGGATGCTCCCAAAAGCTTTCCTATTGGACGCTGGGGAGCGTTCCCGCACAGGCTCAGTTGGTACCGATGATACCCATATGGGAAGACTACATTCTTGCTTGTTCCTGGAGATAGGTGAATAGTGGTGTACCCCAGGGATCTGTGCTGGGTCCGCTGCTTTTTGACATATTCATAAATGACCTGGAAAAGGGAATAACGAGTAAGGTTATCGAATTTGCAGATGAAACAAAACTAAAGTTGTTAAAACTCAAGAGGACTGTGGAAAATTGCAAGAGGATCTTGACAAATTGGAAGACTGGGCATCAAAATGGCAGATGAAATTTAATGTGGACAATTTAATGTGGAACCACCACCCAGGAAAAGGATTTAGGCCTCACTGTGGATAATATGTTAAAACCCTCGGCCCAGTGTGCAGCGGCGGCCAAGACAGCAAATAGAATGCTAGGTATCATACGGAAAGGAATGGAAAATAAAACAAAAGATATTATAATGCCTCTATATCGTTCCATGGTGAGACCGCACCTTTTAATATTGTGTGCAATTCTGGTCGCCGTATCTTAAAAAGGATATAGTGTTATTAGAAAAGGTTCAGAGAAGAGCCACCAAAATGGTAAAGGGGATGGAAGGATACCCCTATGAAGAAAGGCTAAAAAGGTTAGGGCTCTTTAGCCTTGAAAAGAGACGGCTGAGGGGAGATATGATAGACGTCTATAAATTAATGACCGGAGTGGAACGGGTAAACGTAGATCGATTGTTTATGTTATCAGAATATAGAAAGACTAGGGGACATGCAATGAAGCTACAGGGTAAACTATTTAAGACTAATAAAAGAAAATATTTTTTCACTCAACTCTGGAATTTGTTACCGGAGGATGTAGTAAAGGCTGTTAGTGTAGCTGGGTTTAAAAAAGGTTTGGACAAGTTCCTGGAGGAAAGGTCCATAAACCATTATTAAGAAAGGACCCAGGATATCAATGCTCGACCCAGTACAAGCACTGTGGAACCTGTGTCTTTTGGGGAAACTGCTAGATACGTATGACCTAGATTGGCCACTTTTGGAAACAGGATACTGGGCTTGATGGACCTTGGTCTGACCCAGTATGGCATATCTTATGTTCTTAATGTTTGTTCACATAGAACAAGGGAGCATGGGTCATACTCCCTCTGGCAGGAGATGGCAGCCCTCTGCTCCTATACAACATGTACAGGGAAATTCCTAAGAGCGGTCTACCTCCTGGGCGGGCCAAGACAATATCCTGGTGGACAATATGAGCAGAGTCCTCCAGCCGCACAAGTAGCGCCTGGATCCCAAAGTGGCCTCCCAGCTGTTTTGACTCTGGGATGTCCCCCTGGTGGGCCTGTTCACCAGCCCGGACAACATGCAGTTGCCCTGCTTCTGCCAGCCGCACCTGTCCCGGTTGACAGCAGACGTGTTCCTCATTCCATGGACAGAAGGCCTTCTATATGCCTTCCCACCAATACAACTGGTCGCTAAGACCCTCTTCAAGGTACAGCATGACAGAGCATCACTAATCCTGAAAGCTCCCTGGTGGCCCAGGCAACCCTGGTGCTCCTCGTCCTGTCGGCGGTGCTGCCGATTCCCCTGGGCCAAGCCCCAAGACTACTCACAGGAGCAGAGCTTTCTCCTACACCCCAACTTGGCGCCCCTATCACTCATAGCTTGGCTGCTAAAAGGGTAGCATTAGCTCCCTTCTACCTCCCACAGGAGAGTCTTCTGGCCTCTCATAAAGCCTCCACAAGAAGGGCATATGCCTCAAGTGGCACCAATTCTTTGTGTGCTGCGCCAAAAGATGGGCAAACCTATTCTCCTGCTTGGCACAAGTGGTTCTCCATCAGTCGTAGGTGGGACTAAAGTCCAACTCAGAGTGCACATGAGCGCTATCGCAGCGCACCATTCTGTTGGGGGCAAGCCACTCTCAGCTCAGCCCCTTGTCTCAGTTTTTGTGAAGCCTCATGCTATCCAAACCCCCCAATCCAACCTCCAGCAGCAGAGTGGGATCTTAATGTGGTGCACTTGCAGTTCACAAAACCATCGTTTTTATTTAGTTAGTTATTATGTCACAAAATGTTGAATGTCATTTTCCATTCAGTGTAAACCACCCCTGATCTCTGGAAGGGGCGGTATAAAAAAAGTTTACAAATAAGTTAAATAAATAAAATCGTTTGCGTCCCTGGCTACCTGCCACTTGGGGTACCTCTCCTGGAAGGTAGTCTTCCTTATGGCACTCACATCAGCTCACAGCAAGGTCCAGGCTCTGATGGCAGAGCCCCCCTACATGAGGTTCTAAAAGAACAGGGCGGTGCTTCCCACCTTCTTTCTAAGGCCTCACGCTGGTAGGGCAGAGACCCTTCTCAATACTTTGGACTGCAAAAGGACCCTGTCCTATCTGCAATGGACTCGGGGCCACCGCAAAGCACCTCAGCTTTTTGTATCCTATGACCCTAGTCGTATGGGGCTCCCAGTGACTAAAGCAAACACTGCCCGCTTTGGTGGTGGACTGCATTACCCTTGCCTATTAGCAGGTGGGAGATCTCACTGGATCAGAAGGTCAAGGTGCACTGTTTCAGGGCCATGGCTACTTCTGTGGCAAATCTGCATTCCATCCCAGTGACGGAAATCTGCTCGGTTGCCACCTGGTCTTTGGTCCATACCGTCACAGTTCACTACTGATTGGAAAGGTAGTGCCGAAGGGACAGTGCCTTCGGCCAGGCCATACTCAATCTCTTTGGGGTGTAGGCAACTCCTGCCCTCCGACCCTTCTATGTTCAGGCTACCAGAATGATGGTTCCCTGCCAGACCCTTGGGTCTTTCGAGAGTCTCTCAGTAGGGACTCAACTGCTTCTGCTCACAGCTCACCCTTTGCAGGTCACTGTGGCATTTTTATAGGTTCTCGGTAGTCTGTAGCTGGGGAGTCCCATATGTGAAGACTGACTTCATGCTTGTTCCCAGAGAAAGCATAGTTACTCACCTTTAACAGGTGTTCTCCATGGACAGCAGGAATCAGTCCTCACAACCCTTCCTCCTCCCCTTGGAGTTGCTTCTTTACAGTATTTTAATTCTTTCCGCCTTAGCTATGTCAGACTGAGGAAAGATGACACCCTTGGGCGGGATGGGACCACACATGCTTGGTACATCTCCAAAAGGCTTTCTTTGAAAGTTGGAGAGATGCTTCCACACGGACTAAAATCAGCACCAATGTCACTCATATGTGAGGAATGATTCCTACTGTCCCAAGAGAACATGTTACAGGTAAGTAACTACGCTTTACACACTGAGCGAGCATTTACACTCAAACATGGGATTGGAATAGCCTCAAAACAAGGCTTCTAAGCACTCACCCATGCAAGGGATACTAACTGCCTATTGATCTATAGTTATTATGCAGTCTAGGTTTCCTCAATCTAGAAACTAAAACTTCTATGGGGGATACAAGATTGGATTCTAAGACAAACCCTGAACTTTGTTCTTTAAAAACAGCCTCATTTCCTAACACACACTGAGCAAAATTAATATTAAAGAACCCCTGGATTGCAAAACACTTCAAGTAATATAATAGTAAAAGCACCAAGTATATCTAAACCTATCTTAAATCTGAAAATACCTATTCTATCCCACAACCAAATATTAGTTTAAGAGACTCCTTTTTTCCTTCATAAAATCATACAAATTTTATCCCACATGCCCAAGTTCCTCCCCAGTGTGCTTAGCAGAAACCCGCCAGGTGGGATCCACCTGCAGCACTGGTTCGTAACAGGTTCTTGTGGGCGTTGCTATTGATGTCATCACTGTAAGGGGCATGACTTTCCTCCTCAGCTTTCCTTGCCAATGCAGCCCACAGCCTCGGTTCCCAAGCAGATGGTGAAACAAAGAAAAAAACGCAGGTAGGCAGAAAAACAGTTCACAGCAAAGGAAAGTCAGTAAAGTCAGACATACTCATACACAATTTGATAACACAAAGTTCAAGGCAGTTAAGATACTCTTCACCTCTATTCATATCCTACAACTTAGAGTGACATTTGCAGTAACATTATGAATTTTTAAAAAGGAATCTATCACCATTAGGGGGCCATCTGAAAATTTAGATTCGTTAGTTTAAAAAAATGGCTGCTTTATGAATAGAACTAAATACTTCTAGTAGAACCAGCAACAAAAATGGTGAGACAACACTTCCATTCAATCCAATTGGAAGAATCAAGGCAGCTTCCCCAGTGCTCAAAGTACCTGAAATATAATACTCTTGACACAGGGAAGAGGCAGACCCTGGTAGTTGGACTTTATTATCCACTTCAGGAGATGGTGTCCCAAAACCTCAAATACCATACAGACATCTAAACAGGGAGTGTGTCAAGGCAGAAAAAACAAGACAGGCCCAACATCACTAGTTCACTGCATACAGACAGTTTTGGAAGATGTTAGAGTACTTATTTCAGAAAAATAAAGCAAAGTTGTTTACCTGTAATGGGAGTTTCGCCACAGATAGCAGGATAATGCAGCCATACTCCTTGGTGACATCCACTGATGGAGCCAGTGAGTGAAGAGCCCTTCTCCAATAGAGATTTCCATTGCTACTACTAATTTGTAGAGCGCTACAAAGCATAAACAGCACAGTATATATAGATATAAGAGAGAGTCCCTGCTCAGAGCTTACAATCTAATCAATATGAAAATGTCACAAAGCTGGGGACCAGAGTATGGTAAGATACACATGCATTTACGGTAAACATTGGCACCCTTGCAATTTAGGTATGTTGTGTGCAATATCTAGAGACATAATTGGAAATATTCCAACTGTGTCAGTATTTTCAAAGTTACAAAAAAATAAAAAATAAAAAAGGTGCGTGCAACATAGATGTAATTTGAGGGAAAAAAAATGACCTGGACAGGATTAATGGCACCCTTCCATAATACTTGGATGCAGTGATGACAACCTCCAAACATTTCTTGTAGCAATCTAAGTTTTGTACATCTGCTGGTAGTTTCTCCCACTCAAACTGTGATTTGTTCCAGCTCATGAATGTTTCCAGCGTTCCTTTAACCAATGGCAGATTTCAGCCCTTTCCAAAGGTTCTCAATTGCACAGAGATCAGGACGCATTGCCAATCAATTTAGAACAGTCAATTTTTCTCCTTTTATCCATTCTTTTGTACTTTTTGATGTATCTTTTGGGTCACTGTCCTGCTGGAGGACCCATGACTTTCGATCCAGACCTAGCTTTCTGATACTAGGTAGCACATTTCGCTTCAAAACATCTTGTTAGTCCTCCGATTTCATGATTCCTTTAATATGTTCCAGGACTCCAGTTCCTGAGGCAACAAACCAGCCTCACAACATTATGGAACCTCCACCATATTTAACTGTAAGAAGGTCCCCCCCCCCTCTCCTTATAACCTTTATTTCCTTCATCTGTAAATGTATCACTGGTATACATTACCAAAGAGCTCAAGTTTGGTTTAATCTGTCCACAGAACATTTTCCCTGAAGGATTGTGGTTTCTCAAGGTGGTTTAGAGAAAAGATCAGGCATGACTTGTTTGAGTAGTGGGGTCCTCCTTGGCCTTCGCCCATGAAGTCATTCTTTGTGTAGTGCATGGCGTATGGTGTGGGTTGAAACCACCACTCCAGATGGCTCCAGGTCAGCCTTAAGCTCTCTGGATATTGTGTGTGGTGTTTTTCCAACAGTTCGTACTAATCTTTGAAGACTTCTTGGATTACATTTTCTCTTCCCACCACATCCTGGGAGATTCTTGATAGTTCCATAAGCAGAAAACTTAACATTGCAAACTGTAGACACAGGAATCTCAAGGTCTTTGGAGATGGCCTTGTACCCCTTTGAAATTTGATGTTTGTTGATAATGGCTTTTCTGACAGTTCTCAGGCAGGTCTCATCTTCACCATTGTGAAAATGGAACAGGGAGTGAATGTGGCCATTTTAAACATTAAAACCATCTTTCGCTGGTTGATTCAAGTCATACTGACAATTGATATTACAGGTGGAGTGGAGGAGTGGTCTAGTAGTTGGGGCAAGGTACCTCAGGCCAGAAGGTCAGGGGCTCAAATCCCACTAGAGGACAGCAACCATGGGCCATAAGGACTGGGGTTTCTAGTCCCACAGGTGCTCCTTGTTGTCTTGTCTTGGGCAAGCCACTTAACCCTCCATTGCCCATATTCCCTGTAAAATAGTTATCTCCAAGTTATAATACCCTGTTCAATGTAATTTCAGTTTGTTCAATGTAAACCTCCTTGATATCATGAAAGGCCTTTGACTGGAGTGTGTCCAACTTTGCCCCAATGAACTCCAGACATTGTGTCAGAAGGAGGTGAAACTTGGGGTAGTTTATGACAAAGCCCAAGTGCTGCAAAACCTGGATGGTGCGTGTGGTAGCCTGCTGCACCTCTGAGACACTGCCTACCTTTATGAGCCAGTTGTCCAGGTAGGGGAAGACAGACACCCTGGAGACAGACGAAGGTTGCCATGACTGACAGGCATTTTGTGAAGACCATTGGGGCAAAAGCCAAGCCGAAAGGAAGCACCCTGTAATGAAAGTGGGTGCACCCCACTATGAACTGCAGGTACTGCCTGTGGTTGGGGGTGAATGGGGATGTGGATATACTATAGGAATCCTTGAGGTCTGGAGGTATGGCAGCAATGTTCCAAGAGGGAGCATCTTGAACCTCAACCTCACCAGGAATTTGTTGAGGTTGCACAGGTTGAGGATGGGCCTTAGGCCCCCTGTTCTTTTTGGCACGAGAAAGTACCTGGAGTAGAATACCTTGCCCTTGAGATGGTGGGGCACCTGTTCCACTGCTTTGTCCTCGGGAAGACCTGCCAACTCCTTCAGTAGAAGGTCCCGTTGGAGGGGAGATGTGAGAGGCTCTCCCAGAAAATAAGGGGGAGATGTTTGAGTCAGGTGGAGGTAACCCTTCCTGATCACCTGAAGTGCCCAGGAGTCGGTGGTGATGGTCAAACACCTTTGGGCATAGTGGGCCAGACATCCCCCTGTGGGCTGCTGATCTCCTTGGAGTAGAGAGGCTATGCTCAAGGAATCAAACACTCCCCCCCCCCCCCCCCGCGCCAGAGCCTGAGGTTTTGGAGCCTTCTGCTTACAAGGGCCATGTGCCCATGTCCCTTGGTCAGCTGACCCTGTTGGGTAGCCAGGGAGGCCTGATAAGGTGGGTAGTTTCTGTAAGCATTTTACCTGAGCCCTTCTGTCGGGGAGGGGTAGCGGTCTTTTTGGAGAGCATGATCCTCATCATGAACTAGATCTCCAGCTCGGCAGCCTTGTCAGTCATGGGTTTGCCAAAGAGATTCTCTCCTTGGCATGGGACATCAACCATTTTGTCCTGAACCCACTAGGCTCAAGGTTGGACAACTGTAGCCAAGCTTGGCATAATGCACTAATGCCCGCCTCTGCTATTCAAGCTGCCAACTCTAACCTGTCACAGGCCACCCAAGACATGAACTTGAAGCACTTATGGACTGCCTTGACCAGGTTTTTGAACCATTGCAGGGGTTCCACGGAGAGACCAGCTGAGAACCCAGAGAGTTCCTTTGCCAGGTTTCACAGGTACATGTCCATACAGCGAGTCAAACTATTTGTTCACCACCGGCACCAACACCAGGGTCTCCCACATATGGAACATCAGCTGTTCCAGGATGGGAGGGATGGGCGCCATGATGGATTCCCTTGGAGGAACCTCATACTGAAGGATTTCTAACTCATCCACCCGAGTCCTCTGTAGGGAACACCAGAGCCTTAGATATATCCTTGACAAAATCAAGGAAGCCTATATCCTCTGGCAGGGACCGCTGTCGAGGCTCTGAGATGGGAGAGTCTAATGGGAGATCACAGTGGCGACAGTTATCGGGGGGACGACTCATCCTCTCCCACTCAAGAATAGTCCATTGAGGACTCATAGGACTGCTCTGTGGGCCTTGTCGCTCCAGATTCCCTGCGGCGAGTACCCAGCACACTTGCCAGAGATGATTGCAGTCCTGTTAAGCAGGAATCGGATCGAGACCTTGGCCGAGGATAGACTTGAGGCCAAAGGACCTTGAGGATCGGCTCGGCCTCCAGGGATATCGTCGACATCGAGGGCCCAGTGGTTGGGGTGAATGATCCGGTCTCTACCAGACAACAGCGCCCACTGCTGGTATTTGAAGGCAGAAAAAAAAATGCGCTTGAGGGCCGCAATTCTGGACTCCAGGCCAGAAGGCTCCACAGCCTTCGGCACATGCACCGAGGGACTCAGGCCCAGCGCCGGCTCCCCTGAAGGGGAATCCTCGATAAAGATGGTGTCTGAGGACCAAGGCCGGTCTGAGGTTGATTTCTTCTGGGGGACCTTTGCAGGCCACTCCTCCTCCAATCCCTCGGACAAGAGTCTTGGGCTGTTGGACCTGGCCTGGGGGGCATCCAGCCAGTCAGATCCGTCCAAGGACAACGCCTTTGAGGGCTGCTTCTTCTTCCGGGGTTCCCTTCAAGGGGGAGCGCCTTTCAGAGGACCCATGATGGGGCTCAGGTAGGTCCGTCCAAGGTGTTGAGGCTTCAGATGAGGTCCTGGCCTTCAGAGGCACCGGGGACTTGGGGGAAAACTTATTGTGCTACTGCTGGCGGCTCTTGAGGGCCTTGCTGGACCAATGTTCCCTCTAATTTTCTGTAGGCTGTGTATGCATAAAATATCAGCTGTGTGCAGCTTTTGAAGGAAGGTTAAATTTTTGTGCACCACATAACGACACTCTGAGTTATATACTTTAAAATGTGACTACACGTCAGAATACAGTATGTACACCACCTTGATTTTAATCAAATTAAATGAAAATAGACGATTACTAAATGAAGCGGGAAATTTCTAGTAATTACAATCATAACTTAAATTTTAAGACGTCTGTGTTGTTTTCTATCAGAATCAGAGCTGTAATTTTTGTGCGCTCTGTTGTAAAGTATGTGCGCTCGCCCAGTGAGGTGTATGCGTGCGCACACGCGCACAGCTTAGAGGGAACAGTGTGCTGGACATCCTCTTGCAAAGACTGCATGCTGCTGGGTGGTGGTCTGGCCCGAGGCAGTGCAAACAGCAATCTTGTGTGTTGGTCAAAGACCATTTTTGAACACCGATCACACTTCTTAAAGCCACTGGTAGCCATGGGGGGGAAGTACCCCTGTGAGGTCGAAGACTCGCCGGGCTGCCAGCTCGGAAAAAAGGTGTGAAGACACCAGAAAATTAAAGAGCAAAAAACCACAAGATAGACCCGAACACCATGCCGAGGCAGTGAGGTCAGGTGGTGGGAAGAGTACCAGTGCGATACTGGGGGAGAATATGAAACGCGGAAAGAAAAAAAAAATCAACTTTTTCTGGAGACAAGTCAGACGAATGTCTGAAGGGCTCCACAGAAAAAAAGGAGACTGAGCAAGATGGCTCCCTTGGGCAGGAAGGGGACCACACATGCGTGGTAGCATCTCCTAAAGGCTCTCTTTGAAAGCTGGGGGGATGCTTCCACGAGGGCTCTGTCGATGTTGACGTCACCTATATGCGAGGGCTGACTTCCTGCTTATTCCCAGAGAAGATTTGCAGTGATTTCAGAAAAGAAAGAAAAGGTGACAAGTTGAAGGGAAGGATTTGAGATTGAAGAGGGGGGAAGTGGGGTGGAGGTAGCCCTGTGGAGAATAAAGCTAATCTTCTGGACTGTGTCATGGAAAATATTCATCACAAATATGAGATTCTGATTAAATAGGAACCCGTTCATAAAATTTCTTTTTGTCGGAGATAGTCGTCAATATTTGGTAACCCTTGATGTTCAATCGTTATATACAAACATTAATCAGGCCGAAATAATGGCTTATCTCAAAGATTATCCTCTTGATCTTCCAGAACGTATTCCTAGATCTTTTCTGCTGAATCTTTTAGATCTGGTTTTGAACAACAATTATTTTCTTTACCGTCAGCAATTTTATTTGCAGACAATGGGAATAGTGATGGGTGCCACAGTAGCTCCATCAATTGCAACTATTTACATGGGCATTTTTGAATCGCTATATGTATATTCTGATCCAGCATTTTGTTATGTTCCTTTTTGGAAACGTTTTATAGATGTTTTTTTCTTATGGGCAGGAACTCAGTCAGATCTTGAGCTTTTTGTTCAACGTATTAATACTCATAAGCCTAATATCCAATTTTCAGCTCAAATAGAAGTCTCTAAGGAGAAATTTCACTTACCGTTAATTTCCTTTCCTGGAATACTGCTAGACCAGTCCAGACAAACGGGTTATGCACCCCTGCCAGCAGATCTTGGAGACAGAGAATTCTACCAGAGCTCTGATAGGCTGGAGCCTGGTGATATAATCCTACCCCTAGGGGTCTCCCTCAGTATAGTCTACAAGCTAATGCAACATGAACTGTATCACCACCCCAGAGGGTCTCAAGGGAACTATATACAAGAGAGCCGAAGAACTCCCTAGAGCTGAAAAAAGTATCCACCTACGAACCCATGGACTGCCCATGGCGAGGCATACTGGCAAAGAAAAGAACCGCGGTTGGCGGCTGCACCGCACCAGCGGCACTTTAATAGACAGCAGGGTGGGTCCTGGACTGGTCTAGCAGTATTCCAGGAAAGGAAATTAACGGTAAGTGAAATTTCTCCTTCCAAGTCATACTGCTAGACCAGTCCAGAGAAATGGGCAGTACCCAAGCTACCTGCTTTCAAGGGGGGGCAAGGCCGCCGACAGCTCAGCAGCTCCAAAATGGACCTCCTGACGGGCATGAACGTCCAACCTATAATGACCGACAAAGGTGGACAGCGACGACCAAGTCGCCGCCCGGCAAATATCGAGAGAGGCCACAGGAGACCTCCCGGCCCACGAAGCTGCTTGCGCCCGAGTGGAGTGAGCACGGAGTCCTGGTGGAGCTGGCTCTCCCAGATGAAGGTACGCCGCCTCAATGGCCTCCCTAACCCATCTAGAAATGGTAGATTTGGAGGCTGCGGATCCCCGATGAGGACCCGCGAACAAGACAAAAGAGGAACAGTCATACGGAAGGCTTTCGTGACCCTCAGATACCGAAAAAGAACCTTCTTAAGGTCCACCGCCCGCAACGGAGACCGACCACTGTCACACTGCGCCTTTGGAAAAGATGGAAAGAAAAGAGGCTGGTTAACAGTGAACGGCATCAGCACTTTGGGCAAAAAAGAAGGGACAGTTCACAGAGAAACACCTTCTGAGGAAAACGAGAGATAGGGATCTCGACACGAGAGAGCCTGGAGCTCAGAAATATGGCGTGCCAAAGTTATGGCCACCAAGAAGACTGCCTTCAGAGTCAAATCTTTAAGAGAACAGGCCCTCAGAGGCTCAAAGGGAGGAGCAACGAGGGCACAGAGGACAAGCGCGAGAGCCCACGCCGGTACAGGCGAACGTAGAGGAGGCCGGAAGGCCCTAACTCCGCGGAGGAACCGAGACACGTCCGAAAGCGAAGCTATCGATCGCCCCGCTATAGGACCCCAAAAGCAAGTTGAAGCGGCCACTTGTACTCGCAAGGAACCGAGCGCTAATCCCTTATCCACTCCGGCCAGTAAAAAGGACAGGATGTCCGGGACACCGCAACGCCAGGGAGAGAGGTTATTTCACCAACACCAACCATCAAGAGACGCCAAACCCGAGCGTAAGCCAGCGACGTGGTAGACCGCCGCGCCGTGAGAAGCGTCACGACCACGCTAGGCGAATAGCCTTAGCGAGCAAACCGGCGGCGTTCAATAGCCAGGCCGTAAGAGAGTAAGGAGCCGGGTCTTCCATCTCCACTGGTCCCTGAATCAGAAGGCCGAGAAACGCCCCGAGGCAGAGCGGCGACGCACGAGACAGACGGAAGAGATCCGCATACCATGGTCCGCGAGGCCAATTCGGAGCCAGCAGGAGCACTGTGCCACGATGGTCTCGGAGCCGCTGGAGAACCATGCATATCATGGACCAGGGAGGGAAAACATACAGGAGAAGATGAGTCGGCCACGGCTGAGAGAGAGCATCTATGCCGTGTGCTCCCTTGTCCCTCCAATGGCTGAAGTACAGCAAAGCCTTGGCAGTCTGCGCCGTAGCCATTAGATCCATGGTCGGTAGTCCCCACAGGTGAACAATGGACCGGAACGCATCCGGCTGCAGAGCCCAGCCCCCCGGATCCAGAGAGTGCCGGCTGAGAAAATCGGCTTTCACATTGTACACGCCTGCGATGTGTTGCGCCGATAGCCTGAAGATGTTTCTCCGCCCACGGGAGGAGCAAACGCCTTTCCTGTGAGACACCTGGACATTTCGCGCCACCTAGGCGGTTTAGGTAAGCAACTGTCGTGGCGTCGGACAGGATCCGAACCGCACGCCGCCGCAGAAGAGGCTGAAACTGAAGAAGGGCTAAGCGCACTTTCCACGTCTCGAGACGATTGATAGACCATTGGGCTTCGTGAGGTGACCAACTCCCCTGTGCCGAGGCCAAGCCGCAATGCGCTCCCCAACCGGAGAGGTTGGCGTCTGGCGTCACCAAGATCCAGCGCAGAGACTCCAGAGGGACCCCCCGTAGAAGACTGTGTGCCTGAAGCCACCAGCGGAGGCTGCGGCGCACCGGCGGAAGCAGAGGCAACCGGATTCGATAACTCTCCGAAACCGGCGATCAACGAGATAGAAGCGCCGTCTGCAAGCTGCGCATGTGCGCTCTTGCCCACGGAACGAGGGCTATCGTTGCTGCCATGGACCCCAATAGTTGAAGGCAGCCCAATTCCGAGGCGCCGCTTGATCAAAGCAGCGGCGGAGCTGAAGAGAGATCTTCTGAAAGCGTTCCTGAGTTAGAAACGCCCGTCCCCGACGAGTGTCGAACCAAGCTCCTAGAAAATCCAGGACCTGAAGCATCCCAAAATAGACAGAGTAACGGCCCAGTCCTCCTTCCAACGGTGGACCGGGACGAATGGCATCTAAACGCTGGAGCCTTTAAACGAAGCAATATCCGCTGCCCATTGACGCAGGCAGAGCCATCTCCGAGCTACCGACACCGGTGCTAGGAAGCTAGCTGACAGCCGCAAGAGATCACAGAAGACCTCTGCCCGGAATGCAGCGATGGATTCTAAATGAACCAACTCGGGAACACCTGGAAACTGCTGAATCCATCGAAGGGAGGCCCGAGCTGCTAGACCTCCGCACACCCCTGCATGAAGGAAATAGCGGGTGAAGAAAAAACCCGTCTTTAGCAGATTCCCAACTCTTTAGGTCTTGCTGGTGGCAGAGTGCCGCTCCGTCCTCAACCGGAAGTGTGGTATGCCTGGTGACCCTGGTCATAATGCATCAACTGTCGGGTATGTCAGCCAACGGTCCAAGTCAGAGGGAGACCAAGGGTATAACTGACCAATACCGCGTGCCGTACGAATGCCCTGGAAAATGGGATCCAGCTGCAACCGGATTTGAGAACCCTGAGGATCAGGCGTGTCGGCTAGGAGTAGCGACTCCATCACCTCTGTGATTAGAGCCAGCAACTCCTCTTTCCAAAAAAGGCTGAGAACTGTCAGCGAAGAAACAGACGGAGAATATTCCCCATCTTCTTACTCCAACGAGTCAGGGCTGACCTCCGAAGATTTAAAGTCTTCTTGAATATCCATAGTATCCCGCAAGGCACATGCAACGCTCCTAGGAGGACGTACTGCTCTAAGGTCTGAGGACTTATGGGACCGCTTGCGAGACCACGCCATATCCTTGCCTGCTACTGGGCGGGTGTAGGAGATATACCAAAAGACTCCAAACGCCACAGGTGTCATGCCTGATGGAAGAGTGTGAGGAACACACTGTCAGTCAAGGCTGCTGTGGCTTCCAGGGGCTGTGGAAGCGAAATGGGAGCTGACTGAGTCCTGCCTGCAGGAAGATCCTGCAGCAGGGGCTCTGAGGAGGGAGGAGATAAGGTGCTGATGATCCCATCTAGCAGCGCAGTGGGAATGCGGGAAGAGACTCCCGGATGCAGCGTGCAGGTGGAACACAAGCAATCTAATAATTCCCCCTTCTGCTTATTACATATCACATATAATACAGCCAGAGAAACAAGCATTGCAGAGACTTAAACCACCTTTTCTCCTTTCTTTCTTTTTTTTTTTTGTTTTGTTCTTAGTGTTTAAAACAAAAATCAAGGTAGGCTCAGGGAAACAGAAGACTCTTCAAAGAAAAGGATTTGGAAACTCCCCGTGCCTTCACAGCATGTTTAAATGTGTGGAAATGGCTGTCCAGAGCTGTTCCCTCCAAAAAGAAACACTGAAGAGAAAAACAAAACGGCCGCTGGCACAGAAAAACTGTCAGGTATTCACTGAGCTGAGAAGGAAACTGTCAGTCATTCACTGTGCTGGTACAGAGAAACTTTCAAAGTCAGGGTAAGGCAATTACAGTGACTGAAAGTAGGGAAATTAGAGTTTGATCCCTCTGCGGCCACTCAGACCTTCATGGCAGGGGCTGAAAGGTGTTTCTGGGGAGGGATGGAGAAGCCCAAACCCAGCTGTACTGAAGATTACAGCGATTAAGCTTTTTTAGGCCGAGCCCAAAACAGTCAGGATCCAAAACACTGACTTAAAATTACAATCAAATGGTATATTGAATAAGACAGGTACAATATTCCAGTAAGACGTACAAAGTAACACGGCTGCAGATTGTGGATTAAAAATTTAAAGTAGGAACTTCAAAACTCAGAGGCAGCCGGTCCGGATGCAGTTGAAATCAACCCAGGGCAGCTGAGGCAAGTAAGAAAAAACAGTCTACTTACAGGTTTCTTTCAGAAAATGATACCTGAACTTCCTGGGGATGTCCAAGCCCCCGTGGCAAAGACTCAGCGCTACGTAAAGCCAATCGGGAGCTCCACTGAAGCCAGGCTCAGGAGTTCCCAAAGTTTATCTGGGGAATCAAGTCGCTGGGGGAAGAGCACAGCTGATTCTTGAGGTCCTTGTGTTTCTTCTGACAGCCTATGCAGCGTAGACCTGAATAAGGCATAGTGAGAACTAAAAAAAAAAAAATAAGTCTGCCCCGCAGGAACAGCCAGACTCTGTCCCTGAATTGCATCCTGTTCTCTATTCATGCCTTCCCTACTTTTTATTTATTATGTTAATACATGGGCAGAGAGAAAAGAACCCCTCCACAACTCACAGCTATCAAGTGCTGTGGAAAAACAAACAGCAATAGAGCTGCTAGAAAGCAAGGAGAGAAGGAATCTGGCTTCCCGCCAAAAACCGGGGCTCATTAGCTATTCAAAATGGCCACCGGCAAAAAAAAACCTCAAAAAGACTGAATTAAAACCCCCAAAAGCTAAGGAATTAACTTAAAAAGTCTAAGGACAAGGTGGGAGGGTTGAAGGCATGAGAAAAATGCCTAAAATCGCTGAAAAATCAATAAAAATAAATTGAGTCACCACAGAGCTGCAGACATAAGTGTGAGAAAGACAGGTGCTGTACTCACAGTACCGAAAGTGCAGAGAAGCCACGGACCGCTGCTCAGACCACTGCCAGCTGCCTCACCACTAAAATCAGCCCCAGGGACTGGATTTTAGGAGGCTTACCATCCAGCTAAATAGTCCTCTTGACTAGTGCTGGGGAGTCTTCACATCAGCGATCTCTACTGCGACAGGACACAGGAGCTCAGCTGGAAACACCCTGGTGCTCAGATAAGTACACTGGCAACTACAGGGGATAATCTCTCCAAAAGAAATCTCAAAGAAATAAAGCATTTTAAATTTTTTTGAAGGAGCAAAAAACAAAGCATCCAGATCTGCTGGAGACAGAGAAAAACTGAGGGAGACCCCTAGGGGTAGGATTATATCACCAGGCTCCAGCCTATCAGAGGTCTGGTAGTATTCTCTGTCTCCAAGATCTGCTGGCAGGGGTGCATAACCCGTTTGTCTGGACTGGTCTAGCAGTATGACTTGGAAGAGTAAATTAGACTTACCTGCTAATTGTTGTTCCTTGCGGAACTCTAGTCCAGTCCCGGAACCATAGAGTTGTGAACCTCCACCAGCAGCTTTGGAGACTGAATATCTTCATCTCTTTGATCATCCAGCTATATGCAGCCCCAAGGACCGCCCACACATCAGTACCTATTGACAAAGCATACTAAGCAGAGCAACAAATAAGTAGATATAACCATACAGTGGAAAAAAGGATCCTGACCCTAAAGATCCCACTACTAGCGAAAATCTTTTTTTTTTTTTTTTTTTTTTGTAATTCTTATGAACAATCTCCCGCCTACGGGAAGGCGGACCAGAACAGCCATGGCGACCCCTGCGCAAAACCCAAGCAACAAGAGGCGCCACCGCTCACCCTCCAAATTGGCCCCGAAAGGGAACTAAGGCGTGCTGCAAGCAGAGGAGCTCTGACCGAAAGCATAGAGAACAGAAACCCTGGCAGACTCCTATAATGACTATCTTCTTGGCTGGCAGCGAGAACCTAGAGACAGGGAAGGATCCGGGACTGGACTAGAGTTCCGCAAGGAACAACAATTAGCAGGTAAGTCTAATTTACTCTTCCTTAGCGTCCCTCTAGTCCAGTCCCGGAACCATAGAGGATGTAACAGAGCAGTATATCTCAACGGGAGGGCCTCGCTAGTCCAGCCTGAAGCACCCGAGAGCCAAACCGCGCATCCGACGCCGCCTGCACATCCAGACGATAGTGCTTAGCAAAGGTGTGCAAGGACGACCACGTCGCCGCCCGACAAATATCCACCGCCGGCACCAAGCTAACTTCTGCCCAAGACGCCGCCTGCGCCCTAGTCGAGTGAGCCCGAAGCCCGGCAGGAACCATCTTGCCGTGTAAAAGGTATGCTGACGAAATTGCATCTTTCAACCAGCGGGAAATGGAAGACTTAGACGCCGCTTCCCCCTTGCGCGGACCGCCAAATGCGACAAAAACGATCGGACTTACGGAAGGACGTTGTTTCCCACAAATACTGGCGAAGCGCTCGACGGACATCCAACGCGTGCAAGGAGTTATCCGCGTGCTTACCGCGTTCCTTGGCAAACACCGGGAGAGACACCACTTGATTCATGTGAAACGCCGAAACTACCTTCGGCAAAAACGCGGGAACCGGTCGCAATACCACCTTGTCGGCCGAGAAAGACAGATAGGGTTCCCTACACGAAAGAGCCTGCAACTCCGAAATCCTGCGAGCTGACGAGATCGCCACCAGAAACACAGACTTCAAAGTCAAGTCCTTCAACGAAGCTTGCTCCAAGGGTTCAAACGGCGAAGCCACCAGAGACCTCAACACCAAATTCAAGTCCCACGAGGGAACTAAAGCCCTGCACGGAGGACGCATAAGCAACACCGCTCACAAGAAGCGCTTCACATCAGCATGGGACCCCAATAGCTGGCCCTGAACCTTGCCTCGAAAACACGCAAGAGCTGCAAGTTGTACCCTCAAGGAACTGGCCGCCAGGCCCTTGTCCACCCCTGCTTGCAAGAAGGAGAGGATCTGAGGAACGGTGGTCCGCAAAGGCCGCAATTCGCGATCCGCACACCAGCTCTCAAAAATACGCCAGACCCGGACATACGCTAGCGACGTGGACCGACACCGTGCCCGCAACAAGGTAGCAATGACCTCCAGAGAATAACCTTTGGCTCTCATTCGCGCCCTCTCAATAGGCATGCCGTAAGCGAGAATCGAGCCACCTGAGGCATCTGCAGCGGCCCCTGCCGAAGGAGATCCGGCCAAGGAGGAAGCAGCCACGGTTCGGCCACACTCAACCGCACCAGATCCGCATACCAAGGCCGATGAGGCCAGTCCGGGGCAATCAGAACCACGGGACCCGGATGCCGCTCGATCCACTGCACCAGGCGACCCACCAGAGCCCACGGAGAAAAGAAATAGAGCAGCCCGTACCTTGGCCACCTTTGAGCCAATGCATCGAGGCCTTCCGACATGCGTTCCCGACGCCTGCTGAAGAACCGTTCGACCTACGCGGACTCGAAGGTCGCCATGAGGTCCATTATCAGCAGACCCCAACGACAGACCAGCAACGCAAATACCTCGGGATGTAGAGACCACTCTCCGGGGTCTACTCTGCGAAGACTCAGAAAGTCCGCCTCCACATTGTGAACCCCCGCGACATGCTGGGCCGACAGACATTGAAGATGCCGCTCTGCCCATTCTAGAAGCAGATCCGCCTCCGCTTCCAACGCCGCGCTGCCTGTGCCTCCCTGGCGATTTATGTAGGCTACC
Organism: Ichthyophis bannanicus; assembly: GCA_033557465.1. NCBI lineage: Eukaryota > Metazoa > Chordata > Amphibia > Gymnophiona > Ichthyophiidae > Ichthyophis > Ichthyophis bannanicus. The sequence continues at coordinate 160,028,612 of CM066045.1, forward strand.
GTGGAGGCATTGTCGGACAGCACCCTGATCGCCGCTCCCTGCAGCCAAGGCTGAAACGCAGTCAGAGCCAACCACACGGCTCTCATTTCCAGACGGTTGATGGACCACTGGCTCTCCCGCGAGGACCACTGGCCCTGAGCAATCTGACCCTCGCAATGAGCCCCCCAGCCGCTCAAACTGGCATCCGTCATCAGCAGACGCCAGACGGGAGACTACAAGGGCATACCGTTCGCCAGAGAGCGCCGACGCAACCACCAGCGAAGGCTGCGCCGAACCCCCAAGGGGCAAACTAACTGACGAGCTAGCGAGTCGGACTGATGACACCATCGACGCAGCAGCGCTCGCTGCAGGGGCCGCATGTGCGCCCTTGCCCACGGAACTACCTCGATGGTCGCCGCCATCGTGCCGAGAAGCTGAAGGTATTGCCAAGCCGAGGATGACCGTCTCGCTAGAAACTGCTCCACCAGCCGCCACAGGGCCCGCACTCTGTGCACTGGGAGAAAAACCTTCCCGTTGCTGGTCTCGAAACGTGCCCCCAAATACTCCAAGGTCTGCGAGGGAAGAAGGCTGCTCTTCGCCCGATTGACCACCCAGCCTAACGAATGCAAAATCTGTACGACCCGCGCTGTCGCTCGGAGACTCTCCTCCCTCGACTTCACCCGGATCAACCAGTCGTCGAGATAGGGATGCACGAGGACACCCTCCTTCCGCAGGAACGCCGCTACCACCACCATGATCTTCGTGAAGACCCGTGGCGCCGTCGCGAGGCCGAAGGGCATGGCTTGAAATTGAAAATGGCCCATCGGCAGTGCAAACCGCAGAAATCGTTGATGTTCCCGACGAATTGGAATATGCAAAGAGGCCTCCGTAAGGTCTAGGGACGTTAGGAATTCCCCCTCGCGGACCGCCGCTATGACCGAGCGCAGCGTTTCCATGCGAAAATGCGACACCCGGAGGCACCGATTCACTCTCTTTAAATCCAGGATTGGTCGAAAGGTGCCCTCCTTTTTCGGCACCACGAAGTAGATGGAGTATCGACCGGACCCTAACTACCCCTCCGGCACGGGGGCGACTGCCCGGAGCCGAAGCAGCCGGGAAAGTGTATCTGATACGGCTCTTCGTTTCCAGGGAGTGCTGCACGGGGACATAACGAAGGAATCTAGCACCGGTCGATGCAGCTCGAGCGCATATCCCTCTCGTATCACTTCTAACACCCACTGATCGGATGTGATAGCGGCCCAGGCAGGGTAGAAATCCCGTAGTCTGCCCCCTACGGGGATCACCGCCACCGGGGCCGGCCTCGCTTCATTGTGACTTTTTGGGGACCTGCGCCTGGAAGGAGCCAAAACCTCTACCTGCCCCCCGAAATCCGCGGAAACTCTGTCCGCGCTCCGGGTATCTGGAACGCTGGGACTGACCAAAGCGGGAGGCACGAAATCTCCGAAAGGACTGCTGAGACCCCCGGAAGGTGAAGGTTGGCTTCCCCTGCTTGGGCTTATCCTCCGGAAGCCGACCCCCCTTAGAATCCCCAAGATCTTTTACCAACCTATCCAAGTCCTCTCCAAATAACTGCCTGCCCTTAAACGGCAGCTTACTAAGGCGAGCTTTAGAAGAACCATCAGCCACCCAATTGCGTAACCAAAGAGAACGACGCGCCGCTACCACTGACGCCATGCCGTTAGCCAACCCCCTAATGAGGTCATAGTGGATATCCGCTAAATAAGCGGCACCAGACTCCAATCTGGACACCGCGGCCTCCTGTTCCGCCGACTGGGGCCCCTGCAACTGCTGAGACCAGCGGAGGCAGCCGCGCGCCACCCAGGCCCCGGCCACCGCCGCCTGCATTGACAGGGCAGCAACATCAAACGCCTGTCTCAACAAGCTCTCGACCTTTCTATCCTGCGCGTCCTTCAACGCCGCAGCACCTTCCACCGGGATAGTAGTCCATTTAGTAACCGCAGAAACTGCCACGTCCACCTTCGGCGAACAAAAAAGCTCTCTATCAGCCTCCGATAGAGGATACAACTTAGGCAATAGTCTAGCCCCGAGCAAGGCGGATTCTGGACTGTTCCACTCCTCCTGGATCATAGCCTTAAAAACCCTATGGAGCGGAAAGACTCTGTGGGAAGTGCGCACCGCCTGCATCAAGGGATCCTCCAACTGGTCCTCTGCAGCGGAATCTTCCACGGGTATGTTCAATACTTTGAGGGTTTCGGCAATCAGTGCTGAAAGTTCCTCTTTACGAAATACACGCACTATTCTACTACTCTGCTCATCGTCAAACAACTCGCCGTCTTCTAAATCTTCCGCAGACTCTAGCCCGAGAGCCTCCCCCAGCCCCTCGTGGGACTCATCCCCAGGAGGCGCAGAATCCGCAACACTCGGGGGCCGGCTCTTCTTTTGTGGACCGTTGTCTCCCTCTACTGAAAGTGGGCGCTTCAGCCCACGGCGGGGTGGGACCGAACCTCCACCCGCCGGCTGCAAGAGAGCCAGAGCCTCCTGCATGAGAGAGAAAAAGGCGGGTGGAATTCCCAGGGATCCCTCCTGGACGCCCCCCGCCAACAGGTGCTCTGGCACCTCAGAAATCCCCGGATCAAGGACAGTCTCTGCCTGCCTTGATGTCCCTTCTGTAGAGACAGGAGGGAGATCCGCACTGGAGCCCTCCAGAGGATCCTCCATGACAGCACCCACAGCAGAACAATTGGCAGACTCTGGCTTCCAAATTACTACTTCTACGAATGCCACAAACCAGACACCGAGAACAAGGAGGCATGCCTATGCACACAGCCTTCTACCAGCAGAGCAGAAAAAAAAAAAATCGCGATTTTAAAAGTGCTCAAAAAACGCTCCAAATCGCAGGATTAGATAGAGCTGGGGTCAATTAGCTGATATCTGACCAAAAAATTCAAAAACGAAGCTCCTATCCCTAAAAAAAAAACACGAAGAAAAAATGACTTTGAAAATCCAAGATGGCCGCCGGACCCGATCCCGCCAAAATAAGGACTATAAAAAGTACCCAAAAGGTCCAAACAAACTCCCCAGAGCTGTTCCAGGCTACCCCAAGGCCTCTATCACTGCCTTTAGAAATAAAAAGCCCCAAACTCTACTCACCCACACACAGGAGAGGAGGGGGGGTCAAAACTCTGAGTGCTGTCCAGCGTGCCTGCCACAAGCTCTGAGTAGCAGTTATCAGAGCCAACATCAGAGTTAATAACTGCTCAGGGCAGCTCGGGGAACCCCTAAATCAGTTAGGGGACCTTCAGAGCCTACTGCTGTATTTAATTGCTGCAGTTAATTGTCTTCAACCTTGTCCTCACCCACCAAGGGGGTTCGGTAGAAAGGAGACCTGTGTCCTTTGCAGCTCCCCTGCTTGTTTGACCTATGGGGAGCTGACAGAGAGAAAGAGAGAAAAAAACAGATCAGATAAAGGCAGAAGGGACACAGCCAAAGAATTCCTCCACAGCAGCAGCCCAGCACCTAAACCTAGAAAATAATAAAACACTAAAGCTCTGCTTATTTGTTCCTAAGGAGCCCAGTTCTGGGCTCTGACCTCCAAGCTGCTTGGAGACTGAGATACTGTTGTGTGGGCGGTCCTTGGGGCTGCATATAGCTGGATGATCAAAGAGATGAAGATATTCAGTCTCCAAAGCTGCTGGTGGAGGTTCACAACTCTATGGTTCCGGGACTGGACTAGAGGGACGCTAAGGAATATACAATTTCTGGACGTCACAGTATTTCTGACACCATCAGGTTTAGAAACGACACTATAGGAAACCAGTTCAGCGCAATACCTTACTTAGGTATGATAGTTTTCACCCACGAGCGCTCAAACGTGGATTACCATTTGGACAATTTATGCGTCTTCGTCGCAATTGTTCTACGATAGAAGAATTCAAAATACACGCAGCTGATTTGAAAAATTGGCTTTTTCAAAGAAGTTATCCTTTTGATGTCATTTCTAAAGCGTACAAAAGAGCCAGACATCTTCATCGTGAATGGCTCCTTCAACCAGCTCCTGCCATATTGGAGGAGGATATGATAACGGGCATTTTACCTTATACGAGTAATATGAAACAAGTGGGACAACTACTACATCAATTCTGGCCAATATTAGGGCTCTATTCTTGTTTTTATAATAAGACTCTCCGTATTGCCTTTTCAAGGAAGGCGAATTTAAGAGATTTAATTATGAAGACCACACATGTATCAGATTGCCCTGCATATACACATGACATCAATGGACATTATCCTTGCAACCAATGTAAATATTGCATTAACAATATCAGGAGAAACCTGGACAGATAAGCATACTTTGAAGACATTCTTTGCGTGGCTATGCAGACTGTTCTTCTACTTTTATTGTCTATTTGATAATTTGTCCTTGTGAAAAATATATAGGAAGAACGATTCATCCTGTAAAATTGAGACTATCTGAACATGCTTCGCGTTTGAGATCAAAATGCCTTTCTACTCCTATGGTAGAACACTGCTTGCAACATCAACATGTGTTTGAATCTTTACGCTGGCGTATTATAGATGTTGAACCCCTAGATCCTAGAGGAGGCGATCGAGAACAGCAATTACAACTTAGAGAACAAAAATGGATTTTTCGTTTAAACACCGTCAATCCTGATGGCCTCAACATGCAAATAGACTGGTATACTATTATCTAAAAGTAGCTAACCCTGTAAGGTGTTCTCTTGTCAGTGAGATCTTCCTTACTGTTTGGATTGGCTACACAAGCTCACATGATGGCTGCTGGGCTGCTGAATGTCTGTGGAACAGTGACGTCAGACGCCGAAGTATAAGAGGAATCCACCCGATATCTATTTGAAAAGCGGCTCTAAATCTCAGAGCAGAATTCAAGTTGCGTTGCCAGTGATGAGATGACCTGAGGAAGGGTTATATTTCTACATAATTAACCCGAAACGTGTAACACGTCGTCAACCTGATGATATCTGGCATTCTATCTGCTTCTTCAAAATTCTTTATGAGCTAAGTACAATCAAACTTCTATTGTTTGAATAAAAATAAAAAAAGGAGCAGTCGCGGTGGTCAGCAGTTGTTAAATTTTCCCGCTTACTTTGACGACTATCTCTGACAAAAAGAAATTTTATGAACGGGTTCCTATTTAATCAGAATCTCATATTTGTGATGGTTATCTTTTGATTCTGTTTGGTTTTAATAATTGGTTCATATGGAAAATATTCAGCCAAGTCTCGTCAGAAAGAGAAGGGGGATTGGGGGACGGAGACACCTTGAGGAGAAAGTTTAATGTAGCAAAGACGGCAAGGGTCAGAGGCAAGAGAGCTAGTCAGATGGCAAGTTCAATGACTGGAAAAAGGTTAGCATGGATTTGAAATATAGGCAGTCAGCAAGGATATGTAATTTACGCCAAGGTGCTCAGCTGGGCAGGCACAGAAATATAGGTAGCACCTTGAGGTACAGTACACCTCCCAGGGTATGGAATGGGAGGAGCAAGTGCATCCAGAAAACAGGAGAGTATAGTGTTATAGGAAGATACTGCCTCAATGGACTCAGATATGAGAATGGAGGAAAGAGGTGATAAAGAAGTAGTGTAAAGTAGTATAGCAGTAGTTCTCAACTCAGTCCTCTGGTACCACCAGGCCAGTCAGGTTTTCAGGTTATCCAAAATGAATATGCATGAGATAGATCTGCATACAACGGAAGCAGTGCAGGTCTATCTCATGGATATTCATTGTGGATATTCTGAAAACCTGACTGGCCTGAGGGTACCAGAGGACTCTGTTGAGAACCACTGAACTAAAGGGTCAATATGAAGATCCCTAAACATGTTGGTGGAGATCAGGCGAGAGAGATGGGGGAGGGGGGATGGTTAAGGGTCAAGATTAGCAGGTGATGGTCACATAAAGGAATAACTGAGGTGAAGAAGACTAGGTCAAGACAGTGACCATGCTTGTGAGAAGAGCACAGCTGGATGCTGAAAGAGAAAGTTAGGGAAAGGAACCTTAAGACATAAGGATCAGAAGGATCATCAACATGAATGTTAAAATGCCCAAAAATAAGGGAACGGGGATGGTATCCAGAAAGGAGAGCCAGGAGTCAAACTCTATGAGAAAGGTAGAGGTGGACTTGTTGGGGGGGGGGATCAAATTGTGACAGTTACCCAGAGAGGTAGTGGAGTCAATAGGTAGATAGCATGGACTTCAAAAGAAGCAAGGAGCTGAGACTGAGGCAGGAGGAGCACAAATTCACAGGAATGACAGTAAGCCCAAACACCATGACCACCACCAATGGGCCTAGGTGTATGGAAGAACAGGTAGCCTCCATGACAAGGCAGCAACTAAGGCAGAGCCTTCAGGGAAAAGCCAAGTTTCAATAAGAGCTATAAGATACAGAGTATTAGAATTAAAGATCATGGATCAAGGCAAGTTTACGTATTGGAGACAGAACATGCATTCCACAAAGTGCATGAAAGAGGGAGAGAAGAGGGAGAAAGGAAAGTGATATCAACAAGGTTTGAGAGGCTATGAACCGATCTGCCTTGGGAGTATGAAAGTGTCTAGGGAGGCCAGAGTTGGAATTGATATCTCCAGATGAGGAAGAGAAGCAGGAGCAGGAGAGTACAGGGGAGAAGGCAGCACAACGGAGGTGATGACGATGTTGTCTCAGAGTAGAGATGTTTGAATGAGGAAAAGAAAATGAAGCAGCTCAAGGGAAGATAAGGTAGAAGACAAAATGGTAGGAAAGGTGGGAACTGTAAGGAGTGAGGGCATGGAAATGTTTATTTTATTTATTTAGATAGATTTGTATACCACCTTATCCTACAATCAAAGTGGTCACATCACAAATGGAGGGTTACATTTAATATGAGGGTATTTCACAACATTTACAACATTTAACATGAGGGTATGGCATTTATCATGAGGGTATTTAACAACATTTAGATAGCACAATTGGAGGGTTACATATAACATAAGGATACTTAAAAATATCATACAGTGAACTGTATGTCTTGTTGGGTTGAGTGGGTATCGTTTTGGCGGAGGTAGTTGCATTACCGTTTGGGTGGAGACTGTTGTCTATCTGCTCATAGGTTTCTGTAAAGAGCAGGGTTTTAAGGGACTTGCGGAAGTCTATGTCGTCATTTAATGCCCTCAAGTTTGTTGGGAGAGGGTTCCAAAGGGTGGACGCTAGAAGTGAGGGAGCTCTTCTTGAAGTAGTTTGATTAGTTTTGTGGTATCCTGCAGGTGTGCCAATCATGTTGACATTATTGGTCCTTCCTGGTCTATTGCTGTTATCCCTTGTTATGATATCTTGGAGTGCATGTGCCAAGAGGTGGTGGATGATTTTAAAGATGATCAGTATTGTATATTTTGCTCTGACCGCCACTGGTAGCCAATGCAGTTGCTTTAACCCGTTTAAGACCAGCGTATGTTTTACATACATAAGGTTTCCATACTTACTACTCAACTGTTTACTAATTAATGGTTATAATTTTAATGGAACTATATTTAGTCTGTTCGTAAAAAGTGCCCAATCATCACTGACCTCGTAATGCACCTCAAACTAGACATCATACTAGTAACAGAATCATGGCTCACCACTTCAGACTCAGTCCTCATCAATCAACTTACCCTCCCTGACTTCTCAATCCACACCTGCCACAGAGAGAACCGTAGGGGAGGTGGTGCTTTCATTCTCGTAAAAACGGAGCTCCAGTATCAGACGATCAGTTCCAATAGCTCAACACACCGATGTGATCACTATAGCCAACAACTATAATACTATCAACCTTATATACAGATCCCCATCGTCACCCCATGAAGACCTTGCAACGATAATCGACCTAGCCTCCAACCCTAAGAATACGCGAAAGCCAAACTGGGTACTGGGAGATTTTAACCTACCAGCCATGCAGGATACCCATTCCGAAGCCTTTCTGGAGGCACTCGACAGCTTGGAATATGAACAAATAGTTGACGCCCCCACACATCAAAAGGGCAACATACTAGATCTTATTTTCTCCTCTCGACCAGAAGCAAACTTAAACTACAACTTCAACGTACTTATATCCCCTGTCCCATGGTCAGACCATAATCTAATTAAGTTCCAGATACCTATGAACCAGGACAGCGGACAACGAAAACAACTGATAAATCAGCAGCACCCTTCGGACACTACAGACCCTTCGACAAAGAAGCGATCAAAGATGTCCTCCCCAATATCACGACATCACTGAACCTCGAAGAAACGTTGGCTGAGTTCCTTCGCTCGCATAACAAAGCCAAGCCACAGACCCCAGGTATGCAACTAACGAGAAGAAAACCCACACGATGGTACACCACCAAGTTGCGGACATCTCTACAATTGCTCAGAAAACCCGAAAGAAAGTGGAGACGCACATGGACCCCGACAGACCAGACAGCCTAAAACTCCCACCTGCAGACACACCGGGACTTAATATCAACGAAAATTAAAGAGTATCACTCCGAGATCCTAAGCAGATCCCTGAACAAACCCTATGAGCTGTTCAATATAGTAAGGACCCTAACAAAGGAACCATCGTCCTCACAACCAACAAGGATACACCCCCAGGATTATGCTAACTACCTTCTAGCCAAAACTAAAAACGTCAGCAAAGCCGTCCTATCCAGCCCCACAAGCAACCCACCTAAGCCACTTACCTCTCTCACGACACCATCAGACTCAGATATTGAGGACATCACCAGCGTCAACGCCACCAATGCACCCAACGACCCTTGTCCAGCCTTCTGGATAAGAGCACTATGTAAGGAGATCAGCCCTATAATAGCAAAGATCAACCACCTATCCTTTTTCTATAGGACAATTCCCACTATGCCTCAAACAGACGTCAATTCGACCCCTCCTGAAGAACACCAAACTAAATCCCCAGATAACTGAATCCTACAGACCAATATCAAGCATCCCGCTGCTGGCGAAGATAATTGAGAAGGTCACTTAGCGTCAAATACAAGACCACATTGATGCTACAGCTCCCCTTGACCCTTGCCAACATGGTTTTAGGGAAGCACATGGCATGAAAACGCTCCTTGCCACACTTATGAACACAATGATCACAGGGATTGATAACATCAAGCTCAGATACGCCTTAATTTTTCTAGACATTGCTGCCGCATTCGACTCTGTAAACCACAAGCAACTCATAATATGGCTTCATGACAAGGCAATTAATGGCTTAGCACTGAATTGGTGTAAATCCTACCTAAAGGACAGACGGCAACAGGTACGGATAGGATCCACAACTTCCGACTTGTTCCGACAAGTACATGGGGTACCTCAAGGTTCCTCACTATCTGCCCTCTTATTCAACATATACATGCAACGTATATGTGAATTAATCCGTTCATTCAACATATCATGCCTGGTCTATGCAGATGATGTACTACTATTCACCCCATTCATGATTGAGCAGCCAGACTTATCCCAACTAGTAAAATGCTTCGATGCTGTAACAGACTGGCTACACTCACAGAGCCTCAAAATAAATTTCAACAAGACGGACGATCTGTTCATAACCAGAAATCAAGCTGCCTCACCACCACCGTCTCTAAAGACAAGGGATGCAGAACTCCCAATTAAACCTAGCATCTGCTACTTAGGTGTGACATTAGACCAACAACTCGACTTCAAAGCACATATCAGCAACATCACCAAACAAGTCTATCACAAATTACGGACACTACGACACCTCCAACCCTTGCTGTAACCAGATGATTTCAGATCAGTTTTTCAGGCAATGGTGACCCCTCACTTTGATTATGCTAATGTGATCCTACAAGGCCTACCCAAAAACATATTAAACCCACTACAGCTTGCAATGAACACGGCCGCCCGTTTCTTACACGGAGCCTCCAAGAGGGACCACATCACCCCAATGTTAAAGGACTTACACTGGCTACCAATCTACTGCCGTATCACATATAAAGTAGTCCTGATGACCTTCAAAGCCATCAACAAAATATCCCCTACCGCACTAACAGCCCTCCTCCACCCCACTCCAGCAAACAGGGCAAGGAGAGCATTCGCCTCTAATACTCTACAGGTCCCCAATGAGATAACAAAATGCAACCAGGCAACAAAGAACCGAGCCTTCAAGTTCTACGCTCCCAGTGTCTGGAACGCACTCCCAACTACCATCCGAGCAATCACAGACCTTGCTCAGTTTAGAAAAGCACTAAAACAGCACCTCTTTCTCCTACATTACTCCAAACCCAGTATCTCAGCCACACCCACCATACACCCTTCCAGGAATCAGTAAGTCTCAATCTCCTCTTGTAAATGTTGCAGATAAACGTATATAGATTTAGATAGTTTCCCCAGTTGAAGCCCAAATTATATCCTCCCTATTTTACTGTAAATGCTCAGCAGGCGACTTATGCACAATTCTGTTGTACGCAAACCGCACTGATTTTAAATAGCACGGTATATAAAAGCAATAAATAAATGTAGCTATTATCGTTATGTCAAAAAGCATTATATACAGATTTTTTTATCTGAGATCTAGGTAGTTTAATAAGTATTCGAAGTTTGTTTTTGACGGTACTGGCGGCTCAACATAAAAAGATCACGAAAAATAGTAAGTAGCTTATAGTGCTGTAATAGCTACTATTTTGCAAATAAAAGTATTTGTAGACTTTAGAAAATAGGTTTAGCTAAGTTATTTAGTGTTGTGTTATTTGGTGCGTACATCAGCCTTGTATGTTTTTCATATGCTGGGCTAATATGTTGTCGAAACTAATTGCTGTCGAGCATTCTGCTTTAGGTGTTTCAATGGTGCAGTATCGACGCACTGCATCAGAAGTGTTTTCACGTGTATCATATTCCGCAGTCAGAATGGACTGTTGACAAACTATATTATATCATAATAAAGTGTTTAAATGAAAACTGCCGTTTCATTAGTATCATACAGTATGTTTATGTCAATGAATATTGGAATTGAATCCTATCTTTTCTGAAGACAGACAATATAATATATTGGACCAGTTTATGAAAAACATACACTATGTGAAACTTCTATTTCCTGCAAAGTTGTAATATTTTTTATTATTGCCGGTATTTCATAGTTGTTTGAATGTAACAAATCTAATAAATCATCCAGAACAGAGAAAGAACATGCGAGCTGTCCAAAACGGATTAAGACGGGGGTGATGTGCTCAGTTCTTGGAGTGTCTGTAATGATGCGTGCTGCAGTGTTTTGCACCATCTGGAGCGAGTGTAAGGTCTGCTGAGGGAGGTCTTGATATAACGAGTTTCCGTAGTCAAGCAGAGGTGTGATGAGTGCTTGGCACACTGTGCGGAAGTGGGTCCTGGCGGAGTAATGGCTTGATCCTTCTTATGGTCCTCAAACGTTGACAGGCCTTGTTTGTGGTTTTGGTGATGTGGGATTTCATGTTCAGAGCTCTGTCCTTTGTGATGCCCAGGTACTTAACTTCATCTTTGACTACTCTGTATGTTTAGAATGCTGATAGTTTGTGGTGATGAACATTGCCTCTGTTTTATCGTTGTTAACCGTCAGGTTGTTGGCTATGAGACAGGCATTCATGTCTTCAAGGCATCTGGTTATTGTTACGGTGTTAAGTGCTAGTAGGTTGATTGGAGCATATACCATGTCGTCGTCAGCATAGATGTGATAGTGGAGTTTGTGGCGTTTGATGATGTTGCATATGGGTTGGATGTAAATATTAAAGAGCATTGATGACAGGGCTGAACCTTGTGGTATTCCTTGCATGACGGGGAACTGCAATGATTTTTTTTGGGCGCATTTGACTTGTTGCGTTCGATCTTCCAAGTAGGAAGTAAACCACTTCAGGGTATTCTTGCGTAATCCTATCTGTTGAAGGCGCTGCAGTAATATGGCGTAGGATACTGTATCAAAGGCTGCCGAGATGTCCATGAACACTAGCAGGAATCGGTCCTTTATGTTATCGATACCTCTTAGGAGATTGTCAAAAAAGGAAGTGAGTAGTGTTTCCACACCGTGCTGGGATTTAAAGCCATGCTGATGGATGTCCAGTGGGGCATTCATGTCAATATGATCCTGAAGTTGCCCTTGTACTGCCTTTTCAACGATTTTTGCAAGGAATGGTATAAATGTTGGAATGAGAAGAAAAGATTAGGGAGAGTTAACATCAAGAACACTCTCCAACACCACCCAATATTCTTAAGTCTGTCCATAGTTTGGAAGTAGCAATGAACCTACTTAGTGAATTAATTTCGTTCCTCTTGTTTGTTTTTCCTTTTTGAGGGGAAAGCAGGAGGGTGAGTGTATGCATTATCCTGTCCACAGAAAACCACTGTTACAGGTAAGCAACTTAATTTTCTATTGACTGCAGGGCTAATGCATCCACATTCCTTGGCGAGTCCATAGTTTGTTTTGTTTTTTTAATCACACTTCTTGTAACAGTCTGATGATTTTTCAGTTGGTGCCATATACAGAAATTAATCAGCAAAGAGGTTCTTAAGGACGGCTTGTCCAAAAACAGTATTTCAATGGGATCAAAATAGTAAGGCTTTGTGTAAGTGGGGATGGAACTCCAAGTTGCCGCTCTGCAAATTACTTGCAGATAAATGCTCTTAGGTTTGCACCACCACCACCCCTCCCCCCCCCATCACTGCCATTTCTGCCCCTCTCCAGGCTGTGCAGCAATAGCAATTGGTGGGGGGGAGGGGCCCAGCACTCTAGTCGACTGCCTAGTTTGCCTAATGGTAGCTCCGTCCCTGCAGATATGGGCCCACTGCTTGGGGGCTGGTGATTGTGTCTGCATAAAAGGAGTTAATGCAGTCTGCTACCCAGATGAAGCCGGTTTATCTGGGTTCAATGGATTAAAAGTAACAAAAAGTGAGTTTCTTAGCTGTTTTGATGCTTGGAGTTAGAGAAGAACACATCTGCAGTCCACAAGCAAAGCAAGAGGCCTCTGAAGTACCTAATATTGTGTTGGAAAAAAGTGGGTAATGCAAGACTGGTTCACATGAAAGTGACTACTTTTGGAAGAATTTTCAGGTGTGTTGGAAGCTACAATGTAACCCATTTAAGACTAATAGGAGAAAATATTTTTTTCACTCAACATGTAATCAAACTCTGGAATTAGTTACTGGAGAATGTAGTAAAAGCTGTTAGTATAGCTGGGTTTAAAAAAAAGTTTGGACTTAGCCGCTTGATCCGCACGTCTCTGAGCTGCTTCTTCATGCCGAAGCGTAAGGGGAAACTACGGGGGGACCCTCCTCAGCCTAAGCAGACCTCTTCCGCGATTTCCTCTAAAGTTGGACCGATGGATACTTTTGTGCAGCAACATGGACAGGCCCGGTTAGTCTCCGGAGTAATCCCGATTGAGTCGACCCCGAGACCGGAGAGTCCAGTGTCTTCCTCCAGGTGTGATCTCACTCCAGATTTGCAAAAACCGCCCGCACTCCCTTAAGACTTCTTGGACCTCAGCGTTTCTGAAGTGGTGCAACCTGTTGAGGTCGGCGCTGTTCCTTCAGTGGGAGGGAAAGCTGCGGTCACATATTCGGTGGATCCAGGGTCAGCGTCTGAGGGAGCAGAGGTGGACACGGCAGAGAAGTTACAAGTCCCCCAGGATTTAAAAGCTTTACCAGGGGAGAGGAGAAGTGCAACATTTTCCCGAGGCCCCGCCTGAATTACCTCTGTTGATGCCTCGTCTCTTTGGAGCGTCCTGAACGCATTACCTTGGACTCCATCTGGATAGCACTGACTAAGTTTGGTGAGTGTTTAGTATCTCAAACTAACACCACCTTGAAGTTGATACAAGAAAATAAGATGAACATACAGAATTGTCAGGACTCTGACTCTTTTGCAGTCTCAAGCTTCTATGATGGACAGTAAGGTTACACAGCTGGAGAAAAAGTTTAATGATGTTTGTAAAGATATGTTGTGAGTTAAATTTAAAATGGAAATGCTGGAAAATCAGAACAGGGCTATGAATATTAGGATATTGAATTTTCCTTGTTCTTCTATGGTTACCCCCCGTGATATGTTTAAGATATATCTGAGTGAAGTATTGAACCTTCCTGAAGATTCACATCCCCCAATTTCCAAAATTTATTATCTTCCCACTGGGAAAAAAATAAAAAGTCCAGCCGGGGATTCCCCTATTAATGAAGAAGCTTTAGATGTATTGAATATTGGAGATTTTAGACACTTCTGTATCTGATACTCTGGTTCCAGCAACTTTGTTAATTTCACTGGCATTAGTGTCTGATCGTGAGTGGTTATTGAAAATGTATTTCAAAAAACGTTCCATTCTGTTTAAAGGGCTTGCTATCCGAATGTTTCCTGACTTGTCGCATGATACGCAAAAAAGGAGAAGAGAGTTTTTGTTGCTTAAGGTGGGGGTGATTCAGATGGGTGGCTTATTTTTTCTCAAATTTCCTTGCAAATGTTTGGTTAAATTGAAATCTTATATTTTTTTTGAACCTACTAAATTAGTCTCCTTTATTAGTGCTCGCTTGTCTGCTGGCTCCTAGTTGGGTGGGTATTTCTGCTATATGGGTATACCGGTCCCTGCGGATCTCGCTGTTCCTAATGACTTATAATTCTTTGTTTTCCTTGTATTGGGTCTCCTCAGTGTGAGGACTTGTAAGACTGGGTTATAATTATATTTCATTTGAGTGTATTTTTCCTTGTTTATTATTTGCTCGTCTTTTTTCTGTATCAAGTATGATTGCGTGTATAATTTTGTTTGAAAGCTTATAAATAAAATTTAAAAAATGAAAAAAAAAAGTTTGGACAAGCTCCTAGAGGAAATGTCCATAAACCATTATTAAAAAGGACCTGGGAAATTAACTGCTTGCCCTAAGATAAGCACTGTGGAACCTGTGTGCCTTTTGGGGAACCTGCTAGGTAATTGTGACCTGGATTGGCCACTGATGGAAACAGGATACTGTACTTGATGGACTTGGTCTAACCCAGTATGGCATATATTATGTTCTGTTCTTATGTTAAGAATCACCCAGATGTGAAGAAACTGATTTTAGATAATGAACAAGTGCCTGTAACTCAGATTCTCATTGATGTAATGACCACCAGGAAAACTGTCTTCCATGCAAAGTGTTTTAATGAAGCAAGTCCTGGGGGGGCTCAAAAGATTTATTAGTTTTTCTAGAATCATGTTGAGGTCCCAAGCAGGAGGTAGTCTTGTAGAAGGCTGTGTGTGTTCATGAGACACCTTAATCTGGAAACCAAGGGATGGGCAGAGAAAGGTTTTCTGTAGACTTGATCACGGTAAAGAGACTACTGCGAGGTGCATTTTCAGGAGGTTGCTTCGAGACTATACTCCAAAAGATGGACGTGGTAAGAGACAACTTGGTTGGTTGGAGAAGATAAAAGGGTCCCAATTGTGTTGCAGCTCATTTTGTAAAAATATGGAGAAATTTCACTTACCGTTAATTTCCTTTCCTGGAATACTGCTAGACCAGTCCAGACAAACGGGTTATGCACCCCTGCCAGATCTTGGAGACAGAGAATTCTACCAGAGCTCTGATAGGCTGGAGCCTGGTGATATAATCCTACCCCTAGGGGTCTCCCTCAGTTACGTCCACAAGCTAATGCAACATGAACTGTAACATCACCCCAGAGGGTCCCAAGTGAACTATATACAAGGGAGCCGAAGAACTCCTTAGAGCTGAAAACAGTATCCACCTACGAACCCATGGACTGCCCAGGGTGAGGCATACCGGCAAAGAGAAGAACCGCGGTGGGGGGCTGCACCGCACCAGCGTCTCTCCAACCAACAGCAGGGCGGGTCCTGGACTGGTCTAGCAGTATTCCAGGAAAGGAAATTAACGGTAAGTGAAATTTCTCCTTCCAGTTCATACTGCTAGACCAGTCCAGACAAACGGGCAGTACCCAAGCTACCTGCTTTCAAGGGGGGGCAAGGCTGCCGACAGCTCAGCAACTCCAAAACGGACTTCCTGACGGGCATGAACATCCAACCTATAATGACCGACAAAGGTGGACAGCGATGACCAAGTCGCCGCCCGGTGAATATCGAGAGGAACTACATGAGACCTCCCGGCCTACAAAGTTGCTTGCGCCCGAGAGGAGTGAGCACGGAGTCCCGGTGGAGCTTGTTCTCCCTGAAGAAGGTACGCCGCCTCAATGGCCTCCGTAACCCATCTAGAAATGGTAGATTCGGAGGCTGCGGATCCCCGATGAGAACCCGCGAACAAGACAAAAGAGCAATAGTCATATGGAAGGGTCCCGCGACCCCCAGATACCGAAAAAGAACCTTCGTAAGGTCCATCGCCCGCAACGGAGACCGACCACTGTCACACTGCGTCTTTGGAAAAGACGGAAAGGAAAGAGGCTGGTCAACAGCGAACGGCGTCAGCACTTTGGGCAACAAAGGAAGGGACAGTTCTCAGAGAAACGCCTTCAAAGGAAAACGAGAGATAGGGATCTCGACACAGAGAGCCTGGAGCTCAGAAACACGGCGTGCCGAAGTTATGGCCACCAGGAAGACTGCCTTCAGAGTCCAATCTAGAAGAGAACAGGCCCTCAGAGGCTCAAAGGGAGGAGCAACGAGGGCACAGAGGACAAGCACGAGAGCCCACGCCGGCACAGGCGAACGCAGAGGAGGCCGGAAGGCCCTAACTCCGCGGAGGAACCGAGACACGTCCGAATACGAAGCTATCGATCGCCCCGGTATAGGACCCCGAAAACAAGTTAAAGCAACCATTTGTACTCGCAAGGAATTGAGCGCTAATCACTTATCCAGTCCGGCCTGTAATAACGACAGGATGTCCGGAACACCGCAACGCCAGGGTGTGAGGTTATTTCGCGAACACTAACCATCAAGAGACGCCAAACCCGAGCGTAAGTCAGCGTCGTGGAAGACCGCCGCGCCGTGAGAACGCCACGACCACGCTAGGCGAAGAGCTGTAGCGAGCAAACC
Organism: Ichthyophis bannanicus; assembly: GCA_033557465.1. Classification (NCBI taxonomy): domain Eukaryota; kingdom Metazoa; phylum Chordata; class Amphibia; order Gymnophiona; family Ichthyophiidae; genus Ichthyophis; species Ichthyophis bannanicus. The sequence goes on from CM066045.1 coordinate 160,045,549, forward strand.
AGCGGCGGTTAATAGCCAGAACGAAAGCGAGTAAGGAGCCGGGTCTTCCATCTCCACCAGTCCGTGAATCAGAAGGCCGAGAAACGCCTCGAGGCGGAGCAGCCACGCCCCAGACAGACGGAAGAGATCCGCATACCATGGTCCGCGAGCCCAATTCGGAGCCAGCAGGAGTACAGGGCCGCGACGGTCTCGGAGCCGCCGGAGAACTATGCATATCACGGATCAGGGAGGGAAAATACACAGGAGAAGATGAGCCAGCCACGGTTGAGAGAGAGCATCTATGCCGTGCGCTCCCTCGTCCCTCCAATGGCCGAAGTACAGCGAAGCCTTGGCAGTCTGCGCCGTAGCCATTAGATCCATGGTCGGCAGTGCCCACAGGTGAACAATGCACCGGAACTCATTCGGCTGCAGAGCCCAGCCCCCGGGCTCCAAAGAGTGCCGGCTGAGAAAATTGGCTTACACATTGTTCACGCCTGCGATGTGCTGCGCCGATAGCCTGAAGATGTTCCTCCGCCCACGGGAGGAGCAAAAGCCTCTCCTGTGAGACATCCGGACATTGCGTGCCGCCTAGGCGGCTTAGGTAAGCAACCGTCGTGGCGTCGGACAGGATCCGAACCGCACGCCGCCGCAGAAGAGGCTGAAACTGAAGAAGGGCGAAGCGCACTTTCCGAGTCTCGAGACGATTGATAGACCCTTGGGCTGCGCGAGGTGACCAACTCCCCTGCGCCGAGGCCAAGCCGCAAGGCGCTCCCCAACTGGAGAGGTCGGTGACTGGCGTCACCAAGATCCAGCGCAGAGACTCCAGAGAGACTCCCCGTAGAAGACTGTGTGCTTGAAGCCACCTGCGGAGGCTGCGGTGCACCGGCAGAAGCTAAGGTAACCGGATTAGATAATTGTCCGATACCGGCGACCAACGAGATAGAAGCGCCGTCGGCAAGCAGCGTATGTGTGGTCCTGCCCACAGAACAAGGGCTATCGTTGCTGCCAAGGACCCCAAGAGTTGAAGGTAGCCCCCAAGGCCGAGGTGCCGCTTGATCCAAGCAGCGGCGGAGCTGAAGAGAGATCTTCTGAAAATGTTCCTGAGGTAGAAACACCCGCCCCCGACGAGTGTCGCACCCAGCCCCTAGAAAATCCAGGACCTGAAGCATCCCAAAATAGACAGTAACGGCCCAGTCCTCCTTCGAACGGTGGACCGGGACGAATGGCATCTAAACGCTGGAGCCTGTAAATGAAGCAACATCCGCTGCCCATTGCCGCAGGCTGAGCCATCTCCGAGCTACCGACACAGGTGCTAGGGAAGCGAGCTGAGCCGCAAGAGATCACAGAATGCCTCTGCCCGGAATGCAGCGATGGATTCGAAATGAACCAACTCGGGAACACCTGGAAGTTGCTGAATCCAGCGAAGGGAGGCCCGAGCTGCTAGACCTCTGCACACCCCTGCAAGAAGGAAATAGCGGGCGAAGGAAAACCCGTCTTCAGCAGCCTCCCAACTCTCTAGGTCTTGCTGGTCACGGAGCGCCACTCCGCCCTCAACCGGAAGTGTGGTATGCCTGATGACCCTGGTCAGAATGCATCAACTGTCGGGTATGTCAGCCAACGGTCCAAGTGAAAGGGAGACCAAGGGTATAACTGACCAATAACGCGTGCCGTACGAATGCCCTGGAAAATGGGTTCCGGCTGCAACCGGATTTGAGAATCCGGAGGATCAGGCGTGTCGGCTAGGGGGAGCGACTCCATCACCTCTGTGATTAGAGCCGGCAACTCCTCTTTCCGAAAAAGGCTGAGAACCGTCAGCGAAGAAAACAGACGGAGAATATTCCCCATCTCCGTACTCCAACGAGTCAGGGCTGACCTCCGAAGATTTAAAGTCTTCTTGAATATCCATAGTACCCCGCAAGGCACATGCAACGCTCCAAGGAGGACGTACTGCTCTAAGGTCTGAGGACTTATGGGACCACATGCGAGACCACGCCATATGCTTGCCTGCTACTGGGCAGGTGTAGGAGATATTCCAAAAGTCACAGGCGTCATACCAGATGGAAGAGTGTGAGGAAGGCACTGTCAGTCAAGGCTGCTGTGGCCCTCCAGCGGCTGTGGAAGCGACATGGGAGCTGACTGAATCGTTTCCTGCAGCAGAGGCTCTGAGGAGGGAGGAGATAAGGTGCTGATGAACCCATCTAGCAGCGCAGTGGGAATGGGGAAAGAGTCTCCGGGATGCATCGTGCAGGTGGAACACAAGCAATCTATTAATTCCCCATTCGGCTGATTACTTATTACATATAATACAGCCAGAGAAACAAGCATTGTAGAGACTTAAAACACCTTTCCTCTTTTTTTCCCTTTTTTTTTTTTTTTCAGCATTTAAAACAAAAATCAAGGTAGGCTCAGGGAAACTCTTCAAAGAAAAGGATTTTGAAACTCTCCGTGCCTCCACAGCATGTTTAAATGTGTGGAAACTGCTGTCTAGAGCTGTTCCCTCCAAAAAGAAACACTGAAGAGAAAAACAAAATGGCCGCTGGCACAGAAAAACTGTCAGGTATTCACTGAGCTGAGAAGGGAACTGTCAGTCATTCACTGTGCTGGTACAGAGAAACTTTCAAAGTCAGGGTAAGGCAATTACAGTAACTGAAAGTAGGGAAATTAGAGTTTGATTCCTCCGCAGCCACTCAGACCTCCGTGGTAGGGGCTGAAAGGTGTTTCTGGGGAGGGATGTAGAAGCTCAAACCCAGCCGTACGGAAGATGACAGTGAGTATGTTTAATTAGGTAGAGCCCAAAACAGTCAGGATCCAAAACACTGACTTAAAATTCCAATCAAATGGTATATTGAAAAAGACAGGTACAATATTCCAGTAAGACGTACAAAGTAACCCGGCTGCAGTTTGTGGATTAAAAATTTTAAAGTAGGAACTTCAAAACTCAGAGGCAGCCGGTCCGGGAGCAGTAGCTGAGGCAAGTAAGAAAAAAACAGGCTACTCAGTTTCCTTTCAGGAATTGATACCTGAACTTCCTGGGGATGTCCGTGGCAAAGACTCAGCGCAGCATAAAGCCAATGGAGAGCTCCACTGAAGCCAGGCTCAGGAGTTCCCAAGTTTATCTGGGGAATCAAGACACTGGGGGAAGAGCACAGTTGATTTCTGAGGTCCCTGTGTGTCTTCTGACAGCCTATGCAGCGTAGACCTGAATAAGGCATAGGGAGAACTAAAAAAAATAAATAACTCTGCCCCGGAGGAACAGGCATTTAACAATATTCCCCATACTATGCAATGCCTCAGCCAACCTTCTTTGTTGGGCACAGTGGGGGATGGAACCCATGAGCCCTGCACCAGTGGTCAGTGTCTTAGCATTGTACTGTGGCTCTGAATTGCATCCGGTTCTCTAATCATGCCTTCCGTACTTTTTATTCATTATGTTAATACATAGGCAGAGAAAAAAGGAACCCCACACAACTCACAGCTAGCAAGTGTTGTGGAAAAATTTAAACAGCAATTTTTTTGGTGCTAGAAGCCAGCAAAGAGAGAAGGAATCTGGCTTCCCGCCAAAAACCAGGGCTCATTAGCTATTCAAAATGGCCGCCGGCAAAAATAAACCTCAAAAAGAGTGAATTAAAACCCCCAAAAGCCAAGGAATTAACTTAAAAAGTCAAATGACAAGGTGGAGGGGTTGCAGGCATGAGAGAAATTCCTAAAATCGCTGAAAAATCAAGAAAAATAAATCCAGTCACCACAGAGTTGCAGACAGCAGTGGGAGAAAGACAGGTTTTGTACTCACAGTACCGAAAGTGCAGAGAAGCCACGGACCGCTGCTGAGAGCACTGCCAGCTGCCTCACCACTAAAATCAGCCCCAGGGACTGGATTTTAGGAGGCTTACCATCCAGCTAAATAGTCTTCTTGACTAGTGCTGGGAAGTCTGCACATCAGCGATCTCTACTGTGACCTGCAGGACACAGGAGCTCAGCTGGAATTCATCCTGGTGCCCAGATAAGTACACTGGCAACTACAGGGTATAATCTCTCCCAGAGAAATCACAAAGAAATAAAACATCTTAAATTTTTTTGAAGGAGCAAAAAAAAAAAAGCATCCAGATCTGCTGGAGACAGAGAAAAACTGAGGGAGACCCCTAGGGGTAGGATTATATCACCAGGCTCCAGCCTATCAGAGCTCTGGTAGAATTCTCTGTCTCCAAGATCTGCTGGCAGGGGTGCATAACCCGTTTGTCTGGACTGGTCTAGCAGTATGAACTGAAATTCCATTTTGCCTGGTAGGACTTTCGTCTTGACTGTATTCGAGGCTGCCATTATGATCTTTACTTCCTGAGACAGTGGGATATCATTCAATCTCCACACAATCAAATAAATTGTGGAGGTTGGGATGGATTAGATCTCCTGCCTGAGCAGGGTGGAATTGTTGCCTAAGGTTAACGGTGGTTCCATATTGAGGACAAGCAGCCTAAGAAACCAGATTTGTCTCAGCCAACATGGGGTGCCAAGAATGATCTGGGATTTCTCCTTGCAAATCTTCTGTAACTCTTTGGATAAGTAGAAATGTACTTATTTTATTTAACTGGTTTTATATACCACCTTCTCTTACAATCAAAGCAGTTTACATGGCAAACAGATTACATAGAAAGTTGGGTATATTATTAAATCAAATGTGGTAGGTGGACATGCAGGGGGTGGGGGGAGGGTTCCTAGTAACATTTTACAAAGAGACATATATACATTAATTATAAGGCAATGTTTTGTGTTATGGGAGCTGTTTTGTCAGGGGGGGTGATAAGGAAGAGGGGGGGGGAGTTGTCCATTAAGTGATTGCACGGTAATGTTCTGTGTAGAGATAGGTTTTGAATTTCTTCCAGAAGTCATCGGCATCAGGGGTGGCTCTTAGGGCATCTGGGAGGGAGTTCGAGGGTTGGTGCTGCTAGGGACAGTGCCCTGCTTGACGTGGATTGGGTGATTTTAGAGTAGGTGCTAGGTGTCTGGATAGTGTCCATTGTGTTCCGTTATCTGGGTCTTCTACTTGTGTTAATGTTGACTAGGCTCTTGAGAATGTCAGGGGTTAGATTGTGCCGAATCTTGTATATGTTGAGAGCTGTTTTGAATTTGATTCTGGAGTCTATCGGGAGCCAGTGCAGTTGGCTCAGGAATGGAGCGATATGTTGGAATTTTGATAATCCAGTGATAATGCAGACAGCAATGTTTCACGCCATCTGAAGAGGTCGAAGCGTCCATTTTACCAGCCCGAGAAATAAGGTGTTGCAATAATCCAATATGGGCGTGATTACAGCTTGGCCAACTGTTCTCAAGTGGTCTTGACTGATGAAGGGTTTGAATCTTATGATGGCAATTTTGTGATATGCACTCCTAGTGGTCTTATTAATGTGGTATTGGAAGTTCAGGTTCTGGTCCAGGGTGACTCAGGCATTTTACCTCGCCCTTAATAGATATGGTTGTGTTGGGAAGGGTGATGTTTATGTTTATGTTTATTGTTTCTTGATAAAAACCGCCTCTCTCAAAAAATCAAAGCGGTATACAATTAAAATCATCAATTAAAAGAAGGTGGTCAAAGCCTTGAAAAGGAAAAGAAAGTTACAGCTTCTTCATAAAGGATAGCATAGACAGGAGAGACGAGGGAGGGGTGGGAAGGAAACAAGAGGAATGAATGGGAAGGAGGGAAGTGGAGGTTATACAAAAGGAGAGGGCACAACGAAAGCCAGAGAGAAAAGGTGGGTTTTCAAGTTCTGTTTAAATGTGGAATGGTGGGGTTCTAAGCGGAGGGAGGAGGGTAGGGAATTCCAAAGGGCAGGACCAATAAAGAAGAAAGCAGAAGAGCGGGTGGACTGTAGGTGAGCGCGTGAAGGGAGGGTAAGGCAGTGGAGGTGAAAAGAACGAGGAGTATGACGGGGAGAATGAAAGGAAAGGAGTATGGAAAACTTTATGAACCAAGGTGAGCAGTTTGAATTGGGAACGGAAAGGAAAGGGCAACCAGTGAAGATGGAAAAGGAGGGGTGTAATGTGATCGCGAGGAGAAGCATGACAAACGAGGCGAGCGGCGGTATTCTGTATACGTTGTAAGCGAGATAATCGAGATTTAGAAAGACCGACGAGAACAGAATTGGCAAAATCAACACGAGACATGACCAAGGACAACAACAGGGTAGAGAGAGCTGAAGGGGACAGAAAAGGACGCACCGCACGGATTTGAGAGAGGAAAAAGAAGGATGATTTGGTGACATGGGAGAGGTGAGACTGAAAGGAAAGGTCAGAATCAAAGTGAACACCGAGATAACGGAAGGTGGAAAATAAAGGAACTGGGGAACCGGAGAAAGAGGGAGCCAACAGAGGGGGTGGATGACCGTAAGAGAACCAAATAGCAACGGTCTTTGTAAGGTTAAGGTGAAGACAGTGAAGAGTCAGCCAATTAGCCACAGCAGAGAGACAGGAATTGAGTGCAGAGAGATGAGGACAGGAAGGAGAAGTGTGATGAAGTAAGACGATATCATCTGCATACAGAAAAGCAGAAACTCCAGACTGTTGAATCAATAGGGCAAGAGGGGCCAGAAAGACATTAAAGAGAAGAGGAGCTAAAACAGAACCCTGAGGAACCCCACAGGAAAGAGGAAAGGAATTTGAAGGAGGAGTGGAAGGAGAGGAAAAGAGTACTGCACAGGAACGGGAAGAAAGGAAGGAATGAAACCAGTGATGAACGGTACTGCATAAGCCGGCTTCCCGGAGACGACTAAGAAGAAGGGAGTGGTCAACAAGATCAAAAGCTGCCGAAAGGTCAAGGGCAACTGCCACCGAAATGTCACCACGATCGTGAGCCACATGCAGTGCATTAGTGAAGGCGAGGAGAATTTGAGGGAGGGGGGAGGAGTTGTTGCGTGAGATGAGTGCATCCATCTTTCTGCAATTAATATTGAAGTAGTTGCAAGAGAGCCATTCTGTTATGTCCTGGAGGCAGGCAGTTAGTTATTGTGTAGTCTGGTTTTTCGAGGTTGACCTGGGTGTAGATCATATCAGTGTATAATGCATATTGGATACCATGTTTCCTGATGTCACAGATGGGCTGGATGTAGAGACTGAAGAACAGGGCAGATAACTTAGCCTTGCAGTACCCCCTTGAGATGAGGGGAACAGGGAAGAGGTGGTTGTGCCAAGCTCAACTTGTTGCTGCCTATCGTTGAAATACGAGTTAAACCACTTGAGAGTGGCATTCCATAGTCCAATGTCACTGAGTCTTCAGAGGAGAATGTAGTGGGAGACAGTGTCAAACGCTGCTTTTATGTCGACAAAGATGAAGAGGAAGCCCATTTTTAGGTTGTCAATTCCCTTGATGAGGTTGTCAAGGAGCATTGTGGAGGAGTCAGAAACTATGCTGGTGGGGGTCTACGGGGGGGGGGGCGCAAAGGAGTCAGCACAGTTACTTACCTGTAACAGGTGATCTCCGGAACAGCAGGAATTAGTCTTCACATATGGGGTTCGTCGGCGCCGACGGAGCCCGCACGGGAATGCTCCCCAGCATCCAATCAGAAGGCTTTTGGGAGCATCCCTCGCGCCTGCGCGGTAGCTTCCCGCCCTTCCCACTGCCTCTCCCCAGTTGCGTTTCACAGCTGAGACAGAAGGAGAGGAGAGGAAGGAAGAGAGAGAGAGAGAATTACAACTCCTAGGGGAGGTGGGTGGGTTGTGAAGACTAATTCCTGCTGTTCCGGAGATCACCTGTTACAGGTAAGTAACTGTGCTATCTCCAGGAACAAGCAGGAATGAGTCTTCACATATGGGGACTCCCTAGCTGAGGGTGCCAGGGGAGATCCCAGAATGCGTGCCCCTGGACAGGGCGGCATCGCCCAACCTGGATCCCTGGCATCCCCTGAGGGATGGAGGGTAGGAGTTGAGAAGAGTTGCCAAGGCACAGCAACCGAAGACTACAGGTGTAGTCTTCAAAACCACGTCAGACATCATTAAACCGTTAATGATCTAGCACAATCTAGAGCTTACCTACTGGATTGTAGAAGGCAGAGCTGCGAAGGGTACTGTAGATGCAGTAGCGAGGTCTTCAAGGGAACTTCACCGCAGAGAGGACGAAGTTCCCAGTCCGGGCGGGCTGGAGACGCAGGTGTCAACCGGCACCGGAAGGACGGCAGGTCTTCACGAGGAGCTCTAAGAGAAGCTGAGAACTCCAGTAGGAGCAGAGTCCCCAATCCGGAGGACTAAGCAGAAGACTGACCGATCTGGGAGAACCCAGCCCGGAGAAGAACAGGAGTGTACCCCGGGATACTGAGGCTTACACTGTCTACCCTAGCCGGCAAGGGATAGGAAGACAGAGTTCGAAAACCTCCAGACAAGGAGGCGTAAACCAAGGGGCTCTTGACTTCACAGCAAGTTTAAGCATAACCGGTCCGAGCACCCGAGACGCAGAACGCAAGCAAGCGGACCGGCCGGACCCCGTAAGAAATAACAAAACGTCAGTATCGACAACTGGGAGATAGTCGGTAAGACACAGGGCACTATAACATTTCTCAAAAGCGCCCACCTGTACCGATATATATCCAATAACAGGTATAGATGTATATCGGGCTATAGGTGGGCCCGGGAACGCCCACCCAGGTTATTAAACCGGTAAGCAGGGGACATGCACACATGAGAACGATACTGCCAACTCGGACCGGCCCTTGATCCACAGGAGGGCGCCCACCTGGAAGGTGGCGGGGGAGGGCCATCCAAAGTGATGGGCCGATGTGCGTGGTGCAGGGCAGATCGGCGAGAGTAGCAGTATGGTTGCGTGACCGCCCGATCAGTTGGGGAAGAGCACATCAGGAGTACGTAGGCCCCTGAGGCGTCCACCTGACAGCCACGCAGAAAAACGTGTCCTCCGTACCACAGGGAAGGCAGGAGGATAGAAAACCCTATAGCCACGGTGTGACCGTGGGGGTCATCTCCGGCATATATAAAAGAACCCCTCGGGGGTAGGGCCAATGCCCTCCGCCGCTCCGAGGAGTGCAGGGAGCGGAGCCGGGGATCGACATGGGTCAGTGGGACTCCTGTCCACCGTAATCTGACAGACCCAGGGGTTTCTCTGCGAGAGCGGAGACCCAGACCAGAGGGCGGGGGTGGTCCGGCCCTGTCGAGGATTCGTTCGGGCCATGCTCGGAGAGTAGCGGCCAAGGCCTACACTGTGAGAAGGAGATTAGGTGCGCGATCCCCTCAATCCGGGGGAACCAGGCAGAGGGGAATTCGAGGGACGTACCTGAGGGTAAGTCCAAAGAAGACTAGCATGGCCCTGAGGAGCCAGGCTAACCTAGTTTGGGAAGGGTCCCCCCCCCGGGGGAGGGGGCTCCATGCCTCCGATCAAGCGGCCGAACCACTTGTCATACTGAAAAGAACCCCAGTGTAGAACTGGACAGTAACTTCTGGTAAGAGGAGTTAAGCGCAAACTGCCGCATACCGGAGCCTAGGGCTGCTTGGCATGGCCAGCCTGGCGCGAGCCCTGGCACTGCCGACCGTTGTGAGATGTCCCTGGCATGGGCGCACCCGGCAGGTGGGCAGAGGGATGAAACTTCCTCTTCTTCGGAAAGGAGGGTCGGGAAGGACATTTCCTACCCCCGGGAGAGGGGGAGGGCCGCGGGCGGCCAGCGCCAAACAGGTCGGCGGAGCACTGAGCAACCTGACGCAAAGCCTCACCATTGAAGAGGTTCTCCCCGGTGCACGGGGAATTACCTAGATTATGTTGTGCCCAGCTGCACAAGTCGGAAGCCTGCAACCAGGCTGTACGACGCGCCCCTATGGCGACAGCAGAGGACCTGCTAACTGACTCAAAAGAGTCCACGGCAGCACGAGAAAGAAACCAAGAGATATTCCTGCAATGGTAAAGAAGCTAGGAATAGTCAGGGGCCCGAGGGGCCGACACAAAGGGAGACAAAAGAGATACCCTCTCGGTGACCTCCCGAAGCGCCAGGCTCATATAGAAAATATATGAGAGAATCCTGGAAGCCAACATGGACGTTTGGAAGGTTCGCCGCCCAAAGTTGTCCAGAGCCTTAGACGCACGATTCGGGGGGCGGGAAGAGTGCTTCTTCTTGCTTCCGACCTTCCTCAGGGCCGATTCCACCACAATGGAATGATGGGGAAGCTGGTGCGTCTGGAAACCCGGAGAGGGGGGCACCCGATACAGGGCATGCATGGCTGTAAGCGGCGCCGGTACCTGTAAGGGCGAGCGCCAAATCCCGAGCAGGAGATCCCGCAGGGAGGGATGGAGAGGAAGCATTATGGCTGCCTGTTCCGCCGGACCCGGACTTAGCGAAGGGCCCGGGATAGGAATGGCGAGCAAGTCCGCCATGTCAAGGAGGAAGTCCTGAAAAGGCGGCTCTCCCAGAGGGGCTATTCCTGGGGAGGCCGAGGTGGAGGGGCCCGCTTGAACACCAGGGGACCCACCATGCTGGTGCACGGGAGGAATCGATCTAAACAGAGGAGGGTACAGACAGTCCCAATTCGAGGCAGTTGGTACTGCATCGTCAGAGCCCGGGATTGATTCCAAGCGGGGCATCGAAGGGAGCGACGTCCGACGGGCCCGCGGGACTCGGCCTCGGCTTCGGGGCCGCCCCCGGGGCAATCCGCAAGGGTGGCTGGAGTGGTGCCGAGGCAGCTGGAGAGCAGGCGAGCGCAGCACTGCGCCATCGGAAGAGACCGGGGTCGGATCCGAAATGAGTCGGAGCCACGCTTTCCAAACTGGAGATCAATTCGAGGCTGGGCATCGAACCGAGCGACGCCTCCTTAGGGGGCCCCGGTGTCGGCGGCCGCGCTGGTGCTGCCACTCCCGTGAATCAAGTCGGGGTCGCGACGATCGGTGCCGAGGGCAACGAGGGCTTCCCAGGCCGAAACTCGGCGAAGAGGGAAACACCCGAAGTCGGCTCTGACGTCGGGCGAGAGGCCCTTCTAGACGCCGGGGTTCTTCCCGCGCCTGTCTTATTGAGCGGGAAACCCTTATGGGGCGTACTACGCGGCCTCGAGGGTACCCAGGTAACCCGCCGACGAGCCCCGGCGGGGAGCGAGACACACAGCCCCGGCTCCGCGGCCGCGGCGCTTCTTTGAGTCGACTCGACCGAAGGTCCCGGGTCCCGCGGGCAAACTCTAGGGACGAGTGGAGCACTTGACGCCTGCGTAGATGCCGGGTGGTCGGTGGTGTCCGGGGGAGGCCCCAGCCCCGCGCAAGATGGGGGTGCCAACCAGCCCGACCGGGATAGATCAATCGGCTCCGCAGGTGGAGTCCGGTGGCGACCCCTGGCGAAGAACGGGGCCCTCGTTCCCGAGACCGCCGCCGGAGGGGCGGAGCCGCTCAAGGCCAGTACCGCCTCCGCGGAAGCCGGGGACGAGTCGATCGGCCTGACGGAACCGAGGGCACCCGGTGCCGATCCCCGGCGGGGAGTGGATGCACCGACTCCGACGCCGATGCCGAGGACTTGGTCCCGCTTGAAGCGGTCACCACCTCCGCGCATGGCAGGGGTGTGGGCACGCCATACCGGGTCAGGTTGGTCCGACGATCCCCGGTGAAGAGTGGAACACTCGACGCCGACGCCGGGGAATCGGCACCGCCGAAAGCGGGTACCGCCCCCGCGCAGGGCCGGGATGTCGTAGAACCAGACTGGGTCGAGTCGATCGGCCCCGAAGGCACCAGCTGACAGTCCCTGGCGAAGAGTGGAACACTCGACGCCGACGCCAGCGCCGATGCATCTGCACCGCTCGAAGCGGGTGCCCCCCTCGGGCATGGCTCGGGAATGTTCTGTGAGGAGCGAACCTCAGGAACAACCCGAAACCCCGTGGAGGCTCTGGAGCCCGAAGACTCCCTCCGGGGTGTAAGGGACTGGAGGGGGAGGCCGGAGCCGTCATGCAGTGCATGAGACTCACCCCTCAAGGCTCGGTTAATCTTAACAGACTGTTGTTGGGTTACCTGATCCTGGCGAGGAGAGAAAGCCGACGACCGCACCTCAGAGGGAAAGACGTCATCGAGGGACTCTCGAAACAGGGAGGGTCTTCTCCTGACGCTGAAACCCGGGGAACCGGGGGAGAATGGGTCAGGGCCCAAACAGGAGAGACACCAGGCGTTGGAGTCGAAGAGGAAGACAACGTCTCCACAGTGGGGACACTTCTTAGGGGAAGAAGGCTCCATGCTGGAAAGCCCGGTAGGCCTCAGAATAACACGAGGAGGATGCTCCTCGAAGGAAAATAAGGAAAACAAAAAAGGAAAAAAAGGGAGGCACCAGCAGTGCCAGAGTCAGCGGGAAAAAAACCGCGACCACAGGAAACAAGAAAAAGAAGAAATGTTTCTGCGGTGACAGGAGGTATGTCCTGTCGGCTCCGCGGAAAAACGAAAACTGGGGAGAGGCAGTGGGAAGGGCGGGAAGCTACCGCGCAGGCACGAGGGATGCTCCCAAAAGCCTTCTGATTGGATGCTGGGGAGCATTCCCGTGCGGGCTCCGTCGGTGCCGACGAACCCCATATGTGAAGACCCATTCCTGCTTGTTCCTGGAGATTACATGGTCCTGAAATTGCTGGTATACTATCTTCGAGTATCTTGGTAAGGAATGGAAGGCTAGAAATTGGGTAGTATGTTGCTGGGTCAGTGGGGATAGGCGTGGAGAGTTTGGAGACAGGGCGTATAGTGGCCGATTTGAGGGACAGGGGTATATATCCCTGTATTAGTGAGGAGTGCATGATCTTGTTTATGAATCCGCTGAGCTCTTCCATTGCTGATTTTATCCATGGCTCAGGGCAGGGGTCAGTGCTGATATTGAGGGCTGATATGGTGCACGTGACTTGGTCTATGGAGGGTATGTGGAAATTATCCCAAGAGTGTTTGGGGGGTGTGAGTGTGGGGGCAGAGACCTTGTCTTGTAGGTTATCTATCTGGAGGGGGAATGTTTAGAGATTAGGTAGAGTGCAAATGTCTGCGGGTGTATTGTGGCATCTTCTGTGTGGTTGGGTTTCTTTGTGAGAGTGCGGGCTATGTTGAAAAGTTCTGTGTGTTTGTTGGTTGACTTTAGAATGCGATTAGTGTGGTGTGGTATTCCTGTTTGTCAGTTGATTAGACTATTGTAGTCCTCCTGCTTCTCCTGGTAAAACTGTTGGGGTCTTGTGTCTCTGTTCCTTCTCCAGTTCTGCTCAATTTTCTTTTAAGTATTCTTTTTGCTTCCCTTATTTTGTTTGAGTATCATGGCGCTTACTGTCTTTTGTCCTGTGCATCCGCTAAGATATTTTTGCTGGAGCTTTTGCTGCTACAGAAATGGTGTCATTGCAATGGTTGGTGGCAGAGTCTATGTCAGTTGTGTCTTGTTCTAGGGCCAGGATGATAATGTTTCTTGTCCTCAGAAAACTCAAACCACTGCTCAACTATGACCACTTCCGCACCCTTTTCCACACCAACTATTGACTACTGTAACCCTATCTATCTCGGATTATCCAAACAAGCACTCCACCCTCTGCATATGGTGCAGACTACTGCAGCTTGCATCATAACCGGCTCATCTAAAACAGGACCACATCACCCCCTCCTGAACCAACTCCATTGGCTCCCCATCTCCCGCATCAAGTACAAGGCCGTTCAAAGTATCTTCAAAATCATACAAGACGTCTATGCTGACATTTTGAAAACCATCACCACCACAGAATCAAACAGACCCAGACGACAAACCACCAGTCACACCATCACCACCCCTAAAGACTATACAAAAGCCAAGCAACATCTGGAAGAGCTCTCTCAGCCACCACTTCCCTTTGGAATTCTCTCCCCAACCACATCAGAGCCATCACCGACACCAAGGACTTCAAGAAAAAGCTGAAAACAATCCTCCATATTGAACACTTTGGTGACATTACCTGATTGTCAACAGTATCCTTATCCCTGTTGCCTCCTCCCCTTATACCCCTCCTATTATGTTCATGTACATAGCCTTTGTATGTAAGTTAAATTGAATATTCCCTGCATTCTTCTTGCCTCTGTTTTTTTGTAAACACTTGAGTTCATTGTAAACCACTTTGATTTTAGGATAGAACGGTATAGAAATCCAGCTAAATAAAATAAATAAATATGATCTCCGTGCTGTAAGCTCTGTGGAATGGTTTTATCAGGATGGGACATGCTGACCCGTATTGGGTGGTGGTCAGACCAGGGTATTGGCATGACCTGGAGTGATGTTACACTTTTGGTTTGGAGGATTCCATTTGAAGCAAAAATTAGATCAAGAGCAGAGCCTAGGCAGTGAGTGGATATGGTGAGGAGTTGTGTGTACTGCAGTGCCTCCATGGTTCTAAAGTGCCTCTGTCAGGTACTGGTTTGAGATTGAAGTCTCCCAGCACAATCAGAGGCTGTGGGGGGAAGTTTGAGGCACATACTGCTTCTAGTGGAGAGTTCATCAGCTGGGCCATGGGGACTCTGTGCATGAGGCAGATGGCTAAGTGCTTCTTCTGTATTACAAATGTGTTGCAGTGCACTGTGCTCTGTGTTAGTTTTGAATCTGAGGTGGGTTCTGGCAAGGATTAATAACCTCTCCCACCCCTCTTATGTGTTCCAGGGCAGTTGACTGCTGTGCGAGTAGGGGGGGTTATTTGGTTCAGGATGACCTGGTCAGTGTTGGTTAGCCCTGTTTCTGAAATGCAGAGGATGGTAGAGGTGTACGTGGTCAAGGATTGTGTTAGCTTTATTTCTAACTTATCTGGCATTGAGCAGTTCAATACTAGTAGTGGTGTTTGGAGGGGGATAGTCAGGAGAGTTGCATATGTGTGGTTTGGTTTTGATCTGTATAAGAGTGGGGTTGGGAGTTGGGAGCACAGTGTGGGTGGAGGGGATAGGAAAATAGTGGTTATTGGAGCAGGGGAGGAGCATGCTGGACGTAAGAAAGCTTTAGGAGTAGCAGATATGCACAGAGGTAGTAGGGAATATGATGTTGAAGACGGTGCTCTGTGATAAGTTAAAAGTCCAGGCTGCTGGGTTGGTGGTTCTTATGTCAGTTGTTGTACTTCAAGTATCGTGGTAGCTGTTGAACTGGGTGCCTGTATTCCAATCTATGTGTAGTGGATATGCGATCTGTAGTGCTTTCCTTTCCAGAGGATCACAGTTAATATGTTTTGTCTCTGGCAGATAAGGTGTGGCTAGTCTGTGTGGATCACGCAGTCTGTGTTGTGGTCCATGCCTAAGGGCCATCTGGCGAGGCTCTCTGGTGCAGGCCTGCCAGGCACAGGCATGCTTCAGGTGAGCTGGGATTTAAACAAAGAGGAAGGGGACACAAGGCAATGATGTACAGCACAGCAGGGAGGGGCTTATCTTCCTGCTGGATTTCTGCAGTTCCCCCCCTCTCTTTTTTGTTCAGGAATGGAGGAAAAGCATAGAGAAGACCTGTGCTTCATGGAATCAGACACATCGTTAAGTGAGTTGGAACAAATGGAACTGATGTTTTTGCAATTAGCATTATTCTCTGATGATTTATGTGCAGAACTTCCCATATGTAAACAAGGTAGTTTAACCATCTGGCTGAGGGACCACCACAACCCCAGACTTCTCATCCATCTCTGCATGCATGATAGAAGCAACTGAATGGCTAGCACAGCAAAATTTAACTATCAACTACAAGAAATTTGAAGCCCTCGTGATCACAAGAAACGCTTCATTCAACCCCCCAAATATACTAATCAGACATTGTCCAATCCTAATCAAGAATGAGGTAAAATATCTGAGAATACACCTGGACCAGAGGCTCAATTTCCAAGCTCTTATCAACAAAACCACCTACAAGGTCCATTACAAAATTAAGATCTTAGAGAACCTATGATACATATTAGAACAGAACCACTTCAGAACTGTTTGCCAGGCAATAATCATCCCGCAGCTAGACTACAGCAATATGATACTCCATGGCCTACCCAAAAGCACAATTCGCACTCTGCAACTGGCAAAAAATACAGCTGCTGGATTGATTACAAGATCAAAGAAACACATGCATATCACCCCTGCCTTAAAAGACCTCCACTGGTTACCCATCAGATCCAGAACTGACTATAAAGCCATAACATATAGCATAGTCACTCACCTGTAACAGGATCTCCAGGAACAGCACGAATTTAGTCTTCACATAGGGGTATCGTCGGTACTGACGGAGCCTGCGCGGGAACGCTCCTCAGCGTCCAATTAGAAAGCTTTTGGGACCATCCCACAGCGCCTGTGTGCTGCCTTCCCGCCTTTCCCAACTGTCTCTCTCCAGTTGAGTTTAAAGCCGAGACAAAGAGAGAGAGAGAAAGGGAAAGAAAAAAAAGAGAGAGAGAAAGATACAACTCCTAGGGGAGGTGGGTGGGTTGTGAAGACTAAATTCCTGCTGTTCCCGGAGATCACCTGTTACAGGTGAGTAACTATGCTATCTCCAGGAACAAGCAGGAATGTAGTCTTCACATATGGGGACTCCCTAGCTACAGATGCCAGTTACCCTTTTGGAAGGGTTCCACTTCCCCCCATGGATCTCTGGCATCCTATCCGGGATGGTGGGTAGGAGTTGATTAAGTATGGAACAGGTGTTGAAGAACAGCCTGACCAAACAAGGCATCCTGGTGGGAGTCCTAGTCCAAGCAGTAATGTGCTGTGAAGGTATGAAGCGAGGCCCAGGTAGCTGCTCGACAGATGTCGTCGATAGAGACAGAGTGAAGATCAGCCATAGAGGCTGCCATGGCTCTCACATTGTGTGCTGTGACATGGCCTTCAAGAGGAAGGTTCTTACTCAGATAGGCAAAAGATATACACTGTGCAATCCAGTTGGACAGTGTTCTTTTGGAGACTGGAAGTCCTAAATGACTAGGATCAAAAGCAACGAAGAGTTGAGAGGACTTTCTATGTTGCTGCGTCCTTTAAGTAAAAGGCTAAAGCTCTTTTACAATCCAAAGTATGAAGATTCCTTTCTGCATTAGAGGCATGAGGCCTTGGGGAAAAAAACAGGAAGGTAAACTGCTTGGTTTAAAAGAAAAGGTGAAACCACCTTTGGCATAAAGTGAGGATGAGCCCTAAGAACTACCTTATGATGGAACCTTGTATATAGAGGATCAGCCACCAATGCTTGCAACTCACTGATGCGACGTGCTGATATGATTGCAATAAGAAAAATAACCTTCCAGGAAAGGAATTTCAAAGAGGTAGTAGCCAATGGTTCAAAAGGCGGCTTCATGAGCTGGCCAAGAACCAGATTTAAAACCCATGCCACCGGTGGTGGCTTAAGGGGAGGCTTAGTTAGAAGAAGGCCTCTCATAAATCTCGCTATGATGGGATGAGAGGAAATAGGTTGCCCATTTAAAGGTTTGAGAGAAGCTGCAATAGCACTCAAATGAACTCTCACTGAATTGGTCTTAAGCCCTGCATTAGACAAATGAAGGAGATATTCTAGTAATGATTCCAGAGGTATTGCAAGAGGGTCGAGACCCTTCTGCAAACACCATATGGTAAACCTTTTCCACTTGAAAGCATAAGAGCGTCTTGTGGATGGTTTCCTGGAAGCATAAAGGATATCCTTTACTTGCTGAGAAAGGTTAAGACCATGAAGTTCTAGGCTTTCAGCAACCAGGCTCTGAGATGTAAAGACTGGGGATTGGGATGCCACAGCATCCCGTCCTCCTGGGATAGGAGATCTGGAGCAGATCCTAACTCCAGAGACGGAGCTTGAGAGAGATGTAAAAGCAGAGGGTACCACACTTGTCGTGGCCAATGTGGAGCTATGAGAATCATATGGCCTCTGTCTCTCTGAAGCTTGAATAAAGTTCTGGGAATTAAGGGAATGGGTGGGAAGGCATACAGAAAGTCCTGACCCCAATGGAGGAGGAAGGCATCCCTAGCCTGACAACTCTGAGCCGGAATTCTGGAACAGAACCAGGGAAGTTTGGCATTCAGCGGACTTGCAAAGAGGTCTATGTCCGGGGTTCCCAAAATTGGAAAATTTTGGCCACCTGGTCTACATGGAGAGACCATTCGTGTGGAAGCAGAACTCGACTGAGTCTGTCTGCCCAAAAGTTTTGAATGCCTGGAAGATACACACACTGTAAGAAGATGAATCGATGCTCTCTGGCGAGGGCCCAAAGTTGCAAACCTTCGTTGCAGAGCGACAGAGAGCCTGTTCCACCCAGCTTGTTCACATAGAACATGGCTCCTGGTGGTCCATTTGAATTAGGACAGTTTTGTAGCTGAGCTGGGTGTGAAACACTCGAAGAGCAAGGAAGATTGCTCTGAGTTCTAGAAGATTGTTGTGTAAATTGGTCTCCTGTGGAGTCCAGGTACCCTGGGTAGAGAGGCCTTGCAAATGGGCTCCCCAACCCACCTGTGAGGCATCTGTTAGAGTTACTTGGGGTGGGGGTTGCTGAAAAGGGGACCCCACCAACAGATTATGGGGTGACTGCCACCATTGGACAGACAACATAAGACGATCTGAGGTTGCTATCTTGTCTGACAGGCAACCTGACGCCTGAGTCCATTGAGTGGATAGAGTCCACTGGGCTGCCCTCATATGGAGGCGGGCATAAGGGACCACATGCACGGTGGATGCCATGTGGCCTAGCAATTGTAACATTTCCCGAGCAGTGAGATGAGACTTTAGCATTGCTTGGGAAGCTAACTGCACAATACGAAGGCAGCGGGACTGTGGAAGATAGGCCCTTGTCTGCCTGGTATCCAACAGGGCTCCTATGAACTCTAGAGACTGAGTGGGAGCTAGGTTGGATTTTGGAAAGTTTATGACAAGTCCCAAATATTGGAGGATACGCATTGTGCGAGATAGGGAAATTCTGGCCTCTGGCTCTGATGGGGCTCAAATGAGCCAATCGTCCAAGTAAGGGAAGACAAATATTTTTAGGGTGCGGAGAAATGCTGCCACCAGAGCCATGCATTTTGTGAACACCCTTGGTGCCGAGGCTAGGCCAAAAGGAAGAACTCTGTATTGGTAGTGCTTCCCTTGAAATAGAAAGCGAAGAAACCTTCAGTGAGTTGGATGGATGAGAACATGGGTGTACGCATCCTTGAGATCTAGAGAACAAAGCCAGTCCTGACTCTGAAGGTATGGCAGTAGAGTTCCTAGAGAAATAATTTTGAACGTCTCTTTGAACAGGAATTTGTTCAATTCTCCGAGGTCCAAAATGGGTCTGTACCCTCCTGTTTTCTTCGGAATAAGGAAAAAGGGGGAATAGAACCCTGTACCCTGTTGATGAATAGATACTTCTTCTATTGCCCCTTGGGCAAGAAGCAGACTGACCTCGTGATCTAACTGGGAGTTGAGAGAGGTCTGAGAATTGAACTGTCTTACCACTGTAGGAGGGGGTATGCTGAGGAAGTGAAGCTTGTATCCCTCTCTTACAATGGACAGAGTCCAACTTTCTGCTGTTATCTGCCCCCATCTGGGGGCAAAACATAACCTTCCTGGAATGGTGGAAGGCTCTGGCCCGTTCAGGGCCAAGAAGACAAAGTTCTCTAGATGAGAGTCAAAGCCCCTGTGGAGGCCGAGTCTGCTGAGCCGGTTGAGGCTTAGCAGCCTTTGTTTTTCTTCGTTTATGTTGCAGGCTGCATACTTTCCCCCTACCTGTTTAATTTATATGCAGAACAAATCATCAGAGAAGCAGGATTGTATGAAGACAACAGAGGTGTGAAGATTGGTGGAAGACTCATCAACAACCTTCGCTATGCTGATGATACCACACTACTGGCAGAAAGTGAAGATGATCTGAAACATTTGCTTCTCACAATCAAAGAACATAGTCTCAAAATGGGCCTGCACCTTAATGTAAAGAAGACAAAGATCATGACAACTGGCATAATCAACAGGTTCATCGTTGAAGGAGAAGAAATTGAAATTGTGAACAACTTTAACCTACTTGGATCAACTATCAATAAAGAAGCAACAAGCAGTCAAGAAATCAGACGACGCATCGCTCTTGGCAGAATGGCTATGAAAGACCTAGATAAGATTCTCAAGAGCAGAGATGTCTCTCTCCATACAAAGATTCAACTTGTTCAAGCCATGGTATTTTCAATAACATCATATGGATGTGAAAGCTGGACAGTGAAAAAGATAGACAGGAAGAAAATTGATGCCTTTGGATTATGGTGCTGGCGGCGAATACTGTGTATACCATGGACTGCCCGAAGAACAAACCAGTCGGTACTAGAGGAGATCAAACCTAAGCTTTCTTTAGAAGCTCAGATGACAAGACTTCAACTTTCATACTTTGGACACATCATGCGAAGAGAGATCATTAGAGAAAGACATTATGCTTGGCAAGATAGAAGGTCAACGCAAAAGAGGAAGGCCAGCAATGAGATGGATCGATACAATAACAGCAGCCACGGGTACCAGTCTGTCAACAATGAGCCGCCTGACTGAAGACCGAACACAATTTAGGATAGCTATCCAGAGGGTCGCCATGAGTCGATTCCGACTCGACGGCACTTAACAACAACAACAACAACATGTTGCTGACCCTTTTGGGCAGACTGACCTGAACAATGCCCTTGTTGGGTATAGGAGGGGTAGAACCTCTTCTTTCTAGTGAAGAATATTTTTTTGTAGGACTTTTTCCTTGCAGGATCAGCTGTAGATTTTGATAATCTATCCAAGGTGAGATTATCAGCATCTAGCTCATTAGCTTTCTCTTGCCAATTTTTGCCAAAGAGATTCTCTCCAGTGCAAGGAATATTTCCCAATTTGTTCTGTACCCAAATTTCTAAATCAGATGCCTGTAGCCAGGCAATCCTACGTGTGCCTATGGCAATAGCAGAGGTTCTGCTTATGCAATCAAATCAAAAGCTGCACGATTTACGAATTTGGAAACATCCTGAGCATGTTTGATAAGTGCAAGATAATCTTGTCTCTTATCATCAGGAAGTAGAGCGCTCATAAGCTCTAGATCTCCTGCAACTTCCTTAAGGAACATTCCCATATATAAAATGTAGGAACTAATCCTGGCAGAAAGCAGAGGCCAGGAAGGTTCTACGCCCAAAGGCATCAAGAGTTCTACATTCACATCCTGGAGGATTAGATGCATGTCTTTTTGCACTCTTGATTCTTCTCATACCTGATTCCACCACCATGGAATGGTGGGGCAGCTGTGTTTTTTGAAATCCAGGACAGGGAGTAACTCGATACATGGTAACGAGCCTACGAGAATGAGAAGTGGTGAGAGGTGTTAACCACATCCTTAGCATGAGATCATACAAGATCTCATGAATAGGCAAAGTAGCTGCCTCTTTGGGAGCTTTAGGAAACTGTAAAAAGAGTAGTTACTCACCTTTAACAGGTGTTCTCCAGGAGCAGCAGGAATCAGTCCTCACATATGGGCGACGTCGGTGCCAACGGAGCCCCCATGCGGAGCATTTCCCCAGCTTTCAAAGAAAGCCTTTGGGAATGCAGCAACGCATGCACAGTCCCCTTCCCGCCCAAAGGTGCCATCTTGCTCAGTCAAATGACATAGCTAAAGGACAGCACGAAAAAAGAAATGAACTATATACAACTGCAACTCCGAGGGGAGGAGGGAGGGTCGTGAGGACTGATTCCTGCTGCTCCTGGAGAAAGCGTAGTTACTCACCTGTAACAGTTGATCTCTGGGAACAGCAGGAATAAGCCTTCACATATGGGTATCGTCGGCACCGACTGAGCCCGCATGGGAATGCTCCCCAGCATCCAATAGGAACGCTTTTCAGAGCGTGCATCCACGCATGCGCGCTGCCTTCCCACCTATCTACCTCCCTTTCCTCAGTTGAGTTTAAAGCTGAGACCGAAGGAGAGAAGTAGATAAAAAAAGAGAGAGAAAGACAACTCCTAGGGGAGGCAGGCGGGTTGTGAAGACTTATTCCTGATGTTCCCGGAGATCACCTGTTACAGGTGAGTAACTACGCTATCTCCAGGAACAAGGAGGAATGAGTCTTCACATATGGGGACTCCCGAGCTGAAAGATGCCTAGGGAAGAGCCAGCATGTAGCAAATCTATGTAGATGGGCCATGCTTCCCCCAGGGACCTCAGGCATCCAAATGGATGGAGGAGGGCAGGAGTTGAACTATGAGTGGAAAAGGTGTTGTAGAACAGCTTGACCAAACAAGGCATCCCGGCGGGAGTCCTTGTCTAGACAATAATGGGCAGTGAAAGTATGTACTGAGGCCCAAGTTGCTGCTTTGCAGATTTCATCAATAGCCACAGAACGAAGGTTAGCTGTTGAGGCTGCCATGGCTCTGACATGGCCTTCCTTTACTTTGATATGTATAGGAGATACAATCTGCAATCCATTTAGAGAGGGTTCTTTTAGTGACAGGAAGTCCTAAATGGCTAGAGTCAAAAGGCACAAAAAGCTGAGAAGACTTTCTGTGAGGCTGGGTTCTTTGGAGATAAAAAGCTAGAGCTCTTTTACAGTCCAAAGTATGAAGTTTTCTTTCCGCAAAAGAGGAATGAGGCCAAGGAAAAAAAACGGGAAGATAAACTGACTGGTTTAGATGAAAAGGTGAAACCACCTTTGGAAGAAAATGAGGATGGGTCCTAAGAACCACCTTATCATGATGAAACCTTGTATAAGGCGGATCAGCCATTAAAGACTGAAGTTCACTAATACATCTGGCAGAAGTGATGGCAATCAGGAAAACAACTTTCCATGAAAGAAACTTTAGATCCGAAGTAGCCAAAGGCTCGAAAGGTGGCTCCATGAGCACACCTAGAACAAGGTTAAGATCCCATGCCACCGGAGGCGGTTTAATGGGAGGTTTTGTTAGAAGAGGTCCTCTCATAAATCTAGAAATAAGTGGATGAGAGGAAATTGGTTGCCCATCTAAGAGCTTATGAGATGCAGCAATAGCACTAAGATGGACTAACAGAATTGGTCTGAAGACCAGAAGCCGAGAAATGAAGGAGATACTCCAGGAGAGAGTCTACTGATACCAAAGAGGGATTAAGTCCTCTCTGATTACACCAGGAAGAAAACCTTCTCCACTTAAAAGCGTAAGAACGTCTTGTGGAAGGTTTCCTGGAGGCCAGAAGAATGTCCTTCACCTGTTGAGACAGGTCTAGATCTTGAAAGTCTAGGCCTTGAGTAACCAGGCCTTGAGATGTAGGGACTGTGGAGTGGGGTGCAATAGGGATCCATTGTCCTGGGACAGAAGATCTGGAGCACTCCCTAACTCCAGAGGGGTGGCTTGAGAGAGTTGCAAGAGGAGAGGATACCATGTTTGCCTCGGCCAGGAAGGCGCTATGAGTATCATGCGTCCCTTGTCCCTCTGGAGTTTGAATAAGGTTTTGGGGATTAGAGGGATTGGCGGAAATGCAAATAGGTAATCCTGACCCCAGTGAAGCAGGAATGCATCCCCGGCTTGACAGTTCTGTGCTGGAAGTCTGGAACAAAACTGGGGAAGTCTGGCATTCTGTGGACTTGCAAAAAGGTTTATGTCTGGTGTACCCCAGACACGAAAGACTCGAGCAAGATAAGAGTGGAGTGACCACTTGTGTGGCAGGAGTACTCGACTGAGTGTCTGCCCAAACGTTTTGAACGCCTGGAAAATAGACTGCCCGCAGATGAATCCGATGCTCTCTGGCAAAGGCCCATAGTTGCAGAGCTTCGTTGCATAGATGCAGAGAGCCTGTTCTGCCTTGTTTGTTGAGGTAAAACATGGCTACTTGATTGTCTGTTTGCACCAGAACTGTTTTGTTTACGAGCTGGGTGCAAAAGACTCGAATAGCATTGGAGATGGCTCTGAGTTCTAGGAGGTTTATATGAAGAGCCTCCTGTAAAGACCAAAGGCCCTGTGTTGATAGACTGTCCAAGTGGGCTCCCCAACCCACCTTGGAGGCATCTGTTGTGAGGATTGCCCGAGGTTGTGGCTGCTGGAAAGGAGCGCCTATTAAAAGGTTTTCCAGAGATTGCCACCAATGGAGAGACAGAATCAGGCGTGTGGTAACCCTGATCTTGTCTGTAAGGCCTCCTGAGGCCTGGGACCACTGGGAAGCCAAGGTCCACTAGGCCGCTCGCATATGAAGACGAGCATAAGGCATTACATGGACGGTCGATGCCATGTGACCTAGTAGGCAAAGCATCTGTCGAGCAGTGAGTAAGGTCTGCAGCGCTGCTTGAGATGCTAGCTCGATGATTCGCAGACAGCGCGATTGGGGCAGGAAAGCCCTTGCAAGCTGTGTGTCCAAGCGAGCTCCTATAAACTCGAGGGTCTGAGATGGGGCGAGCTGAGACTTTGGACGATTTATGACCAATCCCAACTACTGGAGTATTTGTTTTGCTCGTAACAGGGCCTGATGAGCTTCTTGAGATGACTGTGCTCGGATGAGCCAATCGTCCAAGTAAGGGAAGACAAAAATCCACAGGGTCCTCATGAATGCTTCTCTATGACTCAAAGGGAGGAAGCATCGGGTTCTCCTTCAAAAGTTGTCTTCGGTACCGCTCAAGGTCGCTATCGAAGCGAGTCGGTTCTTGATCCCCCATGCTTGAGAGTGATTCCAAACTCGGCATCGGGGGAAGTAAGCCTGCCAAAGCAGGTACCGAGGGTACCGGCACCAGTACCGAGAGCGATATCAGTGCCTGTGGAACGGTCTGCAGCAACTTTAGCGGTACCGAAGTAGCCAAAATATTCGCTAGACTACATTCAATGGCAAGGAGTCTTATCCATTACCATTTCCGATGCCGGGGTATCGGTACCGACAGAAGGGGCCACAACCCCTGAGCATGGAACAGGAACGTCCATCGAGGCCGAAGTCTCAAGAACATCCTGGAGCCCCGATAGTGCTTTGGAGCCCAATGACTCCCGCTGGGACTGTTTTGCCAGTGCAGAATCCTCAAGAGCAACGCCAGAGGCATCTCGATACTTAGAGGGAGATCTACCTCTCGAGGACCGGCTTGATTTAGAACTAGGTTTAGTTACCTGAGATCCCTGGGAAGAAGTAGAGGCCCTGGAAGACACTGATGCTACTGACTGTGTCCAATGCAAACAGGGCACCGAGTTGATTTGCTCGATTCTGGAGACTTCTTTTAGTCAGCTTCCTGCAGGAAAGACACTCCGCTGGGCAATGGTCAGGACCTAAACATTTAAGACACCAGTCATGGGTGTCTGTGACAGAAATTGTGCTGGCACACTTCGAGCATTTTTTGAAACCAGTAGTTGGTTTCTCCATGCTGAAAGAAGAGGCCTAGTGGCCAAAATGGTGCCAAGCAGTAAGCAGGGGAAAACCCCTGACTGAAAAAGCACAAGTTCTGTGGGGGTTTTTTTAAAAAGAAAGAAAGAAAAAAGCACCGGTGGTACCGGTGGGTGTCTAACAAAGGCAGGCGCGACCACAAAAAATAAGAAATAAAAGTAGAATTTTCTACGGTGACAGGGTTCACGTCCTGTCGGCTCCGCGGAAAACAAAGAACTGAAGAGAGGGAGGTAGATAGGCGGGAAGGCAGCGCACATGCGTGGATGCACGCTCCCAAAAGCATTCCTATTGGACGCTGGGAAGCATTCCTATTGGATGCTGGGGAGCATTCCTGCGCGGGCTCCGTCGGTGCCGACGATACCCATATGTGAAGACTCATTCCTGCTTGTTCCTGGAGATCACCTGTTACAGGTGAGTAACTACTCTTTCTCCAGGACCAAGCAGGAAGTCAGTCCTCACATATGGGTGACTCCCTAGCTCTGGGCTTCCAGGAACCCATGCTGAAAAATAGAGCTCCCTCTAGAGTCTCAGCAACAGTGAGAGAATCTTCTCGGAGACCACACCTGAACGGTAGTCCAACACCAGGGCCGGAGGGTAGGAGCTGCCTGAACCTCAAAGAGATTACGGAGTACCGCTTGCCCAAAAGCACTGTCCCTACGGTACTCCCTCTCAAGGCAGTAGTGGTCTGCAAAAGTCTGGCTTGAAGACCAAGTAGCGGCCCGGCAGATGTCTGCCAACGGAACAGAACGGAAGTGAGCTACTGATGCGGCCTTCGCCCTGACCCGGTGGGCCGTGACTCGACCCTCCAGGGAGAGGCCGGATGCCCTGCACGCCCAGGCGATACAGTCTGCCACCCAGATAGATAACGTACACTTAGTGACAGGCAACCCCAATTTATTAGGGTCAAAGGAAATGAAGAGCTGAGAAGCCCTTCTATGCCCCTGCATACGTTCTAGGTAAAAGGACAGCGCCCTTCTACAATCCAGGGTATGCAAGACAGTTTCGGCCCTACTGGCGTGCGGCCTGGGAAAGAACGTCGGAAGTACCACCTCCTGGTTGAGGTAGAAGGAGGACACTACCTTGGGAAGGAACTTAGGATGAGTTCTCAAGACTACCCTGTTCTTATAGAACCTGGTATATGGCCTATCCGAGACCAGGGCCTGAAGTTCACTCACATGCCTGGCCGAGGTGAGTGCCACAAGAAACACCTTCCAGGATAGGAAACGTAAGTGGCAGGTAGCCATTGTCTCAAAAGGTGGGCAAGTCAGTTGCTGCAAGACCACACTGAGATCCCACTCAGTGGCCGGTGGACGAACAGGAGGCTTGAGCAGAAGCAGGCCTCTGAGAAAGCGAGACACCAGAGGGTGGCCCGAGAGAGATTGTCCATCCACCGGCGAGTGGTGAGCTGAGAGGGCACTGAGGTGGACCCGGACAGAGTTGGAATGAAGTCCCAGGTTGGACAGGTGGAGCAGGTATTGCAGTACCACCGGGACCGAGCAGGAGAAGGGATCCTGCTGCTGTTGAGAACACCAAGTGGAAAACCTACACCACTTCAAAGCATAGGCCTTCCGAGTGGAATGCTTCCTGGAGGCCAATACCACCTCTTCAACCTCCTTTGGTAGGAGCAAGGGAGAAAGGACTAGCCTTTCAGCAGCCAGGCCATCAAATTGAGGGATTTGAGGTTGAGATGCAAGAGGGACCCCTGATCCTGAGTCAGAAGGTCAGGTTGCAGCCCCAAAGGAAGTGGAGCATCCACCACCAACTGCAGAAGAAGAGGGAACAACGGCTGCCTGGGCCACCTGGGGGCTATCAGGATCACCGTGGCTCAGTCCTGCTGGGTTTTGAATAGAGTCCGGGCCACCAGAGGTGTGGGAGGAAACGCATACAGCAGGCCTTCGGACCAGGGGATCAGGAATGCTTCTTCCGCTGCCCTCAGAGGATGCGGTTGTCTGGAACAGAACTTCGATAGTTGCCAGTTCAGCGGACTGGCAAAAAGATCCATGGTTGGAAGACCCCACTTCAGAAAGATCTCTCGGACTACCAGAGGATCCAACTGCCACTCGTGAGGCTGCAGGAGTCTGCTTAGCCTGTCCGCCAGGTAGTTTTCCTGGCCTGGGAGGTAGACTGCCCTGAGGGTTATGCCCTGATGGATAGCCCAGGAGCAGAGAGCTTTTGCTTCCAGGCACAGGAGATTGTGCCTCCCTGCTTGTTCACGTAGAACACAGCCACCTGGTTGTCCGTCTGAACCAGGACAGATTGGTGAGAGAGGACCCGAGAGAAAGTCCGTAAGGCTAGTCGAATGGCTCTCAATTGCAACAGGTTGATCTGCTGGGCGGCCTCCCACGGAGACCACAGGCCTTGGGTGCAGGTCCCCCTGGCAATGCGCCCCCCAGCCTTGCAGGGAAGCATCGGTTGTCAGTACCTGAGTGTATGGGGAGGCTCGAAAAGGAACTCCCCCAACCAGGTTCGGGAGATGCCTCCACCAGCATAGGGAGTCCACCAAGGGTATGGACACCTTTATCCTGTCTAACAACTTTCCTGTGGCCTGTACCCACTGTGCCCTGAGGCACCACTGAACCGGCCTCATGTGCATATGGGCATTTGGAGTGACATGCACTGTGGAAGCCATGTGACCTAAGAGCCGGAGGAAGTGTCTGGCAGAGACCAGAGTGTTCGCCTGAAATTGGCCGGCCAACTTCATCAGCCTGTGAGCTCTGTCCACAGGCAAATAGGCCTTTGCACGGATGGTATCCAACCTTGCCCCTATGAACTCCACGTCCTGTGAGGGGACTAAAGTGGACTTTGGGAAGTTTATAACGAACCCCAGGTGCTGAAGCAGGGATATGGCTCTGAAGGTGGCCTGCCTGGCCTCTTGTGGAGACTGGCCCCTGATAAGCCAGTTGTCCAAGTAAGGGAACACAAAGATCCCCTGGTTCCTAAGGTAGGCCGCAACTACAGCTAGGCACTTTGTAAAGACCCTGGGGGCGGAGGTGAGGCCAAAGGGAAGCACTGTACTGGAAGTGGCTCCCTCCCACCACAAATCTGAGGTATTGCCTGTGACTTGGATGAATGAGGATGTGAGTATAAGCATCCTTCAGGTCTAAGGAGCATAGCCAATCTCCCTGCTGGAAGTAGGGCAGTAAGATTCCAAGAGTAAGCATCTTGAACTTTTCCCTCTCCAGAAACTTGTTCAGATTTCTCAGGTCTAGGATGGGTCTGAGGCCTCCTGTTCTTTCTGGTACCAGGAAGTACCTCGAGTAGAAGCCTTGCCCTTCCAGGTGGTGAGGCACCGGTTCCACCGCCTGGTCCTGTAGCAGACCTTCCAACTCCTGAAGGAGTAAGTTTCTGTGCAGAGGGGGTCTTGGAGGCTCCCCTGGAAAGTAGGAGCGGAGCAGATAGCCCCTTTCGATGATGCTTCACCCAAGTATCCCCTGTGATGGCTGGCCCCCTGTCTGCATACAGGGTCAGCTGACCTCCTGTGCCCTGGAGAGGAGAGGCTATGCTGGCATAGTCAAAAACCCCCTCTCTGCTGAGCACCGAAGGAAGAAGAAACCCGCGAGGGCGGCACCGGTGGACGCTCTTGGCGCCTTGAGGGCCAGGTCGCATAGCCCCGATCGCCGTCCCGGGTCTTCGGAGTTGGAGAGGCCTGCAAAGCATCCTCGTGTAGAGTCAGAGGCCTTCGGAGTAGGAGGCTTGGGAGCCTTCTGCCTACGGGGCCCATCACCCTGCCCCTTGGCCTGCTGGCCCTGTTGGGGAGCTGCAGAGGCCTGGTAGTGAGGGTAGGTTTTGTAGGCAGTGGTCCTCCTCAGGTAAAAGGCCTTTTTCCCCCCGAGCCCTTCTTCTGAGAAGGGGCAAAGGTTTTCCTGGACAGCCTTGTCCGGGTAAGAGTCTTGGTCTCGAGTTCTGCAGCATTTTCGGCCATGGGCTTGCCAAAGAGGTTTTCACCTCGACAGGGGACATCGACCAACTTGTCCTGTACCCATGGCTCGAGGTCCGAGGATTGTAGCCAGGCCTGGCGGCGTGCACCGATGCCGGCCACGGCTACTCAGGCCGAAGCCTCAAATCCATCATAGGCTGCTCGAGAGATAAGCTTCGAGCACTCTCGAATACCAGAACACAAGGCCTTGAACCTCTGCAAGGGTTCCTCGGACAGACCAGCAGAGAACCCGGCAATCTCCTTTGCCAGGTCTCTAAGGTACATGCCCATGTACAGCTGGTAGGTCTGGATGCGGCAAGCAAGCATAGAGCCCTGGAAGCACTTTCTACCGAGGGCATCCAGGTTCCGGGCTTCCCTGCCGGGAGGCACCGAGGAGTGCATCTTCTGACTCTTCAGGCAATGCATGGCCGATTCCACAACCATGGAGTGGTGCGGTAGCTGTGCCTTTTGGAACCCGGGGCTCTTGCGGACTCGATAGATGGAATCGACCCGCTTGCTTAGAACCGGCATCGAGGCCGGCGCCTCCCACATGTGGAAGAGCAACCGCTCCAGCATTGGAGGAACCGGTACAGTAAAGGCCTCCTTGGGAGGAGAGTCATACTGCAGGGCCTCGAGCTCCTCGGCTCGAGGATCCTCCTCGGGGTCCGCCGGGAAGGCCAAGGCTTTGGCCATGTCCCGTACGAAATCTGAGAACCGGGTATCCTCCGGGGGGGGACCTCGTCTGAGGCTCGGATCCCAGTGAGTCCGAAGGAACGCACGGAGTCCAGCAGGTGTCTGGGGACTCCTCTTCCTCAGTTTCCCATGCCGATTCCTCCGAGGAGGAATCAAGCGGCTCCAAGTGGGCGGGCACCGACGCCATCCGCCCTGACGCCGAGGGTACTGGCGGACGACCTCAGTCCCGAACGGGAGGCCGAGGGTGACCTCGGCCAAGGATCGACTCGAGTTCGCATGGTCTCGAGGATGGGCTCGGCCTCCGGGATCGACTTGGACGTCAAGGTCCCGGTAGTCGGGGCAGATGTGCCGGTGAGGCCGGCGATCAGCACCCGCTGCTGTTCCATGAAGGTAGACAATCTGCTCTCCAAGGCCGTCAAACCTGAGTCCAAGCTCAGGAGGACCCAGCAGCCTCCAACTTGGGCCCGACGTTGGCTCCCCCAGAGGAGAGTCCACGAGGACAACAGTACTCACGTGACTCGGGGCCTCCGACTCTACACGAGGATGCTTTGCAGGCCTCTCCGACGCCGAAGACCCGGAACGGCGATCGGGGCTATGCGTCCTGGCCCTCGAGGGGCCAAGAGCGTCTACCAATGCCGCCCTCACGGGTTTCTTCTTCCTTCGGTGCTACCTCAAGGGGGACTCCCATCCAGACAGAGAGTCAGAGAAGATCCTCTCACGCTGGTGTTGACGGCTCCTCAGTGCCTTCGAGGACATTTTGCCACAGGGACTACAGACCTTAGGATCATGGTCAGGTCCCAGGCACCGGAGGCAGCAGTCATGTGTGTCGGTGAGAGACATCAGTTTCTTGCACCGATCACACTTCTTAAAGCCACTGGCAGCCATTGGGGGGAAAAAGGGCCCCTGCAAGATCAAAAAATCGGGCTGCCAGGGAAAAGAAAAAATTGGCGCGAACGCAGTCTCCAAGGACAAAAAACGAAAAAAAGATCCGGGCTCGGCACCGGAGTACCGAGTCCAGGCGGGAAAGGGAACCGATGTCAAACTGAAGGAAAAAAAAAAAACTTGTCTCAACGCAGGAAAATCCACTTTTTCCACGGGTGACAAGGACACACGTCCATAGGGCTCCGTGGAAAAAAGACAACTGAGCAAGATGGCACCTTTGGGTGGGAAGGGGACCACACATGCATGGCTGCATTCCCAAAGGCTTTCTTTGAAAGCCGGGGAAATGCTCCGCATGGGGGCTCCGTCAGCGCTGACGTCACCCATATGTGAGGGCTGACTTCCTGCTTGTTCCTGGTGAATCTCCAATTCCTTCGCCCTAGGCTCTGTTTCAGGAGCCACTGTGATGGAAAGACAGAGCCACATCTTGGATAAAATCCTGGAAGGATATATCCTCTGGAGGAGACATCCTACGTTTAGGAGAGGAAGAATACTCAGGAAGAAGTACTCTGGTATCGACAGAGCTGTCAGTCTTCAGACTCGGAGGATTCAAAGTATCTCCATCAGGGTAATCGTGCATCGCACGATACCGGTACCGATCTAAGTCGATATCAACAGCCGACTTGTCAGTACCGGAGGGTATAGCCTGTGTCGGTACCGGTAGTCCACCTGCTGACGTCGATGCAATTGGCCCCAGTACTGATGTCGGTACCAGTTGAATTGTCTGAAGCAGTTTCGGGGGCATCGATGCCGAGAAGAAGAGCTGCCAGGCTGCGTTCAACAGCCAAAAATCTCTGGTCTATTGATGCCACTGATACCTGGGTATTGGTACCGAGCGAAGCGGCCGGTACCCCAGAGCATGGCACCAGTAGTTCTGCCAGGTATGGGGCCTCGAGAACATCCTGGAACCCCGATGCTTCTTTGGAAGCCAAAGCCTCCCGTCGGGGCAATTTTGCCGGTGTGAGTCCCTCAAGGGCAACGCCAGAGGCATCTCGATACTTAGGAGATCTACCCTTTGAGGACCGGCTAGACTTATGTTTAGTTACCTAAGATCCCCACAGGAGGAAGACGAAGCCCTGGAAGATGTTGATGCCACAGATGCTGCATCGGAGGGAAAAAGGGTGCTAAGTTTATCAGTTCGGTTTTGCCGGCTCCTCTTCGACATCATCCCACAGGCAACACACTCGGAGATAGAGTGGTCAGGACCTAAACATTTGAGGCACCACTCATGGGTGTCAGTGACGGAGATGGTACCGCCACACTTGGAACACTTTTTAAAACCTGAGGCGGGTTTTTCCATTGTAGAAGAAAGTTGGGCCTAATGCCCAAAATGGCGCGTGGCACCAGAGGAGAAAAAAAGCTGGAAGACTCCAGGAAAGATTTTTTTTTTTTACAAGGAAAAAAAAAGAAAGAACCGGTGGTACCAGTGTAGCGTTGAAGGAAGGCAGACACGACCATAAAAAAGAAGAAGAAAAGATATTTTCTGCGGTGACAGGAAGTGCGACCTGCCAGCTCCGCGGAAAACAAAGAATTGGAGAGAGACAGTTGGGAAAGGTGGGAAGGCAGCACGCAGGCGCTGTGGGATGCTCCCAAAAGCTTTCTAATTGGACGCTGGGGAGCGTTCCCATGCAGGCTCTGTCGGTACCGATGATACCCATATGTGAAGACTACATTCCTGCTTGTTCCTGGAGATAAGATATTAAATAATCAGTTCACTGAATGTTTAAATGAAATAATCAGAAGAGTACCAAACACATGCTCATGGAGGAAGTTCCACCAAAACACCCTATCAATAGCCTCCATACCGCCCAACTCCTCACAAAGTGCGCTTCACAGAGCATTTGAATATTATACACCTCCACTATGGAACTCACTCCCACACAACTTAAGAGGTATTACAGACATCACCGACTTCAGAAAATATCTAAAAGCCTACCTCTTCAATAAACACTACAACAGCATATGAGAGAAACAACCACAAGACTGAATTCCCTACACAACTGTCCCCCCTCAACAAGATGTCATCCAAGCTTGTACCTATACATTGTACATATAGAGTTGTAAAACAGTTAAATGTAAATAGTTCTATTATCATTCCTTGTAAGAATATTTTGTTTTCTGTAAACCGCTTTGATAAAATGAAACGCGGTATATAAAATGTTGGATAAAATTATAAGGGTCCTGCTGTCTGCTGAGAGCATCTTTGACAGTTGCTTATCTTTCCCATGAAGACACTATTGCTTGAAGGGTAATCCATAGACATCAAGCAGAATGCCATATAATCTTGCTGCTTCTAGGTATAAATAAAGAGATCCTGATCCTTCTTGCTTGTTTATATAAAACAAGGCCACTTTGTCTGTCCTTACCATGACAACTTTGTCCTGTAGTAATGTTTTTGAAGGCACTGATGGCATTGTAGATAGCTTGCAGCTCAAGAAAACTGATGTGCTGCATATGTTTATTGTGTCCATAGGCTTTGTGTGCTTAACTGCAGAAGATGCACCCCAAACAAATCGTAGAAGTATATGTGGTAATGACAACATCCAGTTGCTGTGGCATGAACGAGTGTCCTATGAAGAGATTGTCAGTGTGCAAACACTTTTTTTTTTAAAGAGCATTTATTAGTGTTTGAATAATAAGGATCTTGAGGAAATGTCTTCACTAATCCCAGTGTAATTTTAGGTGCCACTGTAGTGGTCTCATGTGGAATCTTGTTAGAAGTAGCATATGTACTGTTGCCGACATGTGCTCTAGGAACTTGAGCAGTCTGAATAGTCACTATTTCTGCTTGAGATGCAAGCAGAGTTGGAGGGTGGCTGTTGTCCTTTCTTTGGGAAGATAACACTCCATTATGTTGATGTGAGCTCCTATGAACACAATGGTTTGTGTAGGGTTGAGCACAAGCTTCCTTATTGATCAAAAATCAAAGGTTTCTCAGAAGGTGAATAGTGCTTTGGCTGGAGAGAAGCAGAGCTTGCTTGGTTGATGCTGATATTAGCCAATCAATCATCTAAATAAGGAAAATCATAATAGTCTCCTTTGTGTAGTTGAGCAGCTGCTATTGCGAGGCATTTAAGGAACACTCTGGGGGCCAAGGAAAGGCCAAAGGGAAATACTATGTACGGGAAATGTTGGTCTTGGAATGTGAAACGGGAAGTATTGTTTGTGAATGGAATGGACTGAAACGAGCAAGTACCCTTCAGATACAAGGAGGCTAGCCTATCATTGCACTCCAGAAGAAAGTATCGTTGCCAGGGAGATCATTTTGAACTTTGTTTTATATGAAGTTTTAATCCTTGAAGATTGAGAACTGGATGCAGACCGCCCATTTTCTTGGGCATGAGGGAGAATCTGGAATAGAATCTGTCCTTGCTGAGCTGGGATTAGCTCAACTGATCTATCTGGTGTAGAGAAGTGCTTAAATGTCCCGTTATAGGAAGTTCTGGTGTTCGAGAGGGATAGAAATAGGATCAGGCAGATTTTGGGACAGAGGGTGTGCGAGGAAGTTTATCCTATAGCCCCAGTCAATAATTGAAAGATTCTATGAAGGATTTTGCCTACTACTGGAGAGTAATGAAAATGGGGAGCGGGGGTTAGACTTCTCTGTGGGAACCAAAGGGGTGCTTTGTTGTTTGTGCAACCTTTAACACAGAAATGGCTGTGGGTTGGTGGTGTCAAAGGTGGTAGAATGGGTCTGGATTAAGGCTGATCTGTGCCATGGATAAAACTTGAAAATATTGGAAGTGGTACTGTCCGCCATAAGAGTGTCTGGTTTCTACGATAACACCTTGCATAAATCTGGCATCACTGATAGTTCTTTTACTGCAAAACTAATCACCTTTCATTTGGGATATGGTTTCTTTTACTTTGAAGCAAAAGAGGCCACCTTCCAAACAGATCATCTGTTATCTTACCATGGAGGTCTTTGCTAAGGCCTCATGTCTTCAGCCATGTGTTCCGTCTGACTGTGATGGCTGAAGCTGCTGCCCTGGACATGGACTTAAATGTCATAGTTTAAGCAGAACATGTGATAGCTGGTCTCCTGGAGACTAAGCAGTAGTGAGTCCTGTTAGGCATCAAACTGATTTCGGAGCTTGTGATGGCAGTTTAAGATTTGGAATTGGTAAGCACCAGTTTTCATGGCAAGCACAAAGCTTTGGTAAACCTTCCCCATATCTAATGTTTTGATCCTTTCTAGGAAGAACTTGCTGAGGTGGTTTAGAAAAGAAGAAATTAGACCTTCTGTTAATTGATGTTCCTTGAATTACTCCAGTCCAGTCCTGGCACCTTTGGGTATTTACACCCCACTCAGCAGTTTGGAGACTGAGCATGTCATAATTTTCATGACCTTCTAGACAGCTGGCTCGCTCCTCCCACAGCCTCCAGTATTCTACTGACAAAGCAGACTCATGGAAACAACTATTACCATTAACATGTAAATAAACTTAACTCCTCGCAAAATGCAAACAAATCCCCCTCTCCACCAGGGAAGGAGAGTCCACCCTGCTCACCTGTCATGGGCATAAGTGCTTCTCAGGAAAGCTGTTACCTCCGTACCCCATCATCGGCAGACAAACATTTCCATCTTTCTCCTTCAGTTATACCTCCTTATTTCCCGGGCCTATGTACACCTAAACTAGATAGACTTCTAGCAGCTGGGGGAGCCATGTGCGAAGAGTTAGCCTCAGGTCTCTGATATCCATACACAAGGAAGGGTTCAGGACTGGACTGGAGTAAGGGCCATAAATTAGCAGAAAAGGTCTATTTTTTCTTCCATTTCGTTCCTCCAGTCTAGTCCTGGCACCTTTGGGATGTACCATAGTAGTACTACCCTCAGGAAGAACCCGCTAGCCCAGCCTGCAGCACCACTGAGCCAAAACACACCTCCTCTGAAGTCTGCACATCCAAAAGGCTATGCTTCATAAATGAAGACAAAGAGGACCAGGTAACTGCCCTACATATCTCTACTGGCATTATTAGGCTAAACTCTGGTCACGATGCTGCCTGGGCCCGCATTGAATGTGCCTGTAAATTGGCCAATCAGGTCTACTCCAACAAATAAGTGAGATGGCGGCCTCTCTGACCCATCTAGAGATGGACACCTTGGAAGCTGCCTCTCCCTTATGCGGCCCGCCAAACACAAACAAGCGCTCCAACTTCCGGAAGGATCCTGTGTTTGTCAGGCATCTCCTTAGCACCCAATGCACATCCAGGCGCTTCACGAGATGGTCTGACACAGATGCCCCCTCAGTCCTTGCAAAGG
This sequence comes from Ichthyophis bannanicus, assembly GCA_033557465.1. Classification (NCBI taxonomy): domain Eukaryota; kingdom Metazoa; phylum Chordata; class Amphibia; order Gymnophiona; family Ichthyophiidae; genus Ichthyophis; species Ichthyophis bannanicus. The sequence goes on from CM066045.1 coordinate 160,081,539, forward strand.
CCAGAAGGGACACAGGGAACCAGCCGCAATGCCACTTTATCCCTAGATATGACTAGATACAGCTCCCTGCACGACAACGCCTGGAGTTCCAAAATCCTCCTAGCGGAATAAATGGCCACCAAAACCACCACTTTAAAATCTAGTCCTTCAAAGTGCAGTTCCTCAAAGGGTAGCTCTGTCAGGACAGCAACAAATTGAGGTCCCACGAAAGAACGACCAAACACACTGGAAGCTGCACCTGCTTCACCGTTCTGAGAAAAACTACATCTTGGTGCAAAGCTAGGGGCCCCCCTCTAACTCTGCCCCTTTAGCATGAGAGGGTGGCCACCTGAACCCTGAACTGCATGCCAGACCCTTGTCCATACCGGCCTGCAGAAACACCAAAATGGATGGCACCAAGCTCTGTAAAGGGGAACCATCATGCTCTGCACACTAATGCTCGAAAACTCTCCATACCCTAATATACGCCAGTGAGTTGGACCATCTATGGGCCCTGAGCAAGGTCCCTATCACTGCAAGTGCATATCCTCTTTCTCAACCGCGACCTCTCAAGAGTCCTGCTGTAAGCAAGAACCGATCTGTCTGTGGCATCCGAACGGTCCCCTGTCTCAGCAGATCCTCAAGTTGGGAGATGCCATGGCCTGTCATCCATCATATGTACCATGGCCATTTTGGCCAGTTGGGGGGGGGGGGGGGGGTCGATGAAGAGCACTAGTCCCACGTGCATCTCTATCTGCTGCATAACCCAGCAGATGAGAGGCCAGGGAAGACAGACATACAGAAGCCCTTCTGTAGGCCATGTCTGAATCAGTGTGTCGAGTTCTTTCGACATGCGCTTTTTCCATCTGCTGTAAAATCACACCACTTTGGCTGACTCGTAGGTTGCCATCAGGTCTATGATGGGCTGCCCCCACCAGCACACCAACTGTTTGAAGATGCTCAGAGCATCCACTCCACTGGATTGATCCTCACTCTGCTGAGATAATCCGCCTCTATGTACTCTCGCCTGGCTACATGTACCAACGACAGAGCTAACAGATTCTTCTCTACCCAGTCCATCAATGGACCGGCCTCCTCTTCCAGTTGTGCACTATCCGTTCCACCCAGTCGCGGTGTTGTCCAAGAACACTCACGGCTTTCCCTTGCAACCGGTCCCGAAAGCTTTGTAGGGCCAAGACAACTGCTCTCAGCTCTAAACGATTTATGGGTCACCATGACTCCTGCTCTGTCCACAGACCCTGTTCAAACAGCCTCGCAATGCACTCCCCAGCCGATAATGCTGGCACCTGTTGTGAACTGTATCCAGTGTGGAATCTCCAGTGACATGCCCTTCAGGAGCCTGTCTGGCTGGAGCCACCAACTGAGCGAGTTCCTGGCCTCCTCTGTGCATGGCAAGTGCCATGAAAGGAGGTGAAGCTGCACCGACCACCTGCACAGCAAAGCTCTCTGTAATGGCCGCATATGCACCCGAGCCTAAGGGACCATCTCTACTGATGCTGCCATGGAATCCAACACTTGAAAGTAATGCCACACTGCTGGCCTTTGCATTCTCAAGAACTGCCGAATGTGATCCTGCAGCTTGTGTACTCTTACTACACTTTTCCCACCACCATTTGACACCAAGTACAGAGATATTCCAGGTCCTGCGATGGCATGATCTGACTCTTGGAGAAACTGACCGCCCAGCTGAGGATCCGAAGGAACACAATCACACACTGTCACCCTCTTGCTCTCCCCCAGGGACTTTGCCCTTATGAGCCAATCATCGAGGTATGGATGAACCAGAATGCCTTCTTGCCTCAGTGCCCCTGCCATGACCACCATAACCTTGATCAAAGTCAGAGGAGCGGTCGCCAGTCCAAAAGGCAGCACCCGAAACTCAAAGTGCCCTCCCAGCACCGCAAACCTGAGAAACTGCAGATGCTCTATGCATACCAGGATATGGAGGTAAGCCTCGGTGAGGCCGAGGGGAGTCAGGAACTTCCCTTTTCGAACCACCACCACTATCATGGACCGCAACATCTTCATGCAGAAGTGTGGCAACTATAAGGTTCGGTTTACATACTTGAGGTCTAGTATGGGATGAAATGTACTCCTACTTCATGATGCCAAAGAGAGGGTATCGACCACATCCTTGTTTTTTGGGCACTTCCGCCACTGCCTGCAGGTCTAGTAAGTGCAGTGTCTCCTACACTGCTTTCCGCTTTAGGAATGCCTTGCAGGGGAATTTACAAAGGTGTCTTGCAGGGGGGCTAAGAAAATTCTAGGGTATAGCCTTCCTTGATGACTTCCAAAACCCACAGGTCCAAGAATCATAAAACTCCCATAGTCGATCCCCTACAGGAATTACATTCGCCTGGCCCGACCTCTATTCATTGTAACTTCTTGGGAGCACTGGGGGCAGAAGAATAGAATCCTCTTCCCCCTCCTCTGAAACCGCAAAAGGATGGCCCCCTTGAGGAAAAAAGGCCCATTAGGGAGCAAACCTCTGGGACCGAAACCTCCAAAAAAAAAAAAAAAAAAATCTCTGCTGACCCCTTGATGGGGTAGACGATTGTCCCAATTTCTGCTTGTCCTACCAGCAATCGTTCTCAGATTTCTCCCAGGTCCTTCCCCAACAGGCAGCTTACCTCTGAATAGCAATTTGCTCAGCCTAGACTTGGAAGACACATCCGCAGAGTCTGTGGCGCAGACCAAGTATGGAGCCAGTCATCGGTGCACGGCGTCAGGCCTGGCTACAGTCATCAGATCTGGAGCCGTGGGTGCAGGACAAGTTGGTCGATGTCCCCTGCCGAGGTGAAAACCTTTTCGGTAAGCCCATGACTGAAAAGGCTGCGGAAATAGAGACTTGATACTCTCACCAGGACAAGGCTATCCAGGAAGACTTCTGTCCCTTCTCAGAAAAAGAAGGGCTCGGGGAAAAAGCCCTTTTTTCCAAGGAAGGGTACTGCCTACAAATCCTACCCTCACTATCAGGCTTCTCCAGCTCCCCAACAGGGCCAGAAGGCCAAGGGGCAGGGACATGGGCCCCATAGGCAGAAGAACCCCAAGCCGCCAGCTCCGGCTCCTGCACAGCAGGGAGCAGGGTTTTGACTCCCACAGCTGGCTCCACTTAGCACAGGAGGTCGGCTGACCCTGTATGCCTACAAGTGGCCAGCCATCACAGGGGATACTTGGGTCCTCAGCATAATCCAACACGGCTACATGCTCCACTTCCACTAGATAGCTCCCTCCTACTTTCCAGGGTAGCCTCCAAGACTACCTCTGCACAGAAACCACCTCCTCCAGGAGTTGGCAAGTCTTCTAAAGGAACAAGCGGTGGAATTGGTGCCTCACCACCTGAAAGGGCAAGGCTTCTACTCCAGGTACTTTCTGGTACTAAAAAGGACAGGAGGCCTCCGGCCTATCCTAGACTTGCGAAACCTAAACAAGTTTCTGGAGGGGGAAAAGTTCAAGATGCTTACCCTTGGGATACTGCAGCCCTACTTCCAGCAGGGAGACTGGCTATGCTCCTTAGACCTAAAGGATGCATATACGCACATCCTCATTCATCCAGACCACAGACAATATCTCAGATTTGTGGTGGGAGGAAACCATTTCCAGTACAGAGTACTTCCCTTTGGCCTAACCTCTGCCCCCAGGGTTTTCACCAAATGCCTGGTGGTGGTGGCGGCCTTTCTCAGAAATCAGGGAATTTTTGTCTTCCCATACCTGGACGACTTGCTCATCAGAGGTCAGTTTCTCCAGGAGGCCAGACAAGCCATTCTTCACACTGTCTCTCTTCTTCAGTATCTGGGCTTTGTCATAAACTACGCAAAGTCCACTTTGCTCCCCTCAGACCCTAGAGTTTATAGGGGCATGCTTAGACACCCTGCAGGCAAGAGCTTACTTGCCCGAGGACAGGGCCCACAGATTGATGGACTTGGCCAACCAGTTCCAACGCAATTCTCAGGTCTCCACCAGACACTTCCTGTGGCTCCTGGGCCACATGGCATCCACGGTGCATGTGACCCCGAATGCCCGTCTGCACATGCGGGCGGCTCAGTGGTGCCTCAGAGCTCAGTGGGCGCAAGCCACAGGCGGATTCCGAAAGAATAAGGGTGTCCAAACCACTCTTGGACTCCGTGCAGTGGTGGCTACAGCTCCCAAACCTTCTTAGGGGGGTACCCTTTCAGGTCCCAGCCACTGTTCCCTCTAAGCTGTGCACGTGTGCGCGCGCACACACCTCGCCGAGCGAGCGCACATACTTTACAACAGAGCGCACAAAAATTTCAGTTCTGATTCTGATAGAAAACACAGAAATCTTAAAATTTAAAAGTTGTTGTGTATTTACGGTTTTTACAAGTTCTACAATATTTTCTAGTGCAATCAATGTGGTGTACATACTGTATTCTGACGTGTAGTCAAATTTTAAAGTATATAACTCCGAGTGTCGTTATGTGGCGCACAAAAATTTAACCTTCCTTCAAAAGCTGCACACAGCTGATATTTTATGCGCACACAGCCTACAGAAAATTAGAGGGAACATTGGTCCCAGCACACACCAGGGTGCTGACGACCGATGCTTCTTTGAAGGACTGGGGTGCACATTGCCAGGGTATGTGTACTCAAGGCCTCTGGTCTCCTTGGGAAGCCACACAGCATATCAATCCTTTGGAGCTGCGAGCAATCCGCTTGGCTCTACAAACTTTTTCTCATGCCCTCTCTCACCAAATCTGTCTTAGTTCAGACAATCAGGTAGCAATGTTCTATGTGAACAAGCAAGGGAGCCCAGGGTCCAGACTGCTATGTCAGTAGACGCAGGCCCTTTGCTGTCGAACAAGGCATGTTTCTCAAAGCGGTTTATCTGCCTGGTCAGGAGAACCTTTTGGCAGACAAACTAAGCAGGATTCTCCAGCCTCACGAATGGCAGTTGAATCCACTGGTGGTTCAGCAGATCTTTCTATGATGGGGACTTCCATCCATCGATCTCTTTGCAAGTCCACTGAACCGTCAGCTGCCCAGGTGTTGCTCCAGACAGCCGCATCCCCTGAGAGTGGCAGATGCTTTTCTGATCTCTTGGTCGACGGGCCTCCTCTGTATGCATTTACTCCCACGCCCCTGGTAGCCCGAACTCTGTTTAAGATTCTACAGGACAAGGCCTCGGTGATTCTGATAGCCCCCAGATGGCCGAGGCAGCCGTGGTTTCCACTTCTTCTGCACTTGGCAGTGAAAACTCCATTCCCTCTGGGGTTGCAACCCGATCTTCTGTCTCAGGATCAGGGTTCCCTTCTGCACCCCAATCTCAGATTCCTCAATCTGATGGCCTGGCTGCTGAAAGGATAGTGCTAGCTCCCTTACTTCTTCCTAGGGAAGTTGAGGAGGTGGTCTTGGCTTCGAGGAGGCAACCCACCAGAAAGTCCTATGCACTCAAGTGGCGCAGGTTCTCAGTGTGGTGTGCTCAGCACAATGAAGATCCTTTCTCCTTCTGGTGCCAGTAGTGCTACAATACCTACTTCACCTGTCAGACCTAGGCCTTAAGTCCAACTCTGTTCGGGTCCACCTCAGTGCTCTTTCAGCACACCACTCACTGGTGGAGGGACAGTCGCTGTCGGCTCACCCCTTGGTGTCCTACTTCCTCAGAGGCCTGCTTTTGCTCAAGCCTCCGATTCGTCCCCCTGCCACTGAGTGGGACTTGAACGTGGTCTTGCAACAACTTACTTACCCACCGTTTGAGCCGATGGCTACTTGCCATTTACGCTTCCTTTCGTGGAAGGCGCTCTTCCTTGTAGCTCTTATTTCAGCCAGACATGTGAGTGAACTACAAGCTCTGGTTTCTGATAGGCCGTACACACAGTTCTGTAGGAACAGGGTGGTCCTTTGGACTCATCCGAAGTTCCTTCCAAAAGTGGTCTCCTCAATCAGGAGGTGGTTCTTCCGACCTTCTTTCCCAGCCCGCATACTCTGGACTGTAAGAGGGCATTGTCCTTTTACATTGAACGTACACGGGGGGCATTGAAGGGCTACTCAGCTCTTCGTCTCCTTTGACCCTAATAAATTGGTGTTACCTGACTACAAGCATACGTTGTCCACTTGGGTAGCAGATTTGTATCGCCTGGGCATACAAGGCAGCCGATCTTCCCTTGCAGGGTCGAGTCACGGCCCACCGTATCAGGGCGAAAGCCACGTCAGTAGCTCTTCTCCGCTCTGTTCCATTTGCAGACATCTGCCGGGCCGCTACTTGGTCTTCAAGCCAGACTTTTGCAGCCCACTACTGCCTCGAGAGAGTGTCCCGAAGGGACAGTGCTTTCGGACAGGCGGTACTCCGTAATCTCTTTGAGGTTTAGGCAACTCCTACCCTCCGGCCTTAGTGTTGGGCTACCGTACAGGGCGTTCTCAGAGGATATTCTTGTCACAGATGCTGAGGCTCTGCAGAGGGAGCCATTTTTTTCAGCTTTTTGTTCCCAATAGCCTAGAGATGGGGAGTCCCATATGTGAGGACTGACTTCCTGCTTGGTCCTGGAGAAAGAGTAGTTACTCACCTATAACAGGTGTTCTCCAGGACCAGCAGGAATCAGTCCTCACGACCCTTCCTCCTCCCCTGGAGTTGCAGTAATATACTTTATTTTGTTTTTTGCTGTCTTTTAGCTATGTCATCAGACTGAGCAAGATGGCACCCTTGGGCGGGAAGGGGACCGCGCAGGCGTGCTGCATTCCCAAAGGCTTTCTTTGAAAGCTGGGAAATGCTCCGCACGGGGGCTCTGTCGGCGCAGACGTCACCCATATGCGAGGACTGATTCCTGCTGCTCCTGGAGAACACCTGTTACAGGTGAGTAACTACTCTTTCTGGCAATCAGGGCCTTCCAACACTGCCTGCAGTACCAGTCTGCTGGTCCAAATAGACAATTAGGTCGCACTATTCTACCTGAACAAACAAAGGGGCACAGGGTCTTACCGCCTTTGTCAGGAGGCACTAGTCCTCTGCTCGTATGCAATCAGTCGGGGGGTGCTCCTCAAGGTGGTATACCTTCTGGGCCAGGAGAACGCCGCACGAGTAGCACCTAGACCCCAGGGTGGTGCAGCAGCTATTCAGACTATGGGGAAACCCAAATTTGCACCTCTTTCCCAGTCCAGCTAATGCTTAGTTGCCCTGTTTCTGTTATCTCCAACTGCACCCGTCCCAGATAGCAGTGGACGTCTTCCTCATCTTGTAGTTGGAGGGCCTTCTGTATGCCTTTCCTCCCACACCACTAATTGCGCTGACCACTTTCAAGGTCCAGCAGGATAAGGCTTCCATGATTCTGGTGGTCCTGCAATGGCCCAGACAGCCTTGGTTCCTCCTGTTACTCCATCTCTCGACAGAGCTCCCGGTCCCTCTGGGGAGTTCCCCAGGACTACTGACTCAGAAGGGGGGGCTCACTCCTCCACACCAACCTGGGGTTCCTCTCGCTAAGAGCATGGCTGCTGAACGTGTTGCCTTAGGACCTTTTCTACCTCCCCAGGGAGGTTTGAGAAGTTCTCCTGGACTCTTGTAAGAACTCCACTAGATGAGCCTACGCCTTCAAGTGGCGCAGATTCTCAGTATGGTGTGGGTTGACCCGTTCTCCTGCCAGATGCACAAGGTACTGCAATACTTGCTCCACTTCTCGCAGACTGGACTCAAGTCCAACTCTGTCAGGGTACACCGAAGCGTGCTCTCAGCACACCATCATTCCATAGATTGGAAGCCTTTAACTGTGCAGCCCCTCATTAACCGATTTATGCAGGGCTTGCTGCTCCCTAAGCCACTCATTTTGTCGCCTCTGTCGGACTGGAATCTCAGCATGGTTCTGATGCAGCTTACCAAGCCACCCTTCGAACCTTAGGTAATGCAAATGGCAGGTAGTCAATCTTGAAAGGTTGTCTTCCTGGTGGCGCTCAGCTCTGTCTGCAGTGTTGGTGAGCTTCAGGCTTTGGTGGCTGAGCCACCTTACACTAGGTTCTACAAGAACAGATTCATGCTTCGCACCCACCCAAAAATCCTTTCGAAGGTGATATCTGCCTTCCACCTCAACCAAGAAGTGGTGCTCCCTACCTTTTTCACACGGCCTTATGCAGGCAAGGCAACAGCCATTCTCCATATTCAGGACTGCAAAAGGGCCTTGTCCTCCTACCTGCAGTGTACTCGGGGCTACCGCAAAGCCTCTCAGCTTTGTTTCATACGATCACAGTTGACTGGGGGAGGCTGTCGCCAAGTGGACCCTGTCCACCTGGGTGGTGGACTGCATCACCTTCCCCCATGATCAGGCTGGGCTATCTTTGGAGCGCCAGGTCAGGGCTATGGCAGCCTCAGTTGCAAACCTATGCTCTGTCTCTATGGCAATAGCAAAAACAACCCCAAAAACGGTAGTCAAAGTAACACCACAAAAACAAGACCCCGTAAGCAGCCACAAGCGAATCTGAGGACTCCAGTGCCCAGATAGAACCATAGCTCCGGTAGCCTGAACAAGAAAGATTGGAGGGCAGGAGTTTCCTAAATCCCAAGCAGAATACAGAGTACAGCCTGGCTGAAGGCACTGTGTCCCATCAGGACTTCCTCTCAAGGCAGTAGTGAGCGGCAAAGATGTAGACTGAGGACCAGGTGGCAGCCCAGCAGATGTCTGCCATAGAGACAGCACAAAAACAAGACCCCGTTGTGTTCCCCAAGAAAACTTCTTTCAATGTATTTTTTTGTCGGACATAGATCGTGAGGAGGAGGCACTATGAACCAACCCACTAACACGATACATATCCCTTTTATTCAACCACATAGGTTCAAATGTTCAAAAACGTTTAAGTACACAAAAACATTTCAGCAATAAAAAAGTTCCATGGCGGCTGTGGTTTTTCTTTACAAGTGGAGTTCTGAGCGCTTGATGCAGGGGTTTTTCCCCCCGAAACGTGCACGTCGCGCATGTCTCAGATAAGTGCAGTGCTTTTTTATTGCTGAAATGTTTGTGTGTACTTAAACGTTTTTGAACATTTGAACCTATGTGGTTGAATAAAAGGGATATGTATCGTGTTAGTGGGTTGGTTCATAGTGCCTCCTCCTCACGATCTATGTCCGACAAAAAAATACATTGAAAGAAGTTTTCTTGGGGAACACAACGGGGTCTTGTTTTTGTGCTGTCTCTATGGCAGACATCTGCTGGGCTGCCACCTGGTCCTCAGTCTACATCTTTGCCGCTCACTACTGCCTTGAGAGGAAGTCCTGATGGGACACAGTGCCTTCAGCCAGGCTGTACTCTGTATTCTACTTGGGATTTAGGAAACTCCTGCCCTCCAATCTTTCTTGTTCAGGCTACCGGAGCCATGGTTCTATCTGGGCACTGGAGTCCTCAGATTCGCTTGCGGCTGCTTACAGCTGGGCTGTTTTTTCTTCTACAGGTTCTTAGTAGCCTGTAGCTAGGGAGTCCCATATGTGAGGACTGACTTCCTGCTTGTTCCTGGAGAAAGCGTAGTTAATCACTTGTAACAGGTATCCTCCAGGGACAACTGGAATCAGTCCTCACAACCATCCTCCTCGGAGTTGCTGTACATTTTCTGCCATCTTTCTTTGTCTGTTCTAGCTATGTTATCTGACTGGGTAAGATGGCATCCTTGGGCAAGAAGGGGACCCACGCATTTGTGGTGGCATCTCCCAAAGGCTTTCTTTGAAAGCTGGGGGGGATGCTTCTGCGAGGGCTCCATCAATTTGTTGATGTCACTCATATGTGAGGACTGATTCCTGCTGTCCCTGGAGAACACCTGTTACAGGCTTTGTCATATAAAACTTTAAGTCCCAGCCCCTAGAGGTCGTAGGGGCGCAGCTGGTCACCCTTCAGGCAAAAGCCTTCCTCCCTCAGATGAGGTCAGAATGTCTCAGGGAATTAGCCACAGAGGAGCAGCGGTGCAGGTCACTACTGGCCCAGCTTCTCCTTCGCCTCCAGGGTCAACATGATACGGAATACCCACCTCTATATGAGAGCATCCCAGTGGGCCCAAGTCATAGGCAGGCTCAAGGACAGTGCAGTTGACCCGAAGGTTAGCAGGCTCCCTCGGATGGTGGCAGAACCCATGTCACCTTCATGCTGGAATGCCTTTCCAGGCACCCACCGCCTAGATGGTCCTCACCACAGACACCTCTGATGGGCTGGGGAGCGCATTGTGAGAGCCTCTAGACATGATTGCTGGCCCCAGAGAGAATCTGAAATGCAGATCAACCTGTTGGAAATCAGGTGATATTGCTGCCCGTCAGAGCCTTCCGCCACCAATTACAACATCATGTAGTGCTGATTCAGGGAGGACCAGTGTTCCAAGGAACAGGATCGGGATCTCTCTCGAAGCCGATGGCACTCGAAGGCCAGTTCAACGTCTGGGGAAGCCTTCGATGTTGAGGGCCCCGTTGTTAGGGCAGATGAACCAGATGACCCAGACAAATGCCTGCTGTATAGCCACTAGGGCAGATATACTGCTCTCTAGGGCTGCCATTCTGGTCTCCATGCCAGTTGGCTCTGCAGTCTGACACGAGCACTGAGGACTTAGGGCCCAGCATCTATACTGTCGAGGAAGAGTCCTTGAGAATGGCCTAAGAGGTCAGAGGTTTGCCGGCAAGAGCTAACTCCTCCTTGAGTGGCATATCTTGGTGTGCCGCTCCTGCCCCAACTCCCTGGATTCATGCCTGGGACTGCAGGACCTGGGGTGGAATTTCACCTTCTTCCTGGATCAGTCATCCAAGGCGGTCTCTGAAGATTTTTTCTTCTTATGTTCTACCTCCGTGGACTTCTGCTCAGAGGAACCATGGCCACGCGACTCCGAAGAGACTCTGGCTTTGCGGGGCACAGTGGTATTGGAGGGGGCCTGGAGCCCCGTAGACTCCGAGGCAGAGTCAGACTTCTGAAAGAACTTTTCCTACTGCTAATAGCGGCTCTTTAAGGCCTTTGGGGTCATGGTTCTGCAGAGCTCGAAGTCGGAGTAGTTGTGCTCCAGACCAAGGAATCAAAGGCAACAGTTGTGTGGGTCGGTCAGTGACATTTTGCCACACCAAACACACTTTCTGAAGGCACTGGAGGCCATTGGGAAAAAAGGAATCCCCGCCTCCCGGCAGGAGTCTGATGCCTTCAGCTGAAAAAGAGCAAATGGCGGTAGAGGGAGACCTCGATGAAAAACGAACAAAAAAAACACACCCAAAAAACAGTAATACCCCAGACCTGAGCAGCAACGCAGAGGTGAGCTGGCTCGGGGGCGAAAAGGATCCAGTATGCAAACCGTACAAAACTTAAGAATAAAATCAGACTTTTTCCAAGGAAAACTGGACAGCGCCTGAAGGGCTCCGCTAAAAAAAAAAAAAAGGAGACTGAGGCAAGATGGCATCCTTGGGGAGGAAGCGGACCACGCATGCATGGTACATCTCCCAAAGGCTCTCTCTGAAAGCTGGAGAGATGCTTCCATGCAGGCTCAATCAGCGCTGATGTCACCCATATGTGAGCACTGACTTCCTGCTTGTTCCTGGAGAAAATGCTTATTTGCTGGGGCTACAGTTGAGAAAAGCATTAAGGCCATCAAGATCTTTTGTAGGAATACTTGCCCTCTGAGGTTTTGAGTGTCTGATTCTGTTCTGGTTTGTACATTAGTTCCTCGCTCTGCTCAGAGATTTGATCCCAATTCTGTGTGCAGGCTAAGCTCCCAATATGTTTCCTGAAAACCCAGGGTATGGAAGGTGCCAGAGAACTAGTCTGACTAGAAGAATCTGTGGCTGCGGAGAAGACTGCGCCAGATCATAATAGGATTTTGTTGGTGACTGAGGCAGTAGCTATGGCTGAGGGAGCTGCAGGGTGTTTTGTGGACGCATTTTGTAGGACAGCACTGGTATACTGTACAAATTTTGGCAAGAGCAGTATGGGAGAAGGGGGGGGAGGAGTCATCTACTTGTGAAGTATGATGCTCTGGCACCAAGACTGGCATGGTTAGGGAAGCAAGAGGCTGAAGGACTTGAGGGGCAGCTAGAGCTTTGGGGTTTCCTTGCCTTCCCAGAGTCTTATGGGAAGGGAAGGGATCTACATGTTTTCCTTTGCCTGTGCTTAGAAAGGCGCTGCTGTGTATGAGTGAGCTTGGGCAGGTTATAAGGGAGCTGCCCTATGTTTAGATTTGATCTTATTTGCTGCCCTGATTTTTGAAGATGATTTGCTTTAGATGTGTATTCTGAACAAAGTCTGTCTGCCAGAACAGCAGATAGTGCAGGTACAGCATCTGCTCTGGTGACCGAGAAAACATCAGAAGAGAGCTGCACTTGACAGCGTGGCAATGGCCAGCTTTTTTCTTTCCCACTGTCAAAGCCTGTGCTCTGCAGCCAGCAAGATTCTTTCCGCTGAAGGCAGCATTGTTCCATCTACAGCAGCTGAGACCACAATAAATCCAGCAGCACCAAAAGTGAAGGGAGGAATGCAAAAAAGGAAAAAAGGGAAGTAAAACCGCAGTAGGTTGTTAAGATGACTCTGGCCATGGTCATCATGGAAATCACTTTTTTTAAAAACTTTTAAGGAAAAATATGGAGGGGGTCCCCGTGTGCACCAATATGCAGAAAGATTAAGACTGAAGATTAATGGTCTCCGTCAGGGAGTGGTAACACATCAGCACATGTGCAATGGAAGTTTAAAGCTATTTCTATTGGAGGAAGGCTCCACTTTCAGTGGATCCCAAGGATATCACTAGGAAATGTGGATGCTATTAGCTCTGCCATCTATGGTGAATCCTAAAAAAGTGGACACAGGCTTTAAGAGGTTTCTTTATGAGCAAATTATGAGCCTTACCTGCATATAGTGTGTCTAAAGAAGGAGCCACAACAGTTTCCAGAGCTTACATCTTTAACATGTCAGCATTAGCACAATACCCAATTCAAGTTACTTTTTATAACAATTTTAGAAAGGCTAAGTACTCCCCTATGGCAATAATCTAAATATAAATTTGGGTGATGTGCTTGTAGACAGAGCAAATTACATATTAGCACCCATTTAACTTTCTGTAGGGTCAAAATATTTACAGCCTCACAGTTGAGCCAACAGAATGTAAGTTCTTACTAGCTTGAGCTCCCTCTCATAACCGTATATAGCAGAAATTAAACAAGATGAAGTGGCAACTTACAACAGCAGGAAGCATTAGTTGGCAGAGATTTTAACTATCCTTTAATACCTCTCCATGCCATCTATTTTAAAATTATAATCCTGCAACAGAACCAATTTGATAATCTCTTCTCTTAAAAAGGATACGGGTGCCATTTACACCAGAGATTTTGAAATCATCCAACAGTTGCACTACCATCTCCCTTTTTGGATCTTCTGGGTCAGTGTGACGGACCTGTGAAGAGAAGAAAAGTTGATCATTCAAAAAATGTCACTACTAACCTAAGAACAAACAATGGATGGATGGCATTTACACTGGAAACAGACTCCAAGAATACACATCCTCACCTCAAAATGTAAAAGGCATCTATTCTTGCATGTTAACACCCACTCCCTTCTTGTGCATCTTTAGGTCTTTAAGTAAATACGTCCCTGCTTACAACAAATCACACAAAGCTCACTGTTAGTATGCATCCTAGCTCTTAGGCATAATTTTTTCCATCTCTCAAGAGCAGATCCTGATCTATATTTAAACCATCTAAATGTCGTTTGTGGTACCACCAGGGTGAGGATACTTACATTCCAACTGTGTGCCACTGGTGTATGATCTATAGTGATACAGAAAATAAGCAAGCTTGCTATTTGTTCTGCCAAGCAGGACTATTTCACTACTCTTATAAAAGGACCTAAACCTCCCTTAGCTCTCTAAACTGGTTACTTTAGTAGTGGCCCCCAAATTATGCACCCTTCTGCACTTACTGCAGACCAGCTTGCATTAGGTTTCTCAAACAAAATTAGTAACCTGCAAGCCTTGCTTCCACCCTCGACTGCTAGATTTTTCATCCATCATTTATTTTTTACCTTTGTCCAAGTTAAGGTATATCACAATTTACTATTCCTGCTAGATATGAGGTGTCCAAAATCATTACCTCCCTGAAACCCTCATCGGCAGACAGAACCCTTGCCAGCTACTCTTTATACCAATACTTTACATCAGACTAGAAGTGAGCTTAGTATGCAGTGGAGGGAGACTTGAGTAAAGTATCTGCCCCCATGACTGGCTGCAAGCACATCATTTGCCCTTTTGTCAAGGATACTCAGGTTGACTGGTCTATCAAAAAAATCTCTTCCTATTGTTGGTAAGATAGCGGAAAAGATTGCGGCCCAATTCATATAAAGTACCAACTCTTCATCGGCATCAAAAGTTTTCAATCACATCACTCCACAGAGCACTTTATTTGGCTTACTAGATTTCATTAAAGTCCACCTGGACAGCAGCAGAAAGATCTTTCGATTTTGCTCGACTTCTGCTGCTTTTGACCTTGATGATCATTTTGTTTTTCTCCAGCATCTCTCCAAACTTTCTATCTCTGGTTCTTTGTTTTGATCCTATCTTTAAATGTCACTAATACAGTGTGCATCAATCCAACACAGAGCTGATCACCATCTTGTAGAGTTCTGCAAGGCTCCATTTTGGGGCCAATATAGCACAGTTACTTACCTGTAACAGGTGATCTCTGGGAACAGCAGGAATTAGTCTTCACATATGGGTACGTCGGTACCGACGGAGCCTGCATGGGAATGCTCCCCAGCATCCAAACAGAAAGCTTTTGGGAGCATCCCTTGCGCCTGCGCGCTGACTTCCCGCCTTTCCCACTGCCTCTCCTCAGTTGAGTTTCATAGCTGAGACAGAAGGAGAGAAAGAGGAAAGGAGATAGATAGATACAACTCCTAGGGGAGGTGGGTGGGTTGTGAAAACTAATTCCTGCTATTCCCAGAGATCACCTGTTACAGGTAAGTAACTGTGCTATCTCCAGGAACAAGCAGGAATGAGTCTTCACATATGGGGACTCCCTAGCTGTGGGTGCCAGGAGAGATCCCATAAAATGCGTATCCCTGGAACAGGACAGCATTTTCCAAACCTGGATCCCCGGCATCCCCTGAGGGATGGGGGGTAGGAGTTGAATAGAGAAGAGCTGTAGAGGAACAGCGAATCTAAAGAATACAGAAAAAATGCGTCTTTAGAATGTATGTCAAGTATCACTA
The DNA here is from genome assembly GCA_033557465.1 of Ichthyophis bannanicus. Taxonomy (NCBI): domain Eukaryota; kingdom Metazoa; phylum Chordata; class Amphibia; order Gymnophiona; family Ichthyophiidae; genus Ichthyophis; species Ichthyophis bannanicus. The sequence continues at coordinate 160,096,679 of CM066045.1, forward strand.
AAATATTTAATGAACTAGCACAATATAGAGCTTACCTACTGGATTGTAGGAAGTAGAACTGTGATGGAGTGTACTGTAGATGCAGTAGCAGAATCCTCAAGGTAACTTCACAGCAGTGAGGATGAAGTTCCAAACCTGGAATGGGCAGGTGACCCAGGTGTCAACTGGGGTAGGAGAAGAACGGCAGGTCTTCAATGGAAAGCTTTATGGGAAAAGCTGAAAACTCTTTTAGGTACAGAGTTATTAACATTGAGGACTAAAAGAAGACTTACCGATCTGGAGCATTAGCCCAGTCTGGAAGGGAAGAGGGGGTATGGAAAAAAGCCCCTATTCCCAAGGAGAACAGAAGTGTACTCAGAAATACTGAAGATGTACACTGTCTTTCCTAGCTGATAAGAGATAGGAAGACATTGAAGTTTGATACTTCATAGACAGGGAGATGTATAACAAAAATAGAAGCTGTTGACGTCACAGCAATAATTGTGTGTATAACCGCTCCCACTTACTGAGCCGTATGAGAATAGGCAAGTTGACTGTCTGGACCCCTTAAGAAGGTAAAACTTTATGGCACAGACAGTTAGGGAGATAGTAGGTAATACCTAGGGTCCTATGGACATCTCCCAATGGATATATATATATATATTTTGTCGTGAGCCCTCTCTGTGCACCTGTAGGTAGAACACGGTACTGCACTGGGCCTCAGTATTACTGGCCTTCTGGTAATTGTAGTTGTGTTGCCAGTTACAAATCAATCGTGGAAAACCGATGGTAAGGTTAAATAGGGCTTTATTTCCCTTTCCCAAATAAGATATCTCAATATGTACAAAAATAAAGAAATATAACCCTTCTTGGGCATAACAAAGGAAAACAGTAACAAAAATAGCTTCCTTTTCAGCTTCTTAACAAAACAAATGTATTCCAAACACAGACCTGTAGCAACCAGGAAAAAGGCCTTCCCTTCACCCTGTCAGACTTCTTATTCCTCTTTATCTCAATGTGACTACGTTGTCAGCCAGAGAAATGCTACAGTCCATTTGTTCAATATTATCTTCTATTACAGATGGTTCATATTGCATAAGTTCCTCAGCAGGAATTAACACCTCTTTACCTTCGTGTGGGAGCTTGGCAAACAGTCCGTCTTGGTTGTGACGTACTTTTCTTTCACTGAGGGAAAACTGTTTGCTGTGACCACATTCACTGAGGTTTTGCTGTAAGAGCCTCCCCTCTGCTGATACCTGTTAGGCAAGTTAAAATATTCCCTTGCCCACCTATTAGAAGGAATTACTTCTGCTCTAGGCTCTGCTCTGCTTAGGACCCTGGAAACAGCTGGAGCTTCTAACGGCAGCCCTTCTGAGACTCTGTGCCTCACGTATCTCTGAGTGATTTACTTCTGCAGGTAAAAAGCCTTTATCTTTCTTTTGCTCATGATAAGGGTAATGAAGCTTCTCTGCTTCCCTTAAGCTGGCTTTGTATGGCTTCTGGACTTCAACAAACTGTCCCCTATAGCCAAGCCCTGTACTTCCCCTTTTTGGACAGGAGTAAAACTTCCCGGCTTGTACCTTTTTCCTTCTGGCTCTGTTCCAACCTGGGCTGTTATATTCACTCTCACTTTCTGTGTCAAGCTGTCTGTTTCTCTCACTCAAGCATTCATTGGACTCACTCAGACCTCCGTTCAGGCTTCCAAAGTGGTAGTCAGACACGCTCTCTTCACAGCTTCTCTCGTCCTCTCCATTCATCCAGTTCCTTCTGTTTCTGCTTTCATTCTGAGATCTAGGCTGTCTCTCATTCTCCTTCCGGTTCCAGTTTCTATTCTGGATCTTATCCCGAGTCCTATCTTGGGTCTGCCTAACTGCTTGTGAGCTGTGCTTATCTAGGTGTTTCCTAGCTGCACCATCCCCCAGCTGATTAGAATCAGGTGAGAATCTCCTGGCTTCTCTACTGGCTGGGTGTGTCTCCCTAGCTCGTGACCTCACTTGCTTACGTTGCCCATGGCAACTTTCTATCATGTGCTCTCCCCAAACGTTAGTATCCTCTTGAACTGCTATATCATCTGTCTCCATAGGGGTCACTAGTGAGTCTGCTCTGTGACTATATATATATATATATATATATATATATATATATATATATATATATATATACACACACATATACATATATACATATATATACAGAGAAACATACATATCTATACATATGTGCATATATGTCTAGATATATGTGTGATTATATAGATATAGATGGGCATGACTTATGCCCACACAGATTACAAAAACATGTATGTATAGGACATATACATACATGAATATAAGTCTGAGGATACATGCCTGTAACTGAGCCCCACAAAAACATTCACATGGGGAATGTGATGGGAAAAGATTCATCTAATAAGGGGGTGAAAACCACCTGAAGATATATAGAGAATCTATTTCTGCGGTGCAGGAATGTAGTTCAGTGGAATAACCAGTATGGTTGCGTGAAAAACAGAGAATAGCAGCAGTCTGGCAAGAGCACGTCAGGAGTACTTTAGGACTCTGACATGTCCAAAGGACAAAAAACCGCATAGACTAAGACACCAGGATGACCCAGCCAAGGGACTCAGGGGTATCCTGTACACTAAAAGAGTATGCGTTGTCCAAGTGGAGCAGAAAAGCATAATGCCAAGCTGTAAGGAAAAAAGGGGTAGATTCCTGCAAGAGATTGTGAACTCCTTGGACATTCACGCAGAAAAAGCTTGTTTTCTGTATCACAACAGGAGACAAGAGGGTATAAAGAACCTATATAGCCATGGAATGATTTATAAGCTTTTTCTATTATATGGAAAAACCCTCAGAGACAAAGTTCAATGCTCTGTAGCAAGGGCCCATAGTAGAAAGCTTCTCTGAAGATTGCGGAGAGCACTGTGCAGGAGAATTATGAGATAAAACTGACAGAAGTCAGGTGTGTTGCCACATCCTAGGTAAGGATATGACTAGAAGAAGATAACCTGCAGTGAGTAGTATTATCCAAGATAGTTGAAAGTAGCTTGCAATGAGCATTAAAGTAATCACTGGAACTCCTGCATGCACAGCAACTGAACAAAACAGCAGAGGGGATTCTCCTGTATGAAAAACAGAGAGAAAACAGACAAAGGGAGCGGAGATATTCCCGTCCCTGTCTGATGAGTTGTTCAGAGCATGCATTGAAGGATAACAAAAAGTCTACACTGGAAAGAAGAGAAGTGTTTCAGTATGGTACCAACTCAAGCAGGGGAAACCCTGGAAGAGAGGGGGTTGGAAGGTGACTTACCATATGGTAAGTCAGCTGAAGGAAAGAATGTCCATGTGGGGACAGAAACTATCATGGGATAGTTGTAACCTCCCTTCATAGTAGTAAGAAGGGGAGAATTCTGTAACCCATGGACAAAAGTATCCTAACAGCTTAGCATACTGAAAAGAAAAAAACAGTGTAGAGTTTGAAGAATAAACTTCTGCTAAGAAGTAGTTAACTGTAGATTGTAACATACAGGACCCTATGGTTGCTGCTTATGATTAGACTGGTTAGAGTCTGGAGACTTCAGACTAGGATGAGATGTCCCTTGCTTGGGTACATTTGGAGGATGGGCAGGAGAAGGGTGAAACCTTCTTTTCTTAGGGAAAGAAGGTTTGGTAGGACATTTCCTACGTCCTGGGGAAAAAGAAGGCTTAGGATGGTTTCCAGAACCAGGGAAGTCAGTGGAGCAATGAGCAACCTGACATAAAGCCTCTCTATTGAAGAGATTTTCTCCAGTACAAGGAGAATTACCCAGTGTATGTTGTGCCCATCTGCTCAAGTCTGAAGCTTGCAGCCAGGCTTTACGACGTGCTCCAATGGCAATAGCAGAGGACCTGCTAACAGACTCAAAAGAGTCTAGAGAAGCACGAGAAAGAAACCAAGAGATATTCCTGCTATGATTAAGAAGCAAGGAATAGTCAGTGGCTTTAGGCTCTGACAAAAAAGGGGACAAAAGAGATAATTTCTCTGTGACCTCCTGAAGTGTCAGACTCATATAAAAAATATATGAAATAATTCTTGAAGCCAGCATAGAAGTTTGGAAGGTTTGACGTCCAAAGGCATCAAGTGCTTTAGATGCACGACCTGGCGGATAAGAAGAATGCTTCTTCTTGCTTCTTACCTTCCTCATTGCTGATTCCACTACAATGGAATGATGTGGAAGTTGGTTTTTTTGAAACCCCGGAGAGGGAGGCACCTGATACAGAACATTAGTGGCTGTAGAAGGCAAAGGAACCTTTAAAGGTAATTCCCAAATCTTCAGAAGATCCTGCAAAGAATGATGTAAAGGAAGCATTATATTTTCCTTTTCTGCAGGATCTTGGTTAAGAGTAGAGCCAGGAATAGGAATGGCAAGAAAGGTTGCCATGTCAAGGAGAAATTTCTGAAAAGAAGGATCTCCAATGGAAACTATTCCTGGGTAAGCTGAGGTTGAAGGAACAGCTTGAGCACCAGAAGAGATACTGGACTGGTGCAGAAAAAGAATCCTGCTAGATGGACAGCGATACTGACAGTTCTGATTCGAGGCAGTTAGTACTGCATCGTCAGTGCCTGGTATCGATTCCAAACTAGGCATAGAAAGGATCGATGGCACCGATGGAACTGCAGGAATCGACATCGATACCGATATCGGAGACGATAATGTCATCGAGGCAGTAATCGGGGGCTGCTGAAGCGGTACCGAGGTAGCCAGAGAGCCTTGGTGAATATCCTCGGTACTGCGTAGTCGGAAACGATATGGATCGGTTCCGAAACGCGCCGGTACCAAGTCATCTAGACTGGATATAGATTCTAGACTCGGCATCGAAGCGAGCGAGTCTATCAATGCATGTCTAGAAGGTACCGACGTTGGTGGTGGTATCGGCGATGCCGATACAGGAAAGTCAATCGGAGTCGTATCGATCGGTTCCGAAGGTACCGAGGACGTCCGAAGACGATGCCCGGTGAAGAGAGGAACACTCGACACTGGTGCCGATGTCGGGGTATCGGTACCGCTTGATGCCGATACCAACCCCGAGCATGGCGAAGATACAGGAAAGTCAATCTGGGTCGTATCAATCGGCACCGAAGGTACCGAGGATACCAGATGACGATCCCGGGTGAAGAGTGGAACACTCAACACCGATGCCGATGCCAGGGGATCGGTACCGCTCGAAGCGGATACCACCCCCAAGCATGGCTCAGGTATGTTCTGTGAGGGGTGAGCCCCAGGAACAACCTGAAACCCCGTAAATGCTTTGGAGCCCGAAGACTCCCACCGGGGTTTTATTGCCAATAGGGTCTTGAGGGCAAGGCCGGAGCCATCATCATGCTGAGCATGAGACTTACCCTTCAAGAATTGGCTAGTCTTAACAGACTGTTTGTGGGTTACCTGATCCTGGAGAGAAGAATAAACCGGTGTCCTCACCTTAGGAGGAAAAACGGCATCGAGGGAAACTCGAAAAAGGGAAGGTCTTCTCCTAATATAGCCTGAGGTATCAGGGGAAAAAGGGTCAGGACCCAAACAGGTTAGACACCAAGCATTGGAGTCTAAAAAGAAAACTATGTTTCCACAGTGAAGGCACTTCTTAGGGGAAGAAGGCTCCATGTTGGAGAGGCCTGGTAGGCCCAAAAAGTTAAGACAAAAACTGAGGAGAAAAAATTTCTCTAAGTTTGGAAAAGAAAAGAATAAAGCACCAGCGGTACCGGTATTGGCAGGAAAGACAGCCGCGACCACAAGAAAACAAGAAAAATAAGAATTTTAAAGAAAAACGTTTCTGCGGTGACAGGAGGACGTCCTGTCGGCTCCGCGGAAAAACGAAAACTGAGGAGAGGCAGTGGGAAAGGCGGGAAGTCAGCGCGCAGGCACGAGGGATGCTCCCAAAAGCTTTCTGATTGGATGCTGGGGAGCATTCCCGTGCAGGCTCCATCGGTACCGACGTACCCATATGTGAAGACTCATTCCTGCTTGTTCCTGGAGATAAGATATACGGTCTGCAATCGGGTCATTCTATGTCAAGTGGTCTAGTATATAAAAAGTGCCCCGCTCGACCATCTTGGATTTTGCTGAAATTTTGTATGTACACTACCATGTGTCTCAAACTAACTTTGGTAAAGTTTTAGATTCTCTCGTGGAATACTTTGAGATATAGTAGTTTGTCTGATCACATACCTTGACTTTGTACAGTACGAGTGAGATTTCAGCAACTTTGAGACCCTATATTTCCTTTGCTATTTTATTATAAAAAATGAAACTTGACTATCCTGTACAACTTTTTGCGCTCTATTTAATGATACTAATGATATTTTTTGAATATGTCGGAAGTAGATATATTGCAGCAAAGTCAGCCAAAAAAATTGACGTTCTAAAAAAATTAAAAATTAGACATTATGCAGCTTCCTAAATCAAATAAAAAGTATGAAATTTTGCACATACTTCTATGTACTGAAGTTCTTGAATTTATAATTTCATGCTCTTAGCATTCTCCGTTAGTTTACAAATTAAGTGTAAATTTGATTTTTTGCAAAAACGTAAAAATAGGGTATTTTTAACCTCCTTTTACACAAAAGTATCTTCTAAAATAGTTTTGAAACCAATTTCATTAGAAAGAGCATGTTTTAAGCTTTCTAGAAAAGCAGATTTAATTTACTAATCCTGGCGTACAATACCCTGAAAAGAGGGCTAAACATAGCGGACATTACCATGCTTGACAAAAGTATGTAATTCAACCTGCAGTTCTAACGTTATCCAAATGTTATATTTAAAACTCATTTATTTCCATAGGAGTTGCTCAATAACAGTTAAGTGCATATACGTCGTGAGCTTAACGTATAGATTTTCAGATTAGCATTAGTTGGTACACATTTACTAATTTACTTCAAAATGGACATTGACGAATCACTTGATAACAATCCTCCTATGCCTGAATGTACCGTTGGACAAAAATTGTCATCAAAATGTCACCATGGCTCATTTTATTCCAATAAAACTGGGCTCAATTCTGTGAGCTGCTTGTCAGCAAGTGAGAAATTGCTTATTACTCGATCAGAAGTTGACTTTACAGACAATGACAGTATCTGCTTGCATCACCAAGCACAGTATCTCAGCAAATATGAAATGAACCGAAAGTCGTGTTGCAATCCGTTTGAAAAGCAGAATCACGTCACTAAAAGTGGATTATCAAAAGTAACTTTAGCCATGTCTGAGGGCTTGAAAAAAGTGACCAAAATGAATTAAAGCCAGGCCAGAAAATTTGCATCAGGTGCAAAGCAAAATATGCTTCTATGGTTGAAGCCACAGCATCTTCATCTTCGGATGATTTTGATCCAGATGCCTTGGACACCCTTGATCAAAGCTTGACTGCTTTAGGCACTTCTCCATTAAAAATACGGATAATAAGCAGTAGAGACAAAGCTGGCTATCTGAAACAAAAGATTGAGCGCACACAGAACGTGGTAACAAAAAAAATAATGTCTGCTGCTGGAGTGGCTGATAACGTTGAACAATCTAGTCTATCTGCAGAATGCAGTCTATGTAGAGATTACACTGAGCTCATTAAAGAAATGAAAGCAAAGATTGATATATCCAATAGGTCAACAAAAGTTCAATTGTTGACTTTGGCCCCAAAAGGTTGGTCAATAAAGGAAACAGCAATGAAGTTTGGCGTTTCTGAACGTATGGTCAAAATGGCCCGAAAAGTCAAGAAAGACAAAGGCATTTCTGCTTTACCTGATGCAAAAATTGGCAAACCATTATCAGAGGAAGTCGCTAAAAGAGTCAAGGATTTCTATGAAGATGATGAATTTAGCAGAATGTGTCCTGGCAAAAAAGACTGCATTTCAGTGCGACTCGATGGTGTCAAAGTTCAAAAACAAAAACGGTTGCTGTTGTATAATCTTAAAGAGTTGTATGTAGCATATCATAATAAATTTGGAGCAGAAATCGGGTTTTCAAAATTCTGTGATCTCAGGCCAAAGTGGTGTGTGACTGTTGGTGCTTCAGGCATGCATTCTGTTTGCGTCTGCAGTATACATCAGAATGTAAAGCTCATGCTGCAAGGTGCAAATATTAAAGAGGACTACAAGCTGCTAATGGAAAAGACAGTGTGTGACCTGAATTCCAAGGAATGTATGCTACAAAGATGCCAAAGCTGCCCTGGTGAAGAATCACTTGTAGCGTATTTGGATGAAATATTCCAGGATTATGATGCAGAGGAATCAATTGAATTCAAACAATGGATTCACACTGACCGAGAAACACTGGAAACAAGCATATTAAAAGGTGGACAACTTTGTTGAAAAACTTTCAAGCAAAATTTGGAAGCTGACAGGCCATCATTTTGTTTCAAAACACCAAAGCGAATATCTGAAGTCACTGAAAGCTGACTTAAAAGAAACGGAGTTCATTGTTTTGATGGACTTTGCTGAAAATTACTCATTTGTTGTCCAAGATGCTGCCCAGGGCTTTCACTGGGAAAATTCACAGGCCACAGTACATCCATTTGTTGCTTATTATGAAGACAAAGTGGGCACCTTGCAAATTGTTAATTGTTGCATAATTTCCGATCATATGCAACATGATACAGTGTCAGTACACGTTTTATTCAGAAGTTTATCAAATTTTTGTTGACCCAAGCAGATGTTACGAAAATATACTACTTCAGTGATGGCTCAGCAGCGCAATATAAAAACTACAAAAACTTCGTCAATTTATGCAACCACAAAAATGATTTCAATGTCGAGGCTGAATGGAACTTTTTCGGCACAAGCCATGGAAAATCACCTTGTGATGGGGTTGGTGGCACAACTAAACGTTTGGCAGCCCGAGCAAGTCTACAAAGACCTTCGTCTGACCAAATATTGACACCAAAAGATCTGTATAACTTTTGTGACCAAAATATACACGGAATTAAATATTTATGTCGCAAAAGATGAAATTGAAAAAAAAGCAGGAAGTTTCAAGAAGAAAGGTGGAAAGAAAGCAGCACAATAGCTGGCACTAGAGAGCATCACCAATTTGTACCAGTTGACTCAAACTTGGTTTGTGTCAGCAGAGTTTCAAATGATACAATAGGTTTTTAAGCCAAAATTTCCAATACTGCTATTTTGTATTTGAAATTATCTAGTTGTCCCTCGGTTGCTACGTAGCTTGCATCTATGACAACAAATAATGGATTGGCAATGTTGTTGAAGTTTCAGCTGAGGAAAATGATGTATTGATAACATTTATGCATCCTCAAGGTCCTGCTCATTCATTTTATTGGCCAGAAAGGCAAGATGTTTGCTGGATTCCAGAGCAGCACCTCATTAGCATGCTCCCTGCACCTTCAGTTACATCATCTGGCCGACAGTATCAATTCCCAGAATCCATTTTGAAGAAAGTGGCTTGCAAACATAACAGAATGGGAGACAGCACACATGGCTTTAGACAAGGAAGATCTTGTCTTACTAATCTGTTATGTTTTTTTGAAGGAGTGAATAAACAGGTGAACAAAGGTGAGTCGGTTGATATAGTGTATCTGGACTTTCAGAAAGCCTTTGACAAGGTCCCTCATCAGAGACTTTTGGCAAAACTAAAGAGTCATGGGATAGGAGGCAGTGTACTATTGTGGATCAGGAACTGGTTAAAAGATAGAAAGCAGAGGGTAGGGCTAAATGGCCAATTTTCCCAATGGAGAAAGGTGAATAGTGGTGTACCCCAGGGATCTGTGCTGGGTCCGCTGCTTTTTGACATATTCATAAATGACCTGGAAAGTGGAATAACGAGTGAGGTTATCAAATTTGCAGATGACACAAAACTATTTAAAGTTGTTAAAACCCAAGAGGATTGTGGAAAATTGCAAGAGGATCTCGATGAATTAGAAGACTGGGCATCAAAATGGCAGATGAAATTTAATGTGGACAAGTGCAAGGTTATGCACCTAGGGAAGAACAACCCAAACTATGGTTACACGATGCAAGGTTCCACATTAGGAACCACCACTGAGGAAAAAGATTTAGGCGTCATTGTGGATACCATGTTAAAACCCTCGGCCCAGTGTGCAGCGGCGGCCAAGAGAGCAAATAGAATGCTAGGTATGATAAGGAAAGGAATAGAAAATAAAACAAAAGATATTATAATGCCTCTATATCGTTCCATGGTGAGACCGCACCTTGAATATTGTGTGCAATTCTGGTCACCGTATCTTAAAAAGGATATAGCGATTTTAGAAAAGGTTCAGAGAAGAGCCACCAAAATGGTAAAGGGGATGGAAAGATACTCCTATGAAGAAAGGCTAAAAAGGTTAGGGCTCTTTAACCTGGAAAAGAGACGGCTGAGGGGAGATATGATAGAAGTCTATAAATTAATGAACAGAGTGGAACGGGTAAACGTAGATTGATTGTTTACCTTATCAGAATATAGAAAGATTAGGGGACATGCAATGAAGCTACAGGGTAAACTATTTAAGACTAATAAAAAAATATATTTTTTCACTCAACGTGTAATCAAACTCTGGAATTTGTTACCAGAGGATATAGTAAAGGCTGTTAGTGTAGCTGGGTTTAAAAAAGGTTTGGACAAGTTCCTGGAGGAAAGGTCCATAAACCATTATTAAGAAGGGACCCAGGATATCAATGCTTGACCCAGTACAAGCATTGTGGAACCTGTGTCTTTTGGGGAAACTGCTAGGTACTTGTGACCTGGATTGGCCACTGTTGGAAACAGGATACTGGGCTTGATGGACCTTGGTCTGACCCAGTATGGCATATCTTATGTTCTAGAATGCAAAAAAATTGCTAGCATTAAAATCGAGGTGAGTACTTCGGCTTGGGAACCATACAAGATACACAATTTAGGCTTGGGAACCTAGATAAGATGCCCAATCATTGGCTTGGGAACCAGCTAGACACCCACTGAAGGCTTTGGAACCTCAAATAAGAAACCAAATTAAAGGCTTGGGAACCTAGATTAAGAAACCCACCCATGGCTGGTATTGCACAGCTATCGGGCGTGACCTTTATGGCAATGGTGTTGCCAGTTCATGTTCCAGAACTGGTAGTGACAATGTCACCATGGACCAACGCAATACAATATTGATAATTTTTCAATATAAAAATGTTAAAACAAGTATGATCCAAAAAATTAACAATAATATGATGAAATATACGCTGTTGCCATGGCAATGTCCACTGACTTTGGTTCTCTTTTTAGAGCACTGTATGCCAGCGTTAGTCAATCAAATTAACTTTTTTAGGGAGTTTAAAACATGCTCTTTCTAATGGTAGTAGTTTGAAAACGTTTCTAGAAGATACCTTTGTGTAAAGGAAGTTTAAAATACCCTATTTTTAGCCTTTTTGCAAAAATTATCACCTTTACACTTAATTTGCAAATTAATGAAAAGGGCTAGGAGCTTGAAATTATAAACACAGAAACAGTACCACGAGATACTATGCCTCAAATTTCATGTTCGTTGTTTACTTATTTCAGGAGCTATGCAATGTTAAACTTTTAATTTTTTTAGGCCGCCAATTTCTTTGCCAGACTTTGGTGCAATGTGTCTATTTCTGACACAATCAAAACAGATTAAGAGTAGTTACTCACCTGTAACAGGTGTTCTCCAGGAGCAGCAGGAATCAGTCCTCACATATGGGTGACGTCGGCGCCGACGGAGCCCTCATGCGGAGCATTTCCCCAGCTTTCAAAGAAAGCCTTTGGGAATTGCAGCGCGCATGCGCGGTCCCCTTCCCGCCCAAGGGTGCCATCTTGCTCAGTCTGATGACATAGCTAAAAGACAGCAAAAAATTAGCAAAAATAAATCATATGACTGCAACTCCAAGGGGAGGAGGGAGGGTTGTGAGGACTGATTCCTGCTGCTCCTGGAGAACACCTGTTACAGGTGAGTAACTACTCTTTCTCCAGGACCAAGCAGGAAGTCAGTCCTCACATATGGGACTCCCTAGCTTAAGGCTACCGGAGACCTCAAGCGGAAAAAATGAGCTCCCTCTAGCTCATCAGCACAGAAGGAAGGAATCTTCTCTGAGAACGCCCCCGACCGGTAGCCCAACATCAGAACCGGAGGGTAGGAGTTGCCTAAACCCCAAAGAGATTATGGAGTACTGCCTGTCTGAAAGCACTGTCCCTGAGGGACTCCCTCTCAAGGCAGTAATGGGCTGCGAAAGTCTGGCTTGAAGACCAAGTAGCGGCCCGGCAGATGTCTGCCAACGGAAAAGAGCAGAGATGAGCCACTGACGCAGCCTTCGCCCTGACACGATGAGCCGTGACTCGACCCTCCAACGAGAGGCCGGCTGCCCCATAAGCCCAGGCGATACAGTCAGCGACCCATATGGACAACGTACACTTGGAGACAGGGAGCCCCAACTTATTGGCGTCAAAAGAAACGAAAAGCTGAACAGCCTTTCGATGCTCCCGCGTACCAGGTCAAGGTAGAAGGATAACGCCCTCCTACAGTCCAGGGTATGCAAGACCATCTCAGCCCGGTTGGCATGTGGCCTGGGAAAGAAGGTCGGAAGAACCACCTCCTGATTGAGGTGAAAAGGTGAGACAACTTTAGGAAGAAACTTAGGGTGAGTCCGTAAGACTACCCTATTCCTGTAGAACCTAGTGTAAGGAGGATCAGACACTAGCGCCTGCAGTTCACTCACTCGCCTAGCAGAGGTGAGAGCTACCAGAAATAAAGTTTTCCAGGAGAGAAACCGGAGAGGGCAGGTAGCCATAGGTTCAAAAGGCAGACAAGTAAGCCGCTGCAACACCACATTCAGATCCCACTCCGGGGCTGGTGGACGCAAAGGAGGCTTAAGCAGAAGGAGGCCTCTGAGGAAACGAGCCACCAAAGGGTGGTTGGAAAGAGGCCTGCCGTCCACCGGCGAGTGGTGTGCTGAGAGAGCACTAAGGTGAACTCTGACAGAGTTAGACCTAAGGCCCAGATTGGAGAGGTAAAGCAAATATTGCAATACTACCGTTACCAAGCACGAGAAGGGATTCTCGCTGTGCTGAGCACACCAGGCGGAGAATCTACGCCACTTAAGAGCGTAGGATTTCCTGGTGGACTGCCGCCTAGAAGCTAAGACGACATCTTCCACCTCTCGAGGCAGTAGTAGGGGAGCCAGGACTACCCTTTCAGCAGCCAGGCCATCAGATGAAGGGACTGGAAGTTGGGGTGCAAGAGAGTCCCCTGATCCTGAGATAGGAGATCGTGTTGAAACCCCAGAGGAAGAGGGGTGTCCACCGCTAGCTATAGCAGAAGCGGGAACCACGCTTGTCTCGGCCACCTGGGGGCAATGAGAATCAATGAAGCCCCATCCTTGAGGACTTTGAACAGCGTTCTGGACACTAGTGGTGTGGGAGGAAATGCATAGAGTAGACCACGAGATCAGAAACGCATCCGCTGCTATTCTGAGGGGATGTGGTTGTCTGGAGCAAAATCTCGGGAGTTGCCGGTTCAGAGGACTGGCGAAAAGATCCATGGTGGGGAGTCCCAACCTGAGAAAGATCTGCTGAACCATCAATGGGTTCAATCTCCATTCGTGTGGTTGCAGGATCCTGCTCAGTCTGTCTGCCAGGTAATTTTCCTGACCTGGGAGGTAGACAGCCTTGAGAAGGATCCCGTGATTGACAGCCCAAGAGCACAGCCGTTGTGCCTCCTGACAAAGAAGGGAGGAGCCTGTGCCACCTTGTTTGTTCACATAGAACATGGCAACTTGATTGTCCGTCTGAACCAGTACAGACTGGTGAGAGGCGAGGTGGGAGAAGGCTCTCAGAGCTAGGCGAATCGCCCGTAGCTCCAGGAAGTTTATCTGTTGAGTAGCTTCCCAAGGGGTCCAGAGCAATGTTCCCTCTAATTTTCTGTAGGCTGTGTGCGCATAAAATATCACCTGTGTGCAGCTTTTGAAGGAAGGTTAAATTTTTGTGCGCCACATAATGACACTCGGAGTTATATACTTTAAAATTTGACTACACGTCAGAATACAGCATGTACACCACATTGATTTTAATCAAATTAAATGAAAATAGATGATTACTAAATGAAGCGGGAAATTTCTAGTAATTACAATCATAACTTTTAAATTTTAAGACGTCTGTGTTGTTTTCTATCAGAATCAGAGCTGTAATTTTTGTGCGCTCTGTTGTAAAGTATGTGCGCTCGCTCGGCGAGGTGTGTGCGCGCGCACACGCGCACAGCTTAGAGGGAACAGTGGTCCAGAGACCCTGAGTACATGTCCCTTGGCAATGTGCTCCCCAACCGAGAAGAGAAGCATCTGTTGTGAGCACTTGAGAAGGCAGAGGGGATTGAAAAACCACTCCGAGCACCAGATTCGGAAGATGAAGCCACCATTGCAGAGAGGAGACCAGTAGGTCAGATATCTTCACTGAGTCCGCTAGGCTCCCTTTGGCTTGATGCCATTGAGTGCGAAGGCTCCACTGAGCAGGCCGCATGTGTAGGGGGGCATTGGGGGTGACATGAACTGTGGAAGCCATATGGCCGAGTAGTCTCAGGAATTGCCTGGCAGAGACCAGGGAATTGCTGCGAAACTGGCTGGCCAGATCCATTAGCCTGTGGGCCCTGTCCAGAGGCAGAAAAGCCTTTGCTTGAAGAGTGTCCAGCCTGGCCCCTATGAACTCCAAGTTCTGGGACGGGAGCAAAGTGGACTTTGCGATGTTTATGACAAACCCCAAGTGCTGAAGCAGAGCCACAGTGCGAAAGGTGGTCTGGTTGGCCTCCTGGGAAGATTGGCCCCTTATGAGCCAGTCGTCCAGGTACGGAAACACAAAAAGACCCTGAAGCCTCAGGTAGGCCGCCACTACTGCCAGGCACTTGGTGAACACCCTGGGAGCGGAGGACAGGCCAAAGGGTAGTACTCTGTACTGATAGTGGTTTCCTCCCACAACAAACCTGAGATATTGCCTGTGGTCTGGATGAATAAGGATGTGAGTATACGCATCCTTTAGATCTAAGGAGCATAGCCAGTCTCCCTGCTGGAGGTAGGGCAGCAGGATTCCAAGGGTAAGCATCTTGAACTTTTCCCTCTCCAGGAACTTGAGGTTTCGCAAGTCTAGGATGGGTCTGAGGCCTCCTGTTCTTTTTGGTACCAGAAAGCACCTGGAATAAAAGCCGTGACCTCTCAGGTGGTGGGGCACCGGTTCCACAGCCTGATCCTATAGCAGACCTGCTAACTCCTGAAGGAGTAGGTCCCTGTGCAGAGGGAATCTTGGAGGCTCCCCTGGAAAATAGGAGGGAGGTACCTGGTGAAAATGGAGAAGATAGCCCTTTTGGACTATATGAAGAACCCAGGTATCTGACGTGACGGCTGACCACCTGTGGGCAAAGTGGGCCAGCCGGCCTCCCGTGCTGAGAGAAGCCAGCTGAGGAGAAGAGGCTATGCTGTTTGAGTCAAAAAACCCCACCCTGCGGAGCAGGGGCCGGTGTTGGTGGCTTGGGGGCCTTCTACCTACAGGGCCCTTGACCCTGCCCCTTGGCCTGCTGACCCTGTTGGGGAGCTGCAGAGGCCTGATAATGAGGGTATTGTTTATAGGCAGAGAACTTCCTCGGGTAAAAGGTCTTTTTTCCCGAGCCCTTCTTCTGAGAAGGGGCAGAGGTTTTCCTGGAAAGCCTAGTCCTGGTCAGAGTCTCGGTCTCGAGTTCTGCAGCCTTTTCAGCCATGGGCTTGCCAAAGAGGTTTTCACCTCGGCAGGGGACATCGACCAACTTGTCCTGGACCCATGGCTCGAGGTCGGATGACTGTAGCCAAGCCTGTCGGCGGGCACCGATGCCGGCCCCGGCTACTCGGGCCGAAGCCTCGAAGCCATCGTAGGCTGCTCGAGAGATAAACTTCGAGCACTCTTGAATACCAGTGGACAAGGCCTGGAACCTCTGCAAAGGTTCCTCGGAGAGACCAGCAGAGAACTCGGCAATCTCCTTTGCCAGGTCTCGGAGGTACATGCCCATGTAGAGCTGGTAAGTCTGGACACGGCAAGCAAGCATTGAGCCCTGGAAGCACTTCTTACCAAGAGCATCCAGGTTCCGGGCCTCCCGGCCGGGAGGCACCGAAGAGTGCATCTTCTGACTTTTCAGTCGATGCATGGCCGATTCCACAACCATGGAGTGGTGCGGTAATTGTGCTTTTTGGAACACGGGGCTCTTGCGGACTCGATAAATGGAATCGACCCGCTTGCTTAACACCGGCGTCAAGGCCGGGGTCTCCCACATGCGGAAGAGCAGCTGCTCCAGCATCGGAGGAACCGGAACAGTATAGGCCTCCTTCGGGGGAGAGTCATACTGGAGGGCCTCGAGCTCCTCGGCTCCTCCTCGGGATCCGCGGGGAAGGTCAAGGCCTTGGCCATATCCCGCACGAAGTCCGAGAACCGGGTATCCTCCGGTGGGGACCGTCTCCGAGGTTCAGACTCGGGCGAGTCCGATGGGACACACCGAGTCCGATGAGTGTCGGGTGACTCTTCGTCCTCCATCTCCCAGCCCGACTCCTCGGAGGAGGAATCGAGCAGCTCCGGTCGGGCGGGCACCGATGCCCTCCACCCCGACGCCGAGGGTATCGGCGTCGACGACCTCGGCCCCGAACGGGATGTCGAGGGAGACCGCGGCCGAGGATCGACTCGAGCCCGCATGGACTCGAGGATCAGCTCGGCCTCTGGGGTCGACTTGGACGTCGAGGTCCCGGTGGTCGGGGCAGATGCACCAGTGAGACCGGCGATCAATGCCCGCTGCTGTTCCATGAAGGCAGCGAAGCTGCTCTCCAAGGCCATCAACCTGAGTGTGAGCTCAGGAGACCCAGCAGCCCCTGACGGCGTCGGGCCCGACGTCAGCTCCCTCGGAGGAGAGTCAACGAGGACAACAGCACTTACGTGTCCAGGAGACTCCATCTCGACACGAGGATGCTTGGCAGGCCTCTCTGACTCCGAAGACCCGGGACGGCTATCGGGGCTATGCAACCTGGCCCTCGAGGAACCAGGAGCGTTCACCGACGCCGCCCTCACGGGTTTCTTCTTCCTTCGATGTTCCCGCGAAGGAGACCCCCGCTCAGAGGAACCCCGATGCTGCTCGGGGCCGGAGTCCCGAGACGTCGAGGCCTCTGACGAGGTCCGGGCCCGGCCGGACGCAGAGTCAGAAAAAATTCTATCCCTCTGGTGCTGCCGACTCCTGAACGCCTTCGAGGACATTTTGCCACACGGACCACAGATCATCGGGTCATGATCGGGTCCGAGGCAACGGAGGCAGCAGTCATGTGTGTCGGTAAGAGACATAAGCTTCTTACACCGATCACATTTCTTAAACCCGCTGGCAGCCATCGGGGAAAAAGGGCCCCTGCTAGGTCAAAAGACTGGGCTGCCAGGGAAAAAAGAAAAAAGGCGCGAACGCCAGTCACAAAGGACAAAAACCGAAAAAGAGAGAAAAGGACTCGATACCGGCGTATCGGTCGGAGCGGGAAAAGGATCCGGCGTCGAACCGGAGAAAAACAGGGAAAATCAGCTTTTTCCTCGGGGAAAAACGAACTACGTCCATTGGGCTCCGCGGAAAAAAAGACGACTGAGCAAGATGGCACCCTTGGGCGGGAAGGGGACCGCGCATGCATGCTGCAATTCCCAAAGGCTTTCTTTGAAAGCTGGGGAAATGCTCCGCACGAGGGCTCCGTCGGCGCTGACGTCACCCGTATGTGAGGACTGACTTCCTGCTTGGTCCTGGAGAATTATTAGTATCATTAAAAAGAGTGCAAAAAGATGCAGGGTAGTTAAGTTTCCTTTCTTATAAACAAATAACAATATTAGGTCTCAAAGTTGCTGAAATTTTGAATCATACTGTACATGTTCAGGCTATGGGGTCAAACAAACGGCTATATCTCAACAGATTTAACACCAGAGAACCTAAAACTCTACCAAAGTTCATTTGAGACATGGGGGGGCTCTAAATATAAAATTTAGTCAAAATCTGTGATGGTCATGCGGGGAGCCCTAGACCACTTGACATGGAATGACCCAACTTGGAGAGAGTTCTTCTGGAAACTGGTAGACCTAGGTGACTGGAGTCAAAAGCAACAAAAAGCTGTGAAGCTTTTCTGTACTGCCTAGTTCTCTGAAGATAAAAGGCCAAGGCACGCTTGCAATCCACAGTATGTAGACTCCTTTCTGCACTAGAGGCATGAGGTCTAGGGAAGAAAACAGGAAGGTAAACAGACCGGTTTAAATGAAAAGGTGAAACCACCTTTGGCATAAAGTGAGGATGAGTCCTAAGGACTACTTTATCATGGTGGAACAGTGTATAAGGAGGGTCCGCCACTAAAGCCTGGAGCTCACTGATGCGTCTTGCAGAAGTGAGGGCAACTAGGAAGATAACTTTCCAAGAAAGCAACTTCAAAGATGTAGCGGCTAGAGGTTCAAAGGGTGGTTTCATGAGCTGTCCGAGGACAAGATTGAGATCGCATGCCACAGGTGGTGACCTAATGGGAGGCTTAGTTAAGAGTAGACCCCTCATGAAGCGTGTTACAAACAGCTGAGAAGAGACAGGCTGTCCATCAAAGGGTAAGTGAAAAGCCGCAATGGCATTTAGGTGGACCCTTACCAAATTGGTTTTGAGCCCAGCAGATGAGAGGTGGAGGAGATACTCAAGTAACACCTCCACAGGAACAGAAAAAGGATTAAGATTCCTTTTTGAACACCAGATTGAAAACCTTTGCCACTTAAAGGCATAAGCATGCCTTGTGGAAGGTTTCCTTGGGGCCAATAGGATATCTCTAACCTGTTGAGAAAGGTTGATATCCTGGAGTTCTAAGCTCTCAGCCACCACGCCATCAGGTGTAAGGACTGGGGGTTTGGATGCAGAAGCATCCCGTTCTCCTGGGATAGGAGATCCGGAGCATATCAAAACTTAAGAGGTTTGACTTGAGAGAGATGTAGAAGCAGTGGATACCACACTTGACACGGTCAATGCAGGGATATGAGGAAAATGTAGCCCGTCTCTCTGGAGTTTGAAGAGAGTACTGGGGATTAGGTGAATGGAAGGGTAGGCATATAGGAAGTCTGACTGTTCTGAGCAGGTATTCTGGAACAGAAGCAGGGAAGTTTGGCATTCTGAGGACTTGCAAATGGGTATATATCTGTGGTTGCCCAGATCTGGAAGATTCAAGCAATCTGATACACATGGAGAGACCACTCGTGTGGCAGAAGATCTCGACTGAGTTTGTCTTCCAGGAGACTCGGTTTGCCAGGGAGATATACCGCTAGTAGGTGAATCTGATGCTCTATGGCAAAGGACCATAGATGTAGGGCTTCATTGCACAACGCCTGAGAGCCTGTTCCACTTTGCTTGTTCACATAGAACATGGCTACCTGATTGTCCGTCTGGAAAAAAACTGTTTGGTAGCGAAGGTGATCTTGGAACACCTTGAGAGCAATGAAGATAGCTGAGTTTAACAGATTTCTGTGAAGTCGTGCTTCCTGCTGACTCCAACCACCCTGGGTGGAGAAATCATCCAGATGAGCTCCCCCCATCTGTTCCTGCTGTGCTGATATCCTGCTACATTGTTATATGCTGCCTCTTGCCTGTTTTGTTTCCCTGCAGATTGCCTGGTGCCTCTCCGCCTTGGACCACCTCCTTGCCTTCTTCCCCGTGAAGCTCCGCCTCCCAGAAGTGACGCGGACACGTGCAACGCGTCCGCGTCATCATCCAGGTACCCAGCACCATTTAAAGCTCGCTGCGGGCGTGCGCACAAGGAGCAGGACGTGCTCCTTGGGGCGACGACTGGGGCGATCAGCACCATCACTTTCCACCCGGCTCCTTCAGCCTTTGGCTGTGCTTCCTGCTTTCAGTTCTTTCTTTCTATCACACTGCCTTTGGTCTTTCTTCTCGCTTTCTCTGTTACCATGCCACCTTCACCTGCCCCACTTGGCCCCCCTGTTCAGGCCATGGCTGCTATCCCCTTCTTCTGGGGTCATCGTCCGCTGCCCCTGACTCCTGTCTTCCCTGGTATCGTAACGCACAACCCCCTTAATCTCCTCCCCTGTCACCTTTGTCCGGCTCCTTCTACCTCCGCCCCCTCTCCGTCTATTCCTTCCTCAGCTGTCCCCCCCTCATTACACTCTCTCTGGCCCTTCTAAATTGTCGTTCCATCCGCTCAAAGACTCATTTAGTCCACGATCTCCTGACTCAACAATCCTTGGACGCCCTCTTCATCACGGAGTCTTGGCTCCGTGAGGGGGAGGACGCCCTCCTTCACCAATGTCTTCTGCCCGGCTACTCCGCTTACCATACCCCTCGTCTCCGCCGCGCCGGTGGTGGGGTGCACTCATCTTTAGGTCCTTTCCTTCTCACTGGTGTCGCCCCCCCCCCCTGCCTATCCTGAATCTCTCCTGGTACGCTCCAACTCTCCTACCCCTATCTATTTCCTCCTCCTGTACGTTCCCCCCTCTCTGCGCCCCGACCTTTGGGAATCTCTGTTACTCACGTTATCTGATTCCGCCCTCTTGTCCCCTCATCTGGTCATCTTAGGTGATCTTAATGCCTACCTTGACTCCCCCCTCACGTCCCCGCGACAAGGCCCTCTCTTCCCTGTTCTCAGATTTGTCCCTTATCCAGCACGTTGCTTGCCCAACCCATGCCTCCGGCCGATCCCTGGATCTCATCCTTACCCTTGACCCCTCCCCCCTACCTCCCCTCTAATATTCATTCCATTCCCATCCCTTGGTCCGATCACCTTTGTCTCTTCTCCTTCCCTCTTCCTTCCCCTGGGCCGACCGGTCCCTCTCCCTCTGTTCCACTGGCCCCGTCCCTCAGATGGCGACTTACTCCACACACCCTGCATTCCTTCCCACCGGCCAGCTCTCTTCCCCCTGAATTTTCCTCCCTCTCCATTGATCGACAGGTCGACACTTGGTCCTCCACCCTCTCTGCTGCTCTCGACGCCATAGCCCCCCTTTGCCCAATGGTTCCCCGCCCTTCTTCCCACCATCCTTGGTATCATCCCGGTCTCTTCCTCCACCGCGCTCATCTTCATCATGCGGAGCGTTTCTGGAGAAAACTCCGCTCCCCTGCTTCCTATTTAGCTTTCTGGCAAGCTCACCTCTCCTACCGTTCCACGATTACCTCAGCCAAGCACTCCTATTACTCACGCCTTATAGCCACCTCATCGAACTCCTCTAGATGCCTCTTCCACGTCCTTAAATCCATTTCCTCTACCTCCACTCTTCCCTCCACCCCCTCCAACCCTTCCACTCTTGCCTCCTTTTTTACTGGCAAGGTTCTCTCTCTTTGCTCCTCCTTCCCTGCCTGCCCTCGTCCCCTCTCCCCTCCCCCTGATTCCCCCTCTACCTCCCCGGTCGCTCTCTCCCCATCCCCCCCCCCATACGTTTCCCCACGTCTGGCACTCCTTTTCTCCCATCTCCCCCCTGAACTACCTGCCCCCTCGACCCCTTGCCCCCCTCCTGGCTGCTCAATCCAGATATTTCTCTTGTGCCCTTTATTCTCTCCATCTTTAACTCTAGTCTTTCTTCCGGTCTCTTCCCCTCCAGTTGGAAACACGCTATTGTCCGCCCCCTTCTGAAGAAACCTACCCTTGATCCCACCTCCCCTGCAAACTGGCGGCCTGTCTCCAACCTCTCCAAAGTCCTTGAGAAAATTGTCTTCTCCCAACTAGCCTCACATCGACTCCACCCGTGCCCTCCACCCTCGCCAATCCGGTTTCTGCGCTGGCCACAGTACCGAAACCGTCCTTACAGCACTACTCTCTGAACTCCACCGCTCTCATGACCACGGTGATTTCTCTCTTGTGGTATCTTTGGATCTGTCTTCTGCTTTTGATGTAGTCGACCACCGCACTCTCCTGTCTCGTCTGTCTGACTTTGGGGTTCATGGCACCGTTCTACGGTGGTTTCATTCCTTTCTGTCTTGCCGCACCTTCTCGGTCCATTCTGGTACCTCCGTCTCTCCCCGTCCCCCTCAATCTGTGGCGTTCCCCACGGTTCTATTCTCGCCCCCCTACTTTTCAATGTCTTCCTTGCTCCTTTAGCCCTGCTTATCCAACAGTCCACTATTTCCTTTTACATATATGCCGACGATATCCTTCTAGTTCACCACACTTCTTCCTCCTCCCCAGATCTTGGCCCGCTCAACCGCTGTCTTTCCTCCGTTGCCGCCTGGTTTGAGTCCAATTTTCTACATGCTAACCCCTCTAAGCCCTCCACAATCTGGATTTCCTTTGGGCTCCCACCTCCCAGTCTGTCACCCGTTATGGGCTCTCACTCTATCCCCCTGGTACAAACCTGTCGCTATCTGGGCATTACCTTAGATCAATCCCTTTCCTTTCACGAAAATATCTCCTCTGTCATTCGTACCTCCTTTTTCCACCTGCGTCGTATCAAGGCCGTCCGATCACTTCTTTCTCTGTCTTCTGTTATCACTCTCGTCCTATCTTTGGTAATCTCCCGTTTGGATTACTGTAACGTCATCTATGCAGGCCTCCCTTCTTCCCAGCTTCGCCGTCTCCAACTTGCTCAGAATGCCGCCGCCCGTCTTGTCACCTCCTCCCCTGCACGTTCCCACGTATCCCCTCACTCTGCACTGGCTTCCAATCAAGTTCAGGTTTATCTTTAAGTTGCTCATCATCGCTCACAAGGTTCTTTACACCGACACCCCCCAGTACCTGGCCATCAATCGTCTCCAGCCCTCTCCCCGCCTTCTTCATTCGACCCACGGCAACCATCTCTTCCTTCCTTCTACTCAGGCCCACCTGGAATCTACCCGCCGCTCCGCCTTTTTTTTCCTAGGACCCGCCCTCTGGAACTCCTTTCCCCTTCCTCTCCGCACTGAACTGTCCTACACCCGCTTCAAAGCCCTCCTCAAAACCCATCTTTTCTGTCAGGCCTTCGATCTTCCTCCCCTTGCTGATGGTGTCTCATCCCCTAGTCGTGCCCTCCATCCTCCTTGATTTTTTCCTGTTTCCCTCTCCCCCTTCCTTTTTCTCCCCCTCTTCCCCTCCTCCCCGTCCCTCTTTGGGTCTTTTCTGTCCTCCATCCTATTAACTGTCTCTCTCTGTCCTATTGTATTTTGGCGTTCCTTTCCATCTTTTGCTTCTAGCAGCTGATATTTTTGAATTGTACACCACCCTGATGCTCCGGCCTGGGCGGTCTATCAAGTGTTCGAAGATAAAGATAAAGATAAAGAATCCAATTTGGAGGCATCCGTCAGGGTGGATTGGAGTGGTGGCATCTGAAAAGGCGACTCTACGAGAAGGTTTTCTGGTGATTGCCACCATTGGATGGACGAAATTAGACGTGCAGAGATCATGATTCTGTCCGCCAGACTACCTGATGCTTGGGTCCATTGAGCTGCACGCATATGCAGATGAGCATAGGGAACCACATGTACAGTGGAAGCCATATGACCCAGCAACTGAAGCATTTCTCGAGCAGTTAGGAAAGTCTTCATATACCTGCCTGAGAAACTAGTTGAACTATTCAAGCGCAGCAGACCTGTGGTAGAAAAGCCCTTGACTGCTGCATGTCTAGGAGAGCCCCTATGAACTCTAGGGTTTGAGAAGGGGTGAGTTGGGATTTTGGAAGATTTATTACAAATCCCAAGTGTTGAAGAACCTGCATTGTGTGGGAGAGAGCAGAGTTGGCCTCTGGAGCAGACATTGCTCGGATGAGCCAGTTGTCTAAGTAAGGGAAGACAAATATCTCTAGAGATCTTAGGAATGCTGCCACTACTGCCATGCATTTTGCAAAGACTTTTAGGGCAGAAGCCAGGCCGAAGGGTAGCACCCTGAACTGGTAATGTCTTCCTTGAAAGAGGAATCTAAGAAACCTCCTGTGTTCTGCGTGAATAAGGATATATGTATATGCATACTTTAGTTCTAGAGAATAAAGCCAGTCCTGACTCTGTAGGTAAGGGAGAAGTGTCTCGAGAGAGATCATCTTGAATTTCTCTCAAAGCAGATACTTGTTTAATTCTCTGAGGTCCAAAATGGGCCTGTCTTCTTTGGAATAAGGATGTAGGGTGAGTAGAAGCCCAGGCCTTGCTGAGAGAGAGTGGCACTTCCTCCATCGCACCCTGAGCAAGAAGGGTGGTAATCTCCTGGCACAAGAGAGCAGTGAGAGGATGTTGAGAGATGAACTCTCTTGGAGTAGAAGGCGGCGGCATACTCTGGAAGTGAAGTTTGTACCCCTCTGCCACTATGGAGAGTCTCCAATGCTCTGATGTTATCTGGTGCCACCTTTGGGCAAAGTAACTGTATGGAACGTTGATTGGCTCTGGAATTTCCAGAGGTAGGACAGCTAAGTTCCCTAGAAAGGAGTCAAAGACATTGTGGAGGCTGGGTCTGTTGAGCTGGCTGAGCTCTGGATGCCTGAGTCTTCCTTTGTTACTTCGGCTGTTGCTGTCCCATCTGGAAAGCATGGAACGGACAGTGCACAGAAGGGTATAAGGAGGATAAAACCTTTATCTTGTTGAAAAAGGGCTTCTTTATAGCCTTTTTCTTAGCCGGATTGGTAGTGGTTCTAGAAAGCCTATTGAGAGTAGTATTTCTTGGACTCTAGCTGAGAAGACTTGTCCTGCCAATCTTTGCCAAAGAGGTTTTCCCCTGTGCAAGGAATATTCCACAGCTTATCTTGCACCCACTGCTCAAGATCAGATGCTTGTAACCAAGCAATCCGACGTGCACCGATGCAGATAGCAGAAGTTCTGCTAATACACTCAAAGCAATCAAAGGTTGCCCTGTTCATGAATTTGGAAACATTCTGGGCATGCTTAACAAGTGTTAGGTAATCAGCCCTCTTGTCATCAGGGAGAAGAGAAACTATTATCTCTAAATCTTTAGCCACCTCTCGAAGGAACATACCCATGTAGAGTATATAAGAACTTATTCTGGCCGATAACAGAGTCTGAAAACATCGACGACTGAAGGCATCAAGAGCTCTCACCTCGCGGCCCGGAGGATTAGATGAATGTGTCTTGGCACTTTTGATTTGACGCATTGCCAATTCCACTACCATGGAGTGATGTGGTAACTGCGTCTTCTGAAAACCGGGACACTGCAGTACCTGGTACATGGTATCGAGTCTCCGAGACTGCGGAGAGACCGTTAAGGGTGTTTCCAACATCCTAAGCATGAGGTCATGCAATATCCGGTGATTGGGTAAGGTAGCAGCCTCCTTAGGGGCTGATGGATACTGAAGAATTTCAAGTTCTTCAGCGCTCAGTTCTCTCAGAGGTCACCGTAATGGAGAGGTCCCAAGCCACATCCCGTATTAAGTCTTGAAAAGACACGTCCTCTGGAAGAGAGGCAGCATTGTGGGGAAGGAGAAGGATCTTCCAAAAGAGAATCCCTGGTACCGACCGATTCATCGGAGGAATCGGAAGACGAAGTATTGATGGCCCAGGTGCTCCCGCCCAGCCCGCCGATGGTACCGATGAAAACCAGCATCAGAATGCCTCGGTACCGGACCCTCGATACCATACATTAACACCAGGGCCGGCATGGGTGGTAGCATGGAGAGTGGCACAATGGTCGATGCAGATATATTCAGTACCGGTGCCTTCAACTGTGGAACCGATTCCAGAGGCTTCAGTGGTACCAAAGCTGCTAGCAAGGCCGCTAAATTCCGCTCAATGGCCGGGATATGCTGATCCATGGAACCAGCCGATGCCTGGGTGTCGGTACCCGAACAGCAGGCCACGACCCCAGAACATGGCACCAAGAGCTCTCCAGAGGTGGAAGCCTTGGGAGCATCTTGGGACCCCGTTAATGCTTTGGAGGCAAGGACACTCCCGCTGGGGTTTGGACAGTGTATTCTCTTCTAGTGCAATGCCTAAGGCATCTCGATGCTTAGAAGGAGATCTACCCTTTGAAGACCAGCAAGTCTTCGAAGAAGACCTAGGTTTTGTTACCTGAGATCCATGGGAGGAAGATGAAGCCTTTGACGTCGATGCATCAGACATTGCATCCGAGGCAAAGAAGGTGCCGAGTTTCGCAGCTCTATTCTGCAGGCCCCTCTGTCATCTTCCTGCAGAGAAGACATTCTGATGGCAAATGGTCTGGTCCCAAACATTTAAGAAACCAGTCATGGGTGTCGGCAGCAAAGATAGTACTGCTACATTTGGAACACTTTTTGAAACCATTTTGACCGATAACATGGAGGCCTGAAAACAGACGACCAAAGGCATCGAGTTCTCACTTCCTGGCCCGGAGGTTTTGAGGAATGTGTCTTGGCACTTTTGATTCAACACACTGCCGATTCCATCACTATGGAGTAGTAACTGCGTCTTCTGGAAACCGGGACACTGCGGTACCCGGTACATAGTATCAAGCCTCCGAGAATGTGGAGAGATAGTTAGGGGTGTCTCCCACATTCTAAGCATGAGGTCATGCAGTATCCGGTGAATAGGGAGAGTAGCAGTCTCTTTTGGAGCTGCTGGATATTGAAAAATTTCAAGATCTTCCGCTCTCGGTTCCTTCTCCAAGGTCACCGTAATGGAGAGGCCTCGAGCCACATCCTGTATAAAGTCTTGAAAAGACATGTCCTCTGGAGGAGACATATGGTGTTGCGGAGGAAGAGGATCCATTTCATGGTGAACCCAACGGTGCAGAAGCAACTGAAGCGCCTACTCTCCAGGGTTCAGAATATGCCAGCTGAGGAAGTCCATTTCCACAATGTCCACAGCAACAATGTGCTGAGTTGACAAGTCTAGGAGGGCCTTCTCTGCCCATCAAAATGGGAGGCACATCTCCAGAGCTATCCCGGCACTCCTCGTGCCACTTTGCCGATTGACATAAGCCACCACCGTGGCATTATCTGAAAATCAAGAATTGCCTGGCCCTCAACCAGGGGTCGGAAACAGAGCCAACCTGATGGCCTCACCTTGAGGCAGTTGATGCCAAACCGCTTACCTGTGGTTCCAACAGCCCTGAGCCATATGGTCTTGGCATTGGGTTCCCCCAGCCTGAGAGACTGGCATTTGTCAGGAGGATCTAGGAGAAATTGCCCAGCAGCACGTGCTTCCTCAGATGACAGGGCTGCTGACACCTCTGCAGGCTGGACTTCACCTGTACTCAAAGTCCTGAGAACTCGGGGACCACCGAGTCAACAAGGATTGCTGTAGCAGATGCATGCGAGCATGCACCCATGGTACCATCTTTATAGTCATCACCATCAATCTTGAGGAGGTGAAGATAATCCCACACTCTAGGAGACTGCTACACAAAGAACAGTGTTTAGACTTTCTCCTCTGGCAGGAAACTCTGCCCACTCATGTCGAAACATCCTCCCAGAAACTCTAGGGACTGGGAAGGCCACAGCTAGCTCTTTCCCCAATTGAACACCCAGCGGAGGCTAAGACTACCACCACTCAGGACGCCACCCTACTACTACTACTGAGCATTTGTATAGCGCTACAAGTCTTACGCAGCGCTGCACAAACATGTAAGAGACAGTCCCTGCTCACAGAGCTTACAATCTAGTCAAGACAGACAAAACAGAAGGTATAGGCTAAGATAAAACAAAGGGGAAAGGAAAATAAAAAGGAGATCAGGCGAGTCAAGATCCAAAAGCAGCAGCAAAGAGGTGAGTTTTCAGCCTGGATTTGAAGAGGGTCAGAGAAGGTGCCTGGCGTACAGACGCAGGTACTTTGTTACAGGCATAAGGTGCAACAAGGTGAAAGGAGCAAAGTTTGGAGTTAGCAATAGAAGAGAAGGGCACAGATAGGAGTTTGCCAGAAGAGCGGAGTTCCTGAGGGGGGTTGTAAGGAAGTGAGAAGCTGCAGAGTGAATGCATTTATAGGTCAGTAGGAGAAGTTTGAACTGGATGCGGAAATGGATAGGGAGCCAGTGAAGTGACTTAAGAGGAGTAATGTGGGCATGACGAGGCTGGCGGAAGATTAGCCGTGCGGAGTGCTTAACAGATTGAAGGGGAGAGAGATGATTCAAAGGGAGACCAGAAAGGAGTAGGTTACAGTAGTCAAGACGGGAGGTGATTAAGGAGTGGATAAGCGTCTTAGTAGTGTGTTCAGAAAGGAAAGGACAGATTTTGCTGATGTTATAGAGAAAGAAACAGCAGGTCTTAGCTATCAGACGAATGTGTGTGGAGAAGGAGAGAGAAGAGTCAAAGACAACACCAAGATTGTGAACCGAGGAAACAGGAAGGAGTACAGAGTTATCCACAGAGACTGAGAAAGGAGGAAGAGGAAGGGAGGTTTTAGGGGGAAAGATAAGAAGTTCAGTCTTGGCCATGTTCAATTTCAAGCAGTTTTGAGACATCCAGGTCACAATGTCAGAAAGACAGGCAGAGATCCAGATCTGGATAGCCGGAGAGATTTCAGGTGTAGAGAGGTAGATCTGGGAGTCATCAGCATAAAGATGGTACTGAAAACCATGGGAAGAGATAAGCGCACCAAGGGACTGGGTAAAGAGAGAGAAAAGGAGTGGACCCAACAGATCCTTGGGGTACACCAACTGGGAGTGAGATAGCAGAGGAGGAGGAGGAGCCACCAGAACACACACTGAAAGAGTGATGGGAGATATAGGAGAACCAGGATAGTACAGAGTGCTTAAAACCAAGCAAGGACAGGGTGTCGAGGAGAAGGTTGTGGTCAACAGTGTCAAAAGCAGTAGAGAGGTCAAGAAGGATGAGGACAGAGTAAAGGCCCTTGGATTTTACCAGGAACAAGTCACTGGAGACTTTCGCAAGAGCCGTTTCAGTAGAGTGTAAAAGACGAAAGCCAGACTGTAAAGGATCCAGGAGTGCATGAGAGGAGAGTAAGTTGAGGCAGCGGTGGTGAACAGCACATTTAAGTAGTTTAGAAACGAACAGAACGTTCAAGTAGTTTAGAAACGAAAGTAAGGAGAGAGATGGGTCAATAATTAGAAGGACAGGTGGGATCAAGTGAGGGTTTCTTGAGGAGAGGTGTGACCAATGCATGCTTGAAGGCTGCACGGACAGTTGCAGTGGAGAGTGAAAGGTTGAGAATATGAGAGATGGAAGGGACAGCAGTGGAGGAGATGGGGCTTAGGAAGCGGGCGGGGATAGGATCAGAGGAGCAGGTGGTGAGTTTGGAGGAAGAAAGAAGAAGGTGAGCAGTTTCCTCTTCAGAGATCACAGGAAAGGGAGATGCTTCTGAAAGGGAATGGGCCCAGACGAGCCAGTCGTCCAGGTAAGAATGGACATACAACCCTTGGCATCACAGCTGCCACCACCACGATGCTTAGAGAATATCTTCGGGGCAGTGGATAACCTGAAAGGGGGGGGGGGGGGGGTGGCTGCTAACTGAAAATGGGAGCCAAGCACAGAAACATCCAGATACTTTGCTGTTCTGCCCAGAACAGGATAAGTAAATACACCTCAGTGAGATCCAGAAGCACCAAAAACCCCCCCCCCCCCCCCCTTGGCGAACTGCTTTAACCGCAAAGTGCAAGGTTTCCATTCAGGAGCACAGGATGTGCAAATGCTCATCGACTCCCTTGTGGGTCCAGAATAGATCAGAAGGAACTGATCTTTCTGGGCACCATGCAATAAATGGAGTACCTGTCCTTGCCCTGCTCATCCAGCATGAAGTACATCACCACCTTTAGGTGCAGCAACTTGTCCAAGGTTGTCTGCATAGCGGCACTTTTGATTGCAGACCCACAAGGGAAGATGAACACATCCATAATCTGCTCTTTGCATTTGAGGGCATAGCCGAATTGAATGGTATCGGGCATCCAGAGATCCTTGGTAACCTGGGCCCATTCTTGAAAGAAAAGGCAAAGCCTGCTTCTAATTGGAAGAACCAGGGAATGGGCCCCCAAACCTTTAATGCGCAGCCCAAGAAGATCCTCCTCTGGAAGGGACCAAGCCCCTTGGCCCACACGCTTCACAAAAAGACTGAGAACAAGAGTCCCCAGTATGCTGGGATCCAGCCAACATGTTCTCTGTCGACAGGTGGAGGCTGACAAGAATGGGCACTAGACACTCAGACTCCTTAGGCCTGTCATCCAGAAAGCAGTAAGATTGTGTCTCACCCAGGTCCTTCACCAGGTTCTCCAAAATCAGCTCCAAACAGAAGTTTCCCCTGAAAAGCCAGTTGGGCCAACTGGGATGTGGAAGATGTGTCCACTGCTCAGTGATACAACCAAATCTAATGCATGACACCATCATCAGGGCACTATACCTGGCTGCCAAACATACCAGGCCACATATGGCATCAGAAAGGAAGGCCATAGCAGACTCCAATAGAGGGATAGTATCATCGGTGGAAGAGTGAAGTCACCCAAGCAGGGCTTGAGATGTAAGGCATGTACATACCATCAGCTGAAGAATAGCCACCGCCACAGCAAACTGGCTCAATGAAGCCACCTTACAGTCCAGAAAAGACTTTAAGGCCGGATCTATCTTCCACAGGAATGGTGGTCCGTCAGGAAACTGCTGTGACCTGAGTATCCATTTTGGGAATGCCAAACCACTCACTCAATGCACTCCTCTGGAAGAGTGGAGATCTTCTTACACACCCTTAACACTTTAAACAGGGAGTCTGGAGAATCCCACTCAGACTGGATCATATCCTTCATCACATCAGTAAACAAGACTACAGTAGTGAATTTTCACACCATTTGAAGGAGCAGGTGTACCTTCAGCTCCTGCTCTGTGCCGGAAGCGTCCAAGTTCAAGATGGATGAGAGACTATCAACGACACCAGCTCCTCTTTCCTGAAAACGCAGATTACACTGGCCTCTTCACAATCTGAGGGCAGGGGTACTTCTACATCCCTGCCTGAGCCCAGTACAGAGCCTCAGAATCCAAGCCATAGTCAAAATTACAGACAGCTCTAAGGGGTAACCCCACACTGAGGATACTTAACCAAAGGCCAACGAACAGGACCTTCCAATCTCCACTTGCCCTGCACGAGACTGCACCCGGGGGAACCCAGAGGGCGTTGGGTCTGAATTTCCATGCAGGAAGGACCAGGCCTGCTACAAAAATGAAAATTCTGGGGAGGACAATCAGAAGTCCTGAAGCTCTCCTCTTAGAAATAAACACCCCCCCCCAACGGGCACAGTCACTACAAAATCCCTGGAGGACGACGATGAATGGCTCACAGCAGTCACCAGATTCTCCAGCTGGCTGGTTATCTTTATTCATAGTGCCAACCGTCACCTCCTGCCCTGAGGCATGCAAGGCTGGACTAATTGCATCCCCTGGCTGAAAGAGGGGGGAGCAGGCCCTCCACGGATGACAAACTACCACGCCAGAAGAGCAGAGTCCAGAATCCATAGATGAGGCACCTCGCTTGCCACTGGTCAAACAAGTCCTGGAAGACAGAGTTAAGGCAAGTATCACAATGACGCACGTATTGAACACACTTCTACTACAATGGATATTACAGGTAACAGAGTAGAACGTATGCTGGGGCTGCTTGAACAGAACATACACACAGACCACAGGACTGCCCAGTGCAAAACATGAGGAAACACTAGGAAATCCCTATGCTGTGCCAAGGGTCATCAGCAGTCTAACATGAATTGCGTCCCATACAGATGGAATCAGGAGACCAAGGACAATTAATAGGTCAAGCCTTGGTATTCACCCCGAGGGCCCCAGGCACAGGATCCATGTTGGGCTCAGCCCTACTCCCATGATTTAGACAGTTTTGTATACCACCTTATCCTTCAATCAAAGTGGTCACAACACAATTGGGGGATACATTTAACATGAGGGAATATGAGACACATACACTAATACTTACAGGGAACATGGGCAATGGAGGATTAAGTGGCTTGCCCAAGACCACAAGGAGCACATGAGGGACTAGAAACCCCTGTCCTTCCAGCCCAAGGTTGCTGTCCTCTAGTGGGATTTGAAGTCCCGACCTTCCAGCCTGAGGTAACTTGCCCCAACCACTAGGCCACTCCTCCCTATATTGTTTCACTGGCTTTTGCAGCACTGTGCTTAAGGTGGCTGGCATAAAGTGAGGATGAGCCCTAAGAACTACCTTATGATGGAACCTTGTATAAGGAGGATCAGCCACCAATGTTTGCAATTCACTGATGCAACGTGCTGATGTGATTGCAATAAGAAAGATGACCTTCCAGGAAAGGAATTTCAAGGAGGTAGTGGCTAATGGTTCAAAAGGCGATTTCATAAGCTGCCCAATAACCAAATTCAAGTCCCATGCCACCGGTGGTGGCTTAATGGGAGGCTTAGTTAAAAGAAGGCCTCTCATAAATCTCGCTATGAGAGGAAATAGGTTGTCCATTTAGAGGCTTGAAAGAAGCTGCAATAGCACTCAAATGAACTCTCACTGAATTGGTCTTAAGCTCTGCATTAGATGAATGAAGGAGATACTCCAGTAATGATTTCAGAGGTATCACAAGAGGGTTAAGACCCTTCCGCGAGCACCATATGGTAAACCTTTTCCACTTAAATGCATAAGAGCGTCTTGTGGAAAGCTTCCTGGAAGCATAAAGGATATCCTGTATCTGCTGGGAAAGGTTAAGACAGTGAAGTTCTAGGCTTTCAGCAACCAAGCCCTGAGATGCAGAGACTTGGGATTGGGATGCCACAGCATCCCGCCCTCCTGAGAAAGGAGATCTGGAGCAGATCCTAACTCCAGAGGTGGAGCTGTAGGAGCAGAGGGTACCACATTTGCCGTGGCCACTGTGGAGCTATGAGAATCATATGACCTCTGTCTCTCTGAAGCTTGAACAGGGAATTAGGTGAATAGGTGGAAAGGCATACAGAAGTCCTCGCCCCAATGGAGGAGGAAAGCATCCCTAGCCTGACAACCTTGAGCCGGAATTCTGGAACAGAACCAGGGAAGTTTGGCATTCAGCGGACTTGCTAAGAGGTCCACATAGAACATGGCAACTTGATTGTCCGTTTGAACTCGGATTGTCTTGTAGCTGAGCTGTGTATGGAATACTCAAAGAGCAAGGAAGATTGTTCCGAGTTCCAGGAGATTGATAATATGTAGATAGGTCTCCTGTGGAGTCCAGGTACCCTGGGTAGAGAGGCCTTGCAGGTTGGCTCCCCAACCCACCTGTGAGGCATCTGTTAGAGTGGCTTGGGGTGGAGGTTGCTGAAAAGGGGACCCCACCAAAAGGTTTTGGGGCGATTGCCACCATTGGAGGGACAAAATAAGGCAATGAGTTTGCTATTTTGTCTGACAGGCAACCTGACGCCTGAGTCCATTGAGTGGATAAAGTCCACTCGGCAGCCCTCATATGGAGGCGAGCATAAGGAACCACATGCACGGTGGATGCCATGTGGCCTAGCAATTATAACATTTCCCGAGCAGTGAGGTGAGGTTTTAGCACTGCTTGGGAAGCTAACTGCACAATGCGAAGGCAGTGGAAGGTAGGCCCTTGTCTGTCTGGTATCCAGCAGAGCTCCTATAAACTCTAGGGACTGAGTGGGAGCAAGGTTGGATTTTGGGAAGTTTATGACAAGTCCCAAATACTGAAGGATACGCATTTTGCTAGAGAGAGCAACCCTGGCCTCTGACTCTGAAGGGGCTCGAATGAGCCAGTCGTCTAAGTAAGATAAGATGAATATTCCTAGGGTGCGAAGAAATGCTGCCACCACAGCCATGCATTTTGTGAACACCCTTGGTGCCGAGGCCAGGCCAAAATGAAGAACCCTGTATTGGTAGTGCTTCCCTTGAAATAGAAAGCGAAGGAACTTTCAATGTGTTGGATGGATGAGAACATGAGTGTACGCATCCTTGAGATCTAGAGAACAAAGCCAATCCTGACTCTGAAGGTATGACAGCAGAGTTCCTAGAAAAATAATTTTGAACTTCTCTTTGAACAGGAATTTGTTCAATTCTCTGAGGTCTAAAACGGGTCTGTGTCCTCCTGTTTTCTTTGGAATAAGGAAACAGGGGGAGTAGAACCCTGTACCCTGCTGGAGAATGGGTACCTCTTCTATTGCCCCTTGGGCAAGAAGCACAGTAACCTCTTCACCTAACTGGTCTTTGAGAGAGGTCTGAGAATTGAACTGTCTTACCATTGTAGGAGGGGGCATGCTGAGGAAATGAAGCTTGTACCCCTCTCTTGGTCCAGTTTTCTGCTGTAATCTGACCCCATCTGGGGGCAAAATGACAACCTTCCTGGAATGGTGGAAGGCCCTGGGCTGTTCAGGGCCAGGAAGGCAAAGTTCTCTAGACAGGAGTCAAAGCCCCTATGGAAGCCGAGTCTGCTGAGCCGGTTGAGTTAGCAGCTTTTGTTTTTCTTTGCCTAGGTTGTTGCTGCAGTCCCTTTTGGGCAGACTGACCTAAACGATGCCCCTGCTGGGTATAGGAGGGATAAAACGTCTTACTGAAGAATGGTTTCTTGCAGGATTTTTTCCTTACAGGATTAGCTGTAGACTTAGACAATCTATCCAAAGTGATATTGTCAGCATCTATCTCATTAGCTTTTTCCTGCCAATTCTTGCCATAGAGATTCTCTCCTGTGCAAGGAATATTCCCTAGTTTATCCTGTACCCAAAGTTCCAAGTTTGATGCCTGGAGCCAGGCAATCCTACGTGCACCTATGGCAATAGCAGAGGTTCTGCTTATGCACTCAAAGCAGTCAAAGGCTGCACGATTCACAAACTTGGAAACATCCTGAGCATGTTTGACAAGGGCGAGGTAATCCTGCCTCTTATCATCAGGAAGGAGGGGGCTCATAAGCTCTAAATCTCCTGTGACCTCCTTAAGGAACATTCCCATATATAATACATAGGAACTGATCCTAGCAGAAAGCATGGAAGCCTGGAAGGATTGACATCCAAAGGCGTCAAGAGTCCCACACTCACGTCCTGGAGGATTAGATGCATGCCTTTTTGCACTCTTGATCCTTCTCATAGCTGATTCCACCCCCATGGAATGGTGTGGTAGCTGAGTCTTCTGAAACCCAGGACAAGGAGGAACTCGATACATGGTGTCGAGTCTTCAAGAGTGAGGAGATGTGGTTAGAGGTGTTTTCCACATCCTGTTTTCCACATCCCTAACATGAGATCATGCAAGATCTCATGAACAGGTAAGGTAGCTGCCTCCTTGGGAGCCTTAGGGTATTGTAGGATTTCTAATTCCTTTGCCCTAGGCTCTTTTTCAGGAGCCACTGTGATGGAAAGACATCGAGCCACATCTCGGATAAAATCCTGAAAGGACATATCCTCTGGTGGAGACATCCCACGCTGAGGAGAAGAATCATCCTCAGGAAGAAGTACTCTGGTATCGGCAGAGCTTTCAGTCTTCAGACTCACCCGAGGATTCAAAGTATCTCTGATCCAGGTGATAGTGCAAGGCACGGTACCGGTACCGACTTGTCAATACTGGATGGATAAGCATAAAACTCGGTCCCGGTATTATAACTGCCGATGTCGATGCAGTCGGTGCCGGTACCGACTGAATTGTCTGAAGCGGTTTCAGGGGCATCGAGGCCGTGAGAAGAGCCGCCAGACTTCGTTCAATAGCCAAGAATCTCTGGTCTATCGACGCTGCCGATGCTTGGGTATCGGTACCAGATGAAGCAGCCGGTACCCCAGAGCATGGCACCAGTAGTTCTGCCGAGGTTGAGGCCTTGAGAACATCCTGGAGCCCCATTAGTGCTTTGGAAGCCGAAGCTTTCCGCCGGGGCAGTTTTGCTGGTGAAAGTCTCTCAAGGGCAATGCCAGAGGCATCTCGATGCTTAGAGGGATATCTATCCTTTGAGGACCGGCTAGATTTATGTTTAATTACCTGAGATCCATGGGAGGAAGACGAAGCCCTGGAAGACATTGATGCCACAGAGGCTGCATCGGAGGGAAAAAGGGTGCTAAGTTTAGCAGCTCGGTTCTGCCGGCCCATTTTTGACATCATCCCACAGGCAACACACTCCGAAATAGCGTGGTCAGGACCTAAATGTTTGAGGCACCACTCATGGGTGTCTGTGACGGAGATGGTACCGCTACACTTGGAACACTTTAAAGCCCAAAGCGGGTTTTTCCATTTTAAAGGAAAAAGTTGGGCCTAGTGCCCAAAATGGCGCATGGCACCCGAGGAGAAAATAACTGAAAGACTCCAGAAGAATTTTTTTTTTCTTTTGTAAAAAAAGAACGAACCACCGGCTGTACCGGTGTAGCATCGAAGGAAGGCAGACGCGACCACAAAAAAAAGAATAGAAGGGAATTATTTTCTGCGGTGACAAGATGTATGACCTGTCGGCTCTGCGGACAACGAAGAACTGGAGAGGGACAGTTGGGAAAGGCAGGAAGACAGCACGCAGGCGCTGTGGGATGCTCCCAAAAGCTTTCCTATTGGATGCTGGGGAGCGTTCCTGCGCAGGCTCCGTCTGTACCGACAATACCCATATGTGAAGACTACATTCCTGCTTGTTCCTGGAGATAGTGTAATTACTCATCTTCATCTGTAACAGGTGTTCTCCAGGGACAGCAGGAATCAGTCCACATATGGGTGACTGACACTGACGGAGCCCTCACGGAAGCATCTCTCCAGCTTCTAAAGAAAGCCTTTGGGAGATGCAACCATGCATGTGTGGTCCCGCTCCCATCCAAGGATGCCATCTTGCTCCGTCAGATGACATAGCTAGAACCGATAAAGAAAGATGGCCAAAATGAAGAGCAACTCCAAGGGGAGGAGGGAGGGTTGTGAGGACTGATTCCTGCTGTCCCTAGAGAACACCTGTTACAAGTGAATAACTACGATTTCATCCTGCAACAAGGAGGAAGTCAGTCCTCACATATGGGACTCCCTAGGTTCAGGCTACCAAGGACCGGTAGAAAAAAAGCACGGCCCAGCCATGAGCAGCCGCAAGTGCATCTGAGGACAGACACTGAGGACCCCAGTGTCTAGGAAAAAACATGGCTCTGGTAGCCTGAACAAGAAGGGTCAGAGAGCAGGAGTGCCTAAACCCCAAACAGATTACAGAGCACAGCATGGCTGAAGGCACTGTCCCATTGGGACTCCCTCTCCAGACAGTAGTAAGCTGCAAATGTATGGACCGAAGACCAGGTGGCGGCCCAGCAGATAACAGAGGTTGCCACAGCTCTGACATTATGCACCGAGACCCAGAACTCCAGCGGCAGCCCAGCACGGATGTGGGCGAAAGCGATGCAGTCCGCCACCCAGGTGGACAGGGTCCGCTCAGTGATGGCCTCCCCTAGACAACTGGGGTCATATGAGACAAAAAGCTGTGAGGCTTTACGGTGGCTCCGAGTGCTTTTCGGGGGTCACGGTGATCGAGAGGCCCCGAGCCACATCCCATATAAAGTCTTGAAAAGACATGTCCTCCAGAGGGGATATCCGCCATTGCGGCGAAGGAGAGGGATCCTCCGGAAGAACCACTCCAATATCGATGGATTCATCAGAATCATCGGATTCGGAAGACTCGAAGTATCGACAGGCTGGGGTGCTCCCGTACTGCCCGTCGTCGGTACCGATCGATGCCTGCATCAGAATGCCTCAATACCGGACCCTCTATGCCAGACACCGATTCTAGGGCTGGCATGGGTAGCAGCATGGAGAGCAGCGGAACAGTAGCTGCAGATACATCTGGTACCGGTATCGATAATGATGGCTGCAGAACCAACTATAGTGGCTTTAGTGGTACGGAGGCTGCTAACAAGGCCGCTAGGCTATGCTCAATGACTAGGATGCATTGATCCATGGAGCCTACCAATGTCTGGGTGTCAGTACCGGCAGAGCAGGCCACGACCCCAGAACATGGCACCAAGAGCTCTCCAGAGGCGGATGCCTCAGGAACATCTTGGGACCCCATTAATGCTCTGGAGTCAAGGACCTCCCGCCAGGGTTGTTTGGTCTATGTATTCTCCCTCAAGGGCGATGCTGGAAGCTTCTCAATGCTTAAAAGGAGATCTACCTCTTTGAGGACCGACCGGTCTTCAAAGAAAACCTGGGTTTGGTTACCTGAGATCCATGGGAGGAAGATGAAGTCGATGCAACAGACATTGCATCCGAGGCAAAAAGAGTGCAGAGTTTTGCAGCTCTATTTTGCAGGACCCTTAGTCATCTTTCTGCAGAGGAGACACTCCAATGGAGAATGGTCTGGGCCCAAACATTTAAGACACCAGTCATGGGTGTCGGTAGCATAAATGGTACCACCACATTTTGAACATTTTTTGAAACCACTAGATTGTTTCTCCATTTTGAGAAAAAACAGGGCCTAATGCCCAAAATGGTGCCGAATCACAAGGAGGGGACAGACCCTCAAGAAAAAGCTTTTCTTTTTTTTTTTTTTAAAAGAAGAAAATAAAGACGACACCGGTGGAACCGGTATGGACATCAACAGGAAGGCAGAAGCGACCACAAAGAACATTTTCTGCGGTGACAAGTGTTGTTGCCCGCCGGCTCCCCGAAAAACAAAAAACTGAAGAGGGAAAGTTGGAAAGGTAGGAAGGCAGCAGCGCAGGCACAGTGGGATGCTCCCAAAAGTTTTCCTATAGGATGCTGGGGAGCATTCCCATGCGGGCTCCATCGGTGCCAACGATACCCATGTGTGAAGACTACATTCCTGCTTGTTCCTTTTTCCCAAGGCATGAGTTGTCCAGGAGCTTCTCCTGTACCCATTGTTCAAGATCGGATGTCTAGAGACAAGCCTGGCATCGGGCTCCGATGCCTGCAGCTGCTACCCACGTGCTGGACTCTAAGCCACTTTAGGCGGTCTGGAAGAGGTCTTGGAACACTCCCCAAAAGGGCTTCTTAAGTATCTGGAAGTGCCGGAGACAATCCCCATTGAGGCCAGCCACGAAGCCTCTGAGTTCCTTCAACAGGTCTCGGAGGAACATACCGATGTAAAGTTGGTACGTCTGGATGTGGCAGACAAGCATCAAGCCCTAATAGCATTTTCGCCCAAGGGCATCGAGGGCACGGGGATTTCCTGCCTGGGGGCACCGAAGAGCGTCTTCGGGCTCTTCTGTTGACATATGGCCAACTCCACAACCATGGAGGTGTGGGGGAGTTGGGTCTTCCATAAACAGCCCACGCTGGACCCAGTACATGGTATCTAGGCGGCAGCTGATAATGGGCACAGAGGCTGGAGCCTCCCACATCCGGAGGTGTCCGTTAAAAATGGAGGGGACTGGGGCCATCAGGGTCTCTTTAGGTGGCACCTCGTACTGGAGGATATTGCATTCCTCTGTACGAGGGTGGTCCTCTGACTCCGTAGTGAGGGAGAAAGCTCATGCTATGTCCCAGACAAACTCAAGGAACAAGGTGTCCTCTGGTGGGGATCAGCACCTAGCTGCCAGCGGGGACAGATACGAATGAGGTCCCGGTGGGCCTGGAAATCAGGGGACATCTTGGCGTCTGACTCCCAAGCCGAGTAGTCCAAGGAAGTCTAGGCCTGGAGGCTCCAAAGGCATCATTGGTTCCGGTCCTCGATGTTTTGAGGCCGTGGCATGGCCCCCGAGGAGCAGGATCAAAACCATCACAGAGGATCTACACAAAGTGTCTGGCTCTCAGGGATCACTTCGTCGGTTGGGGAGTCTTTGGTATCTAGGTCTCTGAGGTCTTGGCATGAGCACCAGCGGGGCTGGGTCTCTATGCCTCTTGGGACATGAGGAATGCAGAAACGCTGCGTTCAACCACCAATACACGAGTTTGCCACTCGGGGGGTGGCTATCAGACAACGATGCTGGGGTTACTGGGTATGGTGTCAAGGAGGAGAGGGGGTCCTCAGCAGGAAGGCCCTCAGAAGACCATCACCAGATGTCTCGACTTCTGTCCTGGGTATCTTCCAGGGCCACTTCCTCTGACTCCTCAGAGGCCCGTCAGGGGCTGAGGGACCGCGCACGGAATTTCCCTTGCTTGTCCATCTCCCAGGACAAGGTCTTTAAAAAAAAAAACAAAAAAAACGTTTACTTCCTTGCTCCAGGGAGACCCTTGCTCCGAATGCCCATAAGCCCACTCAGAAACTGTGGGGGCCTTATGCGACTCTATGGATCCATACAAGGCCTTTGAGCGTGAGGCTTCTAGTGAAACCGGGGTCAAGTCGCCCTGTGTAAGATGTCCTCTTGCTTTTGCCAGCAGCTCTGGATGGCCTTAGTGGACATTTTTGCACAAGGGGCATTCCTCCAGGTCATGGGCGGCACCCAGATACCAGAGGCAGAGTGTCGGTGAGTGACATGTTTTTGGAGCACTGATCATATTTCTTGAAACCAGTGGCCATTGGGGCAAAAAGGACCCCTGTGAGGTCAAAGATCCTTGGCGTAGCCAACAGTTCAGAAAGGTGTGAAAGCACTGGAGGAACCTAACAAAAATAAAGCTAAGTTGCAAGATGGGAAATGGACTGGCGAAGGCCAGAAAGGTGTACAAGAGTGTACCAAAAAAAAAAAAAAAATCAACCTTTTTCCAAGGGGACAAGACGTACATCTGTAGGGCTCCGTGGAAAAAGGAAGACTGACCAAGATGGCACCCTTGGGTAGGAAAGGGACCATGCATGCGTGGTGGCATCTCCCAAAGGCTTTCTTTGGAAGTTGGGAAGATGCTTCTGCAAGGGCTCCATCGGCATCAATGTCGTCCATATGCGAGGGCTGACTTCCTGCTTGTTCCTGGAGAATTACAAGGCCCAAATGGTCTTCTATGCAGTGAACCACAGGGCCTATGAGGGGCCTTAGAGAAAACACATACAGAAGCAACTTTAGGACAAGGCTGAACTAGGGCATCTGTGCCCAGAGCCCATCTCCTTTCAGCAACTTAAACATCTCCACCTTGGCACTGGTCTGGGTCACCATCAAATCTATTCAAGGATGGCCACACCTGTCTAGCATCTGCTGGAACACTGACTGGGCTAACTCCCACTCTTACAGATAGAGAATGTGTCAGAGAACCTGTCTGAACGTAGTCAATACCCACAAAGTGTTGGGCCTAGAGAAACAAGCAGGGGCCACTCCACTGCTTGTGTCCCCCCCCCCCCCCCACCATGCCACAGCTGTGGTATTTTTTGAGAATATCCAAATCACTCAGCTCTGGACCAGGCAAAGCATAAGGCGACTAAGTGAATGGCCTGCACTGAGGAAAATGGACAGATTATGTCGACTCATGCCTAGTCTACCAGCCCTGAGCCATCTGCCCTAAACGAGCACCCCAGCCCAACAGGCTGGCATCTAACATGAGAGGAGCCACTGAGGATTCTCCAGAGGCATGCCCTTCTTAAAGTTGGATGGCCACACTACCATCTTAAGACTATTTACCACCAATGGGAGATGGTGTAAGTGATGTCGAAACTCTGCAAATGAAGCCACCAATGAGATGGCTCCAAAAGGTTCTGCAATCTCATATGAGCTCATGCTCAAGAGACTAACTACGGTAGCTGCCATAGAAACGAGTAACTACAGATAATCCCAGACCTTGCGAGCCTGCTATTGCCGGAAGGGCCCCAAGATACTATAGACTCAGGGCTCAAGATAACTATCTTTAGAGTGCTTGATTTACTGCACCTTCAGTACCATTGCAGGTTTACAATGAGGCAAAACAATAGTGGCAGAGGCTGGAAACAGAAAACATCCTCAGACAGGAAAGCATACATCACACCAGAGTTAGAGAGAGGAGAAGAAAAGGGAGATAATTTGGTCAGAAAAGGAGGATATAGAGGGTCAGGAGGGGGAAGGTCATAGGCAGCACTGAAAAGAAGTAACTTGAACTTGGGGTATGAATGTTCTTGATTGCGTGAGACAGGAAGCAAATTCCAGAGGTAGGGAGCTAAGAAGAAAGCAGCTGAATGGCAGGTTTGTTCTAAATGAGAATGAGCTGGGGAGGGGAGAGCAAGGCGGTTGACATGTATGGACCAAAGACTGCAGGGCACCGGCCAGAACTATATGGATTCGGCCAGGTACTGAGGGGTGTGTGTATAAAGGGCCTTATAAGTCAGAATCAGAAGTTTGAAGGTGATGCAATAAACTGGTGGACAGCGCAGTTGGATGAGGGTGGGTGTAATATGACTGTAGCAGGTAGTGTGGAAGAGTATCCAGGCTGCAGTATTTTGAATTATCTGTAGGCGGTGGAGTTGATATTGAGGGAAGCTGGCATAACTTGTGTTACAGCAGTCAATTTGTGAGATTACCGGAGAAAGGCAGCAAGTTGAGAGAAGGGACTGGAAAGAGGGGCTGTTACTTCTGAAGAGAAATCTGAAATTGTGAGTATATACTTCTGGGAATTTTTCTGAAAGGAATTTTTTTTTCTTTTAAAGCTAATTAATCTGTGAACCCACTATTTTTTTTGTTAAATCAGTCAGGGCCTAGTAGCAACAGTTTAAGATTCAATTTAAAAACACAGAAGAGAACTTTCTGGTTACCTTTCATACCCAGTAGACAGCTGTAGTTTAAATTGCATAGTCACTCAGGGCCTAGCATCAGCAAAGTACTTTTAGTTTCAAATTAAAACACAGAAGAGAGCTTTCTGGTTAAATTTAGAATCCAGCAGAGAGCTTGTAGTTTAAATTTCATAATAGGTTAGAGCCTAGTAGCAGCAAAGAGCTATAATTTAAATCAAATCAGAATATAGTTTTCCTCAGCAGCACAGGACAAGGTACTGTGTAGCAGCCCTTTTTTAATAAGTGTTATATCCCTCCCTCCCTCCCCACACCCACCCTCCCCTGGGAAAATCACAGCTTTATAGGTACTTGCACAACTTAAAAGACAGGAGGTGCTCTCAGGTGAAGCTCATTACCCAAATCAGTCATACACCAAGGACCTGAGATTAATTAAGCTTCAGGTGAACAAGGTATATTAAACTTCTTAGGTACAGTTTTAGTGGTATAAATATCCATTGCACCCTTTAGTACATATAGAACTTAAAGATCTAAACACAAACTTAAAACTAAGATGCAGACAGCAGTCCAGCAGCGGGATGTGGGCTTTCCAGTCTTTTGCATTGAGTGTCACATGTATGATTTTCTCCCAGCTGGTGAGAGGTCTTACGTGTGCACTAGGTGCAAGGAGCTCTCTGCTCTCAGGGAACGAGTCCGTTCTCTAGAGGCTAGAGTAGCAGACTTGGAAAACATAAGACAGACAGAGAGGTACATAGACGAGACCTACAGGGATATAGTCCTGAAGTCCCACCTCCAGTCTGGCAGCATCCCTGTTGCCATGGAGGAGAGAGGTCACGTGACAGGAGAGCATCACCCTGGTGTGGCAGGAAGTGATCCTGTAACTAGGACCTGTCCTCCAGGTGATGTAAACCCCTCTCGCACCGAGGAGGTTTCTCCAGGGCCAAGTGCCCATGCGGGAAGGGTTAGGACAGCAGTTATAGTTGGTGATTCGATCATTAGGCATGTAGATAGCTGGGTGGCTGGTGGACGTGAGGATCGCCTGGTAACATGCCTGCCTGGTGCGAAGGTAGCGGACCTCACACGCCACCTAGATAAGGTCTTAGATAGTGCTGGGGAGGAGTCTGCTGTCTTGGTACATGTTGGTACCAATGACATAGGAAAATGTGGTAGGGAGGTTCTGGAAGCTAAATTTAGGCTTTTAGGTAGGAAGTTGAAATCCAGAACTTCCAGGGTAGCGTTCTCCGAAATGCTTCCCGTTCCACGCGCAGGACCCAATAGGCAGGCAGAGCTCCGGAGTCTCAATGCGTGGATGAGACAATGGTGCAGAGATGAGGGGTTCGGATTTGTTAGGAACTGGGGAACATTCTGGGGAAAGGAGGGGCTCTTCCGAAGGGATGGGCTTCACCTTAACCGGGATGGAACCAGGCTGCTGGCATTAACCTTTAAAAAGGAGATAGAGCAGCTTTTAAACTAGATAATAGGGGAAAGCCGACAGTCGCTCAAGAGCGCATGGTTCGGAAGAATGTATCCTTGAAGGATACTACAAAAAGCAGAGAGGTTCCAAAAAAGAGTATAGTAGCCCAAATGCCCTCGAGTATGGAGCAGACAGAACTTAAAGATCCCAAATTACCCATGTCTACCAATAGCCAAATTAATATGAATAAAATACAGTCTCTAAAATGCTTGTATGCAAATGCTAGAAGTCTACAAAACAAGATGGGAGAGTTAGAATATATAGCACTAAACGAGAGGTTAGATATGATTGGAATATCAGAGACATGGTGGAAGGAGGACAACCAGTGGGACACTGTGATACCTGGGTACAAACTATATCGAAATGATAGAGCTGATCAAATTGGTGGAGGGGTTGCGCTCTATGTTAGAGAGGGCATTGAGTCAGAAAGGATTAAAGTTTTGCAAGAAACAAAATTTGCTGTAGAATCTCTATGGATTGAAATTCCATGTAAAAAGGGGAAGGCGATGGCAGTGGGGGTGTACTATCGTCCGCCTGGCCAGAATGAACAAATGGATGATGAAATGCTCAAAGAAATCAAGGAAGCTAGCAAAAGTTACAGTGCAGTAATAATAATGGGTGATTTCAATTACCCCGGCATCGACTGGGTCAGTGTCACAACAGGACATGCTAGGGAGATAAAGTTCCTAGATGAAATAAATGACTGCTTCTTGGAGCAGCTGGTTCATGAACCGACCAGAGGGGAAGCAATATTAGACCTAGTCCTTAGTGGAACACCAGATGTAGTGCAAGAGATAAGGGTGTTGGGGCCACTTGGCAATAGTGATCATAGCATGATCGCCTTTGATTTAATTAGTGGAGGAGGGATAGTAAGGAAATCCACAGTACTACCCTTTAACTTTCGAAAGGGAGACTATGATAGAATGAGGAAAACAGTTAAGAAAAAACTAAAAGGAGCAGTTGCAAAGGTTAAAGACGTACATCAAGCTTGGGTGTTGTTGAAAAATACTATCTTGGAAGCCCAGACCAGCTGTATTCCACGCTTTAAGAAAAGTGGAAGGAAGTCCAAAAAATTGCCAGCATGGTTTAAAGCTGAGGTCAGAGAGGCTGTTGTTGCCAAAAAAGCATCTTTCAAGAAATGGAAAAAAGAGCCAAATGATGAAACCTGGAAACAGCACAAGCACTGGCAAGTCAAATGCAAGGCA
The DNA here is from genome assembly GCA_033557465.1 of Ichthyophis bannanicus. Taxonomy (NCBI): domain Eukaryota; kingdom Metazoa; phylum Chordata; class Amphibia; order Gymnophiona; family Ichthyophiidae; genus Ichthyophis; species Ichthyophis bannanicus. Next base: position 160,141,604 of record CM066045.1, read on the forward strand.
TTGATAAGGCAGGCAAAGAGAGAATTTGAGAAGAAGCTTGCTGCGGAAGCAAAAACGCGAAATAAAGACCTTTTCAAGTACATTCGTAGCAAAAAACCCGTGAGAGAGTCAGTTGGTCCATTAGATGATAAAGGGGTTAAAGGAGCACTAAGAGGCGACAAGGCGATAGCGGAGAGACTGAATGAATTCTTTGCTTCGGTCTTTACTGAGGAAGATGTAGGGATGTTACCCACGACTGAAGTGGTATTTAAAGGTGTGGAAGAATTGAAGGAAATATCGATACATCGGGAAGATGTCTTACAACTATTAAATAAACTGAAGAGTAGCAAATCACCTGGGCCGGATGGTATACATCCAAGGGTGTTGAAAGAACTGAAATTTGAGATTGCAGACCTGCTATCAGTAATCTGTGAACTATCATTAAAATCATCTCTAATACCTGAGGATTGGAGGATCGCCAATGTAACACCAATTTTTAAAAAGGGTTCGAGGGGTGATCCGGGAAACTACAGACCGGTGAGCCTGACATCAGTACCGGGAAAAATGGTAGAAACCATCATAAAGAATAAAATTACTCAGCATATAGATAGTCATGACCTAATGGGAGACAGCCAACATGGCTTTAGACAAGGAAGATCTTGTCTTACTAATCTGTTATGTTTTTTTGAAGGAGTGAATAAACAGGTGGACAAAGGTGAGTCGGTTGATATTGTGTATCTGGACTTTCAGAAAGCCTTTGACAAGGTCCCTCATGAGAGACTTTTGGCAAAACTAAAGAGTCATGGGATAGGAGGCAGTGTACTACTGTGGATCAGGAACTGGTTAAAAGATAGAAAGCAGAGGGTAGGGCTAAATGGCCAATTTTCCCAATGGAGAAAGGTGAATAGTGGTGTACCCCAGGGATCTGTGCTGGGTCCGCTGCTTTTTGACATATTCATAAATGACCTGGAAAGTGGAATAACGAGTGAGGTTATCAAATTTGCTGATGACACAAAACTATTTAAAGTTGTTAAAACCCAGGAGGATTGTGGAAAATTGCAAGAGGATCTTGATAAATTGGAAGACTGGGCATCAAAATGGCAGATGAAATTTAATGTGGAGAAGTGCAAGGTTATGCACCTAGGGAAGAACAACCCAAACTATGGTTACACGATGCAAGGTTCCACATTAGGAACCACCACCCAAGAAAAAGATTTAGGCGTCCTTGTGGATACCATGTTAAAACCCTCGGCCCAGTGTGCAGCGGCGGCCAAGAGAGCAAATAGAATGCTAGGTATGATAAGGAAAGGAATGGAAAATAAAACAAAAGATATTATAATGCCTCTATATCGTTCCATGGTGATACCGCACCTTGAATATTGTGTGCAATTCTGGTCGCCATATCTTAAAAAGGATATAGCGATTTTAGAAAAGGTTCAGAGAAGAGCCACCAAAATGGTAAAGGGGATGGAAGGCTACTCCTATGAAGAAAGGCTAAAAAGGTTGGGGCTCTTTAACCTGGAAAAGAGACGGCTGAGGGGAGATATGATAGAAGTCTATAAATTAATGAACGGAGTGGAACGGGTAAACGTAGATCGATTGTTTACCTTATCAGAATATAGAAAGACTAGGGGACATGCAATGAAGATACAGGGTAAACTATTTAAGACTAATAAAAGAAAATATTTTTCACTCAACGTGTAATCAAACTCTGGAATTTGTTACCGGAGGATGTAGTAAAGGCTGTTAGTGTAGCTGAGTTTAAAAAAGGTTTGGACAAGTTCCTGGAGGAAAGGTCCATAAACCATTATTAAGAAGGGACCCAGGATATCAATGCTTGAACCAATACAAGCATTGTGGAACCTGTGTCCCTTGGGGAAACTGCTAGGTACGTATGACCTAGATTGGCCACTGTTGGAAACAGAATACTGGGCTTGATGGACCTTGGTCTGACCCAGTATGGCATATCTTATGTTCTTATGGGAGACAGAACTATGCTTACAGAACAGATTTGACAAAGGCAGAAATAGGAATGACGTGTAAGGGCAGAAATGTGGGTGTGGAAAGACAGATCAAGGTCCAGTGTTATACCTACAGTGGTGTGCAAAAGTCTGGAAAGAGTAGTTACTCACCTGTAACAGGTGTTCTCCAGGAGCAGCAGGAATCAGTCCTCACATATGGGTGACGTTGGCGCCGAAGGAGCCCCCATGCGGAGCATTTCCTCAGCTTTCAAAGAAGGCCTTTGAGAATGCAGGCACACATGCGCAGTCCCCTTCCCGCCCAAGGGTGCCATCTTCCTCAGTCTGATGACATAGCTAAAAGACAGCAAAAAAGAAAATGAATTATATGACTGCAACTCCAAGGGGAGGAGGGAGGGTTGTGAAGACTGATTCCTGCTGCTCCTGGAGAACACCTGTTACAGGTGAGTAACTACTCTTTCTCCAGGACCAAGCAGGAAGTCAGTCCTCACATATGGGACTCCCCAGCTTAAGGCTACCAGGGACCCAAAGCTGAAAAATAAGCTCCCTCTAGAGCCTCAGCATGTGTGAAAAGAATCTTCTCTGAGAATGCCCCCGAACGGTACTCAGTGGCTGCAGGCCACAGGAAACCTGAAGGACAAAGTGAGGGTGTCCAAGCTGCTAGCGTCTTCTCTACTGTGGTGGCTTCATCTTCCGAATCTGGTGCAAGGAGTGCCTTTTCAAGCACCTCCACACTCACAAGTGCTGACAACCGATGCTTCTCCAAGGTTGGGGTGCACCAGGGCCGGAGGGTAGGAGTTGCCTATACCTCAAAGATTATGGAGTACCGCCTGCCTGAAAGCATTGTCCCTGCGGGACTCCCTCTCAAGGCAGTAGTGGGCCACAAACATCTGGCTTGAAGACCAAGTAGCAGCCCTGAGGATGTCTGCCAACGGAACAGAGCGGAGATAAGCCACTGATGCAGCCTTCGCCCTGACACGGTGGGCCGTGACTCAACCCTGCAAGGAGAGGCCAGCTGCCCTATACGCCCAGGCGATACAGTCTGCCACCCAGATGGACAAGGTACGCTTGGAGACAGGCAACCCCAGCTTATTAGGGTCAAAAGATACAAAGAGCTGCACAGCCCTTCGGTGTCCCTGCGTACAGTCAAGGTAGAAGGACAACGCCCTCCTACAGTCCAGGGTATGGAAGACCATCTCAGCTCGGCTGGCATACGGCCTGGGAAAGAACGTCGAAGAACCACCTCCTGATTGAGGTGGAAGGAGGAGACAACCTTTGGAAGGAACTTAGGGTGAGTCCGTAAGACTACTCTATTCCTATAGAACCTAGTGTATGGTGCATCTGACACCGGGGCTTGAAGCTCGCTCACTCGCCTTGCTGAGGTAAGAGCTACCAAAAATGACGCTTTCCAGGAGAGAAAGCGCAAAGAACAAGTAGCCATAGGCTCAAATGGCGGGCAAGTAAGCTGTTGCAAGACCACATTCAAATCCCACTCAGGGGCAGGTGGACGAACTGGAGGCTTAAGCAAAAGTAGGCCTCTGAGGAAGAGAGCCACCAAAGGTGGCTTGAGAGAGACTGACCCTCCACCGGTGAGTGGTGCGCTGAGAGAGCACTGAGATGGACCTTAACAGAGTTGGATTTAAGGCCTAGGTTGGACAGGTGAAGCAAATATTGCAGCACCACTGGTACCAGGAATGAGAAAGGATCTTCCTTGCGTTGAGAACACCAGGTGGAGAACCTACACCACTTGAGGGCATAAGACTTCCAGGTGGACTGCCTCCTAGAGGCCAAGACCACATCCTCCACCTCCCTAGGCAGGAGTAAGGGTGCTAGAACTACTTTTTTCAGCAGCCAGGCCATCAGATTGAGGGATTGGAGGTTGGTGTGTAAGAGAGATCCCTGCTCCCGAAACAGGAGATCAGGCTGCATCCCCAGAGGAAGAGAAGTGTCCACCGCTAGTTGCAACAGAAATGGGAACCACGGTTGCCTTGGCCATCTGGGGGCCACCAGGATCACCGAGGCCTTGTCCCGGATCACTTTGAACAGTGTCTTGGGCACTAGAGGCGTGGGAGGAAACGCATATAGGAGGCCTGTAGACCACGGAATGAGAAACGCATCCGCTGATACTCTGAGGATGCGGTTGTCTGGAGCAGAACCTGGGCAGTTGACGGTTCAATGGACTGGCTAAGAGATCTATGGTCGGAAGACCCCATCGTAGGAAGATCTGTTGAACCACCAGAGGATTCAACTGCCATTCGTGTGGCTGTAGGATCCTGCTCAATCTGTCTGCCAGGTAATTCTCCTGTCCAGGGAGATAGACCACCTTGAGAAGTATGCCCTGATTGACTGCCCAGGAGCACAGGTCCTGTGCTTCCTGACAGAGAGGTCGGGACCCTGTGCCCCCCCTGTTTGTTCACATAGAACACAGCAACTTGATTGTCCGTCTGAACTAAGACGGACTGGTGAGAGAGGACATGAGAGAAAGTCTGTAGGGCTAAGTGGATAGCTCTCAGCTCCAAGACATTAAGCTGCTGTGTGGCCTCCCAAGGAGACCACAGGCCCTGAGTGCATGCTCCTTGGCAATGTGCACCCCAACCTTGGAGAAGCATCGGTTGTCAGCACTTGTGAGTGTGGAGGTGCTTGAAAAGGCACTCCTTGCACCAGATTCGGAAGATGAAGCCACCACAGCAGAGAAGACGCTAGCAGCTTGGACACCCTCACTTTGTCCTTCAGGTTTCCTGTGGCCTGCAGCCACTGAGTTCCGAGGCCCCACTGAGCTGGCCTCATGTGCAGACGGGGGATTTGGAGTTACATGGACCGTGGATGCCATGTGGCCTAAGAGCCTCAGGAATTGTCTGGCGGAGACCAGAGAATTGCTGCGGAATTGTCAGGCCAAATCCATCAGTCTGTGGGCCCTGTCCACAGGTAAAAAAAGCCTTTGCCTGAAGGGTGTCCAGTCTTGCTCCTATGAACTCCATGTTCTCTGAGGGATGCAAAGTGGACTTTGTGAAGTTTATGACAAACCCCAGATGCTGGAGAAGAGAGATAGTGCAGAGGGTGGCCTGATTGGTCTCCTGTGGAGACTGACCCCTGATGAGCCAGTCGTCCAGGTATGGAAAGAAAAGTCCTTGAACCCTGAGGTAGGCCGCCACCACCGCCAGGCACTTGGTGAAAACCCTGGGGGCGGAGGTTAGGCCAATAGGGAGTACCCTGTACTGAAAATGGTTTCCTCCCACCACAAATTTGAGATATTGCCTGTGGTCTGGATGAATAAGGATGTGAGTATAAGCATCCTTTAGGTCTAAGGAGCATAGCCAATCTCTCTGCTGGAGGTAGGGCAGCAGTATCCCAAGGGTAAGCATCTTGAACTTTTCCCTCTCCAGGAAACTGTTGAGATTTCGCAAGTCTAGGATGGGCCCGAGGCCTCCTGTCCTTTTTGGTACCAGAAAGTACCTTGAGTAGAAGCCCTGACCTCTCAGGTGGTGGGGCACCGGTTCCACCGCCTGTTCCTATAGAAGACTTGCTAACTCCTGCAGGAGTAGGTTCCTGTGCAGTGGGAGTTGGAGGCTCCCCTGGAAAGTAGGAGGGGGGTACCTGGTGGAAGTGGAGCAGATAGCCCCTCTGGACTATGCTTAGCACCCAGGTAGCCTTTGTTACGGCTGACCACCTGTGGACATACAGGGTCAGCCGGCCTCCTGTGCTGAGAGGGGCCAGCTGAGGAGGAGAGACTATGCCACTGGAGTCAAAACCCCGCTCCCTGCTGTGCAGGAGCTGGAGCTGGTGGCTTGGGGGTTTTCTGCCTACGGGGCCCATGTCCCTGCCCCTTGGCCTGCTGAACCTGTTGGGGAGCTATGGAGGCCAGGAAATGAGGGTAGGATTTGTAGGCAGAGGACTTCCTCGGGTTAAAGGCCCTTTTCCCGAGCTCCTCTTCTTCTGAGAAGGGGCAGAGGTTTTCCTGGACAGCCTTGTCTGGGTGAGAGTCTCGGACTCGAGTTCTGCAGCCTTTTCAGCCATGGGCTTGCCAAAGAGGTTTTCACCTCGGCAAGGGACATCGACCAACTTGTCCTGAACCCACGGCTCGAGGTCCGATGACTGTAACCAGGCCTGACGGCGTGCACCGATGCCGGCCGCGGCTACTCAGGCCGAAGCCTAGAAGCCATCATAGGCTGCTCGAGAGAAACTTCAAGCACTCCCGGATCCCCAATGACAGGGCTGGGTTCCTCGGAGAGACCAGCAGAGAACCCGGCAATCTCCTTTGCCAGGTCTCAAAGGTACATGCCCATGTACAGCTGGTAGGTCTGGACACGGCAAGCAAGCAGAGAGTCCTGGAAGCACTTTCTACCGAGGACATCCAGGTTCCGGGCCTCTCGGCTGGGAGGCACTAAGGAGTGCATCTTCTGACTCTTCAGACGATGTATGGCCGATTCCAGAACCATGGAGTGGTGCGGTAGCTGTGCCTTCTGGAACCCGGGGCTCTTGCGGACTCGATAGATGGAATCGACCTGCTTGCTCAGTACTGGCATCAAAGCCGGCACCTCCCACATGCGGAAGAGCAACTGTTCCAGCATCGGAGGAACCGGTACAGTAAAGGCCTCCCGGGGGGGGGGGGGGGGGGAAGAGTCATACTGCAGGGCCTCGAGCTCCTCAGCTCAAGGCTCCTCCCCGCACGAAGTCCGAGAACCGGGTGTCCTCGGGGGGGGGGGGGGGCCGTCTCCGAGGCTCGGACTCCAGTGAGTCCGAAGGGACACACCGGGTCAGAAATGTGTCCGGGGACTCCTCGTCCTCCGTTTCCCAGTCCGACCCCTCGGAGGAGGAATCGAGCGGCTCCGGTCAGGCAGGCACTGATGCCAGCCTCACCGACGCCAAGGGTACCAGCCTCGACGACCTCAGTCCCGAACGGGAGGCCGAGGGATACCTTGGCTAAGGATCGACTCGAGACCGCATGGACTCGAGGATCAGCTTGGCCTCCAGGGTCGACTTGGACTTTGAGGTTCCGGTGGTCGGGGCAGATGCACCGGTGAGACCGGCGATCAGTGCCCGCTGCTGTTCCATGAAGGCAGCCAAGCTGCTCTCCAAGGCCGTCAACCTGAATCCGAGCTCAGGAGACTCAGCAGCCCTAACTCGGGCCCCGACGGCGTTGGGCCAGACGTCGGCTCCCCCGGAGGAGAGTCCATGAGGACTACAGTACTCACTTGACTCGGGGCCTCCGTCTTTACTCGAAGTTGTTTAGCAGGCCTCTCCAACTCCAAAGACCCGGAACGGCGGTAGGGGCTATGCGACCTGGCCCTTGAGGAGCCAAGTGCGTCCACCGACGCCGCCCTCGTAGGTTTTTTCTTCATGCGGTGTTCCCGCGAGGGAGACCCCCTCTCAGAGGAGCCCTGGCAATGCTCGGGATCGGAGTCCCGAGATGTCGAGGCCTCTGACGAAGTCCGGGCCCGGCCAGTCGCGGAGTCAGAGAAGATTCTTTCCTTCTGATGTTGACGGCTCCTCAACGCCTTCGAGGACATTTTCCCACACGGGCCACAGATCGGGTCATGATCGGGCCCGAGGCAGCGGAGGCAGCAGTCATGTGTGTCGGTGAGAGACATAAGTTTCTTACACCGATCATACTTTTTAAACCCGCTGGCAGCCATCGGGGGAAAAAAGAGCCTTTGCAAGGTCAAAAGACAGGGCTGCCAGTGAAAAATAGAAAAATGGCATGAACGCTAGTCTCAAAGGACAAAACTGAAAAATGAAGTCCGGGCTCGATACCGGTGTACCGGGCCGAGGCGGGAAAGGGAACTGGCGTCGAACCGAGTAAAAAACAAGGATCCACGCAGAAATCAACTTTTTTCACAGGTAACGAGACACGTCCGTCGAGTTCCACGGAAAAAAGAAGACTGAGCAAGATGGCACCCTTGGGCGGGAAGGGGACCGCACATGCGTGCTGCATTCCCAAAGGCTTTCTTTGAAAGCTGGGGAAATGCTCCGCATGGGGGCTCTGTCGGCGCCAACATCACCCATATGTGAGGACTGACCTTCCTGCTTGGTCCTGGAGAATCACTTGTGAGTTTTGCTTTTTTCGTACTTTCTAACGTGTTTTTTTAAATTTTGCGTTAGCCCAGCATATTCATCTTTCTACCACGTTAAAAGGGATACATTTGGCTATTAGAATTGACTTTTTTGCATTCCTTGCTTCCAATCTAAATACTTTACAGACACTGGGAGATAGCTACTGCGATTTTTGTGGATCCTGTGTCAAAAGTGGATCAAGATTATCCAATATGCATACGTTATTTTTGACCAATCTGGAAGCTGGTTTCACTAACCAATCACAATGCAGATATCTAGCCAACAGTGCAGCTATAAAAACGTGTGGAATTTTTTAATTTCATACGCTTTCTGGATCGACCATGAAGATGACTCGGATCCTGATGTTGGAGGAGTGTGTTCGTGTGTCCTTTATGAGCAAGGAAGGATTTTCAAACCGTCAGATAGCCAGGAAAGTTAGCTGCAGTCAGAGCGCTGTTGTTAAGATTGTACAGAAATGGGTTCAGTGGTGGACAAGCCTCGTTCAGGTCATCCACGTGCATCAACATCACGCTAGGACCGCGCTCTACGACATCTTTCATTGACTAATCGCAAGTTGACCTCTCCTCAGCTACTTCAAGAGTCGTCAGACAAGAGTGAGGTCAGTGTCAGCTCATCAACAGTTCTTCGCCGGTGCCTGCAGTTTGGTCTCCGGGGCTGCAAAGCACAGAATAAGCCACTGATAACTGACATACAAAGGCGCAACCGAATCGTGTGGGCGAGAAAGTACTCAACCTGGTCGACTGAAATGTGGGAAAAGGTGCTATTCAGCAATGAAAGCACCTTCTGCCTGTTTGATAACCAGGCCCCCACCTATGTGAGCAGATTTCCTGGAGAGGAATTCAAGCCTGAGTGTCTCAACCTCACTGTGAAGCATCCTTTGAAGGTCATGGTCTGGGGCTGCATGGCTGCCAGTGGCGTTGGAAGTCTTCACATCGTCGATGGAATGGTCAACGGGGCCACGCACATTACCATACTGCAAAAGTGCATGGTGCCATCAGCACACCAGCTTTTTCCTGGCCAGTTCCTATTCCAAGATGACAAGGCACCCTGCCATCGCTCCAGACAGGTGATCAGCTGGAAGCAGCAGAACATCAAGTAAATGGACTGGCCTGCCCAGTCTCCAGATCTGAATCCAATCGAGAACCTGTGGCACAAGGTGGCCTTGGAAATATAAAGAGAGGCAGACATCAAAGCGTGAGCTGATTGAGTCACTCATCGCAGCTTGGAACCACGTTGTCACCAACGATCACCTTGTCAGAGTGGTTCATTCAATGCCGACAAGGTGCAGTCAGGTGATCAAGCTCCATCAATGACACATAAAAATGGCCTTTTTCAAGGCCACATACATTAAATTTGAAGGAAACCTGGCATGCGTCCATAATATTTTAAAGCATACTTACAATAATATATCGTTGGCCAACAAGAATTAGGTCTTACCTGCTAATTAAGTGTTCCTGGAGACTCTACAGTCCAGTCCCTGCATCCTGGGTTGTGCCTCTCTCTGCAGCTTGGAGACTGAGCCAATCAAACGTCTGGCGTCATAGGACCTATATAGTCCACTGGCACACCCACCAGCTTCAGTATCCTGTTGACAAAGCAAAGAAACCGGAGAGCCAACTAACTACTAACCACAAACTTAACCAACACCCCCCCGCATCAGACCAGGGAGAAGTCGGGGTCCCCCCCCCAGGAAAGAGGAAGGAGGGGAGGGGAGGAGAAGACTTACAGGACCGAGACTCCCCCTGAATTAACCTAAGGACAAACAACGCTCTCACCAGCAACCAGGCTCCGTCACAGCCCCAACCGGCCTGCCACGAGAGCCGCAGGGCAGCGAGAGCAACGCAAGACACGGAACACGGAACCACCCGAGGCGCTTCGATCCAACACATGACTCTGGGAGGGACCAGGGACTGGACTGTAGAGTCTCCAGGAACACTAATTAGCAGGTAAGACCTAATTACTTCTTCCTGATCGCCTCTACAGTCCAGTCCCTGCATCCTGGGATGTATCAGAGCAGTTCAAAAATGGGAAGGGCCCGCCAAGCCAGATCGAAGCACCTCTCTTCCAAAACGGGCATCCGCCGCCGCCTGCACATCCAACCTGTAGTGCTGGGCAAAGGAATGCAACAACGACCAAGTCGCCACCTTGCAGATATCCAACAGGGGGACTAGGCTGAACTCCGCCCAGGACGCCGCCTGAGCCCTCGTAGAATGCGCCCGCAAGCCCACAGGGACCTGTCTACCTTTCACCATATACGCGGACGCAATAGCCTGCCTGATCCAACGAGAAATCGTGGCTTTGGCCGCCGCCTCCCCCTTACGCGGTCCCCCAAACACCACGAACAAGCACTCCGACTTACGGAAGGCCTTAGACCGCTTCAAATACCTCCGCAGAACTCTACGGACATCCAGAAACCGCAAACGAGAATCCCCTGCCCCCCAGCAGGAAAGGAAGGGAGAGACCCCGACTGATTAACGTGAAAAGGCGAGACCACCTTAGGCAAAAAGGAAGGAACTGTGCGCAAAACCACCTTCTCCCCAAAAAATTCGAGAATAGGCGGCCGACAGGACAGTGCCTGCAACTCGGACACTCACCTAGCTGAGCAAATGGCCACCAAAAACACAGCCTTAAGCGTCAAATCCTTCAGAGAAGCAGTAGCAAGCGGCTCAAAGGGCGCACCAGTCAGGGCGTCCAACACCAGATTTAGATCCCAAGGCGGCACTACTAACCGCCGATGCGGCCGCAATTTCCGAACCGCTTTGAGAAACCGTACCACGTCGGGGTGTTGCCCCAGGGGCTTACCTTTCACCTTACCTCTGTAACAAGCAATGGCTGCCAGCTGGACCCGCAACGAACTGGCCGCCAGCCCCTTCTCGAGCCCAGCTTGCAAAAAATCGAACACCTCCGCCACAGTTGCCGCCAGAGGACACTTACCATGCTCTTCGCACCAGTGCTCAAAGGTACGCCAGACACGCACATATGCTAAGCAGGTGGACCGCTTGCGGACCCTCAGCATAGTCGAAATCACGGCCCTCGAGTATCCTCTCTTCTTCAGCCTTGCCCTTTCAATAGCCAGGCCGTAAGCGAGAACCGACTCACCTGCGGCATCCTGAGAGGGCCCTGCCTGAGAAGATCCTCCCGAACCGGGAGCCGCCAGGGATGGTCCGCCAGCAACCTGACCAGGTCGGCATACCAGGGCCGCCTGGGCCAATCCGGCACTATCAGGATTACTACCCCTCGATGCGCCTCTATCCTGTGCAGAACCCGACCTATGAGCGCCCAGGGAGGGAACACATATAACAGCCCCTCCGCGGGCCACCTCTGAACCAGCGTGTCGAGCCCTTCCGACATACTCTCCTTTCTTCTGCTGAAGAACCTGTCCATCTTGGCCGACGACCACCGAGCCATCAAATCCATCACCGGTTGCCCCCACAGGCGCACTATCTAGTCGAAGACGTCCTGACAGAGCTCCCACGTGCCGTGGTTCACTCTGTGCCTGCTGAGATAGTCTGCTGTCACATTTTCCACTCCGGCGACATGCTGAGCTGACAGGGCTAGCAGATGCTCCTCAGCCAAAGCAAACAAATCGGCCGCCTCCTCTTCCAATAACCTGCTGCCCGTGCCGCCCTGCCGATTGATGTAGGCCACCGCTGTCACATTGTCTGAGAGAACCCTGACTGCCTTCCCCAGAACCAAGGAACGGAACTCTGAGGGCCAGCGTCGCCGCCCTCAACTCCAACTTGTTGATGGGCCACCGAGCCTCCTGAACGCTCCAAACCCCTTGGGCAAAAAGGCCTTCGCAGTGAGCCCCCCAGCCTGAGAGACTCGCATCCGTGGACACTTGAATCCAACAAGGTGACTCTAGAGGCATTCCCCTTCTCCAGGTTCCCCGGAGAGAGCCACCACCGCAAGGACTCCCAGGCCTCCGCCGTACAAGGAAGCACCGCCGCCAGTAAGGACTGCGTCTGATGGGACCAACGCCGAAGCAGCGCCCGTTGCAGAGGCCACATATGAGCCCAGGCCCAAGGAACCAGATCCAACGTCGCTGCCATGGTCCCCAGAACCTGCAAATAGTGCTGAGGGCGTCTCCCGCGCCAGAAACTCCCGCACCAGCCGCCGAAGGCTCTCTACCCTGTGCACTGGCAGAAACACCTCGCCCACGCTGGTGTCGAATCTTGCTCCTAAGTACTCCAGGTCCTGGGAGGGTGTCAGCTTGCTCTTCGCCTCGTTGATCACCCATCCCAAGCTCTGAAGAAATGCCACCACTCTGGCCGTCGCCCGCAAACTTTCCTCCTCAGACTTGGCTCTGATTAACCAGTCGTCCAGATAAGGATGGACCAGGACACCCTCCTTGCGCAGGGCCGCCGCTACCACCGCCATCACCTTGGTGAACATGCACGGGGCCGTCGCCAGGCCGAACGGCAATGCCTGAAACTGAAAGTGGCCTCCCGGCACCACAAACCGCAAGAACTGCTGATGAGCGGCCCTGATGGGAATTTGCAAGTAGGCCTCGGTGAGATCGAGCGAAGTCAGAAATTCTCCTGAACGAACTGCTACTATCACCCACCGCAGAGTCTCCATCCGAAAGTGCGGAACGCGGAGACACCGATTGACGTGCTTGAGATCCAAGATTGGGCGCCAAGAACCTTCCTTCTTGGGGACGACAAAATAAATCGAGTACCGACCGCAGCCGCGTTGATCGCCGGGCACCGGGACTACGGCCCCCAGCTCCAGCAACCTGAAAAGCGTTTGTTTCACCGCCGCCTGCTTGGCTACCGTCCTGCACGGAGACTGAACGAAAGGAGGAAGAACCAGTCTGGAGAACTCCAGGGCATAACCGAACCGGATGACCTCCAGAACCCATCTGTCGGACGTGACCCGGGCCCAGGCGGGAAGGAACTGCCGCAACCGCCCTCCTACCGGCAGGACCCCCACCTGAACCCCCGCTGTCTCATTGTGGCTTCTTCGGGCCCGAAGAAGCAGAAGAGGCGCCAAAGCCCCTTCCCGCCCCCCGAAACCTCCGAAAACTCTGACCTCTGGAAGAGAATCGGCCCCGCAGAAAGGAACCCTGGCGAGACAGTCTAGACCCTCCTGACGTCCCGGCTGCTGAGAACGCCCCCTGGAGGCAAAACGACCCTGCCGCGGTTTATCCTCTGGGAGTCTACCCCCCCCCCCTAGACTCCCCCAGATCCTTCACCAACTTATCCAAGTCCTCTCCAAAGAGCAGCTTCCCTTTAAACGGAAGCCAGCCAAGGCGAGCCTTGGAAGAAGCATCGGCCACCCAATTTCGGAGCCAAAGGTACCTACGAGCCGCCACCACAGAAGCCATATTCTTAGACAAACTCCTGATCAGATCGTACTATCCATCCGCTAGGTACGCCGCCCCTGACTATGCACGCGGCCTCCCCCAGCGCTCCAACTTGCGACTCCCCAGACCCTTGCAATTGCTGGGACCACCACAAGCATGCCCTGGCCCCCCAAGCTCCGCACACCGAAGCCTGTAGGGCCATAGCACTAATGTCAAAAGCCTGTTTCAGCAACGTGTCCAGTTTCCGATCCTGAACATCCTTCAGGGCTGCACTGCCCTCCACCGGGATGGTGGTCTTCTTGGTCACAGCCGCCACCACCGCGTCCACCCGGGGGGACTTCAACATTTCCTTCTCTGTCTCCGGTACGGGGTACAAGCGTGCCATGGAGCGCACGCCCCTAAGGGCAGCCTCGGGCTGATCCCACTCCTCCTGGATCATCTGCTTGACCACCTTATGAACGGGAAATACCTTCAGAGATTTCCGGACCGCCTGAATCAAGGGGTCCTCCGGAGCCCCCACGGACATGTTAAAGGCCTTCAAGGACTCCCCAATCAGTGCGGGTAACTCTTCCTTGCGAAACACCCTCACAATCCTTGCCTGCTCTTCCGGGATTTCGCCCTCCTCGAGCTCCTCTTCCCCCCAGTCGCTATCGGATTCCCCCAATTCAGATTTTGGGGAGAAGGGCTCCTGGTCCTCCAGCCTAGGACGCCTGGAGGGGACTACAGCCTCCGCCAGAGACCTGTCCAACAACTGCCGCTTGCGGGAACCCCCCGGACCCTCCTGCTGCCGCATACAAAAAGCCTTATGCAACAAGAGGACAAACTCTGGAGAGAACCCCCCGGGGCCGCCCTCTGCCGAGGAGGGGCCCGGCTGAGGATGGGAGGGGACCTGAGGGAACCGAGGACAAGGACCCCTCGCCCCTGGTTTCCCCTAAGGGCTCCACTGACTGCACCGGCCCGGCAGTAGCCGGGAGCACGTCATTACCAGCAGGAAGGTCTTGTTCCACAGAAACTGCCTCCAACGTGCAGCCCCTGCATACTCCGGTCTCGGACACCGCCCCCCTGCGGGCCCCACAGACCAGACATTGAGGGCGAGCAGGCATAGCTGCACTTTGTCTTCTGCTCGACTTGTTTGAGGATTCTTTCCTTTTTTTTTTTTTTTATAGAGCAGACTAACACACTCTAGCAACTAGCAGATATATATATATAAAGCTAGAGACAGAATTATAAATATAATATATACACATACAAGATATCTATATAGATAGTTGCTAGAGTGTGTTAGTCTGCTCTATAATAAAAAAATAAAAAAAAAAGGAAAAGAATCCTCAAACAAGTCGAGCAGATATACAGATATAGATATACAGAAAACCCCAGGACACCTAAGCAAAAACAGAAAACAAAGAAATAATGCAACAAACAAGCTATAGGGCACCGAAACTGCCGATCGCAGCAAGATCACACCCCCTGTAGCCTCACAGGCCGCCGAGGTCCGTGCGCGGGAAAAGACCCCGCCGCTAACTCCCCGAAGCGCCGCGAGCGTCTGAAGCCCAGGCCCACACCTACCACGTGGCCAGAGTGCTCTGCCCGCGGCCGACTCCTGCCCGCTGAGATCCGCGGCTCTCTGCAAGCGTCTCCAAAATGGCGCGAAGGGAGGAGAGGAGCCACGGTCTTCCCGCCCTCGCGCTCAGCCGTTTCGGGGCTTCGGCTGCGAGGCAGGAGACTGAGGAGGCGGCCCTGCGCTGGCGAAAAGAGCCGGCTCACTGAAACCAGCCGGTCTGCGCCGTTCGATGCCCCGCTTGGTTCTCTTTATTTTTATTTTATTTTATTTATTTATTTTATTTATTTAAAAGTATTTCTAAACCGTCTTATCCTAAAAATCAAGGCGGTGTCACAACAATACAATCAGATGAAGTGCTGGGGGGGGTCATGCAGTGTAGGAGGAGTAGAGTGCGGGGGGGGATCATGCAGGAGGGATAGTGTGAGGGGGGGGGAGTTAGTGCAGAGGGGGCAGTAGTGTGAAGTGTGTGTGAGGAGGGGGATTCTAGATTAGGGTGAGCTATGTACAGTGTGCGCTATAATACAGCATGTTCTATAATACAAGGTACTGTCCAGATAGGGCTTGAGCTAGATCCTGTGCCGATATACAATCTCTTGTCGGTGTCTTATAATCTCTCGTCGGGGTCTTTGTTGATCAGGCTTTGTTGATTACGTGATGTGTCCATAATGTTCTATAAACAGAGTTGTCTTCAGCTGTTTGCGGAAGTCTTTGAGGTCCGTTGTCGATCTCAGATCATCTGGGAGGGAGTTCCAGATGGTTGGGGCTGCCAGGGAGAGGGCTCTCTCTGTGGTGTCCTTTCGTGTTTTTCTGAAGTCTTTTGGTGTATTGACTCTGTTGGAGGTTCCTTTTCTTCTCGGGCGGGTGCTGGTGTCTGGATGAATGAGGGTGTGCAGGCTGTTTGCTGAAATGTGGTGCTTGATTTTGAATATGTTCATTATTGTTTTGTATTTGATACGTGAGCTGATTGGGAGCCAGTGTAGATCTTTGAGAACCGGGGTAATGTGTTCATGTCTTGTTGAGCCAGAAATTATGCGTGCGGCGGTGTTTTGGGCTAGTTGGAGCGGTTTGAGAGTTTGCTTTGGTAGGCCAAGGTAGATGGGGTTGCAGAAGTCCAATAATGGGGTGATGAGCGCTTGGCATACTGTGCGGAAGTGTTCTGCGTCGAGGAGGGGTTTAAGCCGTCTGATGATTCTCATTCTATAGTATGCATTCTTGACCGTTTTGTTGACGTGAGACATGAGATTTAGTTTGTTGTCCAGGGTTACTCCCAGGTATCTTACTTCGGATTTCATTGGAATGGTTGTGTCTGCTATTTTGATGTCCGGTGGGTGAATGAAGTTGGGGTTGCGAGTGATTATTAGAGCCTCAGTCTTGCTGTAGTTGATTGAGAGGTTGTTGTTCGTGCACCAGTTTGTCATTTGTGTTAGGCAGTCAGTTATTCTATTGTAGTCTGGGTTGTCGGTTGAGATAGGTGTGTATATCATGATATCGTCTGCATAGATGGTGTATTGAATGTTGTTCGCTTTCAGGATGTCGCATATTGGCTGGATGTATATGTTGAACAGAAGGGCCGAGAGGGCGGATCCTTGAGGTACTCCTTGGCGGATTTTTATGGGTTGAGAGGTGTTGTGGCCTATCTTGACTTGTAGCTGCCTGTCGGTGAGGTAGGATTGGAACCATTTTAACGTGGTACCGTGAAGCCCAATTTTCTTTCGTCTTTCCAGGAGGGTTGGGTGGTCAACTGTGTCGAAGGCGGAGGAGATGTCGACGAAGATCATTAGGATGCCTTTAGTGTTGTTGTCTATGACTCTGATGATGTTGTCTATGAGGTAGATCAGCAGTGTTTCGACTCCATGTTGGGGGCGGAAGCCGTGCTGGTTGTCGTCTAGAGGAGCATGGTTGTCAATATGTTCCTGAAGTTGTTGTTGCACTGCTTTTTCTATGATTTTTGCCAGGAAAGGTATGCTGGATATTGGTCTGTATGCTGCGGGGTTGCTCTTGTCGAGGGTTGTTTTCTTCGGTATTGGGCGTACTGTAGCCAGTTTTAGTTGAGCTGGCAGGAGACCCTGGGTGAGTGAATTGAGCACAATGTCGTGTATGATGTGGATGAGGCTTGATTTGGTGGCCTTTATCCATGATACTGGGCAGGGGTCCGTGGGGGCGGTGCTTGTTCTGATTGCTGAGATGATGCGGGAGAGCTGTTCTGTTGAGGGAGGGTAGAAGGTGTCCCATGTCGTAGGGTATGAATCAGGCTGGGTTGAAGAGCTGGTTTCAGTTGGTTCTGTGGAGTGAAATTTGTCTTTGATGTGATCAGCAAATTTTTGCGGGTCTATTTGTATTTCCTCCTCAGTTTTCTGCTCCTTTGTGAGGATTTTCACTATATCGAAGAGCTCCCTGGGTTTGTTTATGGATGTGTTTATCATGTTTGTGTGGTATTCTTTCTTGGATTGGTTGATGTGTTCGGTGTATAGTCTTTGGTTTGTTAGGTATGTTTGCTGGTTTTCTGGTGTCTTGGATTTTCTCCATCTCCGTTCCATCCTTCTGAGTTCTCTTTTCTTTTGTCGTATGGTTGAGGAGTACCAGGGTTTGTGTTGTCTCTTGTTGTTGCAGTGTTCCTCTGGTCTGGTAACAGTGGCTGTGGCGGCGTTGGATATTGTGTTGTTCCAGTTGATAATTTGAGACTCCAGGTTGTCTGTTTCTGTTGACAGTTGATTTAACGTGTCCAGTAGGAAGGTGTCTCTGTCGAATTTCTTGAATCGCCTTTGTGTGTGGGAAATGTTGGTTTGTTCGTTGTGGTTGTCTTTTTGAAGTTGCAGTGTGATCTTGATTATGTGGTGGTCTGACCAGGGGACTGGGGTGACGGAAGGAGTTGAGATTAGACCTCTTGAAGTTAGGGAGTTGGTTGCGAATATGAGGTCTGGTGTAGATCCGTGCCTGTGTGTAGGGGCGTTGATGATTTGGGTGTATTGAAGTGATGTCATTGCTTGGAGGAAGGCATCGGCATCTTTGGTGTTGGTGGTCTTGAGGTTGAAGTCACCTAGCATGAGTGTGGGTTTGTTAGTTGCTATGAGGGCGCATGCTGTTTCGAGCGTTGCTGCCAGTTCATCAGGAGGGGCTCGGGGTGCTCTGTAGGTTAGGCAGAGTGCCATGTGTTTGTTCATGATGCTGAGCGTGTTGCTTTGTGGTGTAGCGGTGGAGCTGTGTGTTTTGAACTTCAGGTTTTTCTTTGCAATTATAAGTACCCCTCCTCCACGTTTGTGGGTGCGTGGGCAATTGTAAGCTGTGTGGCTGTCTGGTACTAATTGATTGAGTAGAACTGTGTCGGTAGTATTGAGCCAGGTTTCTGTAATGCAGAAATTTTATTTTTTTTAAGTGAAGAACACCGAACCCGGTGCTGTAAGCCTCCTCCGGAGGGGGGGGGGGGGGTGGGGGGAGGAGGGGAGCAACTCCAAAGACCTCTGGTCACAAGAAATAAAAGAAAAGATATAGAGTCAGAGACTCAAATAAACCAAGGCTAAAACAGCCCAAAAAAAACTAAACCTCTCCAGCTAACAGCTAACTAGCTTAACTAGGTTGCTGCTCTCTCCAGCTGCTTGGAGACTGAATACTGAAGCTGGTGGGTGTGCCAGTGGACTATATAGGTCCTGTGACGCCAGAAGTTTGATTGGCTCAGTCTCCAAGCTGCAGGTAGAGAGGCACAACCCAGGATGCAGGGACTGGAATGTAGAGGCGATCAGGAATGTACATTACGTGATTTTCACAGAAAATCTAACAGGACAACTATGGGGAACAAACTCAGAAAATAAGGGTTAAACCAATACTAAAAGTTGGCCCTAATAGCCAAATCTATCACTTATCATGAGATACACAGAAAATGCCACTGGGAGAAAAAATTAATTAAGATATAAGGTCACGAAGTTGAAAAAAACGTCAAAATTTACAAGTGATTCCAGACTTTTGCACACCACTGTAGGTAACGTAGTGAGGACACCAGAGGAATTGGCAAGTCAAGAAGGAAGAGTGTCGAGTGGGAATTACCAAAAGTGAACACTGCAGACGTTTTGGAGGGATTAAGATGGAGGAGGTCACTAGTTGGTTGACTGAACAAGTGAGACAAGTGTTGAGGGGTGAGAAATCTGGGCTGGTAGAGGAGGTGTGGTAGAGAAGAATGATATAATCAGCATAATAATATGCCAAGATACCAGACTGTTGCACTACAAGAGTGAGAGGGGCTAGGAAAACATTAAGGAGGAGCAGTGCAAGAACAGAACCCTGGGATACCCCCAAAGTGCAGAGGTGGAGAGGTGGAGGTGTGGGTTTCGGAGACATCAGAAAAGGAACGATAGTGAAGAAAAGAGTGAAACCAGCGAAACACTGTGCACCAGAGACCAGCATCCCTGAGACGAGAGAGAAGGATAGAGTGATCAACAAGATCAAAAGCAGCTGAGTCCAGGGAAACAGCTAAAGAGATATCCCCCTAATCATGGGAGATGTGAAGCTCGTTAAGAAAGGACAACAGAATGGACTCTGTGCTGTAGTCAGGGCGAAAACTGGATTAACGAGGGTGCAGGAAGTGAGTGGAGTCCAAGTGGGTAGAGAGCTGAGCGAAGATTGCTTTTCGAGGATCTTAGAGATGAATGGAAGGTTAGATATAGGGCGGTAATGGGCAGGGTCACTCGGACCGAGGGAGGGCTTCTTGACTTGTGATTGATCGCCCAGCAGAGGCTGAGACACCAAATCATCACTGTCTGCCCAGGATTTGGGCCAAATAAGACAATCATTAAGATATGGATGTAGACACATGCCTTCTTAATGCAATGCTGCAGATGTAACAACCAAAGCTTGAGTGAAGGAGAAAGATTTCTTAGCATGTGGCAATCTGGCTACATGGTACTTTGAAGGACTGTTTTAGTGTTACAGCCCCTATGCTTTGGGCATGCTTTACCTCTTTGGGTATGGTTTTAATCCTCCTGAGAAAGGAAAATTAACACCTTACTAACACATTTTAACCTGGTTTTCCCAGACAACTACAATGACCCTTTTTCTTATACTGCCAATTATGTTGTTTCTCCAGCTCACTGCAACGAAGCTAGGAACTATCTAGCCCCTTTTCCCTCATTCATCTATTTAATATAAGGGATAAAAACAATAGGGTGCAATACATAAATGTCTATTCATCTGAGTCCACTGTTACCCTTTAATTTTGTTTGTAAACCACAGATTTTAATTTTAAAACATAAAAGGAAAATTTTGGGAACCACTGATGCAGAGGATAAGAAGACACTGCAGCCTGTTTGTATGCATGTTTGACACACTCTTCAGTGCATTCAATTTCTAGAATCAGAAGATTGTAAGCTCCACTGAGCAGGGACTGGTGTCTTACATATGTATAGCTCTGTGTACACCTTGTAGAACTATAAAAATGATTATTAGTAGTAGTGGAAGCAATATGCATCTAGTGGCAGGTAACCGAGTGCACAGGCACACTTCAGCAGGGATTCATAACCTACAGCAAAGATTTTGGAAGTGTTGAAATGGTGCAAGAGCCACAGAGCTGACTGAGGAGGGAGCAATGGGAAGTACACGTGCATCATGTTATGAAGACTCCATAAGATGCATGACAGTAGCCAGCCAAGGTACCAAGTAGGACACTGAGCCACAGTGCCAAAATTGAAGGAAGAAAGGCGCTATGGGGCTGGTCTGACAGACAGGACCAGAGACAGCAACACATCAAGCACGGGGGTTGGGAGGGTCAGGAAGTGCTGGATTGTCAATGTC
The DNA here is from genome assembly GCA_033557465.1 of Ichthyophis bannanicus. Classification (NCBI taxonomy): domain Eukaryota; kingdom Metazoa; phylum Chordata; class Amphibia; order Gymnophiona; family Ichthyophiidae; genus Ichthyophis; species Ichthyophis bannanicus. Next base: position 160,162,281 of record CM066045.1, read on the forward strand.
TCAGATATGCTCAGATCAAAATTGGGACAATGACATATGAAACACTACTCACCGATTTCAATAGTTTGATTTCATCCAATGCAGTTTCTGTGTAATGCTCAGCACTTTTCACCACTTTCATAGCCACAAATTTCTTCCCCCTGAATAAAATACAGCAGTCTAGCTGAGCAGCTTTCTGAAAGTATACAGATTAAAAATCTACCCTAGTAACTTAAAAAACAAAACACATTGCTCAATATATAATAACTAACAAGGTTAATACACACACACTTGATCAATTTCAATAAGTGCTATAAGAAAAGCTGTACTAAAGCTGGGGCTCTCCTCAGTATATAGTCCAACATGTATCTGCTAGATCACAATGGGCTCTCCACCAAATAGAAGACCAGAATCAGAGTTTATGCTGCAAGTAAATCAGTCAGTCCAGGCATATCTGGCAAAATCTGGATAAATACCAAGTCAAGTGTCTTAATCTGCTATGCTGCCTTCCAGACCATAAACGTTGTGCTAGTTTCCCTAGAACTGAAGTCTGGATGGAGCAGACTCTTTAAAAAGAAATTTGTAATGCTTTACAGGTGATCAGAGAAATAGTGTAGTTACTCACCTGTAACAGATTCTCTCTGGGAACAGCAAGAATCAGTCCTCACATATGGGTGACGTCTGCATCGACTGAGCCCACACAGAACACCGCTTCCAAAGAAAGCCTTTGGGAATGCTACCACGCATGCAGTGCCATCTTGCTCAATCAGATGACACAGCTAAGACAGCAATCAAACCAAAAACAGAAAGACGACAACTCCAAGGGGGGGAGGGAGGGTTGCGAGGACAGATTCCTGCTGTTTCCGGAGAACACCTGTTACAGGTGAGTTAACTACACTTTCTCCAGGAACAAGCAGGAAGTCAGTCCTCACATATGAGGCTGCTGAGAACCGAACTACAACAGTCGAGTGGCCGTGAGCTGCAGAAGGTGAGTACCTGTTGAGACCCTAGCGACCAGCAACACTATCACTCTGGTAGCCTGAACACAGAGGGTTGGAGGGCAGGAGTTGCCTACACTCCGAGAATATTACGCAGCACTGCCTGACCAAAGGCACTGTCCCTATGGGATTCGCTTTCCAGGCAGTAGTGTGCTGCGAATGTGTGAATGGATGACCAAGTGGCAGCTCTGCAAATTTATGTCACCGGCATAGAACGGAAGTGTGCCACTAACATGGCCACCACCCTCACGCAAAGCGCTGTGATCCAGTGCTCCAGGGACAGGCCCGCCCACTCATAGGCAATGCAGTCCACCATCAAAGAGGATAGGGCATGCTTTGTTATAGGGAGTCCCAGTCTGCTGGGGTCATAGGACATGAAAAGCTGAGGTGCCTTGCGGTGGCCCTGGGTCCACTGCAGATAGGACACGGCCTGTTTACAATCCCGTGAGTGTGAGCTCCTCCCTGCCAGCATGAGGCTGCAGGTAGAAGGTAGGGAGCACCACCTCCTGTTTGAGGTGAAACAGAGATACCAACTATGGGAGGAGCTTAGGCTGAGTGCAGAGCACTACCCTGTTCTTGAAAAACCTGGTGTACTGGGTGGAGGAAGGGAGGGGTCGCCATCAGTGCTTGAAGCTCAGACTCTGGGAGCTGAAGTCGGGGCCACCAGGAAGGCCACCTTCCAGGATAGTTATCTGAGGTGGCTAATGGCTCAAACAGTGGCCAAGTGAGCTGAGAGCACCACGTTGAGGTCCCAATTCCACTGCCAGAGGGCAGACAGGGGGCTTGGAAAGCAGAATGCCCCATAAGAAACGGGAAAGCAGGGCTGGCTAGATAAGGGCTTCCCCCCCACTGGATGGTGCTGAGCGGCTATGGTGCTCAGATGCACCCAGAATGAGTTAGATTTCAGTCCTGTGCGCGACAGATGCGCTAGATACTGGAGTAGCAGCTGAACATGGTAGGAGAATGGATTCTCCTTCCTATCTGCGCACCACAGAGTAAACCTGTGCCATTTAAAGGCATAAGCCCTTCTTGTGGAGGGTTTCCTGGAGGCTAGCAGGATTTCCTCAACCTCTTGTGGTAGGTTGAGCGGGACCAAGGCTACCCCCCCCCCCCCCCTCAGCAGCAGGCCATTAGAGTCAATGACCCCACAATGGGGTGCAGGAAGGAGCTGCCCTCCTGCATCAGGTGGTCAGAGGCTCGGCCCAGGGGTACTGGGAGTGTCATCGCCAGCAAGAGCAGTAGTAGGAACCAGGGTTGCCTGGGGGCGATCAGTATCACAGATGCCCTCTCGTTCTGAACTTTGAACAGATTCTTGGCAACTAGGGAGTCTATGGGAATGAAAATAGCAGTCCCTCGGACCATGAGATCAGGAAAGCATTTGCCACTACCCTCTGTGGGTGCAGCTGCCTAGAGCAGAAGAGAGCCAGCTGTGTGTTGTCGAGAGAGGCAAAGAGGTCCATCTCAGGCCAACCCCAAAGGTGGAAGAGCTTCTTTGTCACAACAAAGTCGAGACACCACTCGTAAGGGTGGAGGACTCTGCTGAGTGTCTGCCAGGAAGCAGTCCTGGCCCAAGAGGTAAACCGCTTGCAGGAGCATGTTGCTGCGCACTGCAAAGCTGAGGAGGGCTAGAGCCTCCTGACAGAGGGAGTACAAACCCGTGCCCCCCTGCTTGTCTATACAGAACACTGCAACCTGGTTGTCCATCTGGACCAGCACAGGTCTGTTCCACAGAAGGGAGTGGAATGCATGTAGGGAAAGGGCTACTGCCCAGAGTTCCAGGAGGTTAATCTGTGGTAGACTCTCCTCCCTGGACTAGCTACCCTAAGTACAGTGAATTCTGCAGTGAGCTCCCCAGCCCTGAAGAAATGCATCTGTGGTCAGGGTACACTGCGGTGGGGGCGCTTGGAAAGACATCCCTGCCTGAAGGATGCCCTGGTTATACACAATTCAAGGGGTCTTGCCAGCTGGCAGGAGACATTGACCCTGTCCTGAAGTCAGCCCGTGGCCTGGGTCCACTGAGAACACAGGCACCAATGGACTGTCTGCATGTGCAGACAGGCTATGGATGTGACATGGACTGTGAAGGCATGTGTCCCAACAGGCGGAGAAGGCGAACCGGCACCATTGTGCTGTGCTGAACCTCCCCTGCCAGCTGTCTGAGGCATTCTGCCCTGTCCTGAGGAAGGAGGGCTTTTGTCCGCATAGTGTCCAGCTGAGCGTTAATGAACTCTAGGTCTTGCACCAGAGAGAGTTGTGATTTGGGGTAGTTGATGACAAGCCCCAAGTGCTGCAGGAGTAGGATGGTATGTTCTGTACCCCGACTGGCCTCTGCGGGTGTGCTGCTCTTAATAAGCCAGTTGTCCAGGTAGGGGAAGACAAACACCCCTTGTAGATGCAGATGTGAGACTACCACTGCTGGATACTTTGAACACTCTTGGCGAGGAGGTCATGCCGAAGGGAAGTACCCTGTATTGGTAATGGCCTTCCCCCTACCATGAATTTCAGGTATTGTCGCTGAGATGGGTGGACCAGGATGTGGGTGTAGGCATCTTTTAGGTCCAAGGAACAAAGCCAATCTCCCTGGTGGCAGTAGGGCAGAAGTGTCCCAAGGGAGAGCATTTTGAACTTCTCCTTCATTAGGAACTTATTCAGGTCTCAGAGGTCCAGGGTGGGCCTGAGGCACCCCCCTCCCCCCAATTCTCTTGGGGACAAGGAAGTACCTTGAGTAGAAGTCCTTGCCCCAGAAATGCTGGGGACCAGGCTCTACTGCCCTGTCCCTTAGTAGACCTGCTAGCTCTGAGAGCAAAAGGGCCTGGTGAAGGAGAGGCCGCACTGGCTCTCCTGGAAAATGCCCTGTAGCGGAGGTGGTAATCTCCTCCCACCACCCAGAGAGTGCCCAGTGGTCCGAGGTGACCCCAGGCCAACTGTGGGCAAAACGTGCCAAAGCGTCCCCTTGTGGGCTGGTGAGAGTCTCCCACAGGGGGAGAGGCCCCACCCTGGGAGTCAAAAGCTCCCGCCAATTTGAGCCGGAGCTGGTGTCTGCAGTTTGGGAGCCTTTGGCTTCCTGGGTCCATGTCCCTGGCCCTTGGGCTAGGGTCCCTGGTGCTGCTGGCTTGGAAAAACTTGGTAGTGGCAACTCTGATGGAAAAGAGACCTTCTTTGAGAAAGTTGTGTCCCCCCCCCCCCCCCCGAGGTTTTCTTATGGGGAAGGGTAGAGGTCTTCTTTGAGAGCCTCTGCCTGGTCACAACCTCGACCTCAATCTCGACCGCCTTGTCGGCCATTGGTTTTCCAAATAGATTCTCCACAGTGCAGGGGACATCCAGCAGTTTTTCCTAGACCCATTGCTCAAGGTCCAAGGTCTGCAGCCAGGTCTGGCACCAAGCACCAATGCCTGTGGCTGCTGCCCGGGCTTCAGCCTCGAACCCATCGTAGGCGACCCAGGACAGGAACTTGGAGCAGTCCCAGATGGTGGCTACCAAGGTCTGGAACCGTTGCAGGGATTCCCTGGTGAGCCCTGCTGAGAAGCCAGCGAGCTCCTAGATGAGATTTAAGGTACATCCCTATGTAGAGCTCATACGTTGGTATCTGGCAGCCCAGAATGGACCCTTTGAAATACTTACACCCCAGGGCGTCGACGGCCCTGGCCTCTCTACCCGGGGGGGTATAGAAGAACAAGTCTTCTGGCTCTTGAGCTTTTGCATCAAGGACGCCACCACCATGGAATTGTGGGGAAGTTGGGCCCTTCTGGAAGCCTGGACGCCTCTTGACACAATAGATGGCATCGAGGCGTCAGCTGACCTCTGGCACCGAGGCCGGGTTCTCCCACATCCATAGGAGCAGCCGTTCAAGGATGGCTTGCCGCAGTACCGATAGAGCCTCCTTTGGGGGAGACTCATACTGGAGGATCTCCAGCTCTTCGGTACGCAGGTCCTTCTCTGACTTTATGGGGACCCAAGAGGGCTTGGGCCATGTCCTGGACACAGTTGTGGAATGTCATGTCCTCTGGTGGGGAATCACATCTGAGTTCTGTGGGAGACTGCTCTGAGGGGATGTCTTCTCTGTGTTGAGTTCTCAGGGGAGACCTCGACATTGGTTTCCCAGTCAGACTTCAAGGGCATCCAGGAGTCCGAGGCTCGGAGCTCCCGCGCCTTGAGGCCTGCACCGGGGAATCGAAGCCCCCAATCGATCTCTGGTCAGTCTCCTGGAAACTAGCCAGGGAGGACCAGACACCTGAGGATCGGGACCTCAATCGGTGCAGAGGGCTGGCCAGAGGCAAATACCGATCGAGGCCCAGCTCGATGCCCAGGGACACCACCGCAGTTGGGGGCCTAGTTGTCAGAGCAGATGACATGGACGAACCAGACATTGCCTGATGCATGGTCAAGATGGCAGAGATACTCTGTTCCAGGACTGCCATTCTAGCTTCGATGCCAGAAGGCTCCACAGCTTTCAGCACTGGCTCCAAGGGTTTCGGGCCCAGCATTGGTGCTCTGGCGAATGTGTCCTTTGAGGACCATGGCCTCTGGGAGCCTCGCAGTCACCGCCAGCCGAGGACTCAAGAGACGTTAGAAGGGCATTGCTCAGAGTTGCCCAAGTCCTGCCATGGGACCCTACTGGGATTACCCGGTGAAACCTCAACTGGTTTCAAGGATTTTTTTCCCTTTTCTTGCCAGTGTCTGGCATCTTTCCGGAGAAGCTGCTGCTGCCAAGGGTCTCAGGTGACGCCCGAGCCTCACGGGAGATGCTTGGCTTCGGGCTCAGCGTTGGGGAAGCCGGAGCAGAGCCAGATTGCGGGAACATCTCCTGCATCTCTGACCATTTCTTGTTGGCCTAAGGGGTCATGGCCTGACACTGGTCACAGGAGGTACTGTCGTGGTCCGGGCCAAGGCAGTGCAAGCAGCAATCATGGGTGTTTGTGACAGACATGATTTGACTGCAATGACCATACTTTTTAAAGCCACCCAGAGACATGGAGGATCACACCTGGACAGGGTTGACAACCCCCAGGCAAAAAACGGGCACTAATGCTGGTCGAGGCAAACCTCGATGAAAAAAAGAGAATGGAACCAAGAACAACGCTGGCTCGTGGCAGGAAAAGGAACTGGTATGCAAATTGGGAAAAACTCACTAAGAGGATAATTGTTAAGGAATATTTCCAGGGACACAGGACATGTGTCCATTGGGCTCCGCAGAAAAAAAGGAGATTGGGCAAGATGGCATCCTTGGACAGGAAGGGGACCACGCATGCGTGGTAGCAATCCTAAAGGCTTTCTTTGAAAGCTGGGGAACTGCTCCATGCGGGCTCTGTCGGTGCCATCATCACTCATATGTGAGGGCTGTCTTCCTGCTGGTTCCTGAAGAAAAGGTATTTTAAAATAATTTTAAAAAACCTGCTTTACCCTCATTTAGGTAAACTGCACTCAAATTACTGCTCTTATGTAAAGAATAACCCCTCTAACTCCACTTTGCTGTTTAAAACACAGTACAATACTTCATATCACAACTGCACTCTAGAATTATTGACATATGCATTAAACATACTAATACTCTGCTTATTTCAAACAATTTAAACACCGCATACTTGATTTCAAATCAATTCTAACAAATTAAAACAAAACAATTATCAAAATGAGACCTGAAAAAAAATCCTGGCATCCGCATAGCTTAAGTAGGCAGTGAGAGAAATACTTTAAACAAGTAGGCTTCAAGTAGCTTACTGAAACAATATATACTAGAATGAGGCAAGTACACTGTTCCAAAGTGTGGGTGCAGCAATAAAAAAAAAGCTAAGGCACTTGTCTTAGAGAAACTCTCCATCCTTAAAGCAGGTATATCTAAGAGGGCAACTTCCTCAAAATGTATTGTCTGCATAAGTAACTTCATCAAGTTTAGCCCAAGCAGAAGCAAACTTGATTCAATCATTTTAGTAACACTTGATGTTGTAGCTTTATACAGGAGCATTCCGCAAGAGGCGGCTTTGCAAGCCATTAAGGAGGGTTTACTACAACGTGGGGATATTAATAACGGTATGTTGGATTTTCTGATGGCGTGTGCAGATTTGGCTCTTCGTCGTAATTATTTTTCTTTCAATAATGAGTTATTTTCAATTTCATCTTGATTCACGGACTTGGTGATATAATGGGCAGCTTTAATGTTTATAAAGATTATTGTTTGAAGAATGTTTAAAGAGATTATTGTTTGAGTATTGTCCTGTGAATCTTGCTAGATATGATGAGCGAGTGAGAGCCATTGATGTTATGAGTACTCCTGACCTTGTTTCATCAGTGAGTTTCTGCTGAGGCTTTCACTCGTTTGCTAATGTTTAAATGTTGCAATGTGTTGGGTTTGATGAAGTCTCCTATTTAGTTTTATGAAGTATCATTTTGAGGCTTTGATACTGGCTTTATAGTCTTGTCTGCATAAGAACATACCACCACAACAGACTGGGGGGGGTGAGGGAGAAGGAGAGGGAGAACTGTATCACCTCATGCCAATCAGAAAATTTCCTCCACAGGTAACATGAAGAGAATGCAATACAGGGGGGTTATATCACACCTAATATCCATTAACAGGCAAGGAGCTGCATTTTTAACCAGTTGCAAACACATGCAAATAAACAGCTGCTAATCCAATAGAGTTCACTGCAAAAATCAAGACAGGGTAGTTACCTGTAGCAAGTGTTTTCTGTGGACAGCAGGAATAAGTCCTCATGTATGGGCAATGTCACCTATGGAGCCCCATGTGGTAATGCTCCCCAGCTTCAATTAAAAGCATTTGGGAGCCTCTATTATGCATGCATGCCTGTCTTCCCACCTGTCGCGACACCATCTTCTCCAGTATGATAAAGCTCTAGAAGACAATTTCTCGGGGAAGTGGGAAAGTTGTGAGGACTTATTCCTGCTGTCCATGGAGAGCACCTGCTACAGGTGAATGACTTTTCTCCATGGACAAGCAGAAATGCTCATGTATGGGACTCCCAAGATACAGGCTACCGAAAACCAAGGTGGTCAGCAAATGGAACCAAGAACTGCAGAATCAGCTATGTACAGCATTGTTAGTCCCCAAAGGGGAACTCATCTGATTCAGCTTTTTCACAATACAGTTTCATTAACTAGCATCTATGCTCTGTGGTTTGTGTATTCTTTTATACATTTTTTGCAACCTGAACAGATAGTAGGGCCTTAGGGTAAGGAGTTGGATTCTAATCCCCAAACAAATGCCAGAGTACAGGTTGACAGAAGTTGTCATCACATCAGGAATCTCCATCCAGACAGTAGTGAGATGTAAATGTGTGGACAGAAGACCACCCTGTAGCCCTGCAGATCTCTTCCATGGAGACCTAGTGCAAGTTGGCCACAGATGCAGCCAGGGCACTGATGTGAGCTGTGACATGATCATCATGGGCATAAGCTGAAGAGATGCAGTCTGCCAGCCAAATTGAAAGCATGCATTTTGAAACGGCAGCCCCCAGCTTGCTGGAATCAAAAGAGTCAAACAGCTGGATGGATGTTAGATGGGCCTTTGTCTGCTCTAGGGAGATGGTCAAGGCTCACCTGCAGTCTAGCAACTGCAGTGCTGCTTCCCCTCTATGGGTGTGAGGCCTCGGAAAGAAAGGTCGACAGAATGACCGATTAAGATGAAAGTCGATACCACCTTTGTGAGGAATCTGGGATGAGTGCGCAGGACCACTATTATGATGGAAACTGTTGTCGGACAACACTGGGTATCACGGATTAAGGATATCAATCTCTGGTATTAATCCAGCGGGAAAAAGGCCTTTGCTCAAGTAGTGTCAAGGAGAGCCCCTATGAACTCCAGTTGTTGGGTGGACTGAAGGTGGGACTTCAGGTAACTGACTACAAAACCCAACAGTTCTAGCACCTGGATGCACCGTTCCCTCTAAGCTGTGCTTAAGCGTGCACGCACACACCTCGCCGAGCAAGCGCACATACTTTACAACAGAGTGTACAAAAATTACAGCTCTGATTCTGATAGAAAACACAGACGTCTTAAAATTTAAAAGTTATGATTGTAATTATTAGAAATTTCCCGCTTCATTTAGTAATCGTCTATTTTCATTTAATTTGATTAAAATCAATGTGGTGTACATACTGTATTCTGACGTGTAGTCAAATTTTAAAGTATATAACTCTGAGTGTCGTTATGTGGCGCACAAAAATTTAACCTTCCTTCAAAAGCTGCACACAGCTGATATTTTATGCGCACACAGCCTACAGAAAATTAGAGGGATCATTGCCTGGATGGTCAACTGTGCTGCATGCTGGACTCTGCCAGGAGAGGTGCTTTTCATGAAGCAGTCGTCCAGGTAAGGGAAGACAGACAAAAACCCAAGATAGTGTCTCTTGCAGAGGTATCACCTTTGTGAAAACTTGATACTGAACGTGTTGTCCTCCTAGGACAAAACGGAGGTATTTCCTGGGCAGGATGAATTGGTATGTCGGTATGCACGTCCTTCAAATCCAGGGAGCATAGCCAATCATCTTTCTGAAGATAAGGGAATAGGGTCACCAGGGAGACCATCTTGAACTTTTCTCGCACCAGAAAGGTGTTGGTTTCTGAGCATAGATTTCTTTCTCTCTGAAGGAGGGTTAAATGCATACACCCCCAGAGGGGAGCAATGAGGCAGCAGCAGCTGCTTAGTGAAGTGCAATATGTAGATACTTTGGACTATTCGTAGCGCTCACACATCTGAAGTTATGAGAGGCCACCCGTGGGCAAAAAGTGAGCAGTCTTCCAACTGGAGGATTTTCCTTTGTGGTGACCAGCAGAATGGCTATGCTGCAAAGGAACCAGTCAAAACCCCATCTCCATCTTGGATTGCAGGGCAGGTTGAGTCTTCTGGGGCTTCTCCCGATGCTGCAGACAAGGAATCTGACTTCTGCTGGGAGGTTTGAGGAGCACTTGTAATAGGTATGTGGGTAGTAGGCTTTCTGGCCACCCCTCTGGCACTTTCTGTGATAGGGATCGGATGGCCGTCTTGAGAGTCTGGTGAGGGTGATGTGCTGCTTCTCTATGATGCCAGCTTTCTTCTCCAACTGCTCTCTGAAGATGTTCTCTCTGTGGCATGGCACATCCACAAGCTTATTTTGCTGACAGCGTAGTTACTCACCTTTAACAAGTGTTCGCCAGGGACAACAGGCATCAGTTCTCACATATGATGTCAGCACCAAGAGAGCCCCCACAGAAGCATCTCATGTCTAAGGGTGCCATCTTAGTCAGATGAGATAGCTAGAGCAGACAAAAGAAGATGGCAAAAATTGTACAGCAACTCCAAGGAAAGGAGGGAGGGTTATGAGGACTGATTCCTGCTGTCCCTGGGATTAACTACTGCCTAGCTACAGGCTACCAAGAACCTGTAGGAAAAAAAAACAGCCCAGCTGTGAGCAGCAGTCTGAGGAAAGACTAAAAACCCCAGTGTCCAGGGAGAACCATCGCTCCAGTAGACTGAACAAGAAGGGTTGGAGCATAGGAGTTGCCCAAATCCCAAAGAGATTATGAAGTACAGCCTGGCCGAACGCACTGTCCTGTTGGGACTCCCTCTCCAGACAGTAGTGAGCTACAAAGTTGTGAACTGAGCATGAGGTGGCAGCCAAACGTCTCCCATAGAGACAGAGCATAGGCCTACAACTGAGTTCACCATAGCCTTGACCCAGCACGCCGAGAGCCCAGCCTGATTGTGGGCAAAGGTGATGCAGTCCGCCACCAAGGTGGACAGGGTCTTCTTGGTAAAGAGTAGTTACTCACCTGTAACAGATAATCTCCGGAAACAGCAGGCATTTAGTCTTCACATATGGGTGACATCAGTACTAATGGAGTCCGCGCAGGAATGCCCCCCAGCATCCAATAGGAAAGCTTTTGGGAACATCCCACTGCGCCTGTGTAGCTGCCATCCCACCTTTCCAGCTCTCCCTCCTCAGTTGAGTTTGCAGCAGAGATAAAAGGAGAAGAGGAAAAAAAAAAAAAAAAAAAAGATGACCTACAACTCCTAGGGGAGGGGAGGGGAGGAGAGGGGGGGGGTTTGTGAAGACTAAATTCCTGCTGTTCCCGGAGATTACCTGTCACAGGTGAGTAATTACGCTATCTGCAGGAACAAGCAGGAATGTAGTCTTCACATATGGGACTCCCTAGCTAGGAGACGCCAGAGATAACCTCTGAGTCAGTTGTGGCTTTTCACAGGTATGCCTAAAGAGGTCATATATCCTACATGGATGTCTGGTATCGAAACCCAGGACGGAGGGTAGGAGTTGCTCTATGTCTGAAAGATGCTGAAGAATAGCCTGGCCAAACATGGCATCCCGGCGAGAGTCCTTGTCTAGACAGTAGTGAGCAGCAAAAGTATAGACTGAAGACCAAGATAGTGCTTTGCAGATCTCATCAATCTGTTGAGTATTTGCCATCTAGGTAGCCATGGCTCGAACATTATGGGCAGCGACATGACCCTCAAAAGTGATGCAGTCAGCTATCCACTTGGAGAGAGTACGCTTGGATATTGGCAACCCGAGGTGACTAGAGTCAAAGGAGATGAACAGCTGAGAAGCTTTCCTGTGCTCTCAAACCATCTAAAGATAAAAAGCTAAGGCACGTTTACAATCCAGAGTATGGAGGGTTGCTTCTGCCTTAGATGAGTGCGGTTTAGAGAAAAACACAGGAAGGTAGACCAACTGGTTCAAATGGAAGGGCAAGACCGCCTTCTGCATGAAGTGAGGGCGAGTCCTTAGGACTACCTTCTCATGGTGGAACAGTGTGTAATGAGGGTCAGCCACCAAGGCCTGGAGCTCACTCTTGCGCCTTGCTGAAGTGAGGGCAATGAGGAAGATGACCTTCCATGTGAGAAACTTAAGTGAGGTAGTGGCTAGATGTTCAAAAGGCAGCTTGAGAAGCTGCCCTAGAACACCGAGGTCCCATGCCACTGGAGGTGGCTTAATGGGAGGCTTGGTTAATAGAAGACCGCTCATGAAGCATGCTACGAGCGGCTGAGAAGAGATGGATTGGCCATCTAAGGGCATGTGAGAGGCCGCAATTGCACTTAGGTGTACTCTTACCGAATTGGTTTTGAGACCAGAATTAGAGAGGTGGAGGAGATACTCAAGCAGAGCCTCCACTGGAGTTGAGAAGGGATTAAGATTCTTCTGAGAACACTAGAAAAAGAGAACCTACACCAACTGAAAGCATAGGACCACCTGATGGATGGCGTCCTAGAACCTAAGAGGATGTCCTTAACATCCTGGGGAAGGTTAATGCCTTGGAAAGCTAAGCCTTCAGCAACCATGCTGTGAGATGAAGAGATTGCAGATTGGGATGGAGTAGCATCCCTACCTCTTAAGAGAGAAGATCTGGAGCAGAGCTCAGATCTATGGGTTCAGTCTGAGACAGATGTAGAAGGAGAGGGTACCACGGCTGACATGGCCAGCGTGGAGCTATGAGTATCATGAAGCCCCTGTCCCTCTAGAGTTTGAAGAGAGTCTTGGGAATTATGGGAATAGAAAGGAAGGCATATAGGAAGCCTTGACCCCAGTGGAGATGAAAAGCATCCACTTGCTGGCTGTCCGGTGTAGGAGTCCTGGAACAGAAGTGAGGGAGCTTGGCATTCTGAGGACTTGCAAACAAGTCTCTCTCTCGAGTCCCCCAGATCTGAAAAATGGGAGATATTTTGTCTACATGAAGGGACCACTTGTGGGGGAGAAGGATTTGACTTAGTCTGTCCGCTAAGACATTGTGCTTACCCGGGAGATACACCGCATGGAGGTGAATGTGATGATGTATGGCAAAGGACCAGAGATGTAGAGCCCTGCTGTAGAGGGTCCAAGAACCTGTTCCGCCTTGCTTGTTCATGTAGAATATGGCTATGTAATTGTCGGTTTGGACTAGGACTCTGCGGCAATGAAGATGGGTCCTAGAAGGCACAGAGCACTGAGAATGGCTATGAGTTCCAAGAGATTTATGTGGAGTTGTGACTCCTGCTGAGAGCAGAGTCCTTCAGTGGAGAGAGATCCCGGATGGGCTCCCCAACCCAGTTTGGACACATCTGTCATCAGGGTACATTGATGTGCTGGCATCTGAAAAGGTGACCCTGCAAGGGGATTTTCTGGGGATCGCCACCACTGGAGAGATGAGATCAGAAGGGTAGAGACTTATCTTGCCCCCTAGGCAACCTGATGCTTGAGACCACTGGGATGCCGGTGTCCATTGGGCTGTGCACATGTGTAGATGGGCATATGGAACTACATACACTGTTGATGTCATATGACCCAGAAGTTATAGCATTTCTCAAGCAGTAAGACAGCATCTCAAGCATACCTCAAGAACTAACTGATTGAGTCAAGCACAGCGGAGCTGGGGCAAAAATGCTCTTGACTGTTGAGTATTTAAGAAGGCCCCTATGAACTCTAGAGTTCGAGAGAGCATGGATTCACCAGAGGCAGGTCTTGTCAGACAAATCTAATTGATTTCTTTGACTGGGTGACCAGGGAGTTGGACCGAGGGAGAGCTCTAGATGTGGTGTATTTAGATTTCAGTAAAGCCTTTGACACTGTTCCTCACAGGCGACTTATAAACAAACTGAGCACCCTAGAGATGGATCCTAAAGTTATTGTTTGGGTTAGAAATTGGTTGGGTGGGAGGCGACAAAGGGTACAGGTAAATGGAACTCACTCTGAGGAGAAGGATATTACCAGTGATATGCCCCAGGGATCTGTCCTTGGTCCGATTCTTTTTAACATCTTTGTTAGTGATATAGCGGAAGGGCTGTCGGGTAAGGTTTGCCTCTTTGCAGATAATACCAAAATCTGCAATAGAGCAGACACCCAGGAAGGTGTAGATAACATGAGGAGGGATCTAGCTAAGCTTGAAGAATGGTCTAGAATTTGGCAGCTGGGATTTAATGTTAAAAAATGTAAGGTCATGCATTTGGGCTGCAGCAATCCAAGGGAGCAATACAGTACAGGAGGTGAAGTACTTTTGTCCATTAAAGAAGAGCAGGACCTAGGTGTGGTTGTGTCTGATGATCTTAAAGTAGCTAAACAGGTAGAAAAGGTGACGGCAAAAGCTAGAAGGATGCTTGGGTGCACATGGAGAGGAATGGCTAGCAGAAAAAAGGAGGTGATAATGCCTCTGTATAAGTCTTTGGTGCAACCTCATTTGGAGTATAGTGTGCAATTCTGGAGACCGCACCTTCAAAAGGATGTGAACAGGATGGAGTCGGTGCAGAGGGTGGCTACTAAAATGATTAGTGGGCTTCATTATAAAGCATATGAGGACAGACTTAAGAATCTTAATATGTACACCTTAGAGGAAAGGCGGGATAGAGGTGATATGATTGAAATGTTTAAATACCTCCATGGCATAAATGTTCAGGGAGAGAGCCTCTTTCAATTGAAAGCCAGTTCTGCTACGAGGGGACATGGGATGAGGGTGAAGGGAGATAGATTCAGGAGTGATATGCGGAAATATTTCTTTACGGAAAGAGTAGTGGATCCATGGAATAGTCTCCCAGTGGAGGTGGTAGAGATGAGGACAGTAACTGAATTCAAAAAAGCATGAGACCAACACAGAGGATCTCTAAAGGTAAAAAGTGGACTGTTGTAGTTGTTGATATGGAAGGACAGACTAGATAGGCCATGTGGTCTTTTTCTGTCATCATGTTTCTATAAGTTGGAACTTGGGAAGATTTATGACGGTGAGAAGTACATTGATAAGATGCTTCTTGCAGCAACCAAGCTCTGCAGCAGAGGAGAAGATGGGTGCCAACAGAGTGTCGATGGTTGGACACAAGTCACCAGGGCCTGCAAAATCACCAATCCAACTTCTCCAGCCCTTGAATTGAAGAACCATTATGCAGCCCTGGAAGTGGAGGAGGTGAAAGCATCCCTGGAAAGGGAAGAACCAGAGCTCAAGTACCCCAAAGTTGCAGAATCAGTGACCAGATGGAAACAAAGGGTAGTGGTGGTTGGAGACTCTCTGAGGGGTACTGAGGCGTCCATCTGCCGACCAGACTTGATGTCCAGAGAGGTATGCTGTCTGCCTGGTGCCAAAATCCAAGATGTTACGGAGAGTTTGCCGAGACTCATCAAGCCCACTGACTATTGCCCAATGTTGCTAATCCATGTTGGAACAAATGATACTGCCAGGTATACCTC
Source organism: Ichthyophis bannanicus (assembly GCA_033557465.1). Lineage (NCBI taxonomy): Eukaryota > Metazoa > Chordata > Amphibia > Gymnophiona > Ichthyophiidae > Ichthyophis > Ichthyophis bannanicus. The sequence goes on from CM066045.1 coordinate 160,177,415, forward strand.
GGAACGTATCAAAAGTGCCTTCATAGCTCTGGAACAGAGGGTGAAGCAGTTAGGTGCACAGGTGGTGTTCTCTTCAATCCTCCCTGTTGAGGGTAAAGGCCAAGGCAGAGAGGCTCGCATCCTAGAGATGAATGCATAGCGGCGTGGATGGTGTCATCGAGAGCGTTTTGGTTTCCTAGACCATGGGATGCTGTTCCAAGGGTTGCAGAGCAGAGATGGCATCCATCTGTCCAAGAAAGGTCAACGCATCTTCCCGTAGTAGACTGGCTAATCTACTGAAGAGGGCTTTAAACTAGATTCGTTGGGGATAGGTGAAGAAAGCCCCCATGTAAGTAAAAGCCCCCAGGTAGGTGATACATTAAATACCTTTATGGAAATGGGTAACAGGGGTAACATATGGAAAGCAGTGTGTATAAATGCCCGTAGCATGGGAAATACGATCCCTGATGAAGCAGCTTTGGTGGGAGTGGCTGACTTGGATTTAATGGCAGTTACAGAAACATGGTTCACAGAAAAACTACTATTAAAGCTTTGGAATTACAGAGCTTAAAAGGGAGAGAGGAGGCATTGTGGGTTAAACTAGAAAGAGAGAAAGAGAAATCTATTTGCATTGGTGTGATATACAGACCCTCCCTCACAAGAGGAAGAGGTGGACAGAGTTAATTGAAGACATATGCAGCATTGCTAGGAAAGGGAAAGTGCTACTGATAGGAGATTTCAATATGCCAGATGTTCATTGGCACATTCCTGCTGCAGTATCATTTAGAAGTAAGGAGATCCTGGATTCTCTACAGGGAGAACTATTCAGGCAATTGGTAACAGACCCCACACGTGAAGGGGCCATACTTGACTTGGTGCTTACCAATGGTGAAAGTGTTTGATGATGTAGTGGGAGATCATTTTGCATCCAGTGATCACCAGATGGTGTGGTTCAGTATTAGGACTAGGGCTGTTAGAATCCATTCAAAGGTGAGGATCTTAGACTTTAGGAAAACTAACTTTGCCAAGATGGCCCAATACCTCAGGGAGTTGTTAGTGCGATGGGAACAGCTGGGGGGGGATGTAGAAAAACAGTGGGCAAAACTGAAAGGGGATATTTTAAGGGCAACCAACCTTTTTGTTAAAATGGTAAATAAAGGTAAAAGGAAAAGGAGACCGCTATGGCTTTCGAAAGAAGTAGCTGAAAAAGTGAAGAAAAAGAGGGAGGCCTTCATAAAATACAAGAGATCACAGAGAGAGGAAGACAGGCATCAGTATTTGGAAAAACTTAGAGAAGCTAGCAAAGTAGTCAGGAAGGCAAAGATTCAAGAGGAGGAGGAAATAGCCAATGCAATAAAAAGGGGGCTAAGACTTTTTCAGATATATTAGTGAGAAGGGAAAAAGTGGTATTGTCAGACTCAAGGGTGCAGGGGAGGAATATATAGAAGCTCATAAGGATAAAGCGGAATTGCTTAACAAATATTTCTGTTTTGTGTTCACAGATGAAGAACCAGGAGCAGGACCTCAGAAAACACCCACAAACAGGAACAGAAGCGAGGGACATCTTGAACAATTTTCAGAAGACTGTGTTCGTGAGAAACTAGCTCAACTTAAAGTAGACAAAGCGATGGGACCGGATGGGATACACCCTAGAATACTGAGGGAACTTGGGGACGGTTCTAGCAGCTCCACTGACTGACCTTTTCAATGCCTCATTGGAGTCAGGAGTGGTGCCAAAGGACTGGAGAGAGACTCATGTGGTGCCTTTACACAAAAGCAGAAGCAAGATGTGGTTGAAAACTACAGGCCAGTTAGCTTAACTTTGGGGGTGAGTAAATTATTGGAAACGCTGCTAAAAGAGAAAATATTGACGTTTCTGGAGTCCAGCGGACTACAGGATCCAAGGCAGCATGGATTCACCAGAGGCAGGTCTTGTCAGACAAATCTGACTGATTTCTTTGACTGCGTGACCAGGGAGTTGGACCAAGGGAGACCCCTAGATGTGGTGTATTTAGATTTCAGTAAAGCCTTTGACACTGTTCCTCACAGGTGACTTATAAACAAACTGAGCACCCTAGGGATGGACCCTAAAGTTACTGCTTGGGTTAGAAATTGGTTGGGTGGGAGGCGACAAAGGGTACAGGTAAATGGAGCTCACTCTGAGGAGAAGGATATTACCAGTGGTGTGCCCCAGGGATCTGTCCTTGGTCTGATTATTTTTAACATCTTTGTAGTGATATAGCGGAAGGGCTGTCTGGTAAGGTTTGCCTCTTTGCGGATGATACCAAAATCTACAATAGAGTAGATACCCAGGAAGGTGTAGATAACATGAGGAGGGATCTAGCTGAACTTTAAGAATGGTCTAGAATTTGGCAGCTGGGATTTAATGTTAAAAAATGTAAGGTCATGCATTTGGGCTGCAGCAATCCAAGGGAGCAATACAGTATAGGGGGTGAAGTACTTTTGTCCACTAAAGAAAAGCGGGACCTAGGCGTGGTTGTGTCTGATGATCTTAAAGTAGCTAAACAGGTAGAAAAGGTGACGGCAAAAGCTAGGAGGATGCTTGGGTGCATATGGAGAGGAATGGCTAGCAGAAAAAAGGAGGTGATAGTGCCTCTGTATAAGTCTTTGGTGTGACCTCATTTGGAGTATAGTGTGCCATTCTGGAGACTGCACCTTCAAAAGGATGTGAACAGGATGGAGTCGGTGCAGAGGGTGGCTACTAAAATGATTAGTGGTTTTCAATATAAAGCATGAGGACAGACTTAAGGATCTTAATATGTACCCCTTAGAGGAAAGGCAGGATAGAGGTGATATGACTGAGATGTTTAAATACCTCCGTGGCATAAATGTTCAGGGAGAGAGCATCTTCCATTGAAAGCAAGTTCTGCTACGAGGGGACATGGGATAAGGGTGAAGGGAGATAGATTCAGGAGTGATATGCAGAAATATTTCTTTACGGAAAGAGTAGTGGATCCGTGGAATAGTCTCGCAGTGGTGGTGGTAGAGATGAGTACAGTAACTGAATTCAAAAAAGCATGGGACAAACACAAAGGATCTCTAAAGGTAAAAGGGAGACTGTTGTAGTTGTTGATATGGAAGGACAGTCTAGATAGGCCATGTGGTCTTTTTCTGTCGTCATGTTTCTCTTACAATCCAGAGTATGGAGAGCAGCTGCCGTTTTGTTGGCATGGGGCAATAGAAAGAAAGTGGGAAGCACCACCTCTTGGTTGATGTGGCATGCAGATACCACCTTTGGGAGGAATTCTGGGTGGTTGTGAAGCAAAATCCTGTTCTTGTAGAACCTGGTGTAGGGTGGCTCAGCCAAGGCCTGATGCTCACTGAAACTGTGGGCAGAGGTGAGTGCCACCTGGAAGACTACCTTCTAGGAAAGGTAATGCAAATGGCAGGTAGCCAGATGTTCAAAAGGTGGCTTGGTAAACTGTGCCAAAACCACATTGAGGTCCCATCCTTCTGGAGGCAGGCAGATGGGAGGCTTAGAGAGCAGGCTGCCAGGCATAAATCAAGTAATGAGGGTCTGTGCAGAAAGATTTTCCCTCTATGATGGTGCACCAAAAGCACGCTCAGGTATAATGACTTGGACTTCAGTTGGTATCTGAGGTGAATTAAGTACTGCAGCACTGTGTGCACTTGGCAGAATGGCTCAATGCATTGCTCTACACATCACACTTGGAATCTGCACCACTTGGAGTAGGCCAGTCTTTTGGAGTCCTTACAAGAGGCTAGGAGGACTTCTTCCACCTCCTTTGGGAGGTTGAAAGGGGCTAAGGCTATCTGTTCAGCAGTCATGCTGTTAACATCAGAGACCCCAGATTGGGGTAAAGTGAGCCCCAGGCCATTCTACAGAGGGGACGCCAAGGAGTTTCTCCTGGACACACTGCTCGAGGTCTGATGCCCGACGACAGGCCTGGCGTCGAGCACTGATGCCTGTGGTGGCCACACCCACATTGGACTCAAAGCAGTCGTAAGTGGTCCAAGACATGAACTTCAAGCACTCCGACACTTCATGAGTGTTTGGAATTGCTGGAGGTGATCTCCACTGAGATCCGCCAAGAAACCTGTGAGTTCTTTTGCCAGGTCTCAGATACATGCCGATATACAGCTGGTAGGCTTGGATTCGCTATCCAGCATCAAGCCCTGGTAGCATTTATGTCCAAGGTTGTGGAACTCCCTGCCCAGGGGTATGGAGGAATAAGTCTTTGGGCTCTTCTGCCAGTGCATGGTCGACTACCACCATAGAGGTGTGTAAGAGTTACGCTTTTCTGAATCCAGGGTCCTGTTGGACCCAGTACATGGTGCCGAGGTATCGACTAACTACTGGCAGAGATGCCAGTGTCTCTCACATTTGAAGGAGGAGCCATCGGAGGATGATGGGACAGGGACAGTCAAGGCCTCCTTAAGTGGAGCCTCATATTGGAGGATTTCAAGCTCCTCTGTGCAAGGGTCCTCCTTCGACTCCATGGTGAGGGATAAGGCTTTTGACAAGTCCCGAACGAACTCTAGGAATGATGTGTCCTCAGGCAGGGACCAGCACCGCAACACTGGGGAAGACAGGTCTCCTTGGATTCCCAGTGAGAGTAATTTGTCAAGGATTCAGGGATCAATGGTGCCTGGGGTGCAAGGCCCAGGTCCTGCCATCGGTGACTCGTGACAGCTGCTTGGCCAGAGCCACAGCACTCACTAGGGAGGATCTCACTCCCAAAAGCCAGAGCGGGATCAAGACTCTTGCTGAGGATCAGCTTGAGGATCATTTCATCGGCCTGGGGATTCAGAGATAGAGATCCCTGTGGTCTCGGCACCAGCACCAGCGGGGCTGAGCATCGACACATGCTACAAGGCAACAAAGGCAGTGACACAGAGTTCCAATGCCATCATCCCGGCTTCCCACTCAGGAGTTGCAGCCTTTGACACAAACACTGGGGTGACCGGGTCAGGTATCAGAAAGGAGAGGAAGTCCTCAATGCAACAAGTCTTGGGGAGTCCATGACCCATCATCAGAGGCCTCAGCATCTGTTCAGGGCACCTTCACCGGCTGCTCCGACTCCTGATACCCTCCGTGGGCTGTGGGACCTGGCACAGGACATGCCGTGTGTGTCAGTCCCAGGATGGGGTCCTAGAGGATTATTTTTTCTTGCGCTCCTGCTCCTAGGAACCCTTGTCGAAATGTCCGTGGATCTGATCGAGCGCTGCAGGAGCTTTTCACGACTCTGACCCACACAGGGCCTTAAAGCGTGAGGCTACAAAGGATATACTGGGACAGAATCTGACCTGTGGAAGATGTTTTGCATCTGCTGACAACTTTGTATGGCCTTCACAGACATCATTTTGCATAGGGTGCAGACCTCCGAGTCATGGTCAGCAACTAGACACAGGAGGTAGCCATCGTGTGTATCAGTGAGGGACATATTCCTTGCGTACCAATCACACTTTCAACCCACTGGCCATAGGGGCAAAAAGGACCCCTGTGAGATTGAAGACCCTCAATGCAGCCAGCAGTTAGAAAAGGGCACAAAACCATGCTGGAAGAAAAAATAACTGTTTCAAGACTCAATCCCAGGGCAACGGGGCTCGGAGACATGAAAGGGACCAGCGCTAACCGGAGAAAGACGGCTTTATGAACAAAAAAAAAAAAATATGTTATTAAACTTTTATCCAGGTGGGGGGGGAAAAAAAAAAAAAAACAGACATCCGTTAAGCTCTGTGGAAAAAGGAAGACTGAGTAAGATGGCACCCTTAAGCAGGAAGGGTATCATGCATGCATGGTGGCATGTCCCAAAGGCTTTCTTTGGAAGCTGAGGAGATGCTTCCACAGGGCTCCGTCAGCACAGATATCACCCATATGTGAGGACAGTCTTCCTGCTTCATCCTGGAGAATGCTCCAGGTCAGAAGACAAACTAGGAAACCTGGTGGACTCCAATACCCACAGCCACTGCTCTAGAGCCTGTTCTCAAAAGCATCATATGTCACCTTAACCCAGGAACTTTGAGAAGTCTCTGCCATGGTCCACCAGAGTACGATAATGCTCTAGTTTCACTGGAAGGAGGAATGGGCACAAATCGGCAAAATCACACATGACATCCTTCAAGAACATGCTCATGTAGAGTTGGTAAGTGTACTCTAGCCCTGTGCATGGAGTTCTGGAAGCACCTCCTTCAAGAGTTGTCCAACATCCAATCCTGCTCTTGGGAAAAGTCGACAACTCAGCCCAAGTGCTGAAGGAATGTCTCCACCTGATCCTCATGTAGAGACACTGCCCTGATTAGCCAGTCATTCAAATAACGTTGAATCCATTACCCCCCCCCCCCCCCTTCTTGTGCAGGGCCACTACTACCACCTTGGTAAAAGTATAGGGAGCCGTGGCCAAGCTGAAGGGTAGGGCCTAAAACTTAAAATAACCCATGCACACTGCAAAGCAGAGGTAGCACAGATGCTCAGGATGATTGATAATAAGGTTGTACACCTAAAAATGATCAAAGGACATTAAATATTCCCTGAAGCACCGCCACTATTACTGACAGTCTCTATATGGAAGCGTAGCGTGGCATGCAAAGAGCTCTGTTGACCTTTTTGAGATCCAAAATACACCAAAGGTTCCCTTACTTGTAGGGCATTATGAAGTAAATATAGTACTGTCCTAGTCCCCATTAAAGCAGCTGTTCTCGTCTCCACCAATGTTTGTGCCTTTCTAGGCACTCTGCACAGAAACTTCATAAAAAATTGTCAAAGGTCAGACCAGCTCAAGAGCTTATCTATCCCAAATCGCTTCCAGAACACACTGTTCTGATGTTACCTGGGCCCACGTGGAGTAAAACCTCTGCAGATGATCACCCACTGGGACTACTGCGGCCTGGATCCCAAAATCTCATTAAGACAAATTAGTCATTAGTGGCCCCAACAGTCCTCTCTACCCCCTCTGTGGCTATCATGAAAGGACGGACCGACCGACCCAGAGGGATAAGTCTCAACCGCTGGAATGAACCACCTCAGCTGGGATGAAGATATCAGGGACTCAATACTGATCCTTTGAGAAAGAGGAAAAAAAATAGATCCCAATGACTTGCCCTCAGATGAGGCATCTTAGAATCACCTAAATACTTCACTAGCTTCCCTAGAGCCTCCCCAAAAAGAGTAATTTACCATCAAAATGGAAGCTTACTAAGTCAGGTTTTGGATTGTATTGCCACTGACCAAGTGCACAACCACAACAGTCAGTCCATCATCACTAGTGAAGACATTTTGGCTGAGGCCCAAATCAGATCATAAAGGGCATCTGCCAGGAAAGCTGATGCCAAACTCAAGGCAGGCCGGATCCCTTTCAGAGGTTAGGGGCCCTCTGAGCACTCTCCAGCAACCTCTGCTACTACTACTACTACTACAGGAATACCTAAGCTGCATATGCCCCACAGATCACCACCTGCAAGGCCAAAACTGAGACCTCGAATGATTGCTTCAAAGCAGCCTCAAGTCTATGATCCCGAGCATCCTTCAGCACAGCACCCTCTTCAACAAGAACTGTGGACCTCAGTCACACCTGTTAAGCGTGCATCCATCTTTGGCAGCCATAACAGCTCCTAATCATCCAGTGGACTAGGATACAAATAAGCCATAGACCTAAATCAAAGATCAGCATCTGGAGAATCACACTGCGCTGTTATAAGCTCCTTTAAAATTATTTATAGCATGAACAACAAAGGCAGGTAACGTACACATCATGACAAGCCAGAAAACCTATGCAACAAATTAAAAACAAAAAATAAATACAATCTAAACAAAAAATTAAAACTACCACCATCTGAAACACTATCTGGATCATATTACACCAAAAACAATTGCCTAATGTACTTACCCACGCCATCAAACAAAAACAAGAAAGGCTTTCTGGAATAAATATTTCCTTTTCGCCGAAAAACCATCAACTCTGCTTCAAGCTCGTAACTCATTAGGGGCAAGGATTTCAGATCCCTTCCAAAGGATCTTCCTTCCAACATGTGTTAATGTGGGCTGATCCACTGCTATATTGAAAGCTGTCAGGGTCTGGGAAATGAGTGAAGCCAACTCATACCTATGGAAGGCTATCACCATAGAGGAGTCCTCACCTGCCAGCATCTCATCTTCTTCTAGCTCATCTTCCAAGGCCCTATCCTAGTGCTCCGAAGGACCTTAAAGAGGGTCCTCAGAGTCCCACAATGCGTAGTTACTCACCTGTAACAGGTGATCTCTGGGAACAGCAGGAGTAAGCCTTCACATATGGGTGAATGTCACTGACTAAGCCCACACAGGAACACTCACCAGCGGCCAATAGTAAAGCCTTTGGGAGCACTCCACCTCACCTACATACCTGCCTTCCCAACTCCTCTCCTCAGTTGAGTTCGTAGCCAAGAGGAAGAAAAATAAAAGAACCTTACAACTCCTCAGGGAGGAGGGTGGGTTGTGAAAACCAAATTCCTGCTGTTTCCAGAGATCACCTGTTACAGGTGAGTAAAGCGTAGTTACGCATCTGTAATAAGACAGGAGTGATGTGATCAGATCCTGCAGTGTCCGTGATGATGCGTGCTGCAGTGTTTTGCACCATTTGAAGTGGGTGTATGGTCTGCTGGAGGAGGCCCTGGTATAGCGATTTTCAATAGTCAAGCAGTTATCACATATGTAGAGATGTCTCTTGTGGAGACCAGATGCCCTGGGTGGAGAGATCTTGTAGATGAGCTCCCCAACCCCTTGGAGAGGCATTTGTTGTAAGGGTTGCTTGGGGTAGTGACTGTTGAAAGGGGGACCCCAGCAACAGATTTGGAGTGGACTTCCACCACTGGAGAGACCAGGAGAGGCGACTGGAGGTTGCTATTTTGTCTGACAGGCACCCTGATGCCTGGGTCCACTGGGTGGACAGAGTCCACTGAGCTGCCCTCATGTGAAGGCGAGCGTAAGGAACCACATGCACGGTGGATGCCATGTGGCCTAACAGTTGTAACATTTCTCGAGCAGTTAAATGGGACTTTAACTGGATTTGTGAGGCTAACTGCACCAAGCGTAGGCAACAGGCCTGGGGAAGATAGGCCCTTGCAGTTGTGGTATCCAGGAAGGCCCCTATGAACTCTAATGACTGAGTAGGGGTGAGATGGGATTTTGGGATGTTTATTACAAGTCCCAGATACTGAAGAACACGCCTTGTGCAGGCTAGGGAAGTCTGGGCCTCTGACTGGGACGGAGCTCGGATGAGCCAGTCGTCCAGATATTGGAATACAAATATTCATGGAGTGCGTAGAAATGCAGCTACTACTGCCATGCATTTTGTGAACACTCTTGAAGCAGAGGCCAGACCGAAAGGAAGCACTCTGTATTGGTAGTGCTTTCCTTGATAAAGGAACCGAAGGAACCTTCTGTGTGTTGGATGGATGAGGACATGGGTGTACGCATCCTTGAGATCTAGAGAACAAAGCCAATCCTGACTGAAGGTATGGAAGGAGAGCACCGAGAGAAATCATCTTGAATTTCTCCTTGCATAGAAACTTGTTCAATTCTCTGAGATCTAATATGGGTCTGTAGCCCCCTGTTTTCTTTGGGATAAGAAAATAGGGGGAGTAGAACCCTGAGCCCTGTTGAAGAAGGGGTACTTCTTCTATTGCCCTTTGAGCAAGAAGGGTAGCAATCTCCTGACCCAGAAGGTCGAGGAGAGATGTTGAAGAATTGAACTGTCTCACCATGGTGTGAGGAGGAAGGTTTAAGAAATGAAGCTTGTACCCCTCCCTTATGATGGAGAGGGTCCATTGCTCTGCCGTGACTTGCTCCCATCTGGGAGCAAAGTGGGCTAACCTTCCTGGAATGGTGAGAGGCTCTGGTTCTTCTAGAGCCAGAAAGCCTAAGTTCTCTAGATGTAAGTCAAAGGCCCTGAGGAGGCTGAGGCTGTTGGGCCGTAGTAGTCCTTGCAGCCTTAGGCTTGGCTTGTTTAGGTTGTTGCTGACGCTTTGCAGCAAAACGACCTGCAGAAGATGCCTGCTGACAATAAACAGGATAATATTTCCCCTTTTTGGGAAAGAAAGCCTTTTTGAAAAACCTAACAGAAGCAGAGGTAGACTTTGAAAGTCTATCTAAGGCAGAATTCTCAGCATCCATCTAAGTGGCCTTTGCTTGCCAATCTTTGCCAAAAAGGTTTTCACCTGTACAATGAAGATTTCCTAATCCATCCTGGACCCAGGGTTCCAAATCAGAAGCTTGTAACCAAGCAACTCTGCATGCACCTATGGCAATAGCAGAGGCTCTGCTGGCACACTCAAAAGAGTCAAAGGCTGCACGGTTGGAAAATTTGGAAACATCCTGGGCATGTTTAAGCCAGGTGAGAAATTCCTCCCTTTTATCTTCTGAGATAAAAGGAGATAAAGTTTGCAGATGATCTGTAACTTCCTTTAGAAACATCCCCATATAGAGACTATAGGAGTTGATTCTGGCAACATGCATATTGGCCTGGAAAATTCTCCGGCCAAAAGCATCCAAGGTTCTGCATTCTCTTCCTGGAGGATTAGATGAGTGTCTTTTTGCACTCTTTATCTTCTTCATAGCAGACTCCACCACAATAGAGTGGTGAGGAAGCTGAGTCTTATGAAAGCCAGGACAAGGAGGAACACGGTACATGGTGTCCAACCTACGAGAATGAGGGGAGATAGTAAGAGGTGTCTCCCATATGCCCAACATGTGATCATAAAGGATCTCATGAATTGGTAAAGTAGCTGCCTCTTTAGGAGCCTTAGGATATTGTAAAATATCCAATTTCTTGGCTCTAGGCTCTGATTCAGGGGCCATTGAAATGGAGAGGCCCCTGGCCACTTCCCTAATGAAGTCTTGAAAAGACAAGTCTTCTGGAGGAGACATTCTTCTTTTTGGAGAAGAGGGCTCCTGAGGAAGGAGTACCGCTGCTTCGACAGAAGCCTCTGATTCATCAGAGTCTTCGGAGGAATCGAAGTATCGCCTGTCTGGATGCTCCTGCAGAGCCCGATACGCGTACTGAGTGGTATCGACATCGGGAGTGATCGGTACCGATGGGCATTACAGAACAAGGTACCGCTGCAGTCGACACCGGAGCCGATGTCGATGCAATCGGTACCGGCACCGGAACCGATATCGGTGCCGGTGCCGGAACCGACAACGGAGTTTGTTGCGGTACCGGCGGCGTCGCAGCTTGTATGAATGCCGTGATGGCACGCTGCATGGTCAGAATATTCTGATCCATCGACGCAACCAATGTCTGGATGTCGGTACCAGTGGAAACCACCAGTACCCCAGAACACGGCAACAGGTGATCGGTCGAGGCCACGCCATCGATGTCAACCTGTGACCCCATAGATGAAGCTTTGGAAGCCGGAGCTTCCCGCCGGGGTAATTTTGCCGGTGCGGGATCCTCGAGAGCAAGCCCGGAGGCATCTCGATACTTAGAGGGAGCTCTACCCTTCGAGGACCGGCTGGACTTATGTTTGTTTACCTGAGATCCATGGGAGGAAGAAGCAGCCCTGGAAGATGTCGATGCCACCGAAGCTGCATCAGAGGGAAACAGGGTACTGAGCTTGGCCGCTCGATTCTGTTGACCTCTTTTAGACATCATGGAACAGGACTCACAATCCGTGATGGAGTGGTCAGGACCCAAACATTTTAGACACCAGTCATGGGTGTCGTGATAGAAAGAGTACCGCTGCACTTCGTGCACTTTTTAAACCTGGAAGCGGGCTTTTCCATGAGGAAAATTTTTCTAGGCCTAAGGCCCAAAAGGAAAAAATGCACAGAAGTGGGAAACGGTAGTTTTTTGTTTTTTTTTTATTTAAAGAAGAAAGAAGAAAAGACCGGCGGTACCAGTCCGACGTCGAAGAAGGCAGACGCGCGACCAAAGAAATAAAAGAAAATAAAGAACTTCTTCAGCGGTGACAGGAACACGACCTGCTGGCTCCGTGGAAAAGAAGAACTGGAGAGAGGCGGTTGGGAAATGCGGGAAGGCAGCGCGTAGGCGCTGTGGGATGCTCCCAAAAGCTTTCTTTCTGGACGCTGGGGAGTGTTCCCGCGCAGGCTCCGTCGGTACCGACGATACCCATATGTGAAGACTCATTCCTGCTTGTTCCTGGAGATTATAGTCTTCACATATGGGCACTGTCGGTAGCAACAGAGCCTATTGGAAAGCTTTTGGGAGCACTCCACTGCACCTGTGCGACTGCCTTCCCACCTCCCTTGTTTCAGTTGAGTTTGTTGCTGATAAGAGTAAATGAAACCCTTTAATTCCTAGGGGAAGAGGGTGAAGACTAAACTACTGCTGTTCCCAGAGATCACTTGTTACAGGTGTTTAACTACACCATCTCCAGGAACAAGCAGGAATTAGTCTTCACATATGGGACTCCCTAGCTCCTGATGCTAGATAAAGTGACCGCAGAACCAGTAGATGTTCACCTCGGAAAAGGTGATTCTACATGGATTTCTGGTATACTCAAATTCCAGGACAGATGGTAGGAGTTGTATCTAAGTCTGAAAGAGGAGCTGGAGTACAGCCTGACCAAACATGGCATCCCAACAGGAGTCCTTGTCCAGACAATAATGGGCATCAAAGGTATAGAAGACCGACCAAGTTGCTGCCTTGCAAATTTTGTCAATGACTACAGAGTGTAGGTTTGGCATAGAGGTGGCCATGGCGCAACCGTTGTGAGCAGTGACATGCCCTTCCAGGGAGAGTCCTGCTTTCTCTTAAGCAAATGACATGCAGTCAGCTATCCATCTGGAGAGCATATGCTTAGAAACAGGTAGTCCCAGGTGACCAGCGTCAAATGAGAAACAACTGTGAGGCTTTGCATTTACAGACAGAAAGCCAAGAGTGTGTAGAGTTGCATCCGCTCAAGACGCATGTGGTTTAGGAAAAAAACTGGAAGGTAAATTGACAAATTTAAATGGAAAGGAGACACTACCGTTGACAAAGTATTGATGAGTACGAAGGACTACTTTGTCACATTGGAAGCGGGTATAGGGTAGATCTGCCAAAGCCTGAAGCTCACTAATGCATCTAGTTATTATTTATTTATTTATTTATTACAGTTGCTTATATACCGCACTATTCGGTATCAGCGCGGTTTACAGTATAACAAAAACAACCTAAACACAATTTGTTTGGTTTTACATAGAACAGGAATAACAACTTGGATAATGGGGTTTATATATATAAATGAGTGGTCACTTAAATAACAGGGTTGGATTATATACATGAAATTTTAGTTGCACTGAGTTATATGTAACACAATGCTTAATTTAGGACGGAATTTGTCTGATCTGCAGGAAGGAGCTTGGGACTGTGGTAAAGGCTTAGATTGGGTGTTATTAGGTGGGTATTTTAGGTTCCATTGCTGGCTGGGTAGAATTGGCAGAATAGGTGAAACTTGATTGCCTTCCTGAATTTAGTTAGGTCTGCAATAGCTCGAATGTCAGATGGTAATGCATTCCAGCATTTGGGGACGTAAAGACTGAAGGCTCTGTTTGCCGTTGAACAGTTGCATTTGGTCAACATCTTCGGTGTTAATAGTAGATTTGACGCTGTTGATCTTCTGGATCTGTTGGGTGGCACGGTTTGGATCAGATCAGTAAGTGCAGTAGAGGAAATGCGGTTGATGGCCTTGAATGAGAGAAGTAAAGTTTTGAAGATAATTCTTCCGTGTATTGGTAGCCAGTGAAGCTGTTTCAGAATAGGAGTAATATGTTCACTTCTGGATGCACCATGGAGGATTCTTGCTGCAGCATTCATGGCCAGTTGTAAAGGGTGTAAAGTGGAATGAGGGAGACCTTGTAAAATGGAATTAGCAAAGTCAAAATGCGGCAGGATCAGAGCTTGATATATGGTCCGGAAATCATCTGGGTCCAGTAGGGAGCGCAGATGCCTGAGTGAGCGGATTTTGAAATATACAGCTTTGACTATGTTGCTTATATGAGTTTTCATGTTCAGATGTTGGTCTAAGGTGACCCCCAAGTATTTTATTGTTTCTTTGGTTTGTAGTTCAGCTTCCTTGACTCTTACGTGAGATGGTGGAATAAAGTTGGGATCTCTGGAGATGAACAGTACCTCCGTTTTCTTGTGCTGGATACGGAGGTTTTGTGATTGTAGCCAGTCTGATATTGCATTGAAGCATTCTACAAGTGGTGTAAGGTCCATTTGCACAGTCAAGAAAGGCATATATAAGAGGATGTCATCTGCGTATATCAGACAGCTCACGTTAAATGATCTAATGATATTGCAGATGGGCTGCATGTATATGTTAAATAATAGAGATGATAATGAAGATCCTTGAGGCACACCTTGTGTTTGATGGAAATGTTTTGATTCTTCTGAACCGGATTTAACGTATTGCCACCTACCATCTAGGTAGGACTTGCACCAAGCAAGTGCAGAATTGCAGATTCCCTTTTCTTTCAGCCGCCCAAGAAGGAGCTCGTGATGTACCGAGTCAAAGGCCGCAGCAATGTCTAAAAAGATGAGCACAAAGCCTTGTCTAAAGTCATCAACGCCTGTGAGTATGCTGTTAAATAGAAATGTGAGAAGTGAAGTGAAGTTGAAGTGAAGGCAATTAGAAAAATAACCTTCCAAGAGGAACTTTAGTGAGGTCATGGCTAATGGTTCAAAGGGCAGCTTGAGAAGTTGCACTAGAACAACATTGAGGTCCCAAGCTACCGGAAGTGGCTTAATGGGTGGTTTGGACAGACCTCATGAAATGCACTACTAGCAGTTGCGTGGAGATGGGCTGTCCATCCAGTAGGCGCAATGACACGGAGGTGGACTGTCTCTGTCTTTAGACCTGTCAAGGACAGGTGGAGGAGATACTGGAGGTGTGACTATACTGGAGCAGAAAAGGGATCGAGATCCTTCTGAGAACACCAGACAGAGAGAGAATCTATGCCACTTAAAAGCATATGAACATCTGGTGGAGGGCTTTCTAGAAGCCAAAAGGATCTCTTTAACCTCTTGAGTAAGGTTGATGCCTTGTAAAGCTATGCTCTCAACTGGCAAGCTGTGAGGTGTAGACTGTGGATTGGGATTTAGTAGTGAGCTGTCATCCTGGGAGAGGAGATCAGGCACTAAAACAAACCGAAACAAGTAATAGAGCCTTCTCACTCTGTGCCCCCACATTATGGAACGCCCTCATGGAAAAGTTAAGATCTACCACAGATTTGACTATATTCAGAAAAAACCTCAAAACATTCATTTATAGAACATTTTGGTAGCCTAAAAGTAACTGAAAAATGCTACCCAACTTAGCCATCAATCATCTCTACGACGACTACATCTGAGCACTTACAACCACACCAATATAAACTTGCACACCGGACAGCTGACCAACCAGCTTTAAACATTTTGCTGTAAATATAGCATCTCCATGTTGTAAATAAGTTCATGTTATGACCTGAAGTAATCATCTGTATTTGTTACTGATTAATCCTAGTTCACCATGTCATTCTGTAATAGTTTCTAATTTTGTAATGTAATGGTTATTGTTCAATGTAAACCACTTTGATTATGTGAAATGTGGTATAAAAAACGAAACTAAAATAAATAATATTCCAATTGCAGAGGATGAGCGAGTCAGACGTACCAGCAGAGGAAACCATAGTTGCTGCAGCCAGTGAGGGGCTATGAGAATCAGAGACCTTGTAGGACTGAAGCTTGAAAAGCATCTTGGGAATGAGGGGTATAGGAGGGAAAGGAAAGCGTAGGTAGAAGGCATCCACTTGGTTGTTGTTTGTTGGAGTTTTTGTGCAGAAGCGAGAAAGCTTGGTATTTTGTGGAGACAAACAAATCTATGTCTGGAGTTCCCCAGGTCTGGAAGATGTAAGACATTGTGTCCGGATGGGGAGACCATTCATGGAGGAGGAGAATACAACTCAGTCTGTCTGCCAAGACAACGAACTCCCCTAGGGGGTACACAGCTTAGAGATATATTTGATGAGCAATGGCAAAGGGCCACAGGTGCAGAGCCTCCACACCGAGGGCCCAAGAGCCTGTCCCTCCCTGCTTGTTCACAAAGAACATGGCAACCCGATTGTCCGTCTTGACTAAGACTTCTTGTGCTCTGAAGTGGCATTGGAGTGGAGGAGTAGCCTAGTGGTTGGGGCAAGGTACTTCAGGCCGGAAGGTCGGGAGTTCAAATCCCACTAGAGGACAGCAACCTTGGGCCGGAAGGACTGGGGTTTCTAGTCCCACAGGTGCTACTTGTGGTCTTGGGCAAGCCACTTAACCCTTCATAGCCCATGTTCCCTGTAAGATAGTTATCTCCAAGTTATAATGCCCTGTTCAATGTAATTTCAGTTTGTTCAATGTAAACCGCACTGATGCAGAATAGCGCGGTATATAAGAGAATGTAAATAAATAATTAAAATAAGTGGAGGCATCTGAAGAGGTGATCCTATGAGCAGATTTTCTGGAAACAGCCACCACTGAAGGGATGTGGTTAGACAGGCAATGACTTGGATCCTGTCCTCGAAACAGCCCAAGGCCTGCTTCCACTGGGAGACTCGAGTCCACTGGGCAGACTACATATGTAGTCAGGCATATGGAACAACATGTACTGTAGAGGCCATGTGCCCAAGGAGCTGCAGCATCTATCAAGTAGTCAGATGGCCTCATAGGAGCGTCTGGGACAATAGTTTGACTAGACGGGCATAACAGAGCTGGGGCAGAAACACCCCGGGCTGTTGGGTGTCTAAGCAGGGCTCCGATGAACTCTAGCTTTTGAATTCAAGTGAGCTGGGATTTTGGGAAGTCTCACAAATCCCAAGTGTTGTAATACTGATGGTACGATGCAAGGAAAGCAGAACCTCTTGGGAGGTGTCTACTTTTATTAGCCAGTTGTCTAATTAAGGGAAGACAACCACTGTGCACTTTGTGAAGACTCTTGGAGCAGAGGCAAGTCCTTAATGTTTTCCTTGAAAAGTGAAGCATAGATATTTCTTGTGTCCTGGATGGATGAGAATTTGTTTGTATGCTTCTTTCGGATCTAGAGAACAGAGCCAGTCCTGACTCTGGAGATAGGAAAGAAGAATTCAGAGAGAAATACTGAGGTTTCTGAAGTCCAGAATGGACCTGTAACCCCCAGTTTTCTTTGGAATGAGAAAGTACAGAGTAGAAGCCCATTTCCCTGTTGGGATGTGGGGACATCTTCTATGGCACCCTGAGACAGTGAGTGAGCAGTGAGCGGGGGATTGCATTTGATATTCCCCCATGAAAGCGGAGGGGGCAGAGTTTGCAGATAAGTCTGAACCCTTCCTAAACTATGGCAAGTGTCCACTGCTCTGAGGTGATAAGATGCCATCTGTGGGCATAGTGACAGTCTGCCTATGTGGAGGGGGTGTGGGTCCTCCAAAGGCAGGGTGGCAATGTTTTCTAGAAAGAAAAAAAAAAAAGGACAAAAACCAGGCACAGAGCCGGTTGAGATTTAGCCAACTGTATCTTCTGTTGTTTAAGAGGCTGCTGCCTCTTCTGTGGGGTCTGACCCTGGTACTGGGAAGCAGGAGGTTAAGTAGAGAAGATTTTCTTATTTTTGTATAAAGACTTCTTTGCAGGTGTCTTTTTCCTAGCAGGGTCAGCTGTTAGTCTGGAGAGTTACTTTAGAGTAGTATTTTTCTGACTAATTGCCAGTCTTTGACAAAGAGGTTTTCCCCTGTGCAAAGTATGTTGCCCAGCTTATCTTGAACCCACTGTTCAAGATCTGAGGCTTGAAGCCATGCAATTCTACATGCATCAATGCATATTGCTGAGGGCCTGCTTGTGCATTCAAAGACATCGAAAGTAACCCTATTGACAAACTCCAAAACATTGTGGCTATGCTTAATTAGGTCAAGTTAATCTGCCCCTTTGTCATCTGGGAGGAAAAGGGCAAAGGCCTCAAGATCTCTGGAGACCTCTTTCAGGAACATTCCCATGTAGAGGATATAGGAGTTGATCCTAGCTGAGAACATGGATGCTTGGAAGCATCAACGTCCAAAGGAGTTGAGAGGTCTCGATTCTCTACCTGGAGGATTAGAGGAGTGAGTCTTTGAGCTTCTGATTCAGCGCATCACTGATTCAACCACCATGGAATGTTGGGAAACTGCAGCTTTTGGAAGCCAGGACACTCCAGTAGCCGATACATAGGTGCTCTTGGGTATCAGAGGATCTCCAATTCCTCCACCCTTGGTTTCTTCTCAAATGTTACCATGATAGAGAGGCCCTTGGCTAGGTCTTCAATGAATTCCTGGAAGGACATGTCTTCCGGAGGCAACATGGGTCGCTCTTGAGGTGGGGAAGAGTCTGAAGGAAGGTCCCGAAGCCCCCAGGAATCAAGCGATTGCACATCCGAAACAGGGGAATCAAAATTGGAGAACTAAGTATCGAAAGGCACAGTGTTCTCCCAAAGCTAAAATACTGGTACCAATGCTCTGGGGTATCGGCCTCTGTGAGCCACTTGGGTTTTGGACCCATATCGGTGATAGTTTCCAGGGAGGGCATGGGTGGGAGCAATGTCTCATCTGCAGCAATCTTGATGTCGTGCCTGCAACCAGTATCAACAGGGCAGTGCCTGTAGCCCAGGGTTTTATAGGTACCGAGCTATGTGCTGGTCTATCGAGGTTGCAGATGCTTGGGTGTCTGACAGGTATTTGCGTTACTATCCCAGAGCATGGCACCAGCAGCTCTCTGGAGGTCGAGGCCTCAGGCGCATCCTAGGACCCCCCCCCCCCTCAATGGCTTTGGAGGACAGAGCCTCTCGCCGGGGCTGTTTGGCAGGCTGATCTACCTCTGAGGCAACACCTGAGGGATATTGATGCATTGAGCAAGATCTTCCCCTGGAGTTATTGTCAGACTTCGATGTGGCCTTGTGCTTAGACTTCAAAGATACCCAACATCCATGGGAGGATGAAGAGGCCCTCGACGAAGTGGATGTTGTTGATACCACATCTGAGGCAAAGAGTTCAACAAATTTAGAATTCCAGTTTTGTAGACCTCTGTCATTTTCTGAGAAATGGGATAGTCTTTTGGCTGGTGGTCTGGGCCGAGGTATTTTAAACACCAGTCGTGTGTCAGTTGCCAAGATGGTGCTGGCACAATTAGAACATTTCTTAAAACTACCAACTGGTTTCTCAATGCCTTCAAGAATGTGGAGGCTATAGAGCAGGCATTGATGCCCAAGGGTTTTTTTTTGTTTTGTTTTGTTTTTTTAAAAGAATGTTAAACAAAGAATTAAAAGAAAAGAATAAGGGAACCAGCAATGCCTTCAACTGTGCAAATGTCAACAGGAAGGTAGAGGCGCTATCCACAAAAAAGGTTTTTCTGCGGTGACAGGATTTGCTTTCTGCTGGCTCCACAGAAAACGAAGAACTGAAGAGAGCGTTGGGAAGAAAGGAAGGCAGTCGTGCAGGCACAAAAACTTTCCAATTAGATACTGGGGAGTGTTCCCGTGCAGGCTCCATCAGTAGTAAAGTTACCCATATGTGAAAGAGTAGTTACTCACCTGTAATAGGTGGTGTTCTCCAGGAGCAGCAGGAATCAGTCCTCACCTATGGGTGTCATCGATGCCGATGAAGCCCCAGCGGAGCATTTCCCCAGCTTTCCATGAAAGCCTTTGGGAATGCTGGCACGCATGCGCGGTTCCCTTCCCGCCTAAAGGTGCCATCTTACCTCAGTCAAATGACATAGCTAAGAACAGCACACAAAAATTGAAAAATGAACTATGTACAACTGCAACTCCAAGGGGAGGAGGGAGGGTAGTGAGGACTGATTCCTGCTGCTCCTGGAGAACACCTGTTACAGGTGAGTAACTACTCTTTCTCCAGGACCAAGCAGGAAGTCAGTCCTCACTTATGGGTGACTCCCCAGCTCTGGGCTACCAGGAACCCAGGCTGAACAAGAGAACTCCCTCTAGTCTCAGCAACACAGAAAAGGCTTATCAAGAACACAACCTCCACAGGTAGCCCAACCAGAGGGCAGGAGTTGCCTAGACCTCAAAGAGATTCCTGAGTACTGCTTGGCCAAAAGCACTGTCCCTACGGGACTCCCTCTCCAGACAGTAGTGGGCTGCAAAAGTCTGGCTTGAAGACCAAGTAGCAGCCCTGCAGATGTCTTGCAATGGAACAGAGCGGAGATGAGCCACTGATGCAGCCACTGCCCTCACACGGTGGGCCGTGACCCTACCCTGCAAAGGAAGGTCAGCCGCCTTGTAAGCCCAAGTGATACAGTCAGCCACCCAGATGGACAAGGTACGCTTGGACACAGGCCTCCCCAAGTTATTGGGGTCAAAAGAAAGGAAAAGCTGAGAAGCCCTCCTGTGACCTTGCGTACGTTCAAGGTAGAAGGATAAGGCCCTCCTACAGTCCAAGGTATGGAGAACTGTTTCAGCCTGACTTGCATGAGGCCTAGGGAAGAAAGTAGGAAGAACCACCTCCTGGTTGAGGTGGAAAGAGGAGACAACCTTAGGAAGGAACTTAGGGTGAGTCCGGAGGACTACCCTGTTTTTATAGAACCTGGTGTAAGGTCTATCACAGACCAAGGCCTGAAGCTCACTCACTCTCCTAGCCGAAGTAAGGGCTATCAGAAAGAGTGTCTTCCATGAGAGGAAGCGTAGAGGGCAAGTAGCCATAGGCTCAAAAGGTGGTCGAGTCAGCTGCTGCAAGACCACATTCAGCTCCCACTCAGGAGCAGGAGGACGTATGGGAGGTTTGAGCAGTAACAAACCTCTGAGAAACCTGGACACCAAAGGGTGCACAGACAAGGAATGGCCCTCTACTAAGGAGTGGTGAGCTGCCAAAGCAGAGAGGTGGACCCGAACAGAGTTGGACTTGAGACCTTGATTGGACAAGTGCAGCAGGTACTGAAGCACTACAGACACAGCACAGGAGAAAGGATCCTCTGCACGTAACTGACACCACACAGAAAACCTCTTCCACTTGAGAGCATAGGTTTTCCTTCTGGACTGTTTCCTAGAAGCTAGGAGAACCTCCTCAACTTCTTTAGGCAGGCCCCAGGGAGCCAACACTACCCTTGCAGCCTCCATGCCATGAGATGGAGGGACTTGAGATTGGGATGCAGTAGAGAGCCCTGATTCTGAGAGAGAAGGTTGGGCTGCAATCCCAGAGGCAGAAGGAGATCTACCGCCAGTTGAAGCAGGAGGGGGAACCAAGGCTGCCTGAGCCACCTGGGAGCCACCAGGAGGACTGAGGCCCTGTCTTGGAGAATTTTGAACAGTGTCCGGGCCACCAGGGGGGTGGGAGGTAACGCATAGAGTAGGCCCTGAGTCCAGGGAATCAGAAAAGCATCTGCTGCTACCCTGAGGATGCGGTTGCCTGGAGCAGAACCGTGGCAGCTGGTTGTTTAGAGGACTGGCAAACAAGTCTATGGAGAGAAGACCCCACTCCAAGAAAATCTTTTGAACCACTAAAGGATGTAGCTGCCACTCGTGTGGTTGCAGAATCCTGCTCAATTTGTTGGCCAGGAAATTCTCCTGGCCTGGAAGGTAGACTGCCCTGAGGAGCATGTTGTGACTCAGGGCAAAGGAACAGAGGACTTGTGCTTCCTGACGAACCAGTCCCGCCCTGCTTGTTCACATAGAACATGGCTACCTGGTTGTCTGTTTGGATCAAGACAGATTGATGGGCCAGGGAAGCAGTAAAGGCCTTGAGGGCCAAGCGGATAGCTCTGAGCTCTAGGAGACTGATCTGCTGGGACGCCTCCCAAGGAGACCACAGACCCTCGGTGCACTTGTCTAGGCAGTGTGCTCCCCAACCCAACAGAGAGGCATCGGTGGTCAGCACCACTGTATGAGGAGGTATCTGAAAGGGCACCCCCACCAGCAGATTGGGGGGGGTGTAACCACCAGTTGAGGGAGGTCAGAAAACAGTGGGACACTCTGATCCTGTCTCTGAGGCTGCCTGAGGCCTGTGACCACTGAGTCCGAAGGCACCACTGGGCAGGCCTCATATGGAGCCTGGCATTGGGGGTCACCTGAACTGTGGACGCCATGTGGCCTAGAAGCCTGAGACAGAGTCTGGCGGAGACCAGGGACCTGTGCAGAAACTTGCTTGCAAGGTCCATGAGCCTTCGTGCCCGGTCCACTGGTAAGAATGCTCTTGCCAGCTGAGAATCCAACCTTGCCCCTATGAATTCCAAGTTCTGGGAGGGGAGCAAAGTGGACTTTGCGAAGTTGATGACAAAGCCCATCTTTTGGAGCAGGTCTATGGTTCTGCTGGTGGCCTGCTGGACCTCGAGAGACGTCTGGCTTCTGATGAGCCAGTCGTCCAGGTAGGGAAAGACAAAGATGCCCTGATTTCTCAGGTAGGCTGCTACCACTGCCAGGCACTTGGTGAAGACTCTGGGAGCGGAAGTCAGCCCAAAAGGCAGTACTCTGTACTGATAGTGGTTTCCTCCCACAATGAACCTGAGGTACTTTCTGTGGTCTGGATGAATGAGGATGTGAGTGTAAGCATCTTTTAGATCTAAAGAGCATAGCCAATCTCCCTGCTGGAGGTAGGGCAGAAGAGTTCCAAGAGTAACCATTTTGAACTTTTCTTTCACAAGAAACTTGTTTAGGTTTCTGAGATCCAAAATGGGTCGAAGACCACCGGTTCTCTTTGGCACCAGGAAATACCTGGAGTAAAAAACGTGACCTTGGAAGTGAGGAGGCACAGGCTCCACCGCCTTGTCCAGCAACAGACCCCTGAGCTCCTGGAGGAGAAGGGCTGTATGCAGGGGAGGCCTGGAAGGCTCCCCTGGAAAGTGTGGCGGAGGTAGTTGGTGAAAATGCAGGGCATAGCCTCGATGGACTATGTCCAGCACCCAACTGTCCTGAGTTATCATGGGCCACTGGTGGGCTAACAAGGCTAGGCGGCCTCCTGTGCAGGGCTGGGTCTGCAAGGGAGGTTTGGCTGTACTCATGGAGTCAAAAACCCCCACCCTGCTGAGTGGGAGCAGGGGCAGGAGGCTTGGGGGTAGTCTGCCTACGGGGCCCATTACCCCGGCCCTTGGCTTGCTGACCCTGTGGGGCAGGTTGGGCAGCCTGATAATGTGGGTACTGTTTGTAGGCAGTGCCCTTCCTCGGGTAAAAGGGCTTTTTACCCGGGCCCTTCTTTTTATGTGAAGGGGCAGAGGTCTTCCTGGACAGCCTTGTCCTGGTGAGGTGCTCAGTCTCAAGCTGTGCGGTCTTCTCGGCCACAGGCTTGCCAAAAAGGTTTTCACCTCAGCAAGGGACATCGACCAACTTGTTCTGAACCCATGGCTCGAGGTCCGATGACTGCAGCCACGCCTGGCGTCGAGCCGCGATGCCGGCAGCCGCTACTCGGGCCGAAGCCTCGAAGCCATCGTAGGCGGCGTGGGACATGAATTTAGAGCATTCCGGTATCCTCGAAGACAAGGACTTAAAACTCTGCAAGGGTTCCCCGGAGAGACCAGCAGAGAACCCGGCCAACTCCTTAACCAGGTCTCGTAAATACATGGCCATGTACAACTGGTAAGTCTGGACACAGCAAGCAAGCATGGAGCACTGAAAACACTTTCTGCCGACTCCATCAAGGCTGCGGGCTTCCCTACCGGGGGGCACCGCAGAGTGCATCTTCTGGCTCTTCAGACGATGCATGGCTGATTCCACAACCATAGAATGGTGCAGAAGCTGTGCTTTCTGGAAGCCAGGACTCTTGTGGAGTCGATAAATGGAATTGACTCGCTTGCTCAAAACCGATGCCGAGGCCGGTGCCTCCCACATCTGCAAGAGGAGCCACTCCAGCATCGGAGGAACCGGGACAGTAAAGGCCTCCTTCGGAGGAGAGTCGCACTGCAGAGCATCGAGCTCCTCGGCTTGAGGCTCTTCCTTGGGGTCAGCCGGGGTCAGCCGGGATAGCCAGGGCAGTGGCCATATCCCGGATAAACTCCGAGAACCTAGTATCCTCCGGAGGGGATCTACTCCGGGGTTCAGACTCAGGTGAGTACGAAGGGACACACCGAGTCTTAAAGGTGTCAGGAGACTCCTCATCTTCGGTTTCCCATGCAGACTCGTCCGAAGTCGAGTCGGGGTCCGACGCCGGAGGCACCGGCGTCGAGACCCTCGGTCCCGAACGGGAGGTCGAGGGAGACCTCGACCGAGGATGACCTCGAGCCACAAGGGACTCGAGTATCGGCTCGGTCTCCAGGGTCGACTTGGAAGTCGATGTCCCGGTGGTCGGGGCAGATGCGCCAGACAGGCTGGCCATCAATGCCCGCTGCTGATCCATGAAGGCAGACATTCTGCTCTCCAAGGCTGTCAACCTGAGACTCAGCTCGGGTGACGCAGCAGCCCCCGACTCGGGCCCCGGCGGCACTGGGCCCGACGTCGGTACTCGGGGAGGCGAGTCCTCGAGGACAACAGTACTTACGTGTCCAGCAGACTCCGGTTCTATACGAGGAACTTTGGTCGGCTTCTCCTGGTCCACGGGCCCGGGACGACGGTCGGGGGTCTTAGACCTGGACCTCGAGGGTCCAGGGACCTCCACCGACGCCGCCCTCGCGAGCCGCTTCTTCCTCTTACGTTCCCTCTCGGGGGACCCCCTGTCCGAGGAGCTCCGACGCCTCTCGGGATCGGAATCCTGAGGTGTCGAAGCCTCAGACGAGGTACGGGCACGAGCAGAGGCTGAGTCGGAGAAAAGCCTTTCACTTTGCTGCTGACGACTTCGGAGGGCCTTGGAAGACATTTTTCCACATGGCCCACACGTTTTAGAATCGTGGTCCGGGCCCAGGCACCAAAGGCAGCAGTCGTGTGTGTCGGTGAGAGACAATCTTTTTACACCGATCACACTTTTTAAAACCACTGGAAGACATGGGGGAAAAAAGGGTCCCCGCGAGGTTAAAAGACTGGCCTTCCAGGGAAAAAGAAAAAAGTTTAGGCGCGAACGCCTAGCCACTAAGGGAAAAAACCAAAAAATAAAAAGGGGATTCGATACCAGTGTACCGATCCCGGCGGGAGGGGAACCAACGTCGAATCCGAAGAAAAGAAGCGAAACAACGCTAGAAAAAAAAATCTACTTTTAACCGGGAAAACAGGACACACGTCCGATGGGCTTCAAGGAAAAAAAGAGACTGAGGTAAGATGGCACCTTTAGGCGGGAAGGGAACCGCGCATGCGTGCCAGCATTGCCAAAGGCTTTCATGGAAAGCTGGGGAAATGCTCCGCTGGGGCTTCATCGGCGTCGATGACACCCATAAGTGAGGACTTACTTCCTGCTTGATCCTGGAGAAGACTACATTCCTGCTTGTTCCTGGATATCTACACCATCTCCAGGAAAAAGCAGGAATGCAGTCTTCACATATGGGACTCACTAGCTTTCAGTCTGCAAACTGGTATAAGGGGGGCGAGTAATATGATCCCTGAAGGGGGGGGGACCCTTTAGCCAAAGTGTCTGAAATAGTTGTGGGCCATTGGACTATTTCAGGAGGAGATACTCCCCCAATGATAGTCTGGTCTCCTCTAGAAGTCTGGGACGGACTTAAGTCCCAAAGAGGTGCTGGAGTACAACTTGGCCAAAGACAGTGTCCCAACAGGAGTCTGTCCAGACAGTAGTGTGCAGCAAAAGTATAAATGGAGGACTAAGTAGTTGCCCAGCAAAAGTCCTCAATGGCTAATGAATGAAGATTTGCTACGGATGTTGCCTTAACTCACATTATGAGCGGTGACATGATCCTACAAGGAGGGTCCTGCTTGTGCATAAGCAAAAGAAATGCAATCTGCTATCTGTTGAGAGGGACTTGAAATGGGGTACCAGAGACCTTTGAAAGAGTTAATATGGAGAATGGCTTAGAATTCACTAGCAGCCTGGAGAGACAGGTATACCCAAAACTAAGGCCATGTTTTTGCTTCTTCTAATTCAGCTAACAATATGTCTCTGCTTACTTTGTCCCATAATATGTCCCGTTAAGAATCCACGGTTCTTAACTGGTTTTCATCATACCTAAGTGACCGAATTCAAACGGTACGAATTGGCAACCTCACCTCAAAAACTTACAATCAGGAAATAGGCCTCCCCCAGGGCTCTGCACTGTCAGCGCTACTATTTAATATTTACTTAAAACACATCTGTCAAATATTTAAAAAATTCAATGTGCACTATCACCTTTACGCGGACGACATAATGATGTATGTCCCATTCACAATACCTAATATTCCTACACTACTTATTAATACCTGCCTCAATGAAATAAACAATTGGCTAAATGAAAACAACTTATTCATTAACCATGCAAAAACCGAAGCCCTAATAGTAACTAAAAACACAACATTCATTCCCCCATCACACATCACACTGCAAAATAATATCAATATAAAAACTGAAATACTCTACCTAGGAGTAATACTAGACAAACACCTCAGTATGGACACACATATAAGAAATATAACAAAACAAGTTTATTTTAAACTAAAAGTCTTAAAACAACTCCGCCCCCTAATGCATCTACAGGATTTTCAACGTATAATACAAGCTAAAATAACTCCCCATTTCGATTTTGCGAACTTAACCCTACTAGGCATAACAAAACAAAATCTAAAAAAACTCCAACTAGCACAAAATGCAGCAGCAAGGACTATCATGAATGCCCCACCATTCCAACATATAACACCTATTTTAGAGAATCTACACTGGCTCCCGATTCAATGCCGGATACATTATAAAACTCTTTTAACTACTTACAAAGTCTTGAACACAGCACCTCTTACTCTAAACAAACTTATTAACAAAGAACCCAATCATAATCTCCAAAGGCGAGACCTACTAAACAAACTTATAACACCAAAGGAATTTATAAAGGCCAAAAAATCAACAAACAAGAAAGCATTCTCTCATGCTGCCCCTATAATTTGGAACACCACTCCATCGGAATTAAGATCCTTACCTCAAATCATGGAGTTCAGGAAAAAACTCAAAACTCACTTATTCTCAACATACTACGGATCCTTGTCGAACTCACCTATTCAACAGGAAAAAGAACAGCTTCACCAGCTGACATATCCCAGCTTTGAACTGGAATAAATGAGAAAACCCCAAACCGACAATCTCAAAAACATACATACCTGTACATAGTTAATATTTGGTTCTTTGTATATAGTTAACAAACTGTTAATTGTAAAATTGAATTTCTTTGTAGTTTCACAATGTTATCTGTAAAAGCAGCTTTGCCTGTTTACTGTTGTTCCATGTAAACCGCAACTGATCAATGGAAGGTGCGGTATATAAAAACTCGCTAATTAAATTAAATAAAATAAGACTTGTAACAAAAGTGGTGCTAGCAACAGTTTTTCTATCAATAAATGAGGTGCTCTGGTCTAGCCAGGTTGAAGGGGGGGATTTACAGGAAATGCTCGAGTTTGCAGGATGGTGGACTCCCTTCCCTTAAGGCCTTAAAAGTATGGTGTTTTTAACATAATTCTGTGTGTGTAAATTGTTTTCTTACATATTTACTCTCTCTCTCTCCCATTGCTTTGGGTGAAGGGATGAAGCCCAAGAACCCAGGTTCTGTTGTTGGTGAGGGGTGAAGCAGGGTACATTCACTATCCATCTAGCTAAAGTACGTTTTGGCACCAGTAGACTCAGATGACTAGGATCAAAGGAAATGAATAATTGAGAGGATCTTCTGTGATCTTTAGTTCTATCCAAGTAGCCGGCCAATGTTCGCTTGCAGTTTAAAGTGTGTAGTGCTGCTTCAACCTGAGACGCATATGGTCGAGGGGAAAAAAAATCAGGTAGATTACCGACTGCTTTAGATGGAAAGGAGAAACCACCTTTGGGAGGCAGCGTGGATGGATTTTGGAACCACCTTATCATGGTGAAATCTAGTATGGGGGGGGGGGCCCACTACTAAAGCTTGTAGTTCACTGATGTGGCAAGCTGAAGTAAGAGCAACTAGGAAGATGACTTTCCAAAACAGGAATGTCAGTGAAATGGTGGCTAAAGGTTTGAAAGGTGGCTTTAGAAATTGCACCAAAAAAACACTGAGATCCCAGGCCACTGGAGGTGGCTTAAAGGGTGGCTTGGACAGCAGGAGCACCCACATGAAGCGTGCTATTAAGGAGTGTGAGGAGATAGGATGTCCCATCCACTGGTCTGAGTTAGTTTTAAGACCAGTCAAGTATAAGTTGAGGAGATATTATAGAAGAGACTCCACCAGGCAAGAAAAAGGGGTTAAAGTCCTTTGGGGACCAACAGAGGGCAAATTTATGCCATTTGAAGGCATAAGATCACCTGGTGGAATTCTTACGAGATGCAAAGTGGACATCCTTGACTACCTGAGGAAGGTCAAGGTCTGCAAGTACTAACTCCTCTGTAGCCAAGCTGCCAGGCATAGGGAGAAAAGACTGGGATGGAGGAGTGTCCTGTGGTCCTGAGAGAGGTGGTCAGATGCACATCCCAGTTTGAGTGGCAGAGTCTGTACAAGCCAAAGAAGCAGAGGAAGCTACGGTTGATGGGGCCAGAAGGGGACTATGAGAATCGAGCCCCTGTCGGCCTGTAGCTTAAACATCTTGGGTATCAAGGGAATGGGAGGGAATGCGTAGAGTAGTCCCTGTCCCCAATGGAGAACGAAGGCTTCAGAGGCTTGTCTGTGCAGGGACAGAACCCTGGAGCAAAAGGGTGGAAGCTGTGTGCTTTGCGAAGTGGCAAACATTTATAGTAGGGTTCCCCCACGTTTGGAAAAGACAAGCAGTCTCCCGATGCAAGGTTCATTCATGGACAAAGGGATACAGCTTAGCTTGTCTGCAAGGACATTAAGTTCACCCAGGAGGTACACCACTCGGAGGTGAATGCAGTGAGATGGCAAAGGACCATATGCAAATTGCTTCCTCACAGAGGGGACGTATCCTGTTCCCCGTTTATTCACATAGAACATGACAACTTGGTTATTTGTCCTGACTAGAACAGGTTGCCCTAAAAGATGGGGTTGAAAAATCCAAAAAGCATTTGTTAGTGTCCATAGTTCTAGCAGGTTAATCTGCAAGGCATATTCCTATGCTGTCCACAGCCCCTGTATGGTCAGGTTGCTCAGATGTGCTCCCCAACCCAGCTTGAAACCATCTGTTATCAGGGTGCATCGGGATGGAAAAACCTGAAAAGGAGACCCAACAAGTAGGTTTTGTGGGGACCACCACCACTGAAGGGACTTGATCAAATGAGGGGTGATGTCTCCGAGACACCCCTTTGCTTGCATCCATTGAGAGGAAAGTCCATTGCACTTTGTCACATGTGTAATCAAGCATAGGGGACTACATGAAATGTGGAGGCCATGTGTCCTAATAGTCATAGCATTTCTCGAGCTGCTACTAAACTTTGCTTTTGTACCCTTCCTTTCTAACTTTTAAGTTTATTGTAAACACAGTCTCAACTTGTAGAACATGCGGTATAAAAAGTTGATAAATAATAAATACCCCTTTTGCCAGCTTGATGAGGCAGGCACAGCAATCCTGTGGGAGGAAAGCTCGGGCTTGTCGAATGTTTAAGAGTGCTCTGATGAATGCCGATCGTTGGGTTGGAGGAGAGACTGGGAAGTTTATAACAAAGCCCAGGTGTTGGAGCACCGTGATGGTGTGATGAAGGGAGAGCGTTACCTCTTGAGGGGAGTCTCCCCTGATCAGTCATCTAAGTAAGGGAAGGCTAATACCCTTAAGGTGCATAGGTAAGCAGCAACCATTGCCATGCATGTTGTGAAGACAGTTGGGGCAGCAGCTAGATCGAAGAGGAGAACCCAATATTGATAATGGTTTTCTTGAAACATGAAGCATAGATACCGTCTGTGCAAGGGATGGATCAGTAATTGAATGTATGCCTCTTTTAGATGTAGGGAACAGAGCCAAATCGTGTCTCTGTAGGTATGGTAGAAGAGTTCCTAGAGAAATCGTTTTGAATTTTTCTTGGATCATGAACTTGTTTAGGTCTCTGAAATCCAAGATGGACCTGAATCCTCCTGTTTTCTTTGGAATAAGAAAATATGGAGAATAGAAGCTCATCCTTTGAGGAAGAGTAACTCTTTCTATGGCACCCTGGGACAACGGAGTGGTCACCTCTTCTTTTAAGAGTGTTACAAGGGATAATCCCCTGTGAAGCTGGTGGGGGGGGGGGGTAAGGTTTTGAAGTGAAGCTGATAACTCCTTTGGACAATCTGGTGTAACAGGCTGCCTGCTATGTGGAGGGGCTGGAGGACCCTCCAGGGGCAGATTGATTGCTTCCTAGAGAGAACTGCCAAACACCAGGCACAGGTTGTGCCTGTGCAGCTGGTTGAGGCTTAGGAGCCTTGGGCTTTGCTGAGGCTGACAGACAGCAGAAGGTGGGTAAGGAAGATAGAATGATTTCTTGGGAAGAGCCTTCCTCTTAGATGGGTTAGCTGTTTTCCTGGAAAGGCATTTTAGCATGAGATCATGTGTCAATTTCTCCTGCTTTTCCCTTCAATCTTTGCCAAAAAGGCTTTCTCCAGTACATGGGATATTGACCAGTTTATCCCAGACCTGTTGCTCAAGATCTGATGCCTGTAACCAAGAAATTCTGCAAACCCCAATGCAGACAGCTAAAGCTCGGCTTGTTAATTTGAAGGCATCAAAAGATGCCCTTGTAAGAAACTTAGATTTTATCCTTACTTGAAGAGTGTCTAGAAGGCTCTCTGCTTATCTTTAGAAAGCATGAAAACAAAAAAAAGATTCCAGATCCCTGGTAACATCCTTAAGAAACATGCCATGTACAGCATGTAAGAGTTGATTCTGGAGGCCAACATGTATTCCTGGAACCATCGACACCCCAAAGCATTGAGTGTCCTCAAGTTTCTGCCAAGTGGCATAGATAAATAGTTCTTAGAGCTCTTTATTTGGCACATCACCGATTCCACCACCATTGAGTGGTGGGGGAGCTGAGATTTTTGAAAGCCTGGGCACTCTGGAACTCTGTACATGGTAGAGTCTCTTGCTGACAGGCAGAACCATGAGCAAAGCATAAGATAGTGCAGAATATGATGCACCGGTAATGTAGCCGCCTCCTTGGGCTTGAAAAAGTACTGAAGTATATCCAATTCCTCTGTCCTCGGTTCCGTTTGAGGCTACTGTGATGGAGAGTCCCGCTGCAATTTCACAGATGAAGTCCTGAAAGGACATATCCTCTGGTGGGTACAGACTACATTCCTGAGGCAGCAAAGGTTCCAAAGGAATGTTTGGAAGCTCTCGGGAATCAAGTGATCCCCATCAGAATCAAGGAAGCTAGCAAAAGTTACAGTGCAGTAATAATAATGGGTGATTTCAATTACCCCGGTATCGACTGGGTCAGTGTCACAGCAGGACATGCTAGGGAGATAAAGTTCCTAGATGAAATAAATGACTGCTTCTTGGAGCAGCTGGTTCATGAACCGACCAGAGGGGAAGCCATATTAGACCTAGTCCTTAGTGGAACACCAGATCTAGTGCAAGAGATAAGGGTGTTGGGGCCACTTGGCAATAGTGATCATAGCATGATCGCCTTTGATTTAATTAGTGGAGGAGGGATAGTAAAGAAATCCACAGTACTACCCTTTAACTTTCGAAAGGGAGACTATGATAAAATGAGGAAAACAGTTAAGAAAAAACTAAAAGGAGCAGTTGCAAAGGTTAAAGACGTACATCAAGCTTGGATGTTGTTGAAAAATACTATCTTGGAAGCCCAGACCAGCTGTATTCCAAGCTTTAAGAAAAGTGGAAGGAAGTCCAAAAAACTGCCAGCATGGTTTAAAGGTGAGGTCAGAGAGGCTGTTGCCAAAAAAAGCATCTTTCAGGAAATGGAAAAAAGAGCCAAATGACGAAACCTGGAAACAGCACAAGCACTGGCAAGTCAAATGCAAGGCATTGATAAGGCAGGCAAAGAGAGAATTTGAAAAGAAGCTTGCTGCGGAAGCAAAAACACGAAATAAAGACCTTTTCAAGTACATTCGTAGCAAAAAACCTGTGAGAGAGTCAGTTGGTCCATTAGATGATAAAGGGGTTAAAGGAGCACTAAGAGGCGACAAGGCGATAGCGGAGAGACTGAATGAATTCTTTGCTTCAGTCTTTACTGAGGAAGATGTAGTGATGTTACCCATGACTGAAGTGGTATTTAAAGGTGCGGAAGAATTGAAGGAAATATCGATACATCGGGAAGATGTCTTACAACTATTAGATAAACTGAAGAGTAGCAAATCACCTGGGCCGGATGGTATACATCCAAGGGTGTTGAAAGAACTGAAATATGAGATTGCAGAACTGCTATTAGTAATCTGTGAACTATCATTAAAATCATCTCTAATACCTGAAGATTGGAGGATCGCCAATGTAACACCAATTTTTAAAAAGGGTTCCAGGGATGATCCGGGAAACTACAGACCGGTGAGCCTGACGTCAGTAGCGGGAAAAATGGTAGAA
Source organism: Ichthyophis bannanicus (assembly GCA_033557465.1). NCBI lineage: Eukaryota > Metazoa > Chordata > Amphibia > Gymnophiona > Ichthyophiidae > Ichthyophis > Ichthyophis bannanicus. Next base: position 160,209,800 of record CM066045.1, read on the forward strand.
ACCATCATAAAGAATAAAATTACTCAGCATGTAGATAGTCACAACCTAATGGGAGACAGCCAACATGGCTTTAGACAAGGAAGATCTTGTCTTACTAATCTGTTATGTTTTTTTGAAGGAGTGAACAAACAGGTGGACAAAGGTGAGTCGGTTGATATTGTGTATCTGGACTTTCAGAAAGCCTTTGACAAGGTCCCTCATCAGAGACTTTTGGCAAAACTAAAGAGTCATGGGATAGGAGGCAGTGTACTATTGTGGATCAGGAACTGGTTAAAAGATAGAAAGCAGAGGGTAGGGCTAAATGGCCAATTTTCCCAATGGAGAAAGGTGAATAGTGGTGTACCCCAGGGATCTGTGCTGGGTCCGCTGCTTTTTGACATATTCATAAATGACCTGGAAAGTGGAATAACGAGTGAGGTTATCAAATTTGTAGATTACACAAAACTATTTAAAGTTGTTAAAACCCAAGAGGATTGTGAAAAATTGCAAGAGGATCTTGATAAATTGGAAGACTGGGCATCAAAATGGCAGATGAAATTTAATGTGGACAAGTGCAAGGTTATGCACCTAGGGAAGAACAACCCAATCTATGGTTACACGATGCAAGGTTCCACATTAGGAACCACCACCCAGGAAAAAAGATTTAGGCGTCATTGTGAATACCATGTTAAAACCCTCGGCCCAGTGTGCAGCGGTGGCCAAGAGAGCAAATAGAATGCTAGGTATGATAAGGAAAGGAATGGAAAATAAAACAAAAGATATTATAATGCCTCTATATTGTTCCATGGTGAGACCGCACCTTGAATATTGTGTGCAATTCTGGTCGCCGTATCTTAAAAAGGATATAGCGATTTTAGAAAAGGTTCAGAGAAGAGCCACCAAAATGGTAAAGGGGATGGAAGGATACTCCTATGAGGAAAGGCTAAAAAGGTTAGGGCTCTTTAACCTGGAAAAGAGACGGCTGAGGGGAGATATGATAGAAGTCTATAAATTAATGAACGGAGTGGAACGGGTAAACGTAGATCGATTGTTTACGTTATCAGAATATAGAAAGACTAGGGGACATGCAATGAAGCTACAGGGTAAACTATTTAAGACTAATAAAAGAAAATATTTTTTCACTCAACGTGTAATCAAACTCTGGAATTTGTTACCGGAGGATGTAGTAAAGGCTGTTAGTGTAGCTGGGTTTAAAAAAGGTTTGGACAAGTTCCTGGAGGAAAGGTCCATAAACCATTATTAAGAAGTGACCGAAGATATCAATGCTTGACCCAGTACAAGCATTGTGGAACTTGTCTCTCTTGGGGAAACTGCTAGGTACATATGACCTAGATTGGCCACTGTTGGAAACAGAATACTGGGCTTGATGGACCTTGGTCTGACCCAGTATGGCATCTCTTATGTTCTTATATGTTCTTAGAATCTAAAGAATTGAGTCATAGTCTGGTTAAAAATAATATATCTATCAAAATATCGATGGTCCTGAGTTCAACCTCAATGCTTCGTGGACGTTGAAGGTTGATGCTGATACTCCAAGGTATCAGAAACAAGAGTTATAGCAGTTTGCTGGATAATGGGGGTATCGATCGGTTCCAACAAAGGTATCAATCTTAGGGGTTCCAACAATTGTGGTTCAAGGGCCAGCATCGGGCCCGATAAGCCTGGCTGTAGGCTATGCCAAAACCTACACTCCTGATGTACTTGATGTTATTGGTACAGAGGCTGCCAGAAGCGCTGCCAAACTCCTCTCAAAAGCCTGCATGCACTGGTCTAGGGAGATGGCCAATGTCTGGGTGGAGTTACCTACAGGGCTCTAAGCTACTGTCCCAGAACATGGAACCAATAGTTCTCCTTAGGTTGATGCCTCAGAAGCATCCTGGAGCCTCATCCTGCGCTTTGGAGGACAGAACCTCCCGCCAGGGATGTCTGATTGGCTGGTATGCATCAGAAATACTTCTAGGGGAGTCGCAATGCTTGGGCTGGGGACTTCTCTCTGGCCTCGGTATCTGTCTTTGATGCCGACGGTTTGGATATGGCCAGAAACTGACTTACTTTTATAATTTAGACTTTGAAAAAATCTGAGAGCCATGAGAAGAAGTTGATGCCCTCGATGAGGTGGAAGCCACTGAAAGAGTCCAAGGCAAACAGCGACCCATACTGTCTGGCTCAGTTCTTGAGGCCTTTTCATCATTTGTTGGCACAAAGGACAAGAATTGGGTTGATGATCAGGGCCTAAACATTTTAGACACCAGTCATATTCATCAGTAGCCACGTTATGTGCCAAATGTGCAGGTACTTTTTTTTTTTAAACCACTGATGGGCTTTTCCACATCTTAGAAATTGTCTTCATGGTAGAAGAGGCAGCTATGGAGACCTAGAAGTCTAGTTTGGCAGAGAAAACGGCAATGAAAATCAAAGTAAAGAAAAAAGAAAGCTTGAAGAAAAAAAAAAAAAAAAAAAGATCGGGCCCAGTAACTAATTCAACAGCAAAGCAGAAGTATGACACCACAAGAGAAGTTTTTCGGCAGTGAAAAGAACAATGCATGAACTGAAGAGAGAAGTTGGGAAGGCAGGCACGCACGCAGGCACAGTGGAGTGCTCCCAAAGGGTTTCATATTGGACGCTGGGGAGCACTCCCACACAGGCTCAGTCAACCTTCACCCATATGTGAAGACTGCATTCCTGCTTGTACGTGGAGATAATCCTATCCTCCCAGTTGTCACCTGGGTATGTGGAGATAATCCTATCCTCCCAGTGGCACCAGTCTGTGCTTTCATGAAAGCCACTGACAGGATTTGAGCAGGTCCCTGCTTCATGCAACAGCATGAATTCAGAGGGAGGCACTTACCAATTCCTTTATGTAGTTGCTCAGTTAGCAGATGTCATGGTCCAGCCAACTGCATCTCTCTCTACACCCAGCTCTGGAGCCCAACAAGAACAGCAGCATTTCCCATAAAATCAGGAATGTCTACACCCAAGACATTGCCCCAGGCAATCCATCAGGCCAGATAGCCGCCTTCCATCCAAAACACGATCCTAAGAGTGGCCAAAAGCAGTTCCTCCATAACACAGATTTTTGCTGTGGCTGTGAAGTTTAATCACCTGTAACAGAAGCTCTCCAGGGTTAGCAGAAATCAGCCCTCCATATGGGTGACTGGCACCAATGGAGCCCATGCCGAAGCATCTCACCAGCTTTCAAAGAAAGCCTTTGGGGCATGCACCATGCATGTGAGGTCCCTTCTCACCCAAGAGTGCCATCTTGGCCAGTCAAATGACATAGATAAAACAGCAAATATTAAAATACAGTAAAGGAAACTCCATGGGGAAAGGGAGGGTTGGGAGGACCGATTCCTGCTGTCCCCGGAGAACCCGTTACAGGTGAGCAACTACAGTCTGTCCTCACGTATGGAACTCCCCAGCTATAGGCTACCAAGAACCTATTTAAAATACCACAGGTAGCCAGAAAAGCAAGCTGCTGCAGCAGCATATGAGTTCCAAATAGGAGACTCTCACAAACCCAAGCGTCCGGCAGGGAACCAGCACTCCAGTAGCCTGAACACAGAAAAGTTGGAGGGCAGGAGTTGCCTACACTCTGAAAAGATTACTTAGTATGGCCTGGCCAAAGGCGATGTCCGCAGGGACTCCTCCTCCAGGCAGTAGTGAGCTGCATAGATATGAACCTTAAACCAGTGGCAGCCTGGCAGATTTCCATCACAGGTACAGAACACAAATTTGCCATGGAGGTATCCATGGCCCTGACATGGTACATCGTGACACAGTGATCCAGCGAGATACCAGCCTGCTCAAAGGCGAGGGCAATGCAGTCCGCCACCCAAGCGGACAGAGTTTGCTTAGTCACTGGGAGCACCAGTCAACTAGGGTCATAGGGTACAAAAAGCTAAGGTGCTTTGAAGTGGCCCCGAGTCCATTGCAGATAGGACAGGGCCTTCTTACAACCCAAAGTACGAAGGACAGTCTCCACTTTGCTGGCATGAGGCCTCAGAAAGAAGGTGGGGAGCACAATCTCTTGACTGAGGTATAACACAGTTACTTACCTGTAACAGGTGATCTCTGGGAACAGCAGGAATAAGCCTTCACATATGGATATCGTCGGTACTGACGGAGCCTGCACGGGAACGCTCCCCAGCGTCCAATAAGAAAGCTTTTGGGAGCATCCCACAGCGCCTGCGTGCTGCCTTCCCGCCTTTCCAAACCGCCTCTCTCCAGTTCGAGTTTTAAAGCTGAGACAAAGAGAGAGAGAGGGAAGGAAAGATAGAGAGATACAACTCCTAGGGGAGGTGGGTGGGTTGTGAAGACTTATTCCTGCTGTTCCCAGAGATCACCTGTTACAGGTAAGTAACTGTGCTATCTCCAGGAACAAGCAGGAATGAGTCTTCACATATGGGGGACTCCCCAGCTAGAGATGCCTGGGAGATCACCCAGATTGTGAGTCCCTGGGAAGGGCTCTACCTCTACCCATGAATCTCAGGCATCCAGTTCGGGGATGGAGGGTAGGAGTTGATTAGGTATGGAACAGGTGTTTGAGAACAGCCTGACCAAACGAGGCATCCCGGCAGGAGTCCTTGTCCAAACAGTAATGGGCTGTGAAGGTATGAACCGAGGCCCAGGTGGGAGCTCGACAGATTTGGTCGATGGACACAGAGTTTAGGTGAGCCACTGAGGCTGCCATGGCCCTCACATTGTGAGCTGTGACATGGTCTTCCAGAGAAAGATTCCTACTTTGGTAGGCGAAAGAAATACACTGAGCAATCCAGTTGGACAGTGTTCTCTTAGAAACTGGAAGTCCTAAATGGGAAGGATCAAAAGCAACAAAGAGTTGAGAAGACTTTCTATGTTGCTGTGTTCTTTGTAAGTAAAAGGCGAGACCTCTTTTACAATCCAAAGTAAGAAGATTCCTCTCTGCACTTGATGCATGAGGTCCTGGAAAAAAGACAGGAAAGTATACCTCCTGGTTCAGATGAAAAGGCGAGACCACTTTGGGCATAAAGTGTGGATTGGTCCTGAGGACTCTCTTATCATGATGGAACCTTGTATAAGGAGGATTAGCCACCAAGGCTTGCAACTCACTGATGCGACGTGCTGAGGTGAGTGCAATGAGAAAGATAACCTTCCAAGAAAGAAATTTCAAGGAGGTGGTGGCTAAAGGTTCAAAGGGTGGCTTCATAAGCTGGCCAAGAACCAGATTTAAGTCCCATGCCACTGGAGGTGGTCTAATGGGAGGTTTAGTTAAAAGAAGGCTTCTCATGAATCTTGCTATAAGAGGATGAGAGGAAACAGGTTGTTCATTGAGAGGCCTGAGGGATGCTGCAATAGCACTCAAATGGACTCTTACCGAATTCGTTTTGAGGCCTGCATGGGAAAGATGCAGAAGATACTCTAGTAAAGAATTCAAAGGTATTGCAAGAGGGTTAAGACCCTTCTCTGAACACCAAATGGTAAATCTTTTCCATTTGAAAGCATAGGAACGTCTAGTGGAAGGTTTTCTAGAAGCATGAATAATATCTCTGACTTGCTGAGAGAGATGGAAAACTTGAAGGTCTAAGCCTTCAGCAACCAGGCCCTCAGATGGAGAGACTGGGGGTTTGGGTGCCACAACGTTTCGTCTTCCTGGGAGAGAAGATCTGGAGCAGAGCCCAACTCCAGGGAAGGAGCTTGAGAGAGATGCAGAAGTAGAGGGTACCACACTTGGCGTGGCCAATGTGGTGCTATGAGGATCATAGAACCTCGGTCTCTCTGAAGCTTGAACAGTGTTTTGGGAATTAGGGGAATGGGTGGAAAGGCATAAAGTCTTGACCCCAGTGAAGGAGGAAGGCATCCTTGGCCTGAACTTCCTCACACGGAATCCTGGAACAAAACCGGGGAAGTTTGGCATTCCACGGACTTGCAAATAGGTCTATGTCCGGGGTTCCCCAAATTCAAAAAATCCTGGCTACCGGTCCCTGTGGAGGAACCATTTGTGTGGAAGCAGAACTCAACTGAGTCTGTCTGCCCAAGAGTTTTGAACGCCTGGAAGATATACTGCCATAAGATGAATCTGATGCTCTCTGGCGAAGGCCCACAGTCGCAAAGCTTTGTTGCAAAGCGACAGAGAGCCAGTCCCTCCCTGCTTGTTTACATAGAACATGGCTACTTGATTGTCCGTGTGGATGAGGACTGTCCTGTAGCTGAGCAGGGAGTGGAACACAAAGCTAAGAAAATTGCTCCGCGTTCCAAGAGAGTTATGTGTAGTGAAGTCTCCTGTGGAGACCAGATGCCCTGGGTGGAGAGATCTTGCAGATGAGCTCCCCAACCCATTGGAGAGGCATCTGTTGTAAGAGTTGCTTGGGGAAGTGACTGTTGAAAAGGGGACCCCAGCAACAGGTTTTGAGAGGACTTCCACCACTGGAGAGACCAAAAAAGGTGACTGGAGTTTGCTATTTTGTCTGACAAGCAACCTGATGCCTGAGTCCATTGGGTGGACAAAGTCCATTGAGCTGCCCTCATGTGAAGGCGAGCATATGGAACCACACGCACAGTGGATGCCATGTGGCCTAAGAGTTGTAGCATTTCTCGAGCAGTTAAAAAGGGCTTTAACTGTATTTGGGAGGCTAACTGCACCAAGCATAGTCAACGGGCCTGAGGAAGATAGGCCCTTGCAGTTATGGTATCCAACCAAGCCCCTATAAGCTCGAGGGACTGAGTAGGGGTGAGACTGGATTTTGGGATGTTTATTACTAGTCCCAAATACTGAAGGACACGCATTGTGCAGGTTAGACGAGTCTTGGCCTCTGCTTGAGATGGAGCTCGAATGAGCCAGTCGTCCAGATATGGGAAGACGAATATTCCTAGAGTGTGTAGAAATGCAGCTACCACTGCCATGCATTTCATGAACACCCTTGGTGCAGAGGCCAGACCAAAAGGAAGCACCCTGTATTGGTAGTGCTTTCCTTGAAAAAGGAACCGAAGGAACCTTCTGTGAGTTGGATGGATGAGGACATGGGTGTACGCATCCTTGAGTTCTAGAGAACAAAGCCAGTCCTGACTCTGAAGGTATGGAAGCAGAGCACCGAGAGAAATCATATTGAATTTCTCCTTGAATAGAAATGTGTTCAATTCTCTGAGATCTAAGATGGGTCTGTAGCCCCCTGTTTTCTTTGGAATAAGAAAATAAGGGGAGTAGAACCCTGTGCCTTGTTGAAGAGGTACTTCTTCTATTGCCCCTTGGGCAAGAAGGATGGCAATCTCCTGACCTAGAAGGTTGAGAAGAGATGTTGGAGAATTGAACTGTTTCACCATGGTGTGGGGGGGGGGGGAGGCTTAAAAAATGAAGCTTGTACCCTTCCCTTATGATGGAGAGTGTCCATTGCTCTGCTGTGATTTGCTCCCATCTGGGAGCAAAGTAAGTCAACCTTTCTGGGATGGTAAGGGGCTCTGGTCCTTCCAGAGCTAGAAAGGCTAAGTTCTCTAGTAGCGAGTCAAAGGCCCTGAGGAGGCTGAGGCTGCTGGGCCATGGAAGGTCTAGCTGCCTTTGACTTGGCCTGTTTAGGTGGTTGCTGACGCTCAAGCAGGATAGTATCTTCCCTTTTTGGAAAAAGATGTCTTTTTAAACAATCTTTTCTTAACAGGAGCAGAGGTAGACTTCGAAAGTCGATCCAAAGCAGAGTTTTCAGCATCCATCTGAGTGGCCTTTGCTTGCCAATCTTTACCAAAAAGGTTTTCACATGTACAAGGGAGATTTCCCAATTGATCTTGGACCCAGAGCTCCAAATCAGAAGCTTGTAGTCAAGCAATTCTGCGTGCCCCTATGGCAATAGCCAAAGCTCTGCTTACACACTCAAAAGAGTCAAAGGCTGCACGGTTGGAAAATTTTGAGACATTTTGGGCATGCTTGAGCCAAGTGAGAAACTCCTCTCTTTTATCCTCTGAAATGAAAGGGGTTAAAGTCTGCAGATGATCTGTGACTTTTTAGAAACATTCCTATATAGAGACTATAGGAATTGATCCTAGCAACTAGCATAGCAGCTTGGAAAATCCTTCGGCCAAAAGCATCCAGGGTCCTGCATTCACGCCCTGGAGGATTAGATGAGTGTCTTTTTGAACTCTTTATCTTCTTCATGGCAGACTCTACCACAATAGAGTGGTGAGGAAGCTGAGTCTTGTGGAAGCCAGGACAAGGAGGGACACGATACATGGTGTCTAACCTGCGAGAATGAGGAGTGGTGGTGAGAGGTGTCTCCCACATCCTCAACATGAGATCATAAAGAATCTCATGAACAGGTAAAGTAGCTACCTCCTTAGGAGCTTTAGGATATTGTAAAATATCCAACTCCTTGGCTCTGGGTTCTGACACAGGGGCCACTGTGATAGAGAGGCCCCTAGCCACTTCCCTAACAAAGTCTTGAAAAGACAAGTCTTCTGGAGGAGACATTCTTCGTTTAGGTGAAGAAGACTCCTGAGGAAGAAGTATCGATGCTTCTACAGAACCCTCAAGACTCAGAGTCTTCAGAGGAATCGAAGTCTCGCCTGTCTGGATGCTCCTGTAAAGCCCGATAACCGTATCGAGTGTGATCGACATCAGGAGTAATCGGTACCAGTTCGGTACCGATGGGCATCATAGGACAGGGTACCGTTGCAGTCGACATCGAAGCCAATGTTGATGCAATCGGTACCGGTAGCGATGCCGGTACCAGCAACGGGGATTGTTGCGCTACCGGAGGCGTCGCAACCTGTATGAAAGCCGTTAAGGTGCGCTGCATGGTCAGAATCTTCTGATCCATCGACGCCACCAGAGTCTGGATGTCGGTACCAGTGGGAGCCACCGGTACCCCAGAACACGGCAACAGGTGATCTGTCGAGGCCGAGCCATCGATGTCAACCTGTGACCCCATAGATAATGCTTTGGAAACCGGAGCTTCCCGCCGGGGTAATTTTGCCAGTGCGGAATCCCGAGGGCAAGCCCGGAGGCATCTCGATGCTTGGAGGGAGATCTGCCCTTCGAGGACCGGCCAGATTTATGCTTGGTTACCTGAGATCCATGGGAGGAAGAGGAGGCCCTGGAAGACGTCGATGCTACCGAAGCTGCATCAGAGGGAAACAGGGTACTGAGCTTGGCTACTCAGTTCTGCCGACCTCTCTTAGACATCATGGTACAGGACATACAATCCGTGATGGAATGGTCAAGTCCCAAACACTTTAGACACCAGTCATGAGTGTCGGTGACAGAAATAGTACCGCCACATTTTGTGCATTTTTTAAACCCAGAAGCGGGCTTCTCCATGAGGAAAACATTTTTAGGCCTAGGGCCCAAAAACTGAAAATGCACAGTAGAAATAAAGCGTTTTTTGTTTTTTTTTGAAAGAAAGAAAAGAAAGACAGGCGGTACCGGTCCGACATCCAAGAAGGCAGACGCAATACAAAAGAATAAAGAAAAAATAAAGAACTTCTTCTGCGGTGACAGGAACACGACCTGCTGGCTCCGTGGAAAAGAAGAACTGGAGAGAGGCGGTTGGGAAAGGCGGGAAGGCAGCACGCAGGCGCTGTGGGATGCTCCCAAAAGCTTTCTTATTGGACGCTGGGAGCGTTCCTGCGCAGGCTCCGTCGGTACCGACGATACCCATATGTTTGCTTGTTCCTGGAGATAAGGGGGAGACCAACTTCAACAGAAACTTGGGGTGTGTGTGGAGCACAACCCTGTTCCTGCAGAACCTTGTATAGGGAAACTCTGCCATCAGAGCCTGGAGCTCGCTGACCCTGTTGGCTGATGCGAGTGCCACAAGACAGACAACCTTCCAGTAGAGGTACCACAAGTGGCAGGTAGCCAGGGGCTCAAATGGAGGCTTAGTGAGCTGCAGGAGGCACCACACTGAGATCCCACTCTACAGCTGGTGGGCAAACAGGGGGTTTGGACAACATGAGGCCCCTCAGTAATCAAAATAAAAGGGGTTGAGCTGAGAGGGGTTTGCCCTCAATGGAATGGTGATGCACTGCTTAGGTGCACTCTGAGTTGCACTTCAGTCCCACCCGTGGCAGGTGGAGTACATACTGGAGCACCATCTGCACAGAGCAGGAGAACAGGTTCGCCCACCTCTCGGTGCAGCACACCGAGAAGAGACCCACTTGAAGGCATACACCCTCCTCATGGAGACCTTGTGGGAGGCCAGAAGGACCTCCTCCACTTACTGTGGGAGGATGAAGGGAACTAGAGCTATTCTTTCAGCAGCCAAGCTGTCAGTGACAGGGATCCCAGGTTGGGGTGCAAGAAAGCACCCTCCTGTGAGAGCAGTCCTGGGGTGCAGCCCAGGGGAAACAGACACTACCAAAAGGCAGAGAAGCAGCAAGAACCAAGGTTACCTGGGCCACCAGGGGGGCTACCACTATCAGTGATGCCATGTTGTACTGGACCTTGAAGAGGGTTTTGGCAGCCAGTAGTGGTGGTGGGAAGGTGTAAAGGAGATTTTCATGGAACTGTGTTGTCCAGGCTGGTAAACAGGTCCACTAGGGGGTACACCCCAGAGTCTGAACAGCCAGGTGGCCACTCTGGGGGTCCAGATGCCACTCATGCAGCTGGAGGACTCTAAGCTTGTAGACCACTCTTAGGAGCATCATGTTGCATATCACATATAAGCAGAGGGCTACTGCCTCCTGGCAGAGGAATACTACTCCATGCCACCTTGCTTGTTGACAGAACATTACGACTTGGTTTTCAGTCTGAACCAGCACAGACTGGTGCTGCAACTAGTGGTGAAATGCTCAGAGAGCCAGGAACATCGCCCGGAGCTCCAGCAGGTTGATCTGCATTTGGCATTCCATCTGGGACCAGCTGCCTTGTGTGCAGAGATCCTCGCAATGAGCTGCCCAGTCCGGCAAGGAGGCACCTGTGGTAAGGATCTTCTGGGGGATGGGTGCCTGGAAGGACATCCTGGCTTGAAGGTGGCAGGGGAGCTGCCACCAATTGAGGGAGTCTGCCAGCCAGTGAGTCACTCACCCTGTCCCAAAGTCTGCCTGTGGCTTGTGTCCAGAGAGCGCAGAGATACCACTGGGCCACCCTCATGTGCAGACGGACGAATGAGGTCACATGGACCATGGAGGCCATGTGGCTCAGCAGGAGGAGAAGCCGGGTGGATAGCGACTGGCGGTGCTGTACCTCTACGGCTAGCACCATGAAGCATTCTGACCTCTCTTGAGGGAAGAAGGCCTTGGCCTAGAGAGAATATAGCTGAGCCCCTAGGAACTCCAGGCACTGAGTCAGGGAGAGGTGGGGGACTTGGGGTTGTTGATGACAAACCCCAGATGCTGCAGGGCGCAGATGGTGCATTCGGTGACATGGTGCACCTCTACAGCTGAGCCTCCCCTTATGAGCTAGTCATCCAGGTAGGGAAAGACAAAGCTCCTTTGTAGATGAAAGTAGGCTGCCACCACTGCTAGGCAATTGGTGAACACTTTTCGCAATGAAGCCAGCCTGAAGGGTAGCACCCTGTATTGGTAGAGACCTCCTCTCACCATGAAGTGGAGGTATTTTTGACAGCTAGGATGGATCAGGTTTTGTGTATAAGCATCCTTAAGGTCTAAGGAGCATAGCCAGTCTCCCTGCTGGAGATATGGCAGCAGTGTTCGAAGAGAGAGATTTTGAACTTCTCCCTCACCAGAAATATGTTCAGGTCCTGCAGGTCCAGGATGGGCCGGAGGTCACCTGTTCACTTGGGAACGAGGAAATACCTGCAGTAGAAGCCCTTACCCTAGAGATGTTTGGGCACTGGTTCTAACGCCTTGCTTTTGAGGAGATCTGCAAGCTCTGTGAGGAGCAGAGGGTGAAGGAGAGGCCTTACTGACTTCTCTTGGAAAATATGAGGGTGGCATCTGTTGCAGGTGAAGGAGTTAGTCGTCCTTGATCACTTGTAGTACACAGGAATCAGTGGCGACAGCAAACCATCTATGGGCAAAGAGGACCAGACGCATCCCCCCTCCCCCATAGGTTGTTGGGGACCTCCTGGGGGAGAGGTGGTCATGCCCAAGGAGTCAAAAACTCCTGCCAGGCTGAGCCAGGGCCCACACCTGAGATTTGGAACCCAGCAGAGAGCTTGTAGTTTAAATGTAATACTCACTCGGGGGCAAGTATCAGCAAAGTACTTATGGTTTAAATTTAAAATACAGAAGAGAGCTTTCTGGTTAAATTTAGAACCCAGCAGAGAGATTGTAGTTTAAATTTTGTAATAACTTGGAGACTAGCAGCAGCAAAGAGCTGTAATTTAAATCAAATCAGAATATAACTTAGCATAAAAGGCAAAACAGGGTCAGTACTCTTTGACCAACAAAGTCTTCTAGAGACCTTTACAAAGAGGGTTTCTACCTAGGGGGCAAGAGACCTGTGAAACCTTTTCAATAGGTGTTAACACCAGGTGGCAGGTCAAAAGGCCATTTTGAAAGACTCCTTCTATCCAAGCAAGGACTGTTAATCACCAAGGAAGTTGGTCACAGCTTACCTCTGCAGCACAGGACAGGGTACTGTGTAGCAGCCCTCTTTTAAGTTATTTCCCTCTCTCCCTCCCTCCCCCCCCCAACACCCATCCACCCCTGGGATAATCATAGCTATATAGGTACTTACACATCTTAAAGGAAAGGAGGTGCTCTCAGGTGGAGCTCATCCAAATAAGTCATACACTAAGGACCAGAGATTAATTAAGCTTCAGGTGAACAAGTTATATTAAACGTATTAGGTACAGTTTTTAGTATAAATATCCATAGCAACCTTTAGTAAGTAAAGAACTTAGATCTAAACACAAGCTTAAAACTAAGATGCAGACAGCAGTCCAGCAGCAAGATGGGGGCTTTTCAGTCTTTTGCATTGAGTGTCACATATATGATTTTCTCCCAGTTGGTGAGAGGTCTTACGTGTGCACTAGGTGCAAGGAGCTCTTTGCTCTCAGGGAACGAATCAGTTCTCTAGAGGCTAGAGTAGCAGACTTGGAAGACATAAGACAGAGGTACATAGATGAGACCTACAGGGATATAGTCCTGAAGTCCCACCTCCAGTCTGGCAGCATCCCTGTTGCCATGGAGGAGAGAGGTCATGTGACAGGAGAGCATCGCCCTGGTGTGGCAGGAAATGATCCTGTAACTAGGACCTGTCCTCCAGGTGATGTAAAACCCTCTCGCACCGAGGACGTTTCTCCAGGGCCATGTGCCCATGAGGAAAGGGTTAGGACAGCCGTTATAGTTGGCGATACGATCATTAGGCATGTAGATAAGCTGGGTGGCTGGTGGACGTGAGGATCGTCTGGTTAACATGCCTGCCTGGTGCAAAGGTAGCAGACCTCACGCGCCACCTATATAAGGTCTTAGATAGTGCTGGGGAGGAGTCTGCTGTCTTGGTACATGTCAGTACCAATGACATAGGAAAATGTGGTAGGGAGGTTCTGGAGGCTAAATTTAGGCTTTTAGGTATGAAGTTGAAATCCAGAACTTCCAGGGTAGCGTTCTCCGAAATGCTTCCCGTTCCAAGCGCAGGACCCAAAAGGCAGGCAGAGCTCCGGAGTCTCAATGCGTGGATGAGACAATGGTGAAAAGATGAGGGTTTTGTATTTGTTAGGAACTGGGGAACATTCTGGGGAAAGGAGGGGCTCTTCCAAAGGGATGGGCTTCACCTTAACCGGGATGGAACCAGGCTGATGGCATTAACCTTTAAAAAGGAGATAGGGGAAAGCCAACAGTCGCCCAAGAGCGCATGGTTCAGAAGAATGTATCCTTGAAGGATACTACCAAAAGCAGAGAGGTTCCAAAAAAGAGTAAAGTAGCCCAAATGCCCTCGAGTATGGAGCAGACAGAGCTTAAAGATCCCAAATTACCCATGCCTACCAACAGCCAGATTAATATGAATAAAATAAAGTCTCCAAAATGCTTGTATACAAATGCTAGAAGTCTAAAAAATAAGATGGGAGAGTCAGAATATATAGCACTAAATGAGAGGTTAGATATGATTGGAATATCAGAGACATGGTGGAAGGAAGACAACCAGGGGGATACCGATACCTGGGTACAAACTGTATCATAATGACATAACTGATCAAACTGGTGGAGGGGTTGCGCTCTATGTTAGAGAGGGCATCGAGTCAGAAAGCATTAAAGTTTTGCAGGAAAAAAAATCTGCTGTAGAATCTCTATGGATTGAAATTCCATTTCAAAAGGGGAAGGCGATGGCAGTGGGGGTGTACTATCGACGCCTGGCCAGAATGAACAAATGGATGATGAAATGCTCAAAGAAATCAAGGAAGCTAACAAAAGTTACAGCGCAGTAGTAACAATGGGTGATTTCAATTACCCCGGTATCGACTGCGTCAGTGTCACAGCAGGACATGCTAGGGAGATAAAGTTCTTAGATGAAATAAATGACCTTTTTGGAGCAGCTGGTTCATGAACGGAACATAGGGGAAGCCATATTAGACCTAGTCCTTAGTGGAACACCAGATCTAGTGCAAGAGATAATGGTGTTGGGGCCACTTGGCAACAGTGATCATAGCATGATCGCATCTGATTTAATTAGTGGAGGAGGGATAGTATGGAAATCCACAGTACTACCTTCTATCTTTCAAAAGGGAGACTATGATAAAATGAGGAAAATAGTTAAGAAAAAACTAAAAGGAGCAGTTGCAAAGGTTAAAGACTTACATCAAGCTTGGGTGGTGTTGAAAAATACTATCTTGGAAGCCCAGACCAGCTGTATTCCACACTTTAAGAAAAGTAGAAGGAAGTCCAAAAAACTGCCAGTGTGGTTTAAAGGTGAGGTCAGAGAGGCTGTTGCCAAAAAAGCATCTTTCAGGAAATGGAAAAAAGAGTCAAATGACGAAACCTGGAAACAGCACAAGTACTGGCAAGTCAAATGAAAAGCATTGATAAGGCAGGCAAAGGGGAAATTTGAGAAGAAGCTTGATGCGGAAGCAAAAACACAAAAAGACTTTTTCAAGTACATTCGTGAGAGTCAGCTGGTCCATTAGATGATAGAGGGGTTAAAGGGGCACTAAAAGGCAACAAGGCGATAGCAGAGAGACTGAATGAATTCTTTGCTTCAGTCTTTACTGAGGAAGATGTAGGGATATTACCCATGACTGAAGTGGTATTTAAAGGTGCGGAAGAATTGAAGGAAAGAGTAGTTACTCACCTGTAACAGGTGTTCTCCAGGAGCAGCAGGAAAGCACAGTTACTTACCTGTAACAGGTGATCTCTGGGAACAGCAGGAATAAGTCTTCACATATGGGTGCGTCGGTACCGACGGAGCCTGCGCGGGAACGCTCCCCAGCTTCCCAAAAAGGAAAGCTTTTGGGAGCATCCCACAGCGCCTGCGCGCTGCCTTCCCGCCTTTCCTAACCGCCTCTCCCCAGTTCTAGTTTTAAAGCTGAGACAAAGAGAGAGAGAGGAAAGGAAAGATAGAGAGATACAAGTCCTAGGGGAGGTGGGTGGGTTGTGAAGACTTATTCCTGCTGTTCCCAGAGATCACCTGTTACAGGTAAGTAACTGTGCTATCTCCAGGAACAAGCAGGAATGAGTCTTCACATATGGGGACTCCCTAGCTAGAGATGCCTGGGAGATCCCCAAGGTGATGAGACCCTGAGAAGGGCTCTACCTCCTCCTATGGATCTCATGCATCCATCCAGGGAAGGAGGGCAGGAGTTGATTAAGAATGGAACAGGTGTTTGAGAACAGCCTGACCAAACAAGGCATCCGGCGGGAGTCCTTGTCCAAACAGTAGTGGGCTGTGAAGGTATGAACTGAGGCCCAGGTGGCCGCTTGACAGATCTGGTCGATGGACACAGAATTTAGATGAGCCATAGAGGTGGCCATGGCCCTCACATTATGAGCTGTGACATGGCCCTCCAGAGAAAGGTTCTTACTCTGGTAGGCGAAAGAAATACACTGAGCAATCCAATTGGACAGTGTCCTTTTAGAGACTGGAAGTCCCAAATGAGAGGGATCAAAAGCAACAAAGAGTTGAGAAGACTTTCTATGTTGCTGTGTCCTTTGTAAGTAAAAGGCAAGAGCTCTTTTACAATCCAGGGTATGAAGATTCCTCTCTGCACTTGATGCATGAGGACCTGGAAAAAAGACAGGTAAATACACCTCTTGATTAAGATGAAAAGGTGAGACCACTTTAAGCATAAAGTGTGGATTGGTCCTAAGGACTACCTTATCATGATGGAACCTTGTATAAGGTGGATTAGCCACTAAGGCCTGCAGTTCACTGATGCGGCGAGCTGAGGTGACTGCAATGAGGAAAATAACCTTCAAGGAAAGAAATGTCAAGGAGGTGGTGGCTAAGGGTTCAAAAGGTGGCTTCACAAGCTGACCAAGAACCAGATTCAAGTCCCATGCCACCGGAGGAGGCCTAATGGGAGGCTTAGTTAAAGTTAGGCATTTAAAAGCATAGGAACGTCTAGCAGAAGGTTTTCTGGAAGCATGGAGGATATCCTTCACTTGTTGAGAAAGATTCCAAACTTGAAGGTCTAGGCCTTCAGCAACCAAGCTGAGGTGAAGCGACTTGGGGTTTGGGTGCCACAAAGTCCCCTCCTCCTGGGACAGAAGGTCTGGAGCAGCTCCCAAGTCTAGGGAGGGAGCTTGAGAGAGATGCAGAAGTAGAGGGTACCACACTTGGCGTGGCCAGCGTGGAGCTATGAGGATCATGGATCCTTGATCCCTCTGGAGCTTGAACAGAGTCTTGGGAATCAAAGGAATGGATGGAAAGGCATACAGGAAGCCTTGACCCCAGTGAAGGAGGAAGGCATCCTTGGCCTGAACTCCCTGACACGGAATTCTGGAACAGAACCGGGGAAGTTTGGCATTCCATGGACTTGCAAAGAGGTCTATGTCCGGGGTTCCCCACTCTTGAAAGATTCTGAATACCTGGTCCATGTGCAGGGACCATTCGTGTGGAAGCAGAACTTGACTGAGTCTGTCTGCCCAAGAGTTTTGGATTCCTGGAAGGTATACGGCCAGGAGATGGATTTGATGCTCTCTGGCGAAGGCCCACAATCTTAAAGCTTCGTTGCAAAGCAACAGAGAGCCAGTTCCTCCTTGCTTATTTATGTAAAACATGGCTACCTGATTGTCCGTATGAATGAGGACTGTCTTGTAGCTGAGCAGGGTATAGAAGACCTTGAGAGCTAGAAAAACTGCTCGGAGCTCCAAGTGGTTGATATGTAGAGAGGTCTCCTGTGGAGACCAAGTGCCCTGAGTGGAGAGGTCTTGTAGATGAGCTCCCCAACCTGTTTGGGAGGCATCTGTTGTGAGGGTTGCCTGGGGCAACAACTGTTGGAAGGGGCACCCCAGCAACAGATTTTGGGTGGACATCCACCACTGGAGAGACCAAAAGAGGCGTTTGGAGGTTGCTATTTGGTCTGAGAGAGCTCCTGATGCTTGAGTCCACTGGGTGGACAAAGTCCATTGAGCTGCTCTCATGTGAAAGCGAGCATAGGGTACCACATGCACTGTGGATGCCATGTGGCCTAGCAGTTGTAGTATCTCCCGGGCAGTTAAATGGCTCTTTGACTGAATCTGGGAGGCTAACTGCACTAGGCGTAGGCAACGGGCCTGAGGAAGATGGGCCCTTGCAGTGGTAGTATCCAGCCAGGCCCCTATGAACTCTAGGGACTGAGTGGGGTGAGCTGGGACTTTGGGTGGTTTACCACAAGTCCCTGATACTGCAGCCTTCTGTGAGATGGATGGATGAGGACATGTGTGTACGCATCCTTGAGATCTAGAGAACAAAGCCAATCCTGACTCGGAAGGTATGGAAGGAGAGTGCCCAGAGAAAGCATCTTGAATTTCTCCTTGCATAGAAATTTGTTCAATTCTCTGAGATCTAATATGGGTCTGTAGCCCCCTGTTTTCTTTGGGATCAGAAAGTAGGGGGAGTAGAACCCTGACCCTTGTTGAAGAAGGGGGACTTCTTCTATTGCCCCTTGGGCAAGAAGGGTAGCCACCTCCTGACCTAGGTCGAGAAGAGATGTTGGAGAATTGAAGTGTCTCACCATGGTGTGAGGAGGAAGGTTTGAGAAATGAAGTTTGTAGCCCTCCCTTATGATGGAGAGGGTCCACTGCTCTGCTGTAATTTGCTCCCATCTGGGAGCAAAATGAGCTAACCTTCCTGGAATGGTGAGAGGCTCTGGCTGTTTCAGAGCCAGAAAGGCTAAGTTCTCTAGCATCAAGTCAAAAGCCCTGAGGAGGCTGGGTCTGCTGAGTTGCAGCAGCCCCTGTAGGCTTAGGCCTGGCCTGTTTAGGTTGCTGACGCTTAGCAGCAAAACGACCTGTAGCTTATTGTTGACCAGAAGCAGGATGGAATCTGCCTTTCTTGAAAGGCTTTTTCTTGGCAGGAATGGAGGTTGACTTTGAAAGTCTATCCAAAGCAGAATTTTCTGCATCCATTTGAGTGGCTTTTATTTGCCAATCTTTGCCAAACAGGTTTTCTCCTGTACAGGGAAGATTTCCCAAGCCATCCTGGACCCAAGATTCTAGATCAGAAGCCTGGAGACAAGCAATTCTGCGAGCAGCTATGGCAATGGCCGAAGCTCTGCTGGCACCTTCAAAGGAGTCAAAAGCTGCACGGTTGGAAAACTTTGAGATATCTTGAGTATGCTTAAGCCAAATAAGAAATTCTTCCCTTTTATCCTCTGGAAGAAAAGGGAGGAAAGTGTGCAGCTTATCTGCAACTTCTTTCAGAAACATACCCATATAGAGACTATAAGAGTTGATTCTGGCAATGAGCATACTGGCTTGGAAGATTGTAGTACCTAAAGCATCCAAGGTCCTGCATTCTCTTCCTGGAGGAGCAGAGGAGTGTCTTTTTGCACTCTCTTTTTCACAGCTGACTCCACCACAATAGAATGGTGAGGAAGCTGTGTTTTATGAAAACCAGGACAAAGAGGGACACGGTACATAGTGTCCAATCTACAAGAATGAGGAGAGATAGTGAGAGGAGTCTCCCATAAGTCAATCATGTGATCATAAAGAATCTCATGAATTGGCAAGGTGACTGCCTCCTTAGGAGCCTTAGAATAACCTAAAATATCCAATTTTTTAGCTCTAGGCTCTGATTCAGAGGTTACTGAAATAGGAAGTCCTTTAGCCACTTCTCTTATGAAGTCTTGAAAGGACAAGTCTTCTGGAAGAGACATTCTTCTTTTTGGAGAAGGCCGCTCTTCAGGAAGAGCTATAGATACTTCAGCAGACTCCTCCGATGCATCAGAGTCTTCGGAGGAATCAAAGTATCGACTGTCAGGGTGCTCTCCCAAAGCTCGGTACACGTATCGAGCGGTATCTACATCGGGCGTCATCGGGACTGGTTCGGTACCGATGGGCATCCCTGGACAGGGAACCGCTGCAGTCGGCATCCTGGTCGATGTTGATGCAGTCGGTACCGGTACCGACACGGGTGCCGGTACCGGAGCCGATACCGACAACGGAGTTTGTTGTGGTATCAGCGGCGTCGCAGCTTGAATGAAGGCCGTGATAGCCTGCGGCACGGATAGAACATTCTGATCCATCGACGCCATGAATGCCTGAAATTCGGTACCGGAAGGTTGCGCAAGTACCCTAGAGCATTCTAACAGGTGATCGGTCGAGGCCGTGCCATCGATGTCAACCTGTAACCCCATAGGAGGAGCTTTGGAAGCCGGAGCTTCCCGCCGGGGTTCTTTTGCCGGTGCAGAATCCTCGAGGGCAAGCCCGGAGGCATCTCGATGATTGGAAGATCTACCCTTCGAGGACCAGCTGGATTTATGTTTGGTTACCTGAGATCCATGGGAGGAAGTAGAGGCCCTGGAAGACGTCGATGCCACTGAAGCTGCATCAGAGGAAAACAGCACATGGAGCTTAGCTGCTTGGTTCTGCAATCCTCGTTTAGACATCAAGGAGCAGGACGAACAATCCAAAATGGAGTGGTCAGGACCCAAACATTTAAGATACCATTCATGGGTGTCGGTGACGAAATAGTACCGCTGCACTTAGTGCATTTTTTAAACCCGGAGGCTGGTTTTTCCATGAGGAAAATTTCTCGTGAGGCCTAAGGCCCAAAAGAGGAAAAACACACTAAGTGAGGGAAAAATATATTCTTTTTGGGTTTTTTTTATAAGAAAAGAAAGAAAGACCGGCAGTACCGGTCCGACGTCGGAGAAGGCAGACGCGCGACCAAAGAAATAAAATAAAACAAAGAACTTCTTCAGCGGTGACAGGAACACGACCTGCTGGTTCTGCAGCAAAGAAGAACTGGGGAGAGGCAGTTAGGAAAGGCGGGAAGGCAGCGCGCAGGCGCTGTGGGATGCTCCCAAAAGCTTTCCTTTTTGGCAAGCTGGGGAGCATTCCCGCACAGGCTCCGTCGGTACCGACGTACCCATATGTGAAGACTCGTTCCTGCTTGTTCCTTGAGATTCAGTCCTCACATATGGGTGACGTCGGCACCGACGGAGCCCTCGCGGAGCAATTTCCCCAGCTTTCAAAGAAAGCCTTTGGGAATTGCAGCGTGCATGCGCGGTCCCCTTCCCGCCCAAGGATGCCATCTTGCTCAGTCTGATGACATAGCTAAAAGACAGCAAAAAAATTAGCAAAAACGAAATGATCGGACTGCAACTCCAAGGGGAGGAGGGAGGGTTGTGAGGACTGATTCCTGCTGCTCCTGGAAAACACCTGTTACAGGTGAGTAACTTCTTTCTCCAGGACCAAGCAGGAAGTCAGTCTCACATATGGGACTCCCTAGCTTAAGGCTACCGGAGACCTCAAGCAGAAAAATGAGCTCCCTCTAGCTCAGTAGCACAGAAGGAAGGATTATTAACTGAAAACGCCTCCGACGGTAGCCCAACACCAGGGCCGGAGGGTAGGAGTTGCCTAAATCTCAAAGAGATTATGGAGGACTGCCTGTCCGAAAGCACTGTCCCTGCGGGACTCCCTCTCCAGGCAGTAATAGGCCGCAAAAGTCTGGCTTGAAGACCAAGTAGCGGCCAGGCAGATGTCTGCCAACGGAACAGAGCGGAGATAAGCCACTGACGCAGCCTTCGCCCTAACACGATGAGCCGTGACTCGACCCTCCAACGAGAGGCCGGCCGCCCCATAAGCCCAAGCGATACAGTCAGCAACCCATATGGACAAAGTACGCTTGGAGACAAGTAGCCCCAACTTATTGGGGTCTAAAGAAACGAAGAGCTGAACAGCCCTCCTATGCTCCCGCGTACGGTCAAGGTAGAAGGACAAGGCCCTCCTACAGTCCAGGGTATGCAGGACCATTTCAGCCCGGCTGGTGTGCGGCCTGTGAAAGAAGGTCGGAAGAACCACCTCCTGGTTGAGATGAAAAGGAGAAACCACTTTTGGAAGAAACTTAGGGTGAGTCCGTAAGACTACCCGATTTCTGTAGAACCTAGTGTAAGGGGGATCAGACACTAGGGCCTGCAGTTCACTAACACACCTAGCAGAAGTAAGGGCTACCAAAAACAAGGTTTTCCAGGAGAGAAAACAAAGAGGGCAGGTAGCCATAGGTTCAAAAGGCGGACAGGTAATCCGCTGTAAGACCACATTCAGATCCCATTCTGGGGCTGGTGGGCGCAAAGGAGGCTTAAGGAGGCGGCGGCCTCGGAGAAAACGGGCCACCAAAGGGTGGCTGGAAAGAGGCCTGCCGTCCACCGGTGCGTGATGTGCAGAGAGAGCACTGAGGTGGACCATGACAGAGTTGGACTTAAGGCCAAGGTTGGAGAGGTAAAGCAAATATTGCAAGACCACTGCCACCAAGCAGGAGAAAGGATTCTCACACTGCTGAGCACACCATACGGAGAAGCGACGCCACTTAAGAGCGTAGGACTTCCGGGTGGATGGCCGCCTGGAGGCCAAGACGACCTCTTCTACCTCCCGAGGCAGCAGGAGGGGAGCAAGAACTACCCTTTCAGCAGCCAGGCCATCAGATGAAGGGACCGGAGGTTGGGGTGTAGGTGAGTCCCCTGATCCTGTGACAGGAGATCGGATTGAAACCCCAGAGGAAGAGGAGTGTCCACTGCCAGCTGCAGCAGGAGCGGGAACCAGGGTTGTCTCGGCCACCGGGGAGCCACCAGGATCATCGAGGCTCTGTCCCTGAGAACCTTGAAGAGCATCCGAGACACTAGGGGCATGGGAGGAAAGGCATACAAGAGGCCTGTGGACCATGGAATCAGAAGAGCATCCGCCGCTACTCTGAGAGGATGCGGTTGTCGAGAGCAGAATCTGGGAAGTTGCCGGTTCAGAGGACTGGCAAACAGATCCATGGTGGGGAGGCCGCACTTGAGAAAGATCCGCTGAACCACCAACGGATCCAATCTCCACTCGTGTGGTTGGAGGATCCTGCTCAGCTTGTCTGCCAGGTAATTTTCCTGACCTTGGAGATAGACAGCTTTGAGGAGGATGCCGTGGCCGACGGCCCAAGAGCACAGTTTTTGTGCCTCCTGACAGAGAAGGAAGGAGCCTGTGCCTCCTTGTTTGTTCACGTAGAACATTGCAACTTGATTGTCCGTCTGGACCAGCACCGACTGGTGAGAAGTGAGGTGGGAGAAGGCTCTCAGAGCTAGGCGGATGGCTCTGAGCTCCAGGAAGCTTATCT
Source organism: Ichthyophis bannanicus (assembly GCA_033557465.1). NCBI lineage: Eukaryota > Metazoa > Chordata > Amphibia > Gymnophiona > Ichthyophiidae > Ichthyophis > Ichthyophis bannanicus. The sequence goes on from CM066045.1 coordinate 160,232,394, forward strand.
GCTGAGCAGACTCCCAAGGGGTCCAGAGGCCTTGAGTACATGTCCCTTGGCAATGTGCTCCCCAACCCAGGAGAGAAGCATCGGATGTCAGTACCTCAGAAGGCGGAGGAAATTGAAAATCCACTCCCAGCACTAGGTTTGGCAGATGAAGCCACCACCGCAGAGAAGAGACTAGCAGGTCGGATATCTGTACTGAATCCGCCAGGCTTCCTGTGGCCTGATGCCATTGAGTGCGAAGGCACCACTGAGCAGGACGCATGTTCAGGCGGGCATTGGGGGTTACATGGACCGTGGAAGCCATATGGCCGAACAGTCTTAGAGGACTTTGCGAAGTTTATGACAAATCCCAAGTGCTGGAGTAGAGTCACAGTGCGATGAGTGGCTTCTTGGGAAGACTGGGCTCTGATGAGCCAGTCGTCCAGGTATGGAAACACAAAAAGGCCTTGAAGCCTTAGATAGGCCGCCACCACTGCTAGGCATTTGGTGAACACCCTGGGGGCGGAGGATAGGCCAAAGGGCAGTACTCTGTACTGGTAATGATTTCCTCCCACAACAAACCTGAGATATTGTCTGTGGTCTGGATGAATAAGGATGTGAGTATACGCATCCTTTAGATCTAAGAAGCATAGCCAGTCTCCCTGCTGGAGGTAGGGCAGCAGGATTCCAAGAGTAAGCTTTTGAACTTTTCCCTTTCCAGGAACTTGTTGAGGTTTCGCAAGTCCAGGATGGGTCTGAGGCCTCCTGTTCTTTTTGGTATCAGAAAGTACCTGGAATAAAAGCCGTGACCTCTCAGGTGGTGGGGCACCGGTTCCACAGCCTGTTCCTGAAGAAGACTTGCTAACTCCTGAAGGAGTAAGTCCCTGTGCAGAGGGAGTCTTGGAGGCTCCCCTGGAAAGTAGGAGGGAGGTACCTCGTGAAAGTGTAGAAGATAGCCTTTTTGAACTATATGAAGCACCCAGGTATCTGATGTGATGGCTGACCACCTATGGGCAAAGTGGACCAGCCTGCCTCCTGTGCTGAGAGAAACCAGCGGAGGGGAAGAGGCTATGCTGACGGAGTCAAAAATCCACACCCTGCTGAGCAGGGGCTGGTGTTGTGGGCTTGGGGGCCTGCTGCCTACGGGACCCATTACCCCGTCCCTTGGCCTGCTGACCCTGTTGGGGAGCTGCTGAAGCCTGATAATGAGGGTAGTGTTTATAGGCAGCCGCTTTCCTCGGGTAAAAGGGCTTTTTCCCCGAGCCCTTCTTCTTCTGAGAAGGGGAAGAAGTTTTTCTGGACAGCCGAGTCCTGGTCAGAGTCTCGGTCTCGATCTGTTCAGCCTTTTCAGCCATGGGCTTGCCAAAGAGGTTTTCACCTCTGCAGGGGACATCGACCAACTTGTCCTGTACCCATGGCTCGAGGTCGGATGACTGAAACCAAGCCTGTCGACGGGCACCGATGCCGGCTCCGGCTACCCGAGCCAATGCTTCGAAGCCATCGTAGGCTGCTCGAGAAATAAACATCGAGCACTCTCGAATACCAGTGGACAAGGCCTGGAACCTCTGCAAAGGTTCC